>OX387241.1:76412214-77825964 GCA_947561735.1 Cenchrus americanus | reverse complement strand
CCTTGTAGAAGTGCACGAAGACTGCAGTGTGGAAGATACCGTTGGGGTTCAGATTCAGGTACTCGACTCCATAGTACCCGAGGAGACCTTTGAAGAAATCGCTGGCCGGGAGCGCAAGCCCGCGCTCCACGAACCGTGCGAACATTGGAATCTCGTCTTCGGCCTTCTCCATTGGATATGGATCTCCGGCAGCGGCCCTCCACATGTCGACCTCTTTCTCCCGGATGAAACCGCTGTTCAGGAGGGCCAACAGATCCTCCGTCTTCACCTTGGACTTTTTCCACTCGCGGCTTGGAACAGCCCGCGGTGGAGACATGGGCGGCGCTACTCCGGTGGCGGCCGCGGCGGCCTCTTCGCGGCCCCTCTTCTTCCCGGCGGCTTTTGATGACTTGGACGGTGACGGCTTCATTCTCCAAGAACAAAGCGTCTTCACGCGCATCCGCTCGGGGGCTACCCTAAAAAGCTTTGGGTGGCGGCGCACTTGGATCTACTACAGCGGCAGCGTGCGCTGGGAGCAGATCTACCTCAGATGGAAACGAAATGGCTACAGCTCGAATGGGTGAAAAACCCTAAGGGTTTTTTGCTTCTATTTATAAGCCAAACTGGCTCCGCAACGGCTGGATGGCTAAGTTCACGCGCACCTGACTCAGCGGCTCAGCGTGACCCTTCGTATTCTACTAGTCGACGCGCCTCACCTCGGGGGCTCGGCTACTTCTACTCGACTACCTGGGAAGCGGCTAGTCTCAAGAGCATCTCAGGACACATTCTTCAAGATGAGCCTTCAATTCGAGAGGAAGTACTCGACTCAAGGCTTGGGGGCTCCGTGCCACGTGTCCTTCGGTTTTTTCTCTCCGGATTTTTCGGGATTTTCTTGGCAAGACTTCAGATGGACCCTCAGCAAGAGTCTACAACTCAACCTAAGGCTCGGGGGCTACTCCATATGGAGTGCGATTTTGCAATCGCACCTCCATATCAGCTCCGGCTTCAAGACAAGACAGGCATTTTTTGAAGACCTTCGAAGGCAGTGCTCGAGGACGCTTGGGACTACTCGAGAAGACTTTAAGATTGCTCAAACATCAGCTGGAGTACATTCCAGCCTCGGGATGCTTCGACTACTCTTGAGGACTTTTGACTTGTAGCACTCGGGGACGCTTGGGGACTACTCGTTAAGGCCGTCAAGACTACTTGAAGCTATCCTTCTCGACTACGAAGTACTCGGGGGCTTGTCGTATGGACCTCCCTGGGCCCACTACCTCGGTGGGTACCAGGACCGACTACTCGGTGGGCCCCTGGGACTACCCGGCTTGCGCTACACTGCACTCGAAGGCGTGGAGCACAAGGACTACACAGAGTAGTACTCGGTTAGGGAGCTGTACATGTTCCGCACTGTATGGAGGACTCCTAGACGTACTCGACTAGTACTCTCTCCCTACTCCGACTTGTAACCCTGCCTCCCAGACTATATAAGGCAAGGCAGGGACCTTTCTCTAGCATCGAACATCAACTCACGGCGTACTATTACACATCCTGTAATCGTACCCAATCAATCCAGAGCTACGCAGCATACAGGACGTAGGGTATTACGCACTTCGCGGCCCAAACCTGTCTAAATTGTGTGCCACGTGTCTCTTCCTTCGAGTTACCGATCTCGGCGAGTCACATTCATCTACTTCGGGTACTCCCCTTAGTAGGTTGCCGGTCTAAAACACCGACAGCCCTTGAGGGGCTTGTATCCCTAGTTATTAAGAAAGGGCATTTTAGACTTTCGGTTGCCTCCATATAACCCAAGAGGTGAGAGGATGGCTGCCAACTCTTGGAACCCTAGCTCATTTGTTTTCCTATTTTCCTTCCTATTTTCCTTAGGATTTCCATAGGACTAGCTTGAGAGCTTCATGGTGAGATCTTGTTGAGAGGGTTGGATGATTGGGCGGCAAGCTAGACCTTGTATGAACCTTTGTTGCATGTATAGATGATTCGACGTGGTTCCTCATGGTTTGGATGTGTTGTTCCCGGTTGTTCCTGGTGGTGATTTTCGGAGCCCTCTCTTGGTGATTTCTTTGGGTTGTTTTCGAGACCTTTCTCTTGGGGATTTGATGGGGGAAATTTGTGGGAACCCTTCGTGGTTCTTTGGGCTGTGATTCCCCTCCCAAATCCGTGAGTAAAGGGGCTCGATTTTGTGGTTTTCCGAGTTCTAGGGTTTGTGGTGTTCTTGGCGGGATGTCTTCGATTCCTCCTTTTTGGACAAGTTTTGGTGGGATTAAACTTGGCTATGGACTCCTCATGAGGTGTTCCTAATATCCCCAAAGTCTTGTTCAAGTCCGTGGAGCGATTTGGGAGATCGAGGTTTGGTTTTGGGGGAGTTGACCCGCGGGTCGTTCATCCCGAGTCGCCCTGAGCTTCACCTGGGTCCGACCGGTGCTCTTGGCCGATCTCGACCTGGGCAACCCTCGGTGGGTTTTTGCTCGGGTGAACGTCCGGGTGTGTTCGCCGTTGTCCCCGTGTTGCCGCCGTTTCGAGTTTGGGCCGGCTTGGTGGTCGGTTGGCCTCGTTTGGTGCTTTGGGGGCTTTCGGCCGTGACCGGCCTAACCGGTGTGTCTCAACGATCGACCGGTGTGGAGCCACTTAGTGAAAGTTGCTCGGTTTACCAGCAGGGACCGGTCCGGCGGTGGTGCTCACCGGTCTGACCGGTGTTGGTCTGTAGACTCGAGGTTTGGTGTTCTGCTGCGTTCTCGGGTCGGAAGGTTGTGTGTTGGTTCCTAGGTCCAGTGGCACTCCAGTGGCTACGTGGGCTTGACCAACTTGGGTAGTGAATCGGAGACGTGTGTTGGAAGCCGTGTTCATCTTGTTGGAGTTTCCATCTCATTCGAGAAGAATTTTTATCGGTTCCCATTCACTCCCCCCTCTGGTTCGCCGTATCGGTCCTTCAAGTGGTATCAGAGCCGGTTCGGGTCTTTATTGACTCTAACTAGTCTAAGATCCTAGGAGGGTGTACCAGGAACGGGGTTCGGGTCGTCCACACTTCGATGGCAAGAACTACCAGATGTGGAGCAAGCGGATGGGTGCGTTTCTCCGCGGAAAGGGTCAGATCCTTTGGGATGTCACGGTGGACACAAAGCTATGTCCCGGCTCGATGGACTTCCTCGCTCCAGATCGAGGGACAGATTCGACGCCAACAATAAGGTGGTCGACTACTTGTTTCGTGCTTTGTGTCAGCCTGAGTTCGATCGGGTGCACACCGAGCACTTGGCTTGTAGGATTTGGGCAGTGTTGAAGGAGGCTCATGTTGGGAATGCCCAGGTTCAGGCACGGATGTATGCGACCTACCGGAGAGAGTACGAGAACTTCACTCATCTCCCCGGTGAGTCCATCGATGCCTTGTTTCAGAGGTTCACGGTGGTTGTGAATAACATCAGGGCCAATGTGGATGTGCTCCCGTACGATGATCATGATAGAGCGGTCAAGCTCTAACACTCTTTGGATCGTACGATTTGGGGCGGAAAGTTCGAGGCCATTGTGGAGTCGGAGAAGTATGACACTCTGACGGTGAACGAGCTGTTCTCGAAGCTCAAGTCGGCTGAGGTGGATAGGGGCATGACTGCCAAGCTCGAGGGACCGACTGATTCCCATAGTCTTGCCCTCGTTGGTGGTTCGAAAGGAAAGGCTAACACTAACCCATCCACCAGGATGTTCTCTTTTTCCTCTTTGATGTCTATGCCAGATGAGGAGTTCGACGAGCTTGGAGAGGACGAGCTGGCGCTCTTGACGAGGCGGTTCGAGAGGCTGCACGAGAACCAAGTGAACATGAGGAGGAACACGAGGACATGCTTCCAGTGCGGCAAGCCAGGACACTTCGTCGCCGACTGCCCGGAGAAGGTCGAGAACAAGGACGGCTACAAGCACAAGCCGAGGAACGATGGCAAGTACCGGTCGAGGCGCGACCACAAGAGCAAGCACAAGAACAAGTACAAGGACGAGGGACGATCAAGGAAGAAGGAGAGCCGAGGCAAGGCCCGAGCGATGGTTGGAGCGAGCGATGTCGACTCCAGTTCCACGTACTCCACCTCGAGTTCGAGCAGTAGTGAGGATAAAGGTGATCATCGCAAGAACAAGAAGTCGTCCAAGAACCTGAGCGTGCTGAGCTGCTTCGCGAGAGATGGCTTCTGCACCATGGCGCTGAGCTCCGGCAGCAAGAAGAGCACATAGAGCAACTCGGATTCCGATTCTGACGACGAGGTGCGTGATGAACTTCCCTTCTTGCGCCAAGAGAATGAGAGGCTTGGCTCTTTGCTTGATAACCGTGATGACATGCTTAGAGAGGCCAAGAAAATGAGGAAAGAGCTTAGGGCTTCACTCGAGGATGCTAGGACTAGAGTGGCTGAGCTAGAGACACAGGTGCTTGATAGCAAGCTTGAGATTGATTCCCTTAAGGCTAGCCCTGTTGTTTCGGATGAGGTTGATTGTGCCGATTGCTCCATATTTCTTGCTGATCTTGCTTTGTTTAAGGAGAAGCATGCCTCCAAGTGTGAGGAACTAGATGTGCTTAGGGTTGAAGTGGCTGAGCTTAAGTCTAGACTGCTTTGCTAGGTGCTTGCACTTCTTGCCCTGTTTTGCATGCTAAGATTGATGAGATGCATGCTTACACTAGTTCTCTTGAGGCTAAGCTGAAAGAACCCATACCTACATCATGCTCTACCTGTGAAATGCATGCTTTGAAAAATTTAGAACTTGCACATTATGTTGATCATTTGCAAGATGAGAATGATGAGCTGAGGAAGTTGATGGGTTGGTTGTCTGGTCATGAGCCTCAGTTGAGGATGATGATTGAGGCATTTAAGAGGCAGGATGGTGAGGGACTTGGGGCAAACAAGGTTGGTTAGGGAAGTGGAGAGAATATCCCAGAGCCACCAAAAACCCACCACAAAAATGATTTTCCCCCAAAACCCAACCATCTTAGGAACCGACTAGACACAACCCCAGCTCCACCCGTGTTTCCTACACCCACAAATGATCTACAAAAGCCTATCAAGTTTGTGAGCACTTCGGGGAAAGTGTTCTTTGGGAAAGAAAGTGAGAAGGCTAGTGAGGGGAAACCGGTGGAGGAATTGAGTGGAGAGAAACCAAGTGAGCAGCCACAGCCCAAGCCTAAGCCTAAGCTTGTGAGGTTCCATTGTGGCTATTGTGGGAGAGATGGCCATAAGGATGAGTTTTGCTTCAAGAGGAAGCGTGAGGAGAGAATGGCAAAGGAGTGGGCTAACAAGGACAAGTACCACCCTTCCGATGGTGTACTTGAGCCTCGTGTGCAGATGCCCAGGGCCAAGGCGAATGTGAGGACAGTTCGGGCTTGGGGAGAGCGGAAGGTCGTTGGAGGTGTCGTTGTCCGGGTCACACCGGTCGGACGGGTGTGGAGCACCCGGTCCGACCGGTGCGAGCTCCGGACGAGCGGCGTTTTGGGTTTCGTGCTCGTACGGGTGTGAGGGTTGTTTCTCGGAGGTCGTGGTTCGGTGGTTGGGCTGGAGAGTTTGCAGGTGGTCAGGTTGCTAGGCGTTCTCCCCCTCGAGTTCACTACGGGGATGGGAGGAGTCGTAGCTTTGAGAAGGAGAGGAGGGACGTTCCACAGGCTTTCTTTCGTGGTTTTGGTCCTCCTCCAGGCAGAGAGGGGTGGTTCCCACAGGGTGGTTACCGTGGTGGTGTTCGTGGAGGTAGCTTTGGTAGGAGAGATGCTTTGGTTGGTGCTAACCCCACTTTCGAGCAAATGGCTCGGCACTGGTTTTACTCTTTTGGTACTAACCCCAGTGCTGAGTCGTGTGTTCGCTCACGTGCTTGTTTTTGAATTCAGGTGGGAGACTTGAAGAACATTAGGTTGATTGACTCCGGTTGCTCGAGGCATATGACCGAAGACAGGGGGTGGTTCTCAAGTCTCGTCCCGGTGGTGACAAGGAGGTACATCACTTTTGGGGACAATGGGCGTGGGCGTGTGCTTTCGAAGGTGAGATTAAGGTGAGTGACAAGATCACTGCGAGGCGTGTTGCTCTTGTTCAATCGCCGGGGTACAATCTGCTTTCTGTGTCCCAGTTGTTGGATGTGGGCTTTGAGGTGTTGTTTCGGCCAGGTGGTTCTCGGATTTTGGACTCTCGAGGGGACCTTGTTTGTATGGTCGTTCCCGAGTGTCAGGTGTTTCGTGCTGATTTTACTCAGTCTTTGGGTGTGGAGCGCTGTTTCTTGGCTGGTTCTTCGAGTGAGTTGTGAAAGTGGCATAGGAAGTTGGGTCACTTGAGCTTTGACCTTTTGTCTCGCTTGAGTAAACTCAATTTGGTCCGAGGATTGCCACGGTTGAGGCTTGAGAAAGAGTTGGTTTGTGCGCCATGTAGGCATGCCAAGATGGTAGCCTCTTCTCACCTGCCTCTCACCGATGTGATGACTGAGCGTCCATGCGAGCTGCTCCATATGGACCTTGTTGGCCCAGCTCGTGTGCGATCTGCGGGTGGGAAGTGGTATGTCCTTGTTGTGGTGGACGACTACTCTCGGTATGCGTGGGTGTTATTTCTTGAGGAAAAGGGGGAGACGTTTGGTTTTGTTCGAGATCTAGTCTGGAGGTTGAGGAACGAGAGACACGGAGATGCCCTACGAGCTATCCGCAGTGATAATGGCTCGGAATTCAGAAACTCTCATTCTGAAACCTTTTGCCATGACTTGGGTCTTGAGCACCAGTTTTCGAGTCCGTATACGCCTCCCCAGAATGGTGTTGTGGAAAGGAAGAACAGGACCTTGTGCGAGATGGCTTGGACGATGCTTGATGAGCATAGGACTCCGAGGAGGTATTGGGCTGAGGCGGTGAATACCGCGTGCTATGTGTCAAACAGGATCTACCTCAGAGTGCACAAGAAGAAGACATGCTATGAGTTGATGCATGGTCGCACACCCAAGGTGAGTCATTTCCATGTCTTTGGTTGCAAGTGTTTCATTATGAAGAAAGGCAGAAAGTTGGATAAGTTTGAGGCTAGGTCTGTCGATGGTATTTTCTTTGGTTATGCATCTCACTCTAGAGCATATCGTGTGCTCAATCTTGAAACTAACCAAATCATGGAGACTTGCGAGGTGACCTTCGACGAGACAGAGCTACGTAGTCAGCTTGTCTTTGAGTGTGCAGGTGATGATGAGCTTGGCGAGGAGATCTTTTAGGAGGAGGAGCATGAACATGGAGACGATGAAGATAGCGGTGCGGTGCCCCCGACTGAACATGTACCACTACTTCAACTACTGTGATGGACGGACCCTCTACTACACCTACGACGACAAATCAAGAACGAGGAGAAGCTGATGTTGAGGGGGAGGTGTTGACGCAAAACGTGCACCTAGCGCCAAGCACACAGCAAGCCGAACAAGCTGGCTTCACACGTGCAAAGAGTCACAAGACGTGCCAATCAATTTTTCCTGAAAATTAACAAAAGACAAAGTAGTTAGATACCAAAGCTTGGAACTTGCCGGGTTGTACCAGACAGTTCCATATTTACGGCCACAAAGCTAGATGAGGTGACATACAGCTATGTAAAGCTATCTGCCAGCAAACTGAAACCAATCGGGAGCTGTAAATAGGAAAAAGTAACATAGCCGAATGGATGACGTAAGCATGACGGCGATCGGTCTATGTTTAGACAATGATGCGCATGCGTAAGATCGCGACCGATCCCCATGATGATCAACATTAAATGAATAAATAAAGTAAAGCACAAGCACAAACATGTAATAAACAAGCATGCATAGATCCAAAGCACTAGTCTACCGCATGTCTAGATACTTTAAAACCCGTCGGGTACGATGCCAAAACAAATCTATCCACCGCATGATACAACTTGCATGAAAATCGTACCACTTTCCACAAATAGATGTATCCACCGCATGATACAATCTAAATATGGAAAGCTAAAAGCAAACATTATTTAGAGCATGAATTACGCACGTGTTCTACTCGTGAGAAACATAACCGAATACGGCTGAAAAGCCGATTCAGGGTCCATGAAGAAGGAACGAACATTACCAAGTGAAATAAATCTATCAGATTGATTTGAAATCTAATCCACCGGATGACTAGCTCCAAAGCAACCCAAAAACCTGCATCTACCACGTGATACTCAGTTCTTTCAAGATTTATACGAACGTTGGCAAGATTGAACCCGCAACACGTGACAACCTAGATCGATTCGGTTTTGGCTATCGGAAAGCACAAGATCCATGTGTTAAAGCATGAATTCTACTCACATAAGGATCACAAGAGGGATAAAGCCGACCCAAACCCATCTAGATTGGGCAAAAGATATTACATGAATTTAAACATAAAGTAAAAACTCAAAGCAACACGGGATAACTTAATGAATCTATTGGATCTTGCCAAAATCCAATAGAGCCGATAACTAGCTTCAAGCTAGATCTTAGCCTACCGCATGGCTCATGACCTAACAAGAAACCCTCTTGAACCAAGCTTGAATCTACCGCATGACACGAAGCATGGTAACAAGACTACTTGCATCAGATCTAAATCCACCGCATGATACTAGATATGATACAAGGTTGCCGGTACTCACGACGGATCGATGAACCCTCTCGAAGAACTCGACGACACGACAAATGGACTCTAGAGTTTGGCGTAAGGCCGGTTTGTATTGAAGAATGATTGTGTTCGTTACATACATTCAGGGCTCATATTTATACCTTGCCAAGTACAACTTCGAATGGATTTGTTGCCTAACTTATCTCTAAGCTTGATCGCATATCCATCCATTCGTCCTTCCTGCTTGAGCCACGTCACCGTCCAATCCCGCGAAATCAGCTCAACTGTTCCCTTGCTGAATAAAGGCAGACAACCGACCGCGGATCTTTCTGCCGAATACATCTGAAAAAACCTTCCTTCCACCAGACGGACTCCTCATCGAGCCGGTCCCACAAGTCAGACTCCTTACCAAATTTTAGTGTTAACACATGCCCCTTCAATTGCGGGATAAAAGTGATTTTGTTCCGGAATTGACTCCAGCCACAAACATTTTCAAATCAAATCTATCAACACCTGCTCTCTCTCTTCGCAATCCGCCGGAATCCTCGTTTGGATCTAAACCCTAGATCCCCTTGTTCCGAGCTCAAATCCCCAATGGCGGCTCAAAACCAATCTGCTCAGGTAAATTTTCCTCCCGTAAGCTTCAATCGGCATTTAAGTTTCCAATTTTACCTGAGATTTCTTTCCCGCTTTCCTTCAGGAGCCTTCCACTGAGCTTTTGATTCGCACCGAGGCCAATTCAAGATCTTACTACCTTGGTCCTGCGGGAAACTCCGATCCTCGAGATTTTATCGCGGCTGAATCTCAAAGGACCCTTTCAAAGCGGCTCTGTCCCCACCTCCTCGGTGGCAAGATGCTTTCAAGAACTGGCCCTTGTGAGGACCATGTGTGGTTCGAGGACCGGTGGATGGTCGCTTCCTTGTGTGATGAGTGATTGACAACGTTGTGTGGACTGATTCTTGGCTAAGTATTGCAGGTGCAGGTTGCGGCTTGACTCGTGTTGGTGCAGGTGAAGAACAAGCGCGAAAGGTCGTCGCCGGTGAGGCCTCCGGGTGTGGAGAAGACAAGTAGGCTTTGTTCGAGGGACCCGGTGGCCGGCGGGGTCAAGTGTGGGCCGCATGGTGGCATGAACAAGCAAGATGAAGTCGTGGACGGTTTCTTGGTTGAGCCTCAAAACCAAGGTCGAGCCGGGACTACGTGGGAGCCGAGTCATGAGTGGAGATTGGCGGAGGCTACACCGAGTTCGCGGGGTTTCCGGTGGTTCACCGAAAACCACCGGGTTCCTTGGTTGATCCACAAAGCCAAGACCGGAGAACCGAAGACGGAGGTGCGGCGGCACGGGACCGGTCGACCGGTGGGTCCGACCGGTCCGCCGGTGGGGACCGGCCTCGACCGGTGAGGAGCACCGGCTCGGCCGTGTGCGGCGACGCGGTCCGAATCTTCGAAGCGGAGGACACGCGTCGGGATCGCATGGCTTGCGTCGAGGCTACGCGAGGTGCGGTCGCCGGCATCCGTCCGATGGTGAAGACATCAAGAATTCCAAATCCGCCCTTGAGGGGCTTGTATCCCTAGTTAGTAGAGAAGGGCATTTCGGACATTCGGTTGCCTCCATATAACCCAAGAGGTGAGAGGATGGCAGCCAACTCTTAGAACCCTAGTTCATTAGTTTTCCTATTTTCCACCTATTTTCTCTAGGTTTTCCTTAGGACTAGCAAGAGAGCTTCACGGAGAGATCTTGTAGAGAGGGATGGATGATCGGGCGGCTTGCTAGACCTTGTACGAATCCTTGTTTCATGTATAGATGATTCGGCGTGATTTCTCAAGGTTTGGATGTGTTTTACCCGGTTGCTTTTGGTGGTGATTTTCGGAGCCCTCTTCCGGTGATTTCTTTGGAGTGTTTTCGGCGCTTTTCTCTTGGGGATTTGATGGGGGAAATTTGTGGGAACCCTTCGTGGTTCTTTGGGCCGTGATTCCCCTCCCAAATCCGTGAGAAAAGGTGCTCGATTTTGGGGTTTCTTGAGTTCTTGGGTTGGAAGTGCTTTCGGCGGGATTTCTTCGATTCCTCCTTTTTGGACGAGATTTGGTGGGATTAAACTTGGCTATGGACTCCTCATGAGGTGTTCCCGATATCCCCAAAGTCTTGTTCAAGTCCGTGGAGCGATTCGGGAGATCGAGATTTGGATTTGGGGGAGTTGACCGCGGGTCGTTGTTCATCCCGAGTCGCCCAGCTACACCGGTCGACCGGTGCTCTTGACCGGTCCGACCGGTGCAACCCTCGTGGGATTTTGCTCGGGTGAACGTCTTGGTGTGTTCGTTGTTGGCCCGTGGTGCCGCTTCTTGTTTCGAGTTTGGGTCCGTTTGGTGGTCGGTTGGCCTGTTTGGTGCCTTGGGGGCTTTCGGCCGCCATCGGTGCGGACCGGTGTGTCTCACCGGTCGACCGTGTAGAGCCACTTAGTGAAAGTTGCTCGGTTTCACCGGCGGGGACCGGCTCCGACCGGTGGTGCTCACCGTCCGACCGGTGTGGGTCCGTAGACTCGAGGTTTGGTTTTTCCGCCGCGTTTCTCGGGTCGGAAGGTTGAGTGTTGGTTCCTAGGTCCAGTGGCACTCCAGTGGCTATGTGGGCTTGACCAACCTTGGTAGTGAGTCGGAGACGTGTGTTGGAAGCCGCGTTCGTCTTGTTGGAGTTTTCATCTCCTTCGAGAAGAATTTTTATCGGCTCCCATTCACTCCCCCCCCCTCTCGGTTCGCCGTATCGGTCCTTCAAGTGGTATCAGAGCCGGTTCGGGTCTTTTTTGACTCTAACCGCCCTAAGATCCAAGGATGGCGTACCGAGAACGGGGTTCGGGTCCTCCACACTTCGATGGCAAGAACTACCGGATGTGGAGCAAGCGGATGGGTGCGTTCCTCCGCGGAAAGGGTCGTTGCTTTGGGATGTCACGGTGGACACGAGGCTATGTCCACCGATGGATTTCCTTGCTCCGGGGTCGAGGGGACGGATTCGACGCCAACAATAAGGCGGTCGACTACTTGTTTCGTGCTTTGTGTCGGCCGAGTTCGATCGGGTGCACACCGAGCACTTGGCTTGTAGGATTTGGGCGGTGTTGAAGGAGGCTCATGTTGGGAACGCCCGGGGTTCGAGTGCACGGTTGTATGCGACCTACGAGAGAGAGTACGAGAACTTCACTCATCTCCCGGTGAGTCCATCGATGCCTTGTTTCAGAGGTTCACGGTGGTGGTGAACAACATGAGGGCCAATGTGGACGTGCTCCCGTACGATGATCATGATAGAGCCGTCAAGCTCTTACACTCTTTGGATCGTACGATATGGGGCGGAAAGTTCGAGGCCATAGTCGAGTCGGAGAGGTATGATACTCTGACGTTGAACGAGCTGTTCTCGAAGCTCAAGTCGGCTGAGGTGGATAGGGGCATGACTGCCAAGCTCGAGGGACCGACTGACTCCCATAGTCTTGCCCTCGTTGGTGGTTCCAAAGGAAAGACTAACTCTAACCCATCCACCAGGATGTTCTCGTTTTCCTCTTTGATGTCTATGCCAGGTGAGGAGTTTGATGACCTTGGAGAGGACGAGCTGGCGCTGTTGACGAAGCGGTTCGAGAGGCTGCACGAGAACCGCGTGAACATGAGGAGGAACACGAGGACCTGCTTTCAGTGCGACAAGCTGGGACACTTCGTCGCCGACTGCCCGGAGAAGGCCGAGAGCAAGGACAGCTACAAGCACAAGCCGAGGATGAACGATGGCAAGTACCGTTCGAGGCGCGACCACAAGAGCAAGCACAAGAACAAGTACAAGGACGAGCGACGATCAAGGAAGAAGGAGGGCCGAGGCAAGGCCGGGCGATGGTTGGAGCGAGCGACGTCGACTCCGGTTCCGCGTACTCCACCTCGAGCTCGAGCAGCCGGCGAAGACGAGGGAGATCGCCGCAAGAACAAGAAGTCGTCCAAGAACACGAGCGGGCCGAGCCGCCGCGAGAGATGGCTTCGCACCATGGCGCCGAGCTCCGGCGGCAAAGAAGAAGAGCACACGGAGCGACTCGGACTGCGAGTCCGACGACGAGGTGCGTGATGAACTTCCCTTCTTGCGCCGGGAGAATGAGAGGCTTGGCTCTTTGCTTGATAACCATGATGATATGCTTAGAGAGGCCAAGAAAATGAGGAAAGAGCTTAGGGCTTCACTCGAGGATGCTAGGACTAGAGTGGCCGAGCTAGAGACACGGGTGCTTGATAGCAAGCTTGAGATTGATTCGCTTAAGGCTAGCCCTGTTGTTTCTGATGAGAATGATTGTGCTGATTGCTCCATATTCCTTGCTGATCTTGCTTTGTTTAAGGAGAAGCATGCCTCCAAGTGTGAGGAACTAGATGTGCTTAGGGTTGAGGTGGGCGAGCTTAAGTCTAGACCGCTTTGCTAGGTGCTTGCACTTCATGCCCCGTTTTGCATGCTAAGATTGATGAGATGCATGCTTACACTAGTTCGCTCGAGGCTAAATTGAAGGAACCCATGCCTACATCTTGCTCTACCCGTGAAATGCATGCATTGAAAAATTTGGAGCTTGCACATTATGTTGACCGTTTGCGGGATGAGAATGATGATTTGAGGAAGTTGATGGGGTGGTTGTCCTGGTCACGAGCCTCGGTTGAGGATGATGATCGAGGCCTTTAAGAGGCAAGATGGTGAGGGGCTTGGAGCAAACAAGGTTGGTGAGGGAAGTGGAGAGAATATCCGGAGCCACCAAAAACCCACCACAAGAATGAGTTCCCACCAAAACCTAACCATCTAAGGAATCGGCTAGACACAACCCCCGGCTCCACCCGTGTTTCCTACACCCACAAATGACCTACAAAAGCCTATCAAGTTTGTGAGCACTTCGGGGAAAGTGTTCTTTGGGAAGGAGAGTGAGAAGGCAAGTGGTGAGAAACCGGTGGAGGGTTTGAGTGGAGAGAAACCGAGTGAGCGACCACATCCCAAGCCAAAGCCTAAGCTTGTGAAGTTCCATTGTGGCTATTGTGGGAGAGATGGCCATAAGGAGGAGTTTTGCTTCAAGAGGAAGCGAGAGGAGAGAATGAGGAAGGAGTGGGCAAACAAGGACAAGTACCACCCTTCCGATGGTGTACTTGAGCCTCGTATGCGGATGCCCGGGGGCAAGGCGATTGTGAGGACGGTTCGGGCTTGGGGAGAGAAGAAGGCTGCGGTGGTGTTGCGTTGTCCTGTGTCACACCGGTCGGACCGGTGTGGGGCACCGGTCGGACCGGTGCGGGCACGGACGGACGGATGTTCGGGTTTCGAGCTCGTACGAGGTGCGAGGGTTGTTTCGGTGGTCGTGGTTACGGTGGTTGGGCCGGGAAAGAGTGCGGTGGTCGGTTTGCTAGGCGTTCTCCTCCTCGTGCTCAATACGGGGATTGGAGGAGTCGTGGCGTTGAGTTGGAGAGGAAGGACGTTCCACGGGCTTTCTTGCGTGGTTTTGGTCCTCCTCCGGGCAGAGAGGGGTGGTTCCCTCGGTGGTGGTTACCGTGGTGGTGTTCGTGGAGGTAGCTTTGGTAGGAGAGATGCTTTGGTTTGTGCTAACCCCACTTTCGAGCAAATGGCTCGGCACTCGGTTTTCCTCTTTTGGTACTAACCCCGGTCTTGAGTCGTTTGTTCGCTCACGTGCCTATTTTTGATTTTCGGGTGGGAGACTTGAAGAACATTTGGTTGATTGACTCCGGTTGTTCGAGGCATATGACCGGAGACAGGGGGTGGTTCTCAAGTCTCGTCCGGTGGTGACGAAGAGGTACATCACTTTTGGGGACAATGGGCGTGGGCGTGTGCTTTCAGAAGGTGAGATAAAAGTGAGTGACAAGATCACTCGAGGCGTGTTGCTCTTGTTCAATCGCTGGGGTACAATTTGCTTTCTGTGTCTCAGTTGTTGGATGAGGGCTTTGAGGTGTTGTTTCGGCCTGGTGGTTCTCGGATTGTGGACTCTCGAGGGGACCTTGTCTGTATGGTCGTTCCCGAGGGTCAGGTGTTTCGTGCTGATTTTTCTCAGTCTTCGGGTGTTGAGCATTGTTTCTTGGCTGGTTCTTCGAGTGAGTTGTGGAAGTGGCATAGGAAGTTGGGTCACTTGAGCTTTGACCTTTTGTCTCGCTTGAGTAAACTCAATTTGGTCCGAGGATTGCCACGGTTGAGGCTTGAGAAAGAGTTGGTTTGTGCTCCGTGTAGGCATGCCAAGATGGTGGCCTCTTCTCACCCGCCTCTCACCGATGTGATGACTGAGCGTCCATGCGAGCTGCTCCATATGGACCTTGTTGGCCCGGCTCGTGTGCGATCCGCGGGTGGGAAGTGGTATGTCCTTGTTGTGGTGGACGACTATTCTCGGTATGCGTGGGTGTTCTTTCTCGAGGATAAGGGGGAGACGTTTGGTTTTGTTCGAGATCTAGTCTTGAGGTTGAGGAACGAGAGGCACGGAGATGCCATACGAGCTATCCGCAAGTGATAATGGCTCGAATTCGGGAACTCTCGTTTTGAAACCTTTTGTCATGACTTGGGTCTTGAGCACCAGTTTTCGAGTCCGTATACGCCTCCCCAGAATGGTGTTGTGGAAAGGAAGAACAGGACCTTGTGCGAGATGGCTCGGACGATGCTTGATGAGCATAGGACTCCGAGGAGGTTTTGGGCTGAGGCGGTGAATACCGCGTGCTATGTGTCGAACAGGATATACCTCAGAGTGCACAAGAAGAAGACATGCTATGAGTTGATGCATGGTCGCACACCCAAGGTGAGTCACTTCCATGTCTTTGGTTGCAAGTGTTTCATTCTCGAAGAAAGGCGAGGAAGTTGGATAAGTTTGAGGCTAGGTCCGTCGATGGCATTTTCTTTGGTTATGCATCTCATTCTAGAGCATATCGTGTGCTCAATCTTGAAACTAACCAAATCGTGGAGACTTGCGAGGTAACCTTCGACGAGACGAGCCACGTAGTCGGCTTGTCTTTGAGTGTGCGGGTGATGATGAGCTTGGCGAGGAGATCTTTCGGGGAGGAGGAGCATGAACATGGTGATGATGAAGATGGCGGTGTGGTGCCCCGCGCGAACATGTACCCACTACTTCGACTACGATGATGGATGGACCCTCTCGCTACACCTACGACGACAAACCAAGAACGAGGAGAAGTCGATGTTGAGGGGGAGGTAGCTTCGAGGCGAGAACCTCCCCGGCGAGTTCGGGTGGATCACCCAGGCTTCGAGGATCATCGGCGACATGAATGAACGCACTACACGGTCGAGGGTTCGAAACAATTCCCATTTTGCTCATGCTGCATTTGTTGCTTCTTTCGAGCCCAAAGACATTGGACACGCACTATCCGATCACAATTGGGTTAACTCGATGCATGAGGAGTTGGAGAACTTTGAGAGGAATCGGGTGTGGGAGTTGGTTGACCCTCCCCCGGTGGTGTAAGCCGATTGGTACAAAGTGGGTGTGGAAAAACAAAGAGGGAGAGAAGGGTGAGGTTGTGAGGAACAAGTCGAGACTTGTTGCTCAGGGGTTCAGTCAGAAGGAGGGGATCGACTACGAGGAGACCTTTGCTCCCGTAGCCCGTTTGGAGGCGATTAGGATCCTTCTAGCCTTTTCTCGTGGCTAAAGGGTTCAAGTTGCACCAAATGGATGTGAAGAGTGCTTTTCCGAATGGAGTGTTGGAGGAAGAAGTGTATGTGAGGCAGCCTCGGGGTTTGAGAGTGAGAAGTACCCCCACCGGGTGTACAAGTTGAGGAAGGCGCCGTATGGGTTGAAGCGGGCGCCTAGAGCTTGGTATGGCAAGGTTGAGGGGGTTCTTGTTTGAGAGAGGTTTTGAGATGGGGAAGGTCGATCGGACCTTGTTTTTGCCGAGGGCGGGGCGGAGATATCCCGATTGTGCGGGTGTACGTGGATGATATTGTCTTTGGTGGCTCGTCTAACTCTCTTGTTGCGAGGTTTGCGGATGATATGAGCGGGGAGTTTGAGATGAGCATGATGGGTGAGTTGCAGTTCTTCCTCGGGCTACAAATCAAGCAATCAAAGGAAGGAACATTTGTGCACCGAGGCTAAGTACACCAAGGACATTGTGAGAAAGTTCAAGATGGAGGACTCCAAGGCCATGACGACGCCGATGAGTACGACTACGGCTCTTGATGCGGACGAGGAAGGTGAACACGTGGACCAGAAGGAGTACCGAAGCATGATCGGGTCACTCCTCTACTTGACGGCGACGAGGCCGGACATACAGTTCTCAGTGTGTCTGTGCGCTCGTTTTCAAGCGTCTCCGAGGACTTCGCATCGGCAAGCAGTGAAAAAAATTTTCAGGTACTTGCGTCACACTCCCGACTTCGGCCTTTGGTACTCCGCGTCCTCTTCTTTGGCGCTTCATGGCTTTTCAGACGCGGATTTTGCCGGGTGTCGGTTGGATAGGAAGTCCACTTACGGGACTTGCCGGTTTTGGGTTCTTCGTTGGTGTCTTGGTCTTCTCGTAAGCGGCCGAGTGTTGCTCAATCCACGACCGAAGCCGAGTATGTTGCCGCTGCTAGTTGTTGCTCTCAGCTCCTTTGGATCACCTACACCATGAGTGACTTTGGTGAGGAGTATACCCATGTCCCACTTCAATGTGATAGCACCAGTGCCATAAGCGTTGCAAAGAACCCAGTGCTCCATTCCAAAACCAAGCACATAGAAGTGAGGTATCATTTACTGAGAGACAACGTTGAGAAAGGAAAAATAGCGTTGATCCATGTACCCACTCATGATCAACTAGCCGATATTTTCACCAAACCCCTAGATCAAGCAACTTTCACTCGTCCGCGGGGGGGAACTTGGTGTGTGTTTGATTTCCGAGTTGGGTGTGTGGGAGCTTTCTTTTGCCGGTGGTGTCGAGCCCGTTGTGCCTCCCCTCGAGGAGCCGGTTTGTAGCATATGTATAGCTTTCCTTTGTGCATTTCTTGCATTTTGGCATGGCATATGTAACATGATGTATAGGCATCCTTGTATCTTAGATTGCATGCATTTTGTATCATATGCATTGGTTAGGAAAGCTTCTCTCATATACTTTGTTCACCATGGAATGAGATATACGTCTTTGTGAGCTTGTTTGGTATGCTACGGTTAGTTTTGGCTTAGCTCTTGATGATCTTGATGAATAATCCATGGTTCCTAGCTATGCTTTTGAAAAATGTCACATGTTTGCTCTCTCATGTGTAAATGCCTTTACATGCTCTTGACATGTTTTTGTGGCCTTGCTATGCTTAATTTGTGGTTGGATGGCTAGTTTATTGATCATATGGGGCCAAAGGCTCATTTGCCATCATGAATGTTTAGCCCTCTAGATTTATCTTGTGGAGGAGCATAAGTTCCTTTTTGTCGCAAAGACATTTCATGTACCATCTACAAATCTGAAAATGAAATGAAAAATGCTTGGAAAATATGCTCCCATGTCATATGTGCTGAATTTAATTTGCTTTGGGTGCTAAACCGTTGCATGATGCCTACCAATGAGAAGTCTCATAAATAGAAGTAGGCACATGGCTCGGTGGCTTTGACATGACATGAGGTGCTTGTGGGTGTTTGTGATGGTCTTATGATTAGAATGGCTGTCCTAGCATGAAGTTTGTGTGGCTTTACCATTTTGATATGCTTTGATCATGTTTAGGACTTTGCTCATGAGAGGCAAGTTTTCGCAAAATTGCCAAAATCCATCTTAGCTTCGTCCAATGGTTGTGATACTTGGTGATCATGTAGTTGAGATCGATACGAAGCCGTAGAGTATCTAACTTGCTCATTTGGACATGTGTAGCATCCTATGTTGAATTTTGTATATTTGAGAAGCTCTAGGTTGAAAGTTTTGCATTTTTGGCTTGATTCATGCATTGCCAACAAGGGGGAGAAGTTTGAGCTTGAAATGGCTTAGTGGATGCATTTAGAAGGTTTTCGAGTGGTTTCGAGCCATTTTCGGGCTCGTTGTACACCGGTCTGACCGGTGAAGAGCACCGGTCTGACCGGTGTGAGTGCTGGTCCTGTACATATGTTAGGCACCGGTCTGACCGGTGGTGGTGACCAGCCTGACCGGTGTGAGCTGAAATTGCTGCAGCTGCCCTGTTTTCAGCTATTTTGCATGCATTCGTCCAGGGGGAGTTGCATTGGTTCAGGGGGAGCTTGCATGTGTGCTGGGGGAGCTCTTTGTGATTTTTCAAGCTTTGTTTCGGTAGTTTGCGCTCTTTGCTTGAGCTTTGTTTTGTCTCGGATGTGTCGAGCCGTTGCCCTTGCCTAAGGGGTCCGAGACTTGTTTCCTTCAAGTGATCTTGCTCTTTGCCTTTGTTTGGCTTTCGATCGCTTGTTGGAGTTTCTTTTTTGTTCGTTTCTTTTTCTTTTCTTTTCTCTCTTGTTACTTTCGTGTGGGTGTTGTCAATGCACTCATCAAGGGGGAGATTGAGGACCATGTGTGGTTCGAGGACCGGTGGATGGTCGCTTCCTTGTGTGATGAGTGATTGACAACGTTGTGTGGACCGATTCTTGGCTAAGTATTGCGGGTGCGAGGTTGCGGCTTGACTCGTGTTGGTGCGGGTGAAGAACAAGCGCGAAAGGTCGTCGCCGGTGAGGCCTCCGGGGTGTGGAGAAGACAAGTAGGCTTTGTTCGAGGGACCCGGTGGCCGGCGGGGGTCAAGTGCGGGCTGCATGGTGGCATGAACAGCAAGATGAAGTCGTGGACGGTTTCTTGGTTGAGCCTCAAAACCAAGGTCGAGCCGGGACTACGTGGGAGCCAAGTCATGAGTGGAGATTGGCGGAGGCTACACCGAGTTCGCGGGGTTTCCGGTGGTTCACCGGAAAACCACCGGGTTCCTTGGTTGATCCACAAAGCCAAGACCGGAGAACCGAAGACGGAGGTGCAGGCGGCACGGACCGGTCGACCGGTGGGTCCGGCCGGTCGGACCGGTGGGGACCGGTCGGCCGGTGAGGAGCACCGGTCCGACCGGTGTGCGACGACGCGGTCCGGAATCTTCGAAGCGGAGGACACGCGTCGGGATCGCATGGCTTGCGTCGAGGCTACGCGAGGGTGCGGTCGCCGGCATCCGTCCGATGGTGAAGACATCAAGAATTCCAAATCCGCCCTTGAGGGGCTTGTATCCCTAGTTAGTAGAGAAGGGCATTTCAGACATTCGGTTGCCTCCATATAACCCAAGAGGTGAGAGGATGGCAGCCAACTCTTAGAACCCTAGCTCATTAGTTTTCCTATTTTCCACCTATTTTCTCTAGGTTTTCCTTAGGACTAGCAAGAGAGCTTCATGGAGAGATCTTGTAGAGAGGGATGGATGATCGGGCGGCTTGCTAGACCTTGTACGAATCCTTGTTTCATGTATAGATGATTCGGCGTGATTTCTCAAGGTTTGGATGTGTTTTACCCGGTTGCTTTTGGTGGTGATTTTCGGAGCCCTCTTCCGGTGATTTCTTTGGAGTGTTTTCGGGGCTTTTCTCTTGGGGATTTGATGGGGGAAATTTGTGGGAACCCTTCGTGGTTCTTTGGGCCGTGATTCCCCTCCCAAATCCGTGAGAAAAGGTGCTCGATTTTGGGGTTTCTTGAGTTCTTGGGTTGGAAGTGCTTTCGGCGGGATTTCTTCGATTCCTCCTTTTTGGACGAGATTTGGTGGGATTAAACTTGGCTATGCACTCCTCATGAGGTGTTCCTGATATCCCCAAAGTCTTGTTCAAGTCCGTGGAGCGATTCGGGAGATCGAGATTTGGATTTGGGGGAGTTGACCGCAGGTCTTTGTTCATCCCGAGTCGCCTGAGCTACACCGGTCGACCGGTGCTCTTGACCGGTCCGACCGGTGCAACCCTCTCGTGGGATTTTGCTCGGGTGAACGTCTTGGTGTGTTCGTTGTTGGCCCGTGGTGCGCCGTTTCGAGTTTGGGTCCGTTTGGTGGTCGGTTGGCCTGTTTGGTGCCTTGGGGGCTTTCGGGTGCCATCGGTCCGACCGGTGTGTCTCACCGGTCGACCGGTGTAGAGCCACTTAGTGAAAGTTGCTCGGTTTCACCGGCGGGGACCGGTCGGCCGGTGGTGCTCACCGGTCCGACCGGTGTGGGTCCGTAGACTCGAGGTTTGGTTTTTCCGCTGCGTTTCTCGGGTCGGAAGGTTGAGTGTTGGTTCCTAGGTCCAGTGGCACTCCAGTGGCTACGTGGGCTTGACCAACCTTGGTAGTGAGTCGGAGACGTGTGTTGGAAGCCGCGTTCGTCTTGTTGGAGTTTTCATCTCCTTCGAGAAGAATTTTTATCGGCTCCCATTCACTCCCCCCTCTCTGGTTCGCCGTATCGGTCCTTCACCTTGCCTCCAATCGCAGGCTGGAAAAATTGGTACCGGAGGATTCTTGCAGACAAGAGTGCCAGGACCCAAAACTGGGATACCCTTCACATTGCTCAGTGCCTGGAGTTATCTTTGGCCGAGACCCCCAAGAATGAAAACCTCCTGATAGCAGCTTGTCATTTTTGGTCAAACGGCGTCAACGCTTTTCTTTTTGGCCACGGCCCGATGTCTCCAACTCTGGCCGATGTGTATATGATCACCGGCCTTGACATTACAGGATCCGTTCAACCCTGGGATTTCAGAAGTTCTTCACGACAAACAGGGGTGAAACCAGGGAGCGGATACAAGAACTATATCTTGAGCCACATGAAAGACGGCCCCCATGGTGAAATTGAATACAGGGCATTTCTGAACATGTGGCTATGCAGGTTCATCTTCTGTGGTAAAGCCAATGAGCCTACCCTGAATCACATTGCAATGGCTTCTCAACTGGTCAGTGGCCACCGTCTCCCCCTTGGGAAATTTCTCCTAGGCAGTGTGTACCATATGCTTCATCAAACTGTCACCCAGATGTACACCAGCCAGAGAATAGCATGTGTCAACGGTCCTTGGTGGTTTGTTCAAATGTGGCTGCAGCTACACATGCATCAGATAGTTGGTGTTGATTTGAACACCCGGCTCTTCCCTTCATCCAATCATCCTGAAGGGGAACCCCAAACCACCAGAGGATGCCAGACTTATGGAGAAGCTGCTTCAACTATTCTTATTCAACAGGACATCAGCCAGCTTTTCGAGCTATTCTTCAAAGGTTTCCAAAATCCTCTCTGGCTCCCTTATCTGGACAATGACAATTTGACTTTCCCTTGTGAATTCTCTTTTGAAACCGGACGCCAAGATGGGAGATTCCTAGAGATCCTCAATATCATAATCCGCCCATGCATTCTGCCGGCTGAATTCAATGGAGGAAGGCTGAATCATAGCACTTATGAATATTATCAGCCCAACGTAATGGCTCGGCAACTTGGATGTGGCCAGATGCCCCCAAGACTGTTTCTGCATGAATTCCTCAAGCCCAGAGAGGAAAATCAAATAACTCATGCACAGTAGCAGAGTCTTTCATTATGTGTGCAGTCCCACTGTCTACACCTGACCTTTTGTACCCACAACAATAGCTCACTCCACCTTCAACTCCTGGTGGCAAGAATTCCATGATCATATCTTCAACGAGCCTGTACACTTGTTCTGTGCAGAATTGACGCCTGACTTCCAGCCAACCTCAGAGGTAATATAATTAACCCTTGGATCAGTCATTTCTTCCTCTAATCATGATTCTGATCTTATTTCCACAGAACACAGTGCCTGCCCCTCGAGCCAGGAATATTACCTACAATGCCGTAGGCCCGATCTCAGCACTGGGATTCAGGTCCCCAACTCTGGCTCAGCTAATGGCCAGGTTTGGCACAACAGACCCAAGCCTTTCTAGCCTTGCTGCTGATAGGAGGCAAGGTTTGTCTCTAATAGCTCCCCCAAATGCCAAGAGGAGAAGAACTGTCAAGAAAATCCTTGTTGAGGTAAAAACCTTTTCCTTTCTTGACCACAAGATTACTCTGTTTCTGATAAATCATATCTTGTGCATTTTCAGACCAGAGCCCAACAATCTTCAGTTCCAGAACTTGCCAATGCCCCACCCACTGGTTTTACTGTCCTTTTCTTGAGGATGAACACTGACATTTATCTTTTAATTTGACACTTGCAGGAGAAACAATGGAAGAACAACTCGTGGACGTCCCAGTGTCTCAACAAACAAGTCCACCCAGGGTTGAGTTACCTGTCCCAGTGGAGATCTCATCTTCATCAGGGACTCAATCACCTTCGGCAGAAGCAATGAATTCTCCAGAGATGAGCCTCCCGATCCAACCAGAATCATCAAGTCCTCCAAGGGTCCAATCACCCGCTGGTCACGCAGAGACATCAACCCCAGTAGAGGTGAACCCAGCTCCTCTTCAGCCAGAAGCCCTTGAGTTGCCAGCAACTGCATCAGCGCCTTTTCACTCAGAAGCTTCAGCTCTACCTGGAACACCTCCTTCGCGTGTGGTTGCTCCTGAACAAAGTCCTGCCCTAGCTCAAGAAATCAGACATGAGGTACTCATTTGCACTTAACCCTGCTACCTTTACTTCCATCACTCCTGACTCGGCAATACTGCTTTCTTAGGGTCAGGCCCCATCATCATCAAGTCTGTCAATGGGGAACAATCCAGTTGCCGAGGTGATGGAAGAAGTGCATCAAACCCTGTCAGAGGAAGTGCTAAAAAAGCTCAGGGAGATCTTTGCCTGGTTGGAAAGAGATGCACGAGATCAGTTCAAGGATCTCGATCACTTTGAAGAAATGCTCGAATCTATTAGCCAAGAACTCCCTGAGGACATCAGTGCCTCACTCGCATCTATCTCTGGCCTGGAAGTGCATTACGTGCCCATAAGGCAAGCTTTGAGGAAGGTGCGCTCCCGCCCGGCTGTTGAAAAGGAGAGGGCCAGTGCTGAACAAGCCGTGAAAGGTGCACAATGTCAGACCGAGAGCCATAAAGATACACTGGCCAATCTGCAAGCTTCTTGTGATTCAAAAATTGCCAGGAAAGCTGCTCTGGAGGCAGAACTGAGAAACCTATCAGCTGAGATAGAGGCCGATAACAAGAAAATAGCCGAGCTCCCTGGATTGATAGGGAAGACCCAAGAAGAAGCAAAATCGGCTATAGCCAAGGTGAAACAATGCGATGCAGAACTCACCACCTTGTCTAGTGCCCAGAAAGATTGCCAGGAGCGGTTGGATAATTTTCGCCAGACAACATCAAATGTCCGTAGTGTAATCGTGAAATACTTGAACATTTAGATGCTTTAATTGATGTTTGGCCGAATTGGTCGCTCTTGTAATATCTGTTCTTGCAATTTATTTCCTTTTATTCTGCGCTCCTTCAAATGTAATCTTTCGAACGACCCATTCAAAGAAAGAAATGCCAATACCCGAATGGCACTTTGACTCCTCTCAGCCGAGCCAGTCAACTGAATATGACTCAGCCTAGAACTCCAAGCGACCCATTGGCGGACTGGTCAAAGAAACCTCTCCACCTTCCGATTTTCTTGGGATATGCGCCACGATCCAGAGCCACGACTTGAGGCCACGATCTGTCTTGCCAGGCCTATAAATGAAACCGTAGGTGCCCCTAGCTCTCCACAAAGCCTTTAGCTCTCGAATCTTTGCCAATCTCAACTCTTCTTCTTCTTCTGTCAGCCTTGATTTGCTCCCTGAAGAAATCATCAGGACCGAAGACGTTCCTGAGTACGTTTCCTCCGATTCCTCCCTCGAAGCAGAGGATGCCACGCCTGAACAGAGGACCAACCATCAACTGCGCCGCCGCGTTCGGCACCTGGAGCACGGCCTCAGGGACATCACCGCTCGTTTCCAAGCCGAACGCGAGCGTCGCATGGCTCTGGAGGCACTAGTAGGGGGTAAATGTTTGACTTCTTCTTGACTTCGTGCCCACATCTAGATTTCTTGCCTCTAACACCCATACCTCTGTTTCAAATGTCTCTGACAGGTACAACAACCTGAAAGCGGCTTGGGACAGCTTGGTGGAGGCCACAAATCATGGTCACCCCCGTGCATTCCAAGTTGCCGTCACGGTGGTCTTGGAGCAACTGAAGAGGGAGCAGTCGAAGAAGCAAAGAAAAGATTGAATCATATTTTTGCTTCTTTCTCCACGCCTTCTGCTTCCCACCTCCTCATAGTCTAGATCACCAGGGTTGTAAACCTGCAAGAGGCAGTTGTAAAGTAGTTTGGTGCTAAGGGCAATGCATATAGGCACTGGCCATTTCTCCTGTTTGTGTATTTTGTTCTGAAGGCGGCCTCGCTCTTGAGCGCCGGCTATTTCCTGTGTCAGATGCTTGTAATCCCACTGCTGGTGATCATCGGTCGATTTCAATACTAGGATAATATTTCTTCAAATATCTCCCATTTATTGCAGCGGAAAACTCCTCTCCTAGTAAAGTTTTCAATATGTATGCATTACCAGGGACGCATCTGACCACGCGAAAGGGTCCTTCCCAGTTAGGGGACCATTTGCCGAATTCACTGTATTTAGTTCCAATCGGCAATAGCGCTTTCCAAACCAAATCGCCTTATGCAAATTGCCTGACTTTTACTTTCTTGTTGTAGTACTTGGCAACCCGCAGTTTGTTCTTCTCAATGTTTTCCAGGGCCCTAAGATGGATCATGTGTAAATCCTCTAGCTCGTCCATCATTAGGCCACTGTAATCCTTGGAGCTCAAATCTTTCTGTAACACAACCCTCCTTGAATCTGATTGCATTTCCCAAGGTAAAACCGCATGATGCCCGTAAACCAATTCGTAAGGAGAAGTCTTTGTAGCTCCATGAGGGGCCATTCGGTAAGACCATAATGCTTCACCGAGCACCGAATGCCATCTCCTTGGCTTCTGGTCGATCTTCTTTTGTATTAGCTTGATCATGATCTTATTAGAAGCCTCTGCTTGACCATTAGCTTGGGCATAATAGGGAGAAGAGTTAAACAATTTGATTCCCATGCTTTCGGCAAATTCCCTGAACTCCAGGGACACGAATTGAGCCCCTTGATCAGTTGTGATGGTCTGAGGGATTCCAAATCGATAGATGATGTGCTCCTTGACAAATTCAACCATGTTTTCCGACGTCACCTTCTTCAGTGGGATCGCCTCAACCCATTTAGTAAAATAGTCTGTAGCCAAAAGCACAAACTTATGCCCCTTGCTAGATGGTGGATTAATCTGGCCAATCAAGTCTATACCCCAGCCTCTGAATGTCCACGGCTTGATGATGGGATTCAATGCTGATGCAGGGACCCTTTGAATATTTCCAAACCTTTGGCAATCCCGACATCCTTTGTAATACTCAAAGCAATCCTCTAATATCGCCGGCCAAAAGCACCCAGCTTGCCTGACAACCCATTTCATGCGGTAGGCCGATTGGTGTGCTCCGCATATCCCATCATGCACTTCGCTCATCATCCTCTTCGCTTCTTCTGGACCCAGGCATCGTAACAACACCCCATCTAATGATTTGTAAAACAAATTGTCATCCAGAAGAACGAATTTTATGGCCTTGTACCTGAGCTTCCTAGAGACCTTTCGGGATGGATCCTTCAAATAGTCGACGATCTCTTTTCTCCAATCATTCTCCGCAAGATCCGTCCCTAGTGCACACACATCTGCAGCAAACACGTCTTGGTTCTCTTTGTAACCCGAGGCGCTTTGAGCCAACCTGTTTGCTTCTTCGTTATGTTCCCTAGGAATATGCTGTAGAGTTACCAACGGAAAGCTCTTCAAGATTTCCCTGCATTCTTCGTAGTAACTCCTCAGCGCTTCACTTTTGCATTCGTATTGGCCGTTCAATTGCTTGATCACCAGCTCTGAATCTCCATAAACCTCAACTGAAACGGCCCCGGCTTCTCTCAAATATTGAAGTCCTCGAAGCAGTGCCTCGTACTCGGCCTGATTGTTTGTAACAGTGGGCTGTATAGGGATGACAAATTCAAACATCTCACCCCTAGGCGAAATTAGTAGAATCCCTACTCCCCCACCTTTACCACATGATGATCCATCAAAAAATAAGGCCCAAGGGGTAATTTCAAGCAAATCAATTGACGGATCGCGATGTTCAGTTATAAAATCGGCAATGATCTGACCTTTGATAGCTTTTGCCGATTCGAACTTCAACTCGAATTCTGATAAAGCCAAAATCCATTTGCCAATCCTGCCGTTCAAAATTGGCATAGATAACATATGTTTTATTACATCAAACTTGGAATACACAGGTGCATTCGGCATTCAACAAGTAGTGCCGAAACTTTGTACACGAGTAGTATACGCACAGACACAACTTCTCTACGTATTCGAATACCTGGTCTCAGGATCAAGTAATTTTGGGCTAAGATATGCTACTACCCGTTCCTTCCCTTCGAATTCTTGAATAAGGGCCGATCCAATGGTTTGGGTATCGGCCGCCACGTACAACTTGAAAGGCTTATCCAAAGCGAGGAGGGACCGATGATCGGTGGCTCCTTCATGTATTTCTTGATCTCATCGAAAGCCTTTTGTTGTTCGTCGCCCCATGTGAATTTCTGATCCTTCTTTAGCTTCAACAGTGGAGAGAATGGCAAAACTTTCTGTGACAAATTTGAAATGAATCTCCTCACAAAGTTAATTTTGCCGAGCAGTGATTGTAACTCCTTGAGATTAGTTGGCGGAACAACTTCATCGATGGCCTTCATGCTCTTCTTGCCAACTTCAATCCCCCCTTCGTGGACCAAAAATCCCAAGAACTCTCCAAGTCGATACCCCAAAAGCGCACTTATTTGGATTCATCTTTAAACCATGCTTTCGGGTACACTCCAAGGTCCTTTTCACATCTCCCAAATGTGTGTCATGACTTAGGGACTTGATCACCACATCGTCAATGTAAATTTCCACCACTTTGCCGATCAACTCATGAAAAATGTAATTCATGGCTCGCTGATAAGTTGCACCGCCATTCTTCAATCCAAAAGTCATGGCTATCCATTCAAATAGGCCTATGTGACTAGGGCACCTGAAGGCTGTCTTCGATATATCCTCTACTGCCATGAAAATTTGGTTGTATCCCGCATTGCAGTCCATGAAACTGATAACCTTGTGCCCGGCAGTGGCGTCAACCAACAAATCGGCAATAGGCATGGGGTAACCATCCATCGGAGTAGCTCTGTTCAAGTCCCTGAAATCTATGCAGACCCTCATTTTTCCATTCTTCTTGTAAACAGGGACAATGTTAGAAATCCACTCCGCGTATCTGCATGGCCGAACGAAGTTTGCATCAAGTAATCTTTCAACTTCTTTCTTCACATCGGCCAATACCTCATCCTTGTAGATTTTCCGGGGCGGTTGCTTGTATGGTTTGAAACCAGATTTGATGGGCAACCTATGCTCAACGATGGAACGATCCAGTCCAGGCATCTCCGAATAATCCCAGGCGAAGCAATCTCTATATTCCTTGAGCAGCTTAATTAATTCCTCCCTGAAGTCTGGTTGCAAGTCTGCACTGATGAACGTCGGCCTCGGCTTATCACCGCTTCCAATGTCAACTTCTTCTAATTTATCAGCCGACATAAATCCTCGCCCCAACTTGCCATCAGTGCCATCGACGGGGTTCTCCATTAAAAATTACTATAAGAGCCGACTGCTTGAATCGGCTGTTGATCACTGCTGACGGGTTCAACAGGACCTTCTCCCTAGTCTTTCCATGAGAAACAATCAATGCCTTGGTATTCCCAGAAAGCTGGTTCCATGTTCGCAACGCTCACGGAGTCATCTGCTTGGACGACCTCAATATCATCATCCACCCACTGGATAAGCTGCAGATGCATGGTGGATGGGACGCAGCAATTGGCATGAATCCAGTCCCGTCCAAGCAGTAGGCAGTAGGCTCCTTTACCTTCGATAACAAAGAAGGTCGTGAGCAGTGTCTTGGACCCGATCATCAGATCCACGTGAGCGCATCCCTTGGTGTATGAAGGATTCCCAGCGAAATCGTTCAGTATTATGCTTGTAGGCGTCAGATCGCTAGGGCCCATGCCAAGTTTCCTGAAGGTGGTGTATGGCATTACGTTGACTGCCGCTCCACCGTCGACAAACATCTTGGTCAATGGCTTGCCATTGACATATCCCCTCAAGTACAGCGGCCTCATGTGTCGATTTTTGGCCGGTTTGTCGAAGATGGCTTGCTTGGCTAGCACCGACCGCGCCATCATCCCCTCGATTTGCTCATCATCCAGGGACGCTTCCTCCTGCACAACCTGGTTAGCAGGAGCCATGAACTCGTTGGGCAGAAAATATACCATGCATGTTGGAGCAGAACGCTTTGACCCTTCAGGCTGATCCTTTGGACGCCACACCTGCTTTGTTTGGATCCCGACCGCCTCGGCCCGCGGTTCCTCAAGCGCTGAACCCGTCTCTTCTGACTTTTCCTTAGGCCAGGCGGGCACCATTGCCCCTTCTGCCAGATGTACTCGTCTTCGTCCTCCTCTTGATCAGCCCACCTTGAATCAGCTTGCCTTTTCCTGGGATGATCAATGATTTCAATTTTTTGGCGCCGATCCTCGCTAGGATCGATCCTTCCAATTCTCTCATGGACGGATCGGCGATTGGCAGTCTCCTGCCTGTACTCAAAATACCTGTCACTGCACTCAGGTCAGTTCCTCAGCGTGGGCAGCTTCAAACCCTCGTTCCAACAGTGCCTGAAGAACGCACATCCCCAGTGCGCGCGCTCCTGCTCGCGCGTGTATTGCTCCAGGTCCCTTCTGTGTGCCTCTTCTTCAGCTCTGCGCCTCTCCTCCTCGTATCTTCGCTTTTGGTAACACTCTTTTTCCAACTGGCGCTGCCACTTGTTGAGGAGGATACACGTGGTCACCCTGGGCTTGGCTTTGGACGACTCCCCGATTTCGATGTGACTCTTGAGAATGCGGGGGGCTTCACCATGCACCTGCTCCAAAGTTACTTGACGCTCCGGGTCCACGGTTCCGTCCTGCCTAGCCCTGGCTGAGGTCAAGACTTTGACCTTGCCCTTCTCCTCAGCAGTCACCATGCTGACGGAAAAGCCCACCATGTTCTGAGGGAAGGGGTGGCCATCCAGCCTTCATCTTGTTGTCAAATTTGAGGTGCCCTTCCCGGATGGCTTTACGGATCCTCATCCCGAAGACCCGGCGGTCGTTGATGGAGTGCGAGTTCCCGTCGTGAAAGCCGCGAGTAACGCTTCTCCTTTACCCCATCGGGCCGAAGCATGGAATGCCCTTCGAGCAATCCGATTCGGCCTTCCTTCACTAGGAGCTCAAACATCTTGTCAGCCTTCGTGATGTCGAAATCGTAGGTACCCTTGGTCTGTTTGACCCAGCGCTGATTCATCGTTAATGGCTCTTTTGCCCACATAATTTCGGCTGCGGCCACGTCCAGTTCATCATCAGAATCTTCTATTAGGTCGGCCTTGTCCAAGAACTGGTTGTAGATGTCCGCCACGTCATGCTGCTTGCCAAACCTGGCATCCTTCTTGAAGCCATACGCTTGGTTGCTCATTAATGAGTGCTTTTGAGACAGCTGGCCCAGGTTTTCAAACTCCATACCAAACAGTTTCTCACGCACGGCCGGCAGCATCCCGGTGACGGCCATGTCGGCCAACTGGTCATCTGGCAAGTTGAGCGAAAAGCACATGCCCTTAACTTCCCTGAATCTCTTGAGAAATTCCAGTGGCGTCTCGCTGTGCCTCTGCTTCAGGGTGGCAAGGTTGAGGACCATGTGTGGTTTGAGGACCGATGGATGGTCGCTTCCTTGTGTGATGAGTGATTGACAACATTGTGTGGACTGATTCTTGGCTAAGTATTGCAGGTGCAGGTTGCGGCTTGACTCGTGTTGGTGCAGGTGAAGAACAAGCGCGAAAGGTCGTTGCCGGTGAGGCCTCCAGGTGTGGAGAAGACAAGTAGGCTTCGTTCGAGGGACCGGTGAGGACCATGTGTGGTTCGAGGACCGGTGGATGGTCGCTTCCTTGTGTGATGAGTGATTGACAACGTTGTGTGGACCGATTCTTGGCTAAGTATTGCGGGTGCGGGTTGCGGCTTGACTCGTGTTGGTGCGGGTGAAGAACAAGCGCGAAAGGTCGTCGCGGTGAGGCCTCCCGGTGTGGAGAAGACAAGTAGGCTTTGTTCGAGGGACCGGTGGCCGGCGGGGGTCAAGTGCGGGCCGCATGGTGGCATGAACAAGCAAGATGAAGTCGTGGACGGTTTCTTGGTTGAGCCTCAAAACCAAGGTCGAGCCGGGACTACGTGGGAGCCAAGTCATGAGTGGAGATTGGCGGAGGCTACACCGAGTTCGCGGGGTTTCCGGTGGTTCACCGAGAAAACCACCGGGTTCCTTGGTTGATCCACAAAGCCAAGACCGGAGAACCGAAGATGGAGGTGCAACACCCGGACCGGTCCCCGACCGGTGGGTACCGGCCGGTCCGCCGGCGGTGGGGACCGGTCGGCCGGTGAGGAACACCGGTCGGCCGTGTGCGACGACGCGGTCCGGAATCTTCGAAAGCGGAGGACACGCGTCGGGATCGCATGGCTTGCGTCGAGACTACGCGAGGGTGCGGTTGCGGGGCATCCGTCCGATGGTGAAGACATCAAGAATTCCAAATCCGCCCTTGAGGGGCTTGTATCCCTAGTTAGTAGAGAGGGGCATTTTAGACATTCGGTTGCCGCCTATATAACCCAAGAGGTGAGAGGATGGCAGCCAACTCTTGGAACCCTAGCTCATTAGTTTTCCTATTTTCCACCTATTTTCTCTAGGTTTTTCTTAGGACTAGCAAGAGAGCTTCACGGAGAGATCTTGTAGAGAGGGATGGATGATCGGGCGGCTTGCTAGACCTTGTACGAACCTTTGTTTCATGTATAGATGATTCGGCGTGGTTCCTCAAGGTTTGGATGTGTTTTCCCGGTTGTTCTTGGTGGTGATTTTCGGAGCCCTCTCTCGGTGATTTCTTTGGGGTGTTTTCGGGGCTTTTCTCTTGGTGATTTGATGGGGGAAATTTGTGGGAACCCTTCGTGGTTCTTTGGGCTGTGATTCCCCTCCCAAATCCGTGAGGAAAGGTGCTCGATTTTGGGGTTTCTTGAGTTCTTGGGTTGGAAGTGCTTTCGGCGGGATTTCTTCGATTCCTCCTTTTTGGACGAGATTTGGTGGGATTAAACTTGGCTATGGACTCCTCATGAGGTGCTCCGATATCCCCAAAGTCTTGTTCAAGTCCGTGGAGCGATTCGGGAGATCAAGATATGGATTTGGGGGAGTTGACCGCGGGTCGTTGTTCATCCCGAGCGCCCGAGCCACACGGTCCGACCGGTGCTCTTGGCCGGTCCGACCGGTGCGAGCCCCTGTGGGATTTTGCTCGGGTGAACGTCTTGGTGTGTTCGTTGTTGTCCCGTGGTGTTGTTGTTTCGAGTTTGGGTCCGTTTGGTGGTCGGTTGGCTGTTTGGTGCCTTGGGGGCTTTCGGTGCCATCGGTCCCGACCGGTGTGTCTCACCGGTCTGACCGGTGTAGAGCCACTTAGTGAAAGTTGCTCAGTTTCACCGGCGGGGACCGGTCCGACCGGTGGTGCTCACCGGTCCGACCGGTGTGGGTCCGTAGACTCGAGGTTTGTTTTTCCGTTGCGTTTCTCGGGTCGGAAGGTTGCGTGTTGGTTCCTAGGTCCGGTGGCACTCCGGTGGCTACGTGGGCTTGACCAACCTTGGTAGTGAGTCGGAGACGTGTGTTGGAAGCCGCGTTCGTCTTGTTGGAGTTTTCATCTCCTTCGAGAAGAATTTTTATCGGCTCCCATTCACCCCCCCCCCCTCTGCGGTTCGCCGTATCGGTCCTTCAAGTGGTATCGAGCCGGTTCGGGTCTTTGTTGACTCTAACCGTCTAAGATCCAAGGATGGCGTACCGGGAACGGGGTTCGGGTCCTCCACACTTCGATGGCAAGAACTACCGGATGTGGAGCAAGCGGATGGGTGCGTTTCTCCGCGGAAAGGGTCGGATCCTTTGGGATGTCACGGTGGACACAAGCTATGTCCAGCGCGGTTGATTTCCTCGCTCCGGGATCGAGGGACGGCTTCGACGCCAACAATAAGGCGGTCGACTACTTGTTTCGTGCTTTGTGTCGGCCGAGTTCGATCGGGTGCACACCGAGCACTTGGCTTGTAGGATTTGGGCGGTGTTGAAGGAGGCTCATGTTGGGAACGCCCCGGGTTCGAGCACGGATGTATGCGACCTACGGAGAGAGTACGAGAACTTCACTCATCTCCCCGGTGAGTCCATCGATGCCTTGTTTCGAGGTTCACGGTGGTGGTGAACAACATGAGGGCCAATGTGGACGTGCTCCCGTACGATGATCATGATAGAGCGGTCAAGCTCTTACACTCTTTGGATCGTACGATTTGGGGCGGAAAGTTCGAGGCCATTGTGGAGTCAGAGAAGTATGACACTCTGACGGTGAACGAGCTGTTCTCGAAGCTCAAGTCGGGCCGAGGTGGATAGGGGCATGACGCCCAAGATCGAGGGCCCGACCGACTCTCATAGTCTCGCCCTCATCGGTGGTTCAAATGGAAAGGCTAACACTAATCCATCCACCGGGATGTTCTCTTTGTCCTCTTTGATGTCTATGCCGGAGAAGAGGAGTTCGACGTGCTTGGAGAGGACGGAAGCGGCGCTCCCGACGAGGCGGTTCGAGAGGCCGCACGAGAACCGGGTGAACAAGAGGAGGAACACGAGGACATGCTTCAAGTGTGGCAAGGTCGGACACTATTTCGCCGAGTGTCCGAAGGTGAACAACCACGACAAGCACAAGTTCATGGACAAGAGGAAGAAGTCCAAGAAGAAGGATCATGAACATGGGAAGAAGGCTCGGTCTCGAGAGAAGATGAAGAGATCGAGCGATATCGAGTCCGATTCCGAGGACACGTCTTCAAGCTCGAGTGATGAAGACGAAGAGGATGAGAAGAAGAGGAGGAAGAAGAAGAACTTTGGCAAGTATCTCAACGGCCTTTGTGTGACGGGCCTAAGCCTCAAGGACGACTTCGCGGCATGGCTCGTAGTTCGAGCGACAAGAGAAGCCGAGAGGGACACCTCGGACTTGGATTCCGAGGATGAGGTATGTGATGAGCTCTCCTCTTTGCGCAAGGAGAATGAGGAGTTGGTTGACTTGCTTGATAATCGCGATCACATGCTTAGAGAGGCTAAGAAGCTTAGGAAGGAGCTTAGATCTTTGCTCGAGGATGCTAGGACTAGAGTGGCCGAGCTAGAAACACGGAGTTCTTGGTAGCAAGCTTGAAATTGATTCGCTCAAGGCTAGCCCTGTTGTTTCGATGAAAATGGTTGTGCTCGATTGCTCTGTTTTCCTAGGCGACTTGCTGATCTTAGGGAGAAGTATGCCTCCAAGTGTGAGGAACTAGATGTGCTTAGGGTTGAGTTGGCCGAGCTACAATCTAGACCCACTTTGCTTGGTGCTTGCACTTCTTGCCCTAGTTTGCATGAGAAAATTGTTGAGCTCCGTTCTCGCATTGTTTCGCTTGAGGCTGATTTGAAAGTGCCTATTCCTACTTCTTGCTCTACATGTGAGTTGCATGCTATGAAGAATTTGGATCTTGCAAAATGTGTTGGTCGCTTGCAAGATGAGAATGATAAGTTGCGTGAAGCGCTGAGTTGGTTGTCGAGTCAAGAACCTCAGCTTGGTATGATGATTGCTAGCTGTAAGCGTTTTGACGGTTGGGCTTTGGGATTGGATAAGGTTGGTGAGGGCGGTGGTGAGAGAGAAAGGAAATTTGGGAATGTTTCGGTTCCACCACAACCCACACCCAAATACAAGTTTGCATCCAAGCCAAACCAACCAAAAGAAAAACCGAGTGAGAAGGCAAGTGAAACGCCTAGTGAGAAACCAAGTGAGAAGCCTTGTGAAGAGCCTCATCCCAAGCCTAAGCCCAGATCGATCCGTTTCCATTGTGAGTTTTGTGGAAAGGATGGTCACAAGAGAGCGTTTTGCTTCAAGAGGAAGCGTGAGGAGAGAATGGCGAAGGAGTGGGCTAACAAGGACAAGTACCACCCTTTAGATGGTGTACTTGAGCCTCGTGTGCAGTTGCCCAGGGCCAAGGCGAGTGTGAGGTCAGTTCGGGCTTGGGGAGAGCGGAAGGCTGTTGGAGGTGTTGCTGCCCAGGCTACACCGGTCAGACCGGTGTGGGGCACCGGTCGGACCGGTGCGGGCTCGGACGAGCGGCAGTTGGGTTTCGTGCTCGTACGAGTGCGAGGGTTGTTTACGGAGGTCGTGGTTCCGGTGGTTGGTCCGGAAAGTTTGCGGGAGGCCGCGTTGCTAGGCATTCTCCCCCTCGAGCTCACTACGGGGATGGGAGGAGTCATGGCTTTGAGAAGGAGAGGAGGGATGGTCCACGAGCTTTCTTTCGTGGTTTTGGTCCTCCTCCGAGCGAGAGAGGGTTGGTTCCCTCATGGTGGTTACCGTGGTGGTGTTCGTGGAGGTAGCTTTGGTAGGAAAGATGGTTTGGTTTTTGCTAACCCCACTTTCGAGCAAATGGCTAGGCACTGGTTTTACACATTTGGAACTAACCCCAGTGTTGAGTCGGTTGCTCGCTCTCGCTCTTGGTTTTGAGTTGCAGGTGGATAGCCGGAGAACATTTGGTTGATATCGGGGGGTGGTTCTTCGGCTTCATATCCCGGTGGTGACATGGAGGTACATCACTTTCGGGGATGGTGGACAAGGATGAGGGAATTGTGATGAAATGATAAAGGTAAGTGTATTTGTGACCTTCGAGTGTGTGGCCTTGGTCAAGCCACTTGGTTTGTTTTGCTCCTTCTCTATCTCATGTGTGTAAGGTGAGCTTTGTACGCTCTTTGTCCTTAATGCATGAGTTTAGGGGGAGCGTGTGAGTTTGATGCTCCTTTGCTCTTTTGCGGTGGTGTCGAGCCCTTTTTGCCTCCCCTCGAGGAGCCGGTGGTTTGTAAGTTTTGTGTGAGAGCTTCTTTGTAGCATATGTATAGCTTTTCTTTGTGCATTTCTTGCATTTGGCATGGCATATGTAACATGATGTATAGGCATCCTTGTATCTTAGATTGCATGCATTTTGTATCATATGCATTGGTTAGGAAAAGCTTCTCTCATATACATTGTTCACCATGGAATGAGATATATGTCTTTGTGAGCTTGTTTGGTATGATATGGCTAGTTTGACTTAGCTCTTGATGATCTTGATGAATAATCCATGGTTGATAGCTATGCTTTTGAAAAATGTCACATGTATGCTCTCTCATGTGTAAATGCCTTTACATGCTCTTGACATGTTTTTGTGGCTTTGCTATACTTAATTTGTGGTTGGATAGCTAGTTTATTGATCATATGGAGCCAAAGGCTCATTTGCCATCATGAATGTTTAGCCCTCTTGATTTATCTTGTGGAGGAGCATAAGTTCCTTTTTGTCGCAAAGACATTTCATGTACCATTTACAAATCTGAAAATGAAATGAAAAATGCTTGGAAAATATGCTCCCATGTCATATGTGCCGTATTTAATTTGCTTTGGGTGCTAAACCGTTGCATGATGCCTACCAATGAGAAGTCTCATACATAGAAGTAGGCACATGGCTCGGTGGCTTTGACATGACATGAGGTGCTTGTGGGTGTTTGTGATGGTCTTATGATTAGAATGGTCGTCCTAGCATGAAGTTTGTGTGGCTTTGCCATTTTGATATGCTTTGATCATGTTTAGGACTTTGCTCATGAGAGGCAAGTTTTTCGCAAAATTGCCAAAATCCATCTTAGCTTCGTCCAATGATTGTGAAACTTGGTGATCATGTAGTTGAGATCGATACGAAGTCGTAGAGTATCTAACTTGCTCATTTGGACATGTGTAGCATTCTCTGTTGAATTTTGTCTATTTGAGAAGCTCTAGGTTGAAAGTTTTGCATTTTTGGCTTGATTCATGCATTGCCAACAAGGGGGAGAAGTTTGAGCTTGAAATGGCTTGTTGGACGCGTTTAGAAGTTTTTTCGAGTGGTTTCGAGCCATTTAGGGCTCTGTTGTACACCGGTCTGACCGGTGATGAGCACCGGTCGACCGGTGTGAGTGCTGGTCTGTACATATGTTGGGCACCGGTACGACCGGTGGTGATGACCGGTGCGACCGGTGTGAGCTGAAAGTGTTGCGTGTTGTCTGTTTCATGTGGTTTCTTGCATGCATTCGTCCAGGGGGAGTTGCATTGGTTCAGGGGGAGCTTGCATGTGTGCAGGGGGAGCTCTTTGTGAGTTTTCGAGTTTTGTTTCGGTGGTTTGTGCTCTTTGCTTGAGCTTTGCTTTGTCTCGGATGTGTCGAGCCGTTGCCCTTGCCTAAGGGGTCCGAGACTTGCCTTCTTCAAGTGATCTTGATCTTTGCCTTTGTTTGGCTTTCGATCGCTTGTTGGAGTTTCTTTTTGTTCGTTTCTTTTCTTTTTCTTTTCTCTCTTGTTACTTTCGTGTGGGTGTTGTCAATGCACTCATCAAGGGGGGAGATTGAGGACCATGTGTGGTTCGAGGACCAGGTGGATGGTCGCTTCCTTGTGTGATGAGTGATTGACAACGTTGTGTGGACCGATTCTTGGCTAAGTATTGCGGGTGCGGGTTGCGGCTTGACTCGTGTTGGTGCGGGTGAAGAACAAGCGCGAAAGGTCGTCGCCGGTGAGGCCTCCGGGTGTGGAGAAGACAAGTAGGCTTTGTTCGAGGGACCCGGTGGCCGGCGGGGGTCAAGTGCGGGCCGCATGGTGGCATGAACAAGCAAGATGAAGTCGTGGACGGTTTCTTGGTTGAGCCTCAAAACCAAGGTCGAGCCGGGACTACGTGGGAGCCAAGTCATGAGTGGAGATTGGCGGAGGCTACACCGAGTTCGCGGGGTTTCGGTGGTTCACCGGAAAACCACCGGGTTCCTTGGTTGATCCACAAAGCCAAGACCGGAGAACCGAAGATGGAGGTGCGGCGGCACGGACCGGTCCGACCGGTGGGTCCGACCGGCCCGGCCGGTGGGGGACCGGTCGGCCGGTGAGGAACACCGGTCGACCGTGTGCGACGACGCGGTCCGGAATCTTCGAAGCGGAGGACACGCGTCGGGATCGCATGGCTTGCGTCGAGACTACGCGAGGGTGCGGTTGCGGGCATCCGTCCGATGGTGAAGACATCAAGAATTCCAAATCCGCCCTTGAGGGGCTTGTATCCCTAGTTAGTAGAGAGGGGCATTTTAGACATTCGGTTGCCGCCTATATAACCCAAGAGGTGAGAGGATGGCAGCCAACTCTTGGAACCCTAGCTCATTAGTTTTCCTATTTTCCACCTATTTTCTCTAGGTTTTTCTTAGGACTAGCAAGAGAGCTTCACGGAGAGATCTTGTAGAGAGGGATGGATGATCGGGCGGCTTGCTAGACCTTGTACGAACCTTTGTTTCATGTATAGATGATTCGGCGTGGTTCCTCAAGGTTTGGATGTGTTTTCCCGGTTGTTCTTGGTGGTGTTTTTCGGAGCCCTCTCTCGGTGATTTCTTTGGGGTGTTTTCGGGGCTTTTCTCTTAGGGATTTGATGGGGGAAATTTGTGGGAACCCTTCGTGGTTCTTTGGGTGTGATTCCCCTCCCAAATCCGTGAGGAAAGGTGCTCGATTTTGGGGTTTCTTGAGTTCTTGGGTTGGAAGTGCTTTCGGCGGGATTTCTTCGATTCCTCCTTTTTGGACGAGATTTGGTGGGATTAAACTTGGCTATGGACTCCTCATGAGGTGCTCCTGATATCCCCAAAGTCTTGTTCAAGTCCGTGGAGCGATTCGGGAGATCAAGATATGGATTTGGGGGGAGTTGACCGCGGGTCTTTGTTCATCCCGAGCCGCCCGAGCTACACCGGTCTGACCGGTGCTCTTGACCGGTCTGACCGGTGCGAGCCCCTGTGGGATTTTGCTCGGGTGAACGTCTTGGTGTGTTCGCTCGTTGTCCCGTGGTGCTCGTTGTTTCGAGTTTGGGTCCGTTTGGTGGTCGGTTGGCTGTTTGGTGCCTTGGGGGCTTTCGAGTCGCCATCGGTCCGACCGGTGTGTCTCACCGGTCTGACCGGTGTAGAGCCACTTAGTGAAAGTTGCTCGGTTTCACCGGCGGGGACCGGTCGACCGGTGGTGCTCACCGGCCCGACCGGTGTGGGTCCGTAGACTCGAGGTTTGTTTTTCCGCTGCGTTTCTCGGGTCGGAAGGTTGCGTGTTGGTTCCTAGGTCCAGTGGCACTCCAGTGGCTACGTGGGCTTGACCAACCTTGGTAGTGAGTCGGAGACGTGTGTTGGAAGCCGCGTTCGTCTTGTTGGAGTTTTCATCTCCTTCGAGAAGAATTTTTATCGGCTCCCATTCACTCCCCCCCTCTCTCGGTTCGCCGTATCGGTCCTTCACCCGGTGGCCAGCGGGGTCAAGTGCGGGCCGCATGGTGGCATGAACAACAAGATGAAGTCGTGGACGGTTTCTTAGTAGAGCCTCAAAACCAAGGTCGAGCCGGGACTACGTGGGAGCCGAGTCATGAGTGGAGATTGGCGGAGGCTACACCGAGTTCGCGGGGTTTGCAGTGGTTCACCAGAAAACCACTGGGTTACTCGGTTGAGCCACAAAACCGAGGCCGAAGACTCGACGAGGAGGTGCGGCCACCCGGGCCGGTTCAACCGCCCGGGAGGGCGGTCGGACCGCCCGGGGCCGGTCGGATGTCCCGGGCCGGCCTAACCGCCCGGGGGGGGGGGGGGGGCGGTCTGACCGCCCTGGCCACCGGCGCCGAGAAGCTTCGAAGCGGAGGACACGCGTCAGGATCGCAAGGCTTGCGTCGAGGCTAAGCAGGTTGCGGTCGCCGGGCATCCGTCCGATGGTGAAGACATGAAGACTTCCAAATTCGCCCTCGAGGGGCATGTATCTCTAGTTATTAGTAAAGGGTAGTTTAGTCTTTTGGGTGCCTCCATATATACTCATTAGATGGGTGGATGGCAGCCAACTCTTGGAACCCTAGCTCATTTAGTTTTTCCATTTTCGTTCTCCATTTTCCTTAGGATTTCAGAAGGCTAGCTTGAGAGCTTCATGTGAGATCTTGAGAGAGGGATGGATGTTTGGGTGGCAAGCTAGACCTTGTACGAACCATTCATGGCATGTATAGAAGGTTTGGCGTTGTTCATCATGGTGGTTTTCCCGTCTCTTTGGTGTTGATTTTCGGAGCTCTTTTTGGCGGTGTTTTGAGGACGATTTCTTGGGGTTTTTGGTGGGTGTCACGTATGAGGTTCTTGTGCCTCTTTGGCTGGTGACTTTGCCCCCAAATCCCCTTTGAATCGGACTCGATTTGGTGATTTCTCGAGTTGGGCGAGTTCTTGACCTAGAGAAGTGATTTCTTCGATTCCTCTTGATTGTGAGCGTTTCGGGTCTATTCCTTTGAGGTAGAGGTTGCCCAAGAGGTAACCCAGCTATTCCCGAAGTTTGGCTGCAATCCGTGGAGTGATTGGGGAGATCAGGCGCGAGGAAGTTGAGGTTTGACCCGCGGGTTCGTTTTCTGGAAGGGGCGGTCTAACCGCCTACAGGGGACGGTCTAACCGCCCTGGGTGTTTCCGAGTCAAAGTTTTGTTTTGCCGGATTTTCCTCTGTGAGTTTGTTCGCCTTGATCAGAGGAGTGTCTGGGTGAAATTTGGGGTCGTTCTCGTGCAGTTTGCTAGGTGTTCTTGGTCGGGGTTTGTTGCTGAGTACAGGAGGTTAGACCGCCCCAGGTAGCCGGTCTAACCGCCCCTATGCCCTTGGGTAAAGTTTTGGTTTTCGCCAAGATTTTCTGGTAGCTAGCATGGCCTTGACCAGAGATCTCTGTTGGTGAAACCGTGGTGTGTTTTGGTGCTCGGAAGAGGCGTTTCGGAGGATCTCTTGGTTGCCAGGTGGAGGCGGTCTAACCGCCCCCTATACCCGATCTAACCGCCCCCCTCCGGTTAGCCGGCTTTCGAGTTGTTTCGCGCGTGTCGGTCTTTGCGTGTGTGTTGTGGTTCTTTGGTAGAGTTTGTTCCTAGGACTAGTAGCACTCCGGTGGCTACGTGGTTTTGGCAAACGGGAGGTAGAAGTGCGGAGCGTGTGATTTCGGGGGTTCGACCGAGCTTGTTCGTCTTGTCGGAGTTTCAATCTCCCTCGAGAAGAATTTTTATCGGCTCCCATTCACTCCTCCCCCTCTCTGGTCGCCTAATCGGTCCTTCAAGTGGTATCGAGCCGGTTCGGGTCTTTGTTGACTCTAACCGGTCTAAGATCCAAGGATGGCGTACCGAGAACGGGGTTCGGGTCCTCCACACTTCGATGGCAAGAACTACCGGATGTGGAGCAAGCGGATGGGTGCGTTCCTCCGCGGAAAGGGTCAGCTTCTTTGGGATGTCACGGTGGACACAGGCTATGTCCAGCCGATGGATTTCCTTGCTCCAGGGTCGAGGGACAGATTCGACGCCAACAATAAGGCGGTCGACTACTTGTTTCGTGCTTTGTGTCAGCCTGAGTTTGAAGGATTTGGGCGGTGTTGAAGGAGGCTCATGTTGGGAATGCCCAGGTTCAGGCACGGATGTATGCGACCTACCGGAGAGAGTACGAGAATTTCACTCATCTCCCCGGTGAGTCCATCGATGCCTTGTTTTAGAGGTTCACGGTGGTTGTGAACAACATGAGGGCCAATGTGGACGTGCTCCCGTACGATGATCATGATAGAGCGGTCAAGCTCTTACACTCTTTGGATCGTACGATATGGGGCGGAAAGTTCGAGGCCATTGTCGAGTCGAGAAGTATGACACTCGACGGTGAACGAGCCGTTCTCGAAGCTCAAGTCGGGCCGAGGTGGATAGGGGCATGATCGCCAAGCTCGAGGGACCGACTGATTCCCATAGTCTTGCCCTCGTTGGTGGTTTGAAAGGAAAGGCTAACACTAACCCATCCACCGGGATGTTTTCTTTGTCCTCTTTGATGTCTATGCCAGATGAGGAGTTCGACGTGCTTGGAGAGGACGAGCTGGCGCTGTTGACGAGTGAAGGACCGATACGGCGAACCAGAGAGGGGGGGAGTGAATGGGAGCCGATAAAAATTCTTCCCGATGGAGATGAGAACTCCAACAAGACGAACGCGGCTTCCAACACACGTCTCCGACTCACTACCAAGGTTGGTCAAGCCCACGTAGCCACTGGAGTGCCACTGGACCTAGGAACCAACACACCACCTTCCGACCCGAGAAACGCGGCGGAAAAACCAAGCCTCGAGTCTACGGACCCACACGGTCGGACGCGGTGAGCACCACCGGCCGACCGGTCCCTCGCCGGTGAACCGAGCAACTTTCACTAAGTGGCTCTACACCGGTCAGACCGGTGAGACACACCGGTCAGACCGATGGTAGCCTGAAAGCCCCCAAGGCACCAAACAGAGCCAACCGACCACCAAACGGACCCAAACTCGAAACAGCAGCAACACGGGACAACAGCGAACTCACCAAGACGTTCACCCGAGCAAAATCCCACAAGGGCTTGCACCGGTCGGACCGGCCAAGAGCACCGGTCGAGCCGGTGTAGCACGGGCGACTCGGGATGAACAGCACCCGCGGGTCAACTCCCCCAAATCCAAATCTCGATCTCTCGAATCGCTCCACGGATTTGAACAAGACTTTGGGGATGTCATGAACACCTCATGAGGAGTTCATAGCCAAGTTTAATCCCACCAAAACTCGTCCAAAAAGGAGGAATCGAAGAAATCCCGCCGAAAGCACTTCCAACCCAAGAACTCAAGAAACCCCAAAATCGAGCACCTTTCCTCACGGATTTGGGAGGGGAATCACAGCCCAAAGAACCACGAAGGGTTCCCACAAATTTCCCCCATCAAATCACCAAGAGAAAAGCCCCGAAAACACCCCAAAGAAATCACCGAGAGAGGGCTCCGAAAATCACCACCAAGAACAACCGGGGAAAACACATCCAAACCTTGAGGAACCACGCCGAATCATCTATACATGAAACAAAGGTTCGTACAAGGTCTAGCAAGCCGCCCGATCATCCATCCCTCTCTACAAGATCTCTCCGTGAAGCTCTCTTGCTAGTCCTAAGGAAAACCTAGAGAAAATAGGTGGAAAATAGGAAAACTAATGAGCTAGGGTTCCAAGAGTTGGCTGCCATCCTCTCACCTCTTGGGTTATATAGGCGGCAACCGAATGTCTAAAATGCCCCTCTCTACTAACTAGGGATACAAGCCCCTCAAGGGCGGATTTGGAATTCTTGATGTCTTCACCATCGGACGGATGCCGGCGACCGCACCCCGCGTAGCCTCGACGCAAGCCATGCGATCCCGACGCGTGTCCTCCTCTTCGAAGATTCGGACCGCGTCGTCGCACACCGGCCGACCGGTGCTCCCCACCGGTCGAGCCGGGTCGGACCCCCGGTCGGACCGGTGCGGCGGCTACTACGGCTCCGTCTTCGGTTCTCTCGGTCTTGGCTTTGTGGATCAACCAAGGAACCCGGTGGTTTTACGGTGAACCACCGGAAACCCCGCGAACTCGGTGTAGCCTCCGCCAATCTCCACTCATGACTTGGCTCCCACGTAGTCCCGGCTCGACCTTGGTTTTGAGGCTCAACCAAGAAACCGTCCACGACTTCATCTTCCTGTTCATGCCACCATGCGGTCCGCACTTGACCCCGCTGGCCACCGGGTCCCTCGAACGAAGCCTACTTGTCTTCTCCACACCTGGAGGCCTCACCGGCAACGACCTTTCGCGCTTGTTCTTCACCTGCACCAACACGAGTCAAGCCGCAACCTGCACCTGCAATACTTAGCCAAGAATCGGTCCACACAACGTTGTCAATCACTCATCACACAAGGAAGCGACCATCCACCGGTCCTCGAACCACACATGGTCCTCAATCTCCCCCTTGATGAGTGCATTGACAACACCCACATGAAAGTAACAAGAAGAGAAAAAGAAAAAGAAAAGAAACAAACAAAAAGAAACTCCAACAAGCGATCAAAAGCCAAACAAAGGCAAAGATCAAGATCACTTGAAGAAAACAAGTCTCGGACCCCTTAGGCAAGGGCAACGGCTCGACACATCCGAGACAAAGCAAAGCTCAAGCAAAGAGCACAAACCACCGAAACAAAACTCGAAAACTCACAAAGAGCTCCCCCGCACACATGCAAGCTCCCCCCGAACCAATGCAACTCCCCCGGACGAATGCATGCAAAACGGCTAAAAACGGAGGGCAGCTGCAAAGCAATTTCGACTTACACCGGTCGGACCGGTCATCACCACCGGTCGGACCGGTGCCCAACATATGTACGGGACCAGCACTCACACCGGTCGACTGGTGCTCATCACCGGTCAGACCGGTGTACAACAGAGCCCAGAAATGGCTCGAAACCACCTGAAAACCTTCCAAACGCGTCCAACAAGCCATTTCAAGCTCAAACTTCTCCCCCTTGTTGGCAATGCATGAATCAAGCCAAAAATGCAAAACTTCCAACCTAGAGCATCTCAAATAGACAAAATTCAACAAAGAAAGCTACACATGTCCAAATGAGCAAGTTAGGTACTCTACGACTTCGTATCGATCTCAACTACATGATCACCAAGTTTCACAACCATTGGACGAAGCTAAGATGGATTTTGGCAATTTTGCGAAAAACTTGCCTCTCATGAGCAAAGTCCTAAACATGATCAAAGCATATCAAAATGGCAAAGCCACACAAACTTCATGCTAGGACAGCCATTCTAATCATAAGACCATCACAAACACCCACAAGCACCTCATGTCATGTCAAAGCCACCGAGCCATGTGCCTACTTCTATGTATGAGACTTCTCATTGGTAGGCATCATGCAACGGTTTAGCACCCAAAGCAAATTAAATTCAGCACATATGACATGGGAGCATATTTCCAAGCATTTTTCATTTCATTTTCAGATTTGTAAAGGGTACATGAAATGTCTTTGCGACAAAAAGGAACTTATGCTCCTCCACAAGATAAACCAAGAGGGCTAAACATTCATGATGGCAAATGAGCCTTTGGCCCCATATGATCAATAAACTAGCCATCCAACCACGAATTAAGCATAGCCAAGCCACTAAAACATGTCAAGAGCATATAAAGGCATTTACACATGAGAAAGCATACATGTGACATTTTCAAAAACATAGCTATCAACCATGGATTATTCATCAAGATCATCAAGAGCTAAGCCAAACTAACCGTAGCGTACCAAACAAGCTCACAAAGACATATATCTCATTCCATGGTGAAAAATGTATATGAGAGAAGCTTTCCTAACCAATGCATATGATACAAAATGCATGCAATCTAAGATACAAGGATGCCTATACATCATGCTACATATGCCATGCAAGAAATGCACAAAGGAAAGCTATACAAATGCTACAAAGGAGCTCCCACACACAAAGCTCACAAACCACCGGCTCCTCGAGGGGAGGCAAAAAGGGCTCGACACCACCGGCAAAAGAGCAAAGGAGCACCAAACTCACAAGCTCCCCCTAAACTCATGCATTAAGGCCAAAGAGCATACAAAGCTCACCTTACACACATGAGATAAGGCAAAGAGCAAAAGAAACCAAGTGGCTTGACCAAGGCCACACACTCGAAGGTCACAAATACTCTTACCTTTATCATTTCTTCACAATTCACTCATCCTTGTCCACCATTTCCCGAAAGTGATGCACCTACATATCACCACCGGGATATGAAGCCGAAGAACCACCCCCCGATATCAACCAAGTGTTCTTCAAGTCTCCCACCTGCACATCAAAAATAGGCACGTGAGCGAACAAACGACTCAGCACTGGGGTTAGAACCAAAGGAGGAAAACCAGTGCCGAGCCATTTGCTCGAAAGTGGGGTTAGCACCAACCAAAGCATCTCTCCTACCAAAACTACCTCCACGAACACCACCACGGTAACCACCCTGAGGGAACCACCCCTCTCTGCCTGGTGGAGGACCAAAACCACGCAAGAAAGCCCGTGGCACGTCCTTCCTCTCCAACTCACCGCCACGACTCCTCCAATCCCCGTATTGAGCACGAGGTGGAGAACGCCTAGCAACCGACCACCCGCACCCTTTCCGGCCCAACCACCGAACCACGACCACCGAAACAACCCTCGCACCCGTACGCGCTCGAAACCCGAGCAGTGTACCGTTTGTCTGTGCCCGCACCGGTCGGCCGGGTGCCCCACACCGTCCGACCGGTGTGGCACAGGCGGCGGCACCACCTGCAGACCTTCTTCTCTCCCCAAGCCCGGACCGTCCTCACAATCGCCTTGCCCCTGTGCATCCGCATACGAGGCTCAAGTACACCATCGGAAGGGTGGTACTTGTTCTTGTTAGCCCACTCCTTCTCCATTCTCTCCTCTCGCTTCCTCTTGAAGCAAAACTCCTCCTTATGGCCATCTCTCCCACAATAGCCACAATGGAACCTCACAAGCTTAGGCTTTGGCTTGGGATGTGGTCGCTCACTTGGTTTTTCTCCACTCAAACCCTCCATAGGTTTCTCACCACTAGCCTTCTCACTCTCCTTCCCAAAGAACACTTTCCCCGAAGTGCTCACAAACTTGATAGGCTTTTGTAGGTCATTTGTGGGTGTAGGAAACACGGGTGGAGGCGGGGTTGTGTCTAGTCGATTCCTTAGATGGTTAGGTTTTGGTGGGAAATCATTTTTGTGGTGGGTTTTTGGTGGCTCGGGATATTCTCTCCACTTCCCTCACCAACCTTGTTTGCCCCAAGCCCCTCACCATCTTGCCTCTTAAAGGCCTCGATCATCATCCTCAACGGAGGCTCGTGACCAGGACAACCAACCCATCAACTTCCTCAAATCATCATTCTCATCCCGCAAACGATCAACATAATGTGCAAGCTCCAAATTTTTCAATGCATGCATTTCACGGGTAGAGCAAGATGTAGGCATGGGTTCCTTCAATTTAGCCTCGAGCGAACTAGTGTAAGCATGCATCTCATCAATTTTAGCATGCAAAACGGGGCAAGAAGTGCAAGCACCTAGCAAAGCAGGTCTAGACTTAAGCTCAGCCACCTCAACCCTAAGCACATCTAGTTCCTCACACTTGGAGGCATGCTTCTCCTTAAACAAGGCAAGATCGGCAAGGAATATGGAGCAATCGGCACAATCATTCTCATCGAAACAACGGGGCTAGCCTTAAGCGAATCAATCTCAAGCTTGCTATCAAGCCTTGTGTCTCTAGCTCGGCCACTCTAGTCCTAGCATCCTCGAGTGAAGCCCTAAGCTCTTTCCTCATTTTCTTGGCCTCTCTAAGCATGTCATCACGATTATCAAGCAAAGAGCCCGGCCTCTCATTCTCCTGGCGCAAGAAGGGAAGCTCATCACGCACCTCGTCGTCGGACTCGAGTCCGAGTCGCTCCGTGTGCTCTTCTTGCTTCGCCGGAGCTCAACACCATGGTGCGAAGCCGTCTCTCGCGAAGCGGCTCGGCCCCGCTCGGGTTCTTGGACGACCTCTTGTTCTTGCGGCGATCTCCCTCGTCGTCGGCCGGCCGCTCGAGCTCGAGGTGGAGTACGCGGAGCCCGGAGTCGACGTCGCTCGCTCCAACCATCGCTCGGGCCTTGCCTCGGCCCTCCTTCCTCCTCGATCGTCGCTCGTCCTTGTACTTGTTCTTGTGCTTGCTCTTGTGGTCGCGCCTCGAACGGTACTTGTCATCGTTCTTCCTCGGCTTGTGCTTGTAGGCGTCCTTGTTCTCGGCCTTCTCCGGGCAGTCGGCGACGAAGTGTCCCGACTTGCCGCACTGGAAGCAAGTCCTCGTGTTCCTCCTCATGTTCACGCGGTTCTCGTGCAGCCTCTCGAATCGCCTCGTCAACAGCGCCAGCTCGTCCTCTCCAAGGTCATCAAACTCCTCATCTGGCATAGACATCAAAGAGGAAAACGAGAACATCCTGGTGGATGGGTTAGAGTTAGTCTTTGCTTTGGAACCACCAACGAGGGCAAGACTATGGGAATCAGTCGGTCCCTCGAGCTTGGCGATCATGCCCCTATCCACCTCGGCCCGACTTGAGCTTCGAGAACGACTCGTTCACCGTCGAGTGTCATACTTCTCCGACTCCACAATGGCCTCGAACTTTCCGCCCCATATCGTACGATCCAAAGAGTGTAAGAGCTTGACCGCTCTATCATGATCATCGTACGGGAGCACGTCCACATTGGCCCTCATGTTGTTCACCACCACCGTGAACCTGCGAAACAAGGCATCGATGGACTCACCGGGGAGATGAGTGAAGTTCTCGTACTCTCTCGGTAAGTCGCATACATCCGTGCTCGAACACGGGCGTTTCCAACATGAGCCTCCTTCAACACCGCCCAAATCCTACAAGCCAAGTGCTCGGTGTGCACCCGATCGAACTCGAGGCGACACAAAGCACGAAACAAGTAGTCGACCGCCTTATTGTTGGCGTCGAAGCCGTCCCCTCGATCCTGGAGCGAGGAAATCAACCGGCCGGACATAGCTTGTGTCCTTGTGACATCCCAAAGGATCCGACCCTTTCCGCGGAGAAACGCACCCATCCGCTTGCTCCACATCCGGTAGTTCTTGCCATCGAAGTGTGGAGGACCCGAACCCCGTTCTCGGTACGCCATCCTTGGATCTTAGGGCGGTTAGAGTCAATAAAGACCCGAACCGGCTCTGATACCACTTGAAGGACCGATACGGCGAACCAGAGAGGGGGGGAGTGAATGGGAGCCGATAAAAATTCTTCCCGATGGAGATGAGAACTCCAACAAGACGAACGCGGCTTCCAACACACGTCTTCGACTCACTACCAAGGTTGGTCAAGCCCACGTAGCCACCGGAGTGCCCTCGGACCTAGGAACCAACACACCACCTTCCGACCCGAGAAACGCGGCGGAAAAACCAAGCCTCGAGTCTACGGACCCACACCGGTCGGACCGGTGAGCACCACCGGTCCGACCCGGTCCCTGTCGGTGAACCGAGCAACTTTCACTAAGTGGCTCTACCACTTCGGTCGACCGGTGAGACACCCGGTCGGACCGATGGTAGCCCGAAAGCCCCCAAGGCACCAAACGAGGCCAACCGACCACCAAACGGACCCAAACTCGAAACAGGCGGCAACACGGGACAACGGCGAACTCACCAAGACGTTCACCCGAGCAAAATCCCACAAGGGCTTGCACCGGTCGGACCGGTCAAGAGCACCGGTCGACCGGTGTAGCACAGGCGACTCGGGATGAACAAACACCCGCGGTCAACTCCCCCAAATCCAAATCTCGATCTCTCGAATCGCTCCACGGATTTGAACAAGACTTTGGGGATGTCATGAACACCTCATGAGGAGTTCATAGCCAAGTTTAATCCCACCAAAACTCGTCCAAAAAGGAGGAATCGAAGAAATCCCGCCGAAAGCACTTCCAACACAAGAACTCAAGAAACCCCAAAATCGAGCACCTTTCCTCACGGATTTGGGAAGGGAATCACAGCCCAAAGAACCACGAAGGGTTCCCACAAATTTCCCCCATCAAATCACCAAGAGAAAAGCCCCGAAAACACCCCAAAGAAATCACCGAGAGAGGGCTCCGAAAATCACCACCAAGAACAACCGGGGAAAACACATCCAAACCTTGAGGAACCACGCCGAATCATCTATACATGAAACAAAGGTTCGTACAAGGTCTAGCAAGCCGCCCGATCATCCATCCCTCTCTACAAGATCTCTCCGTGAAGCTCTCTTGCTAGTCCTAAGGAAAACCTAGAGAAAATAGGTGGAAAATAGGAAAACTAATGAGCTAGGGTTCCAAGAGTTGGCTGCCATCCTCTCACCTCTTGGGTTATATAGGCGGCAACCGAATGTCTAAAATGCCCCTCTCTACTAACTAGGGATACAAGCCCCTCAAGGGCGGATTTGGAATTCTTGATGTCTTCACCATCGGACGGATGCCGGCGACCGCACCCCTGCGTAGCCTCGACGCAAGCCATGCGATCCCGACGCGTGTCCTCCGCTTCGAAGATTCGGACTGCGTCGTCGCACACGGTCGGAGCCGGTGCTCCTCACCGGTCGGACCGGTCCCCACCGGTCGGACCGGTCGACCCACCGGTCGGACCGGTGCGGCGGCGCGCCCGCGCCCTCCGTCTTCGGTTCTCCGGTCTTGGCTTTGTGGATCAACCAAGGAACCCGGTGGTTTTTACGGTGAACCACCGGAAACCCCGCGAACTCGGTGTAGCCTCCGCCAATCTCCACTCATGACTTGGCTCCCACGTAGTCCGGCTCGACCTTGGTTTTGAGGCTCAACCAAGAAACCGTCCACGACTTCACCTTGCTTGTTCATGCCACCATGCGGTCCGCACTTGACCCCGGCCGGCCACGGGTCCCTCGAACGAAGCCTACTTGTCTTCTCCACACCTGGAGGCCTCACCGGCAACGACCTTTCGCGCTTGTTCTTCACCTCCACCAACACGAGTCAAGCCGCAACCTGCACCTGCAATACTTAGCCAAGAATCAGTCCACACAACGTTGTCAATCACTCATCACACAAGGAAGCGACCATCCACCGGTCCTCGAACCACACATGGTCCTCAACGAGGCGGTTCGAGAGGCTGCATGAGAACCGCGTGAACATGAGGAGGAACACGAGGACATGCTTCAAGAGGAAGCGGGAAGAGAGGATGGCAAAGGAGTGGGCGAACAAGGATAGGTACAACCCTTCCCATGGTGTACCTAAGCCTCGTATGCCACTACCCGGGGGTAAGGGCGTGGTGAGAAGTGTTCGGCATGGGGAGATGCGAGTTCCCGCGGTCGAGGAGCGATTCGGGAGGGGGCGGTCGGGGCCCGCCGGCTAGGCGGTCGAGGCCGGCCAAGCCCGAGAGGGGGCGGTTAGGCCGGCCGGCTAGGCGGTTTAACCGCCCCCGAACTCGGGGCGGAGTGGTTTTCGAGGTGGTGAGTCGAGAGGTTTCGGTGTCCGGAGGTGGAGTTGCCGGTGGTTGGTCCGGAGAGACGACGGTGGTCGAGTTGCTAGGCATTCTCCCCCTCGAGTTCACTACGGGGATGGGAGGAGTCGTAGCTTTGAGAAGGAGAGGAGGGACGTTCCACGGGTTGTCTTCCATGGGTTTGGTCCTCCTCCAGGCAGTGAGAGGTGGTTCCCTCGGAGTGGTTACCGAGGTGGTGTTCGTGGTGGTAGTTATGGTAGGAAAGATGGCTTGATGTGTGCTAACCCCACTTTCGAGCAAATGGCTCGGCACTGGTTTTCCTCCTTTGGTACTAACCCCAGTGTTGAGTCGTTTGTTCGCTCACGTGCTTGTTTTTGAATTTCAGGTGGGAGACTTGAAGAACATTTGGTTGATTGACTCGGTTGCTCGAGGCATATGACCGGAGACAGGGGTGGTTCTCAAGTCTCGTCCCGTGGTGACGAAGAGGTACATCACCTTTGGGGACAATGGGCGTGGGCGTGTGCTTTCGGAAGGTGAGATAAAAGTGAGTGACAAGATCACTCGAGGCGTGTTGCTCTTGTTCAATCGGCTGGGGTACAATTTGCTTTACGTGTCCCGGTTGTTGGATGAGGGCTTTGAGGTGTTGTTTCGGCCAGGTGGTTCTCGGATTGTGGACTCTCGAGGGGACCTTGTTTGTATGGTCGTTCCCGAGGGTCAGGTGTTTCGTGCTGATTTTTCTCAGTCTTCGGGTGTGGAGCGTTGTTTCTTGGCTGGTTCTTCGAGTGAGTTGTGGAGGTGGCATAGGAAGTTGGGTCACTTGAGCTTTGACCTTTTGTCTCGCTTGAGTAAACTCAATTTGGTCCGAGGATTGCCACGGTTGAGGCTTGAGAAAGAGTTGGTTTGTGCTCCGTGTAGGCATGCCAAGATGGTGGCCTCTTCTCACCCGCCTCTCACCGATGTGATGACTGAGCGTCCATGCGAGCTGCTCCATATGGACCTTGTTGGCCCAGTTCGTGTGCGATCTGCGGGTGGGAAGTGGTATGTCCTTGTTGTGGTGGACGACTATTCTCGGTATGCGTGGGTGTTCTTCCTTGAGGAGAAGGGGGAGACGTTTGGTTTTGTTCGAGATCTAGTCTTGAGGTTGAGGAACGAGAGGCACGGAGATGCCATACGAGCTATCCGCAGTGATAATGGCTCGGAATTCAGGATCTCTCGTTTTGAAACCTTTTGCCATGACTTGGGTCTTGAGCACCAGTTTTCGAGTCCGTATACGCCTCCCCAGAATGGTGTTGTTGAAAGGAAGAACAGGACCTTGTGCGAGATGGCTCGGACGATGCTTGATGAGCATAGGACTCCGAGGAGGTATTGGGCTGAGGCGGTGAATACCGCGTGCTATGTGTCGAACAGGATATACCTCAGAGTGCACAAGAAGAAGACATGCTATGAGTTGATGCATGGGCGCACACCCAAGGTGAGTCACTTCCATGTCTTTGGTTGCAAGTGTTTCATTCGAAGAAAGGCGGGGAAGTTGGATAAGTTTGAGGCTAGGTCTGTCGATGGCATTTTCTTTGGTTATGCATCTCATTCTAGAGCATATCGTGTGCTCAATCTTGAAACTAACCAAATCGTGGAGACTTGCGAGGTAACCTTCGACGAGACAGAGCCACGTAGTCAGCTTGTCTTTGAGTGTGCAGGTGATGATGAGCTTGGCGAGGAGATCTTTTCAGGAGGAGGAGCATGAACATGGTGATGATGAAGATGGCGGTACGGTGCCCCCGGCTGAACATGTACCCACTATTTCGACCACGATGATGGATGGACCCTCTGCTACACCTACGACAACAAATCAAGAACGAGGAGAAGCTGATGTTGACGGGGAGGTAGCTTCGAGGCGAGAACCTCCCCGGCGAGTTCAAGTGGATCACCTAGCTTCGAGGATCATCGGCGACATGAATGAACGCACTACACGGTCGAGGGTTCGAAACAATTCCCATTTTGCTCATGCTGCATTTGTTGCTTCTTTCGAGCCCAAAGACATTGGACACGCACTATCTGATCACAATTGGGTTAATTCGATGCATGAGGAGTTGGAGAACTTTGAGAGGAACCAGGTGTGGGAGTTGGTTGACCCCCCCCAGGGTGTAAGCCGATTGGTACAAAGTGGGTGTGGAAAAACAAAGAGGTAGAGAAGGGTGAGGTTGTGAGGAACAAGTCGAGACTTGTCGCTCAGGGGTTCAGTCAGAAGGAGGAAATCGACTACGAGGAGACCTTTGCTCCCGTAGCCCGTTTGGAGGCGATTAGGATCCTTCTAGCCTTTTCTGTGGCTAAAGGGTTCAAGTTGCACCAAATGGATGTGAAGAGTGCTTTTCTGAATGGAGTGTTGGAGGAAGAAGTGTATGTGAGACAACCTCCAGGGTTCGAGAGTGAGAAGTACCCCCACCGGGTGTACAAGTTGAGGAAGGCACTGTATGGGTTGAAGCAGGCGCCTAGAGCTTGGTATGGCAGGTTGAGGGGGTTCTTGTTTGAGAGAGGTTTTGAGATGGGGAAGGTCGATCGGACCTTGTTTTTGCGCGAGGGAGGGCGGGCGGAGATATCCCGATTGTGCGAGGTGTACGTGGATGATATTGTCTTTGGTGGCTCGTCTAATTCTCTTGTTGCAAGGTTTGCGAGATGATATGAGCGAGGGAGTTTGAGATGAGCATGATGGGTGAGTTGCGGTTCTTCCTCGGGCTACAAATCAAGCAATCAAAGGAAGAAACATTTGTGCACCAGGCTAAAGTACACCAAGGACATTGTGAGGAAGTTCAAGATGGAGGACTCCAAGGCTATGACGACGCCGATGAGTACGACTACAGCTCTTGATGTGGACGAGGAAGGTGAACACGTGGACCAGAAGGAGTACCGGAGCATGATCGGGTCACTCCTCTACTTGACGGCGACGAGGCCGGACATACAGTTCTCTGTGTGTCTGTGCGCTCATTTTCAAGCGTCCCCGAGGACTTCGCATCGGCAAGCAGTGAAGAGAATTTTCGGGTACTTGCGTCACACTCCCGACTTCGGCCTTTGGTACTCCGCGTCCTCTTCTTTGGTGCTTCATGGCTTTTCAGATGCGGATTTTGCCGGGTGTCGGTTGGATAGGAAGTCCACTTCTGGGACTTGCCAGTTTTTGGGTTCTTCTTTGGTGTCTTGGTCTTCCCGCAAGCAGTCGAGTGTTGCTCAATCCACGACCGAAGCCGAGTATGTTGCCGCTGCTAGTTGTTGCTCTCGGCTCCTTTGGATCACCTACACCATGAGTGACTTTGGTGAGGAGTATACCCATGTCCCACTTCAATGTGATAGCACCGGTGCCATAAGCGTTGCAAAGAACCCGGTGCTCCATTCCAAAACCAAACACATAGAAGTGAGGTATCATTTCCTGAGAGACAACGTAGAGAAAGGGAAGATAGCTTTGATCCATGTACCCACACATGACCAACTAGCCGATATTTTCACCAAACCCCTAGATCAAGCAACTTTCACTCGTTTGCGGGGGGAACTTGGTGTGTGCTTGATATCTTGAGTTGGGTGTGTGGGAGCTCCTTTGTAGCATATGTATAGCTTTCCTTTGTGCATTTCTTGCATTTGGCATTGCATATGTAACTCGATGTATAGGCATCCTTGTATCTTAGATTGCATGCATTTTGTATCATATGCATTGATAGGAAAAGCATCTCCTATATACTTTGTTCACCATGGGTTGCTATATATGTTCTTGTGAGCTTGTTTGGTATGCTATGGTTGTTTTGGCTTAGCTCTTGATGATCTTGTTGAATGATCCATGGTTGATGGCTAATTTTTGAAAAATGTCACATACATGCTCTCTCATGTGTAAATGCCTATATATGATCTTGACATGTTTTAGTGGCTTTTCTATGCTTACTTTGTGGTTGGATAGCTAGTTTATTGATCATATGGGGCCAAAGGCTCACTTGCCATCATGAATGTTTAGCCCTCTTGCTTAATCTTGTGGAGGGGCATAAGTTCCTTTTTGTCGCAAAGACATTTCATGTACCAATCATAAATCTGAAAATGAAATGAAAAATGCTTGGAAAATATGTTCCCATGTCATATGTGCTGAAATTAATTTGCTTTGGGTGCTAAACCGTTGCATGTTGCCTACCAATGAGAAGTCTCATACATAGAAGTAGGCACATGGCTCGGTGGCTTTGACATGACATGAGGTGCTTTTGGGTGTTTATGATGGTCTTATGATTAGAATGGCTGTCCTAGCATGAAGTTTGAGTGGCTTTGCCATTTTGATATGGTTTGCTCATGTTTAGGTATTTGCTTATGAGAGAGTAACTTTTCGCAAAATTACTCAAATCCTTTTTAGCCTTGTCCAATGATTGTGAAACTTGGTGATCATGTAGTTAAGGTCATTACGAACCTGTCGAGTATCTAACTTGCTCTTTTGGACTTGTGTAGCTCCTTGTGATGAATTTTGTATATTTGAGAAGCTATATGTTGAAAGTTTTCGCATTTTGCCTTGATTCATGCATTGTCAACAAGGGGGAGAAGTGTGTGCATGATTTGGGCACCTGGGAGCTAATGGAAGGTGTCCAAAGTGGTTCGGCAATTTTCGGAGAAGTTTTTGCGGGGGCGGTCACATGGGGCGGTCTAACCTCCCCCGGGGCGGTCACATGACCGGGGGCGGTTTAACCGGCTGTGCGAGCGGTTTAACCGCCCTATGCGATGTGAGCTTGGTTTGCTCTTTGTCATGCATTTCCAAGTGACCTTCTTGCATGCATTGGTTCGGGGGGAGTTTGCATATGTGCGGGGGGAGCTCTTGTGTGAGTTTTTGGCTCGTGGCCTTGTGTGCTTTTGGTGGTTTTTGCTCTTTGCTTGAGCATGGTTTTGTCTCGGATGTGTCGAGCCGTTGCCCTTGCCTAAGGGGTCCGAGACTTGTTCTTCTTCAAGTGATCATGCTCTTTGCCTTTCTTTGGCTTTCGATCACTTGTTGGAGTTTTTCTTTTAGTAGTTTATTTTCTTTTCTTTTTCTCTTTGGTTACAAATCATGGGTGTTGTCAATGCACTCATCAAGGGGGAGATTGAGGACCATGTGTGGTTCGAGGACCGATGGATGGTTGCTTCCTTGTGTGATGAGTGATTGACAACGTTGTGTGGACTGATTCTTGGCTAAGTATTGCAGGTGCAGGTTGCGGCTTGACTTGTGTTGGTGCAGGTGAAGAACAAGCGCGAAAGGTCGTTGCCGGTGAGGCCTCCAGGTGTGGAGAAGACAAGTAGGCTCCGTTCGAGGGACCGGTGGCCGGCGGGGGTCAAGTGCGGGCCGCATTGTGGCATGAACGAGCAAGATGAAGTCGTGGACGGTTTCTTGGTAGAGCCTCAAAACCAAGGTCGAGCCGGGACTACGTGGGAGCCGAGTCATGAGTGGAGATTGGCGGAGGCTACACCGAGTTCGCGGGGTTTGCGGTGGTTCACCGAGAAAACCACCGGGTTACTCGGTTGAGCCACAAAACCGAGGCCGAAGACTCGACGAGGGAGGTGCGGCCACCCGGGCGGTTCAACCGCCCGGGAGGGGCGGTCGGACCGCCCGGGGCCGGTCGGATGTCCGGGCCGGTCCTAACCGCCCGGGGGGGCGGTCCGACCGCCACGGCCGCCGGCGCCGAGAAGCTTCGAAGCGGAGGACACACGTCGGGATCGCAAGGCTTGCGTCGAGGCTAAGCAGGTTGCGGTCGCCGGGCATCCGTCCGATGGTGAAGACATGAAGACTTCCAAATTCACCCTCGAGGGGCATGTATCTCTAGTTATTAGTAAAGGGTAGTTTAGTCTTTTGGGTGCCTCCATATATACTCATTAGATGGGTGGATGACAGCCAACACTTGAAACCCTAGCTCATTTAGTTTTTCCATTTTTGTTCTCCATTTTCCTTATGATTTTAGAAGGCTAGCTTGAGAGCTTCATGTGAGATCTAGAGAGAGGGATGGATGTTTGGGTGGCAAGCTAGACCTTGTACGAACCATTCATGGCATGTATAGAAGGTTTGGCGTTGTTCATCATGGTGGTTTTCCCGTCTCTTTGGTGTTGATTTTCGGAGCTCTTTTTGGCGGTGTTTTGAGGATGATTTCTTAGGGTTTTTGGTGGGTGTCACGTATGAGGTTCTTGTGCCTCTTTGGCTGGTGACTTTGCCCCCAAATCCCCTTTGAATCGGACTCGATTTGGTGATTTCTCGAGTTGGGCGAGTTCTTGACCTAGAGAAGCGATTTCTTCGATTCCTCTTGATTGTGAGCGTTTCGGGTCGATTCCTTTGAGGTAGAGGTTGCCCGGGGAGGTAACCCGGCTATTCCCGAAGTTTGGCCGCAATCCATGGAGTGATTCGGGAGATCGGGCGCGAGGAAGTTGAGGTTTGACCCGCGGGTTCGTTTTACGGAAGGGGCGGTCTAACCGCCTACGGGGGGCGGTCTAACCGCCCGGGTGTTTCCGGGTCAAAGTTTTGTTTTGCCGGATTTTCCTCTGTGAGTTTGTTCGCCTTGATCGGAGGAGTGTCTAGGTGAAATTTGGGGTCGTTCTCGTGCGGTTTGCTAGGTGTTCTTGGTCGGGGTTTGTTGGCCGGGTACGGGAGGTTAGACCGCCCCGAGTGGCCGGTCTAACCGCCCCTAGGCCCTTGGGTGAAGTTTTGGTTTTCGCCAAGATTTTACGGTAGCTAGCATGGCCTTGACCGAGAGATCTCTGTTGGTGAAACCGTGGTGTGTTTTGGTGCTCGGAAGAGGCGTTTCGGAGGATCTCTTGGTTGCCGGTGGAGGCGGTCTAACCGCCCCCTATACCCGGTCTAACCGCCCCTGCGGTTGGGCGGCTTTCGAGTTGTTTCATTGTCGGTCTTGCATGTGTGTTGTGGTTCTTTGGTAGAGTTTGTTCCTAGGACCCAGTAGCACTCCGGTGGCTACGTGGTTTTGGCAAACGGGAGGTAGAAGTGCGGAGCGTGTGATTTCGGGGGTTCGACCGAGCTAGTTCGTCTTGTCGGAGTTTCAATCTCCCTCGAGAAGAATTTTTATCGGCTCCCATTCACTCCCCCCCTCTCTGGTCGCCTAATCGGTCCTTCAAAGGTCGATCAGCTTCTTCTCTGAGCTGCCGCTGAAATAATGGGCATGGAATTTCCGTTCCAGGTCCTTCCATCTGCTAACTGACTCAGGGGGCAAGGACGAGAACCACTGGAATGCCGGGCCCGTTAGTGACGCGGGGAAGTATCTGACCCTGAACGCTTCCTTAGCTGAACATTCTCCGAGCTGCATCAGGTAACGAGCAATGTGCTCCACCGTGCTTGTGTCGTCTTGCCCGGAAAATTTCGTGAATTCCGTCAGAGGCTTCACCCTTGGCGGAAGGAGCACGTTGAAGTACCACTCTGGGAACGGCGGCTTGTAGGCATGTCCCTGCATTTTCGGTTTGAGGCCGAACTGATTTTGCATCAACTCGGCCATCTTCCGCGCCAGGGTGTCGTCTTCCTGCGTGCCTGCAGCTGGTGCGTAACCTGGATGCGGGAAAGCGTCGATGGCTCCGTAGTTTCCCACCTCGTGGTATCCTCCGCCGTATAGGTTCCTCTGTAGCCAGTTGCTTGCCGGAGCAATCCTGTGGCCGGAGGCGAGTGGGGCCCCAGGCGAGCCGAATGCTATTTCCCCGTACGTGGGCTGGTACGGGTTCGGCTGTTGCACCGGTTGACCCGTGCTGCCCTGCGGTGGTGGCTGGATTGGTTGTCCTCCTGAGGCCTGTAGTTGGGGCTGAACTGGCTGACCCCCAGCGCCTTGCGGAGGAGGCTGGAAAGCTTGACTCCCGGCACTCTGAGGAGGAGGCTGGACCGGCTGGCTCCGTAATGGTGGTTGAGAGCTTGACTCGCCCAATTCCACGGTGCCCGCTTGGATGGGTGCCTTGCTGAATGCCTGCTCCATTCCTGGGCCAAAGACAGCCACCATCATTTGCTGGAATGCACCAAGAAAAGCTTTGTGGTGCTTGCTCAAAATGTGATCCGCAGCATCCCGGAACGCTTGCAGGCATTCCTTTCTCTCCTGCTGGGTCGTGGCGTCGCTCTCCCCTGGCAACAATATCCTGGGCATGTCATTCTTCAGGTAGGGGACGCCACTTCTGTTCTTCTTGAAGGACAGCAGACACTTCTGCTGGAATTGGTTCACGACGTCCTGGAGCTGCTGCCGTTGTTCAGGAGGGAGGTCTTCAATGTTGACATCCATGATGTCCGCGATTTCAGGCATCTTGATCTTTTCGGCTGTGTCCCACTGGGCGTGCCAAAAAGTGTGTTGACGCAAAACGTGCACCTAGCGCCAAGCACACAGCAAGCCGAACAAGCTGGCTTCACACGTGCAAAGAGTCACAAGACGTGCCAGTCAATTTTTCCTGAAAATTAACAAAAGACAAAGTAGTTAGATACCAAATCTTGGAACTTGCCGGGTGGTACCAGACAGTTCCATATTTACAGCCACAAAGCCAGATGAGGTGACATACAGCTATGTAAAGCTATCTGCCAGCAAACTGAAACCAATCGGGAGCTGTAAATAGGAAAAAGTAACATAGCCGAATGGATGACGTAAGCATGACAGCGATCGGTCTTTGTTTAGACAATGATGCGCATGCGTAAGATCGCGACCGATCCCCATGATGATCAACATTAAATGAATAAATAAAGTAAAGCACAAGCATAAACATGTAATAAACAAGCATGCATAGATCCAAAGCACTAGTCTACCGCATGTCTAGATACTTTAAAACCCGTCGGGTATGATGCCAAAACAAATCTATCCACCGCATGATACAACTTGCATGAAAATCGTACCACTTTCCACAAATAGATCTATCCACCGCATGATACAATCTAAATATGGAAAGCTAAAAGCATACATTATTTAGAGCATGAATTACGCACGTGTTCTACTCGTGAGAAACATAACCGAATACGGCTGAACAGCCGATTCAGGGTCCATGAAGAAGGAACGAACATTACCAAGTGAAATAAATCTATCAGATTGATTTGAAATCTAATCCACCGGATGACTAGCTCCAAAGCAACCCAAAAACCTGCATCTACCGCGTGACACTCAGTTCTTTCAAGATTTATACGAACGTTGGCAAGCTTGAACCCGCAACACGTGACAACCTAGATCGATTCGGTTTCGGCTATCGGAAAGCACAAGATCCACGTGTTAAAGCACGAATTCTACTCGCATAAGGATCACAAGAGGGATAAAGCTGACCCAAACCCATCTAGATTGGGCAAAAGATGTTACATGAATTTAAACATAAAGTAAAAACTCAAAGCAACACGAGATAACTTAATGAATCTATTGGATCTTGCCAAAATCCAATAGAGCCGATAACTACCTTCAAGCTAGATCTTAGCCTACCGCATGGCTCATGACCTAACAAGAAACCCTCTTGAACCAAGCTTGAATCTACCGCATGACACGAAGCATGGTAACAAGACTACTTGCATCAGATCTAAATCCACCGCATGATACTAGATATGATACAAGGTTGCCGGTACTCACGGAGGTCGACGGATCGATGAACCCTCTCGAAGAACTCGACGACACGACAAATGGACTCTAGGGTTTGGCGTAAGGCCGGTTTGTATTGAAGAATGATTGTGTTCGTTACATACATTCAGGGCTCATATTTATACCCTGCCAAGTACAACTTCGAATGGATTTGTTGCCTAACTTATCTCTAAGCTTGATCGCCTATCCATCCATTCGTCCTTCCTGCTTGAGCCACGTCACCGTCCAATCCCGCGAAATCAGCTCAACTGTTCCCTTGCCGAACGGAAGCAGACAGCCGACCGCGGATCTTTCTGTTGAATACATCTGAAAAAACCTTCCTTGCACCAGACGGACTCCTCATCGAGCCAGTCCCACAAGTCAGACTCCTTACCAAATTTTGGTGTTAACAGGAGGTAGCATCGAGGCGATAACCTCCCCGGCGAGTGCAAGTGGATCACCCAACTTCGAGGATCATCGGCGACATGAATGAACGCACTACACGGTCGAGGGTTCGAAACAATTCTCATTTCGCTCATGCTGTATTTGTTGCTACTTTTGAGCCCAAAGACACTGGACACGCGCTATCTGATCACAATTGGGTTAATCCGATGCATGAGGAGTTGGAGAACTTTGAGAGGAATCAGGTTTGGGAGTTGGTTGACCCTCCCCCAGAGTGTAAGCCAATTGGTACAAAGTGGGTGTGGAAGAACAAAGAGGGAGAGAAAGGTGAGGTTGTGAGAAACAAGTCGAGGCTTGTTGCTCAGGGGTTCAGTCAGAAGGAGGGGATTGACTACGAGGAGACCTTTGCTCTCGTAGCCCGTTTGGAGGCGATTAGGATCCTTCTAGCCTTTTCTGTGGCTAAAGGGTTCAAGTTGCACCAAATGGATGTGAAGAGTGCTTTTCTAAATGGTGTGTTGGAGGAAGAAGTGTATGTGAGGCAGCCTCCAGGGTTTGAGAGTGAGAAGTACCCCCACCGGGTGTACAAGTTGAGGAAGGCGCTGTGTGGGTTGAAGCAGGCGCCTAGAGCTTGGTATGGTAGGTTGAGGGGGTTCTTGTTTCAGAGAGGTTTTGAGATGGGGAAGGTCAATCAGACCTTGTTTTTGGTGAGGCAGGGCAGACATATCCTGATTGTGCAGGTGTACGTGGATGATATTGTCTTTGGTGGCTTGTCTAACTCTCTTGTTGCAAGGTTTGCAGATGACATGAGCAGGGAATTTGAGATGAGCATGATGGGTGAGTTGTAGTTCTTCCTCGGGCTACAAATCAAACAATCAAAGGAAGGAACATTTGTGCACCAGGCTAAGTACACCAAGGACATTGTGCGGAAGTTCAAGATGGAGGACTCCAAGGCTATGACGACGCCGATGAGTACGACTACAGCTCTTGATGCGGACGAGGAAGATGAACACGTGGACCAGAAGGAGTACCGGAGCATGATCGGGTCACTCCTCTACTTGACGGCAACGAGGCCGGACATACAGTTCTCGGTGTGTCTGTGCGCTCATTTTCAAGCGTCTCCGAGGACTTCACATCGGCAAGCGGTGAAGTGAATTTCCAGGTACTTGCGTCACATTCCCGACTTCGGCCTTTGATACTCCGCGTCCTTTTCTTTGGCGCTTCATGGTTTTTCAGACGCGGATTTTGCCGGGTGTCGGTTGGATAGGAAGTCCACCTCTGGGACTTGTCCGTTTTTGGGTTCTTTTTTGGTGTCTTGGTCTTCCCGCAAACAGTCGAGTATTGCTCAATCCACTACCGAGGCCGAGTATGTTGCCGCTGCTAGTTGTTGCTCTCAGCTCCTTTAGATTTCATACACCATGAGTGACTTTGGTGAGGAGTATACCCATGTCCCACTTCAATGTGATAGCACTAGTGCCATAAGCGTTGCAAAGAACCTAGTGCTCCATTCCAAAACCAAGCACATAGAAGTGAGGTATCATTTTCTGAGAGACAATGTAGAGAAAGGAAAGATAGCTTTGATCCATGTACCCACACAAGACCAACTAGCCGATATTTTCACCAAACCCCTAGATCAAGCAACTTTCACTCGTTTGCGGGGGGAACTTGGTGTGTGTTTGATTTCTTGAGTTGGGTGTGTGAGAGCTCCTTTGTAGCATATGTATAGCTTTCCTTTATGCATTTCTTGCATTTGGCATGGCATATGTAACATGATGTATAGGCATCCTTGTATCTTAGATTGCATGCATTTTGTATCATATGCATTGGTTAGGAAAAGCTTCTCTCATATACATTGTTCACCATGGAATGAGATATATGTCTTTGTGAGCGTGCTTGGTATGCTATGGTTAGTTTGGCTTAGCTCTTGATGATCTTGATGAATAATCCATGGTTGATAGCTATGTTTCTGAAAATGTCACATGTATGCTCTCTCATGTGTAAATGCCTTTATATGATCTTGACATGTTTTAGTGGCTTTGCTATGCTTAATTTGTGGTTGGATAGCTAGTTTATTGATCATATGGGGCCAAAGGCTCATTTGCCATCATGAATGTTTAGCCCTCTTGCTTCATCTTGTGGAGGGGCATAAGTTCCTTTTTGTCGCAAAGACATTTCATGTACCATTTAAATCTGAAAATGAAATGGAAAATGCTTGGAAAATATGCTCCCATGTTATATGTGCTGAATTTAATTTGTTTTGGGTGCTAAACCTTTGCATGATGCATACCAATGAGAACTCTCATACATAGAAGTAGGCACATGGCTCGGTGGGTTTGACATGACATGAGGTGCTTGTGGGTGTTTGTGATGGTCTTATGATTAGAATGGCTGTCCTGGCATGAAGTTTGTGTGGCTTTGCCATTTTGATATGACTTGATCATGTTTAGGACTTTGCTCATGAGAGGCAAGTTTTTCGCAAAATTGCCAAAATCCATCTTAGCTTCGTCCAATGGTTGTGAAACTTGGTGATCATGTAGTTGAGATCGATACGAAGCCGTAGAGTATCTAACTGGCTCATTTGGACATGTGTAGCATTCTTTGTTGAATTTTGTCTATTTGAGAAGCTCTAGGTTGAAATGTTTGCATTTTTGGCTTGATTCATGCACTGCCAACAAGGGGGAGAAGTTTGAGCTTGAAATGGCTTGCTGGATGCATTTAGAAGGTTTTCGAGTGGTTTCGAGCCATTTCCGGCTCTGTTGTGCACCGGTCGACCGGTCGGGGTCACCGTCCGACCGGTGTGAGTGCTTGATCCTGTGCACATCTTAGGCACCGGTCCCGACCGGTGGTGATGACCGATCCCGATAGGTGTGGTGAACTTCTTTGCTTGCACTGCCCGTTTTCAGCTGGTTTGCATGCATTCTTCCAGGGGGAGGTGCATTGGTTCAGGGGGAGCTCTTTGTGGTTTTTCGAGCTTTGCTTTGGTGGTTTGCGCTCTTTGTTTGAGTTTCGTTTTGTCTCGGATGTGTCGAGCCGTTGCCCTTGCCTAAGGGGTCCGAGACTTGTCTTCTTCAAGTGATCTTGCTCTTTGCCTTTGTTTGGCTTTCGATCGCTTGTTGGAGTTTCTTTTTGTTCGTTTCTTTTCGTTTTCTTTTCTCTCTTGTTATTTTTTTGTGGTGTTGTCAATGCACTCATCATGGGGGAGATTGAGGACCATGTGTGGTTCGAGGACAGGTGGATGGTCGCTTCCTTGTGTGATGAGTGATTGACAACGTTGTGTGGACTGATTCTTGGCTAAGTATTGCAGGTGCAGGTTGCGGCTTGATCGGTGTTGGTGCAGGTGAAGAACAAGCGCGAAAGGTCGTCGCCGGTGAGGCCTCCAAGTGTGGAGAAGACAAGTAGGCTTCGTTCGAGGGACCCGGTGGCCAGCGGAGTCAAGTGCGGGCCGCATGGTGGCATGAACAACAAGATGAAGTCATGGACGGTTTCTTGGTTGAGACTCAAAACCAAGGTCGAGCCGAGACTACGTGGGAGCCAAGTCATGAGTGGAGATTGGCGGAGGACACGTGTCGGGATCGCATGGCTTGCGTCGAGGCTACGCAGGGTGCGGTCGCCGGGCATCCGTCTGATGGTGAAGACATGAAGACTTCCAAATCCGCCCTTGAGGGGCTTGTATCCCTAGTTGTTAGAGAAGGGTATTTTAGACTTTCGGTTGCCTCCATATAACCCAAGAGGTGAGAGGATGGCAGCCAACTCTTGGAACCCTAGCTCATTTGTTTTCCTTTTTCCATTCCTATTTTCTTAGGATTTCCATAGGACTAGCTTGAGAGCTTCATGGTGAGATCTTGTGAGAGGGTTGGATGATCGGGCGACAAGCTAGACCTTGTAAGAACCTTTGTTGCATGTATAGATGATTCAGCGTGGTTCGTCAAGGTTTGGATTTGTTGTTCCCGGTTGTTCTTGGTGGTGATTTTCGGAGCCCTCTCTTGGTGATTTCTTTGGGTTGTTTTCGGGACCTTTCTCTTGGGGATTTGATGGGGGAAATTTGTGGGAACCCTTCATGGTTCTTTGGGCTGTGATTCCCCTTCCAAATCTGTGAGTAAAGGGGCTCAATTTTGGGGTTTTCCGAGTTCTAGGGTTTGTGGTGTTCTTGGCGGGATTTCTTCGATTCCTCCTTTTTGGACAAGTTTTGGTGGGATTAAACTTGGCTATGGACTCCTCATGAGGTGTTCCTAATATCCCCAAAGTCTTGTTCAAGTCCGTGGAGCGATTCGGGAGATCAAGATTTGGATTTGGGGGGAGTTGACCCGCGGGTGCTGTTCATCCCGAGCTGCCCAAGCTACACCGGTCTAACCGGTACTCTTGACCGGTCTGACCAGTGCAACCCTCGGTGGGTTTTTGCTCGGGTGAACGTCTTGGTGTGTTCGCTGTTGTCCTGTGTTGCTGCTGTTTCGAGTTTGGGTCAGTTCGGTGGTCGGTTGGCCTGTTTGGTGCTTTGGGGGCTTTCAGGCTGTGACCGGTCTAACCGGTGTGTCTCACCGGTCTGATCGGTGCGGAGCCACTTAGTGAAAGTTGCCCAGTTTCACCAGCAGGGACCGGCCCGACCGGTGGTTCTCATCGGTCTGACCGGTGTTGGTCTGTAGACTCGAGGTTTGGTGTTCCGCTGCGTTCTCGGGTCGGAAGGTTGTGTGTTGGTTCCTAGATCCAGTGGCACTCCAGTGGCTACGTGGGCTTGGCCGACGTGGGTAGTGAGTCGGAGATGTGTGTTGAAAGCCGTGTTCATCCTGTCGGAGTTTCCATCTTCTTCGAGAAGAATTTTTATCGGCTCCCATTCACTCCCCCCTCTATGGTTCGCCGTATCGGTCCTTCAACGGTTGACGTAGAGCCCGTGTGACCGGGTGACGAGTAGTCACGGTGAACGACGAAGTTGATGTAGAGCCAGTGAGGCCGCTTGATGATGTAATTGTACTTGCGTACGTCTTGCCGTGTGCACCAAGCAAAGAACTTAGAGAATCCTAGCTCCCGGGTGTGCGAGTAGCACTAATGGCTCAAATTTGCTTTTCACGTGGTGTGTTCATGACCAGCTTGTTGCAATAGAAAAATTGATTTTCAATTTTCCATGCATGCGTCGTCAGCTAATTGGGTTCTGCTCCAACCCTGTTTCAGCGGGAAGCACGTGCACACGGAACCGTAGATCTTGTGCCTTCAATGACTCGGACTCAGACGCAAGCAGGGAATCGAATTTGTCTTGGACTCGACAACTTCTTCTGCCGCTCTGATCTTGAAATAATGTTGTTCTCTCTGCGGATTCGACGAGTTCGTGACGCCATGCACCGACTCTTTGAATTCGATGGGCAACGAACAAATTGATGCTGGAGTACGTGCTTGAATTTGGACACAGTGATTTGCGCTCGCCTGTCGATGAATTGCAATAGCCAGGTTGCACTAGTAGATTGATCTTGATAGTTGGTCCTTCGAATTCGCTCGGTGGTGATGATCACCCCTACCTGGAGTGCCAGCTGTCGGTTTAGACCGGCAAACCTACCAAGGGGGTACCCGAGGTAGTAGATTGTGCGGTGAGGATCGTGATCAGGAGACCGAGAACTCGAAGGTATGCGCAAGGACACGGGACACAAGATTTATACAGGTTCGGGTTGCCAAGGTGGCGAACCCTACGTCCTGTTTGGGGGATCAAGTATGGCGCCCTGCGCTTGGTGTTGGTTGAGATCAGGTGCCCGGCTAGGTACCCGACCCTCCTTTATATAGTCCAGGGGACAGGTTCCTAGTCGGTTACAAGGCAGGAGTCCTAGTAGGATTACACGGAACAAGTCCTAGTAGGATTACAGGGGAATGCTAATAGGAGTCCGTCTTCTTCCTTCCTTGCATGAGTACCCGGGGAGTATGCCCAACAACAAGAGGACAAGAGTTTTATCCTGGTTCCGGCCGTGGGCCGTACGTCAAGCAGGTTTGCGCTCATGGCGCTGTATTGCAAGACACCATTGTAACACCCCGTGTTTTTGCTCAGTGGTGTTTTGTGCTAATGACCCTCTTAACACCCCCTCTAGCTAACCATGAGAACCCTAGGTCAACCCTTGGTCAAAACCCTAGCTTAAAACCCCATTGTCCCCTTTGACCCCTTTGTGCCATTCTAGAACTTTGGCACGTTCTCCAAAATTTCCCTAAACACTTCAAAACCACCCAAAGGGAAAATTTGCAGAATTTCAAGGCACACAACTTTGCTGTTGAGTGGCATTGCTGGTTTGGAGTGTAGGAGGGTGAAAATGGCAAAACAAGACACTGGTTCACTGTTCACTGGTGCCGAGATTTTGGCCAGATTGGCATGATGTTCCTGCTCGATTTCTTGAACAAAACCCCTACCAACCTTTGTGAAAGTTGTAGAGGGATGTGTGATCTTCAACTTTGCTTCAGATCAGAAGGTGCACTTTAGTTTGAAAATTTAGAGAAAAGCTATTTTGAAAACGGCTCAGCGAAACACAAATGCACCGAGAACGCCGAGACGCGCTCGGGCGCGACGTCGTGCACGGACACGTCGGCTACCCGCCGTACGTGCTGTACCCGCGTCGGGCGCGCACGTCGAGGCGCCGGAGCGAGCGCCGGTCACCGCGCGGCGCCGGCGAGGGCTCACCCGTGCCGTCCGTGGTAAGTGGCCGCGCCGGTGGCGCCGATCCACCCGCCGGCGCACCACCGCGCGCGCGCCATTGGCCGCCGGAGCGGCGCACGTCGCCGACCATGACCCGGCCTATCCACGCGTGCAAGTGGCACCGGCGTGACCCCACCTACCCCAACCGACCTCCCGCGCACTTATAAGCAAGCCCCCGCCGTCCCTCGCGCGCACGCCCACCCGCCCCAAGCCACCGCCGTCCCGCCGTTGGCGCCGCCGGTGTGCACCTCCCTCCAGTCGACGCTCCCACTCCCACGAGCGCTTAAACTCTTCCTTGTGCACCCCAGTAGCTCCCCGAGCCGCTTGTTGATCAAGCCGAGCCGCACGATCGCCGGAGCCCGAGTTCCCACGGCCGCCGCCGGACCGCCGCCATCGAGCTCGCCCCTCCGTCGATTCTCCAAGCCCGGAGACCTGCCTAGCACCTTCCCTAGGTCACATGGAAGCTCCCCGTGCAGCACGTGGTTGAGCCCAGTCCCTTCCCTCACCGCCGTCCGAGTTCCCACGGGCGCGCCGCTGCTGCTCCGCCGCCGCCGCTCGCCGGTGACCTCTCCGGCCGAACCACCGCCACCAATCAATCACTGGTGAGCCCAATCGACGATCCCCGCAGCTTGTTTACCTCCCCATGCCCCACCTCACCGTCGGCGAGCTCGCCTTCGCCGTCGGGCCCAAGGGGGGAGAGCCCGAGGGTATTCTTGTGAAGGTTTTAAAAGTTCTAGGGTCTGCAGCGTAAAAAAGATTCTTCTCTTTTTTGTGTTTGGGTCCAGCACCTTATAAAATCGATTAAAAATCGTAGAAAACCCAATTTTGCTGTGCTCAGTGTAACAAGAATTACAACTTTCTCCAAATATGTATATACTTTTGAGCTACAGTTTTTGCTTGAAAAATAGAAATGTCAAATACTTAGATTTGTGTTTCTGCAAAATCCACACAAGCTCTTGAGCTGGATTTTGGATATGTTGTGGGAACTAGCATGTTTAGGTTCTGTGCCAAAAATTGCACAAAGTTACCGAAGGCATCTTTTTAAATAAATTATCTTGTGATATTGATAAATCTGCTTAGCTGATTTTTGTAGCCTGTTATATAATTATTTTTGAGCCCAACTTCTGGATATCATCTGGTAATGATGAAATGCACCTCTGGTGAATTTACCATGATTTTATCTCTGTTAAAAATATTATTTAATAATTTATTCTTGTTTTTAATCATAAATATGTGTAGCAAGATCCATGAGGGCTATAGGTGTGCTGAGTGGCTGTTTAAGCTTGTTTTGGACCAAAGCATGTGTGAGAGAAAGTTTGGATTCATTTCTGTTATATTCATTTTGTTATGTATTAATCCTCAAACTGCTAGCTAGAAATGCTTTCATTTTGTGCATTTAATTTCAGTGGTGCAAAAGCTAGTTACTTGCTGTCCAAGGGAGTGCTCCTGGTCATTAGGGCCAGTGAGCACTGTTGGGCAAGTTTTAGATGTGTTTAGTTGTTTAAAAAGTTGCAAACTAGATTAATCTAGTAAAGGAAAAATAGGAAAAATGCCTCCTTTTGTACATAAGTGAAGTAAATGAGATAGGAAAGTAAAATGGTGGTACAAAACTAAATTCCTTGCTGTTTGCATGTAAATAAAATATTCTTTTATAGATGTGCACACAATCACCTAAAGAGAAGACTAAATAAGCCTTTTTGATTATCTTTAAAAGGAGAAATGGTTAAATACATTTCTTAAGGTGAATATGACCAACCTTACACTCTTTGTTGCTGTTTGGTACTGTTTTTGAATTAAAATAAAATAATTGCACTCCTAACCACTGCATTGCATTCCCCGTGTAGAAGTCCCCGACGGTAGCTATACGCTTGTGCCGGCTGACGAGGATGAGGGAGCAGGAGGAGACGTGCACTACGTGACCGTAGAGCAAGACCCGGACCAAAGTCCGGAAGTTTATGTGTCTGCTTGTGCTGACGAAGGCAAGCCCCGGTTTATTCATTAATCCCTGTGTTTCTTTAAAACTTCTGAATTTGCTTCTTGTTATCTTATGTGCATTTACGTTCAGGAGTTGAAATGAAACCCTAGTTGCATGATCGATAAGTACCTATGATCTTTCACTAGCATGTTAGGTCGCTAGTTGCTATGCTTTAAGGATTCGGTACAAGTCGAGTGATGTTCGTCCTCGCGAGAATAGGATCTCCTTTTTGGAATCACCATACTGATTAATGAATTGCTCATGTGGTAAGAGCATGGGATTTGGGCTCCGGTCCAATGGCTTCGTTGGCTAAGTGTTTGAAAGTACTAAACACTTGCCGGAAATGGGTACGATAAGCTTAGTACCTAAATGAGGCAGTACGGGGTTTTACTATCACTACTCTTAGGGTTGCGGCCTCGGGCTCGCCACCCGAGTACATGCGTGAGGCTGGGTGACCTTGGTGGCGTAGCCCAGATAAACCTTGTACTTAAGACTGTGAGCTATTATCCCCAAACCGAAGAATGACGGGAACCGCCTGGTTGGTGAACTCTTGGTGAGGACACCTTCCGTGTGTTTAGGTCCACCTTGCATGGTTATGAATCAATCGATTGTCGGCCTCTCACCGTTATCTGAGACTACTTACCCGATTGGCCATGATATCCCTTTATGATGGAACTTTGTGAAGATTACTACTTTGATTAATTGTTTGTACAACTTTGATTGCAATAGTTGCTTATCTAGTAACGAACACTTCTACTAGAACATGAGCTAAAATATTGAAAGTAAGGATTCACTACTTAGCAGCTTTTTGGCAAACAAACCCACTGGCCAAAAGCCATGCATGACTAGAGGTAAAGTCTTTCTTTTAGACGGGTAAGTCTTGCTGAGTATTAGTATACTCAGCCTTGCTTTATAAATGTTGTTTCCAGGTAATGCATGTGATGTGTGGCCCAGAGAACTTCCACCCGGCTGGGAGCTGGAATGGGTGGATGACGATGAGTGATTGCATCATGGACATGCCTCCTATGATGTGATCGTACCATTTAGTTATCTTCCGCTGTTTTCAATAAACTCTGAACCATTTACTTCCATGTCTAAGAACTATGTTTGTAATAATGAACCCTACGAGGACGTGATGGTTAATTTGTAAGGCACTCTGGACTCTCCTTCGTGGGAGTTTTAATGCATACGTTCGATCCTCTCTATGATGTCAAGTGATTTACCGGGCGTTAACCCGGCAACACTCAATGGGATACTTCTTTATTACCGCTTAATGACCAAATGGAGTGGTTTAGGCGATAGTACGGAATTATCTCAGGTGGGATTGTCATAACCATGGTGCTCGTAGAGGGGGGCTACAAGCGAGGCAGGAGAGGAGGAGATGCCTCCAAGTCCCTGCTGAGTGATTGAGGCAAGTGTCGATATCAGTAGTGTGAGTGAGTGCGAGTGGGTGAGTTGTCTATCGATCGGCCCGCCGTCGGTTGGGCGGCCACCTCCTCCTTTTATAGACCAAGGGGAGGTGACTTACAAGTGTGCCGCGTGACTCTAGGTATAGTGTCGCGGTACTGTTATGCAATACTTGTGATTTGATGGCCGTCCTGACGAATCTTGATCCCTGCACGCGTCGTGGTGGCTCTTGTGCCTGTCCAGGGGTGGTTTCGAGGGTGGTCATTTTGGCGCCCACGCCTGGTCGTCGTTTGTACCCGACTCAAGGGTCTAGCTGATGGGGGAGCTTGAGCTGTACAACGGCCGGCGTGGCAGCGTCCCCTCGGCACGGGCTCTCACAGTGTTGGGGATGGCTCTACAGTGCCCGGGATGGCGGCACAGCACCGGGTATCGAATTCCCAGGCCGTGTAAGGGGATCGTCGCGGCAGGGATTCTCCTTCGACTCGATCGCTTGCGGTGTGTCAGGGCATTAAAGGCTCTGGTCGGGGGAGCAGGTGAGGTGCCGCGGGTGAGGGAGGCCTCGAGCGAGGCGGAGGCTCGCCCGAGGGGATGAAACCCTCGAGCGAGGAGGAAACTCATCCGAGGGGCCAAGGCCCTCGATCGAGGTGGAGATGTGTTGAAGGGGCGCCCCGCCCTCGAGCGAGGCGGGGAGTTCCGCGACGCGGTGCCCGCCCCTCGAGCGACACGGAGGTTCGCTCGAGGGTGACCAGGGATGGTGGTTTGGTGGGCCACTGTGGCTTTTTGGGCCGTGGTCAGTGTGTGGGGGGGGGGTGATTTTGCGGTTGCGCTTTTAATTATTTTTAGGAGAGGGTGGTTGCCCCCATAATTAGGGGACCCCCATGGCTATCACCGATAGTAGCCCCCGAGCCTTTGCAGCGATATCCATAGGGGACCCACAAATGTTGGAGTTTCTGTTTAGATCTTTTTCCCTCTCGGATGCCGTGACGTTCCGTAGGGGTGTGCTAGCGCACCCGCGGGTGTAGCCCCCGAAGCCTTGGAGGAGTGCGTGCACTCGTGCAAGGTTTTTGACGTTGAGCTATTGGCCCGTGAGGCATTTGTTTTAGCCGGCCTCGACAATATTTTAGTCAGCCTCGATGATCTTATGCGTACGGGTCGGCGTTGACCTCTGAGAGGTTCGCTCGCTGCTCTCGGGGGAAAATGTGATTGGGCACATCCAGGAGGTGTAGCCGTGCGATGAGGCCCCGAGCCTGGGCCCACTTAGGGCGATTGGGGCGAGCTCTTCGGCTTGTCTGTGCGCCCCTTGCCGCCCCTTCGCAGGGTGGAGGGGTGAGGTGTCGATGACTCCCATCGAACGGGTCGTGAATCATGGATCCCTCGTTGAGCTGCTAACAGGTAGTTCAAATGGAAGTCCGTGCCCCATTCGATAAGGGTCGGCTCGTGGTCCGGAGATACGTCCATAAGAGCGCTTTACATGGGTATGCTAGGCAGGGCTCGGTCCTGTTCGATTGGGACCGAGGGCGCGGTGGCTCTCCCTCGATGGGATCCCTTGACTAGCTACCCATGTTGGCCTTGAACACAAACTGTGGGGCGCCCTCGAACTTGTGAGTTCGAGGACCGACTTGAACGCGCACGCCCTGGTCGTCCCTGACTCTGTCAACCTGAGGCGCCTGTTCGAACCCGTCGGGGGTCAGGCTTCGTACCTCTGATTAGTAGGGCCTCTGCGGGGCGGCACCGGGGTGCCCCCGTCTTGGTTGATCCATGGCACTCGCCGGACCGCTGTCGAGCCGAGCCTCGAGCCACTAAATAGTAAATCTTCAAATCGAGGGGCATCTGCGGTGCCCACTTATTCCCTCAGCGGGCTGGGCTTTGAACCGCTGATCAGTAAATCCTCGTTCGAGGGCATCTGCGGTGCCCACTGTTTCCTCGGCGGGTTGGGCCTCGAACTGCTGATCAGTAAGTCCTCGTTCGAGGGGCATATGCAGTGCCCACTATTCCCTCGGCGGGCTGGGCTTGGAACCGCTGATCATTAAATACCGTGTGGGTCTGGTCCTTGTGGACCCTCGAGTCCGTTCCCATGGTGGTGAGTCAGTGAGCTGTGACTTCGCGGCTCTACCCGTTTTAGATCAGGGCATTGATCGCACCTGCGAGGGGTCAGTTCTCGAGCTCTCAGCTCTAGTTTCGTGAGGAGTCATCCTTGCCCGAGAAGGCACCCCGTCATTAATGGGCTGCGATCGTGGCCGCGAGTCGTGCAGAGTGGGAGCGCCTTTTTAGGTGGTGCCATGTGGGTGTCATGGGCGACGTTGGAAGGTGATGGGACGGGGTGCCGCGTCCCCTTGGTTCCTGTGCTGTAATCATGGCGCGCGTGTACGCGTGGTCGTTTCGGCATGGCGGGGCCCATTTGTCAGCGGCGCGGGGTGCCGACCGCATTAACTGCCTCCGCGCGCGGATTTCTCGGGGGCGTCGCCCCTTTAGAGCTTATAAATCACGAGGGGGAGGGAGCAGGAGCGGGACTCCTTACTTCTGCCGTTCGCACACATCCCCCACGCACTTCATCTCCTTCCTCGTTGCGTGCCCTGCCGCTTTGATTTCGTCCGTGCTTTCCTCGCCTCCGCCACCACTCGCGCTCCCCATCTCTTCTTCCATGGCTCCGATTCGGTTGCTAGATCCATTCGCGTGGCCCCGGTCGATGGCGGACCGGCTGTCGCTGGAGGCATTGGTGCTTGGCGGGTAGCAGGCGCAGGCTGGCGATGGCCCAAAGCCGGAGTGGATGGTCCCACTACCGTCAGACTGGGAGCCCAACCCTCCCCCAGGTTACGTTGTCAGCTTCATCCGCGTGCACGAGCGCGGCTTCAACACCCCCGCGAGCAGGTTCATGCGGGGGTTGTGCCACCACTATGGGGTGAAGCTGCACAACTTCGCCCCCAACGCCATCTCGCAAGCGGCCTCCTGAAGGACCGATGCGGCGAACCAGAGAGGGGGGAGTGAAAGGGAGCCGATAAAAATTCTTCTCGAAGGAGATGGAAACTCCAACAAGACGAACACGGCTTCCAACACACGTCTCCGAATCACTACCCAAGTCGGCTAAGTCCACGCAGCCACTGGAGTGCTACTGAACCTAGGAACCAACTCCCAACCTCACAGACCCAAGAACGCAGCGGAACACAAAAACTCGAGTCCACTGACCAACACCGGTCAGACCGGTGAGCAGCACCGGTCAGACCGGTCCCTGCTGGTTAAACCCTGCGACTTCCACAGAATGGCTCCACACCGGTCAGGCCGGTGCAACACACTGGTCAGACCGGTCTCAGCCAGAAAGCCCCAAAATACCAAACAGGCCTACTAACCTCCAAACTAACCCAAACTCGAAACAACAGCAACACAGGACAACAGCGAACACACCCAAACGTTCACCCGAGCAAAAACCCAACAAGGGTTGCACCGGTCAGACCGGTCAAGAGCACCGGTCAGACCGGTGTAGCCTGGGCAGCTCGGGATGAACAGCACCCGCGGGTCAACTCCTCTGAAGGACCAATACGGCGAACCAGAGAGGGGGGGGGGAGAGAATGGGAGCCGATAAAAATTCTTCTCGAAGAAGATAGAGACTCCAACAAGACGAACACGACTTCCAACACATGTATCCGACTCACTACCCAAGTTGGCCAAGTCCACGCAGCCACTGAAGTGCTACTGGACCTAGGAACCAACAAACAACCTCCTGAGCCAAAACACACCAACACGCACAACGGAAACTTGCACGGCTTGCTGCCTGTGCTGCACCGGTCAGACCGATGGCCTACGCCGGTCAGACCGGTGACACCGGTCAGACCGGTGGGCAGAGCCGGTCAGGCCGGTGGCTACAGTAGCCGCACAACGAGCGTTCCAGAAAGCCTCAGTGACTTCTCTAGGCCCTGGAACAAAAACACCCCCAAAACACATCCTGCACGGAAGGAAAACCCTACACAAAACCTAACAAACCAACTCCAAACAAACCAAGAACTGGCCAACAGCACCAAGACCCAAAGACACACGAGTCAAGCAGTTCACCCAAGGCAAATCCCACAAGTGACTCGCACCGATCAGACTGGTCAAGAGCACCGTTCAGACTGGTGTAGCCTGGGCAGCTCGGGATGAAACGACACCTGCGGGTCAACTCCTCCAAATCCAAACTTCGATCTCCCGAATCGTTCCACGGACTTGAACAAGACTTTGGGGATGATAGGAACACCTCATGAGGAGTCCATAGCGATGATTTTGTCCACCAAAACTTGCCAAATCAAGAGGAATCGACGAAATCCCGCCAAGAACTCCTCTAACCCTAGAACACCGAAAACCCCTAAATCGAGCCCCTTAACTCACGGATTTGGGAGGGGAATCAAAGGCAAAAGAACCACGAAGGGTTCACACGAATTTCTTCCATCAAATCCTCAAGAGCAAGTGTCGTATGGACCTCCCTGGGCCCACTACCTCGGTGGGTACCAGGACCGACTACTCGGTGGGCCCCTGGGACTACCCGGCTTGCGCTACACGGCACCTGAAGGCGTGGAGCACAAGGACAGCACAGGAGTAGTACTCGGTTAGGGCTCTGTACACGTTCCGCACTGTGTAGAGGTCTCCTAGACGTACTCGACTAGTACTCCTTCCCTACTCCGACTTGTAACCCTGCCTCCCGGACTATATAAGGCAAGGCAGGGACCGATCTCAGGATAATCTCATCCAATCTCAACTCACGGCGCACTATTGCACCATCCTGTAATCGTGCCCTATCAATCCAGAGCTACGCAGCATACAGGACGTAGGGTATTACGCACCTCGCGGCCCGAACCTGTCTAAATTTTGTGCCACGTGTCTCTTCCTTCGAGTTACCGATCTCGGCGAGTCACATTCATCTACTTCGGGTACTCCCCGTAGTAGGTTGCCGGTCCAAAACACCGACAGCTGGCGCGCCAGGTAGGGGCTCTCGCTCGAGATCACATGGCGAACTCGACGGCTTCCGTTCACATCAAGCCAACCGTCGCCTTCAACCGCGGCGACACCTTCGTCTTCGGCGCCCGGTTCCGCATCGCCGATGGCGCGGGCTCCTTCCGGCCGCCGCTTGATCATGCAACCCGACTCGAGGACAGGCCTTGTGACGCTTCCCGAAGTTGTCACGGGCGAGCTCGCCGGCAAGTTCGGCGAAATTTCGCTTTCCAACCTCCACGCTGACTTCGAGCTCGAGTCCGTCTCCAACTCGAACCCGACGTCGCCATGGGCCATCGCATGCGAGTCGGCTCCTCAGCCATCGCAGGCGGTCCCCTCTCCATGCCAGCGCTCCGCGCGTGGCCCTCGCGTTCCCAGCCGGGCCCGCACGGAGGCTTCTACACCACGCCGGGCCGGCAAGGAGCCCGTAACCGAGTACAACTCGGACTCCGACGCCGTCTCCAACCGCGTCTCGGACTTCAGCCCTCTCTCCGAGTTCTACTCGAACCCGGACTACGAGTTCGACTTCGGGTCGGACCCTGAGGAGCCCGAGTCCGAAGACGACTCCTCCGAGCTTCCCTTGTCAGGGCCAGCCTCTGGGCTGGTCATAAGATCGACGCCGGCCGGAAGATACGTCTACTGGCCAGACCGCAAGCCCGCTGAGCTGACAAAGGAGGACTCACGCTACGTCGCCTACATCGACTCGCTACCGTTCCAGGAGGGAACACCACCGGCCCAGCCGACTCAAACACACCAACCGAGGTGGCACCTTCGAGCCAAGCTTGGGTACGCCCGATCGTCAAGTCTTCATGGCCGCCGGCGACACTCCGGAACCTCGTGCACGGCCGCGACAAGTACTTGGAGGACATCTCCGCGACGAGCCGTCCGTCGATGCCCCCGCGACGAGACCGATGCCAACAGGGGACGCCCGACGCGAACGTAACGAGAAGCGCAATGAACGACGCCGGCGGCTCGAGACAACCTTCCCATCCGCAACCTTGCGGAAGCTCTCGGCGCTTGAGAGCAGAGTCCACACCACTCCCGAGCAATGCCTCATGTCGATCACAACGATCGCACGTCGTGCTCGGTGGCATACGGGCCGGAGAGGTCATCGCCAAGCTCGCCGAAGAAGCCTACTTCATGCGGGTCGACAAGAGAGTCGCCCAACCTCTCCCCGCCCAAGCCTCGCGACAACGAAGCTACTAGTCGCAAGGCCGACCCCGGTCCTAACCGTACTCGGGGCGACATTCCATTCGAACCAAACCGTCGACGCTCCACCGCCGGCGGACCTTCACGACAAGACAACGTCAACCGAGAAGTCGTCCCCCCACCGTGCTCCGGCCGGTGGCGGCGGCAACGACCCCCGACGGCGGCGGCGGCCGGACGGCGGCGGCTCCAACCACGGAGCCAACAAGAAAGCCGGAGGCGGCGGCAGCCGCGGCGGCCGCGGCCACGCGCATAGCCACGCCTCGGCGCCTCTCACGGCGGGTACGATGCTCGCCGAGAGAATCGAAGAGTTGCGGCGAGAAGAAGTCGACGACCGCCGCCGAAGGCGACGGCTTCCCCGCCTTCTCACCCCGGCTTCGCAACCTCGCTCCTCCCCGACAAGTTCAAGCCTTTGGGGATCACCAAATACGACGCGAAGCAGGATCCCATCCAGTGGCTCCGATGCTACGCTCTCTCCATCGAGAACGCTGGCGGCAACAGCGACACCAAGTGCCTCTACTTCCCCTTCTCGCTCGGACCAAGCCCCACTCACGTGGCTCGAGTCGCTGGACAAGCACTCAATCGACAAGTGGGACCAGCTGAAGGAGCAATTCACAAGCAACTTTGCGGGCGCCATGGGCCGTTCGGGTACTCGCATGGACCTTGCCATGATCAAGCGAGAACAAGGCGAGACCCTCCGCAAGTACATGCGCCGCTTCTTCGACAAGCGCGCTACCGTCGTGGACGTCACCGACAAGGAGGTCATCGACCTCTTCCAGGACGGGCTCTACCATCGCCGCACCTTCGAGGACTTCGGCCGACGCCGCCCCAAGTCCATTCCCCACCTCAAGGACATGATCACGTCCTGGGCGGACGAAGAGGACAAGGCCAACGCCAAGTACGACGCCATCCGCGGCAAGTCCAAGCAGAACCAAGGTGGCGGCAGCAGCAGCAATCCAAACCAAGGCGGCCGCAACAACAACAACAACAACAACAACAACAACTTCTCGGGTCCCAACCGCAAGCGCAAGCCAGACAATACCGTCGCGGCTATCCAGCGCCCTCCGAAAGGGAACTCGAAGAAGAACTCCGGCGGGTTCAAAGACCTGCTGAAGGAGAAGTGCCCGTGGCATCCAAACGGCAACCACACTACCGAGCAGTGCTACCAGCTCAGGCATGCACTCAAGGATACGCCGGAGCCACCGCACCCTCACAATCGAAGAAAAGAAGAAGGACGGCGACGACTTCCAAGAACCCGAGAAGACCGTCAACGTCCTCTTCGGCGGACTACCCTGCAGGCGGGAGCAGAAGGCTACTCGCCGTGAAGTGATGTCCATCGAACCAGCGGTTATGACCCCTCTCAGGTGGTCAGAGACACCCATCACCTTCTCCCGCGCGGACCAATGGACCAGCTTCTCCGAACCAGGACGTTTTCCCCTCGTCCTGAAACCAACAGTGGCGGGCTCTAAGCTCAACAAGGTGCTCATCGACGGCGGAAGCGGGCTCAACGTCCTCTTCACCAAGACTCTGAAGAAGATGAACCTTGACGTCACCCCCATGCTCGACAAGAGCAGCATGCCTTTCTACGGCATCGTCCCAGGCAACGCGGCTATCCCACTAGGCTCGGTGGTACCGCCGCTACCTTCGGGGCGTCTCGCGACAACTACCGCACCGAGTACATCAAGTTCGAGGTCGCGGATATCGAGACTTCCTACCATGCCATCCTCGGCAGACCCGCCATCGCCAAGTTCATGGCGGTGCCCCACTACACATACTTGGTACTCAAAATGCCAAGTCCAGCTGGCGTACTCTCCCTCCAAGGGGACTTGAAGATCTCTCACGACTGCGATACAGAGGCCGTGGTGATCGCTTCAACAAATCAAGTACCCACCCCAATGATGGAGGTCTACGCCGCGTCGAAGAAGCTTGCCACAAGTGAACTCGACATCCCAGAGAAGTCTGACAGCACCAACAAGCCTCGGCCACCCGAGGAGGTACTCGTCAAGCTCGGGTCGACCTCGGAACGAGCGACCCCACCAAGACCACCACCATCGGGGCCGGCCTCGACCCCAAATAGGAAGACGCGCTCATCAGCTTCCTTCGGGCTAACCGCGACATCTTCGCGTGGAAGCCAGCGGACATGCCAGGAGTGCCCAGGGAGCTGATCGAGCACTGCCTCAACGTCGACCCAAAGGCCACCCCCAAATGACAACACCTCCGACGCTTCGCCGACGACAGACGGGACGCCATCAAGAAGGAGCTCGCCAAGCTACTCGCTGCTGGCTTCATCAGAGAAGTCTTCCATCCTGAGTGGCTCGCCAACCCCGTCCTCGTCCGCAAGAAGAACTCGAACGAGTGGAGGATGTGCGTCGACTACACCGACCTCAACAAGCACTCGCCCCCAAGGACCCCTTCGGGTTGCCGCGGATTGATCAAGTCATCGACTCCACGGCGGGGCCGCGACCTGCTCTCGCTTCCTCGATCGCTACTCCGGTACCACCGGATCGCAATCAAGGAGGAAGACCGAGGAGAAGACCGCGTTCATCACCCCCGTTTGGCGCGTACTTCGCTACACGACCATGTCTTTCGGGTTGAAGAACGCCGGCGCCACCTACCAACGGGCCATCCGGGCTCGCTTCAAGCGGCAACTCAACAAGAACGTCGAGGCCTACGTGGATGACGTGGTTGTCAAAACCAGGGACTCCAGTACCCTCATCGACGACCTTGAAGAGACCTTCGCATTGCTACGCGAGTACCGCTGGAAGCTCAACCCGAACAAGTGCGTCTTCGGCGTACCTTCGGGCAAACTACTCGGCTTCATCATCGCCCAACGCGGCATCGAAGCCAACCCCGAGAAGATCTCCGCCATCACCAAGCATGAAAGCTCCCACGAGCATCAAGGACGTCCGTAAGCCGACGGGGTGCATGGCGGCATTGAACGATTCATCTCGAAGCTAGGAGAACGGGGTCTCCCCTTCTTCAAACTACTCAAGCACCACGAGAAGTTCGTGTGGACTGCAGAGGCGGACCAAGCCCTTGCCCGGCTCAAGGACTTCCCGTCGAAGCCGCCGGTCCTCACGGCTCCCTACAAGGGCGAGCAGCCTCATCGCTCTATCTCGCCGCGACTACTCACGTGGTCGCATCGCCATTGTTGTCGAGCGGCGGGAAGACGGCCACGCCTACCCGGCCCGGCGCCGCCCGCCTACTTCGTCGGCGAGGTTCTATCGTAGTCCAAGGCTCGCTACCGGCCGTGCGAAGCTTCGTACGCTCTACTCATCACCTCGCGGAAGCTACGACACTACTTCCGGGAGTACTCGGTCTCCGTCGTCACCGACTACCCGCTCGGCGACATCCCGAGGAACCCGCACGCCACCGAAGGATCTCCAAATGGGGCCGTCGAGCTCGGCGCCCTCACCATCGACTTCAAGCCACGCACGGCCATCAAGTCGCAAGCTCTAGTCGACTTCATGGCGAGTGGCGGGAGAACCGCCTACCTACTCCCACCGTGCGACCGAGCATTGGGTGATGTACTTCGACGGCTCACTCAACCTCGAGGGCGCAGCGCGAGGGGTACTCCCGATCTCTCCAACGGGCGAACAACTCAAGTACGTCCCGCAGATCTTCCGGAAGGTCTCAAACAACGAAGCCGAGTACGAAGCCCTCCTACACGGGCCCCGCCTCGCGGCTTCAAGTGGCATCAAGCGGCTACTAGTCTACGGCGACTCCGCAAAGTGGTCATCAACCAAGTCAACAAGTCCTGGGACCGCAACAAGGAGAACATGGACGCCTACTGCCTAGAAGTTCGCAAGCTCGAGAACAAATTCTATGGTCTCGAGTTCCACCACATCGTCCGCGACAACAACGTTGCAGCGGACGTCCTCTCAAAGCTCGGATCCACCCGCGCGCAAGTACCCGCGGGCGTCTTCGTCCATGAGCTTCACACGCCATCCATCCCGGAGCCGGCGCCACCGACCACTGTCCCAGCTAACCAACCAGCTGGGCAGGAGGTCATGATGATCGACGTGGACTGGAGGCAACCCTTCATCGACTACCTCGGCGAGCGAGAAGGTCCCCTCCGACAAGAACGCAGCCGAACAACTCGTCCGCCGCGCCAAGTCTTACGTCCTCGTCGGCGACAAGCTTTACAAGCGAGGCACATCTTCTCGGAGTACTCATGAAATGCGTCCCTCACGAAGAAGGCAAGGACATCTTGGAGGAGATCCACAAGGGTGTCCGCGGCAACCACGCGTCCTCCCGCACGCCGGTCGCGCAAGGCCTTCCGCGAGCCTTCTCACCGGCCCACAGCCCTGGGCGATGCCGAAGAACTCGTCAGAAGGTGCCAAGGATGTCAGTTCTTCGCCAAGCAGCAGCACGTCCCTGCCTACAAGCTAGTCACCATACCGCCAACCTGGCCCTTTGCCTGCTGGGGGCTCGACATGATTGGGCCACTGCCAACTGCGCCAGGAGGATTCAACAGGGTACTGGTGGCTATCGACAAGTTCACCAAGTGGATCGAGGTCAAGCCGGTCACATGCCCCAAAGCTGACAGAGTACTCGACTTCCTGGATGAACTTGTACACCGCTACGGGCTACCCCACCGCATCATCACAGACCTGGGGTCCAACTTCAACAACCACCAGTTCTGGGAGTACTGCGAGAACAGTGGGATCGACGTCAGATACGTCTCCGTCGCCCATCCACGGGCCAACGGACAAGTCGAGCGCGCCAATGGGATGGTGCTCGACGCCCTCAAGAAGCGGCTGCACGACGCTGCTAACTCAAAGGGGGGCAAGAGGATCAAGGAACTACCCAACGCACTCTGGGGGCTGCGGACTCAACCATCCAAGCAACCGGGGCAATCCCCCTACTTCCTGGTCTACGGCTTTGAAGCCATCCTCCCTGCCGATGTCATATGGAACTCGCCAGCAGTGGAGCACTACGACGAAGGCGTCTCAGAAGACAACAGACGAGTTGACATCGACAGCCTTGAAGAAGCTCGCTGTGCCGCCCTAGTCCAATCAGCAAGGTACCTGGAGGGTATCCGACGCTACCACGATCGCAACGTCAAGGAACGCTCCTTCAACGTTGGAGATCTTGTCCTCCGCCGTATCCAGAACACGGAAGGACTTCACAAGCTCGCGCTCCCCCCGGGAAGGCCCCTTCACCGTGGCCAAGGTGACCGGCCAGGCTCCTACCACCTCCAAACACTTGAAGGCGAAGAAGTCAACAACTCGTGGAACGTCGACCAGCTCTGTCGATTCTACGCCTAGTCTACACGACTACCCTGGGGTTCAAGTCTACACGACTACATCAACACCCCTTGCCGCATGCGACCCCCCGGGTCCTGGCTCCAAGTCTCCGGACTACTCTCCTCCAGGTCCAGCCCCTGTGGCTACCTACGGACCCTGGGCTGCGACGAGCGTCAAGGACTCTAGCAGCGGTCTACCAAGAGACCACACTCCAAGATCCAGCCCGCGCGGCTACCTACGGATTCGCGATCCGGCCTACACGGCTACCTACGGATCACTCACATCGTAAGCGGCTACCCGCTCCGGTACTACTCGACCGTAAGCGGCCTTCGGGTCCGGCGACTACTTGTAACTACGGCCCCGGCCACCCGGGTGTACTTCTTCGCAATAAAGTTTGATTGTTCATCAACTTCTTTATCGTCTACCCCCGCGACGGGACCACTAAGCCGAGTACCACTACTCGCACCTACTCCACGATGGGCGCTCCGCACTCGAGATCGCGGTTACGAGTACTCATTGATGGAACATCACATTTCATTGATATATGAAAGAGTTCATTACAATCGTTTCCTATACAACTACGGCTACTAGCCATCTATGCGGTGGCTACCGGAGGTTCAACTTATCGGCTACTCGCTCCGCGATGGGAGCCATCTCGCTCCCAGCAACTCCGCGTCATCGCTCATCCGAGCCGGTTGGCGGCTACCCCGCCGGCGACTACCTCCACCGGGGCCTTCGGGAAGTACGACTTCATGAAGGCCGGCACTCGCTTCGGGATTGACTTGGTCATGTGCTTCACGTAGGCGGCCGGCCCGGCTTGGCGCCTCACGAAGTCGATCCGCCAACGGAGCGATCTTGGGGCCGCCCGGGTGCGGCACCAGGAGCCTCGCGATCGGGAGGGCAGCCTCCTCAAGGTCCTTCGGGCCCGGGCCGGAGCGCCTCGCGATCCTCGTTCAACTTCTCGCAAAGATTTGTAGCGATTGACGAGGTCTCTATCGATGCAATTCTCAACTCCATGTGCTTCTCGCACTCGAAGGCCGGCTCCTTGTAGTCGAGTTCAAGTACACGGCGGGCTTCTTGCTCCCGTAGAAGAGATTCTTCATGCTGATCTCCGAGCCCTTCAGTCGCTCCACCTGGCCTTCGAGTTCTGCAACACCGGAACACAACAACGGGTCAGAGCTTGATGACTCCCAACAAGTACCCGACAAGTCAGGAGACATACCTTTATTCTTGTTGCGGAGACCTTTGTTCTTCCGCATCAACTCGTCGCTCTTCGCCTGCAAGTCCATCACATCGTTGTGGTACTTGGCGAAGGCGGCATCAAGCTTCGACTGCATGGCGGCCGCGTGCTTCCTCGACTTCATGAGTTGCTCCTCCAAGGCCTCGGCTCGCGATGCACCGTGTCGCCATAGCCTTGCAGCAGATTGGACTTCTCGCGAGATCGCTCCGCGACGTCCTGCACAAGGCAAATTCAAGTCAAGCAGAGTACTCAACGAAAGGATTGACTACTCGGGAGGCAACGGCTACGTACCTTCATCCACTGTTCGGCTCGTCGCATCGCCTCCAGATGCTGCGCCAACACCGCCGGCTCGACGAGATCGTCGGCAAGCAGCTCAATCCCGCCACGGCTACTTGTCGTAGCCTCCGTCATTGGCGCCGAGCGGATAGGCTCCGCATCTTGGATCTCGGGAGACCGGATCGCCACCTCCAGGGCAACCCCTGGCGACGTGGTAGCCGCCTCCTCCTCGGCGGACTTCTCGATGGTTTCCCCCATGGGCTCGGGGGGCTCCTACCGGCCCCTGCGGGGCCTCTGGTGTCAACTCCTGCATGGGCACCCCTGCAGGGATGTCACCTCCTTCGGCGCCTGTCACCAAGGAACACGCGCATCAGTATCTACGACTACTCTCTTTGGGGCTCTATAGCTTCAGGAGGAGTACTCACCTTCGACCACGACCGCCTCTGGCAGCGGCGCTTTGGCGGCTGGGGGCTCGGTCGCGACTTGAGCTTCTGGAGCGGGCTCCTCGACGGGCGGCGCGGCCTTTTCTGCTTCTGCTGCCGCGGGCTCCTCTTCGTCCCAGCTCAAGTCCGTGGATTTTCTGCACAAGTATCCACAGAGGGTCGTCAGATAAAAATCGGCTACTACAATAAGTACTACTCACGAAGGCGTGGTACTTACAAGTTCGACCGGACGATAGTCACGGCCGGAGCACCGAGGATGCTGGCGATATCAACCAGTCCACCCTCGGCGGGCGTTTCTTCCTCCGCCTCTCCGACTACCGCCTCCTCCACGGCGGCGGCGGCCGGCGTAGAAGTTTTCTGCGCCCCTGCGGCTTCCACCTCTTCAGCGGCGGCGGTCGCGGGTACTCTGCTCCCCTCTGGGGCAGGGGGCTGGCGCTCCAGCTGCGCCAGAAGCTCTCCGACAGTGGGAGCCGGACTTCGGCTTCCAGCTGGTTCCCCCATTGTGGGCCACATGCCCTCATCGCCCTCCTCCACGGGCTCTGCTGGCGGCCTCTCCTGCACACAAGGACGACTACTCGTCAGCACTGTACTCGATCACCGGGTACTCGACTACTTTGCTCAAGATGATTTATCTCTGGAGGCGTGGTCTCTGAGACCTTCATCTTCTTGGCTACCCGCTTCTTGGCGGGGTTGCGCGGCTTCCTCGGCGGCGCAGCAAGGCTAGCCTCCAGGCTAGCCGGAGGGTCTTGGATGAGAGGCACATGAGGCAAGCCCGGACGGCTAAACCTCGACCGCAGCTGGAAGCGGTCTGCGCCGTCTCCTCGTCTTCTTCGTCATCGGAGGTATCCTCCACAATGACGGGATCGTCGTCGTCTCCGACTATTCGGCGCTCCTTCACCTTCTCCACCGTCGGGACCTCGATTCCGCTCGGTGGTGGCTGCGGCTCGGAGACAAATCGTTTCACATCATCCTGCGCAAAGACACAAAAGCATCAGCAACTCTGCTACAAGTGCCTACTACTCGACGAGGCGGGTACGGCTACTTACCTCGTTGGGCGGGCGCGCGGCGGAGAACTCCTCGACGAGGCACGCCGTGTACTCCGCATGTCCTTGAAGATCCTCGACAACCTCTCGATGATGTCGTTGTCCTCAATTTCGCCCCCGGCATCCGCGACGTGTCGTCGTCGCCGGTGTACTCGAAGCCCATCGTATCCCGCGCCGACGGCGGGCGGCCGGATCCGGCGCTTCATGAAACCGAAGGCCACATGTTCGGCCCTCGGTCCCGCATCCCGCGGGGTCTTGATGCGTGCCGGCAACTCCGGAGCCGGATCCCCTCTTGCATGGTGGGTTCCGTGTTCCACCACTCTTGGTGCTTGGGCCGCCGTCCGCTCGGCTTCGGCGGCTCGGGATGGTGGTTCGTGGTGTAGAACCACCTCGTCTTCCGTCCGTGTTGGAGTCCACGAGCTTGTACGCCGTGTGCGCTCGGCCGGCATCTTCCCTCAACTGGATCCCGGCCCCTCCGACTACTCTGGGGTTGGAGGCGCTGGGTTGCGGCTTCACGCGGAAGAATTTCCGGAAGAGAACCCAATGTGGCTTGATCCCCAAGAATGCTTCGCAAAATGGACGAAGACGAGAGGTGTGGAATATTCCGTTGGGGTTCAAGTTGAGGTACTCGATGCCATAGTACCTGAGAAGCCCCTTGAAGAAGTCACTCGCTGGGAGCGCAAGACCGCGCTCCACGAAGCGCGAGAACATCGGGATCTCGTCTTGTGCCTTCTCCATCGGATAGGGATCTCCCGGCGGCGGATCTCCACATATCGATCTCCTTCTCCCTGATGAACCCGCTGTTCAACAGGGTCAGCAAGTCTTCGGTCTTCACCTTCGACTTTTTCCACTCGCGGCTAGGGTCAGCGCGCGGTGGAGACGTGGGCGGCGCCGCTCCGTGCCGGCCGCGGTAGCCTCTGCATGGCTCCTCTTCTTCCCGCCGGCCTTCGACGTCTTCGACGGGGACGGCTTCATCCTCCAAGAACAGGGAGTCTTCACTCGCATCCGCTCGGGGGCTACCCTACAGCTTTCGGGTGGCGATACGCTTGGATCTACTACGGCGGCGGTGCTCGCTAGAGTGGATCTACTTCAAGATTCAAGTGGCGAATGACTGCAGCTCACTTGGGTGAAAAACCCTAAGGGTTTCGGCTTGTATTTATAAGCCAAAACGCCTCCGTAACGGGCGGCTCGATAAGTCCATGCGCGGCTGACTCAGCGGCTGCGCGTGACTCTTCGTATTCCACTAGTCGACACGCCTCATCTCGGGGGCTCAGCTACTTCTACTCGACTACCTGGGATGTGGCTAGTCTCAAGAGCATCTCAGGACACATTCTCCAAGAAGACCCTTCAATTCGAGAGGAAGTACTCGACTCATGGCTCGGGGGCTCCGTGCCACGTGTCCTTCGGTTTTTTCTCTCCGGATTTTTCGGGATTTTCTCGCCAAGACTTCGGATAGATCCTCAGCCAGAGCCCGCTGCTCGAGGCTCGGGGGCTACTCCGCGTGGACTGCGGTTCTGCAAATCGCATCTTCTTGACGGCTCCGGCTTCAAGACAAGGGGGCATTTACGAAGACCTTCGAAGGCAGATTTCAAGGACGCTTGGGACTACTCGAGAAGACTTCAAGATTGCTCAAACATCAGCTGGAGTACATTCCAGCCTCGGGATGCTTCGACTACTCTTGAGGACTTTTGACTTGTAGTACTCAGGGACGCTTGAGGACTACTTGTTAAGGCCGTCAAGACTACTTGAAGCTATCCTTCTCGACTACAAAGTACTCGGGGGCTTGTCGTATGGACCTCCCTGGGCCCACTACCTCGGTGGGTACCAGGACCGACTACTCGGTGGGCCCCCGGGACTACCGGCTTGCGCTAGACGGCACCCGAAGGCGTGGAGCACAAGGACAAGGCACAGGAGTAGTACTCGGTTAGGGCTCTGTACACGTTCCGCACTGTGTAGAGGTCTCCTAGACGTACTCGACTAGTACTCCTTCCCTACTCCGACTTGTAACCCTGCGTCCCGGACTATATAAGGCAAGGCAGGGACCGATCTCAGGATAATCTCATCCAATCTCAACTCACGGCGCACTATTGCACCATCATGTAATCGTGCCCTATCAATTCCGAGCTACGCAAAGATACGAGACGTAGGGTATTACGCACCTCGCGGCCCGAACCTGTCTAAATTGTGTGCCACGTGTCTCTTCCTTCGAGTTACCGATCTCGGCGAGTCACATTCATCTACTTCGGGTACTCCCCGTAGTAGGTTGCCGGTCCAAAACACCGACAGCAAGGTCCTGAAAACACACCGAGAAAACCACCAAGAGGGGGCTCCGAAAATCACCACCAAGAACAACCGGGAACAACACAACAAAGCCTTGAGGAACCACACTGGATCATCTATACATACCAAGGAGGTTCATACAAGGTCTAGCTTGCCGCCCGATCATCCAACCCTTTCACAAAATCTCACCATGAAGCTCTCAAGCTAGTCCTATGGAAATCCTAAGAAAATAGGAGGGAAAATAGGAAAGCAAATGAACTAGGGTTCCAAGAGATAGCTGCCATCCTCTCAACTCTTGGGTTATATAGGAGGCAACCGAAAGTCTAAAATACCCTTACATAATAACTAGGGATACAAGCCTTTCAAGGGCGGTTTTTGGAAGTCTTCAGATTTTGTCCATCGGACGGATGCTCGGCGACCGCACCCTGCTTAGCCTCGACGCAAGCCATGCGATCCCGACGTGTGTCCTCCACTTCGAAGATTCTGGGCTGCATCGTCGCACACCGGTCAGACCGGTGCTCCTCACCGGTCAGACCGGTACCCACCGGTCAGACCGGTCAGACCCACTGGTCAGATCGGTCTGGAGCTGCTGCTACACCGTCTTCGGCTCTTCGGTCTTGGCTTTGTGGATCAGCCAAGGAACCCAGTGGTTTTCTGGTGAACCACTGGAAACCTTGCGAACTCGGTGTAGCCTCCGCCAATCGCCACTCATGACTCGGCTCACACATAGTCCCGGCTCGACCTTGGTTTCAAGGCTCAACCAAGAAACCATCCATGACTTCATCTTGCTGTTCATGCCACCATGCGGCTCGCACTTGACCCCGTTGGCCACTGGGTCCCTCGAACGAAGCCTACTTGTCTTGTCCACACCTGGAGGCCTCACCGGTGACGACCTTTCACGCTTGTTCTTCACCTGCACCAACACCAGTCAAGCCGCAACCTGCAACTGCAATACTTAGCCAAGAATCAGTCCACGCAACGTTGTCAATCACTCATCACACAAGGAAGCGACCATCCACCGGTCCTCGAACCACACATGGTCCTCAATCTCCCCCTTGATGAGTGCATTGACAACACCCACATAAAGTAAGAAGAGAGAAAAGGAAAAATAAAAGAAACGAATAAAAAGAAACTCCAACAAGCGATCGAAAGCCAAACAGAGGTAAAGAGAAAGATCACTTGAAGAAGGCAAGTCTCGGACCCCTTAGGCAAGGGCAACGGCTCGACACATCCGAGACAAAACTATGCTCAAGAAAAGAGCGCAAACCACCAAACCAAAGCTCAAAAAACCACAGAGAGCTCCCCCTGCACATATTCAAGCTCCCCCTGAACAAATGCAACTCCCCCTGGACGAATGCATGCAAAACACCACTTGAAACAAGGCAGCTGCAACCACTCAGCTCTCACCGGTCAGACCAGTCACCACCACCGGTTGGACCGGTGCTGAACATGTGCACAGGACCAGCACTCTGACCGGGTCAGACCGGTGCACACCAGAGCCCAGAAATGGCTCGAAACCACCTGAAAACTTTCTAAATGCATCCAGCAAGCCATTTCAAGGTCAAACTTCTCCCCCTTGTTGGCAATGCATGAATCAAGCCAAAAATGCAAAACTTTCAACCTAGAGCTTCTAACTAGACAAAATTCAACATAGGATGCTACACATGTCCAAATGAGCAAGTTAGATACTCTATAGCTTCGTAGTGACATCAACTACAAGATCACCAAGTTTCACAACCATTGGACGAAGCTAAGATGGATTTGGGCAATTTTGAGAAAAATTCACCTCTCATGAGCAAAGTCCTAAACATGATCAAAACAAGTCAAAATAGCCACACAAACTTCATGCTAGGACAACCATTCTAATCATAAGACCAACACACACACCCACAAGCACATCATGTCATGTCAAAGCCACCAAGCCATGTGCCTACTTCTATGCATGAGACTTCTCATTAGTAGGCATCATGCAACGGTTTAGCACCCAAAACAAATTAAATTTAGCACATATGACATGGGAGCACATTTTCCAAGCATTTTACATTTCATTTTCAGATTCAAATTTGGTACATGAAATGTCTTTGCGACAAAAAGGAATTTATGCCCCTCCACAAGATAAAGCAAGAGGGCTAAACATTCATGATGGCAAATGAGCCTTTGGCTCCATATGATCAATAAACTAGCTATCCAACCACAAATTAAGCATAACCAAGCCACTTAAAGATGTCAAGATCATATAAAGGCATTTACACATGAGAGATCATATATGTGACATTTTTCAAAAAACATAGCCATCAACCATGGATTATAAATCAAGATTATCAAGAGCTAAGCCAAACTAACCATAGCATACCAAACAAACTCACAAAGACATAAATAAAATTCCATGGTGAACAATGTATATAGGAGAAGCTTTTCCTATCCAATGCATATGATACAAAATGCATGCAATGTAAGATACAAGGATGCCTATAGATCATGTTACATATGCCATGCCAAATGGAAGAAATGCACAAAAGCTAAACATATGCTACAAAGGAGCTCCCACACACCCAACTCAAGAAATCAAACACACTCTAAGCTCCCCCGCAAACGAGTGAAAGTTGCTTGATCTAGGGGTTTGGTGAAAATATCGGCTAGTTGGTCATGTGTGGGTACATGGATCAAGGTTATCTTTCCTTTCTCTACGTTGTCTCTCAGAAAATGATACCTCACTTCTATGTGCTTGGTTTTGGAATGCAGCACTGGGTTCTTTGCAACGCTTATGGCACTGGTGCTGTCACATTAAAGTGGAACATGGGTATAGTCCTCACATTAGTCACTCATGGTGTATGTGATCCAAAGGAGTTGAGAGCAACAACTAGCAGCGGCAACGTACTCTGCCTCGGTAGTGGATTGAGCAACACTCGACTGTTTGCGAGAGGACCAAGACACCAAAGAAGATCCCAAAAACTGGCAAGTCCCAGAAGTGGACTTCCTATCCAACTGACACCTGGCAAAATCCGCATCCGAAAAACCATGAAGAGCCAAAGAAGAGGACGCGGAGTACCAAAGGCCGAAGTCGGGGGTGCGACGCAAGTACCTGAAAATTCGCTTGACCGCTTGCCGATGCGAAGTCCTTGGAGACGCTTGAAAATGAGCGCACAAACATATTGAGAACTGGATGTCCGGCCTCGTCACCGTCAAGTAGAGGAGTGACCCGATCATGCTTCGGTACTCCTTCTGGTTCACATGTTCACCTTCCTCGTCCGCATCAAGAGCTATAGTCGTACTTATCGGTGTCGTCATAGCCTTGGAGTCCTCCATCTTGAACTTCCGCACAATGTCCTTAGTGTACTTAGCTTGGTGCACAAATGTTCCTTCCTTTGATTGTTTGATTTGTAGCCTGAGGAAGAACTGCAACTCACCCATCATGCTCATCTCAAATTCCCTGCTCATATCCTCTGCAAACCTTGCAACAAGAGAGTTAGACGAGCCACCAAAGACAATATCATCCACGTACACCTGCACAATCAGGATATCTCTGCCCTACCTAAGTAGAAACAAGGTCTGATCAACCTTCCCCATCTCAAAACCTCTCTCAAACAAGAACCCCCTCAACCTACCATACCAAGCTCTAGGCGCCTGCTTCAACCCATACAGCGCCTTCCTCAACTTGTACACCCGGTGGGGGTACTTCTCACTCTCAAACCCCGATGGTTGCCTCACATACACTTCTTCCTCCAACACACCATTCAGGAAAGCACTCTTCACATCCATTTGGTGCAACTTGAACCCTTTAGCCACGGAAAAGGCTAGAAGGATCCTTATCGCCTCCAAATGGGCTACGGGAGCAAAGGTCTCCTTGTATCGATCCCCTCCTTCTGACTGAACCCCTGAGCAACAAGTCTTGACTTGTTTCTCACCACTTCACCTTTCTCTCCTTCTTTGTTCTTCCACACCCACTTTGTACCAATCGGCTTACACCCTAGGGGAGGATCAACCAATTCCCAAACCTGATTCCTCTCAAAGTTCTCCAACTCCTCATGCATCGAATTAACCCAATTATGATCAGATAGTGCGTGCCCAATGTCTTTTGGCACAAAAGTAGCAACAAATGCAGCATGAGCGAAATGAGAATTGTTTCGAACCCTCGACCGTGTAGTACGTTCATTCATGTCGCCGATGATCCTTGAAGGTGGGTGATCCACTTGTACTCGCCGGGGAGGTTCTCGCCTTGATGCTACCTCCCCCTCAACTGTAGCTTCTCCTCGATCTTGATTCGTCGTCGTAGGTGTAGGAGAGGGGCCTTCCACCACTGTAGTCTAAGTAGTAGGTACATGTTCTGCCGGGGGCACCACACCGCCATCTTCATCATCCAAGTTCATGCTCCTCCTCCTAAAAGATCTCCTCGCCAAGCACATCATCACCTGCACACTCAAAGACAAGCTGACTACGTGGCTGTGTCTCGTCGAAGGTTACCTCGCAAGTGTCCACGATTTGGTTAGTTTCAAGATTGAGCACACGATATGCTCTAGAATGAGATGCATAACCAAAGAAAATACCATCGACTGATCTAGCCTCAAACTTATCCAATTTCTTCCCTTTCTTTAGAATAAAGCACTTGCAACCAAAGACATGGAAGTGACTCACCTTGGGTGTGCGACCGTGCATCAACTCCTAGCATGTTTTCTTCTTATGCACTCTGAGGTAGACCCTGTTTGACACATAGCACGCGATATTCACCACCTCAGCCCAGAACCTTCTCAGAGTCCTATGCTCATCAAGCAACGTCTGAGCCATCTCACACAAGGTCCTGTTTTTCCTTTCCACAACACCATTCTGGGGAGGCGTATACGGACTCGAAAACTGGTGTTCAAGACCCAAGTCATGGCAAAAGGTTTCAAAACGAGAGTTTATGAATTCGGAGCCATTGTCACTGCGAATTGCTTGTATGGCATCTCCGTACCTCTCGTTCCTCAACCTCAAGACAAGATCTCGAACAAAACCAAACGTCTCCCCCTTATCCTCGAGAAAGAACACCCACGCATACCGAGAGTAGTCATCCACCACAACAAGGACATACCACTTCCCACCCACAGATCACACACGAGCTGGGCCAACAAGGTCCATATGGAGCAGCTCGCATGGACGCTCAGTCATCACATCGATGAGAGGCAGGTGAGAAGAGGCTACCATCTTGGCATGCCTACACGGAGCACAAACCAACTCTTTCTCAAGCCTCAACCGTGGTAATCCTCGGACCAAATTGAGTTTACTCAAGCGAGACAAAAGGTCAAAGCTCAAGTGACCCAACTTCCTATGCCACTTCCACAACTCACTTGAAGAACCAGCCAAGAAACAACGCTCAACACCAGAAGACTGAGAAAAATCAGCTCGAAACACCTGACCCTCGGGAACGACCATACAGACAAGGTCCCCTCGAGAATCCAAAATCCGAGAACCACCAGGCCGAAACAACACCTCAAAACCCTCATCCAACAGCTGGGACACAGAAAGCCAATTGTATCCAAGCGATTGAACAAGAGCAACACGCTTGAGAGTGATCTTGTCACTCATCTTAATCTCACCTTCTGAAAGCACACGCCCACGCCCATTGTCCCCAAAAGTGATGTACCTCCTTGTCACCACCGGGACGAGACTAGAGAACCACCCCTTGTCTCCGGTAATATGCCTTGAGCAACCGGAGTCAATCAACCAAATGTTCTTCAAGTCTCCCACCTGAAATTCAAAAATGAGCACGTGAGCGAACAAACGACTCAGCACTCGGGTTAGTACCAAAAGTGTAAAACCAGTGCCGAGCCATTTGCTCGAAAGTGGGGTTAGCACAAACCAAACCATCTTTCCTACCAAAGCTACCTCACGAACACCACCACGGTAACCACCATGAGGGAACCAACCCTCTCTACCTGGAGGAGGACCAAAACCACGAAAGAAAGTCCGTGGACCGTCCCTCCTCTCCTTCTCAAAGCTACGACTCCTCCCATCCCCGTAGTAAACTCGAGGGGGAGAATGCCTAGCAACCTGACCTCCTGCAAACACTCCAGCGCAACCACCAGAACCACGACCTCCAGAAACAACCCTCACACCTATACGAGCACGAAATCCAAACTGCTGCCTGTCCAGGCCTGCACCGGTCTGACCGGTGCCCCTCACCGGTCTGACCGGTGTAGCCCGACCAACAGCACCTCCAACAGCCTTTCGCTCTCCCCAAGCCGGAACTGTCCTCACACTCTCCTTAGCCTTGGGCATCTGCACACGAGGTTCAAGTACACCATCGAAAGGGTGGTACTTGTCCTTGTTAACCCACTCCTTCACCATTCTCTCCTCTCGCTTTCTCTTGAAGCAAAACTCATCCTTATGGCCATCAATCCCACAATAGCCACAATGGAACCTCACAAGCTTAGGTTTCGGCTTGGGTTTGGGCTGCTCACTTGGTTTCTCTCCACTCGGCTTCTCCACCGGTTTCTCCTCACTAGTCTTCTCACTTTCCTTCCCAAAGAACACTTTCCCGGAAGTGCTCACAAACTTGATAGGCTTTTGGAAATCATTTGTTTGTGGGGAAAACACGGGTGGAGCTAGGGTTGTGTCTAGTCGGTTCCTAAGATGGTTAGGTTTAGGAGGGAAATCATTTTTGTGGTGGGTTTTTGGTGGCTCTGGAATGTTTTCTCCACTTCCCTCACCAACCTTGTTTGCCCCAAGTCCCTCACCATCCTGCCTCTTGAATGTCTCGATCATTATCCTCAACTGAGGCTCATGACCAGACAACCAACCCATCAACTTTCTCAGCTCATCATTCTCATCCTGCAAACGATCAAAATAATGTGCAAGTTCCAAATTCTTCAAAGCATGCAATTCACATGTAGAGCAAGATGTAGGAATTAGTTCTTTCAACTTTGCCTCAAGAGAAACAGTGTAAGCATGCATCTCATCAATTTTAGCACGTAAGACAGGGCAAGAAGTGCAAGCACCTAGCAAAGCAGATCTAGCCTTAAGCTCAGCCACTTCAACCCTAAGCACATCTAGTTCCTCACACTTGGAGGCATGCTTTTCCTGAAACAAGGCAAGATCAGCAAGGAAAATAGAGCAATCCGCACATTCAACATCATCAGAAACAACAGGTGAAGCTTTCAGAGAATCAATTTCTAGCTTAGCATCCAAATTCTGTGTTTCTAGCTCAGCCGCTCTAGTCCTAGCATCCTCGAGTGAAGCCCTAAGCTCTTTCCTCATTTTCTTAGCCTCTCTAAGCATGTCATCACGATTATCAATCAACAAGCCAAGCCGTTCATTTTCCTGACGCAAGAAGGGAAGTTCATCACGCACCTCGTCGTCGGAATCGGAGTCCGAGTCGCTCTGTGTGCTCTTCTTGCTGCCGGAGATCAGTGCCATGGTGCAGAAACCGTCTCTAGCAAAGCAGCTCAGCCCGCTCAGGTTCTTGTCACACCCTGAAATTTCCGATTTCAGGATGTAAATAGAAAGAATAATTAAATAACAATTTTCTCATAATTTTAAAATTTTTTCCAACATTTATTTTCTCTTTACAGGAAATATAGTATAGGAAAAATCCTTTGTTTGATTTTCGGAATCAAATAAAAAGTTATGCGTGTTGCATTCATGCCGATGCATCTAGTGGTTCTTGAGTGCAAAAAGGTTTCAAAAATGCGTTTAGGAGCTGTGCAAACTCTCCCGAGAATTTTCCGGATTTTTCTGGAATTTATTCTCATTTTCCTTGAGCTATTTCTATTTATTAGAAGGCTCTAAAATCTTTTTCATGAGCCCCAAATGCTTTATTTGGATTGTTCATGTCTTAATCTATCTCTAGGAATTTTCCTGGAATGTTTGTGATTTTCGGAGTATTTTTCGTGCCTTTAAACAATTTCTAGATGCATTCTAGAATTGTTTTCGCACTGGAAATAAATTCTGAAAAAAAAGAAAAAAAACTATCCTTGCGGTTTGGGCCGAGCCCGTGGGCTCGACCCGCACCTCGCCCCCGCCCCGCCCGCGCCGGCCCGGCCGCTTGGCCCCGCGGGGCCCACCTAGCCACCGGCTAGAGGCCGACCGTGGCCGGGCGGCGCCGCCCGCCCCCGGCCCGGCTAGCCCCCGCGCGCCCCCATATTAAGGAGGCCGAGCCGCCCTAGCCGCGCCGCCCTCTCGCGCCCTAGGCCGCCTCCCCGCCCTGCCGCCCCCCGCCGCCGCCGCCCGCAAGGCCGCCGCCCCGTCGGAGCTTGCGTAGACCGCAGGAAAAAGAAGGGACCACCGGCGTTGACCTTCGAATACCGGCCGCTGCCATCGTCCTCCGCTCGAGGTGAGCCCCCCATCGTGGTCGTCTCGATCTCCTCAACCCGTTCCATGCCTCAATCGAGCTCCTTCGTGCCCGGAGCGCCGGCACCCATGGCCACCAGAGGCGCCGCCGCCCCTTTGGTTGCCCCCGTTCGGTCCTTCCAGAGGAAGGGGATGAGGGCCGGCCGGTTTGCAAAAATCCCCCTGCAAGATCCCGTAATGAGAAGATTCAATCTTGAGTCTTGGTGAATCTTAGGAATACCCCCCTAGATCCATTAAGTTTTTGCACACAGATCCAACCAATACTCTTTTACAGATCTAACCCCGAGCTTTATCAGATTCACGAGCACTGTTTAAAGTGTCTTGCGATTCTTTTCAGCTACTCCCTGAAATCTACAGTTAATCGCGACTTGGTCCCTGTAATCTTGTTTTGCTCATATCTTTTTCGTTTTAGCTCCGATTTAATCCGTTCAAGTTGCGTTAGGTCCATAATAATGTAAACCACGCGTTAGTGATGAGTTTTCACCATGTTTTGTTTCTGAAAATAAAATAGATATTAATTTTGATTAATATCTAGTTATACATGCCTTTTATAAATAAAAGCAAAATAGATCTATATATCGTTTTTCATAAGCAAATTTAATTTGATTAATGTTTCTATCACATGTTTTTATATATAAAAGTTAATTAGATCTTTATCTTGGTTTTCGTAAACCAAATGTTAATTTGTTTAATTGTTAATTAATCTTTTCTAATTAAAATTTGATTATGCTTTGACATCGGCTTTTATAATAAATATTAATTTGATTAATGCCAATATCATAATATTTTTAATAATAATATGATCTACTCGAATTACAAAGTTTCGTTTAGATTGTTCATCTAGTTTAGTTTTTCTAAATTAAATGTTTAATCGGTTAATTCATATATGAATCTTTATTAATAAAACTTGATTAGTTCTTTACACCGGTTTCATAAATAAAGTTTAATATTGCATTAATGTCAACATAGGGTATTTTATTTATGAAATATCCTTTATATTTGTTTTGTTAATTAAAATGAACCTAGCTCATAGCCTTGTTCTCTCATATATACAAAACGTTCGTTAGACGTTCTTTTCACAGCTCTCTAAGTGTGATCTTTCCGATCCTTGCTCAATCTTCCAAAACCATCTCCTTAAAGTTAACCAAGCCTTTCCAAGAACCCTTTGTGTCCTTTAGTGATCCATCTAATCGAGCCTATCCTTTAGTGCGTTCTTTTAAAGTTTTCTTTTGATTGGTGCTTTGTTCTTAGTATATGCTTGTTTGTTTGCTTTATGTATGTTTGCACCCGATGATTGATGCGAGTAGAGTGAACACCGTTCGAGAAGCTTTGAAGAGCGCGAAGACGAAGACATTCTGAGCAACGACATTACTTTGGTTAAAGGCAAGTGTGTGTAACACCCTAAAAATTCCATCACGAAAACAATGTAAGCAACATGGTGTTTAGATTTTATTTTCTAAGGATTAATTAAATTATCAAATAAATTTGGCCTTTAAAATATTTAAATATCATTTTAATAATTTAGAAGCGATAAGTGCTTGTGCATCATGATTTGAATGCATGAGTTTTGGTTGTGATGTGGTTTTAAAAGTCTTAAAATATTTGTGAAAAAGTCCTTAAAAATAATTGTGAAATAGCTTGTGAAAATTTGTGCAAAGGTTTGAATTTAAAATATGTTTGAAAAGTTGTTAAAAATGGTTTGTGAAAAGCCTTTAGAATAGCTGGAGAAATTTGTGTTAAAAATTTGAATTTGAAAAGATGTAAAAGCTTTGAATTCAAAAGGGTTTGAAAAAGATTTAAAAAGGATTGGAAAAAAAAACCCAACCCATCTCTCTCCCGCGGCCCAGCCCACCTTCCTCTTTTTCTTTTTCCCTTTTCTTTTTTTTCCCCGCCGACGGCCCATCCAAACCCCGCCGGCCTCCCCGCTTTCGGCCCACGCGGCCCACCAGCGCCCCGCCTCCCCTTACCTCTCTCTCCATCTCGCCGACAGGTGGGACCCACCTGTCGGGAGCACCCCTAACCTCCGCCCGTCCTCCCCGGCCGCGCGGCCACCCAGCCCTTCCACGCCGCCGCCGCCATAGCCCGCGCTCCCCCTTCTTCAATCCTCCCCATCAAGGCGCGGTAATCACCCTCTTTCACTCCCCGGCCATCAATTCCTCTCCGTTTCTCCCTAATCAAGGCTCCCTCCCTTGAATACAATTAAGGCCGCCGGCCACCGCCATGGCCATTAAAGGCCAATGCATCCGGCCGTGGCCCTCTCCCCCTACTCGCTCTATAAAAGTGGAGCACGAGCACCTGCCTCACCCCTTTCCCCCACTCTCTCTCGCTATCACTCATTCCCCATCCCCGCATGCGCGCCGACGCCCGAGCTCGGCAAACCCTAGCCGCCGCCAGTGTCGATCTCCCTCTTCATCACTTCTCCATCGCCGAAAAGCTCTCCCGGAGGTTCGCAGCAAGGTGAGGAAGGCCACCCCCCTTTGAACCGAGCGCCTCGTGTCGTTCCATGGCGCACACGCTCGCCAGACTTGGGCCGTCCGCCGTGGCCGCCACGGTGCGTTCTCCGCCGCCTAGCTAGCCGGCGCAAACGGTTCTGTGAATCCCTCATGTGCTCCTCTTCATTTTGGTACCCTCCCCGTCGAGTTTGGTGGCCGGGAGGCCATCCTTGGCTTCTCCGGCGAGCCTCGCCGGCGCGCGCCGCCGGCGCCACCGCGGGCCGGCCGCTCCCCACCCGCCTCGCCCGCACGCGATCGGGGCCGTCCGATCGGTGCGGACGGCCCGGATCGAAAAGGGGCGTACCCCTTGGATCGGTCCACCGTGGACCGGTGGACCGGTCCACGGGCGCGGTCCACCGCCGACGCGCCGCTTGCGTCGGCCGCGTCGGCCGCTCGCGTCAGCACAGCCAACCATAGACCGCCACGTGGCGCCTCCACAGCCTCTCCGCCGGCCGCCCTGGTACTTTTGCAAAAAGAACCCCGAGTTTCTGGAAATTACAAATATACCCTTCCACCTATCAGAACTCTTACAATTCGCCCCGATTCTTATGTCTAGGCCCCCGATCTCTTTAGTTATTCGTTAAATAGCCTACCCTTGACCTTTTACATGTTAGACCTCCTAGTTTCACACATAATTATGTTTAGGTCCCCGAAATCTTGCGAGAAAACCCCCTAAACTTCCAGATATTCACAAATTAGTCCCTGAATCTTGTTTTAGCCATATCTTTTCCGTCCTAGCTCCGTTTTAAGCGTTCTTGGTGTCCACGCGACCGTCTTTTCAAGCCCGGCAGTTCTAGAATCTTGTTTTCTCCATATCTTTTGCGTTGTAGCTCCGATTCCACCGTTTCAAGTTGCGTTAGGCTCATATCAACTAAAACTACGTGATAGGACCAATGTTGTACATGTTCTTTGTTTTATATTTAAATATTAAATATGATTAAATCCTATTGCACATGCTTTTCTAATTAAAATCTAATTAGAAGTTTAACACGTGTTTTCATAAGAAAGATAATATGACTAATATTAAATGAACATTCCTTTTAATTAAAAGTTAATTAGATGTATACCTCGGTTTTATAATCAAACTTAATTTGATTAATGATTACGCAATTTGCTTTCTACTAAACGGTAACATAGGCTATATCTCGGGTTTTCCTAATTAAATGTTAATTTGATTAAAATGAATATAAATGTGTTTTTTAAATTATAATTTGATTAGAATAACACGAAATATAAAGACAAACGCCTAGATACTTTTAAATGCTTCTTTTAAAATTAAATGTTTAATTTGCTTAAATCATACTTGAATATTTATAAGTAAAATTGGAATAGGCTTACATCGTCTTTTAAATATAAATATAACTTGCTTAATTATAAATAGGGTATTTCTCTGAAATAACCTATACACGTGATTTTACTTAATTAAAAGATATCAAACGCATAGCTAGCTCTTGTATGTGATCATCCAAATCTCCCGATAGTTCCGAGTGTTCCTTGTGTTCGCTTTCCTAGACCCAAACCTTGTTTTCCCTTTAAGCATTTCATGCTTGGTGTATTGTTTTGTTTATTGTATGTATTCTTGTGTGCTCGTAGACATCGTGCCGGTTTCGGTGCGAACAACCAGTTGAAGTAGATCAAGATCAAGTGTTTAAAGAAGAAGAACCTTAGTGTTTAAGCAAGGAAGGCAAGTGGTCTTCTCCCCCTGCATGATTCCATTTTATCCTATGTAATTGCATGACAACTAAGTTTACATTTATTATGATATTGCATTAAATTGATGGGAACACCCTTTTTAAGGACTTACATAGACTTTTACCCACAATCCTTGGATCAACCCTGTTTAATAAATGTTTTTGGGTAGAATATGCTAGTTGCTCAACTTGGGTTGGATAAAAATGGTTTTCGAAGATAAATGCTTATATGTTTTATGACGATGATGCTTTTGGTAAGGCAAGATCATGTGATTTAATCGGAACATGGAGAACCACCCAAGAAAACATGTGCAACCACAGTGTTACATGGCTCTGACCTTAGCCAATTAATTAGGTGTGCAATTGATCTGATGGCCCTTTTCCGAAAGGAGCAGAGGGGGATCTGGGTTGCAGGGGTATAGCCCGGTCCTTTTGGGGTAGCAGCCTTTGCTAAGGTGCTGACCACTAGGGAGGGTTATGGTCCGCCCTGATCTGTAACTATGCGGGTCGTTAGTCTTTTGTATACCTTTGTAAAGGCTTCGTAGCGTCCCTATGCAATCACACCTCGGAAGTGTGGTATGATGCCTGATCAGCATCGCATGGTTGGGTTCAAAGTTCTTCGGAACTTTTACGCGAGCTGTGGGTAAAGGGTGCAAACCTCTGCAGAGTGTAAAACTGATCGATCAGCCGTGCTCACGGTCATGAGCGGCTTGGACCCTCACATGATTAATAAACTTGAAGATGAGAATAAATCGTGGTTTGATGAAGTTCGATGAGCTTTAGAAAGTTTTGTTGTAAAGTTTTTCTTAAGTGGGTTGGTATATACTTACATCTAGTAACTAGGTGTTCTTTAATTAAAAGTTTGACCAACATTAAAATGCTAACCGCTGCAAAACCATAGCCTATCCTTGATAGCCCTGCATCTTCCCCCACTTGTTGAGTACCAACCATAAGTGTACTCGGCCTTGCTTACCGCCGTTCGGAAGAGAACAATGGTGAAGAGTTCTACGGCGACTTTGAGGAGTTCGAGGCTTGCGTCTCCCCCGGTCAAGTGCCCGTGGAAGCGGAAGACGAAGACTCGTCGTGTAGTTATCGTTTTCCGATGTTAAAGACCTTCGTGTCTTCCGAATGAGTGTAGTAAGTTGTTAAACCCCTTGTTACGTTTTTACTGTCTATGATATTACACTCATTTTGTCTAACATATGTGTGGAACTAGATCCTGGCACACATATGTGATGCATCTGGTTTCCCTCCGGAAATCGGGTGTGACAGAGTGGTATCAGAGCCAGGTTGACTGTAGGAACGCAGCCTTAGCTAGAAATTTTCGAAAATTAAGGATTCATGTTCTAGAAAGCCATGTCATCCTTCAAAATTATCTTATTTATGCATAAAAATCTAATTTATCCTTTGTTCTTTGATAAAACCCATCATTTGTTTTTGATCTATACTGAGTTCAGTTCTTGTTCTTTCAGCTGGATCTACCACCAGTGTTCCCTAGTATAAGATCTTAGATGGCCTACCCTCTTATCAACTTCGATAGAACCGTTCCTGTGAGGACGTGCGATGTAAATGCTTGATTGTTTGAACACATGATTGATTTGGATCTTTGCTTGTGTGAGTTGTATTGTGGAGTGATGGCCACAAATGCAACAAGGAATAAATGGTTAGGTTAATAGAGATAGTTTGGGTTCAAATCTGGCTTATCCTTATCTGCCGTTCAAGTTGGTTGAAGGATGTCAGAAGAAGCAACAACATCAACAACCAGAAACCTACAAGCATATACAGACATCAACGTATGAAAGGAGTTATAGAAAAAAAAATGGTCAATTTCTTTCACTCCTGTTGATCTCCTCTCTACTACAATGTGATTACAATCACAAAAGATGGATATGATATCAATAATTTTACCCCGCTCTTCAATATGTTTCCAATCCCTTCTGAGCTTACCCTTATCACACAACAAGATGGCGAGTTCTAAAGAAAATCACAAAGATAAAGACAACAAATGAAACATCGATATTCCATCTACAACCTCAGCAATTGAACGCAAGATGCTAGAGCATATGGCAACACAAACTCAGACTCTTCAAGCAATGACTCAAACCATGGTTAACATCCATCAGTATATTATAGAGCAAGCATCAAATCCTCAGAACTCCAACCTTGTTTTGGGTGAAACCGTCAGATTCCAACTGTTTCATCGTCATTGGACAAAGAAAAGCTATCAGTCATGCAAGCTCAAGTCTTACCAGGACAGAAGCAGACCAACACGTCACCTCCTCATAACACAAAGATAACCAAAAGCTGGAGTTTCCGTCGGACCAGTAAAGAAGCAAGTTGTAGAAGCATGGAATCATCAAAATAATAAGAGAAGTCATGGAGCACAAGAATTGCGGATGAATGCACAACATGAACATACGAAGATTACAGGAACATGTCAATGTCGTGAGCATTATGGTCGTTCACGTCTCCAAAAAGAAGCCAGCCTAATGAGAGATGAGGCTAGACAATGTTATCATTTGGACATCAATAAGAAGAGGAAGTTATGTACCCCCAAAAAAATCCAGTCCTAGAAAAAGTTGCTCAAGCTATAGATAGTAATCAGATTATCAACCTTGAGGATTGGAGTATAACTTTCAATGAAATTCAGTCTGATGGAATCAAACAACTCAAGAAGTAGGCAAGTGAAGAAAGTCAAGGCAACCAAGACAAGAGAAATGATAGCAGTTACAACCTGGGATGTGATCAATATGTGCCACCATATCCAAACCCGGAGGATACACATACAAAGTTCTGGAATACTAAGCCACCTATGTTCTCTAACACTATGGATCACCTAGAAGCTGATGAATGGATCACAACAATTGAACAGAAGCTAGACTTGGTGCAATGCAACGATAGAGAGAAAGTTTTGTTTGCATCAGGACAACTTGTAGGAGCAGCCTCAGAATGGTGGAATTCTTACATCTACGAACGTGAGCAACCACAAAGTATTGTTTGGGAAGAATTCAAGGACAACTTTATAACACACTTCATTCCCGTAAGTACGATGAAGCTCAAAAGGAAGGAGTTCCTTAACTTGAAGCAAGGGCAAATGACAGTGAATGAGTATAGGGATAAATTTATTCAGTTATCTATGTACGCACCAAGATCGTCTGAAAGTGATAAAAAGAAATGAGAACATTTCCTCAAGGGTTGAATGAAGACCTTCAGAGAATACGAAGCTTACATGAATATTCTAGTTTGCAAAATGTCATCAACAAAGCTATTGAGTTAGAGAGCAAACTACAGAAGAGGAAAATGAATTTTCCAGAGCAACATGAGAACAATTCACATCTTTACCATTTGACTCAAGGATCAGAACATGAGTATGAAGATCCACAACGCAATCGTCGAAACATTAAAGAAAGTGGAGATTGTTTCTACTGCAAAGATCATGGACATTTTATTAGCAGGTGTCCTAAGAAACGTACTGACCAATATGAAAAGAAAGCTCAGCAGAGACAGAATAAGCAAATCAATACCCAAGAAGCCTTGGATCAAATGGAGAAGAATATTAAAAGTTGTGTATGAGGACCCGAAGTATGATTCGAGATGGCTAATCTTAGGAAAAGAAACAATTATGGAAGTCGATCCAGCTCTATTCAAATCTCTTTATCAAGAAAAGAAGAAAAATCCTACAAATGCAAATCAACGAGTCGAGAAAAAGGAATGGACGATCACAAGCGGAGTTAGGTTGAGTATTCCGGTGATGTTTATAAGATGATAAGCACCGGATCGGGAGAAGGTCAAGACATTTCATCCGTTGTGCCGTGCTCATATTGCTATCGGACGAGAATCAAGCACCACCCCCACCCATCAACCCAGCAATGGATCCAGTAACGCAACAGTTTCTTGTCACTCAGATGCAGCTAATCCAAAACCTGACTGCCACTATTCAAAACATTCAAGCTCAGCAAAATCAATCACCACCAGCAGCACCACCAGCAGCACCACCAGCACCGGTGGTCAAGCATAAGGAATTCATGAGTCACCATCCACCCACATACTCCTACGCAACCGTTCCATTGGATGCTAATGATTGGTTAAAGACTGCCACCAAGAAGTTGGAGATGACACAGTGCACTGATCGAGAGATGGTCTTGTATACAACAGGTTGTTTGTAAGGATTAACAGCTGAATGGTGGAATAAGTACACTGTCGCACATGCTGCACCTAACACCATCACCTGGCAGGAGTTCAGGTATAGTGTTCGCGCGCACCACATTCTCTCTGGTGTGATCAAGCTTAAGCAAAGGGAGTTCCTCGCTCTAAAGCAAGCCAATATGTCAGTTAACGAGTATCTGGACAAGTTCACTCAGTTGTCTCGCTATGCATCAGATGAAGTTAATACTGACTCAAAGAGGTAAGAACGCTTCTGGATAGTCCGATAGAGCCATTCAACTATCGGCTACGGAGTCACGACCTCTCCGGACTTCGCTACATTACCGAACAAAGCTAAAGGTACGGAGGACAAACGTGCGAAACTTGGTGAACAGAAGTGCAAGTTCCAAACACATGGACAATCTAGCAACACACGCCCCCGCTTCAACTCATCACATGGTTCTCAGTTTAGTTCTGGTAAATCAAGTGGAAATTATTTGCAAAATTCTCAGTTGCAGCGTTCAACCCAGCAGTCCTAACATTCTAGCCAACAAACACCACATATTCCAAATCATCATCGAGATCGCTTAGGTGCACTAATTAGAAACAACTCAAGTTCACTCTAATGGTTGTTTCAGTTGTGGAGAATTGGAACGATATGCCAGCATCTACCCAAATCGTAACATCTAGACTCCCCAGAAAGACAATGGTCAAAGGTTCGGACAACCAACATCTCGGATACACCATGGAAGTGCAAATTCTCGGATCAATAAGGGTCAATGGAATTACGTGCGTGGCGAAGTGAACCACGTGACGGTTCGAACAAGTTCAAGGCGCTCCCGATTTTGTCTTGGATATGTTTCTGTAAACCCCGTGCCTACAACAATTTTATTTGATTCGGAGCATCACATTCATTCAATACCGAATAATTGGTGGCAAAGCATAATATACCTATGAGTTCTATGAAGACACAATTGCTGATCGGTTTCCCGAATGGTGAAATGAAGTCCACTCATGTAAGCCCACGAGTCAATCTTAAGATCGGGGAATGGATTTTCAAGCTGTTCTAGTAGTACTTACATCTAGTGGAATAGATGTAATACTTGGAATGGATTGGTTAGGCGAATGTGACAAAATAATTCTGTGTGCCAAGAAGTCAGTACTCTTAACCAGCCCCAAGGAGATAGAATTGAGGTTGTTGCTACTGCCCATCCAAAGAAGAAGGCAAAGTGAATCAAGATTAAGGAAAGTAGGTGAAGGAGCTATGCCTGTCGGAAGAACTCAATGTACAAGATGGACTCAGAAATAATACCCTTAGTTCTTTTCAATCTCTCCGAATCTCGGGACGAGATTCTTTTTAAGGGGGGTAGATTTGTAACACCCTAAAAATTCCATCACGAAAACAATGTAAGCAACATGGTGTTTAGATTTTATTTTCTAAGGATTAATTAAATTATCAAATAAATTTGGCCTTTAAAATATTTAAATATCATTTTAATAATTTAGAAGCGATAAGTGCTTGTGCATCATGATTTGAATGCATGAGTTTTGGTTGTGATGTGGTTTTAAAAGTCTTAAAATATTTGTGAAAAAGTCCTTAAAAATAATTGTGAAATAGCTTGTGAAAATTTGTGCAAAGGTTTGAATTTAAAATATGTTTGAAAAGTTGTTAAAAATGGTTTGTGAAAAGCCTTTAGAATAGAGGTGGAGAAATTTGTGTTAAAAATTTGAATTTGAAAAGATGTAAAAGCTTTGAATTTAAAAGGGTTTGAAAAAGATTTAAGAAGGATTGGAAAAAAAAACCCAACCCATCTCTCTCTCCCGCGGCCCGACCCCACCTTCCTCTTTTTCTTTTTCCCTTTTCTTTTTTTTTTTCCCCGCCGACGGCCCATCCAAACCCCGCCGGCCTCCCCGCTTTCGGCCCACGCGGCCCACCGGCGCCCGCCTCCCCTTACCTCTCTCTCCCTCTCGCCGACGGGTGGGACCCACCGTCGGGGAGCACCCCTAACCTCCGGCCGTCCTCCTCCCGGCCGCGCGACCACCCGGCCTTCCACGCCGCCGCCGGCCATAGCCCGCGCTCCCCCTTCTTCAATCCTCCCCATCAAGGCGCGGTAATCACCCTCTTTCACTCCCCGGCCATCAATTCCTCTCCGTTTCTCCCTAATCAAGGCTCCCTCCCTTGAATACAATTAAGGCCGCCGGCCACCGCCATGGCCATTAAAGGCCAATGCATCCGGCCGTGGCCCTCTCCCCCTACTCGCTCTATAAAAGTGGAGCACGAGCACCGCCTCACCCCTTTCCCCCACTCTCTCTCGCTATCACTCATTCCCCATCCCCGCATGCGCGCCGACGCCCGAGCTCGGCAAACCCTAGCCGCCGCCAGTGTCGATCTCCCTCTTCATCACCTCTCCATCGCCGAAAAGCTCTCCCGGAGGTTCGCAGCAAGGTGAGGAAGGCCACCCCCCCCCTTTGAACCGAGCGCCTCGTGTCGTTCCATGGCGCACACGCTCGCCAGACTTGGGCCGTCCGCCATGGCCGCCACGGTGCGTTCTCCGCCGCCTAGCTAGCCGGCGCAAACGGTTCGTGAATCCCTCATGTGCTCCTCTTCATTTTGGTACCCTCCCCCGTCGAGTTTGGTGGCGGGAGGCCATCCTTGGCTTCTCCGGCGAGCCTCGCCGCGCGCGCGCGCCGGGCGCGCGCCGGCGGGCGGCCGCTCCCCACCCGGCCTCGCGCCGCACGCGATCGGGGGCCGTCCGATCGGCGCGGACGGCCCAGATCAGAAAAGGGGCGTACCCCTTGGATCGGTCCACCGTGGACCGGTGGACCGGGTCCACGGGCGCGGTCCACCGCTGACGCCAGCGCTTGCATCAGCTCTGCGTCAGCGCTCGCGTCAGCACAGCCAACCATAGACCGCCACGTGGCGCCTCCACAGCCTCTCCGCCGGCCGCCCTGGTACTTTTGCAAAAAGAACCCCGAGTTTCTGGAAATTACAAATATACCCTTCCACCTATCAGAACTCTTACAATTCAGTCCTGATTCTTATGTCTAGGCCCCTGATCTCTTTAGTTATTCTGTTAAATAGCCTACCCTTGACCTTTTACATGTTAGACCTCCTAGTTTCACACATAATTATGTTTAGGTCCCTGAAATCTTGCAGAAAACCCCCTAAACTTCCAGATATTCACAAATTAGTCCCTGAATCTTGTTTTAGCCATATCTTTTCCGTCCTAGCTCCGTTTTAAGCGTTCTTGGTGTCCACGCGACCGTCTTTTCAAGCCCGTAGTTCTAGAATCTTGTTTTCTCCATATCTTTTGCGTTGTAGCTCCGATTCCACCGTTTCAAGTTGCGTTAGGCTCATATCAACTAAAACTACGTGATAGGACCAATGTTGTACATGTTCTTTGTTTTATATTTAAATATTAAATATGATTAAATCCTATTGCACATGCTTTTCTAATTAAAATCTAATTAGAAGTTTAACACGTGTTTTCATAAGAAAGATAATATGACTAATATTAAATGAACATTCCTTTTAATTAAAAGTTAATTAGATGTATACCTCGGTTTTATAATCAAACTTAATTTGATTAATGATTACGCAATTTGCTTTCTACTAAACGGTAACATAGGCTATATCTCGGGTTTTCCTAATTAAATGTTAATTTGATTAAAATGAATATAAATGTGTTTTTTAAATTATAATTTGATTAGAATAACACGAAATATAAAGACAAACGCCTAGATACTTTTAAATGCTTCTTTTAAAATTAAATGTTTAATTTGCTTAAATCATACTTGAATATTTATAAGTAAAATTGGAATAGGCTTACATCGTCTTTTAAATATAAATATAACTTGCTTAATTATAAATAGGGTATTTCTCTGAAATAACCTATACACGTGATTTTACTTAATTAAAAGATATCAAACGCATAGCTAGCTCTTGTATGTGATCATCCAAATCTCCCGATAGTTCCGAGTGTTCCTTGTGTTCGCTTTCCTAGACCCAAACCTTGTTTTCCCTTTAAGCATTTCATGCTTGGTGTATTGTTTTGTTTATTGTATGTATTCTTGTGTGCTCGTAGACATCGTGCCAGTTTCAGGCGAACAACCAGTTGAAGTAGATCAAGATCAAGTGTTTAAAGAAGAAGAACCTTAGTGTTTAAGCAAGGAAGGCAAGTGGTCTTCTCCCCCTGCATGATTCCATTTTATCCTATGTAATTGCATGACAACTAAGTTTACATTTATTATGATATTGCATTAAATTGATGGGAACACCCTTTTTAAGGACTTACATAGACTTTTACCCACAATCCTTGGATCAACCCCTGTTTAATAAATGTTTTTGGGTAGAATATGCTAGTTGCTCAACTTGGGTTGGATAAAAATGGTTTTCGAAGATAAATGCTTATATGTTTTATGACGATGATGCTTTTGGTAAGGCAAGATCATGTGATTTAATCGGAACATGGAGAACCACCCAAGAAAACATGTGCAACCACAGTGTTACATGGCTCTGACCTTAGCCAATTAATTAGGTGTGCGATTGATCTGATGGCCCTTTTCCGAAAGGAGCGGAGAGGGGGATGCGGGTTGCGGGGGTATAGCCCGGTCCTTTTGGGGTAGCGACCTTTGCTAAGGTGCCGACCACTAGGGAGGGTTATGGTCCGCCCGATCTGTAACTATGCGGGTCGTTAGTCTTTTGTATACCTTTGTAAAGGCTTCGTAGCGTCCCTATGCAATCACACCTCGGAAGTGTGGTATGATGCCTGATTAGCATCGCATGGTTGGGTTCAAAGTTCTTCGGAACTTTTACGCGAGCTGTGGGTAAAGGGTGCAAACCTCTGCAGAGTGTAAAACTGATCGATCAGCCGTGCTCACGGTCATGAGCGGCTTGGACCCTCACATGATTAATAAACTTGAAGATGAGAATAAATCGTGGTTTGATGAAGTTCGATGAGCTTTAGAAAGTTTTGTTGTAAAGTTTTTCTTAAGTGGGTTGGTATATACTTACATCTAGTAACTAGGTGTTCTTTAATTAAAAGTTTGACCAACATTAAAATGCTAACCGCTGCAAAACCATAGCCTATCCTTGATAGCCCTGCATCTTCCCCCACTTGTTGAGTACCAACCATAAGTGTACTCAGCCTTGCTTACCGCTGTTCAGAAGAGAACAATGGTGAAGAGTTCTACAGCGACTTTGAGGAGTTCTGAGGCTTGCGTCTCCCCCAGTCAAGTGCCTGTGGAAGCGGAAGACGAAGACTCGTCGTGTAGTTATCGTTTTCCGATGTTAAAGACCTTCGTGTCTTCCGAATGAGTGTAGTAAGTTGTTAAACCCCTTGTTACGTTTTTACTGTCTATGATATTACACTCATTTTGTCTAACATATGTGTGGAACTAGATCCTGGCACGCATATGTGATGCATCTGGTTTCCCTCCGGAAATCTTTTGATTGGTGCTTTGTTCTTAGTATATGCTTGTTTGTTTGCTTTATGTATGTTTGCACCCGATGATTGATGCGAGTAGAGTGAACACCGTTCGAGAAGCTTTGAAGAGCGCGAAGACGAAGACATTCTGAGCAACGACATTACTTTGGTTAAAGGCAAGTGTGTCCTTGATCTTTTGTCCTAAGAACTATCTTTAATCACTCATTGCTTTGCTTGCATTAATTTTGATGGGTTCCTATTAAGGATTACCTAGTCTTTATGATCATTCCTTGTTAACCTGGGTTTACATTTATGTTGGGTAGCTATGCTTAGTTGCTATACCTGGGTTATGGTGGTTTCAATGAACAATAATGTGAATCATGCTATACCTTTATGCTATGTCTTTGGATGCTTAATACAATACCATATGATTAATCGGAACATGGAGCGACCACCCAGGACAACAATGCAACCATAAGGACTATATGGCTCTTGTCTTGGCCGATTAATTAGGGAAGTCTTTGTGTGGTTATTACTCGCATAGTAGGTTGGGGACGGAGGAATGCTTTTATGGCTCTTCTATTCCGGAGCAGTGTTGGAACGGAAGACTCTATGGCTCACCGTCCGTAACAGAAGTGGTATGAAAGATAGCCTCTATGACATACTACTATGGACTAATACGCACGGGAGGACTCTTTGTAAAGGCCTCGTAGCGTACCTATGCAATCACACCTCGGTAGTGTGGTATGATGCTTGGCCGGCATCGCATGGTTGGGTTTAAAGTTCTTTGGGACTTTTACGCGATTTGTGGGTAAAGATGTACAACCTCTGCAGAGTGTAAAACTAATCGATTAGCCGTGCCCACGGTCACGGGCGGCCTGGACCCTCACATGATAATTGAACTTGAAGATGGACTTAAATCGTTCTCTCTGGTTTTGCTTGCCATGAGCTTATGGCGTACCTCTTACCTTATGCTTAATGTGGGTTGGTATAAACTTATACTTTATTAGTAATCAGGTGCTAATAAAACTTGACTAACTAAAATTGCTTAAATGCTTATAGCCCAGTCCACTATAAAGCCTTTGCATTCATTCTTTTTCCCCACACTTGCTGAGTACGACAAGTGCTCACCCTTGCTATAAACATTGTTGCTCAGAAAGAGGATGCTACTTTGAAGTCTTATGAAGATGTTGCTGGTGCTAGGCGTACGCAACCCCCAGTCGATTGCCTGTGATGTTTGGAGCCTTTGTTTCCAGGATTAAGCGTAAATCTCTGATAATCTTTCTTTTTCTTACGTGATACTGTTTCTGTATTCACTTTTATGCCACTATATGCATGAAACTTGATCCTGACATGCATATAGGTTTGCACTTGGTTTTCTTCGGAAAGTCGGGTGTGACAGAGTGGTATCAGAGCTGTATCGACTGTAGGACGTAAGCCTAGTTAGTATTGGTCGTTTCTTAAAGCCTCTTTTGTTCTACAATCCCTCCTTACCTTATCCTTGACCTCTCTGATGAATGATCTCACATCTTAACCATCTTCTTATCTCCATACCATGAATTCTTGTATATTTATCTTCACTCTCCTTGAACATTTCTTCGATCTCGCCTGTCCATTCTCCCAAGCAATAACACCCCCTTGATTCATTGCTAGAACTGTTACCCTTACCATTCTATCTGTTCGCGCAGCTCTCTGACACATCAGCGCTGTTTTAATTTTATATCAAGCTACATAACTCCGATTGACATGAAACCAGTTGGGTTAGTTCCTAAATTTCATAAGTGTATTTCTATCAAAAATTCAGCCCGATCCAGTACATGTTCCAGAAGCTATACTCGAAACATTGGAGCTATCCGAAAATGTAAACTCTGCTGACCTAGTTACCTTCAGTATTCTATATCTCAGGCTATAGACCTCCGATTGAGGTAACTCCAATTGGAGTAGTTCAGGAATTTCATCAGCGTCACTCTGTCCAATATTCAATAGTATTCGTTTTGTATCCAGGGAGATACATACGAATTAGTGGAGCATACAGAATCTGTCAACACTGCTGACATAACCATCTTGTTTAATTCATATCTCAAGTTCTAAACCTCCGATTGAGGTGATTGCAGTTGGGTTGAACTCATAATTTCGTAGTCCTTGATCTGGGAAAAATCCATTATTTATGGAGATCCTTGCTGGGAGCTACATCTGATCTATTAGGAGGATACCCTCTGACTATATTAACAACGTGTAGTATCGTTCCCTTAGCTATGCCTTGATTGGTGGAATAGTGTGCTTACATGATGGTGCTTGGTTTTATGACATTGCTTGTGTTGGTTCTTTGAAGTGAGTGTTGGTCTATTGTGGGTCTTACATCTGCAACAACATCAGTTGCTTAGTTGGGTTCTTCTTTTGTACCTCCGACCTCCTTGTTCTCCTCCACTCGTTTTGCACTACTCTTGTTCCCTTCTGATCATATCTTTACCTACCAACCAGATGGAAAACCAAAAAGGAGGTAACAAAGGAGAAAGCTACGAGAATGGTGATGACTATGGATACAACCAAGATGCACTATCATTTCCACCTTCAGACGATAAGTATGCAGAGTTCATGAGGACTGAGCCACCAACGTTCTCTAGTACCACGTATCCCTTAGAAGCTGAAGACTGGATCAAGACAATTGAAGTGAAGCTAGATATGGTACAATGCAATGATGGAGAGAAAGCTTTGTATGCATCTTGGCAACTTACAGGAGCAGCTTCAGAGTGGTGGAATTCTTACATCAATGGACATCTGCAACCTGAGAGTATTGTGTGGAAGGAATTCAAAGACAACTTTATCTTACACCATACTCCTGTGAGTGCGATGAAGCTCAAGAGGAAGGAGTTCCTTAACTTAAAGCAGGGACAGATGACGGTAACTGAGTACGGGGCTAAGTTTGTTCAATTATCTCTGTATGCCCCAAGATCAGCTGAAAGTGATAAGAAGAAACGGGAGCATTTCATCAAAGGGTTGAATGAAGATCTTCAAAGTATACTAAGCTTACATGATTATTCCAGTCTACAAGATTCAATCAACAAAGCCATTGGGCTAGAAAGCAAACTACAGGAGATCATGAGTAAGAAGAGAAAACGGGAATATCCAGGGGAAGCCAATAACAATTCTCACCTACATCGTATGTCTCAAGCCCATGGTTTTTCTGAAGATCACAATGAAGATGCATATCTAGAATATCCTCATGGAATCACAATACCAGTGATTTATGAGACACCACAGAATCGTCGGAATATTAGGGAAAGTAAAGCTTGTTTTTATTGCAAAGCTAGTGGACACTTTATCAACAGATGCCCGAAGAAATTTCTAGATCGTCATTTTAAGAGGGATTGGAGACAACGACACAAGCAAGACAAGACCCCCGATATTTAAGGATGTTGGTATAAGTTAGGCTGGGAAAGTTTTTCTGTAATATGAAAGGAATAATATTGCTGAAGGATATGAAAAGAGTTGAAATATACCCTTGTCTCTTGCTAGCCTTTTTCGAATCTCGGGACGAGATTCCTTTTAAGGGGGGTAGATTTGTCACACCCTGAAATTTCCAATTTCAGGATGTGAATAGAAAGAATAATTAAATAACAATTTCTCATAATTTTAAAATTTTTTCCAACATTTATTTTCTCTTTACAGGAAATATAGTATAGGAAAAATCCTTTGATTGATTTTCGGAATCAAATAAAGAGTTATGCGTGTTGCATTCATGCCGATGCATCTAGTGGTTCTTGAGTGCAAAAGGGTTTCAAAAATGCGTTTAGGAGCTGTGCAAACTCTCCTGAGAAATTTCCGGATTTTTCTGGAATTTATTCTCATTTTCCTTGAGCTATTTCTATTTATTAGAAGGCTCTAAAATCTTTTTCATGAGCCCCAAATGCTTTATTTGGATTGTTCATGTCTTAATCTATCTCTAGGAATTTTCCTGGAATTTTTGTGATTTTCGGAGTATTTTTCGTGCCTTTAAACAATTTCTAGATGCATTCTAGAATTGTTTTCGCACTGGAAATAAATTTTGAAAAAAAGAAAAAAAACTATCCTTGCGGTTTGGGCCGAGCCCGTGGGCTCGACCCGCACTGCTCGGCCCGCCCACGCCGGCCCGGCCCGCCCGGCCGGCGGGGCCCACCCGCCCACCGGCCGGATGCCGACCGTGGCACCGGGCGCCGCCGCCGCCCCCGGCCCGGGCCGGCCCCCGCGTGCCCCCATATTAAGGAGGCCGAGCCGCCCTAGCCGCGCCGCCCTCTCGCGCCCTAGGCCGCCTCCCTCCCCGCGCCGCCCGCCGCCACCGCCCTGCAGTGCCGCCGCCCTGCTGGAGCTTGCGTAGACCGCAGGAAAAAGAAGGGACCGCCGGCGTTGACCTTCGAATACCGGCCGCTGCCGTATTCCTCCGCCCGAGGTGAGCCCCCCATCGTGTTCGTCTCGATCTCCTCTACCCGTTCCATGCCTCAATCGAGGTCCTTCGTGCCCGGAGCGCCGGCGCCCATGGCCACCAAAGGCGCCGCCGCCCCTTTGGTTGCCCCTGTTCGGTCCGTCCAGAGGAAGGGGATGAGGGCCGGCCGGTTTGCAAAAATCCCCCTGCAAGGTCCCATAATGAGAAGATTCAATCTTGAGTCTTGGTGAATCTTAGGAATACCCCCCCTAGATCCATTAAGTTTTTGCACACAGATCCAACCAATACCCTTTTACAGATCTAACCCCGAGCTTTATCAGATTCACGAGCACTGTTTAATGTGTCTTGCGATTCTTTTCAGCTACTCCCTGAAATCTACGGTTAATCGCGACTAGGTCCCTGTAATCTTGTTTTGCTCATATCTTTTTCGTAGCTCCGATTTAATCCGTTCAAGTTGCGTTAGGTCCATAATAATGTAAACCACGCGTTAGTGATGAGTTTTCACCATGTTTTGTTTCTGAAAATAAAATTAATATTAATTTTGATTAATATCTAGTTATACATTGCCTTTTATAAATAAAAGCAAAATAGATCTATATATCGTTTTTCATAAGCAAATTTAATTTGATTAATGTTTCTATCACATGTTTTTATATATAAAAGTTAATTAGATCTTTATCTCGGTTTTCGTAAACCAAATGTTAATTTGTTTAATTGTTAATTAATCTTTTCTAATTAAAATTCGATTAGGCTTTTACATCGGCTTTTATAATAAATATTAATTTGATTAACGTCAATATCATAATATTTTTAATAATAATATGATCTACTCGAATTACAAAGTTTCGTTTAGATTGTTCATCTAGTTTAGTTTTTCTAAATTAAATGATTAATCGGAACATGGAGCGACCACCCAGGACAACAGTGCAACCATAAGGACTATATGGCTCTGGTCTTAGCCGATTAATTAGGGAAGTCTTTGTGTGGTTATTACTCACATAGTAGGTTGGGGACGGAGGAATGCTTTTATGGCTCTTCTATTCCGGAGTGGTGTTGGAACGGAAGACTCTATGGCTGACCGTTCGTAATAGAAGTGTGGTACGAAAGATAGCCTCTATGACATACTACTATAGACAAATACGCACGGGAGGACTCTTTGTAAAGGCCTCGTAGCATCCCTATGCAATCACACCTCAGTAGTGTGGTATGATGCCTGGCCGTCATCGCATGGTTGGGTTTAAAGTTCTTCGGGACTTTTACGCGACTTGTGGGTAAAGATGTACAACCTCTGCAGAGTGTAAAACTAATCGATTACCCGTGCCCACGGTCACGGGCGGCCTGGACCCTCACATGATAATTGAACTTGAAGATGGACTTAAATCGTTCTCTCTGCTTTTGCTTGCCATGAGCTTATGGCGTACCTCTTACCTTATGCTTAATGTGGGTTGGTATAAACTTATACTTTATTAGTAATCAGGTGTTAATAAAACTTGACCAACTAAAATTGCTTAAATGCTTATAGCCCAGTTCACTATAAAGCCTTTGCATTCATTCTTTTTCCCCACACTTGCTGAGTACGACAAGTGTTCACCCTTGCTATAAACATTGTTGCTCAGAAAGAGGATCCTACTTTGAAGTCTTATGAAGATGTTGCTGGTGCTAGGCGTACGCAACCCCTAGTCGATTGCCTGTGATGTTTGGAGCCTTCGTTTCCAGGATTAAGCGTAAATCTCTGATAATCTTTCTTTTTCTTACGTGATACTGTTTCTGTATTCACTTTTATGTCACTATATGCATGAAACTTGATCCCGGCATGCATATAGGTTTGCACTTGGTTATCTTCGGAAAGTCGGGTGTGACAGTTCTTGGATGACTTCCTGCTCTTGCGATGATCACCTTCATCTTCACTGCTGCTTGAGCTCGAGGTGGAGTACGTGGAACTGGAGTCGACGTCGCTCGCTCCAACCATCGCTCGAAACTTGCCTCGGCTCTCCTTCTTCCTCGATCGTCGCTCATCCGTGTGCTTGTTCTTGTGCTTGCTCTTGTGATCATGCCTCGACCAGTACTTGCCATCCGTCCTTGACTTGTGGTTGTAGCCATCCTTGTTCTCGACCTTCTCCGGGCAGTTGACGACGAAGTGTCCCGGCTTGCCGCACTAGAAGCATGTCCTCGTGTTCCTCCTCATGTTCACCCAGTTCTCGTGCAGCCTCTCGAACCTCCTCGTCAGCAACGCCAGCTCGTCCTCTCCAAGCACGTCAAACTCCTCATCTGGCATAGACATCAAAGTGGACAAAGAGAACATCCTAGTGGATGGGATAGTGTTAGCCTTTCCTTTCGAACCACCAACGAGGGCAAGACTGTGAGAGTCAGTCGGGCGGTCGAGTTTGGCTGTCATGCCCCTATCCACCTCAGCCGGCTTGAGCTTTGAGAACAGCTCGTTCACTGTCAGAGTGTCATACTTCTCCCACTCCATAATGGCCTCTAACTTTCCACCCCAAATCGTATGATCCAAAGAGTGTAAGAGCTTGACAGCTCTATCATGATCATCGTACGGGAGCACGTCCACATTGGCCCTCATGTTGTTCACAACCACCGTGAACCTCTGAAACAAGGCATCGATGGACTCACCGGGGAGATGAGTGAAGTTCTCGTACTCTCTCCGGTAGGTCGCATACATCCGAGCCTGAACCTGGGCATTCCCAACATGAGCTTCCTTCAACACCGACCAGATTCTACAAGCCAAGTGCTCGGTGTGCACCCGATCGAACTCAGGCTGACACAAAGCACGAAACAATAGTCGACCGCCTTATTGTTGGCGTCGAACATGTCCCTTGTTCCTGGAGCAAGGAGTTCATCGGCTGGACATAGCCTGTGTCCACCGTGACATCCCAAAGGATCCGACCCTTTCCACGGAGAAACGCCGCCATCTGCTTACTCCACATTTGGTAGTTCTTGCCATCGAAGTGTGGAGGATCCGATCCCCGTTCCTGGTACGCCATCCTTGGATCTTAGACTGGTTAGAGTCAATCAAGACCCGTAACCGGCTCTGATACCACTTGAAGGACCGATGCGGCGAACCAGAGAGGGGGGGGGGAGTGAATGGGAGCCGATAAAAATTCTTCTCGAAGTAGATGGAAACTCCAACAAGATGAACACGGCTTCCAACATACATCTCCGACTCACTAACCAAGTCGGCCAAGTCCACGCAGCCACTAGAGTGCTACTGAACCTAGGAACCAACTCCCAACCTCACAGACCCGAGAACGCAGCGGAACACCAAAACTCGAGACCACTGACCAACATTGGTCGGGACCAGGTGGCAAGACCGGTCGAGACCGGTCCCTCTGCGGTGAAACCACGGCGACTTCCACAGAATGGCTCCACACCGGTTAGGCCGGTGCAACACACCAGTCAGACCGGTCTCAGCCAGAAAGCCCCCAAACACCAAACAGGCCTACCAAGCTCCAAACTGACCCAAACTCGAAACAGCAGCAACACAGGACAACAACGAACACACCCAAACGTTCACCCGAGCAAAAACCCAACAAGGGTTGCACCGGTCAGACCGGTCAAGAGCACCGGTCAGACCGGTGTAGCCTGGGCAGCTCGGGATGAACAGCACCCGCGGGTCAACTCCTCTGAAGGACCGATACGGTGAACCAAAGAGGGGGGAGTGAATGAGAGCCGATAAAAATTCTTTTCGAAGAAGATAAAGACTCCAACAAGACGAACACGGCTTCCAACACATGTCTCCGACTCACTACCCAAGTTGGCCAAGTCCACGCAGTCACTGAAGTGCTACTGGACCTAGGAACCAACAAACAACCTCCCGAGCCAAAACACACCAACACGCACAGCGGAAACTTGCACGACTTGCTGCCTGTGCTGCATCGGTCAGACCGATGGCCTGCGCCGGTCAGACAGGTGACACCGGTCAGATCGGTGGGCAGAGCCGGTCAAGCCGGTGGCTACAGTAGCCGCACAACGAGCGTTCCAGAAAGCCTTAGTGACTTCTCTAGGCCCTGGAACAAAAACACCCCCAAAGCACAACCTGCACGGAAGGAAAACCCTACACAAAACCTAACAAACCAAATCCAAACAAACCAAGAACTGACCAGCAGCACCAAGACCCAAAGGCACACGAGTCAAGCAGTTCACCCAAGGCAAATCACACAAGTGACTCGCACCGGTCAGACCGGTCAAGAGCACCGGTCAGACCGGTGTAGCCTGGGCAGCTCGGGATGAAACGACACCTGCGGGTCAACTCCTCCAAATCCAAACTTCGATCTCCCGAATCGCTCCACGGACTTGAACAAGACTTTGGGGATGATAGGAACACCTCATGAGGAGTCCATAGCCATGATTTTGTCCACCAAAACTTCTCAAATCTACAGGAATCGAAGAAATCCCGCCAAGAACTCCTCTAAGCCTAGAACACCGAAAACCCCAAGAACAACCGGGAACAACACAACAAAGCCTTGAGGAACCACGCCGAATCATCTATACAAACCAAGAAGGTTCATACAAGGTCTAGCTTGCCGCCCGATCATCCAACCCTCTCACAAAATCTCACCATGAAGCTCTCAAGCTAGTCCTATAGAAATCCTAAGAAAATAGGAAGGGAAAATAGGAAAGCAAATGAACTAGGGTTCCAAGAGATGGCTGCCATCCTCTCACCTCATGGGTTATATGGAGGCAACCAAAAGTCTAAAATACCCTTACTTAATAACTAGGGATACAAGCCCCTCAAGGGTAGTTTTGGAAGTCTTCAGATTTTCTCCGTCGGACGGATGCCCGGCGACCACACCCTGCTTAGCCTCGATGCAAGCCATGCGATCCCGACGCGTGTCCTCCGCTTCGATGTCTCCGGACTGCATCGTCGCACACCGGTCAGACCGGTGCTCCTCATCGGGCAGACCCACCGGTCAGACCGGTCTGGAGCTGTTGCAGCACCGTCTTCGGTTATTCGGTCTTGGCTTTGTGGATCAACCAAGGAACCAGTGGTTTTCTGCTGAACCACTGGAAACCCCGCGAACTCGGTGTAGCCTCCGCTAATCGCCACTCATGACTCGGCTCCCACGTAGTTCCGACTCGACCTTGGTTTTGAGGCTCAACCAAGAAACCGTCCATGACTTCATCTTGCTGTGCATGCTACCACGCGGCCCGCACTTGACCCCCCTGGCCACCGGGTCCCTCGAACGAAGCCTACTTTTCTTCTCCACACAAGGAGGCCTCACCGGCGACAACCTTTCGCGCTTGTTCTTCACCTGCACCAACACAAGTCAAGCCGCAACCTGCACCTGCAATACTTAGCCAAGAATCAGTCCACACAACGTTGTCAATCACTCATCACACAAGGAAGCGACCATCCACCGGTCCTCAAACCACACATGGTCCTCAATCTCCCCCTTTATGAGTGCATTGACAACACCCACATAAAGTAACACGAGAGAAAAGAAAAGGAAAAGAAACGAATAAAAAGAAACTCCAACAAGCGATTGAAAGCCAAACAAAGGCAAAGACCTAGATCACTTGAAGAAGACAAGTCTCGGACTCCTTAGGCAAGGGCAATGGCTCGACATATCCGAGACAAAACTATGCTCAAGCAAAGAGCGCAAACCACCAAACCAAAGCTCGAAAAACCACAAAGAGCTCCCCCTGCACACATGCAAGCTCCCCCTGAACCAATGCAACTCCCCCTGGACGAATGCATGCAAAACACCACTTGAAAAAAGGGCAGCTGCAACAACTCAGCCCTGACCGGTCAGACCGGTCAACACCACCGGTCAGACCGGTGTGCAACATGTGAACAGAACCAGCACTCTGACCGGTCAGATCGGTGATCTCGACCGGTCAGACCGGTGCACACTAGAGCCCAGAAATGGCTCGAAACCACGTGAAAACCTTATAAATGCATCCAGCAAGCCATTTCAAGCTCAAGCTTCTCCCCCTTGTTGGCAATGCATGAATCAAGCCAAAAATGCAAAACTTTCAACCTAGAGTTTCTCAAATAGACAAAATTCAACATAGGATGCTACACATGTCCAAATGAGCAAGTTAGATACTCGATAGTTTCGTATTGACATCAACTACAAGATCACCAAGTTTCACAACCATTGGACAAAGCTAAGATGGATTTGGGAAATTTTGCGAAAAATTCACCTCTCATGAGCAAAGTCCTAAACATGATCAAAACATGTCAAAATGGCAAAGCCACACAAACTTCATGCTAGGACAACCATTCTAATCACAAGACCAACACAAACACCCACAAGCACCTCATTTCATGTCAAAGCCACCGAGCCATGTGCCTACTTCTATGCATGAGACTTCTCATTGGTAGGCATCATGCAACGTTTTAGCACCCAAAGCAAATTAAATTTAGCACATATGACATGGGAGCACATTTTCCGAGCATTTTACATTTCATTTTCAGATTCAAATTTGGTACATGAAATGTCTTTGCGACAAAAATGAACTTATGCCCCTCCACAAGATAAAGCAAGAGGGCTAAACATTCATGATGGAAAATGAGCCTTTGGCTCCATATGATCAATAAGCTATCTATCCAAGCACAAATTGAGCTTAACCAAACCACTAAAGCATGTCAAGACCATATAAAGGCATTTACACGTGAGAGAGCATATATGTGATATTTTTCAAAAACTTAGCCATCAACCATGGATTATAAATCAAGATTATCAAGAGCTATGCCAAACTAACCATAGCATACCAAACAAGCTCACAAAGACATAAATATCATTCCATGGTGAACAATGTATATAGGAGAAGCTTTTCCTATCCAATGCATATAATACAAAATGCATGCAATCTAAGATACAAGGATGCCTATACATCATGTTACATATGCCATGCCTAATGCAAGAAATGCACAAAGGAAACTATACATATGCTACAAAGGAGCTCCCACACACCAAACTTAAGAAATCAAACACACACCAAGCTCCCCCCGCAAACAAGTGAAAGTTGCTTGATCTAGGGGTTTGGTGAAAATATCGGCTAGTTGGTCATGTGTGGGTACATGGATCAAGGTTATCTTGCTTTTCTCTACGTTGTCTCTCAGAAAATGATACCTCACTTCTATGTGCTTGGTTTTGGAATGAAGCACTGGGTTCTTTGCAACGCTTATGGCACTGGTGCTATCACATTGAAGTGGGACATGGGTATACTCCTCACCAAAGTCACTCATGGTGTATGTGATCCAAAGGAGCTGAGAGCAACAACTAGCAGCGGTAACGTACTCTGCCTCGGTAGTGGATTGAGCAACACTCGACTGTTTGTGGGAAGACCAAGACACCAAAGAAGATCCCAAAAACTAGCAAGTCCCAGAAGTGGACTTTCTATCCAACCGACACCCGGCAAAATCCGCATCCGAAAAACCATGAAGCGCCAAAGAAGAGGACGCAGAGTACCAAAGGACGAAGTCGGGAGTGTGACGCAAGTACCTGTAAATTCGCTTCACCGCTTGTCGATGCGAAGTCCTCAGAGACACTTGAAAACGAGTGCACAGACATACCGAGAACTGGATGTCCGGCCTCGTCGCCGTCAAGTAGAGGAGTGACCCGATCATGCTCCGGTACTCCTTCTGATCCACATGTTTATCTTCCTCGTCCGCATCAAGAGTTGCAGTCGTACTCATCGGCGTCGTCATAGCCTTGGAGTCCTCCATCTTGAACTTCCGCACAATGTCCTTGGTGTACTTAGCTTGGTGCACAAATGTTCCTTCCTTTCATTGTTTGATTTGTAGCCCGAGGAAGAACCGCAACTCGCCCATCATGCTCATCTCAAATTCCCTGCTCATATCCTATGCAAACCTTGCAACAAGAGAGGTAGACGAGCCACCAAAGACAATATCATCCACGTACACCTGCACAATCAGGATATCTCTACCCTGCCTAAGTAGAAACAAGGTCTGATCAACCTTCCCCATCTCAAAACCTCTCTCAAACAAGAACCCCCTCAACCTACCATACCAAGCTCTAGGCGCCTGCTTCAACTCATATAGCGCCTCAACTTGTACACCCGGTGAGGGTACTTCTCACTCTCAAACCCTGGTGGTTGCCTCACATACACTTCTTCCTCCAACACACCATTCAGGAAAGCACTCTTCACATCCATTTGGTGCAACTTGAACCCTTTAGCCACGGAAAAGGCTAGAAGGATCCTTATCGCCTCCAAATGGGCTACGGGAGCAAAGGTCTCCATGTAGTCGATCCCCTCCTTCTGACTGAACCCCTGAGCAACAAGCCTCGACTTGTTTCTCACTACTTCACCTTTCTCTCCCTCTTTGTTCTTCCACACCCACTTTGTACCAATCGGCTTACACCCTGGGGGAGGGTCAACTAATTCCCAAACCTGATTCCTCTCAAAGTTCTCCAACTCCTCATGCATCGAATTAACCCAATTATGATCAGATAGTGTGTGTCCAATGTCTTTAGGCTCAAAAGTAGCAACAAACACTACAAGAAACTATTTAATCTATGACGTAACCATTCTGTCGCGGATTAAATAAAATTTGTCGCAAATCAGCATCCGCGACGATTTACATTTTTGTGGTGGAATGAGCGTCATTGATTAAATCTCTCGACGTTCCCTTAATAAACGTCGCGATCCGTGACGTATCTGAATCGTCACGGAGCAGCCCGAGGCCCATGCAACCCAACCCATGGCTCACTATTCGTGACAAAATAAAATCGTCACTGATTGCTACACACATGGCAGCTGTGGCATCCTACGTGGATGATGATGTGGCATCCTACGTGGGCGATGACATGGCATCCTACATGGATGATGACATGACATCCTACGTGGACAATGACGTGGCATCCTACGTGGACGATGACGTGGCATCCTACGTGGACAATGACGTGGCATCCTATGTGGATGATGGCATGGCATCCTATGTGGGCAATGACGTGGCACCGTACGTGGACGATGACGTGGCAAAAATTTTAAGCTCAGCAGATACAAATTCTGGCTCACCACAGCCCATTTCAGAATTATATTCCAGCATAAAATTAGCAAAATTATCCCATTTCAGCCCAATTTTCAGAGGGTACATTTTTTCAACACATTTACCAAAATTCAATGAACAGACCTTACATCATCAAATCAGATACAATCTCTGGGCAAAAAAAAACCAGCAAACACAATCAGATATTGAGGCAGATAACACATGCTTTCAGATGTCTACCATTCCTAAAACACTACACCTTCCTCTTTGTTATTTTCCACTCTTTTCTCTGATTCCTTGCGAGTTCGTATAAATCCTGAAATAAAGGAAACCGGAATCCAATTAGAAAAGACAATCAAATATAGGATAACTCAAATTTGAATTTTCTGGCAAGGTATATAAAGGGAAACCAAACTAAAAGTGGAGTTCTAGATAAAGCGTGCATTGTACAATGAAAGTAACATTCTAGTCTGATGTGTCAGTAGTTATATGATTTACATGGTAATATATATATATATATATATTCTCATTACATTCACAGTAACAAGTGACAAAGACTGACCACACATAGACAATATCAAATAACAGGAAATGAAATTGAATGGAATACACAAGACAAAACTTCAGTAGAGAAGAAATGATATGGAATACACAAGACAAACTTCAATAGCTATACTTCAGTCTACAGGTCCAATTTTATTTTCAGCCTTTCAGAGTAGAAGAGAATTACAGGTTTGTATGTGCATTTTCTACAGTACTTTATAAGCGCATTTACACAAGCAAAAAACGGAAAGCTCAGCACACACATGGTATAGCCTCCAAGATCATGCAAATTGCACCTAGAACAAACAGAAGGCAACAGACTAGTGCAGAAAGGTAGATGCATTCAAAGTAGCAAACAGAATTCTAACCAGGGCAAATTCACTGCAATTCAATAACCTTTGTGATTGGCCTGCAGTAAAAACAACGAGAGACAATTTGTATAAGCAATCTTCAATTGTTGTTGACGGTGTATTTTGGTACACCTAGCATGTTCATTACACTTTGGTTTGGATTTGATTATGGAACTAACCCGCCACTAGGCACACTAATCATATAACAAGTTCATCTATGTGCATGCATTTGGAAGTGTTGTGTTTATGTAGGAAAACATGGACATAAAGAACGGATTCGCAACAAGTTCAAAGGAGCATTTCCGGAGTCTTGTTCGTGTTCATGAGCTTGATGAAATCACTTCCAATGGTGGCAAGGACTGAAGTGCTACGGGGATTGAAGCGTAAAAGACCGAACTTCATGCGAAGAGAACCTCCATCTTGGACGCGAGGATGACATCGTCAAAATCATGCAAGTGGAGGGGGCAGAGTGCATAATCACCTGAGGACCCACGGGAGCGAAGGGGCGACCGAACCGGGCCGAAGTGGGCCCAGGCTGGTCGGCCCAGGCCGGCCGGCCCAGCCCATTCCGGTGGCCGGTTTGGCCCCCCTTTCCTTGCACCCGAAGGATCTTCAACCCTAAAACCCTGGAGGCGCCGCCATTCGACAGGGAGAGAGTCATTCGCACCAGGAGGCCATCCACAAGCTAGAGAGAGAGGAGGAGGATCTCCGGAGGGAGATCAACCACCTCGAAGGAAGCACCCACACGTGGAGAAGAAGGAAGACACCGTCGGAAGGGAAACCATGATCAACGGTGCTATGTCCAGCACTTTGATGGGGTAATCTCCTTATTCGTCCATGGGTTGTAATCGATCTTGAGATGTAATCGCACTTTGTTGGATTATCTATCTATCATCTTGTGTTGAATATATACTTTAATGCTTAAGGTTAGCTAGCATGCCGTAAATGAAGAGCTCCAATGCTTCCTTGGATCCATTCAATACGCCGTGTCCATCATAGGTCTAGTCATGAATACCTTAGCGTAGTGACAGTACGAGAGGAGGGAAAGGGCGAAACCTTGGTCACAACCCCGATAGATTAGATTGGTTTTCATGTCTTTTAGCGATTGCATGCTCTAGTATCGTGGACCCGTGGGCGAGTGTCTTTTATCTTGATATCTTAATCATTCTCTCTAGTGTAGTTTAGTTGTTTTCTAGTTTAATAATAGTTAGGGTTTGAGTAGCTAGTGTGTAGAAGTAGATTAAACGCTTGTAATCCCCTTGCTCCGCGGATTGACAAGAACCTTGCGAATCTTGTGGTGAAAAAGGTGTGGGGTCCGTATGCTTGCGGATCGTAGAGGGATTCTTCTTTTATCCGTCAACAAGCCCCTTTTTCTGGCGCCGTTGCCAGGGAAAAATTTTGTTTGCATCGTTTGATTTGCATTTAACTTAGTTTTATATTTAGTTTATCCTTTATTTGTTTTATCTAACACCTATTATCTAGAAAAACGCTTTGTTTTGTTTTTGTTTTTGTTTTTATATGATTGTCTAGATGGCATTCGTTAATCAACCCGTGGAAGAACCGGAGAAATCACTAAGGGATTACGCTAGCCCTCGATGCAAAGATATAAAAGTACAAGAGTCAGATTCGAAGCTCGAAGCGACCAAGTATGAGATTAAATCCAAGATCATCGAGATGGTGGCGGCAAAACCGTTTGAAGGGATGGTTACGGAGAACCCATATAGACACATAAGGCATTTCACGACGATATGCAACACGGTGCGTCAAGAAGGAGTCCCCGATGAATGGTTCAAATGGAATCTCTTTCCCTACTCACTTGCCGGCAATGCACATGGTACTCGTTTGCGTCCTTTGAAGTTGAAGGCAATTGGAACAAGTTGACAAAGAAGTTTTGTGAGAAGTTCTTTCCAATTAGCAAGGTTCAACATTTAAGGAGGCAAGTGATCAATTTCATGCAAGGAGAAGAGGAAGGGATAGACCAAGCCTGGGATAGGTTTAATGGGTTGATCGAACAAGGACCAAGACTCGGCTTCACCGGTGACGTAGTCTTGCATACATTTTTCTTTTCCCTAACCCCTAGTTGCATGCAACACGTCGAAATGTGTGCAGGTGGGGATCTCATGGAGAAAACACTCACGGAAGCCACCCAACTTCTTCAAAAATTAGTAAAGCGGATGCCATGCGAAGAGATTGGGAAACAAGACTTGCGGAAGGGCCGGAATATAATTCGAGGAAGAAGAAGTGTGCTGAATTTTCTAAAGAGGCAACCCCGGAAGTCACAAAAGAGGAACCTATCACGGAAAAGCTTGAAGAGGAACACATCAAGTTAAGAACTACCCCGAGCGCCGACTTCACCGTACCTAATGAGACAAACAAGAGAAGCATGTCAAGCGCGAAGCCACTAAAGGAGTTCAAACCAATGGATTGGGTTCCTATCGATTACGGAGAAGTATTCGACAAGAGAAGACCGTTCCCTAATCAAAAGGGAATGGCGAGAGCATTGGAAGTGGATTTCCCACCGGAGAAGAAAGCGGAAAATTCATGTGACCTTGAAACCACCGGTGAGATTTTCCAAAAAATCTTTGGAGATGACATAGTGGATCCAGAACACATAGCCGAGTTGAAGAGAATCATGGGGATCAAGCCCGAAGCATCACCATACGCTCGCCTCGCCGAAGTCTACACGATAGGATCCGAAGAAAAAGAGAAGATGACACCACACTTGAGTTGCGTGATCAACGGAGTTCAATGCAAAGCTTTATGCGACATCGGAGCCCAAGTAAGTGTCCTATCTTCTAAAATTTATGATAAAGTTCAAGACCACAACCTAGACTTAGCTCCAACATCAACGAAATTAATTATGGGAGATGGTAGAACTATCAAACCTCTAGGTATTGCTTGCAACATGAAAGTAAAAATCTCTAGAAATTGTATACCAACCGATTTCTTTGTTATTGACGCTTACCATTGTAATCATGATCACATAATCCTAGGTAGGCCCTTTCTTAAGTTGGTTGATGCCGTGTTAGATGCCGGAGAAGGCAAAGTAACAATGAACCTTAATGGAACAAAGTACACATATAACTTTCTTCGTGCTTCTAAACACCTTACACCCTTTCCTCCCGAAGATGAAGAAGTAGAAGAGATAGATAGCCTTTGTTTTGTTGAAACCCTTAGAGACCCGCTGCAAAGAGCGATGGAAAATCAAGTTAGTGATCAACAAGACGAAGAACTAGAAGAAGCAACAAAAGGTTTGGAACCACATGATGGAAGTATGGAGGAAGGAAAATTCGAAGACGTAGGAGAGATTAAACCTGAGGAGCCACAAGCACCCGAGGTAGACCTTAAACCTTTGCCCAAAGGATTAAAGTATGAATTTTTGGGCCCCGACAAAACCTATCCAGTCATTGTGAGCGACGAGTTGAGTCCCGAAGAAAATGAGGCATTGATGATTTTATTGAAAAAACATAGGAAGGTGATTGGATATTCGATTAATGATCTCAAAGGTATTAGCCCAGCCTTTTGCACTCATCGTATACCAATGGAAGACCAATGTAAGCCCATAGTGGACCACCAAAGGAGGCTAACTCATGCCATACAAGAGGTAGTAAATAAAGAGGTCACCAAGTTACTTGATGCTGGAATCATCTACCCGGTTCCGCATAGCGAATGGGTGAGCCCGGTACATTGTGTACCAAAGAAAGGTGGTTTGACCGTGGTGAAGAATGAGAAGAACGAATTGATACCGCAAAGAACCGTGACTGGGTGGTGGATGTGTATTGATTATCGTAACCTTAACAAAGCGACGAAGAAAGATCACTTCCCCCTATCGTTCATTGACGAGATGCTCGAGAGGTTAGCAAACCACGCTTATTTTTGCTTTCTCGATGGGTACTCGGGGTTCATGCAAATTCCCATTCACCCGGAAGATCAACACAAAACAACGTTTACGTGCCCTTACGGAACGTTTGCATATAGAAGGACGCCCTTCGGTCTATGCAACGCTCCGGCCTCTTTTCAACGTTGCATGATGGCCGTATTTTCGAAATTCATCGAAGAAATTGTCGAGGTGTTCATGGATGATTTTTCCGTTTATGGGAAGACGTTCATGGATTGCTTGGCAAACTTGGAAAAGGTCCTCACGAGGTGTGCGGAGGTAGATTTAGTGTTAAATTGGGAAAAGTGCCACTTCATGGTTAAGCAAGGCATAGTTCTCAGACATGTTATATCCGAGAGAGGAATTAAAGTGGACAAGGCTAAGTTAGAGATGGTTGAGCAACTCCCACCTCCTACGGATGTTAAGTCCTTAAGGAGCTTTCTAGGCCATGCTGGATTCTATAGAAGATTTATTAAGGACTTCTCAAAGATCACTAAGCTTTTAACGCATCTTCTTCAAAAGGATGTGGCTTTCGACTTTGAGGAGAAGTGCCTAGCAGCATTCCGGACCTTGAAAAGTGCGTTGGTGAGTGCTCCCATCATCCAACCTTCGGATTGGAGCCAACCTTTGAGATCATGTGTGACGCAAGTGACTACACCGTAGGCGCGGTTTTGGGTCAAAGAAAGGAAGGCCGAGTTCACGCCGTTTACTATGCTAGCCAAACTCTTAGTGGGGCGCAATTAAATTATGCCACTACGGAAAAGGAGTTGCTAGCGGTGGTATTCGCTTTCGAAAAATTCAGATCTTACATCGTGAACTCGAAGGTCATTGTTTACACTGATCACCCAGCCATCAAGTATCTCTTGGCTATGAAGGAAGCTAAACCACATTTGATTCGTTGGATCCTTCTTCTCCAAGAATTTGATGTTGAAATTCATGATAAAAAGGGGGTGGAAAATGTTGTGGCCGATCATTTGTCTAGGATGAATCGTGGACAAGATGATAAAGAGCCCATCGAAGATAAGATGAGAGATGACCACCTCTACCGAGTGCTTGATAAGGATACTTGGATGATCGATATTGTCGGGGACAGCCCTAGGGGTCCCCTTAAACCACGGGGAGAACCTCACTTAAAACCCACAACAAGGCCAAAACACAATTCGCTTAACCATGCAGGGAACAGCCCACAGGGACTCCGACGGCCCATCGAGGCGACCCACTTAGAGATCCCCTCGAACAGGTCCCGCCCCGTTCGAGAATGCGTGCTCCCTTCGGGCGGGCTCCGCCCCGTTCGAGGGGCAGCACCTCCCTCGAGCGGGCTCCGCCTCGCTCGAGGGCTCGCTCCCCCTCGACCAGGTTACGCCTCACTCGAGGGTACGCCCCGCCCTCGGCCGGGGTCCGCCACGCTTGAGGGCGCCCCTCACGCGTGCGCCGGCCCCCGTACATGGGCATTTAACGCCCCGACGCCGGCGGGACGGCGCCATCATGCGCCGGGGCTCGCACCCCGTGCCGCCGCACCAACTCCCCGGTGAGGAGCCCATCCCCGCCACCGTGGGAGGGGGTGCGCGCGGCGCGGCCGGTGTCGCTCCGTGACACCGTGCGCACGCCCCCGTGCGGCTAACGCGCCGAGCCCTCGAAAGGGGGCCGGCGCACCCTCGATTCACTTTCTTGTGACCCTACGGGGGTTAGGTGGAGGCGCTAGGCCGGTGGACCGCCATCCCCGCCACTATAACGGCGTGGCCGCCGCACCCGCGCGTGCGGGGCGCACGCCGTGCCCCGTAGCAACGACTCCCGGCCCCGTGAAGCGCGTCGGGGAAGGAACGCCGTTCGCCTACTCCCCGTACGTCGTACGGGCCTGCGTCGACACCTCCCTCGAGCCTATCGAGGACATCACCGCCATTCGTTGCTCTCCTACCCTCGAACCGCCACTGTTCGGGTACAAGTCAGGCCATGATGACCAGATCGCTGCAAGGATCGCCCGGACGGCCGCCCACTCTGTAGCATAGCACGTCGTGCTTCTCCACGTAGCTAGATAGCGCGGCGTGCATGTAATTCGCCTCCCCCTTGATCTATAAAAGGGGGACGAACCCCCCAGCCGCGGGGGAGGAAAAACGGACACACACAGATCCATTCTGACCAGAGCACACGACACACCGTGCGCTCATTCCCCAATTCTCCCACAATATCTTCAGCCACTCCATCAGGGACTTGGAAGCCACGCTTCCTCTCCCGCCTCGCTTGTAGCAGCCCCCACTACGAGCACCCCGGTGCCGAGCAATATAGTGCCTTGAGCACACCCCGCGCCGGGACGTACGGCCCCCTCGGCGGAACCGGGGATAAAATCCGTGTCTCTTATTGCTTAGCATCGACCATCGAGGGATAGACCTCGGCGCTATCTACTGGTTAGTGTCGGGACCATATTCCGCACCGACAGTTGGCGCCCACCGTGGGGCAAGCGAGCGCCTAAGGTCATTCCGTCAACTCCCTCCATGGTGATCCGCACTGAGTACCGTGCTACACGCTACTGCATGGGTAGCTCGGACCCCCTCCCAGCCGGGTTCGAAATTCGCTACGGGGACCTGAACTTTCAGGCCACAGGGAACGGCTATCTCATGCGCCTCACCAACCGTGAGGAGCTCCGTGCGCGGCGCCGGCCGGAGTCGGCTCGGCCCCCCCCGCCGCGCGCATCACCACGGCGCGGGCGCCGGCCGGCACGGATGCGCGGGCCCGTCGGCGCCACGACGCCACCGTCGCTCCGGGCAGCGATCGCGTCAAGCGCGGTCCGAGGGGCGACGAGACGAGCGCGCCGCCGCCCGGCGCGGTGCGCCCACCATCACGACCGCCACCGCCCCCGGCGGGGCGCGCGCGGTCTCGGACCGCGCATCCCCATCGGGGCTGCGTGGCGCTACGACGGCCTACAACGCCAACATCAACACGACGATACGCAGGGTTCCGCACGGCCGCCACGTCTTCGTCGCCGGGGGACCCCGGCGCCTCAGCAGGGGATGAGTCATCCCTGGGCTCCGTCGACACGTTGCCACCCGCCAACCACCACGGATACGCGGAGTGGGACTTCTCCGCGTGCCGGACCCGGCCGCGTTCGGCGTTTCCTCGACGCCGCGGACTACCGGTTTGGCTCCTCCGACGACTCCAAGACGGGGAGCTACGACCCCGCGCGGGGAGTGCCGCGCCGTCATCACCAACGACCCGGCCAATGCCGCCGGGTGTGGTGGGCGCGAGGAGACGGGGGAAGTCACACCGCCCTGGGGATCGCGGAGCGCCCGGCCGCGGGGGCCAAGCGCTCCGCCGGGGCCGACGCCGACGCGCGGCTAGCCCAAGCCCGCGAGCTCGAGGCCAAGCCGGCGGAAGAATACCAAACGGTGCGGCCGCTCCGCGCCTCAATGGCGGGGGGGAAGCCTCCGCGCGCGCGGCGAACGCGCACGGGAGCCGGGCCGACAGTCCGCGACCGCATCAACACCGTCCCCAACGTCGAAAACGCGGACGCGCCCCCGCGGGAGAGCCGAAGCTCGTCGCCGCCGCGACGCTGCTGCGGGCCATGCCAGCACCTTCGACCCCCGAGGCTCGAGACATGCACCGCGAGGTGCAAACTCTCATCGAGCAAGCGGCCGTCCGGCGGGCCGAGAGCTCGGCCTCACGCATCCGCCAACGGGGGGGATGCGCGGGGCGATGAAGCCGCACCGGGAGGCGAACCCTCGGTGCACGCGGGGGAACCGGCGGGGCGTCCCCACCGAGCAAGGGCGCACGCCGGCCAAGGAGCGACTCCTTGACGCGCGCGAGGGCGCCGGATGGCGACGCCCGCAACGTCATCAACGCCGGGCGCACCGGCAAGGCGGACGCACGAGCAGACAAGGGGCTACCACCCTCGACGGGGTGGGCGCTACGACGGCGGCGCGAGCACCGCTCCCCGACGCCGAGCCCCCGTGCACCCGTGTGTTCAGCGGGAGATTCGCGCGCGGCGGCGTTCCCCCAACGCTTCCGCCAACCCTCGACGATCGTCAAGTACAACGGGGAGACGGACCCCCGCGTGTGGCTCAACGACTACCGCTTGGCTTGCCAACTGGGCGGGGCCACCAGCGACGAGGTCATCATCCGCAACCTGCCCCTACATCTTGGCGACGCGGCCCGGACATGGCTCGAGCACCTGCCCGCCAGCCAGATCCACAACTGGGATGACCTGGTCCACACGTTCGTGGGCAACTTCCAGGGCACATACGTGCGCCCTGGAAACTCATGGGACCTGCGCTCCTGCACGCAGAAGCCCGGCGAGTCGCTGCGGGACTTCATACGGCGCTTCTCCAAGCACTGCACGGAGCTCCCCAGTGTGGCACAGTCCGAAATCGTGCACGCCTTCCTCGAGGGCACCACGTGCCGGGACCTCGTGCGGGAGCTGGGACGCAGCCCGCCTGCGGACTCCAACGAGCTGTTCGACATCGCCACCAGCTTCGCCTCCGGGGAGGAGGCCGTGGGGGCGATCTTCGACGGCAAGAAGGGCAAGCGCTCCGAGGACGCGCCCGCGGAGGGCAGCAAGTCCAAGGAGCCGCACCGCAACGACAAGCGGGGCAAGAAGGGGAAGAAGCCGCGCCGCGAGGCGCGCGAGCAAGGGCGTGACGGCGGCAACGCCGAGGCCCTCGCTGTCGACCCGGCTCGACGGGGCCCTCGACCGGCCCCTCGAGGCCCGGGGGTGTTCGATGACATGCTAAAAAAGCCATGTCCCTACCACAAAACCCCAGTACATCACACCCTTGAGCAGTGCGACATGCTCAAGAAATTCTACGGCCGTGCCGCCGCGAAGGAGGCAGAGGCCAAGAAAGACGGAGGCGATGGCGACGCGGGCGGCTTCCCCGCCGTCGAAAATGTGTTCCTCATCTTTGGGGGACCAACTGTCGACATGTCGACACGCCAACGCAAGAAGGAGCGGCACAAAGTCCTCGCCGCTGAGAGGGCGCCTCCGTCCTTCCTCAATTGGTCGGAGGACGCCATCACATTCAGCCGGGAGGACCACCCAAATCGCGTCCCCAACCGGGCCGCACCCGCCGGTGGTTGACCCCATCATCGGGAACGCCGGTTCTCGAAGGTCCTCATGGACGGAGGCGGCAGCCTCAACATCCTCTACGCGCATACGCCGCGCCCGATGGGGATCGGATTGGACCGACTGCGGCCCGAAGACGAAGCCGTTCCACGGCATCGCGCCCGGCAAGCGGGTTCAACCCCTCGGGCGGATCGACTCGCCGGTCTGGTTTGGCACCCCTAAGAACTTCCGCAAGGAGACCCTCACCTTCGAGGTGGTGGGGTTCAAAGGGGCCTACCATGCTATACTTGGGCGACCCTGTTATGCCAAATTCATGGCGGTCCCCAATTATACCTACCTGAAGATGAAGATGCCCGGCCCAAACGGCATCATCACCGTCGGCTCGTCGATCGAGCACGCGTTCGACTGCGATGTCGAGTGCGTGGAGCACGCAGAGGCACTAGCGCTGGATGAAGCGCTGGTGAACACGCTGGAGAAGATGGTCAACGAAGACCTCTACTCCGCCGCCAAGCACGCCGGCACCTTCGAGGCCGCGGAGCAGACCAAGGGGGTCCCCCTCGACCCTTCGCCCCCGAGGGCAAGGCGTTGAGGGTCGGCTCCACCCTCGACCCCAAATAGGAAGTGGTGCTCGTCGACTTCCTCCGCGCCAACGCCGACATCTTCGCGTGGAGCCCCTCGGACATGCCGGGCATCCCGAGGGGAAGTCGCCGAGCACTCCCTTGACATCCACGCCAAACGCTCGCGCCGTGCGGCAACGGCTCCGCCGCTTCGACGAGGAGCGGCGACGGCAATCGGAGCGGAGCCTGCGGAAGCTTCTCGAGGCCGGATTCATCAAGGAGGTGTTCCACCCAACATGGCTAGCAAACCCCGTGCTTGTAAAGAAAAAGAATGGGAAGTGGCGGATGTGTATAGACTACACTAGTCTCAATAAAGCATGTCCTAAAGTTCCTTTTCCTTTGCCACGCATTGATCAAATCATTGACTCAACAGCTGGGTGCGAACTGCTCTGTTTCCTTGATGCCTATTCCGGGTACCACCAGATAAAGATGAAAGAGTCCGACCAGCTCGCGACCTCGTTCATCACACCGTTCGGGACGTTTTGCTAAGTCACCGTGGACCGAGAGCGTCCCGGTGGTCGGTGGATGACCGCTCCTTAGTGATGAGCACGTTTTTGGGGATCACATCGGGCGAACGGTCGAAGCATACATGGGCCGACATCGTCGTAAAGACCGAGGAAGGTGGACGACACGGTTGGCGACCTTGGAGTCCGTTCAGCCCCACTGCCGGGCCAATGAGGGTCAAATTAAACCCGAAAAATCGTCTTTGGAGTGCCGCGAGACGCGCTCCTGGGATACATCCCGGCGGGGAATCGAGGCCAACCACGAAGGTTGCGGCCCTCGAACGAATGGGTCCCGATCCGGGACCTCAAGGGGTGCGAAGGTGTTGGGGTGCCTTGCCGCCTTGAGCGCTTCTGCATCTCGCGGCTCGGTGAGAAGAACTGCCCACGTACCGCCTACTCAAGAAGCACGAGCGCTTCTCCTGGTTCGAGGCCCGGGATGCGCTCGACAAGCTGAAGACGTCTCTAACGCACGCCCCCGTCCTCACGCCGCCGCGGGGCGGCGAGCCCTGCGGCTCTCGTGGCCGCAACCCTCGCGGGTCGGCGCCGTAATCGTCGTGGAACGCATGGAGGAAGGGCGTGCCTTGCACGGCGGCCGGTCTACTACATCGGCGAGGTCTGTCGGACACAAAGACGTGCTACCCCCAGGTCCAGAAGTTGATGTACGCGGTAGTTCTTGCACGGCGCAAACTCCGCCACTACTTCGAGGCCCACCCCGTCACGGTGGTTTCATCCTTCCCACTGGGAGAAATCATCCGCAACCCCGACACCGCGGGCCGGATCGCCAAGTGGTCCGTGGAGCTGATGGGCGAGACGCTCGCCCTGCGCCCCGCGCAAGGCGAGTCAAGTCCCAAATCTTGGCGGATTTCATCCGCGAATGGACGGACACGCGACTACCGCCGCCGCGGACCAAGCGGGTGGCCCGGACTGTTCTTCGACGGCTCGGTGATGAAAACGGGGCGGGCGCGGGCCCTGCTCTTCGTGTCACCCCTCGGGGAACACATGCGGTACGCGGTGCGCCTCCACTTCCCCACGTCTAACAATATGGCCGAATACGAGGCCCTCCTCTGCGGCCTCAAAATCGCCATTGAGTTAGGCGTCGAGCGCCTCGACGTACGGGGCGACTCGCGCTCGTGATCGATCAAGTCCTTGAAGAACGCGAGGGCGCACGTCGACAAGATGGAGGCCTACTGCAAGGCCGTGCGAGCCCTCGAGGACAAGTTCTACGGCATCGAACTCAACCATGTGCCCCGCCGGTACAACGAGGAAGCGGACGAGCTTGCCAAGATCGCTCGAGAGCGGATCACCGTCCCCTAGAACGTTTCGCGCGCCGACGTCGCCCCAACCCTCTGTCGTCTTCGGGGCCCTGCCCCTCGAGTCACAACGAGCCCTCGGGGGCTCCCTCGAATCCAGCGGGTGCGGAACCCATGGACGAGGACCCCTCGAACGGGCCGGCCACGTGCTCTCCCTTCTCGGGGTACGGCTCCCAACGAAGACCGACGTAATGGTTCATCGGCCCGGCTCTGCCCAAACGGAGTGGCGGCGGGGTACATTGCTGGATCGCTCGAGGGAACTCACAGCGGACGGGGCCCGCGGATAGACGCATCGCCCCGGGATGGCTAAGTCTTTTGCCCTCCTCGGCGGCCGGGCGCTACAAGCGCGCCTCGACATCCTACGGCGGTGCGTGCCCATTCCGGCGCGAGCTCTGCGGGACATGCACGCGGGGATCTGCCGGCCTGCACGCCGCGCCCGCACCCTCGTCGGCAACGCGTTCCGCCAAGGCTTTTGCGGCCTTGCGGTCGCGGACGCCGGCGAGATCGTGCGCTTTGCGGGGGGTGCCGGTTCTACGCATGAGTCCAACTTGCCGCCCCGCCCTACGGACCATCCCACCGTAACATGAGTGGAAATTTCGCCGTGTGGGGGGGCACCGGACATCGTCGGGCCCCTCGAGAAGGCGCCGGGGGGCTTCACCCACTTGTTGAGTCGCGATCGACAAGTTCTCCAAGTGGGTGGAGGTGCGCATCACGAATCTAAGGGCGAGCCGGGCGGTGACATTCTTCACGGAAGCATCGTCGCTACCGCTTTGGAGTGCGAGAACTCCATCATCACGGAAACAATGGATCCCGGTTCACGGGCAAGAAGTTCTTGGAGTTACTGCGACAGGTTCCACATCCGTGTGGATTGGGCGTGTTGTGGCGCACCCATAGACCAACGGCCAAGTAGAACGTGCCAACGGCATGATCTTACAAGGCCTAAAGCCCGGGGTACTCGACCGGTTCGGCAAATCGGCGAAAATGCTCCAAAATTACCGGCGGTTGTGTGGAGCCTAAGGACCCACCCCAGCGAGCCCTTGGGTTCACCCCGTTTTCGTAGTCCACGGCGCGGCGCGTCCTCCCCACGGACTTAGAATACGGTTCGCCCGAGGTTCGAGGCTATGACGAGGATACCGACGGCGAGCCGCGAGGACTCGGGTGGATCGGTACAGACGAAGCACGCCTCGTGGCCCCGATGCATTCCGCGAGGCCACCGCGGTCCTCGGCGCTATCAAGCACGCAAGATACGCGGCGGGATTTCGGCGAAGGGGATCTGGTCCTGGAGCTGCGCGAGACAGCGGGGAAAGTCACAAGCTATCGCCCCCATGGGAGGGACCCTATGTCGTGGCGAAGGTGCTCAAGCCCGGCACGTACAAGCTGGCAAACGAGGACGGTGAAGAGCTCACAAACGCTTGGAACATCCAACAGCTACGTCGTTTCTACCCCTAGCTAGGATTCCCAAGCATTTTTTCTGTTGTAAAAATCACACGGCCAACGCCCCAGTTGGTAGCAACTATGTAAACGTCTCAAGTTTAATAGAAAGGGCAACTCGGCTTTCCCCTGAAACCCAAGTTACCCTCGGGGGTACTACGGCCCCCCCCAAAATGGTCCCATTTTTTTCGCGCAAAAACGAAACAACGCGCGCTAAGTTTGTTCCTACTTCCAGCCTTCGAACGCGATTCGAACGGGCGCGGGCGGCCGGTGGAAGGAGCGTGCGAGCCGAAGACGACCTACGCCGCGTGGATACGACCCTTCTCTCTCGCCTCCAGCCCAGCGAGGGCCCCTGCCCCGAAATCAACTAGAAGATCTACTCAGGAAGAAGGAGAAACAAAAAGCGTGATAAACAAATGACTTCATTACAGCAAATGTTTATGTCCAAGAAACAACTTGTTCATTTATAAAAAAGGCCACGAGGCCAGAGTACTGATACACATCAAAAACGGGCCTAGTGCCCAACTGCTTTCAGGCGGGAGGAGCGGCGGCGTCGGCGGCGTCCGCAGGAGAGGAACTCCTCGAAGGCTTCGGCGAGCGACCCGACGGCGTCGGCGGCGAGCGCGTCCACACGCTCCATCGCCACCTCGTCCTCGACGCCCTCGGGAACGATGTGGCCCTCGCGGCCACCTCGAAGTTAACCTTGTAGTGGAATTTGCACCACTCGAGGCCTTACGGACGCCCGAGGCTGCCGGCGCCGGCGCATCCGCTCGGTGACATGGCCACCAAGGGCACGCGGGCGGTGGCCGGGGAGGGCGCCGGCCCTGTGCCTCGCCCTCTCGACGGCGCGGCGAGGTCTCGGGCCGCATCGCGCGGATCCCGCGGCTCACGTTGCTCGGAGGAGTTGTAGGAAGCTGCGGCGCCTCGACCGCTTCCGCCGCGTGCCCCAGGGCGGTGCGTAAGCCTGGAATCACCAAGACAAGAATGAAATCAGAATGGGGGATGCGAGCCCTCTAACAGAAAAACCAACAAGGCAAGAGTCAAACAGTGGCTCACCTTCGACCTGCTTCCTCTCCATCTCGAGAGCGCGACGCTCGGCCTCGACCGCCAGCTCGAGGCGGCTTGGCCGGCCGCTGCGTACGGAGGGCTATCTCTGGTTTGCGCTCGCAATGCGGGCACAATGAGCTCGCCCTCGGCCTTGAAGAGCTTGGCCATCCGCGATCAGCGAGGACCTGGAGCACCTCGTGGGCGACGCGCTCCACATCCCCTTGGCGGGCGGTGCTCTCCCGAAGGAGCCGCTCCTCGGCGGCGGCGAGGGGCAACGACGCGGCGTCGGCGGCCTTGGTCGTCGGCCTCCTTGGCCCGATGCTCCAACCCGCCCGCTCCTCGGCCTGGCCTTGTTGCGCTGCGCCCCCTCAAGCGACGAACGAAGCTCCCGGCTCTCGCCGCGGACGTTAGCCACCTCCGCCTCCCAGTTGGCGGCCAGCGTCCGCGTCTTCTCCAAGTCCGAGCGCGCATGCCACAGCGCCTCATCACGATCGATGAGAGCTACGCGGACCCGCTCGAGGCTCGGCGGCGACGATCTGCCTCGAGTTCCGGGGAGTTCGTCGAGCCGGAGCCATGGCCCAGGTACGCCCGGCCCGGTACGTGGGGACACGAGAGCTCGGCAAAAAGCGCGTCGAAAGCGAGCGCCTCTCCCGGGCCGGGTGGACCTCGGCGTTCACCGGTCGAAGGCGTCGGACTTGTCGTGGGCGCGGCGCTCGAGCTCTGGCATCCACACATCAAAACCCCGCAAGCGCTACGGCACGAGAGGCGGCGCACGAAATAGAGGGAGAAGAAAGAAAATGAGCGACGACGCCTACACGGAAGACGCGCCTGCGGGGCCTGTGGACCGCCGCAACGCCTCGGTCGGCGCGCGGTCGAGCGTGGCGCGTGGCGTCGGAGCTTCCGCCCTGAGCTCACAGCTCCCCCGGGCGTCAGCAAACGCAGGGGGATCATCGATGGCCCCCTCCACATGGGCGGAGTGGCCGGCGCGGGATGACGACGCCTCGGCACCGTGTCCTCGGTCCCCCGCCACCATGTGCCCCTCGTGCCGCCTCACGAGGGCCCCTCTGGGGCTCGGGGAACGCGTGGGGAAGCCCCCAGCCCCTTTGGTCCCACCGTGTGGCGAGGGAGTGAGTCATCCGGGACCTCCACCACCTCCCGCCCCGGGAACCGCCGGCGAGCACCGGCCTGCGCCGCCTCCCACCGGCGCCTCCACTCGCGCCTCAGGTGGCCGCGGGCGCTCGGCCAGCCGGCCCGGCCACCACCTCCGGTACAGCCGCCTCTGCCGGCCACGGGCGCCGCCGGGTTGCGCCCGCTCCGCCTCCTCGCCGGTGGCGCCGCGGTTCGCGCCTCCACCGGTAACGGCCCTCGCGGGGGCGCGCCTCGCCCCCGACGTTTGCCCCGCGTGCCGCCCCGACGACCGGCGGCCCCCGAGTCGCTCTAAAAGACCGCCCGAGGAGTTGCGCCGCGGCGGGCCCGGTCCTGGCCGGCGGGGCCTCGGGGCCCCGGCCCGCCCCGGCCGAGCTCTCGCCCGCCGGCTGGCCGTGCTTGCCCCCGCCGTGACGCCCTCGACGAGCGCCGCGGGGTGGGGATGAACGGCCGCCGTCCTCGGCACCTTGGCCGGTGCAAGGGGAGGCACGGTTGGCACCACCCTGCGCTGGCACAAACAGAGGGTTAGAGCGCTCGGTCATCGGAAAAATCAAACCAAAGTAGAAGATCGAGCCCCTTACCTCGAGGAGGAAAAGGCACGCTTCCTTTTCCTCGAAACCTCGACGGATGAGGGCGGCGCGGCCGGCGCGCCCGCCGCCCGCCACCCCCCGAGCGTCGCCGCCGCGCGCCGGCCCCCGCCCCGCGCGCGGGCGGCTCGCCACGCGCACGAGCACGCTGGCCGCACGCGCCCCCGAGGTGCGCTCCGGCGGCTCGGCCCCGGCACGCGCGCGGTGTCGATTGCCTGGCGACGGGCGCCGTTGCACCCGCCCTGGCGACGCCGCCCTTGCCGCGGAGCGGCTCCCGGCCGGCTTGAGCGGCCCCGGCTCCCCACCTATACGAGGGCCTCCCCCTCGGCCTCTTCCTCCTCGCCATCCCCGAGGATGAGGGCTCCTCGGTCCGGGGAGGAGGCCCCAGCTCTTCGCGCGCGGTACTCGCGTTCCGCCGCTCACGGCGCTCGTTGCGCCGCCTCGCGCGCTCTCTCCTGCGCACCGCCCGCTCCCTGCTCCCGGCTGGCCGCGCCCGCCGGCCAAGCGCAGAGTCGGGGGTGGGCGGAACGGACTTGGAGGCGGTGAAGCTCACCGGTACACCAAACAAGAACACCAAGGACGCGTCGATCGGGAGCAACACCAAGAGCAAAAATAAGAACAAGAACCGCACTCACCGGTGGGCCGGTGGGGAGTATCTCGGAGTCCCACGAAGGGGACCGGTCGAGAGGCGCACCGGCATGCGGGTGTCGACGGCGTTCGACGCCGGAGGTGAGCGCATACGCCGCGGCGGGGACGGGAGCATCCGCGACCTCGCCGGGGTCGACGGGGTTGACGCCTCCGTCATCTCGGAAGAAGGCGGCCTCTCCATTAGAGGCACGATCCGCCAATGATGGAGGAAGGCGGGGAAGGACGCCCAACGCGTTCAGCCCTTGCGCCGTCAGGCTCTTCAGGGCGCCCAAGACCGAGTCCTGCCGCCTCCGGTCTTTGGGCCGTGGACACCCCGTAGCCCCACGAGCTGGGCTTCTCCTTGAACACCCGACCGGTGTAGGGGGGGAGGCCGGGCTCGGCGTTGCGCAAGTAGAACCATCCCCGCTCCCCGGCCGGCGTTGTTCGTCGTCATAGTGCGAAGTGTAGTCGTCCTTGAATTGCCCCGCCGGATGGCGACATCCCGCCGGCGCGCACCGCGCGGCGGGTCCTCGGCTCCGTCGTGGGCTGCGTGAAGAGCTCCGCCCGGAAGAGGTGTACCTAGAGCTCCCAGTTGACCGGGATCCCTAGGTACCCCTCGCTGACGCCCACGAACGTGGCCGCATGCGAGATCGCGTTGGGCACGAAGTTGTGCAACTCCACGCCGTAGTAGTAGCACAGCGCCCGCATGAAGCGGCTCGCCGGCGCGTTGAAGCCCCGCTCGTGGAAGCGGACGAAGCTAACCACGTAGCCCTCCGGCGGGTTGGGCGCGCGGTCCGCCGCCGGCGGCACAATCCACTCCGCCGGGCGGCCATCCTCGTTCGCCGACAGCTGGCCGGCGGCGACCAGCTCGCCAAGGGCCAGCGGCGTCACCGTCGACCGCTCCCAGGCATATGGGTCAAGGATCGTGAGGGGCGGAAGCGGTGCCATGAGGAGGAAGCAAAGGGATGCGAAAGCAGAGGACAAGAAACGGAAGGAAAGCTCTAATGGCGACACCGCGCGGTGGCAAAGGCGGCGAGAACGAAGGCGCGGGGGCTAGTGGTGAGACGCTAAGGTAAAAAACCGCCGTCTCCCCTTTCCCTCGGTTATAAGCGCGGAGCGGGCTCTCCCGAGCGGATGTCTGGCGCGCATTAGCTGCCGGGGAATCTTCCCTTCACGGCAGAACGAACGGGCCCCACCACATTTGCCGCGGCCACATCACCGCGGGCGAGCAATCATCGCGGCCGAAGACTAGCGGACGAGGCAAGCGGTCATCCGCACCGCCACGCCGCCAACTACGCGCGCGCGCGCGGCCGCCCGGCCGCCTAGAAGGCGCGCCGCATTCTGAGCGCGGCCTCGGTATGGGCATTTAATGGCCCGTTCCCTTGCCAAGCAAGGAGGACCCTCGAGCGGGGCGAACCCCTGGCTCGAGACCAAGACAGCCCTCGAAGGGACATCGGCGTGAGAAGGTCGCCGAGACACCTTGAGTAAAGCGAGGCACCACGAGCACCCATGCCACGTAAAACCCTCGACAGTACGAGCCCGCGGCTCAAGATGATTTCGGCCCTCGAAGGGACATCGACGCGCGAGGAGGCCGCCGAGGGCACAGCGAGTAAGCGAGGCACCACGGGTGCCCATGCCGCGCAAAAACCTCGAGCGCGGGCCCCGACTCGGGCGATATCAACTCTCACAAAAAGGGGCACGCGCGTGAGAAGGTCGCCGGCGCCCGCGCGAAGAAAAGCGAGGCTGCGAGCACCCGCGCACGCGGTCTGCAGCCGGTGCCTCCGAGGGCGGCAGAAGCGGACCCCTCGATGGCCGCAAGCCTTGAACGGGGCCGCCGGACGCTGCCCGCATGGCCCTGCGATCGGGGGTTCGAGCGACCCTCGACGGGTTCGAACGGGCGCCCTCGAATCGCGAGTCGGGGACGACGGGGGCACGCGCATTCGAGCCGTTCCTCGAGCCCGTCGGCTCGAGGGTGCCCCATGTCGTGTTCGAGAGCCGGCGAGGCGGCTAGCCAGGGGATCCCATCGAGGGGAGAGCTTCGCCCTCGATCCCCTATCGAACGAGACCGAGCCCCACCTAACCAAACCCATGCAAGCGCTTCCATGGACGTGTCTGCGGACCACGCGGCCTACCCTTATCGAAAGGCCGGGGCACTTAGGCCGTCCACTCGAATCACCCACTAACGGCTCGAAGAGAATCACGGGTCGCGACCCGCTCGATGGGGGTTGCGGAAACCTCACCCTCCGTCCCGCGGAGGGACGGGCGGGCGCGTTAAAAAAAAATAAGTGTAAGCTCTGCAGTCGCCTCGAGCGGGCCAAGGCTCGGGGGCTTAACGCACGGCTACACCTCCTTGGCCCGGCCACCGCGAGGCTTGAGCGCGGCGGCCCGAGTGCGTCCACGAAGCCGGGCCAAGTAACGCCGATGCACAGTCGAGACATGTGCCATGCCCTCGGCCGAGTTCTCGCGGTTAACCCACAACGAGGAGCACCCACACTCCTACGGGGCTTCGGGGCTGGACGCCCGCGGGTCGGCGGCGCGGCCCCACGGAAAAGCGTTCGCAAAACAAAGAGGGAAGAACGTCCTATCGGTAGATTCCGACGCTCCGCGGGGCCTCAATGACGACCGCGGATGCTCGGGGAGCTACGTCGAGGAACGACCCTAGGGGTCCCCTTAAACAACGGGGAAGTCCTCACTTAAAACCCACAACAAGGCCAAAACACACAACCCTATGCATACGAGGAAAACGACAGCAACGGGTTTCAGAGACGGCCCATCGAGGCGGCCCTCTTAGAGATCCCCTCGAACGGGCTCCGCCTCACTTGAGGATGCGCGCTTCCTTCGGGCGGGCTCCGTCCCGTTCGAGGGGAAGCCCTTCCCTCGAGCGGGCTCCTCCTCGCTCGAGGGCTCGCCCCCCCTCGGCGAGGTTCCGCCTCGCTCGGTGCGCCCCGCCCTCGGCCGGGGGTCCGCCACGCTCGCGGGTGCCCCTCACGCATGCGCCGGCCCCGGAAGTACATGCGCATTTAATACCCCCGGCCGGCGGGCGGGCGCCATCATGCGCCGGGGCTCGCCCCCGTGCGCGCGCAACTCCCCGAGGGGAGGGCCATCCCCATCCTTTGTGGGGAGGAACACGTGCGGCGCGGCCGGTGTCCCGGTCCGTGGCCCAGGTGCGCACGCTCCGGTACGGCTAACGCGGCAGGAGCCCTCGAAGGGGGGCCGGACGCACCCTCGATTCACTTTCTTGTGACCCTCGGGGTTAGAGTGGAGCGCTAGGCTGGTGGAATACCATCCCACGCCCGCGTAACGAGCGTGGCCGCCATCCCCGCGCGTGCGGGCGCACGACGGACGCTGTAGCAACCATGACCTTTGTGGAGGCGCGTTGGGAAGGAACGCGCGTTCTACCTACTCTTGGCCACTCGTGCGGGCCAACGTCGGCACCTCCCTCGAGCCTATCGGAGGACTTCGCCACCATCGCCGCCCTCGTACCCTCGAACCGCCCGCGGTCGGGTACAAGTTGAGCCATGATGGCCGGTCGCCGCGGGGATGCGTCCGGGCCCCGACCGCCCACTCTACAGCATAGCACGAAGCACTTCCCCACGTAGCTAGATAGCGCGGCGCGCATGGTCGCCTCCCCCTTGATCTATAAAAGGGGGCGAACCCCCGGCCCGCGAGGGGTCGGAGAGACATTTCGGACGGGAACTCTGACACACCACGTACTCATCCTCCAATTCCCCTACAATATCTTCGGCCACTCCACCGGGGACTTCGAAGCCCGCTTCCTCTCCCGCCTTGTAGCGGCCCTCGAGCACCCGGTCTTGAGTATAGTGCCTTGAGCACACCAGACGACGCCCCCCTCTGCTGAACCGGGATAAACCCCGTGTCTCTTATTGTAGCATCGACCATTGAGGGATAGACCTCGGCGCTATCCTGCGAGGTTAGTGTCGGGACCATATGCCGCAGAGCATGTGTGGAGAAATGGTGATGTGAGGCTATGCTCTTGAAATATTTGAGATATATGTGTGGTGAGATAGCCCCTTTTGAAATAAATGCTAATCTTGACTAATTTTGGTGAAATGTGCTCCACTCATGTGTAGTAGTGTATCCATGTACGTTTTAGTCTAAATGTGCTTTCTATCGCTTAGATTGTGCTTGGATGCCTTTTTCTTGCACTTGGGCCAAAGGCCGGGGCATATCATTGTGAATGTTTAGCCTATGTTGCATTCATGGGGAGCATAAGCTTCTTTTTGCCGCAAAGGCACTTCATGTACCATGAAATGAATTAATCTTGAAAAGAAGTGTGTAATGCTTGAAAAATTCTCCATCCATCATGTCTATGCTTAAAATGCCTTGTCTTTCACATATGGGTGCAAAACACGTTGCATGATGTTCACCAATGGAGAAGTCTCCCCGAAGTGGACACATGGCTCATGATCTTTGACATGACATGCTTTGCTTTATGGGTGTTTGCCATGATCTTTTGCTGAGAATTTGATATCCTTGTATGATCTTTGAATGGTATGCATGTTTGTGGCTCAAGTGTGACTGGATAGTCTTTTACATGTGAAGCGAGCCTTCTTTTGAAGCCAAAATTGCTTAAATCTGAAAATTTTGCTTTGTCACATGCTTTTAGTTTCATATATTCCTTGTGGCAATGCTTTGATTATGCTATGATTCATATGTGTGATCTTTTTTCTCATTTTGTGTGACACTGAATTTGGCCTATTTGAGAAGCTCATGTAGATGTTTCTATGCTTTTGTTTGCATTTGGCATTTTCACCTTGATTCATACATTGTCAACAAGGGGGAGAAGAGGTGAGCTTAATGAAAATTCGGAAGAGGTGAGCTAAAATTTGGAAGATTGCATCCGGGGGGAGCTTGCATTTGTTCGGAGGCTTGCATTTGTTCGGGGGAGCTTTCTTGCTATTTTCGGTCTGAGTTTGTGCTTTGCTCGGCTTGTGACCTTTCGTTGCCCTTTCTTTGGTTTTGGTCATGAGTTGCGCTTCTTTGTTTTTCTCTTCTTTCTTTCTTTCTGCGGAATTTCATTTCGCGTTGTGTGTGTTGTCAATGCACTCATCAGGGGAGATTGAGGACCGGGAGTGTCCCAATGGTCGATGGAAGACCGCTCCTCGGTGATGAGTGATTGACAGCAGACTCTTGGCTTAGTGCGCGGTGTGAGAGTTTGCGGCCTAGTTCGTGTTGTTGCGGGTGAAGAACGGGCGCGAAAGGTCTTCGGCCTTGAGGGGCCTCGGAGATGGAGAGACAAGTAGACTCGGTTCGAGGGACCCGGTGGACGGCGGGACTAGGTGCGGGCCACATGGTGGCGATACGAGCAAGACGAAGTCATGGACAATCGAGCGGTGCACAGTGGCCGGTCGAGTCAAGTGGTTTGGCGAGAGGCCGGACCGAGCACGCGGGGGTTTGGTGGTTTGCCCACAAAACCATCGGAGGACGGTTTCTTGGTTTGGGCCTCAAAACCAGTCCGAGGCCCAACACGACGGAGACGGGATCCCGGGCGTGTCGGGAAGCTTCGAAGCGGAGGGGACACGCGGCGGGATGGCATGGCTTGCGTCGGGAGGTCGCGGGTGCGGCAAAGTGACGTCCCGTTAGCAAGACCCACAAACATTACCTAAATGCCCCTACGTGGGTTGTATCGCCGGTAGTTAAGTTAGGGGTAGTGAGGTCATTCACCACTACTGTAGGGACCTGATATATCGTATGAGTGTGTGTGAGTGACTCTCTCTTTCCGCGACTTAGGGTTTCATTTCCTCCCTCCCATTTCATTTTCGTAGCTATTTTCTTCTCCATTTTGTCTAGGCTAGCATGAGAGCTTCATGTGAGATTTGTTGAGAGGGATGGATGCTAGGGCGGCATGCTAGACCTTGTGAATCCTTCCTGGTTTGTATTGAAGATTCGGAGTTGTGTTTTTCGTGGTCTTTTTGTGCTTGCTTTCGTGCCTTTGTTCTCGGTGTGATTCCGCGGATTTGAGTTGGTTTCTCCCCGGATTTCTTTGAGGAAAACATGGATGGATGTCTCATGCATCTTTGAGATTGATCTTGTGCCCTCAAACGCCGGGAAACCACTTCGATTCGAGGATTTTCGTTCGGTGCTCTAGCTTTTGGTGGTGCTCAAAGGATTCGCGATTCCTGGTGTTTTGGTGGGTTTGGAGAAGAAATTTTTGGGGTATAATCTCACCTAGGGGTGCTTACATCTCCTCCAAATTTCGTCTCAAGACTCCAAGTGGTTTGGGAGATCCGTCGATCGAAAGTTTGGGGCTGTTTCGCAGGCTGATTTTTAGGGGGGCGGTACTACCGACACTGTGCAGGTAGTACCGATGACCTGATTTTCAGCTGCCGAGAGGTCACTTATCGGTGAAATGCCAGAGCACAAGGTCGGTAGTACGCGATAGTCGAAATGCGGAACCCGGTCTTCCGTGATGCCGATAACCTGGTTTTTTAGGTGCGGTAAGCCCATATCGGTAGTACGGAGCTGGGGCGGTAGTGCAGGCAATTTACTGCGGTTGCCTCGCGCTAGCTTTCTCTCGGTTCGTTTGGCGGTTGCTTCCACTTTGTTCTTAGTCTTGATCTAACTTGTTCCTAGGGTCGGTAGGTCGTTGTGACTACGTCATCTTGGCAAGTGTGTGCGGGATTCTTCGGAAGTGATTTGGGGGCATAGGCAAAGTTCTTGAGAAGAGGCTCCCATTCACTCCCTCCCTCTCTGGTCGCCTAATCGGTCCTTCAATACCGCGGTATGTTTACGGCTCCACCAACCTAGTTGGGCGCCCCGGATGCGTGACCTCTCGAGGTCAGTGTGCTTTTGTAAGCCTTGCCAGCCCGCCCTAGACACCAAAGATTTCATGACAGGAATGAAGGCCTCTCCATGGGGTGCGCGCCTGATGACCTTGCCAAGTGCTTCGGGGTGCTTGGGCGCTTAAGTTTTGAGACCTTCCTTAGGTCGGCATGCCTCGAGTGGCTCTGCCAGACTACTTGCAGCCATACAGGATATCTGGGTGTCTCTACACTCCATACGATCAAGATCGATGTTATTCTGCCAGCTTCATCACCGACCGAATACCAACATTGCAACTATATCTACGACATCATCGGTGATTTCTTCATTTGACGCACCTTTCAAGACCTTGCTGGGTATCCTCGGATACTTGGCATTGTTGTTTAATGCCTCTTCGAGGTCGGGACGCCTGCAAAAGCCTCCTTGAGGTCAGCCCTGCCAGACCCCTTGCAGCCATGCTCGGAGATCTGGGTGTCTCTAGACGTCGGATGATCAAGACCATGACTCAGTTTTTCTTCTCTTTTTTGGAGCACCAAACCAGCCATGCTACCTGCTTCAATGCTCGGGGACTACTCTACGAGTGCGTCTTCGACGCCCTCTTGTTTTCCTCGTCGTACCGACACAGTGTTGGGAAACCCGTTTCTCATCACGTCGTTGACCTACTTTTCCTTCTCCTCTTCTGCGGACCATCTACTGGGCCATCCGCCCACACGATGCTCGGATACTACTCTATGAGTGCATCTTTGATGCCCTACGGGCCCTCATCATCATTTCGATCTGTGGAAGCACCTTCTTATAGGTCGTCACTCGACCTCTCCTTCGTTCGGCAAGACTACAAACGGGTCGGCTGCAAGTTGATTTGTTCATTTTTTTTGGATCGACGTGCATGCTATTCGACACATCCCGCCAGCTCTCACAACTTTGTGATGACCTTCTAAGGTGTTGCACATACACCTCGCTCGGGGGCTTGTGAGACATGGGTACACTGAGTCCCCACCAAACTAGGCTCACGGCCGTCCACGACCGGCCACAAGAAGACACCGCCAGCTTTGTTAGTGGGCCCAACCGACCTAGTTGGCGGCCCACACGACCTCCTGAAGACCTTCCAAGAGATTCCCCAAATGACCTGAGCCATCACGACCTCAAGACTTTGGCGTACAATACAAAGACCTTGGAGGATTTTGCCCGAAGCAGATCAACAGGATATGTCAAGATGTGTAACGTGAACAGGTCTCTGAGTCGTAACCAACCCGGGGGTCGGGGAAGCGGCCTCATCAGCTAGCCAATATAAGGCGGCCGAGTGACCTTGTAACATCACGCAATCCCCAAGCAATCTACCAACAACTAGATGTAGGGTATTACTCTCCCGGAGGCCGAACCCAGTATAAACTCGACTTGTTCTCTGTGTTCCGCGTACTCGTGTGCGACCTTCGAGATCTTAGCCTTAGACTCCTCCACGCCGAACAAATAAACCATAGGAATTAGCACCCCCGTCGGCTGTCTAGATCTCGCCATCTGACAGATACTCTACAGGTTCATAATGACCTCAACAACATGATCACCAAGTTTCACAACCATTGGACAAGGCTAACAAGTACTTAAGCAATTTTGTGAAAACTACCCTCTCATGATCAAAAACCTAAACATGAGCAAAACATGCCAAAATGGAAAAGCCACACAAACATCATTCTAGGACAACCATTATAATCATAAGACCATCACAAACACCCACAATCACCTCATGTCATGTCAAAGCCACGAGCCTTGTGCCTACTTCTATATATGAGTCTTCTCATTGGTAGGAATCATGCAACAGTTTAGCACCCAAAGCAATTTTGAATTAAGCACATATGACATGGTAGCACATTTTCCAAGCATTTTACATTTTACAAGTTCCTGAAGGAAGACCTCGTGCAAAAGTTCTATCAAGGACTCACCATGGCGTCAAGGACGATCATCGATGCATCGGCGGAGGATCTATCATCTAGCTTACGCGGCCAAAACTCAATCTATTCGAAGGTCACGGACAATGACACGTGGCGTCGTACGGGCTGTCTACTTCTAGTTCAATCCTTGAACGTCAAATGGGTCTTGCAAGTGAAGGAGAACATACTTGAAGGCAGATCGATTCACTCATGAGGAGGTTGGAGAAGATGGAGATAGAAAAGAAGAAGGCTCAAGATTTGAAAGTGCGAAGCAAGATCTACATGCGAAGAATGCGGAGAGTATGGCCATGTCCACGGTATTGTCGGAGGAAGCCAAGATGCTCGACTACATGAGGAAGGGAGAATTGCCGAACTTCTGCTACAGGCAAGGTAGACCTCAATTTAATGAAAGCTCATCCATTCCAAATTTGGTTCCGCTTTGTATACAATTGAAGGACTTCATGGACGAGCAAGCTAAGATCAACAAGGACACTGTCACCAAGTTCAAGGCCATAGACAAGGTGTTGGAAAACATCGATATCAAAGTGACGGAGGTCGGAAGATCCAACCATCAAGTGCTCAACATGATGAAGATGCTCGAGACGCAAGTGGGACAACTTGCCGGACGCCTCACTACTAATGAAGGGAAGCTTCCGGCACAACCTATAGGTCCCGAATTGGCGAAGGCTATTCAAACACGTTCGGGAAAGGAGATCGAAGATCCAGAACGTCCCTTGGGAGTGAGGAAGCCTAAACCATCCGCCGGGGGCGCGGAAGGGTCCCTAAGGAGGAAGTTACGGAGATCGTCACCGAAGAGCCCGAGTTTGAGATGCCGGGAGAAGACACGAAGATACCACAACTCAAGCCACGCTAATTCCGAGGTAAACTTGATAACCACTTTGAGAATTTTGTGGAGGTTGTGCGTAGACTTAGCATCAACATGCCGTTATTGGATGCCCTTCAAGTACCTACATATTCTCGCTAGTTCAAAGACAAACTTGCAAATAAATATGAGATAGCAACACTCGGGGTAGATCATGTCAAGATGTACGAGGAATGTCAAGGACCCCGGATGCCCGACAATTCTATGTTTTGTTGGTTCATTCAAGTTTGAGAAGGCGTTATGCGACCTTGAGCAAGTGTGAGCGTCATGCCAACAGATGTGTTTGAGAAGCTACGCCTACCGTTGGAGCCTACGGGTATGTGTTTGGAGTTGGGTGATAACTCCATTCGCTATCCCTTGGGCATCGCTGAAGATGTGCCTGTGAAGGTCGGACACCACTTCATACCCGTCGACTTCGTGGTTCTCGAGATAGGAGAGAGGGAGAAGACGCCGCTCATTCTTGGGAGGCCTTTCCTCAAGACCGTGGGAGCTACTATTGATGTTGGCAAGGGGGAGATCATGTTCGACGTTGACGAAGAAAAGAGTTCCTTCAAGTTTCGACCACGCCTCGAGGTATGCAATATGATTGAAGTAAAAAATGTTCCACCTCACTTCGTATTGTTAAGGAAGAACCAAGAAAGAAAGAAGGGCTGAAAGAAAAGAAAGAGCCGAAGAAGAAGGACGTGAAGAAAATCAAGGAAGTTGTTGCATCCGTCAAGACAATGGAAGAAAAGACACCTGTGAAACCAAAAAGATGACTAAGCCGGAAGACAAGCTCGTGCCCATGATGGTGCGGAAGTGGGTACCCACGATTGCAATGCCTGCAAAGAGCGTTGATCCGAAGTAATCAAGTGAAGAAGTCTAGCCATGGACTATAAACGAAGAGCTAGGCGGGAGGCAACCTATTTCGTCGAGTCAAGAATAAGCTACCGGGAGGACAACCCGATTCCAGTTTTTTCGAGTTTTTTATTTCAGTTTTGAATTTTACTACGCAAAGACATTAGACTTAGAAGTGGTTGAACAATATTAGAGACATAATTCTTGGTTGAATGTTTTGTTGTGATCATAAACCCTCTACATGAACCCTCCTATGTGCTTGTTTGCTTCTTTTCGAGAAACCACAAGCAAATAAATTCAGAACTTAACTCAACCATTCATCCTTGTTATGATGTAGTGGTTGACTTGTTTTTCATGCTAAAAACACACGAGTAGAGCCACAACTTGTACCTAGGTGCTAGTTAAATTTCAGCACGTGGTAGGACTTGCGTGAACCTAGAAACTAAACTTCTGGTTGGTTTAAAAATCTATATCCTTGGTTTCTCTAAGATTAGAATTTTTCTAAGCCTCATTTAATTTTATTTCATTCAAAATCTCTCCCGTTTAGCCAAAATTAGAACCTAAAACTATGCCCCCATGATCAAGCCGGGAAAAGTTCGCTCTCAACCAATGAAGGCAAACTATCGGTGAGACCGATATCAAGGTAGTCGGAAAAATATTTTCGACTTACATTTGTTTTAAATGGTTTAAAAACTTCTCTAAACTTACGCTTGAGCTTTTCCATAGCTCCGAAAATATCTATTTCGAAATTAGAGGAGTGCTTAGCCTTAAACATACTTAAAGGGAGGCAATCTAGTTAAAGTTAATCATGCATGCACCATTGGATGCCCTTTCAACAACTTTCATCAAGACCTCATGCAAAGGACAAGCATGGGTGGACAGCAAGCATAACTTTGCAGGAAATTCTTGGTGACATGTGAAGCAAGTGGAGCAAGGGAGTATGGACATGACTCAGAGCATGAAGCATCAAGTGGAAGTACCAATAATGCAAGAAAAGGGGTGGACGAGAGCGTTTAGGCAGTGCAACTCGTGGAGCACGCGGGCAAGAAGATCACGAGAGGGAAAATGATCGTCTTTGGGAGAAAGAGCCGATCCCGAGGGCGGGAACCACCCCGAGGGCCGGTCGGCTTTAGGCAGCGACGGCCTATAAATGGGCCCCGGGTCCCATCTTTTGCAGGCAAGTAACCCTCTCCTTCCTCAGTTTGTGTGCTCAAGTTTCCGTGCCCAGAACCACCGTAGACATAGCCAGCCTTCCCAAACTTGATAGCTCAAACAATTCACACCTTTAATCCACTCGAAGTCCACATTGTGAAATAAGTTTTTAAGTGTCTAGTGACTAGTTGAAACTCAAAATTTTAGTGGAGAGAAGAGTGCCGCAATCATGTGAAAGAAAACCACAAGTCTCTTCACCAAGAAGAAGGGGTCATCGTCGTCCAAGACATCTTCGACGACGTCTTCGAGGAGGCACTCGATTTCTGAGTCTCCTCGGAGCATGGAGGAGGACACGGCCGCCAAGGAGGAATGGCCGCCTCTCCTCCTCGGTGGCATGAGAGCAGCGAGCGGGCGTCCGCAGGGTTTGCAGAGACCTCAAGGGCGTATGGAGGAACCGCCCGTCCCACCTAGTCGATCGACCCGTTCATCCACGCCACCTCCATACACTCCGCGGTACTCCACATATGGCTTCATCATATTGTCGGAGGAGGAGGAGAAGAAACTCTCTTGCCTTGAGAAGAGGCTTGTCGCAAACGTCAATTTCGACGGTCAAGCTCTCAACGCATTGGGTTTCGGCACGGACATATATTATATGTTGGGGCACCTTGGATTGGTGCAATTCTCCAATGGGGTGTCGGCAAACACCCACAAGGAGTTTTCCTTGGAAATCTTGATGACTATGACGCCTATCCTTGATGAGGGGGTGCAAAATTTATCATTCCGTTTGGAGGGAATCCAACAAGTGGTTCCCTACGAGTATATTAGGGAGCTACTTGGGTTCCAAAAGTGAGCTCTAGAGAAAGTTGACGTGCCGGAAGGCATGTTGGATGGATTTTGGAATTTAATCTCTAGAGAAGCCCACCAACAACGCAATTCCATCCGCAACCCCATTATCCAAGTATTCCACTATTGGATGTGCAAGAGGATTATGGGGACGATGAGGGAAACGAAGGTGACCGACACGGAGTTGAATTGGCTCTACTCGGCTTTAATTGCCAAGCAGCCAATAGACCCTTCATACACTATGATCAACCGATGGTGTTGCGAGGCAACATCGGGATCGGGAGATATTGGTTCGGGGTGCTACCTCTCTATGTTGGCCATCTCCTTAAGGCCGGGGATTACAAGAAATCTCGAACATCTTTTATGTGGGACCCCTCTCGGATTTGAGTATTTGAAGCAAGGAAAATATATTAGTGGAGATGAGAGAGGAGTCTTTCATGTGGCCAAGTTGAACCTACCCCTTCCGAATCCAAGACTTAAGCTTTTCATTCAAGGGAAGGAAGATTGGTTGGAGGAGGGACTCCTTGTCCCTGCGAAGAAAAATAAAAGAGGAAGAATTGTAGAGGAGGGATCCTCCTCCGCGCAAGAGGGTGGTGCACAACCAAATTACGGAGGGCCACCAATGCAAGTACGGGGGAGTGGTGCACCTTTGCGCCCACAAAATTATGTGGTGCCCAACGTAACCTTTGCGGAGCCTACACACAATACCCCCAACCACAACAAAGCATGGCCATAATTGGAAGGTATGTTGCGAGAAACATGCGAAACGGCACAGCCATCCAATCCAACGCGGCTCAACTTGGTGAAGGCAATGCAAATATTGCCTATGAGCTTGGGCGTCTTCACCTAGTACTGCCGGATCAATTCGTTTGACGGGATGTCCAAACCTACTATGGGCAATGGTACAACTACCAAGATCATCAATTGAAGGACCAATTAGGCGACCAGAGAGGGGGGGGGAGTGAATGGCAGCCGATAAAAATTCTTCTCCTAAGAGAGAACTCGGCTCAAACCCCCAAATTCACAACCAAGGATTCCCACACGAGTTTGTCAAGGTCACGTAGTCACGACGGACGTACCAACCCTAGGAACAAACCCTGAAATGATCCCAAAGCGGAAGCACGAACCAAGAAGCAATGGACTTAGCTGTTCTGCAGCAGTCCAGGCGGACGGTCCCTTTGGGGCGGAGCATGCGACCGCCACGCGGACGGTCCGCACCACACGGCGGACGGTCCGCACCACACGGCGGACGATCTGTTAAACACTGACAGAACAAATCAGTCGGCACCTCCACACACGGACGGTCCGTACCACGTCCTCGGACGATCCGTGAGCAACTCGTGCCGCGCGGACGATGCTGCGAGGACGGGCGAACGGTCCGCCAAGCACCTTCGGTCAAAAACGCCTGCCCAACCGGATTGTAACCAAAGTGCTCAAGAACACGCGGCGAACACGAAGAACACCTGGACGAACTCCTCCACGCGGACAGTCCGCAAGCACCCCGCGGACGGTCCGCCAGGCACGAGACGGCGGCCGGGCACGAAGCTGAAACCACCAAATTTCCTACTCGTCTGTGGATCTTCCAAACCGTTGAGGCTCTTGAGGAAAGATTTGGGGAAGAAGTGAAGCGTCCCTAGGCGATGCTATGCCCCAAAACATGGGTCCTCAAACAACCTAAATCGCCGAGAATCGAATTGCCACCGGCATCAACCAAAAACCTAGGACCCATCCGAAATCCATCAATCGGAGGCCGAACTCGAAGTTTGGGGGATCAAGATCAAGCACAAAGATGCACAAGGCAACTATCCATGATTCCCACCAACAAATTCGAGCCTAAACGCCTTAGAATCAAAGGAACAAGACACGCACGAAAAACTGACGAAAATAGCTCAATAAAGACACGAAAATCCAACGAGCTACAAATCAGAAATCGACGCAACCATGAAAGCTTCCATTCACTCGGAGGTCAGATTCTTCACAAACTAAGGAAAAATCTAACCCTAGAGAGCAAGGAAATGAGAATCAGTCCGGATGGAGGGTTTGCCTGGAAACCCTAGAGCTATTATATATGAGTCTCCTCCGGGCCAGGCAAAAGACCACAATACCCCTAGCACTTAAGTTGAGATACAACCCCTCAAGGGCAAATAGGTCATGTAGCACTCCTCTTCATCGCACGGTCATGCCGTTGTCGCAGACTGCGTCCTCCCGATACAGAAGCCACCGTCCACCACGCCGTCCAGCGACATCGAAGCTTCTCGGCGCACTGGATCCCGTCTCCGCACAGGAGCCTGCGAGGGTCTTGGTTTTGTGGCTCAACCAAGTAACTCGACGATTTTCTAGTGAACCGCCGCAAACCCCGCGTGCAAACTTCGGTCGTGAGCCGCTACCACCCATAGACTCCGATCGACAGCTTCGTCTTGCTTTTCTTGCACCATGCGGCCCGCACTTGACCCCACGGCGGTCCCCGCAAGAGTCGGGCCTACTTGTCTCTCCACTACTCGGAGGCCCGCAAGGCTCGTTATATCTTTCGCGCCACTCTTCACTTGCACAATGCAAATCAAGCCGCAACCTACCCTGCAATACTCGGCCAAGAGTTAGTCCACACCATGTTGTCAATCACTCATCACGGCTTTGGAGCGACCATCCGCCGGTCTCGGACGCTCCGATCACCGAAATCTCCCCCTTAATGAGTGCATTAACAACACACACTAGTAACCAATTCAGAGAAAAAGGAAAAAGAAAGGAGGAAAAAAACTCAAGCAAGCGATCAAAAGCCAAACAAAAGCCAAGAAAGATCACTTGAGTGAGAGAAATCTCGGTCTCCTAAGGCAAGGGCAACGGCTCGACACAACCGAGATAAAATGCTCCAAAATTGCTGACTCCTCAAGGTGAGGCAAAAGGGCTCGACGCCATCGACAAAAGAGCATGACTAAAAATTCAGGCGAAAAAGAGCTCCCAAATGCATGAATGCAAGCTCCCCCTGAACGAATGCATTTTCCCCCAATTTTTCTTTCCTCGATGCAAACTCCCCCTAGAAACAGGAATTGGGTACTTTTCTCCCCCTTGTTGGTAATGCATGAATCAAGTCTACAAGTGCAAGCATGTGCTTCTCAAATATACAAAGAGCACTACAACATGCTAAAATTGAGACATAGACAAGCAAGATAGCCACAATTGGAGTACATGCATCGCCAACAAGATACACAGGGACATATAAGCAAGAGATATAGCCAAGATGAAGATGAAGCATTTTTCATGAAAATTTCCCTCTCATCGACATAGAACCTAATCATGAGCAAAAAGAGCACCCACAACAAATAAATCGCAAACTTCATGCAAGGTCACACATTCTCATCACAAGATCGTTACGAACACCTACAAGCTATCTCATGTCATGTCAAAGCCACCGAGCCATGTGTCCACTTCTAGATACGAGACTTCTCATTGGTGAACATCATGCAACGGTTTAGCACCCATGGTAAGGAAATAAAAGCATTTTTAGACATGGAAGCACGATTTTCAAGCTTAAGCATCTCACATACCATTTTTATGATTTACAAATTCAAGCATGTTACATGATGTGCCTTTGCGGCAAAAAGAATCTTATGCTTCTCCACAAGGTAGCATGTAGGCTAAACATTCATGATGTTAAATGGATCTTTGATCCCAGATGAAAAGAACATGTCTCCAAACACAAATTAAGCAAGGTATGGCCATGAGCATCCAAAATGAACGTGAAAGGCATTCTACCCACAAGAGAGGATCATAAAGCATTTTTTAACAAAGTAAAGCCGTCCACGAGCATATATATCCCCAAAGCTACCAAGAGCATAGCTATACATCTCATGAGCATCACAAGCAAGATCATAATCTCATCTCTAGCATATCATGGTGATCAAATCATATGAGAGAAGCACATCTCCATGACATATATTACAAGCATTCTATGATACAAAGATGCAAGCATGACATGAAACACATGGAAATGCAACATGCATATGTACATCAACCCTCCCAACCGAAGCTCAAAAAGGAAAAACAACTCCAAGCTCTCGTCGTAAACGAGCAAATGTGTGGTCCAAAGAGAGCTTGGTTAGGATATCTATGAGAAATTTTGCTTTTATGTGGGTACATGGATGAGATCTATGTTTCCCTTCTCAACATTGTCTCGGAAAGTGGTACCTCATACATATGCTTGGTTAAGGTGAAGCACGTGATTTTTGGCAACGCTAATGGCACTCGTGCTATCACATAACGAGCACGGTGCTTACTCCTCACCAAAGTCACTCAGTGTGTATGTGATCCAAAGCGGCTGGGAGCAACAACTAGCGGCAACAACATACTCGGCTTCTGTGGTAGGATGAGCTACACTAGACTGTTTGCGAGAAGACCAAGAAACAAGCGAGGAACCCAAAAACTAACTAGTCCCCGAAGTCGACTTCCTATCGATTGACACCCCGCAAAACCGGCATCCGAAAAACCAAGAAGAGAAAGAGAGGAGGATGCCGAGTACCAAAGACCAAGCTCAGGAGTGTATTGAAGATAAATGAAGATCCGCTTGACGGCCTATCAATGTGAAGTCCTCGGTGACGCCTGAAAACGAGCGCACGGACACAAGAAAGGCGGATGTCGGCCTCGTCGCCGTCAAGTACTAAGATGGGGCCGATCATGTTCGGTACTCGCCACGGTCCACGAGCTCTCCGTCCTCGTCCGTGTCAGCCTGTTGTGGTTGTACTCATTGGTGTCGACGGGGAGACGAATCGTCCATCTTGAACTACTTGAGGATGTCCTTCGTGTACTTGGCTTGATGTACAAAAGTTCCTTCTTTCGCCTGCTTGATCGGCTTGAGAAAGAGCACCAATTCTCCCATCATAGACATCTCGAGTTCTTTGCTCATATCCTGCGCAAACCTTGCAACCAAAGAGTGAGGCAGGCCACAAAGACAATATCATCCACATATACCTGAACAATTAGGATATCATTACCCTGCTTGAGGAGAAAAAGGGTCCTATCTACCTTGCCTATCTCAAACCCCTTGCTGAACAAGAGCCCCCTCAAACGGCCATACCAAGCACGGGGAGCTTGTTTCAGCCCATACAACGCCTTTCTCAACCTATACACCTTGTGTGGAAACTCAACACTCTCAAATCCCGGTGGTTGCCTTACATACACTTCCTCCTCTAAAAACCCATTCAAGAAGGCACTCTTCACATCCATTTGGTACAACTAGAACCCTGTAGCCACAGAAAAAGCAAGAAGGATCCCCTGGTACTCCAAACGGGCTACAGGAGCAAATGTCTCCTCATAATCTATCCCCTCTTTCTGACCAAAGCCCTGAGCAACCAACCTCGACTTGTTCCTCACCACCTCACCATTTTCTCCCTATTTGTTTTTCCATACCCATTTTGTCCCAATATGTTTGCAATTTGGTGGTGGCTCCACTAACTCCCACACTTGGTTTCTCTCAAAATTCTCTAACTCCTCATGCATGGCATTCACCCAATTAGGATCATAAAGAGCGTGTCCAATGTCTTTCGGCTCAAAGGTAGCAACAAAAGCTGAATGAGCAAAGTGAAAAGCATTTCTGGACCTCGACCATGTTGTACGCTCATTGATGTCGCCGATGATTACTGAGGAAGGATGATCAACTTGAACTCGCCTCGGTGCCTCTCGCCTTGAGGCAACCTCCCCCTCGGCCCAGAGTTGCTTCCACTTGATCTTCCTGAATCGTAGGTGTGTAGGGAATGTACCATCCTGCACCATAGTCGTCGTAGTGGAAGTAGAGGGTACACGTGTGCCTGGAGCTTCACCATCATCACCATCGTCCGCTCCAGCACCATCCTCCTCATCCTCAAAGATCTTTTTGCCAACTTCATCATCACCTACACACTCAAAGACATGAATTGCATGGTTGTGTCTCGTTGAAGGTCACCTCGCAAGTCTCCATGACTAGGTTAGTATCATGGTTGAGCACACGAAATGCTCTAGAATGACTAGCATAACCTAAGAAAATCATCCCAAGAAGACCTTAATCGACTTATCAGCCTACCCTTCTTGAGGATGAAGCACCTACAACCAAAGCCACAAAAAATGGCTCACTCTGGAGTGCTGGGATAATTCTAACATCGGCTCATAGCACGTTTTGTTCAACGACGCAATACCCTAATGCAACGCGGCCTTTCGCATCCCATGGCCCACGGTATAATTTGGTTACAATTGTGTCTATTGCAACCAAATATGGCATATTGCAACACATTTTGTGCGTTGCATTAGGGGGAAAATCTAGTAGTGTGATGTCGGTGAAGAATGATACCACCTCCTCGGAGTGGATGTTGACGATGGGCCGAGCCTCGATCCATTTGGAGAACTTGTCGACCGCTACGAGAAGGTGGGTGAAGCCCCCGGGTGCTTGTCGGAGAGGCCCCACCATGTCGAGGTGTCAGACGGCAAAAGACCACGTGATGGGGATGGTCTGAAGCGCCTACGCCGAGAGGTGAGTTTGTCGAGCGTAGAACTGGAACCCCTCACAGCGCCGCACGATGTCCTTGGAATCTGCGACTACTGTGAGCCAATAGAAACCTTGTCGGAAAGCCTTCCCGACAAGTGTTCTCGGACCGGTGTGGTGACCGCAGGCGCCGGCATGTATCTCTTGCAACAGCTCGCGGCCTTTATCCCCGAGGATGCACCGCATGAGTACGTCGGTTGCCCCACACTTGTAGAGTTCGTCGTCGATGAGGACAAATGCTTTTGCTCGGCGGGCGATGCGTCGAGCCTCCGTCTGGTCGGAGGGGAGATTCCCCTCGACTAACCACTCGAGGATTGGGAAACGCCAGTCGAGATCTTCAAGGTTCAGCTTGGGCGGCTGGTCAAACGCCATGACCTTGGGTTCCGCTTCCTCGGGTGGCTTCTCGCCCTCCGCTCGTACGGATGCTGCATGTTGATCACTCGAGAAGACCCCGTGAGGCACCGGGTTGCCACTGGATGCGGTCTTCGCGAGTACGTCGACTGCTTTGTTATAGTCGCGCAGCACATGATGAAGCTCGAGGTCATGGAACTTGCCCTCCAGATCGCGTACGGCCTAACAGTACGCCGCTATCTTCGGGTCCACACAGTTTTTGTCCTTCATGACTTGATCCATGACCAGTTCCGAGTCACCCCTGATCTCAAGGCCCTTGATCCTGAGCTCAACGGCGATTCGAAGACCGTGGATCAGGGCTTCGTACTCGGTGGCGTCGTTCGATGCCAGGAAGTGTAGTCGTACCAAGTACTCCATGCGCATGCCAAGAGGCGAGATGAAGACAAGGCCTACACCGGCTCCTTCCTTCATGACCGAGCTGTCGAAATACATGATCCATGTCTCATGCTCGATCGACGCTAGGGGAGTTTGAATCTCCGTCCACTCGGACACGAAATCTATGAGTACTTGTGACTTGATAGCACTGCATGTGCATATGTGATGTTCTGTCCCATCAGCTCAAGCGCCCACTTAGCGATCCTTCCTTCGGCCTCAGGGTTCTGGATGACCTCCCCGAGCGGATACTTGATGGGTTCCTGGAAGTTGATGGTTTGTGGTGGAAACATGGGTGAAGCTGGGGTTGTGTCTTGTCGGTTCCTAAGATGAGTCGGCTTAGGAACAAAGGCATTTTGGTGGTGGCTTTTTGGTGGCTCTGGGATATCACTTTCACCACTTCCCTCACCCACTTTCTTTGCCCCAAGTGCTTCCCCATCATGGCACTTGTATGTTTCGATCATTATCCTCAACTGAGGCTCATGACCAGACAACCAATCCATCAACTTTCTAAGCTCATCATTCTCATCCTGCAAAGGATCAACATAATGTGCAAGCTCCATTTTCTTCACATCATTTACTTCACAAGTAGAACAAATTGTAGGAATGGTAGCTTTCAGCTGAGCCTCTAGAGATATAGCATAAACAAGCGAAACATCTAGCTTCTCATGCAAAACAGGACAAGAAGTTCAAGCACCAAGCAAGGAGGGCCTAGATTTCATCTCATCTAGCTCAACCCTAAGCACATCTAGTTCCTCAACCTTGGAGGCATACTTCTCCTTAATAACAATCAATTCACCAAGAAAAGTGGAACAATCAGTGCATTCAGGTTCATTGGTCACAATGGGAGCAGACCTAAGGGAATCTATTTGAGCCCTAACATCAACAAGAAAAGACTCTAGCTCAACCACCTTCTCCTTAGCCTCTCCAAGCAAAGACCTATACTCCCTCTTCTCCTTGTTGGTCTTTCTAAGCACATCATCACGATTGTCAAGCAAGTCATTCAACCTAGCATTCTCTGCTATCAAGAAAGATGGTTCATTGTTTACCTCTTCCTCGGAGTCGGAGCCCGAGTCAACCTTGTTGCTCTTCTTTCTTGCGGAGCTATGTGCCATGCCGCAAAAGCCTTGGGCAGCGAAGCACAAGCCATTGTTGTTCTTGCCCGACCTCTTGCCCTTGTGCCGGTTCTCTTCTTCATCACTTGAGCTCGATGAAGAGTAGCAGAAGCTTGAGTCGATGTCGCTTGCACTAGCCACCATCGCTCGCTCCTTCTTCTTGTGACCACCACTCTTCCTTGGCCTCTGCTCAGACTTGTTATTGCCCTTGTAGTCATCCTTCAAGCGGCGCTTGTGGTCGGTCCTCGAACGGTGCTTGTACTCGGGCTTGACCTCCATGGCTTCCGGGCACTCGGCGATGAAGTGCTCATGCTTCCCGCATCGGTAGCACATGCCCGACCTCCTCCGAGCGTTCTTCCGATTCGTGTACATGCGCTCGAACCGCCTGCTCAACAACGTGAGGTCCTTCTCGCCCAGCACGTCGAACTCCTCATCTGGCATGGACACAAGGCAAGACAAAGAAAATTGTCTCGAAGACATGTTAGCATTAGTCCTTGAACCAGACATGAGAGCCAGACTATGGGGATCAGTCGGGTTCTCCATCTTTGCACGCACCCCACGATCCACCTCGGACGACTTGAGCTTGGAAAACAGCTCGTCCACCGTGAGGGTCTCATATTTCTCCAACTCTAGGATGGCCTCGACCTTCCCACTCCACACGGTACAATCCAGAGAATGCAAGAGCTTGACAGCCCTGTCATGGTCATCATACAAGAGCACGACCAATCCCTCATGTTGTTCACAATCACCATGAAACGCTGAAACATGGCATCTATGGACTCACCGGGGAGATGACTGAAGTTCTCATACTCTCTCCGGTAGGTCGCAAAGAGCCGAGTCTGAACCTGAGCGTTCCCGGCATGAGCATTCTTCAACTGCTCCCAAATTCAGCACGCCAAATCCTCTGTCCGAACCCGTTCGAATTCTGATTCACACAGAGAACGGTACAGGTAGTCGACCGCCTTGTTGTTGGCTTCGAACATGTCCCTCGATCCTGGAGCAAGGAAGTTCATCGAATGAACATAAGTTGTGTCCATCGTGACATCCCACAGGATCTGACCCTTGCCGTGGAGGAAAGCGGCCATCCGCCTTTGCCACATATGGTAGTTCTTACCATCAAAGTGTGGAGGACCCGAACCCCATTCCTGGTACGCCATTTTTGATCTTAGACTGGTTGGAATCACGAAGATCCGTAATCGGCCCTTATACCAATTGAAGGACCGATTAGGAGACCAGAGAGGGGGTAGTGAATGGGAGCCGATAAAAATTCTTCTCCAAACAGAGAACTCGGCCTATGCCCCAAATTCACAACCAAGGATTCCCACACGAGTTTGCCAAGGTCACGTAGTCACAGTGGACTTACCAACCCTAGGAGCAAACCCCAAACGATCCCAAAGTGAAAGCGAAACTCAAAGAGCAAAGGACTTAGCAACTCAGCACTGGACCAAGCGGACTGTCCGCAAGCATCGGGCGGACCGTCCGCGAGGCCTGGGCGGACTGTCCGCAGACACCGAGCGGACCGTCCGTGAGGCCTAGGCGGACTGTCCGCGAGGCCTAGGCGGACTGTCCGTGTGGCTGCAACAGACCGTCCGAAAACAACCCCCGAACCTCCAGTACTACACCGTCAATAATGGACCGTCTGCGATGGGCCCGCGGACCATCCACCCCGTCACGGATCGTCCGACACTCTAGTACGGACTGTCCGCGAACACCATGCAACAAAAATCCACCGGCAAAATGGATCGAACGAAAAGCACGCAAGAACACGCGAAGAACACGACGAACTGTTGGCTGAAAGCCTCCTCGCAGACCGTCCGCCAGGGGCACGCGGATCGTCCGCATGGTGCCCAGACAGCAGCCCGAACTCAACCTCTTGAAGGTCAACACCACCTTCCCACTACCCGATCTCCCGAATCAACCAAGGGATTGCTACCAAATCATAGGTGAAGGTGAAGCGCCTCTAGGAGATGCTATGCCTACGAATTTGAGCCTCAAACCTAATGAATGGAGAGGAATCGAGATTCTACCGAACTCAAGAACAAAGCTAGGTTTCCAACCGAAATCCTTCAATTGGAGGCAAAACTCGAAGTTTGGGGATCAAGATCAAACACAAAGATGCATGAAGCAACTATCCATGATTCCCACCAACAAATCCAAGCCCAAACACCTCAGAATTGAAGGAACAAGCCGTGCACGAAAAACTGATGAAAATAGCTTGAAAAAGACACGAAAATCCAACGAGCTACAAACCGGGAATCGACGCAACCATGAATGCTTCCATTCACTCGAAGGTCAGATTCTTTACAAACGGAGGAAAAACCTAAACCTAGAGAGCAAGGAAAATGAGAAGCAGTCCGGATGGATTGTTTGCCTGGAAACCCTAGAGCTAATATATGAGTTCCCTCCGGGCCAGGCAAAAGACCACACTACCCCTAGCACTTAAGTTGTGATACAACCCCTCAAGGGCAAATAGGTCATGTAGCACTCCTCTTCATCGCGCGGCCACGCCGTTGCCGCAGACCGCTTCCTCCCGACGCAAGCCCTGCGATCCCGCCACGCGTCCGCCGGCATCGAAGCTTCTCGGCGCACCCGGATCCCGTCTCCGCCCACCGAGCCTTCAGTCTTGGTTTTGTGGCTCAACCAAGTAACCCAATGGTTTTCTGGTGAACAGCCGCAAACCCCACATGTAGACTTCGGTCGTGAGCCGCTACCCTGCACCGGCTCCTGTCCATGACTTCGTCTTGCTTTTCTTGCCACCATGCGGCCTGCACTTGACCCCGCTGGCCACCGTGTCCCTCGAGTCAGGCCTACTTGTCTCTCCACTCCTCGGAGGCCCTGCAAGGCATAGACCTTTCGCGCCCACTCTTCACATGCACCAACAAAAATCAAGACGCAACCTGCACCTGTAATACTCGGCTAAGAGTCAGTCCACACCACATTATCAATCACTCATCACAGCTAGGAGCGACCATCCACCGATCCTCAGACGCTCTGGTCCTCAGTCCACGACTTGCTTCCCCTTGCCTCTATGGGCATTGAGCGTCGCGGCGACCGCTTCTTCGTCATCGGTGTGGTTGCTCGCGATGTCGAGGAGTTCGCATGTCGTGTGGAGAATGCGGCGCCCGAGTCGGTGGATGAGGGACGTGCACGTCGTACCGTTCTGGAACGTCAAGATGGCGTCGTTGTTGGTCGCACCAGGGAGCTCGGTGCAGCGCCTGGAGAAGCGTCGTTTGTACTCACGGAGACTCTCCCCCGGCTGCTGCTTGCAGTTGCGCAGCTCCCACTGCTTGTTGGGGCGCATGTAGGTGCCTTGGAAGTTGCCGACGAAGACCCAATGTAGGTTGGTCCAGTCGTTAATCTTGTCCCGTGGCAGGTGCTCGAGCCATGTCCGGGCGGAGTCGCCGAGGTAGAGCGGCAGATTCTTGATGACGAAGAGATCGTCTGTCGCTCCCCCGGCATGGAAACGAGCCGGTAGTCCTCGATCCACACGCTGGGGTTGGTGTCCCCACCGTACCTTGGCATGTTGGTCGGAGCTCGAAAACATGAAGGAAACTTCGCGTCGCGGATGCTCTGACCAAAGGCCCGTGGACCTCTTTGGTTCGGCGACCAGCTGCGGTCACGGTCGTCGTCGCTGTCGTGGCGTCGCCCACGTCCACGATCGTCGTGGTGGCGCGAGCGGTTGTCACGGTGGTTGTCGACGCTGTCGGCCCATCGTCGGACCTCAATGGTGTTCCGCACGTCGCGGTTGGGCCCGAGGCGGCTCCTGACCGCCGACGCCGCAGCTCCGCCTCCCTCCCCGCGCTCTCGATGCTGAGAAGGAAGCCGATTCGAGCCATGTGCGGATGGTGCTCCTACTCGCACGTGCTCCGAGCACTGGCGCAAGGCTGAGCTCTCCGCTTGTTGTGCTGCTGCTGCCTCGAGTAACGGCCTCACTTGTTGGCGCACTCGTCGCTCCTCGGAGGTCGCCGCCTCCGGGCAGCCGTGCAGCAGCATGGCCGCAGCGGCAAAGTTCTGCGACGCCTGCCGGAAGAGTGGCGGAGCGTCAGCGTTGGCGTCGACGTTCTCACCCTCGTTGGCGCGTCAGTTGTTGTCGCACACTGGCCCGCATGCCGGTGGCGTTGGTGCGCGGCCGTGCGGCCGGTCGACGGCCGGCCGGCGCTCGCGTCGGTCGCCGTTCCCTTCACGGGGCTCCTCCCCGCACGGGGATGTCTTGTGCGGCCGGCCTGGCCGCGGGCTCAGCATGCATGCCCAGCTCTTGGTGAAGAAGGGCCAGCTCCTCGTCGAGCTGGCACCTCGCCTCCGCGAGTTCGTCGAGCCGCGCCCGCCGCTAGGCGTTGGTGGCACGGAGCCGGCTCTGGTTCGGAGCTGCTCATTGCGGAGGCCACGCAGACGTTGCATTCCCGTGTGGGGTCATGCCATCGTGTGGTTCGTGCCCTCTGAGTCGTCGTAAACCCAGGGGCGGTGCCGATTGTGCGGAGGTTGTTGACGTAGGCCGTCACCGAGTCGTCTGGGAGGCCGGGTTGCCCACGGGGGTACATCACGGTGGACCACTCCATGAACTCCCCCCAGACTAGCGGCTCGTCTCCGTTAGCCTGGAAGGCAAGGTCGGTGAGGTAGTAGGCGGCGAGCCTAAAATGCTCCTGCGTTGGGTTTGGCCCCAGCATGCCAATGATGGTCTCGTCCGAGAAGCCTCAGACGAAAGCCTCGCGTCCCGCAGCCCTCGTTAGGACATTGGGGCGAGGTGGCCGGGCGAAGGTGCGCCCGGCGACGAACTTCGTCGGCCAGGTGTAGACGAAGCCGAGAGAGCCGAAGTGCAGAGTGGCCCCGGGAGTCAGCGAGATCCTGTGGCCGTCCATCCAATCCGCTGAAGTTCGTCGAGACACACGATGTGCCCCTACCTGGCGCGCCAACTATCGGGGTTCTCTACCGTCGGCAGTAAATTTGTATCGATCGTGCGTCGGGTCGGATGGTTAGCACAGGAGGCAATGGGATTTAGACTGGTTCGGGCCTCCGAGGAGTAATACCCTACGTCCAGTGTCGAGCTGTCGTGTTCCCGAGCTAGGAGTGCTTGTAGTAGGAGTTACAAGCTGGTCGGGAGAGGGTGTTGAGCCCAAGTCCCTTGAAGTGGTGTTCGATCTATCGAAGGTCTAACCTTTGTAACCGTTGCCCTCCTCTCCCTTTTATAGTCACAAGGGGAGGGGCACAAGGGAGAAGTAAAAAGAGGTCAATTGCCTGGTTGCTGGTACGTCCCGTCACACGTCGCTGTCCGTCAGGACGCATTGAAGCTGAGTCGTGATGCTTGGTCGTGGGAGCCGCTGTGTGGCCGAGTGTGACTGTCCACCCCGGGACGCTTGGCGCCTCCCCCGAGTATTTCGCTGTTGTCTCAGCCCGCCCGAGTACTTAACTAACCCGCCACGCTTGAGCCTAAGTCTAGGCCCGAGCTTGTCGTAGGGGGTGCTTGAGTGCCTCGGGCTGAGCTTGCGTGTGGCAGAGTGGGAGATGATGGCGATGGGATAGCCGCGCAGTCGGTCAGGCCAGCATTAAGGCTCTTGTCGTGGCGAGCTGCTTGCATGGCCGCCAGCTGTTGTACTTGCATGGCATGGGGAATCGTAACCCCACGCGCGTCGGTGGTGGTGCTCGCGCCTTGGGCTCGCACCGTGTGCCATGGCCCACGTACCAGTCGGAGCCGGAGGGAGGTTGTGAGGCGAAGACTTGTCGTGGGGATCCCTCTTTTAGGGAACTGGTCGCGGAGACTGGGTGTCTTGCTAGTGTGGGTCTAGACCGGGGTCCTTAGTCCTCCTCGCCCTGAATCTTGGCCTTGGCATCCTCAGTCTTTGCCTTCACGTTGTCAATGGTGTTGGGTCATCTTGTGTTTAAGGAAAATCTTTTCGCCGTCAAAGGGGACCCTAATCCGGGCCCTCGTCAATATACGATAGATGAACTTAGTACATTCATTGTACGTGTTATACTAAGCGAAGTTTTAGGAGTAGTACTTGCACCAAATAGTTTATCGGTGCCTCATATGCACTCTTTACTGTTTTTGTGATAATAGATTTTTTTTATCATTTTGAATTTCCTGTATTGCATGCTGAGACTTCCTTGTTTATAGATGAAATGGTTTATTTTATTTCCAATAGTATTGAGTTAATTAATTATGAATGATCGCCCCTTGGGCGCTTTCCCCAATTTTGAGTTAGGACTTTTTTCTGAAGTATAGGTTATCATTGTAAAATTTATGGGATCAAATTGAGGTAGCTTAGGACAGTTTCGGTAGAGGTTTGATGAAGAGTTTCATGCCATTAATTTTCATACGTGGCAATGTATTTAGGAGGAAAGAGAATGTGGAGTTCTATCATCCCCATGAAACTCCTGTGACACAATTAACTAGTTTCTCTAGGTAACCGGGCAATAAAACCTTGCATTGAGACTGGCCTTATACAATTACTTTAAATCAAGGGAGCGGCTAAATCACGGCCGGCCGTGCGGTAGTCTAATGGGATGGCATTTCCTGTTTTGACAATCATAATCCTCCCCCTACTGATTATGGCATCTGAGACCGCCGCCACCTCCAGTCCTTCCGCGGGCGCGGGGAAAACGCGGAGTTGCGCGCCTAACGTCAGCCTGGCCCACCACTTTTTCACGAATCCCCCCTACCAGCGTGACAGAAAAGACACCGGTGCATATAGAAAACAAAGCGATTCTGCTTGCCGGAACTAGATCAAGCGTGGTTCGAAAAAAACGCAGAAATAAGCATATCAAAGCATGGTGCTGAAGAAAAAAAAGCAACAAACCACCCAGGTATGTACACACATCCGAGTTTGGGATACACAGATCCGCAACCATACAAGACAAAAAGGACTCGATTCTGGGAAAAAAGAACCTGTATGTTTCCCTTCTTCATAAGTTCATCTGTACTAGGTTCATAGCTGCACTTCCCCGATCAATTGACCTATACTGGGTTCATGATCACATTTTGTACCCATTCATGAACTAGTTTTTCTCTTGATTTTGGTAGATGCTTCGTGCCTTTGTCTGGCACAAAAACCCATCTTGTACCGCACCAAAAGCCAACTTGTCTGGTCCTAATGGGAGCCTGCAGCCAAAGGAAACCCATAAAATAGATGACAGTAAATTTATATGTAAATTGCTTACTAGAAGTCTTGTTATGCACAAATACAGAAGCCATGTTGCATTATGTGTGTTACATTGTTGCTTTTTTGTGTGCTATGTTGTATTTGATGCTTACCATTGTTCCTCACATGACAGGGCCCGAGGGGAACCCGCCAAGATCCAACGTGAAAGGCGCAAGAAAGAAAAAGGCTTAAAAGAAGGGACAAATGCAGGAACTAAGAGGAAGAACAAGTGCAGGATATGCATATTGACAGGCCACAATGCTTACCCGAACAAAGTGATATAAGAAGGGCTGGGTATGGGGACTACATCTGTTCATTAGATTTTTGTCGGTGAAGAAAAAAAAAGATCTATTTGCAGTGTATGAATAGCAAAAAAACATGTATGTATACTAAAAATATTAAAAAATCAATTGTTTCATTCACTTACTTTTTTAAAAACAGCTAAGTAGCTGAGTGGATGCTTTTGGTGTGCAAATTTAAATGATTTAAATTGCTATATCCGGGCTGATAGTTGATCAAGCATCTGGTCCTTGGTTGTACAGTTTGACACGTTTGATTTCCAGGATTATTCCATTTCTGTTTTTAACTAAAGTGCTCCAGTTTTTTCCATTTCTCTAAAGGTAGCAAAGTTTTATCCATTTCTCTGAAATGTACCTAAGGTGGTCTAGATTTAAAAAAACATCCAGGGGATGGAACAGGGGGCAGGGGGAGGGGATTGCCTGATATATAGCTGGATCCCTGCTTAATCCCTGCTTTTAATATGAAAAAAACATGTATGTGTAACTAAAATATATTAAAAAGTCAATTATTCCGTTAAGTTGCTTTTTAAAAACAGCAACATAGCTGAGCTAGTGCATTTAGTATGCAAATATAAATGATTTAACTTGCTATTGTGTGGGACATACCTATTCTAAGCTTAATTCCTGCTTCCACTTCACATTACTCTCAACATGAGTGATCCATTTGTATGTCAGTAGTTTGCGGATGTTCGGCATGTAACTCTCCCTGAAGTTATAAATGCTGCATCCATCCCAATGCTCTGCATGTAATAGCATATGGTACATGCAGTCGTGGCTACAAAACAAAAAAAGTTGATAGCTTGCTTGTTTCTGATATTGTACAATCAACTACCAAAATAGGGAGTGTACTTAAAAACAAACGAAAAATTGATATGAAACATCATTCAATTGATGATTGTGTATGCTGAAATAAAAAAAATAACAAGACTAGTGCACACCTAACTGGTATGAAACATCATTCTAGTGTTCATTACACACTTAGGTTAGGAAAATACAACTTACAAAAAGAATTGTTGATGTGTATTCAGAGCATACAGAATTGATTTCATGAAAAAATGACACCATGAACAAGTGCTAGTTCCGGGTGGCTAACGTGGGTGCTAACCAGGGATGCTAAAATTGATGATAATTAGGGGATGCTATACTTATGAAAATAACATAAATGATAAAAAACTATGGAAATTTTAATTCATACTAAACGGTCATTAGCATATCTACATACATTATCTTGTATAAAATAAGGACAACAACAAAAGAACTATCAACAATTGTATGGTGACTACATAAATAACTGAATATAGTTGTCAGACTAGTAACAAAAATTGTTTCAGATATACTAACTGCATCTCACAACAAGTGTCCGGTGAATCTATCAACTTTTCGGTCTGTGAAAATAAACAATATCGCCACACACACCAGTTCTCACACAAAACCCATTTGCATTCTCACACACACCATATATATATATCGCCAATCGACACTACAAGCGGTAGAAAAACCGGTTGATGCATACCTTTCGTTAGCCCCCAAAAATGCAAGCCCTCCACTCACGTATTCTTCCACTACAACAATCAGAATGGTTAGGTAGGGCGCTCAAATCAGAATTGTTATTTTGTTCATCTACTCCCACTTGCTTAAAGAGCTTCCTGCTTAATAAATCAAGGTGAAAATAAGTAAAATGAACCTCCAAACATAAATGAATAGAGAAGAAGTAAATCATACTACAAACTTGCTGAATCTGGGATGCCAAACATATATATTGTGTGGCCTACGGTGCTTAATTATATGGCCTAGTTTGCTTTCATAATAGCCATAAATCATACTACAAACTTGCCCTTGCTGACAATAAGTATGGCGTAAAAAAATGGTAGTGAGTAGTAGCATACAACTATTTCCGTCCATGGAACATCACACAACTAGTCCGCTTGAACAATATTTCCATCCATGGAACATCACACAACTAGTCTGCTTGAACAAAAAAAAATGCAAATTCTGAAAGCCTGATGCATATGAAAATAGCAGTCTATAGAAAAACTTGAATCCCTTCAACCTGACTATTGGTTTTGTTCTAGGAAAAATAATTAAAAAAGGATGAACTACTAAGTTCAGAGTAGCTTTGTTCTTTTTGACAAGTGAAGCTTCCAATCTCTTGGTGTCACAACACAATGAACTGAACATACACATCGATTGTTCAAAGCAAAAACAATGTCACTTGCAGCAAATCGACAAACCCGTAGCAGCAGCTAGGCTCCAAGGTGCACGAGAGGGATCTAGAACCTAAAAATTGTGCAAGGACATAACTTAAAAAATTGTTTCAGCAGCTAGCACGCACGAATCTGGATGTACGAGTTACAAAGGTAAGCAAAAGTGGGCGCGAGAAAAAGCAAGCGCGTACCTGTCCTCGTCGGCCGGAGCACAACGAGGTGATGAGGTCCCAGATCCTTAAGCTGAAGCCATACTTTCATATCCTGTCCCAGAACTAAAGTTGTACTCTGAAACCTCACAAACAACTGGGTAAACAATAGGAGAGGAATCAGAGCGGAAAATATCAGACATTAAATCAGAGGAACCCCAAGCGAAAAATGGATAAAACCAGAAGGGGATTCGATGAACAGCATACCAACGAGTGCACAACATCACTTCTATGCCTTCGATCTGGAGTTTCACCGCCGCTAATGGATGGATTCGAAGAAGCGTGAAGAAATCACAGGGGAGGGAGAAGAGAGAGAAAAACCCTAGAGAGAGAGGGGGCGGGTGGAAATGAGAGGTCCAGAGAGAGGAACAGGCATGCGCGTCTCGAGAATTGAACGGTTTTGGTCAAATATAATGATAGGTGGGCCCGATTGGAAAATTAATCGTTTGTTGGTGCGCGCAGTTTGGTGGTGGTGGACATGAACCAGGCCGGCCGTTCCGTCCAACGAAAAGCTGGCCGGCCTGATTATAGTCTTTACCTTAAATCAAATGTTATCCTTGCTATTATTTCCAATCAAATAAATATAAGTCCTTCATATTTTGTGTGTATATAAGCTCGACCCGCTACGTACCTTATAAAAACCAAGTAAATAATAAGAAAGAAACAGGAAATAACCTGTTTTGGCACACTTCTTTTTTTACACATCCTCTAGATAGTTTAATTATTAGCGGACTCATGGCTTTGCTATATCATGGTGGCAGATACTTCCTTGTTATTGACGACGTATGGGAGACGGAATCTTGGGAGACAATCAAATTGGCTTTTGTTGAGAACAATAGGGAAAGTAGAATTATCACAACTACTCGTAAACATGAAGTTGCTGGAAAAGCTGATGAGGTTTACAAGCTACAACCATTATCAGATCTTAACTCTAGAAAGTTATTCTTTGCAAGGCTATTTGGTGGTGAAAGCAAATTTCCTAAGCATCAACCTAATGATATATCTGAGAAAATTTTAAGGTGTGGTGGCATACCACTTGTTTCATCACAATGGCTAGCCTGTTGGTGGGTAAACCTATGGATGAATGGTCAGAGGTACATCAGTCTATTGGTTTTGCCAATAAAGAAAACCAGCAAGTAGATAATACCGAAAACATACTATCTTTTAGTTACATAACCTACCTTCTCATCTAAGGACATGCTTATTGTATCTAAGCATGTTCCCGGAAGAATATTCCATTGAGAAAAGCAGTGTGGTGTGGATGTGGATAGCTGAAGGTTTTGTTCAGGAGAGAAAAGGAATGTCCTCATTTGAGATTGGAGAGGGATACTTCAACCAGCTTGTAAATAGAAGCCTGATCCAGCTGATCATAACAGGTATGGAACGGTATGTGGTTGTCAGGTTCATGATATGATACTGGATCTCATCCGTTCCATTGCTTTTGAAGACAACTTTCTCACTATATTAGACAAGAATGAAGGGGCGTCATCATCATCACAAGGGAAAATTCGTAGGTTAGCCCTTCAAGATAACAGAGCCATGAAGGCACGTGTGGATATGCAAGTAGTGAGTTCATTCATTTCATGGTGGTGGGATATTAGCAAGGGTATCTCACTTTCAAGCTTTAAGCTTTTACGTGTGCTAGCACTACGTACTAATTCATATTCCTACTACTCCAATAATCGGCGCCATGTGCAGTTGACTCTCCGGAATTTACTTCGGTTGAGGTATCTGAAGCTACGTGTGGACGCAGCATTGTGCTCCCAGCAGACTAAAGGTTTTGCAGTATTAGACGAGGAAAAATATGGGATTAATGAAGAGGTGACACCGAGATTGGGCCATGTAACAAAGTTGTTGTGCCTGCGAATCAAAGGCCGGATCAACACACTGCCAGATGGAATCGGAGAGCTGACATCCCTGGAGGAGATGGATATATATTATGGAGGTGAGGAAGAAGAAGCACAGATGCGATTTGTGAAGGAGCTGTGCGGCCTCAGGGAACTCACGGTGCTCTGCGTTGATATTCCTTTTCCGTTGACGGCAGAGGTGATGGGAGAAGTGGAGGACGATGATGTGGTGCAGCAGTTGTTGCGCAATCTCCAAAAGTTGGAGATCCTGTCACTGAGGACGTCCACGTCATTTCCGATATATGCAGACACAAGGGTGTGCGAAGCAACGGGCTTCTTTCTCCCTCAGCACCTCCGTGTGTTGTCTCTAATCTGGATTAGCTTCTCTCGGTTTCCATCATTATGCATCAACCCCTCGCGTCTTCCCAACCTCTCCCACCTGTCCCTGCGTTTGCATGCCATGGACGAGCAGGACCTGAGAATCCTCGGCTGGTTGCCCCAGCTCAGTTCCCTCGACCTGTTTGCAGATGAGGTGGTATGCAACATCACTAGAACAACTGCTGATGATGCCTGCTTATCAGTATTCCTGGTGCAAGGAGGTCCGGTTGCTGCTTCCAAGCCAGGAGGACTCCGGTAGCAGCAGCATTTCGTTTTGTATGCAGAATGTGCGAGCTTCTATGTTCTTGGGCTTTGAAAGGGGGGGACACCGTTTGCAAAGCTGTAAGTGTCGCCCCAACCCTGATGCCAAGCATCCAGGAGCTTTTGTTTACAATATACGTACAAGAATTCATTAGCCACGACGATGACTGCGTCAGCCTCGCCTTGGAGTACTTCGCCTCACTCCGGATTCCGGAATGTCGATGCACGTATCCACTGTGACGACTCATCTGCTACCGAGGTGCAGCAAGTGGAAGCAGCGCTGCGCCGCGCAGTTGATGCCCATCCCAACCGTCCCACACTTGAGGTTAGGGATCTAAGTGGGTATCTAATAATTTTTTCTGAATCTGCTGGTTAATTATGTTGAGAATATTCCATATTCTAGTGATCAATTAGTGGGTAATTAGCAACTACTAATTGAAGTTACCATCTCCCCACGAAGGGGCGCGTGGGAGCGTGGCTCCCAGAACTGGCATCCCTGCCATTTGTATAAATGCCAGCATTGTTCATCAATAAAGACTTACTTTTACTGTTTACAATTATTGTTCCCGTTTACACTTAACACGTTATCAGCGCTCTAACAACTGAGAAGCAGAAGGCCATGAGCAGTTCGCCGGCGAGTTCGCCGGAGAAGAAGGCAGGAGCAGCCTCCAACCAGAAGAGGTACCATGCCTACCATCGACGAACTTGTTGGCGATGTCATGAACCTTCCTCTTCCTCGCCGTGCTCGCCGCCTGAGGTACCTGATTCAGCACTATGTGTGCCACACCCTCCTCTAAAACTACATGGCGTCGCCTGACGCCGCTGAGGAGGCCTTCCATCTCTGGAACGCCGTGGAGTCGCCCTTGCCAGCCTCTCCTCGCCGTAGCAGGAACGCGTGCATCTCGGCAGGAGGCAGCCGGGCCTTCAACCGCCAAGGTGGCAGCGCCGGCGAAGGCGCCCGGCGCGCCGCCGGCTGCCCCGGCGGCCATCCGAGTCGATGCCGGTCCCGGTGAGCCGCCGTCGAACGTCGCCGTCCCCACAGTGCCTATTCAACCACTGACCAGGACCCCACCCGCCCGCATCCAGGTGGCCAATGTGGCCTATTGCGACACGCACGGGTGGACGGTCGTGGTTCAGGTGCCGGTGGTCTTGTGCTCCTTGCCTCTAGATGAGTCATCACCGCCGACCACCAGAGTGGTTCTTGCTTCACCGGCGAGGGAGCCCGTGGCGCCACGTGCTTCTTCACCCGTCACAGGCCACCGCCGCAGCAGGTCTCCTTCCTCGCCGCCGTCGGGACCTCCCCGTTCGGTGCCGAGGGTGAACGGGTCGGCTACTGCAGCCGGGCGCCCGCTCGCCAATGGCCATGCTACGGAGACCATTGCGGCTCGCAGGGGCTTTCCCCCGCTACGCCTCTTCTCCAGAGACGCCGACAACACCGTCGTCGAGCCAGCACTGCAGGCCTCGGCGCCACCACCTCCGTCTTCACCACCGGTCAGCCCCGCGCTCCGCAGGACGTGGATCAACGTCCCGCATGGCCCGTCCGCTCCTCCGTCGCCAAGCCTCGCACACGTTGTCGTTTGCTCGTGCGGAAGCCCGAGCTCCGGGACTCAGGGCAGCGGGCGCATCGGCGGCCAAGGTGAGGACCAGGCTTCTCCCTCTGGGGGAGGCCTGACGCGCCTTCCACCTGAGCGGCCTTCGGCGTGGATGGGGGAGCCGCTGGCCCGGCCTCGTCGACGGCGACAGAGGTGCGGGGGCCGATGGCGGCCCCATCCTCGATCTGCACCGGAGATCGATCTCTGGTGGTCGATGGTCAAGCGGAGGGGGCGGATCTGCAACGGGTGAGGCAGCTGCTGGTTGGTGATGGTGAGGAGGCGGCGGTAATAGCGGCGGAGCAAGCGGCGGCGCTGGCAGCCATGCCTGGCTGCGCTGCGGGGGAGGAGGCAGTAGGGTTACCAACCCTAACCGGCGCTTTCTTAAACGTGGGCGGTTGGGCCACCAGGTGGACGGGCCAGAGGTTGGGCCAGGCGGCCGCACCGGCTCGGCGGGCGGCCGGCGCGAACGGCCGGCCGGGCCGGACGGCCGCGCTAGCCCGATGGGCCCCAAGGTGACGACGCCGGCTACCGGGCCGTGACGCCGGTTAGGAGGCACGCAGCCACGGGCCGGATGGGCAAGGCGGCCGCAACGGCCTGCTGGCGGCAGTTCGGGCCGACGCGCAGCAAGCTGGCTGGGCCGGTTGGCCATGCGGCTATGCTTGCTGGGCCCATCCATCTATCTGTTTTCTTTTATTTATTTCATTTAGAAATTTCCAGCAGTTTATATTTCTATTCATAGATATTAGTCTATGTTAATTGTTGTTGTTTATCACTGTTTAGTCTTGCTACTTTATTAAGTCTAGATATATTATGTGATAGTTATGTACAAATGTGTTCTTATCACTTATGTACTTTGCAATTTCGAATATTAATGTTAGTATGTTTGTGTAAATCTTATCACTTTCATACTTAATTTTATTATTGCTATGTTTTGTTCACATACATCATCTCATTGTTGTGATTTTCTTCATTAGTAAAACATTACTAGTGATTTCTTGCAATTAATTTATACATTTCCCTCAAAATTTTGGGATACAAACATTAGGTGATAGAGATCATATCCATATCTATGGATTTTGACGGTCTATCACTAAAGGTCTACATCATGCTCATTTTGAAGATTGATGATTACCTATATAATGTTCCCAAAAACAAGGATTAAATATGAAAATATTGCAATGGCTTACACTATTAAAGTGACTACCATTGAGGATTTTGGTTTACACTATTGTAGTGATTACCAAATTCAATGCTCAATCATTAACTTGAGTATACATATGGTGTGATGGAGACCTTAGCAAAGGTTGCACTTAATTCAAGATGAATTATTTGCATTAAGACCATGCTTTGGCAACAAATTATTTGCCTATCATTTTGATCTACTCTATGTCCTATGGCATTTGAGACTATCTACCATGTATACAAGTTCATAAGATTAAAATTTAAGGGTTTACAAGCTATTTGTTTACCTTGTGCTTTTATCAATCCTTGAAGAGTTATGTTATTTAAATTAATTTGCATTTATTACAAGATTGTTTAACCACTTGATTATACTTAATGTATAATATTAATCATGTGGTCCTACATTGTAGGCTATGGCCATGGCAAAAGAGTTCGATGAACTCGCCATTGATGGTCACAATTACCCCACTTGGGCTTCGGATATAAAGATTAACTTTGCATCCCGTGGACTTTTGCCATACCTTAGCGAGCCTACTGCAGGTGTCGTTTTGGATGAACAAAAGAAGTTTGGCGCCCTAATGCTATTGAGGTTTTACATCCACAAGGATCTCAACCAAGAGTACCTTATGGAGATGAATCCTCATGTTTTATGGCTTGCGCTTAAAGAACGTTATGATCAGCAAAAGGAACTCATTTGGCCAGAGGCTAATCATGAGTGGAACCATTTGCATTTGTAGGACTTCGAGTCTGTTGTAGACTACAATCATGTTGTTCATAAAATTTGCTCTAAGTTGAAGTTTTGTGAGAAAGAACCAACAGATGCTGATAAGATTGAGAAAACTCTTTCTACCATGCTTCCTGCGGATCGAGTCTTGCAACAGCAGTACCGGGCTAATAAATTCACTCAATATTCTCAACTTATCCACACATTGACTCAGGCCGAGAAACATGATGAGCTTCTAATGAGAACCATCATAAGCACCCGATGGGTGCAGCACCTCTTCCTGAAGTTCATAGTGTGCAGGGTAAGGGAAAGAAAAATAAGATAAAGTTCAAGGGATCCAATTTTGGTGACCCAAAGAACAAGCCCGAGAAGAAAACTTTCAACAAAAAGCACAAGCCTTATCATAAGGGTAAGCGAGGTAGTGATACTAAGGCCAAAAATGACTCTAAATGTCATAGATGTGGCACTTTTAATCTCCTTGCTAAAGATTGCCATACTCCAAAGCATTTGGTAGCTCTCTACCAAAAGTCCTTAAAGGATGGAAAGCAAAGCAAGGAAAAAGAGCCAAGATATGAAGCACACTTCAATCTTGCACCTGCTGTGAACAAGGAAGTGGGTTGTTCAAACAACAATGACAACCTAGATCTCATGAAGGAGAAGCTTACCACTACCGATGACATGCTCGTGGAGTTCACCTCAAACGACATGTTTGGAGACTTGGAATAAATTGTCTCAAGCCGAAGCTACTATTTAATTATAGTGTGGGATTATTAAAGTGTTGTAACAAGTTAAGTTGTGCAAACTCTATGTATGAGAGATGCAAACTTGTGAGACGGATGTATTGTGATGGTACTTATGTATTGTAATGACATACTCATATGTTGGATATTGTAATACATTAGTATGTGTCTAAATAAGCAGTCTTTTAATTATGTCGTACTTTCTTATTTATGATAGATGTCTTGTGATGTCAATCCAATGGAGGAGGAATTATGTATTGTTGATAGTGGTACTACTAACACAATACTAAGGAAGATGAAATATTTCCAGTCTCTTAGAAAAAGAAGAGGAAATGTTATGACCATCGTGGGAAGCGATGCTTTAATAGTTGGTTCAGGACGAGCCACTATTGTTCTCCCTAAGGGTGCACAATTGACGATAAAGGATGCTTTACTTTATCCGAAATCAACACGTACCCTACTAAGCTATAAAGTTGTGTAGCGATCTAGGCCCTTTCGCACCTTTGGTAAGGGTGTGTTTCGGTGATAAATGACAACCATATGCTTGTGACTAACCTTTGTTTTGAAGCGGATTTCTAATTGGGTTATTGTCACGAGTATTGAATGGAATGAGACCCCTCAATTTGATTTAATGGGCTCAATTTGGTCGAAGACTGCAAGGCTAAGGACTTTGTTAGTTCAAAGTGTCGCAAAGGAGATGAAGGACACTTGGATTGCTAATTTGTAGTTTCGACCATACTATTAAGAGGGGTTCGTACACTAGTAGCTTGACCATGCACTCCAAAAGCCATAAAATATGCACACTCAAGTTCCTTGGATGCTATCTAGCTCAGAGAGTTCATGGAAGCAAGGTTGAAACAAAAGAATCGACGGAAAACTCAAAGGCGCTGAATTGGATGAGTCGAAATCAAATTCATAGCGTCGGATGATCCGACACCCAAGTTTTAACACGCGTCGGATGAGTGAAGGATCAGATGGCGACTAGAGAGGGGGGAGTGAATAGGAGCCGGTAAAAATTCTTCTCAAAGAACCCGGCCTATACCCTAGTCAAATCCCGGTCACACACAAGCGATGGATCGAATCACACTCCAATCGCCAAGACAACGAGGTTATGGATCAACCTCTAGTCTTAGGAATGATTCCTTGAGGCACACGCGGAAGCACGAAAGGAGGGAGGAATCGAACCAAAGAGCAAAGTAGCAAGGCTCTGGCGGACCGTCCGGCCAGGAGAGGCGGACTGTCCGAAGTGGCCACGCGGACCGTCCGCCAATGTACCGTGGACTGTCCGCACGGGTACGGCGGACCGTCCGGCCTAGGCCGCGGACTGTCCGTTAAAGCCAACAGAACCTCCAGTAGCGAACCCCGAAAAACGGACCGTCCGCGGGGAGCACGCGGACTGTCCGCCAGGCACCCGTGGACCGTCCGCCCGCTGCTGCGAACTGTCCGAAACAACTTCCAACCAAAACACGAAACTAAAACGGATCGAAACGAAAGGCGAGCAAGAACACGAAGAACACCGGACGAACTCGTGCGGCGCGGACCGTCCGCGAGGCACGGGCAGAGCAGAAAAACGCCCGACCTCGAAGGTCAACTCCCCCAAATCATCATCGGATTTCCCAAACGGTTGAAGCTGTGGAGACAAGGGTTTGGGTACTTGAAAAGCGTCACACAAGGATGCTATAGCCCAAAAATCTTGCCTCCTAACTCCCTAAATCACAGGGAATCGCGAATCCTTTGAGCACCACCAAAAGCTAGAGCACCGAACGAAAATCCTTGAATCGAAGTGGTTTCCCGGCGTTTGAGGGCACAGGATCAATCACAAAGATGCACGAGACATCTATCCATGTTTCCCTCAAAGAAATCCGGGGAGAAACCCACTCAAATCCGCAGAATCACACCGAGAACAAAGGCACGAAAACAAGCACAAAAAGACCACGAAAAACACAACTCCGAATCTTCTATACAAACCAGGAAAGATTCACAAGGTCTAGCATGCCGCCCTAGCATCCATCCCTCTCAACAAATCTCTCATGAAGCTCTCATGCTAGCCTAGAGAAAATGGAAGAAAAATAGCTACGAAAATGAGAAATGGGAGGGAGGAAATGAAACCCTAAGTCGCCGAGAAAGAGAGCCATCCACACACCCTCATGGCTTATATATCGGGTCCCGCCGGAGTGGTAAATGACTCGACCACCCCTAACTCAACTACTGGCGATACAACCCACGCAGGGGCATTTAGGTAATGTTTGTGGGTCTTGCCATCGGACGGCCACGCCTTTGCCGCACCCCGCGTCCTCCCGACGCAAGCCGTGCGATCCCGCCGCGTGTCCTCCGCTTCGAAGCTTCCCGACACGCCCGGATCCCGTCTCCGTCGTGTTGGGCCCTCGGACTTGGTTTTGAGGCCCAAACCAAGAAACCGTCCTCCGATGGTTTCGTGGGCAAACCACCAAACCCCGCGTGCTTGGTTCGGCCTCCCGCCAAACCACTTGACTTGACCGCCACTTGGTTCGGCTCGTTTGTCCATGACTTCGTCTCGCTTGTGTCGCCACCATGTGGCCCGCACCCCGATCCGTGTCCACCGGTCCCTCGAGCCGAGCCTACTTGTCTCTCCATCTCCCGGAGGCCCCTCAAGGCTGAAGACCTTTCGCGCCCGTTCTTCACCTGCAACAACACGAACTAGGCCGCAGCCTACACCCGCGCACTAAGCCAAGAGTCAGTCCAACACCCATTGTCAATCACTCATCACTGAGGAGCGGTCATCCATCGACCACCGGGACGCTCCTGGTCCTCAATCGCCCCCTTGATGAGTGCATTGACAACACTCAACGCGAAATGAAATTCAGAGAAAGAAAGAAAGGAAGAAGAAAGAAAAACAAAGAAGCTCAACTCATGACCAAAACCAAAGAAAGGCAAAGAAAGGTCACAGGCCAAGCAAAGCACAAACTCCATACTGAAATCAGCAAGAAAGCTCCCCCTGAGCAAATGCAAGCTCCCCCTGAACATGTGGATGCAAACTTCCAAGATTTAGCTCACCTCTTCTGAATTTTCATTAAGCTCACCTCTTCTCCCCCTTGTTGACAATGTATGAATCAAGGTGAAAAAGCAGAAATGCAAAGCAAAGCATATAAGCATCTACATGAGCTTCTCAAATAGGCCAAATCTAGTGTCAAAGGCTAAAAATGAGACAAAGATCACACATATGAATCATAGCATAGTCAAAGCATTGCCACAAATAATATATGAAAATACAAGCATGTGACAAAGCAAAATTTTCAGATTGAAGCAGTTGTACCAAAAGAAGGCTCGCTTCACATGTAAAAGCCTATCCATGTCACACTTGAGCCACAAACATGCATACCATTAAAAGATCATACAAGGATATCAAATTCTCAGCAAAAGATCATGGCAAACACCCATAAAGCAAAGCATGTCATGTCAATGCTCATGAGCCATGTGTCCACTTCGGGGAGACTTCTCCACTTGTGAACATCATGCAACATGTTTTGCACCCATATGTGAAAGATAAGACATTTTAAGCATAGACATGATGGATGGAGCATTTTTCAAGCATTATACACTTCTTTTCAAGATGAAATCATTTCATGGTACATGAAGTGCCTTTGCGGCAAAAAGAAGCTTATGCTCCCCCATGAATGCAACATAGGCTAAACATTCACAATGATATTCGGCCTTTGGCCCAAATGCAAGAAAAAGGCATCCAAGCACAATCTAAGCATAGAAAGCACATTTAGACTAAAACGTGACATGGATACACTACTACACATGAGTGGAGAACAATTCACCAAAAATTAGTCAAGATTAGGATTTATTTCAAAAAGGGCTATCTCACCACACATATATCTCAAATATTTCAAGAGCATAGCCTCACATCACCATTTCTCCACACATATGACCAATATCTCACAAATAGCCAAAGAGACTCAAATAAGGCATATGAAAGAAGCTCATCATCCTAAAATGCAATATGATACAAATGCAACATGATATATGACAATATGGCTATCCTACCATGGTTTGAACAACAAGCAAAACATATATATACATCAAAGTAAAACATGGTATGATTCATATGGTACAAGAGAAAATCCCCCAAGAATCAACTAGAAAGGGCAACAAACCCCAAGTTCCCCCCGCAACCGCACAAATGTAGCTTGGTCGAGAGGCTTTGTGAAAATGTTTGCAAGCTGATCTTGGGTAGGGACATGGCTCAACACAATGGTTCCTTTCTCCACATCGTCCCTCAAGAAATGATACCTCACTTCTATGTGTTTGGTTCTGGAGTGAAGCACTGGGTTTTTAGCTACGCTTATGGCACTGGTGCTATCACAAAGAAGTGGGATTTGGGTGCACTCCTCACCAAAGTCTCTCAAAGTGTATGAAATCCACAACGGTGGGAACAACAACTCGCGGCGGCAAGAATCGAAAGTGCATCTAGGCCCCTAAGTGGATTTTGGTGAATTGAATGACAAGGCGATTAAAGGACTAACGTTTTTGTTTAAGATCGTGAGCGAGGTTTTCATTATATATTCATGAGCTACTTTTGAAGTATTTTATATATGGATGTATTTTATGGCTCACATCTACAAAGATGAGTATTTGGTGCAAGGCTTCATGAGTTTATTAAAAGAGAACAAGATGATGAGTACACATTTCATGGTTCTAAAAATGGAAGCTTGCATATCCGTTGTCAATCAAGATCAAGCATTTGAAGCGGGACTTTCAAATGAGGGTCAATTGCATGTAAAGCAAAGTGGAACTCAAGGTGGATTGGATAAGTGATGAAGAGACCAACCGAGATGTCTAGGGTGAGGGACTAAGCAATCTTTGGGGTCTTGGCCCGGCCGCCATTAGTGTTTTGCTAGGGTGAAGTTCTAGCATCCGTGGGGTCTTCAAGTATCATATTCAAGCCTTAACCGAGGGAAGCGTTGCAACATGACAAAATGTTACGATTGACAATATGGAGTGACTTAAGGACTAAAGTGCTCACTCTCATGCAAAAAGGGAAATTCCTAAGTCACTAGCTCAAGTATGAAGTTGCTCAAGACATCGGCTATGTTAAAAGCCCTCTCAATGGATTTACAAAAGTACGACAAGATTGAAGATCTACCAACTCAAGCGATCAACCGGTTTTTATATTTATTCTTGGGTTTAGGTATGCCGTACTATCAAGAGGGATGCAACATTAGCTCTAAGACAAAAGATCAAAAGTGCTCATTAGTTGACCTAAGCGAGAACAAGCCTTGAGAGAGTCTCGAGTAGTCTAACAAACCTATAACCCGGCCTTTGCCTTTTCAACTCATGTTGAAGAGCTTGTGAGAAGAGAAAAGGGTTTTGGGGCTCTCTCTGCGGGCGGTCTAACCGCCCAAGGGGGGGCGGTCTAACCGCCCCTAGCGCCCAACGGCTAGTTTTCAAGCCGACCGTTGGGGGGCGGTCTAACCGCCCTAACCGGGCGGTCTAACCGCCTTCGTCCGTGAACTAACGGCTAGTTTTCCTTGTGAGGGGTATAAGTACCCCACGAGCTCCACTTGTTGGGGGCTGCTCGATTCTAGGGTTGCTTTGAGGTGCTTCCCCTGTCGTTTTTCATAAGCCAAAGCCAAAGAAATATCTCCCCAACTCTCTCTTTGTGAGATTAGCTATTCAAGACATATCTTTGTGTTGGGTTGAGAGTTTAAGCCTTTGTGAGCTTGTGTGAGCCGAGCAAGAGCAACCCATAGCTTGAGCACTTGTGATTCTCGTCGGAAAGCTTTTGAAGCATTTGTTACTCTTGGAGGTTTGCCTCCTAGACGGCTAGGCGTCGCCGGATAGCTCCCAAGGTTGTGGTGAGCAAGCGGCAAGTTTGTAAGGGCCGTGATCTTGCCTCTTGGTGAAAAAGATCACCTTAGTGGAAGTGAGGAAAGCGGTTGAAAGAGACCGGCTTGTTGTGGGAGAATTCCCTTACAAGCTCCTCAACGGAGACGTAGCCGTTCCTTTGTGGGCGGTGAACTTCGGGAAACAAATCCTCGTCTCTCCTTTGTGGTTTGCCTCACTTGTTTTGATCTCTAGCACATTTACTTTGCTTCCGCTCGATCTACTTGGGTGTGGTTGTCTTTGAGTGCAGGGATCATTACCCTGCTCGTGATCATCTACAGGAGCTACTCAAGAATTTCAGTTCGTGCTAGAAGTCAAGAGAAGACTTGAGTTGTTTTGCAGGTTTACTGGGAAGGCGGTCTAACCGCCCCCGGGCCGGTCTAACCGCCCCCTTGTGGTTCCGCACACCGGGGGCGGTCCTAACCGCACGGTACGGGCGGTCTAACCGCCTTGGCTAGTTAAGCTCAAGTTTTTCGGGAAAAAGGGTTTTATTTGGTCGTCGCGCCTATTCACCCCCCCCCCTCTAGGCGGCATCAAGGTCCTTTCAATTGGTATCAGAGCTTGGTGCTCCGATTCGAGCTTAACCGCTCGGAGTTTTTTGATGTCGACTACTTGTGAGGTACCGTTTGAGCCTCTAGCTTTTGATGGCTCAAACTACTCTTCTTGGCATTCCAATGTTCTCATTGCACTTAAGGTTTTGGGTCCCACCGCTGAGGGCATTATGGTTGCGAGTATCCTTCGGAGGATGAGACTTGTGTCTTACCAACGGAATTGGAGAAGAAGCGACTCAATGCCGTTGTTACTAACCTTTTGTGTAGTTGTGTATGTAGTGAACTAAAGCATCTCATTCTAACAAGTAAAGGAATTAGCAAGGATGCTCATCTCATTTGGAAATTGCTATTTGGGATAGCACACATCAAATGGGATGAGGTTGAGAGTGAGGATGATGATGAACTAGTGGAGATGTGCCCTACAACCTCTACAACAACCACCGAACATCAAACATCAACTTTCAAGCAAGAAGGAGACAAGAGAAGCGAAAGAAGAGTCTCTCCGGAGGAGGCGGTTGAACCGCCCCCGAGGGGCGGTCTAACCGCCCCCGGCGAGAGAAACCTCAACCTTCGCGTTGAAGGCGCTTGTCTCGTGGCAAAGAAGAAAAGCAAGAAAAAGAGGCAGCCAAGGGTGCAAAGAGTCAAAAGATCGAAGATTCAAGATCTTCGTCAAAAGAACTTGATCTTATCAAATCCGAACTTGCTTCCTTGGTTTGTAAGTATGAATTGTTGGCTAACAAATATGATCATGATATCAAATCTTTCTCGTCTAGAACAAAGATTGAAGAAGAAGCTAATGATGTACTAGAAGCTCAACTAGCAAAGCTCACTAGTGAGCATATGACTTTGCAAGCAACTCACAAAGAACTTAAGTGTTCACATGAGAAACTTGTGGATTCATATGCCTCACTAGAAATTGCTCATGAGGTTGTCCTCTCATCGGTAAAACATCTACAACCTCTCACACCCATTTGCACATGCTCACTTGTCAATAATGAATTTGCTTGTACTAAACCTTGTTGTATTCAAGCAAGCCAATCTAGTATTGAGCATGTATTTGTAGAAACCCGTGATGACCTCATTGCCCGAGAAAATGATGAACTCAAGCAAGAAGTTGAAAAGCTTAAAAGAGACTTGCATGTGTTGAAGGAAGAGAGCCAAGTGCAACCTTCTCAAGATAACCGTGACAACATGGTGAAGAAGCTTGAGAAGGGTTCAACCGTCACAAGTTCAACTCCCCAACAACAACATATCAAGATAATCAAAGGCAACATTCAAGCAAAGAAAACGGGGCATGACACTCCACATCGCCCCACCAAGCTCAAGGCTCAAGAAACAATCTCCAAGAAGAAAAGAAAATCAACCAGAGGGAGATTGTGCTATATATGTAAAGAGAAGGGTCATTTGGCTGCGGATTGCAAACAAGATAGGTGCACGGACCGGGGGCGGTCTAACCGCCACCCCAGGGGCGGTTAAACCGGGTGCGGTGCACAAATGCAGCGATGAGAAGAAAGTACACCCTTCAAGCAAGAAGTCGCTATGCAAGCCAAGACAAGACAAGCAAGTGGATCCCAAGCCCAGAAGTCCCAAAGGCCGCATTTGCTACACATGTCGTAAGAAGGGTCACTTGGGCAATAACTGCCCGAATGGTAACACTCCTCAATCCAACCTTGTCCATTATGATCTTCATAAGCTTAGGAATGACAAGGTGGACATTTGTACTATGAGGTTGATTTGTTCACCTCAAGTCAGTACAAGGGCCATATGGGTTCCAAAGCACATTGTGACTAATCTTGTAGGACCCAACAAGCGTTGGGTACCAAAAGGTGCTTGCTTGAGCTTGTAGGTTAATCGAGTTGCTTTGAAGTCATGGCAATGGAGAAACAATTAGCTACTTGATAACTTGCCATGAGACGGACTAGCAAGAGAGCATCACTCAGCCAATGCAATCTCGATAACTAGCACTTGAGCCGTGCCTTGGTCACTCTTAGTCCTTTGTGAACACTCATGAATCACTAGACCTAGGTTTGTGAAGCATGAGGAAGTGACCTTGACACTTTCAATGATTTCATTGTCTCATGCCATTCGATGCTCCTAATGGCTCTATAAAAGAGCACTTGTTTTTATAAGCTTTGCGGGGGTGTATTACGGGTAAAATAGAGGCTTATCAAGAATCTAGAGCTAAAAGATCATCAAAACGATCAAGGAAGAGTAGGGCGGTCTAACCGCCCCGGGGGGCGGTCTAACCGCCTAGCCCCCAGAGATGTGTTTCGCGGGTGACCCGGCACCAGTGGCAGGGTGACCCGATGCGCCTCTGGAGTGTGGCGGGTGACCCGGCACCTATGCCCGGGTAACCCGACTTGGAGCAGATCGTCGACATTTTGGTGATTACAAGGCAGTGGTAATGAGACCATCGGCATATTTGATTATTGTAAACCATTTTATGCCAAAGACATGCCTTTGTAGCAATCTCCCTTATTCTTTATTGAAATATGTGCTAAGTCTGAGAAATTCAAAATTCTCTACGCACTAATCAAGGGGGAGTTTACTTCAAAGGTTGTGTCTCTTGTGGGACTAACAATTTCTTCTAGTAAACTTGTAGTCTCATACGTTTGTGCATCTTAAGCGAGCGCTTGACTCCATCGATAAATCTCAAATAATCAAGTAAGCTATTTGTTCACAAACATTATTTATGCACAAATTCAAGTGGTCTAAATGCAAAGGTATGTCATCATGAACTCATTTGTTTACCGAAATGCATCTAGGCCATAATACCATGCTAGTGTGCCTCATTTAGCTTGTAATTGCCTCAAATGAATCCTTGTGGGCTACTCTAGATATTTGGTTGATATCTTTCAATCACTCGTCTTTGTGTCTCGAGGATGGAGGTATGAGTCAAATATTCTTGAAAAGCCATTCATTTGAGGTGGATGCATGCACTTTGTGAAATAGGATAGATTTCTCAAAAAAAAAAAACTAGCATGAGTAGGAAGTGTGCTTATTTTTAAAATATACTTGGTTCTTGGTCTTTGTGACCCTATTGATCCATTTGTGACTATAGTTCTCCGTGTTTGTTTGATGGCTAGTCACAAGTGGTGATATTTTACTCAAGTCCATATTATCCCTAGATCCATATCTTTATCTCTCTCACAAAATCTTTTGGAAGAATCAAGAATATGACTTATTTGGATTATCTCAAACTCCTCTAAGTCTAGTGAATGTTGGATCAAACTCTACTCTATATCTTTCATCCAAACATTCCATGGAAATAAAGGATCAAAACCACTATTGCTGAAAAAGGTGATTTCCGGAGCTACCGACCCTAGGGCGGAACTACCGATAAGGGCTCTCTGTACAAAATGCCTGGAATTTCTCGGTACTTCCGACACTACGTCGGTATTACCGATATGGCGTCTCCGGAGGAATTTTCTGGGAGGGCGGTTTAACCGGGGGAGGGGGCGGTTTAACCGCCCCCAGGTTTTCTATCTCGTCCTCCTTATCTCTTCTAAGTGAAATCTCGGGCATACCGGGGACCTATATGGAAAAAGGAGTCAAATCATAAGCCCGGATCGCAACCCGCCGAGTCGGCGGCGGGGGGGGCGGTCCTAACGGGTCCCGGACCCGGTTAGACCGGTCACACGGGTCCTTCGTTTTTACCCAACCCGTGACTTTTCAACCCCTCAACCCTATCCTCTCACTCCTATCTCTCTCCAACGACCGAGAACAGTCATTTTCGACCGGGGTTCAACTCCTTCTTCCTCCTCAAGCTCTCACTCCCTCCCATGGAGATTTCAAGTTTCCACCCCTAAAAATCAAATCCAATCCGTGGAAAGCACTCCCCTAAGGCGGGCTGAACCGGCTCCCCACCCGGTTCTTTGGATTTCATCCCGGTTTCATCTCTCCAAAGGTATTCAAATCTTGTTTTTACCCGATCTATCAACTCCATGAGTAGTTTTGAATATCCTTGGGTAGAACTTATCCTGGCAACCCCTAGAAGACTTTCCTAAAGTTTGGTTCCATTTCCTTTAGTACATTGTCATGAACTCTTTTTTGGTTGATCGGCGGGGGGGGCGGTCTAACCGCCCCCGCAGGCGGTCTAACCGCCCGCGCGCATTAGTGAGCCATTTGTTGATCTCTCGCATGTACTTGAATCCTCAATCACTTTAGGGTCGTCTCATGAACAAGAATCGCCTATTCAATATACCGTGTTGCCGTGTTTGGCCGAAAGAAGCCATTGGCTCAAAACTAGCATGGGCGGTCTAACCGGCCCCCTAGGGCGGTTTAACCGCCCGGCCGCTTTGTGCCAATTGCTACGGGATCGCCGAGCCTCGACGCTCATTCAAGCCAATCTTGCTCCCGGTATCTCACACCTTTGCTTTTTCACATCTTGTGATCCAGGAACGACGACAATGCCAAAGGGTGCGGGTGTTCGAAAAAAGGAAGAAAAGAGGTAGTGGTGAGGTCGGGACCATCCTCCGGTCCTAGCGTTAATTTGAGACCAAGAGGACCGCCACCACCTCCCCGTCTACTATGGGGATGATATTGAGATGAGTGACGGGGTGGAGAGTAGTGATGATGATGTTGAGGATCCCTCTCTCAACTTTGAGCTCGAGTTTGGAGAAATCGGGGAGTTGCGGGTGGAGGAAATGATAGCAATGATGACGGTGATGAGGAAGAGGATGAGGAAGAAGAGCAACGAAGGTGGTCGGCAGCAGCGGCTTGGTAGGCCATACATCAGAGAGCCTAACTATCCTTCCTACAGAGGGCCCGTTGATTATTATCAGGCAGGGATGGCAGACACTGTAGTGAACTTGAGAAGGACTAACCCAGCTAATGAGGAGAGGTCTGCTACAGACTACAGGTTTCGTACCATCTTTCAGCAGGACTACTACACCACAGCTATCATCACTGGCAGAAAATCAAAAATCACTAATGATGCTCAGTATGTGGATTGGGAGTTTATGGAGAGGAAGAATAATCCGATCTTTGATGAGGTAATTCAGGCTTGTGAGGCTAAAGGGATTAAGGCCCTCATGGGGTTCAAGCAAGCATTGGAATAAAGAACTCATTGCCCAGTTTTATGCGACAGTGTATTTTGGCTATGTGCCAAAAGAGGATGGGCGGAGTGACGAGCCATGTTTTGGATGACTGAGGGTGAGAGTCATCACCTCTCATTCTCAAACTTTCTCACTCTGTTCAGGTTACCTGATGATGGGTTTGCTAGATTTCTTCATGATGAGGGTCCGCTTGAGGCAAAAAGGATGGCATTTATGTATCCCGTAAATGCAAGGGACGATTGGGGACATGTGAAGGGCCTATACACATACTACTCCATCCTCAACCGTCTATTCGGAAAAACGCTCACTCCTAGGGATGGCAACACCTCGGACATCACCGCTTTTCGCAGGAACTTGATGGTGGCTATGAAGCCCGGTGAACCGGCATTTCATGTTGGTGACTTTTTGTGGCAAGAAATAAAGAACTCATCCGAAAATCCACAAAGGTTATGTAGCTATGGCCCCTACATTAGCTACATCATCAAGAAAGTAACACAAAGAGCTTATCCAAGTGACACAAAGCATCGTCCATTGCAACCTAAACCCGGTAGGACGAGTGAGGGTGCCCTCTCCACAGGATGATATGCAAGAGGAGCAAGAAATTTTTGAAGAAAGGGAGGCGCCGCGCAGCGGGAGGCATACCGGCCGGGGGCGGTTCAACCCCCCCGGGGGCGGTCTAACCGCCCCGGCGGGAGGAGAAGAAGCACACATCGCCTCTTCGCAAACCGATCGCATCTTCCTTGGTATGTGCAAAACACGGAGAGACATTGAAGTTGCTCGGCAAGATGAAAGGAAGAAGAATAAGAAGATGAGGGATACAATGAAAGCTCTTCATAATCAGGCCGGTTGTCAGCCACCTAGGTCTCCCATCTCACCATCCCCTCCAGAGGTTGAGATACCCTCCGTGGATGATAGGGTGAATGCTTTTCTCAACTCCGATCTTTACAATCAGTATGGGAGCAACTTTGGATCAGACATTGGTGCATCTTCCTCCTCGGCTCCTCCTCCTCCTCCACCCCCCACTGGTTTTGATGCGATGTTTGTTGATGACACTACTGCCCCACCTCCATGGTTTCCTCCTCCATCGACTGATGAGTGGGCGGCACGTGTCTCACATGAATTCTTTGATCAGCCTGCCACTTCCTATGGTATGGATAGTTCACTCTTGTCTTTATTTCTGAAATCCATCCATATTTAGCTCTTTCTTATCCTAGCTTCTATTTTGTGGGTGCCTAGTTGCAAATCCAAGCACGGAGGCGAAACGTGGGATCGGTGGCGGCGAGCGGTAATTTGACAAGAAAGATTTCTTCTCCGGGCCCTTTATGGATGTTTGATGACAAAGGGGGAGAAGAGATGGATTAAAGCCTTGTGTTTGTAGCTACTCCGTGTGGGGCGGTCTAACCGCCCCCGGCGCGCGGTCTAACCGCCCGCCCCCCGGGAGTTGAGAGTGAGTGGCTTGTATTAATTGAATCTCTACCCTATCTTATGGACTTGAGTATTTGTATGAGTGCTACTGAGTGTGAAGAACTTCTTTATGTATCTTAAGTGACATTTGTGATAGTTTGTGATGCATAGCTTGGTTGATGAATGTTTTTGTAAGCTGAATGGGGGAGGCGGTCTAACCGGCCTGCAACCCCGGTCTGACCGCCCCTGCCCAAACAGCATACACTTCACTTTGTTGAGTGATTGCCATGCCATACGCATCACGGATTTTATTTTTGTCGCTCACACATGTTGCACTCCACTGACTCCTAGATATAGGGGGAGCTCACACGCCTTTTCTTCCAAATTTGTGCTATTGGCATTTGAGGCCAACTTTTTGAAATCTAACTCAAAGCACAAATTAAGGGGGAGCTCTAGCTATATATAAGAGTCTAAATGCGCTTTATTGTTTTATTTGTAAGCTTTAATCGAGTTGTCATCAATCACCAAAAAGGGGGAGATTGAAAGTGCATCTAGGCCCCTAAGTGGATTTTGGTGAATTGAATGACAAGGCGATTAAAGGACTAACGTTTTTGTTTAAGATCGTGAGCAGGTTTTCATTATATATTCATGAGCTACTTTTGAAGTATTTTATATATGGATGTATTTTATGGCTCACATCTACAAAGATGAGTATTTGGTGCAAGGCTTCATGAGTTTATTAAAAGAGAACAAGATGATGAGTACACATTTCATGGTTCTAAAAATGGAAGCTTGCATATCCGTTGTCAATCAAGATCAAGCATTTGAAGCGGGACTTTCAAATGAGGGTCAATTGCATGTAAAGCAAAGTGGAACTCAAGGTGGATTGGATAAGTGATGAAGAGACCAACCGAGATGTCTAGGGTGAGGGACTAAGCAATCTTTGGGGTCTTGGCCCGCCGCCATTAGTGTTTTGCTAGGGTGAAGTTCTAGCATCCGTGGGGTCTTCAAGTATCATATTCAAGCCTTAACCGAGGGAAGCGTTGCAACATGACAAAATGTTACGATTGACAATATGGAGTGACTTAAGGACTAAAGTGCTCACTCTCATGCAAAAAGGGAAATTCCTAAGTCACTAGCTCAAGTATGAAGTTGCTCAAGACATCGGCTATGTTAAAAGCCCTCTCAATGGATTTACAAAAGTACGACAAGATTGAAGATCTACCAACTCAAGCGATCAACCGGTTTTTATATTTATTCTTGGGTTTAGGTATGCCGTACTATCAAGAGGGATGCAACATTAGCTCTAAGACAAAAGATCAAAAGTGCTCATTAGTTGACCTAAGCGAGAACAAGCCTTGAGAGAGTCTCTCGAGTAGTCTAACAAACCTATAACCCGGCCTTTGCCTTTTCAACTCATGTTGAAGAGCTTGTGAGAAGAGAAAAGGGTTTTGGGGCTCTCTCTGCCCGGGGCGGTCTAACCGCCCAAGGGGGCGGTCTAACCGCCCCTAGCGACCCAACGGCTAGTTTTCAACCGACCGTTGGGGGGGCGGTCTAACCGCCCTAACCGAGCGGTCTAACCGCCTTCGTCCGTGAACTAACGGCTAGTTTTCCTTGTGAGGGGTATAAGTACCCCACGAGCTCCACTTGTTGGGGGCTGCCGATTCTAGGGTTGCCGAGGTGCTTCCCCGTCGTTTTTCATAAGCCAAAGCCAAAGAAATATCTCCCCAACTCTCTCTTTGTGAGATTAGCTATTCAAGACATATCTTTGTGTTGGGTTGAGAGTTTAAGCCTTTGTGAGCTTGTGTGAGCTGAGCAAGAGCAACCCATAGCTTGAGCACTTGTGATTCTCGTCGGAAAGCCTTTGAAGCATTTGTTACTCTTGGAGGTTTGCCTCCTAGACGGCTAGGCGTCGCCGGATAGCTCCCAAGGTTGTGGTGAGCAGCGGCAAGTTTGTAAGGGCTGTGATCTTGCCTCTTGGTGAAAAAGATCACCTTAGTGGAAGTGAGGAAAGCGGTTGAAAGAGACCCGGCTTGTTGTGGGAGAATTCCCTTACAAGCTCCTCAACGGAGACGTAGCCGTTCCTTTGTGGGCGGTGAACTTCGGGAAACAAATCCTCGTCTCTCCTTTGTGGTTTGCCTCACTTGTTTTGATCTCTAGCACATTTACTTTGCTTCCGCTCGATCTACTTGGGTGTGGTTGTCTTTGAGTGCGGGGATCATTACCCCCGCTCGTGACCATCTACGGGAGCTACTCAAGAATTTCGAGTTCGTGCTAGAAGTCAAGAGAAGACTTGAGTTGTTTTGCGGGTTTACTCGGAAGGCGGTCTAACCGCCCCCGGGCCCGGTCTAACCGCCCCCTTGTGGTTCCGCACACCGGGGGCGGTCTAACCGCTCGGTACGGGCGGTCTAACCGCCTTGGCTAGTTAAGCTCAAGTTTTTTCGGGAAAAAGGGTTTTATTTGGTCATCGCGCCTATTCGCCCCCCCCTCCTAGGCGGCATCAAGGTCCTTTCGGCAACATACTCCGCCTCGGTGGTAGACCGAGCTACACTAGGCGCTTCGCGGAAGACCATGAAACCAACGAAGAACCAAGAAACCGGCAAGTACCGAAGTAGACTTCCTCTCGACTCCACAACCGACAAAATCCGCATCGGAAAAACCATGAAGAGAAAGAGTCGAGGAGGAAGAATACCAAAGGCCAAGACCGGGGGCAAGCCGTAGATACCGAAAATCCTCTTGACGGCCCGTCGATGTGATGTCCTCGGCGAAGCACGAAAACGAGCGCACGGACACACGGCCGAACCGTATGTCCGGCCTCGTCGCCGTCAAGTAGAGGAGGGAGCCGATCATGCTCCTGTACTCCCGCTGGTCCACTGGTTCTCCGTCCTCGTCCGCATCCAAAGTGGCCGTACTCCCCATGGGAGTCGACATCGGCTTCACATCTTGCATCTGGAACTTCTTCAGCATGTCTTTCATGTACTTGGTCTGGTGCACGAATGTTCCATCCTTCACTTGCTTGATCTGCAGCCCGAGAAAATACTGCAACTCGCCCATCATGCTCATCTCGAACTCCCTGCTCATCTCATCTGCAAACTTGGCAACAAGGTTATGTGACGAGCTACCAAAGACAATATCATCCACGCATATCTGAACAATCAACAAGTCATTTCCATGCTTGAGGAGAAACAAGGTCCTATCCACGGTACCCATCACAAACCCTCTGCTCAACAGAAAACCTCTCAATCTCCCATGCCAAGCACGGGGCGCCTGTTTCAACCCATACAGAGCCCTTTTCAACCTGTATACCCTGTGGGGGTACAACTCGCTCTCAAACCCAGGTGGCTGCTTCACATACACCTCCTCCTCTATGACCCCATTCAGAAAGGCACTCTTCACATCCATCTGAAACAACTTGAACCCTTTAGCCACAGCAAAAGCTAGAAGAATCCGAATTGCCTCAAGACGGGCCACAGGAGCAAAGGTCTCCTCAAAGTCGATCCCCTCCTTCTGACTAAACCCCTGAGAAACAAGCCTGGACTTGTTCCTCACAACCATCCCATTTTCACCCTCTTTGTTCTTCCAAACCCACTTGGTTCCTATAAGATGGCAATTTGGAGGTGGTTCAACTAACTCCCACACCTGGTTCCTCTCAAAGTTTTCCAACTCCTCATGCATAGAATTGACCCAGTTTGCATCAGATAAAGCGTGTCCAATGTCCTTGGGCTCAAAGGTGGCAACAAATGCAGCATGAGCGAAATGAGAGGAATTCCTGGACCTTGACCGTGTAGTACGTTCGTCGATGTCCCCAATGATCTTCGACAGGGGATGCACTTCTTGAATCCGCTGGGGAGCCTCACGCCTCGAGACTACCTCCCCCTCACCCTCAGCTTCTCTCGCCTGGTCCTCTTGTCGCACCGTCGTTGTCCATGAAGTAGACGGTCCACGCTCCATAGTGGTCGCAGGGGAAGTAGTGGGTACACACTCAGCTTCAGGCGCATGGTTCTCTCCATCATCATCTCCAGCTTCATCCTTCTCCTCTTCAAAGAGGTCCTCGGCCATCTCCTCATCACCTGCACATTCAAAGCCAAGAGAGGTACATGGCATTGTCTCGTCGAAGGTTACCTCGCAAGTCTCCATGATTTTGTTAGTCTCAAGGTTAAGCACCCTATAGGCTCTAGAATGGTTAGCATATCCAAAGAAAATACCATCACTAGACCTAGCCTCAAACTTGTCGAGTTTTCCCTTCTTAAGAATAAAGCACTTGCAGCCAAAAACTCGGAAATGACTCACCTTGGGTGCCCGACCATGCATCAGCTCATAACAAGTCTTCTTCTTCAAAGCTCGCAATAAAATCCTATTAGAGACATGACAAACCGTATTGACCGCCTCAGCCCAATACCTCCTAGGAGTCCTGTGCTCGTCGAGCATCGTCCTAGCCATCTCACAAAGAGTCCGATTTTTCCTTTCCACAACTCCATTTTGAGGAGGCACATAAGGGGTCGAATACTGATGTTCAAGACCTAGATCACGACAGAAGGCATCAAAACGAGAGTTCTTGAACTCTGAGCCATTATCACTGTGGATAGCTCGAATAGCATTCCCATGCCTCTCGTTTTTCAACCTCACAATCAGATCTCGAAAAAAGCCAAATGTCTCACTCTTATCCTCCATGAAAAACACCCAGGCATAGCGAGAGTAATCGTCCACCACAACAAGGACATACCACTTCCCACCCACCGAGCGAACTCGAGCTGGCCCAACAAGGTCCATGTGCAACAGCTGTGTCGGACGCTCGGTCATGACATCGATCAGGGGTGGATGGGGAGTGGCTACCATCTTGCCATGCCTACACGAAGCACAAACCAAATCCTTCTCAAGCTTCAACCTCGGCAATCCTCGGACAAGGTCAAGACCACTCAAGCGGGAAACCAAATCAAAGCTCAAGTGTCCCAACCGCCTATGCCATTTCCACAAATCAGAAGAAGGACCGGCCATCAAACAGCGAGCATGACCCAAAGAACGAGAGAAATCAGCCCTGAAAATCTGACCCTCGGGGATGATCATACAGACAAGATCACCTCGAGAATCTAGCAAACGAGACTCGCCAGACTTGAAACGCACCTCAAAACCCTCATCAAGCAACTGAGAAACTGAAAGCAAATTGAAACCCAAAGACTTCACAAGACCCACTCTCTTCAACGTTACCTTGTCACTCACATGCACAACACCCTCAGAAATCACCCTTCCTCGTCCATTGTCCCCAAATGTGATGTACAACTTTTCCTTCACTAGGGTGAGGCTGGAGAACCACTTCTTATCTCCGGTCATGTGTCGAGAACACCCGGAGTCGATCAACCAAATGTCCTCCAAGCCTCCTGCCTGTAGTCAGAAACAAGAACGAGAATGAGATAACGACTCGACACTGGGGTTAGCACAAAGAAAGTTGAACCAGTGTCGAGCCATCTGCTCAAAGGAGGGGTTAGCAAACATCATTCCCTTGCCACCAAGCTTCCCATGTCCCATGGAAAGATTACGAGCACCACGAGGGGGAAAACGTGGTCCGTAGTTCCTCTGGAACCCAAAGCTGCGATCATCTCCCCTAAACCCGTATTGAGGACGAGTAGGGGGACGTCCAGCAAAACCGCCACGAGCCCGACCAAATCTCTCACCAACACGCACACCATCATCTCTCCTAGCAAACCTCTCACCACCACCTCTCTGTGGGAACCCCGCCAACACTCCTCACACTTCCCACACCCCGTGGAAGTGGCACTCTAGGCTCGGGAATACCATGAGGCTGGCGATACCTGTCCTGGTTTGCTTGCTCCCTAGCAAGCCTCTCATCCCTCTTCCTCTTGTAGCAAAACTCTGCAAGATGCCTCTCCTTGCCACAATACTCACACCTGAAGGGGATGGGTTTTGGTTTTGGTTTTGGCTCTGGCTTCTCTTTAGGCTTCTCACCCTTCTCACTCACAAACCTCACCGGTTTCTGGAAGTCATTTGTCTTAGGTGGGAATTTGGGTGGGTCTTGGGTTGTGTCAAGCTTGTTGCAAAGGTGGTTGGGCTTTGGTGTGAAAGAGTTCTTGGGTGCTTTTGGAAGTGGGACTTGGATGTCTCCGATCACCTCAAACTCGGGGTTAGACTCAACACACTTCTCATACACACTCTCCCCACTGTTCTCTCCCACTTTCTCACCCAGCTTCACAAAACCCAAACCACGACCATCCGCTCTCTTGAACTCCTCAATCATGATTTTCAATTGAGGTTCCCGCCCACACAACCAACCCAACACCTTCCTCAAATAGTCATTCTCCTCATAGATGACATCCAAATGGGAAGTAAGTTCAAGATTGCGCAAAGTAACTTCATCACAGCTAGAGCATGCATTTACAATAGGAGATTTCAAAGATGCTTCCAAAGAACTAATGGTAGAACGAGCATCAACAAGCTTAGCATGCATAGTAGGACATGATTTACAAGCACCAAGCAAAGTAGGTCTAGCCTTAAGCTCATCATATTCAGTCCTAAGAGCATCTAGTTTAGCCAAAGTGGAAGCATTCTTCTCATTAAGCAACTTGATCTCATTCAACCATGCATCACACTCAAGACACTCAACATCATCAGGAGTGGAAGGAGCAAGTTTCAAAGAGTCATTCTCAAGTTTCAATTCAAGCAATTTGGACTCTAACTCTCCTACTTTCTCACTAGCATTCTCAAGTTGAGCCCTAAGATCTTTCCTCATCTTTTTGGCATCTCTTAGCACACTATCACGGTTGTCAATCAAGCCATTCAACCTAGCGATCTCAGCAAGCAAAGAGTCGGGGTCACGATTTACCTCATCCTTTGAGTCGGAGTCGTTGTCTTCCTTCTCGCTCTTCTTGCTGGTTGAGCTATGGGCCATCCCACAAAAGCCTTCAAGCGCCACACAGCTCAACCCACTGAGGTTCCGGCTTGCACTCTTCTTGCCCTTGCGCCTCCCGGCGTCTTCATCTTCACTGCTTGAGCTTGACTGCTCGTCACTTGAGCTTGAGTCGACGTCGCTCGCACCGGCCACCATCGCTCTTGCCTTGTTCTTCTTGTAGCCGCTCTTGCTCGGTCGCCGCTTGTCCTTGTCCTTGCTCTTGGACTTGTTGAAGTGCTTGCCCTTGGAGCAGTACTTGTCTTCACGCCTCGGGTGCGCCTTGTACTCGTTCACCTCCGCTTCCGGGCACTCGGCGATGAAGTGGCCTCGCTTGACACACTTGTAGCACGTCCCTGACCTCCTCCTTGCATTTCTCCGACTCTCGTGTAGTCGATCAAACCTTCTTGAGAGCAATGCTAGCTCCTCCTCGCCCAGCACATCAAACTCCTCATCTGGAATAGACATAAGAGAAGACAAGGAAAACTGTCGACAGGAAGGATTAGATTTGCCCTTTGATCCGCCCACAAGAGCAAGACTATGGTCGGGCCGAGCCCTCATGCTTGGATTGCAACTTCCTGTCAACCTCAGCCGACTTGAGCTTAGAAAAGAGGTCATCCAACTCAATAGTCAAATATTGCCCAGACTCCTTGATGGCCTCAACCTTAGCACCCCAAATATTTGGGTCCAAGACATGCAAGAGCTTCAAAGCCTGATCATGCTCGGTGTAAGGAAAATCCTCAACATTAGCTTTCATGTTGTTCACGATGGCGGTGAACCTCTGAAACATCGCATCAATGTCCTCACCGGGAAGTGGAGTGAAGTTCTCATATTGCATCCGGTAAGAGACAAAGAGGCGAGCCTTCACATGGTTATCACCACCATGAGCAACCAACAACTTCTCCCAAATTTGACAAGCAAGATTCAAATGGCGAACACGCTCAAACTCTGGATCACACAAGCTTCGGACCAAGTGATCAACGGCTTTTGCATTAGCCTCATACTTGGCCTTAGCACCGGCATCGGTCACCATAAGAGTATGGATGTTGACCGAATAGCATAGGTCTTGTCAAGCACAATGAAATCCAACAGCTTCCCACGAAGAAAGATCATCATTCGGGCCGCCCACTTGTGGTAACCCTTGCCATCGAAGTGCGGCGGACCGCCCCGCTCAACGTACGCCATCTTAGGATTCAAGACTTGTCAAAGTCGCAAAGAATCCGGCACCAAGCTCTGATACCAATTGAAGGATCAGATGGCGACTAGAGAGGGGGGGAGTGAATAGGAGCCGGTAAAAATTCTTCTCAAAGAACCCGGCCTATACCCTAGTCAAATCCCGGTCACACACAAGTGATGGATCGAATCACACGCCAATCGCCAAGACAACGAGGTTATGGATCAACCTCTAGTCTTAGGAACGATTCCTTGAGGCACACGCGGAAGCACGAAAGAAGGAGGGAGGAATTGAACCAAAGAGCAAAGCAGCAAGGCTCTGGCGGACCGTCCGGCCAGGAGAGGCGGACTGCCCGAAGTGGCCACGCGGACCGTCCGCCAATGTACCGCGGACTGTCCGCATGGGTACGGCGGACCGTCTGGCCTAGGCCGCGGACTGTCCGTTAAAGCCAACAGAACCTCCAGTAGCGAACCCCGAAAAACGGACCGTCCGCGGGGAGCACGCGGACTGTCCGCCAGGCACCCGCGGACCGTCCGCCCGCTGCTGCGGACTGTCCGAAACAACTTCCAACCAAAACACGAAACTAAAACGGATCGAAACGAAAGGCGAGCAAGAACACGAAGAACACCGGACGAACTCGTGCGGCGCGGACCGTCCGCGAGGCACGGGCAGAGCAGAAAAACGCCCGACCTCGAAGGTCAATTACCCCAAATCATCATCGGATTTCCCAAACGGTTGAAGCTGTGGAGACAAGGGTTTGGGGACTTAAAAAGCGTCACACAAGGATGCTATAGCCCAAAAATCTTGCCTCCTAACTCCCTAAATCACAGGGAATCGCGAATCCTTTGAGCACCACCAAAAGCTAGAGCACCGAACGAAAATCCTTGAATCGAAGTGGTTTCCCGACGTTTGAGGGCACAAGATCAATCACAAAGATGCACGAGACATCTATCCATGTTTCCCTCAAAGAAATCCGGGGAGAAACCTACTCAAATCCGCGGAATCACACCGAGAACAAAGGCACGAAAACAAGCACAAAAAGACCACGAAAAACACAACTCCGAATCTTCTATACAAACCAGGAAAGATTCACAAGGTCTAGCATGCCGCCCTAGCATCCATCCCTCTCAACAAATCTCTCATGAAGCTCTCATGCTAGCATAGAGAAAATGGAAGAAAAATAGCTACGAAAATGAGAAATGGGAGGGAGGAAATGAAACCCTAAGTCGCCGAGAAAGAGAGCCATCCACACACCCTCATGGCTTATATATCGGGTCCCGCCGGAGTGGTAAATGACTCGACTACCCCTAACTCAACTACTGGCGATACAACCCACGCAGGGGCATTTAGGTAATGTTTGTGGGTCTTGCCGTCGGACGGCCACGCCTTTGCCGCACCCCGCGTCCTCCCGACGCAAGCCGTGCGATCCCGCCGCGTGTCCTCCGCTTCGAAGCTTCCCGACACGCCCGGATCCCGTCTCCGTCGTGTTGGGCCCTCGGACTTGGTTTTGAGGCCCAAACCAAGAAACTGTCCTCCGATGGTTTTGTGGGCAAACCACCAAACCCCGCGTGCTTGGTCCGGCCTCCCGCCAAACCACTTGACTTGACCGCCACGGTGCACCGGCTCGCTTGTCCATGACTTCGTCTCGCTTGTGTCGCTACCATGTGGCCCGCACCCAGTCCCGCTGTCCACCGGGTCCCTCGAACTGAGCCTACTTGTCTCTCCATCTCCCGGAGGCCCCTCAAGACTGACGACCTTTCGCGCCCGTTCTTCACCTGCAACAACACGAACTAGGCCGCAACCTACACCTGCGCACTAAGCCAAGAGTCAGTCCAACACCCGTTGTCAATCACTCATCACTAAGGAGCGGTCATCCATCGACCTCCGGGACGCTCCTGGTCCTCAATGATTTCTGCAGCCAACAGATTCAAAATGGACCGTCGGATGAACCGACGGTACTGGCATCGGTTCATCCGACGCCTTAGGGTTTGGCTACAGTTCTGGTCAAGAGTCTGCACTTAAGCATCAGACGATCCGACGCCTTGACCATCGGTTCATCTGACAGCTATATTTAAATCATACAGAGACACGCCAAGACTCTACTTCAGCACCGGATGAACCGACGCTTGGATTGTATACTCAGCGGTTCATCTGACGCCTTGATTCAAATCACACAGTACCGCCCCAAGTGTGGTGCCTTCAGCACCGGATGATCCGACGGGGCGTCGGTGTATAGCGTCGGTGCATTATCTGGGTTTCTTGGTTCAACAGTTATATTGGAGTCTGTGAGTGACCGGATGATTCGACGCTCAGCAGGGGGCACCATCGGTTCATCCGACGGTACAACTTTTCAGGGGACTTTTTTCAACGGCTAGCCTCCTTTGCTATGCCTATAAAAAAGCCCCCTTCCTCTCTAGAGCTGCCTTTGCCACTCTAAAGATCCACTGCAGCCTAGGAGAGAAGGAGAGTGTGTTCTTGCCAATTGGGATTTCTCTTCCTCTTCATTGAGGTGTTCTTTTTTAGTGAGCAAGAGTTTCAAGGTGCATCCATGGCTTAGCTGAGTGCTCAGGTCAAGTGAAGGTGTGCGGTCATGTTACTCTTGGAGTTTGACGGCTCCTAGACGGTCTAGGTGACTTGGGGGTTCTTGGTGAGCTCTTGGAGATTATGGGAGCCTCAATACAAGCTTGGTGTAAACGGGTACTCTTAGTGAGCACTTGTGTCTTAGTGACTCAAGGGGGAGTGATACTCTAAGTGAGTGCTCCAACGTGGACTAGGGGGAAGCGTTAACTTCTCGATACCACGGGAAAAAATCCGGTCGCCTCTTGTCTCTCTTGTTTACTTCTAGCACTTACTTTCAGCACTTTATTTCCGCTCTCAAGTTTCTTTGCCTTTGTTCTAGCTTGTTTCGCTTGTGTGCTTCATATCTTTCCTAGGTTGTTATATTGCCTCCTAGTGTGATATTTGCTAAGGAAACTTGTGATAGTGTGCTCTAGTAGTAGGGAATGTCGTATGGACCTCCCTGGGCCCACTACCTCGGTGAGTACCAGGACCGACTACTCGGTGGGCCCCTGGGACTACTCAGCTTGCGCTACATGGCATCTGATGGCGTGGAGCACAAGGACTACAAAGGAGTAGTACTCGGTTAGGGAGCTGTACATGTTCCGCACTGTATGGAGGACTCCTAGACGTACTCGACTAGTACTCTCTCCCTACTCCGACTTGTAACCCTGCCTCCCGGACTATATAAGGCGAGGCAGGGACCTTTCTCTAGCACCCCAATCCAATCTGACTCAACTCACGGCGTACAATTACACATCCTGTAATCGTACCCTATCAATCCAGAGCTATGCAGCATACAGGACGTAGGGTATTACGCACCTCGCGGCCCGAACCTGTCTAAATTGTGTGCCACGTGTCTCTTCCTTCAAGTTATCGATCTCGGCGAGTCACATTCATCTACTTCGGGTACTCCCCTTAGTAGGTTGCCGGTCTAAAACACCGACAGCTGGCGCGCCAGGTAGGGGCTCTCGCCCGAGATCACATGGCGAACTCGACGGCTCCCCGTCTACTTCAAGCCAACCGTCGCCTTCAACCGCGGCGACACCTTCGTCTTCGGCGCCCGGGGTCCGCACCGCCGACGGCGCGGGATCTTTCCAACGCCGCCTCACCATGCCGCCCAACCCGGAGACCGGCTTCGTGACGCTCCCGGAAGCTGTCACAGGCGAACTCGCCGGCAAGTTCAGCGAAATTTCGCTCTTCAACCATCACGCTGACTTCGAGCTCGAGTCCGCTTCCAACTCGAACTCGACGTCTCTATGGGCTATCGCATGCGAGCCGGTTGCTCAGCCATCGCAGGCGATCCCCTCACCCCGTGAGCGCTCCGCGCGTGGTCCCCGCGTCCTCAGCCGGGCCCGCACGGGGGCTCCTTCTTCGCGCCGGCCGGCAAGGAACCTGTACCCGAGTACAACTCGGACTCCGACACCGCCCCCGGCCACGCTTCGGACTCCAACCCCCTCTTCGAGTTCTACTCGGATTCCGCTTACGAGTTCGACTTCGGGTCGGACCCGGAGGATCCCGAGTCCGATGGCAACTCTACTGAGCACCCCTTATCAGGGCCGGCCTCTGGGCTGGTTATATCATCTACACCGGCCGGCAGGTTCGTCTACTGGCCAGACCGCAAGCCCGCTGACCTGATAAGCGGGGACTCACGCTACGTCGCCTACATCGACTCGCTCCCATTCCAGGAGGGAACACCACTGGCCCAGGCTGACTCGAACACACCAACTGAGGTGGCGCCTTCTAAGTCCAGCCTTGGCACCCCTGATCGCCAAGTCTTCATGGCTGCCGGCGACACACCAGGACCCTCAGGGATGGATCCAGACAAGTACCTTGAGGACATCTCCTCCGACGAGCTGTCTGCCGATGCTCTGGTAGACGAGACCCACGCCAACAGAGACGCTCGACGCGAGCGTAACAGGAAGCGCAACGAACAGCGCCGACGTCTACGGGACAACCTCCCCATCCGCAACCTCGCGGAATCTCTCGAGGCGGTCGAGAGAAGAGTACATACTACCCCTGAGCAATGCCTCATGTCGATCACAGCGATCACACGTCAGGCTCAGGGCATACACGCTGGAGAGGTCATCGCCAAGCTCGCTAAAGACGCTTACTTCATGCGGGTCGACAACAGAGTCAACCAACCTCCTCCCACCAGGCACCGCGATAACGAAGCTACAAGTCGTAGTGCCAACCACGGTCCCAACCGTAGACGAGCTAAGCTCCCAACTCAGCCCAACCGTACTCGCTCCAACACCAGCGGTCCTCCACAGGACGGCAACAGCAACCGCGTTGTCCCTCACCGTGCTCCTGCCGACGGCGGAGGCCACGACCCTGACGGCGGCGGCGGCGCGCGCGAAGCTCCAACCATGGAGCCAACAGGAGGGTTGGCGGCGGCGGCGCCGCGGCGGCCGCGGCCATGCGAACGCCCACGCCTCTCGGGTGCCTCACGGGCGGCTACGACGCCCGCCGAAGATTGAGGAGCCGCGGCGGAAGAAGTCGACCACCGCAGCGACAACGACGGCTTCCCCGCCTTCTCACCTCGACTTCGCAACCTACTCCTCCCCGACAAGGTCAAGCCTTTGGGGATCACCAAGTACGATGCGAAGCAGGACCCCATTCAGTGGCTCAGGTGCTACGCCCTCTCCATCGAGAACGCTGGCGGCAACAACGACACCAAGTGCCTCTACTTCCCCTTCTGCCTGGACCAAGCTCCACTCACATGGCTCGAGTCGCTGGACAAGCACTCGATCGACAAGTGGGACTAGCTGAAGGAGCAGTTCACCAGCAACTTCGCGGGCGCCATGGGCCGATCGGGTACTCACATGGACCTGGCCATGGTCAAGCAGGAACAAGGCGAGACCCTCCGCAAGTACATGTGCCACTTCTTCGACAAGTGCGCTACCGTCGTCGACGTCACCGACAAGGAGGTCATCGACCTCTTCCAAGACGACCTCTACCATCGCCGCACCTTCGAAGACTTCGGTCGCCGCCGCCCCAGGTCCATCCCCCACCTCAAGGACATGATCATGTCCTGGGCGGATGAAGAAGACAAGGCGAACGCCAAGTATGACGCCATCCGTGGCAAGACCAAGCAGAATGCGGGCGGTGGCAGCGGCAGCAACGCGAACCAAGGCGGCCGCAACAACAACAACAACAACTACTCGGGTCCCAACCGCAAGCGCAAGCCAGACAACACTGTCGTGGCTATCCAGCGCCCTGCGAAGGAGAACCCGAAGAAGAACTCCGAAAGCTTCAAGGACCTCCTGAAGGAGAAGTGCCCGTGGCATCCAAACGGCAATCACAACACCGAGCAGTGCTACCAACTCAGGCATGCACTCAAGGATACGCCGGAGCCACCGCACCCTCACGACAAAAAGGGCAAGAAGAAGGACGGCGACAACAATGACTTCCAGGAAGCCGACAAGACTGTCAACGTTCTCTTCGGCGGACTGCCCAGCAGGCGGAAGCAGAAGGCTACCCGTCGAGAAGTCATGAGCATTGAACCAGAGGTTCCGACCCTTCTCAGGTGGTCGGAGGTACCCATCACCTTTTCCCGCGCAGATCAATGAACCAGCTTCTCCGAGCCAGGACGATTCCCTCTTGTCCTGAAACCAGTGGTCGCGGGCTCCAAACTCAACAAGGTCCTCATCGACGGTGGAAGCGGGCTCAACGTCCTTTTCACCAAGACCTTGAAGAAGATGAAGCTCGACATCACTCACATGCTCACCAAGAGCAACACGCCCTTCTATGGCATCGTCCCCGGTAACGCAGCTATCCCACTGGGCTCAGTGGTCCTGCCAGTTACCTTCGGGGAATCTCGGGACAACTACCGTACCGAGTACGTCAAGTTCGAGGTCGCGGACTTCGAGACTTCCTACCATGCCATCCTCGGCAGACCGGCCATCGCCAAGTTCATGGCGGTGCCCCACTACACCTACTTGGTACTCAAGATGCCAAGCCCAGCGGGTGTACTCTCTCTCCAAGGGGACTTGAGGATCTCCCACGACTGCGATACAGAAGCCGTGGAGATCGCCTCCTCAAATCAAGTACCCAACACCATGATGGAGGTCTACGTCACGTCGAAGAAACTTGCTACAAGTGAACTCGACATCCCTGAGAAGTCTGACAACTCCAACAAGCCTCAGCCAGCTGAGGAGATCCTGGTCAAGACGATCGACCTCGGGACAGGCGATGCCAGCAAGACCACCACCATCGGGGCCAGCCTCGACCCCAAATAGGAAGACGCGCTCATCAACTTCCTCTGGGCTAACCGCGACATCTTCGGGTGGAAGCCAGCGGACATGCCAGGAGTGCCCAGGGAGTTGATTGAGCACTGCCTCAACGTCGATCCTAAGGCCACCCCCAAGCGACAACACCTCCGACGCTTTGCCGACGACAGACGGGACGCCATCAAGAAGGAACTCGCCAAACTACTTGCGGCTGGCTTCATCAGAGAAGTCTTCCATCCTGAGTGGCTCGCCAACCCTGTCCTCGTCCGCAAGAAGAACTCGAACGAGTGGAGGATGTGCATCGACTACACCGACCTCAACAAGCACTGCCCCAAGGACCCCTTCGGGTTGCCGCGGATCAACCAAGTCATCGACTCCACGGCGGGCTGCGACCTGCTCTGCTTCCTCGACTGCTACTCCGGCTACCACCAGATCGTGATCAAGGAAGAAGACCAGGAGAAGACCGCGTTCATCACCCTGTTTGGCGCGTACTGCTACACGACCATGTCCTTCGGGCTGAAGAATGCTGGTGCAACATATCAACGAGCTATCCAAGCCTGCTTCAAGAAGCAGCTCAACAAGAATGTCGAGGCCTACGTGGATGACGTGGTCGTCAAGACCAGAAACTCCAGTACCCTCATCGACGACCTTGAAGAGACTTTCGCATCCCTGCGCGAGTACCGCTGGAAGCTCAACCCGAACAAGTGCATCTTCGGCGTACCTTCGGGCAAACTACTCGGCTTCATCATCAGCCAACGCGGCATCGAAACCAACCCCGAGAAGATCTCCGCCATCACTAGCATGAAAGCTCCCACGAGCATCAAAGACGTCCAGAAGCTGACCGAGTGCATGGCGGCGCTGAACAGATTTGTCTCGAAGCTTGGAGAACGGGGGTCTACCCTTCTTCAAACTACTCAAGCACCAAGAGAAGTTCTTGTGGACTCCAGAGGCGGATCAAGCCCTTGCCCAGCTCAAGGACTTCCTATCGAAGCCACCGGTCCTCACGGCTCCTCGCAAAGGCGAGCAGCTACTGCTCTACCTCGCTGCGACTACTCACGTGGTCAGTACTGCCATCATCGTCGAGCGGCAGGAAGACGGCCACGCCTACCCAGTCCAGCGCCCAGTCTACTTCGTCAGCGAGGTCCTATCCGAGTCCAAGGCACGCTATCAGCCTGTGCAGAAGCTCCTGTACGCAGTACTCATCACCTCGCGGAAGCTACGACACTACTTCCAGGAGTACTCAATCTCCGTCGTCACCGACTACCCGCTCGGCGACATCCTGCGGAACCAAGATGCTACTGGAAGAATCTCCAAGTGGGCAGTCGAGCTCGGCACCCTCACCATCGACTTCAAGCCACGCACAGCCATCAAGTCGCAGGCTCTAGTCGACTTCATGGCGAGTGGCGGGAGAACCGCCTACCTACTCCAACCGTGCGACCGCAGCATTGGGTGATGTACTTCGACGGCTCACTCAACCTCGAGGGCGCAGGTGCGGGGGTACTACCGATCTCTCCAACGGGCGAACAACTCAAGTACGTCCCGCGATCTTCCGGAAGGTCTCAAACAACGAAGCCGAGTACGAAGCTCTCCTACACGGGCTCCGCCTCGCGGCTTCACTGGGCATCAAGCGGCTACTAATCTACGGCGACTCCGCAGTGGTCATCAACCAAGTCAACAAGTCCCGGGACCGCAACAAGGAGAACATGGACGCCTACTGCCTAGTAGTCCGCAAGCTCGAGAACAAGTTCTACGGTCTCGAGTTCCACCACATCGTCCGCGACAACAACGTTGCAGCGGACGTCCTCTCGAAGCTTGGATCTACTCGCGCTCAAGTACCAGCGGGCGTATTCGTTCACAAGCTTCACGCGCCATCCATTCCGGAGCCGGCGCCACCGACCACTGCCCCAGCCAACACACCGGCCGGACAAGAGGTCATGATGATCGACGTGGACTGGAGGCAACCCTTCATCGACTACCTCAGCGAGCAGAAGGTTCCCTCGGACAAGAACTCGGCCGAGCAGCTCATCCGCCGTGCTGTTGGGGGGATTCGGAATCGAGCCTTCGCATACCCTAAAAATAGAGAGCAGCCATGCGAAGGATGCCGGCAGCAAAACCCCAGAAGTAGCGGATTCCATTTCCACCCTCCGGGCGTCGCGTTTTGGCGAGCACCTTTCGTCGCCATTGAAGCCATTAACACGAATCCAACTTAGCATAGGGCATCAAAGTCTCGTTTGGCGACTTATTCCACGACGAAACCCCTAGGGCGAATATTATCCACCCAGGGAGCCTCAGCCTGGGATTCGAACAGGGGGTTTCGTCGTTCCTAACACTTAACGAGTTCAAACTTGAGTGTGGTTTTTGTTTCAGGTGATGAAGAGCCCTAGGCGAAAGGGGGGATCTCCAAAAAGCTCGGGGTTTTTCACCCCGACAGCGCACGTGATGAAAGCTGGAAAGGCGCCGCGATTTGCGGCGTGACATCATGAAGCGCCAATTACGTGGAGACCTAATTGGAGATTACCCGAAGATAGCCTAGCACATTCTGTTTTGATTCGTTTTACACGAGGGTGTTCTCGGAATGTAAAAAGTCCGCCCGCCTCCCTATAAAAGGAGACGGACCGGCACTTGTAAAGGGGATCGACTTTTGAGAAATCAACTGTTGAGTAAAGAGCTTTTGGTTGTCTTTTGTCTTGAGTTTTGGTTTTGGTTCTTGAGCTTTTGTCTTCTCTCATTGTTCGTGAGCGAAAGCTGCGGCTTTCCCCACAACAATTGGCGCCCACCGTTTGTGTTTGGCTCGAGTATCAAACCCAGAATGTCCACAAGGAAGAAGAGAACCACCGTCAATTCCACTAAAGGGGCATCGTCCTCCTTGGACGAGGAGCCCAATCTCTCAGCTATGCTCACCCAGGGAGAGGCGCTCCCAGATCCCAACCCAACGCAGGAGGCGGGGCTGGCCAAACTGCGCAAGGAGGCTGAGGAATTGGCCAGAACCAAGAAACGGCCTCCCCGGCAATACAAAGCACGAAGCAGAGATCCAAAAGCGAGCGTAAATCGCTAGCCTAAAGGAAGAACTACGCGCTCTAAAAGCAAAACAATCCTTAAGCTTCACCCAACCTTCACCCGAATACACAGTTCCTAGCCAGCCTAATTTCAATGAGCGCACCGAGTTTTTCACCCGGCCCCCTCCGCACACTACCTTCGGCCGCAACCCCTTCGCGAGCCCTTTTGAATACCGGTCCCTCGCACCAAGACATTCACACCATTCGCACGAGACCATGGGACCCCAAATCCCCCTTGTCTCAAGAGATTCAAATCACTCCGTGGCCGCAAACTTACAGGCCAGTTCCACTGCCTAGATTCTCGGGCCAGTCTGACCCAAGGCAATTTCTAATGAGCTACGAAGCCGCCATCCTTTCGGCCGGTGGTGACGACTCCGTACTAGTGAAATCTTTCATCATCGCCGCTGATGACGCGGCAAAGACAAGGTGGTATTCTCTCGTTAAGCCCGGGCGTGATTCACGGATGGGATGATCCGAAGCAGCGAATTCTCTCAAACTTCCAAGGTTTCCAGCATCCGTAACTTACAGAGAGTGACCTTTTCTCCCCGTAAGCGTAAGGACAAGGAACCCCTTCAAAACTACTTCAGAAGATTTGTGCACTTAAGAGCCCAGGCACCAAATGTGTTGGACGCTGTCGCCATCAACGCTGCCATCGTGGGTTTAAGAGCCGGTCAATTCCGCTCGCATCTCATGCGCGAAAGGCCCAAAACTATCCAGCGCCTCTACGAAGAATTCGAGAAGTATTGTCGCTCAGACAATGACTTCAGAATGTGCATGGAAGAGCAATCCCAGCAGAAAAAGTCTGCGAAAGCCAACCAACCCAGCGAGAGGGAGTGGTCCAATCCCAGAAACACCTCTCATACTAATCCTCGAGGCGTTTTCGGCCTGGAGGGCGAAAACACCCAAGAAAATCCTTGCCCGCAGGCTGATCCACAGAGCCTGGTCCCAAGCCCACCTAGTCCCCCTCACCCCAATCAGGGGGGAGGCCGCAGGGGCGGAAGAGGTGGAGGCAGGGGTAGAGGTCGAGGCAGAGGCCGAGGCCATAATGAGAAAAGGAAATGGTACTGTATTTTTCACAAGGAAAACGATGACCATAGCTCAAACTATTGCCCAGACAAGAAAAGGTTCGAAGCTATCCTCGAAGAAGAAAGGAAGGAAAAAGAGAGAGCGAGTGCTGTAAACCATTCTGCCCCGGCTTGGCAAAATCCTAGTTTTGGGAGAAACTCTTCCACAAACCCATTCCAACCACCTCAATACCAACCACCGCTACCCAATTACCCCCAACCTCCGCCTTGGCAATCACAAACTTTCCAAGCTCAAAATATCGAGCGCAGGCCCGTCGAGAAACATCCTATTCCTCCCCCTCCCCCTCCTTACAAAGGTCCCTCAGCTCCACCGCTCCCAGCCAAGCTCGAGGGCCAAAGCGACCCCTTGCCATCTGTCGGCACCATAATGCCTATTTCAGGGGGCTCCGCCCTGGAATTCGAAACCAAGAAGGAGCGGAAACACTACTTTCGCGAGGTGCGAAACATCTGTGTGGAAGGAAGAGTGGAAAAAACAAGATGGTCTCACATCCCGATTACATTCTCGGAGGAGGACGTAAGGTTGCAAGGTTTCCCTCACAACGACGCTCTTGTGATAGAAGCCAATATAGCGAGCTGGACTCTGGGAAAATTGTTGGTGGACAATGGTTCATCAGCAGACATCATTTTTGCCGACGCCTTTGACAAGATGGGGCTCAATAGAGACTTTCTGCAACCACCAGACACACCTCTGTATGGCTTCAATAGAGAAGTTCTTGTGGACTCCAGAGGCGGATCAAGCCCTTGCCCAGCTCAAGGACTTCCTATCGAAGCCACCGGTCCTCACGGCTCCTCGCAAAGGCGAGCAGCTACTGCTCTACCTCGCTGCGACTACTCACGTGGTCACTACTGCCATCATCGTCGAGCGGCAGAAAGACGGCCACGCCTACCTAGTCCAGCGCCCAGTCTACTTCGTTAGCGAGGTCCTATCCGAGTTCAAGGCACGCTATCAGCTTGTGCAGAAGCTCCTGTACGCAGTACTCATCACCTCGCGGAAGCTACGACACTACTTCCAGATGTACTCAATCTCCGTCGTCACCGACTACCCGCTCGGCGACATCCTGCGGAACCAAGATGCTACTGGAAGAATCTCCAAGTGGGCAGTCGAGCTCGGCGCCCTCACCATCGACTTCAAGCCACGCACAGCCATCAAGTCGCAGGCTCTAGTCGACTTCATGGCGGCGAGTGGCGGGAGAACCGGCCTACCTACTCCAACCGTGCGACCGCAGCATTGGGTGATGTACTTCGACGGCTCACTCAACCTCGAGGGCGCGGGTGCGGGGGTACTACCGATCTCTCCAACGGGCGAACAACTCAAGTACGTCCCGCGGATCTTCCGGAAGGTCTCAAACAACGAAGCCGAGTACGAAGCTCTCCTACACGGGCTCCGCCTCGCGGCTTCACTGGGCATCAAGCGGCTACTAGTCTACGGCGACTCCGCAGTGGTCATCAACCAAGTCAACAAGTCCCGGGACCGCAACAAGGAGAAAATGGACGCCTACTGCCTAGAAGTCCGCAAGCTCGAGAACAAGTTCTACGGTCTCGAGTTCCACCACATCGTCCGCGACAACAACGTTGCAGCGGACGTCCTCTCGAAGCTTGGATCTACCCATGCTCAAGTACCAGCGGGCGTATTCGTTCACGAGCTTCACGCGCCATCCATCCCGGAGCCGGCGCCACCGACCACTGCCCCAGCCAACACACTGGCCGGACAAGAGGTCATGATGATCGACGTGGACTGGAGGCAACCCTTCATCGACTACCTCAGCGAGCAGAAGGTTCCCTCGGACAAGAACTCGGCCGAGCAGCTCATCCGCCGTGCCAAGTCCTACGTCCTCGTCGGAGACAAGCTTGACAAGCGGGGCGCATCTTCTGGAGTACTCATGAAGTGCGTCCCTCGGCAAGAAAGCAAGGACATCTTGGAGGAGATCCACAAGGGCGTCTGCGGAAACCACGCGTCCTCATGCACGCTGCTCAGCAAGGCCTTCCGGCGAGCCTTCTATTGGCCCACCGCTCTGGGCGACGCTGAAGAACTCGTCAAAAGGTGCCAAGGATGCCAGTACTTCGCCAAGCAGCAACACGTCCCAGCCTACAAGCTAGTCACCATACCGCCAACCTGGCCCTTCACTTGCTGGGGGCTCGACATGATTGGGCCACTGCCAACTGCGCCAGGTGGTTTCAACAGAGTACTGGTGGCCATCGACAAGTTCACCAAGTGGATCGAGGTCAATCCGGTCACATGCCCCAAGGCAGACCGAGTACTCGACTTCCTGGACGAACTCGTACATCACTACGGACTACCCCACCGCATCATCACGGATCTGAGCTCCAACTTCAACAACCACCAGTTCTGGGAGTACTGCGAGAACAGCGGGATCGACGTCCGATATGTCTCAGTTGCCCATCCTCGGGCCAACGGACAAGTCAAGCGCGCCAACGGGATGGTGCTTGACGCTCTGAAGAAGCGGCTACACGACGCTGCTAATTCCAAAGGAGGCAAGTGGATCAAGGAACTACCCAACGCACTCTGGGGGCTACGTACTCAGCCTTCCAAGCCAACGGGGCAGTCCCCCTACTTCCTGGTCTACGGCTCCGAAGCAATCCTCCCTGCTGACGTCATATGGAACTCACCAGCAGTGGAACACTACGACGAGGGCGTCTCGGAAGACAGCAGACGAGTTGACATCGACAGCCTCGAAGAAGCTCGCTGCGCTGCTCTCGTCCAATCAGCAAGGTACCTGGAGGGTATCCGACGCTACCATGATCGCAACGTCAAGGAATGCTCCTTCAACGTCGGTGATCTCGTCCTCCGTCGTATCCAGAACACGGAAGGACTACACAAGCTCAGCTCCCCCTGGTAAGGTCCCTTCACAATTGCAAAGGTGACCGGGCCGGGCTCCTACCGCCTCCAAACACTTGAAGGTGAAGACATCAACAACTCGTGGAACATCAACCAACTCTATCGATTCTACACCTAGTCTACACGACTACTCCGGGGCTCAAGTCTACACGACTACATCAAGACCCCTTCACCGTAAGCGGCCTCCGGGTCCTGGCTCCAGTCTCCAGACTACTTCCTCGCTGTAAGCGGCCTCCGGGTCCAGGCACTAGTCTCCGGACTACTCCTCACCAGGATCCAGCCCGCGCGGCTACCTACGGATCTTGGGCTGCGACGAGCGACAAAGGACTCTAACAGCAGTCTAGTAAGAGACCATGTACTCCAAGATCCAGCCTACACGGCTACCTACGGATCTACTGTTGTAAGCGGCTACTCGCCCTAGCACCACTTAGCTGTAAGCGGCCTTCGGGTCCAGGCGACTACTCTGTAAACTACGGCCCTGGCCATCCAGGTGTACTTCTTCAGTAATAAAGTTTGATCATTCATCAACTTCTTTACTGTCTACTTCCCTCAACGGGACTACCGCCGAGTACGACTGCTCGCACCAACTCCACGATGGGACTCCGCACTCTGAGATCGCGACTACGAGTACTCATTGATGGAACTTTTCTTTCATTTATACTTGAACAATTACATTACAAGTGTTCTTGTATATACACTGCCATGAGCTAACTACTACAGGACTACTGGAGGTTCAGCTTCTCGGCGACTTGCTCCCCAATGGGCGCCATCTGCTCCAGCAGCTCCATGTACTGCTCATCTGTACAGTTGGCGGCTACCCTGCCAGCGACTACATCTACCGGCGCCTTCGGAAAATATGACTTCATGAAGGCGAGCACCTGCGTCGGGATCGACTTCGCGAGATGCTTCACATACGCCGCCAGCCGGCTGGGGGCTTCCCTGAGGCGATCCACGAGCGGCGCTATCTTGGGGCCGCCAGGATGAAGCACCAAGAGTCTTGCGATCGGGAGCGCGACTTCTTCAAGCTCTTTCAACTGGGCCCGCAGCGCCTCGCAGTCCTCGTTCAGCTTCTACAATGATTTGTAGCAGCTGACGAGGTCACGCAGAAGCAATTCGAAGCTCCATGTGCTTGTCGCACTCGAAGGCAAGCTCCTTATAGTCAAGATCGAGTACCTGGCGGGCCTCCTGCTCCCGGTAGAAGAGGTTCTTCATATCCTTCTCTGAGATCGTCAGCTGCTCCACCCGGGTCTCAAGCTCTGCAAAACAACAAGGCACAGCGGGTCAGACTACCTCTTGACCTCCAACGACTACTCAACAAGTCAAGCGGTGTACCTTTGTTCTTGTTACGGAGCGTCTTGTTCCTCCGCACCAAGTCGTCGCCCTTTGCCTGCATGTCCTGGATATCATTGTGGTAATTGGCAAAGGCGGCGTCGAGCTTGGACTGCATGGCGGCCGCGTGCTTCCGCGACTTCATGAGTTGTTCTTCCAACGCCTCAGCCCGGAGCACCGTGTCGCCGAAGCCTTGCAGCATACTTGACTTCTCACGGGACCTCTCCACGACGTCCAGCACAGACAACACATGTCAAAATGAGTACTCAACAACAAAGGATTGACTACTCAGGAGTTCAAACTACTCACCTTCATCCATTGCTCAGCTTGGCGGACCACCTCCAGGTGCCTGGATACCGTCGCCGGGTCCACCAGGTCGTCAGCCAGCAGCTCCACTCCGCCACGACTACTCGTGGCGGCCTCCATCATCGGCGCAGAGCGGATGGGCTCTGCGTCCTGGATCTCCGGGGAGCGGATTGCCACCTCCAGAGCGATCTCTGGCGACGTGGTGACTTCCTCTCCTCCGGTCGCCGTGGCGGCCTCCTCGGCGGCTATGTCCATCTGCTCGGGGGCTCCATCGGCAGCCTCCGGCACCTCTGGTGTCAGCTTCTGCATTGGCACCCCCGCAGGGATGTCACTCCCTTCGGCCTCGGCACCTGTCAACGAGAAGACAAGGGTATCAGCGACTACGACTACTCCTCGAGGAGCTCTACAGCTTCAAAAGAGTACTTACCTTCGACCACGCTGGCCTCAGGCAACGCAGCCTCAGCAGCCGGCGCTTCGGGCATCGCCTGGGGAGCAGGAGCGGATTCCTCGGCGGGCGGCGCGACTTCTTCTTTTGCCACCGCCGTAGGGGGTTCATCCCCCTCCCGGGACGGATACGTTGATTTCCCCGCAAGCACACACAATTGGTCGTCAGTCAACCTCGACTACTACAACAAGTACTACTCGGAGAGATGCAGTACTTACAAGCTTGACCGGACTATCGTCACGGTCGGAGCACCGAGAATGCTGGCAATATCTACCAGTCCACCCTCGGCGGGCGTTTCTTCTTGCACCTCGGCGGCCACTGCCTCCTCTGCAGCGACGGCAACCGGTGCAGCTGTTGACGCAAAATGTGCACCTAGCGCCAAGCACACAGCAAGCCGAACAAGCTGGCTTCACACGCGCAAAGAATCACGAGATGTGCCAGTCAATTTTCCCTGAAAATTAACAAAAGATAAAGTAGTTAAATACCAAAGCTTGGAACTTGTCAGGTAGTACCAGACAATTCCATATTTACGGCCACAAAGCCAGATGAGGTGACATACAGCTATGTAAAGCTATCTGCCAGCAAACTGAAACCAATCGGGAGCTGTAAATAAGAAAAAGTAACATAGCCGAATGGATGACGTAAGCATGACGGCGATCGGTCTTTGTTTAGACAATGATGCACATGCGTAAGATCGCGACCGATCCCCGTGGTAAACAACATTAAATAAATAAATAAAGTGAAGCACGAGCATAAACATGTAATAAACAAGCATGCATAGATCCAAAGCACTAGTCTACCGCATGTCTAGGTACTTTAAAACCCGTCGGGTACGATGCCAAACAAATCTATCCACCGCATGATACAACTTGCATGGGGATCGCACCACTTTCCACAAATAGATCTATCCACCGCATGACACGATTTAAATATGGAAAGCTAAAAGCATACATTCTTTAAAGCATGAATTACGCACGTGTTCTACTTGTGAGAAACATAACCGAACGCGGTCCGAACGTACCGATTCGGGGTCCATGAAGAAGGAACGAACATTACCATGCAAGATAAATCTATCAGATTGATTTGAAATCTAATCCACCGGATGACTAGCTTCAAAGCAACCCAAAAACCTGCATATACCGCGTGATACTTAGTTCTTTCAAGATTTATACAAACGTTGGCAAGCTTGAACCCGCAACATGTAACAACCTAGATCAATTCGGTTTCAGCTATCAAAGAGCACGTGATCCATGCGTTAGATAACCACAAGATAGGAAATTGACTCGCATGAAGATAAACAAAAGATTAAAAGCCGATCCAAACCCATCTAGATTGGGCAAAAGAGTGTTACATGAATTTAAACTTAAAGTAAAAACTCAAAGCAACACGGGGTAACTTAATGAATCTATTGGATCTTGCCAAAATCCAATAGAGCCGATAACTAGCTTCAAGCTAGATCTTAGCCTACCGCATGGCTCATGACCTAACAAGAAACCTTCTTGAACCAAGCTTGAATCTACCGCATGACACTAAGCATGGTAACAAGACTACTTGCATCAAATCTAAATCCACCGCATGATACTAGACATGATACAAGGTTGCCGGTACTCACGGAGGTCGACGGATCGATGAACCCTCTCGAAGAACTCGACGACACGACAAGTGGACTCTAGGGTTTGGCGTAAAGCCGGTTTTATTGAGAATGATTACGTCTATGTTACATACAACCAGGGCTCATATTTATACCCTGTTGAGCACAACCTCGAATGGATTCGATACCTAATTTTATCTCTAAGCTTGATCGCTTATCCATCCATTCGTCCCTCCTGCTTGAGCCACGTCACCATTCAATCCCGCAAAATCAGCTCAACTGTTCCCATGCCGAAAGGAAGCAGATAGCCGACTGCGGATCCCTCTGCCGAATTCATCTGAGGAAACCTTCCTTCCGCCATACGGACTCCTCACCGAGCTGGACCCACAAGTCAGACTCTTTACCAAATTTTGGTGTTAACACATGCCCCTTCAATTGCGGGATAAAAGTGATTTTATTCCGGAATTGACTCCAGCCACCAACGTCTTCAAATCGAATCTGTTCAGCACCTGTTTTCTCTCTTCGCAATCCGCCGGAGTCTTCGTCTAGATCCAAACCTTAGATCCCCTTGTTCTGAGCTTGAATCCTCAATGGAAGCTCAAAACCAAGCTGCTCGGGTAAATTCCCCTCCCATAAGTTTCATTCGGCATTTAGGTTTTCAATTTTTACCTGAGATTTCCTTTCCGCTTTCTTTCAGGAGCCTTCCACCGAGCTTTTGATTCGCACCGAGGCCAATTCAAGATCCTACTACCTTGGTACTATGGGAAACTCTGATCCTCGAGATTTCATCGCAGCCGAATCTCAAAGGATCCCCTTCAAAGCGGCTCTATCCCCACCTCCTCGATGGCAGGATGCTTTCAAGAACTGGCCCTTGCCCCCCATCGCAGGCTGGAAAAATTGGTACCGGAGAGTTCTTGCAGACAAGAGTGCCAGGACCCAGAATTGGGATACCCTCCGCATCGCTCAATGCCTGTAGTTATCTTTGGCCGAGACCCCCAAGAATGAAGACCTCTTGGTAGCAGCTTGCCACTTCTGGTCAAACGGTGTCAACGCCTTCCTCTTTGGCCACGGCCCGATGTCTCCAACTTTGGCCGATGTGTATATGATCACCGGCCTTGACATTACGGGAACCGTTTACCCCTGGGATTTTAGATGCTCCTCAAGACAAACAGGGGTGAAACCAGGGAGCGGATACAAAAACTATATCCTGAAGCACATGAAGGATGGCCCCCTTGGTGAAATTGAATACAGGGCATTTCTGAACATGTAGCTATGCAGGTTCCTCTTCTGTGGTAAAGCCAATGAGCCTACCCTGAACCACATTGCAATGGCTTCACACCTAGTCGAGGGCAAGTGCTTTCCTCTTGGAAAATACCTCCTAGGCAGTGTGTACCATATGCTTCATCAGACTGTCACCCAGATGTACACCAGCCAGAGGATAGCATGTGTCAACGGTCCCTGGTGGTTTGTTCAAATGTGGCTGCAGCTGCACATGCATCAGATTGTTGGTGTTGACTTGAACACCCGGCTCTTCCCTTCATCTAATCATCATGAAGGGGAACCTCAAGCCACCAGAGGATGCCAGACTTATGGAGAAGCTGCTTCAACGGTCCTCATTCATCAGAATATCAATCAGCTTTTCGAGCTTTTCTTCAAAGGATTCCAAAATCCTCTCTGGCTCCCCTACTTGGATAATGACAATTTGACTCTCCCTTGTGAGTTCTCTTTTGAGACTGAACGCCAAGATGGAAGATTCCTGGAGATCTTCAATATCATTATCCGCCCATGCATCCTGCCGGCCGAATTCAGTGGAGGAAGGCTGACCTACAGCACTTATGAATATTATCAGCCCAACATTATGGCCAGGCAACTAGGATGTGGCCAGATGCCCCCGAGACTGTTTTTGCATGAATTTCTCAAGCCCAGAGAGGAAATCAAGGAACTCATTCAAACTAGCAGAGTTTTTCAATATGCATGCAGTCCTGCTATTTACACCTGGCCTTTCATCTCCACAACAATAGCTCACCCCACCTTCAACTCCTGGTGGCAAGAATTCCATGATCACATCTTCAGTGAGCCTGTACACTTGTTTTGTACAGAATTGATGCCTGACTTCCAGCCAACTTCAGAGGTAACATGATTAGCTCTTAAATCAGACATTCCCTCTTGCAATCATGATTCTGATTTTATTTCTGTTGCTCTCAGAACACCATGCCTGCCCCTCTGGCCAGGGATATTGCCTACAATGCAGTAGGCCCAATCTCAGCATTGGGATTCAGATCACCAACCCTGGCCCAGCTAATGGCTAGGTATGCCACAACAGATCCAACTCTGTCCAGCCTTGCTGCTGACAGGAGGCAAGGTTTATCTCTGATTGCTCCTCCAAATGCCAAGAGGAGAAGAACTGTCAAGAAAATCCTTATTGAGGTAAAATTTCCTCCTTTCTCGATCACAGGATTACTTTGTCTCTGATGAATCATACCTTGTGCATTTTCAGACCAGAAACCAGCAATCCTCAGCCTCAGAACCTGCCAATGCCCCATCCACTGGTATGACCTTTACTGTCCTTTTTCTTGAGGATGAACACTGGCATTTATTTTTAGTTTGTCATTTGCAGAAGAAACAATGGAAGAACAACTTGTGGACGTCCCAGTGTCTCAACAAGCAAGTCCACCCAGGGTTGAGTCACCTGTCCCAGTGGAAATCTCATCTTCATCAGGGACCCAATCACCCCCTGTTCAAGCAGGAGCACCAAGCTCGCCAGAGATGAGCTTCCCAATTCAACTAGAGCCATCAAGTCCCCCAAGGGTCCAATCACCCACTGGTCATGCAGAGACAACCCCAGCAGAGGTGAACCCAGCTCCTCTTCAGCCAGAAGCTCCTGAGTTGCCAGGAACTGCATCAACGCCTTCTCACATAGGAGCTTCAGCTCTGCCTGGAACACCTCCTTCACCAGTGGCTGCCCCTGAGCAAAATCCTGCCCCGGTTCAGGAAACCAGACATGAGGTACTTATTTGCACTTAACCCTGCTACCTTTTACTTCCAACACTCCTGACTCGGCAATATTGCTTTCTTAGGATCAGGCCCCATCATCATCAAGTCCATCAATGGGGAACAATCCAGTTGCCGAGGCAAGGGATGGAGCACCTCAAACTCTGTCAGAGGAAGTGCTAGAAAGGCTCAAGGAGATTTTTGCCTGGCTGGGAAGAGATGCGCGAGATCAGTTCAAAGATCTCGATTACTTTGAAGAAATGCTCGAACCCCTTAGCCAAGAACTCTCTGAGGACATCAGTGCCTCTCTTGCATCTATCTCCGGTCTGGAAATCCATTGCGTGCCCATAAGACAAGCTTTGAGAAAGGTGTCCTCCCACCCATCTGTTGAAAAGAAGAGGGCCAGTGCTGAACAAGCCATGAAAGGGGCACAATCTCAGACCGAGAGCCACAAAGATACATTGGCCAATCTGCAAGCTTCTCGCGAACTGAAGATCGCCAGAAAAGCCGCTTTGGAGGCGGAACTGAGGAGCCTGTCAGCTGAAATAGCGGCCGATGACAAGAAAATAGCCGAGCTCCCTGGATTGATAGAGAAGACCCAAGAGGAAGCAATATCGGCTATGGCTAAGGTGAAACAATGCGATGCAGAACTTACCACCCTGTCCAGCGCTCAGAAAGATTATCAAGAGCGGATGGAGAGTTTTCGCCAAGCAACATCAAATGTCCGTAGTGTAATTGCGAAATACTTGAACATCTAGACGCTTCAATCGATGTGCAATCGAATTGGTCGCTCCTGTAATATTTGTTCTTGCAATTTTATTTCCTTCTTCCTTTGCGCATTCCTGAATGTACTGCTAAACGACCCATTTGGCAAAGAAATGCCAACACCCGAATGGCACTTTGACTCCTCTCAGCTGAGCCAGTCAACCGAATATGACTCAGCCTAGAACTCCGAACGACCCATTGGTGGACTGGTCAAGGAAACCTTTCCACCTTCCGATTTTTTGGGGATATGCGCCACGATCCAGAGCCACGACTTGAGGCCACGATCTGTCTTGCCAGGCCTATAAATGAAACCGTAGGTGCCCCTAGCTCTCCATCAGGCCTTTAGCTCTCGAATCTTTGCCAATCTCAACTCTTCTTCTTCTTTCCAAACAGTGCACATCCCAGAGCAGCATGGTGCGCCGCCTCAACCGACGCCGCGCCTCTGATGAGGCGGAGGGGAGTAGCGCCAATGCGCGCCGGAGGCAATGATCGTCAATTCCTCTTCTCTGATTCATCTTTGATCCCCGTTTGTTTTGACGATCACCCCTGTTTCAGGTTGATTCAATGGAACCCGTCCCCTGCGCCGGCCGGCCAGCCCCTGCCGGACGACTCCTCGGAGTCCGATGGCCACTCCCTCGTGCCTTACGGGGAACTCGACGCCCTCCGCTTCAAAGGGGAACTGGAGGTGGCCCAGCGCGAGCTGGAGGAGGTCTCCAAGAAGGCTGGCATAACCGAGTTGGAGTGGGAGGACCAGCGCAAACAGCTGCTGGAGACTATCGACGGTACGGTCCTGACATCGCTCTTTAATCCAACCCGTCCTTTGAGGCTAATCTCCCTTTTTCTTGCACTTTGCAGCCCGTGATGCTGAGCTCAACCAGCTCAAGATGCTGGTGGAGCAACTGGCCGATGAAGTGAACGCCCGCGGAGACACGCCGGCGGAGCGTCTTGCGGCGGTGGAGCACCGCGTTGATGAAGTGGCCACCCATGGCGTCCGCTTGGGCACGACCCTGGGCCTAGCTGCCATGGCGACGCACATCGACGTCGACTACTCTACCAGGCCACGAGGCTTCCAGGGCGGCGCGCCGGAAGACATTGAGGAAATCGAGCTCATCCTGGAGCGCCTCGATGGCCACGGCGACGCCATTGCTGAACTCACTCATCCTCAATCTGTGCTGAACAGGCTTTTTGACTAGATTGTATTAGGGATGCTTGAATATCGGCAATAAATAAAAGCCCTTTTGAATTCTATGCTTGCACTGTGATGATTTTTCCTTCATGTTTGCCTTCGTGAATCTTGTTTTCCTTAAATGTATCCGAGAACTGTCTTGAGCCGAACACGCGAAAACAGATGCCCCTTGGCGCAAAATCCACAGAAGATCCCTGAATCGGCAATCCGTAAACACTGTTCAAACGAAAACCCTTCGCATTCGGGAAGAAAGCCCTGCCGTTTGGTATTCCAATAGTGCACGCCGGCCAGTCATCACTCCCAATGCACCCCTTCGGTCAATAAAATAGCCTGCTGAGATGCCCTGCAAATCCACTCGCACACTCATCCATCACTTCTCATTTCCTCCCCCGTCCTCAGAGGAGAAAACCCCAAGGCCATGGACAAAGGCAAGCAACCCCAGGAGAGCAGCGCTCCGAAGAAACGCATGATTCGAGAGTGAGTTTTCCCTTGATTCACTCCTTGTTTTCCACATGATCTTGCGCTTTACCTTCTCTCTTCCTTTCCTCTTGCAACCTAGACTTGCTTCCTGAAGAAATCATCGGGATTGAAGACGTGCCTGAGTACATCTCCCCTGATTCCTCCCTCGAAGCAGAGGACGCCACGCCTGAACAGAGGACCAGTCATCAACTGCGCCGCCGCGTTCGGCACCTGGAGCATGGCCTCAGGGACATCACTGCTCGTTGCCAGGCCGAACGCGAGCGTCGTATAGCTTTGGAGGTATTGGTGGGAGGTAAAATGTTTCTGACCCCTTCTTGATTCCGCGCTCACATCTGGTTTCTTGCCCTAACATCCGCTCCTCCGCTTCAGATGTCTCTGACAGGTACAACAACCTGAAAGCGGCTTGGGACAGCTTGATGGAGGCCGCAAACCATGGTCACCCCCGTGCATTCCAAGTTGCCGTCACGGTGGTCTTGGAGCAACTGAAGAGGGAACAGCTGAAGAAGAAGCAAAGAAAAGATTGAATCATACTTTCGCTTCTTCCTCCAGGCCTTCTGCTTCCCACCTCCTTGTAGTCTAGATCACCAGGGTTGTTGGATGTAAACCTGCAAGAAGCAGTTGTAATGTAGTTTTGTGCTAAGGGCAATGCCTCTGGGCACTGGCCGTTCCTTCTGTTTGTGTATTTTTGTTCTGAAGGCGGCCTCGTTCTCGAGCGCCGGCTATTTCCTGTGTCAAATGCATGTAATCCCACTGCTGGTGATCATCGATCGATTTCAATACTAGGATAATATTTCTTCAAATATCTCCCATTTATTGCAGCGGAAAACTCCTCTCCTAGTAAAGTTTTTAATATGTATGCATTACCAGGGACGCATCTGACCATGCGAAAGGGTCCTTCCCAGTTAGGGGACCATTTGCCGAATTCGCTGTACTTGGTTCCAATCGGCAATAGCGCTTTCCAAACCAAATCCCCTTCTGCAAATTGCCTGACTTTTACCTTCTTGTGGTAATACTTGGCAACCCGCAGCTTGTTCTTCTCGATGTTTTCCAGAGCCCTGAGACGGATCATGTGTAAATCCTCTAGTTTCTCCATCATTAGGCCTCTGTAATCTTTGGAGCTCAAATCTTTCTGTAATACGATTCTCCTGGAATCTGATTGCATCTCCAAAGGTAGAACCGCATGATGTCCATAAACCAATTCATAAGGAGAAGTCTTTGTAGCTCCATGAGGGGCCATTCGGTAAGCCCATAGCGCCTCGCTGAGTACCGAATGCCACCTCTTCGGCTTCTGGTCGATCTTCTTTTGTATAAGGTTGATCATGATCTTATTAGAAGCCTCTGCCTGACCATTAGCTTGGGCATAATAGGGAGAAGAATTAAACAATTTGATTCCCATGCTTTCGGCAAATTCTCTGAACTCCAGGGACACGAATTGGGCCCCTTGATCAGTTGTGATTGTCTGAGGGATTCCAAACCGATAGATGATGTGCTCCTTGACAAACTCAACCATGTTTTCCGACGTCACCTTCTTCAGTGGGATCGCCTCAACCCATTTAGTAAAATAATCTGTCGCCAAAAGCACAAACTTATGCCCCTTGCTAGATGGTGGATTAATCTGGCCAATCAGGTCTATACCCCAGCCCCTGAATGGCCATGGCTTGATAATGGGATTCAATGCTGACGCGGGGACCCTTTGAATATTTCCAAACCTCTGGCAATCTTGACATCCCTTGTAATACTCAAAGCAATCCTCTAATATCGTCAGCCAAAAGCACCCAGCTTGCCTGACAACCCATTTCATGTGGTAGGCCGATTGGTGTGCTCCACATATCCCATCATGCACTTCACTCATCATTTTCTTCGCTTCTTCTGGACCCAGGCATCGTAACAACACCCCATCTAATGACTTGTAAAACAAATTGTCATCCAGAAGAACGAATTTTATGGCCTTGTACCTGAGCTTCCTAGAGACTTTTCGGGATGGATCCTTCAAATAGTCAACGATCTCTTTTCTCCAATCGTCCTCCGCAAGATCCATTCCCAGTGCGCATATATCTGCAGCGAACGCTTCTTGACTCTCTTTGTAACCAGAGGCACTCTGAGCCAACCTGTTCGCTTCTTCATTGTGCTCCCTAGGAATATGCTGTAGAGTTACCAACGGAAAACTCTTCAAGATTTCCCTGCACTCTTCGTAGTAACTCCTCAGCGCTTCACTTTTGCACTCATATTGGCCGTTCAATTGCTTGATCACCAACTCTGAATCTCCATAAACCTCAACTGAAACGGCCCCGGCTTCTCTCAAATATTGAAGCCCTCGAAGTAATGCTTCGTATTCAGCTTGATTATTTGTGACAGTGGGGCCGTATAGGGATGGCAAATTCAAACATCTCACCTCCGGGTGAAATCAGTAGGATCCCTACTCCCCCACCTTTACCACACGATGATCCATCAAAAAACAAAGCCCACGGAGTAATTTCAAGCAAATCAATTGACGGATCACGATGTTCAGTTATAAAATCGGCAATGATCTGACCTTTAATAGCTTTTGCCGATTCGAACTTTAACTCAAATTCTGATAAAGCCAAGACCCATTTGCCAATCCTGCCATTCAAAATTGGCATAGATAGCATATGCTTTATTACATCAAACTTGGAGTATACAGTGCATTCGGCATTCAACAAGTAGTGCCGAAACTTTGTACACGAATAGTACACGCACAAGCACAGCTTCTCTGCAGCCGAATACCTGGTCTCAGGATCGAGTAGTTTTCGGCTAAGATATGCTACTACCCGCTCCTTTCCTTCGAATTCTTGAATAAGGGCCGATCCAATGGTTTGGGTATCGGCCGCCACGTACAACTTGAAAGCTTATCTAGCTGAGGAGGGACCAGCACTGGTGGCTCCTTCATGTATTGCTTGATCTCATCAAAAGCCTTTTGTTGTTCGTCGCCCCATGTGAACTTCTGATCTTTCTTTAGCTTCAACAATGGAGAGAACGGCAAAACCTTCTGTGACAGATTGAAATGAATCTCCTTACAAAATTAATTTTGCCGAGTAGTGATTGTAACTCCTTGAGATTAGCTGGAGGGGCAAATTCATCAATGGCCTTCATACTCTTCTTGCCAACCTCGATCCCCCTTCGTGGACCAAAAATCCCAAGAATTCTCCAGCTGATACCCCAAAAGCACATTTGTTTGGATTCATCTTCAAACCATGCTTTCGGGTGCACTCCAAGGTCCTCTTCACATCTTCCAAATGTGTGCCATGACTTAGGGACTTGATCACGACATCGTCAATGTAAATTTCAACAACTTTGCCGATCAACTCGTGAAAGATGTAATTCATGGCTCGCTGATAAGTTGCACCGGCATTTTTCAACCCAAATGTCATGACCATCCATTCAAACAGGCCTATATGACCAGGACATCTGAAGGCCGTTTTTGATATATCCTCCACTGCCATAAAAATTTGATTGTACCCCGCATTGCCATCCATGAAACTGATAACCTTGTGCCCGGCGGCAGCGTCAACCAACAAATCGGCAATAGGCATGGGGTAACCATCCATCGGAGTAGCTCTGCTCAAATCCCTGAAATCTATGCAGACCCTCATCTTTCCATTCTTCTTGTAAATAGGGACAATGTTAGAAATCCACTCCGCATATCTGCATGGCCGAACGAAGTTTGCATCAAGTAATCTTTCAACTTCTTTCTTCACATCGGCCAATACTTCATCCTTGTAGATTTTCCGGGTGTAACACCCGCGTTTTTAGCTCCAAATAAATCACCTAATAAATCATGCGTATTTTCAAAACTAGCCCGCCGAGCTCAATTATCATTCAAACCCTAGCCACTGTTTCCCCCTCTCTCTCCCCGACGCGCGTGCCGCGAATCCAGCCGGCACCGCACCCAGGCCAGCACCCATGCGCGCCTTCCCAACGCCGCGGTCGGCCACCGGCCGGGAATCCCGCGCACGCCGCGGTCCCGACGACCGGTCCGCCTCGCCATCACCGCCGGCCCGGAAAAAACGCGCCGACGCCCGAAAACCGGGAAAATCCCGCAAAAACCCTTCCCCTAATTTCCCTAAAAAATTTCCAAGATTTTCTAAAAACCCTTCCCCTATTTTCTTTTCTTTTCTTTATTTTCCTTCCCTTTCTTTTCTTTTCTTCCTTTTCTTTTCTTTCCTCCCTTTTTCCTTTTCTTCTTTCTTTTTTTCCTCCTTTCTTCTTTTCCTTTCCTTTCTTTCTTCTCTCTCCCTCCCCTCCCTTCCTCCTCCTCCCGCGCGGCCAGAACCCGACCGGCGCCCCTGGCGCCGTGGACCGGGGCCCCGCGCCTGTCGCACAACCTCTCCCCGAGCTCCACCGCGCCGCCACCATTTGTGCCGCCGCCGCCCTCTGTCCGCCGCCGATCCGTCGCCTCCCGCCGTTCTAGCCGAAGGTGAGCAAGGGGATGGAATGCCCTTGCCCTCCTCCTTCTTTTCCCCCTACCCCCGGCCGCCGTCGGCCCCGGGAGGATGCCGCCCGGCCGCCGGACCGAGGCCTCGCGCGGCTGCCCTTCCCCCTGCCTCTGTCTGTTCGCGAGGTAGGGGATGAAGGGGGGGCTGTTTTGCCAAGAGGCCCCTGCCCTTCCCCTTTTTCTCCTCACCTTACTCTCTTCTCTAATCCCTCTCCCTCTCTTTTCAAATTAAACCCTAGATCTTAAGGGATCCCACCAAACTAACCCCTGCCCTTCACAATAAGGTCCCTGGGATATTATAGTTAGACCCTACTAGGTTTAAATGTTATGTTTAGGTCCTCCCCTTTTAAACCAAATTACTAATAGGTCCTCTTTAACCCAACATTCCTTAATTAACCCTATTCCCGGTTAATTCCAAATTTACACCATGCCTCCCCAGTTAGGTCCCCACCAAACCCTACACCAACCCCCCTTCCCCAGGACTTATTTATACCCCCTCCCCGCTCATTTTCCCCTCCGCGAGCTCGGCCGGAAACATGTGTGCTAATATTGCTTGCTTGCTTGTGTGTGCGCCATAGTCGACGGAGTAGACGGAGGAAGGTACCCCGAGCCGGAGGTCGAAGCCGACTACTGCGAGCAGGAGCCCGAAGCCCCGAACGCCGAGCCGGCACTCCCCGAAGACTACGAAGACGGCAAGTTCACCCTCATCCTTTGATGCATGCTTCTGTCCTAGTTTTATAAATATACCCCATACCCGCTTTATAAATTGCATATTGTTTTACTGCAAAACATGGTAGGATAGCCACCCTTGAATGCTATGATTGAACCTTGTTTTGGCCTAAATGTTTGCTTTAAAATGTGTGAGTGCTTTCAAAATGTGTGAGTGCTTTCAAAATGTGTGAGTGCTTTAAAAATGAAAAGGGGGTACGTTTGGAAAATGAGTAAAGAACTGGGTAGACGGGATGGACGTGTGTGTCAGGAGTATGGGTGAGCTCGTACCTGTGTGGTTGAGCGTGTTGGGAGTTGTCCATCTTGTCAGTTAAGGACCGGGTTGCGTGACATCTCACCTGACCCAAATGATCGTACAACCACTCGACTGTTGTATGTGGCAACGGCTTAGCATAAACCCCACTAGTTAAACTACTTGCCATATGGTGTGCGGGTGAGCGGCGGGAGACCAAGGAGTAGGGGTACGCTCTGTGTGAGGTACGCCCTGGTTATGTGGGATAACCCCTTGGGTGCTTCCGTGGTGGCTCGTAGTGTTAGCTAAGGTGGGTAATGGCTTTGATAGGATCCGTACCGGCACTAAGGTGTCCGTGTGACGGTACCCTACTTGTGGGTAAAGATGTACAACCTCTGCAGAGTGTCAAACCTATTCGAATAGCCGTGTCCACGGTATTGGACGAGTCACGGTGTGGTCACAAAAACTAGTGTTTGGGATGGGATGTTTTCTGGCGTGAGTTGTTTTCTGGGTGAAATGTGTGGCTGTGTGCCTAGGCTACGACGGAGGGGAAGTCCGGTAGTTGCACAGTGGTTTTTCCTAAAACAATGGAGTCACTTTGGTTATGAAAGTGTTTGCGAAAACCTTTTTGAAATGAACCCCTGCATGTGTAAGTTTGCAAAATGAACCTTAACCTGATCCTTGTTATACCTTATGCATGGTTCTGCTTATAAGCCCCTCCGTGGGTGGGGTTGGATTTGCTGAGTACGTATGTGCTCACCCTTGTTTTACTAACTATTTTACAGAGGAGGATCCCGATTACATTCCCGAAGACGTTGAGTAGGTCGTGCCCTACACCCAACCGTGCCTGTGTACCCAGGTCCCTACCGAAAGCTTCCATGGTGTGGTACTCTGAGGAGGCTATGGAAGCCTTTGCTATTGTAGTGTGGTCGCTAGCGTTTGTGCTGTTCCTTGTAGCGTTGGCACTACCGTGCCCTTTGTGTCACCGTGATGTAAGAGACTGATTCCACCTATTGTAATAAATGTGTTACCAGCCTCCTGGGACTGGTATTTGTGTCACATTTAGTCACCTCTGATGAGGGGACGCTTCAGGTGGTATCAGAGCCATAGCTTGGCCGTAGGACATGACCCCTAGGATACGAGACCTCCTCTGGCCTTCTCTAACCTTTCCTTTGCTAAGCTCACCTTTTCCCAAATCCTTACCTTGATTCTTGCCTGTTTCCAGATGGCTAACCCCGAATGGAACGGAGGAATCCGCCCGTCCGGCCTCGGCCTCCCTAACTCTGTTGCTACTCAGCCTAGAGCGCGTCGGAGTAAGGGATCCGCCAGAGTTCGTCTACCGGGAGTACGAACGCTACGGCACCCCTCGGTGTAAGCTGCTGATCTTTGTGGGAAGGAGCACGCTTTACCCCGACATAGAACCATGGTTCGTCTCCGCCACTGGTTTTCGCTTTGCCGACACCTACCCCAAGGCTGCTCGGAAGGCCCTGCGGAAGTTACGAGTGATTTATAGACAGCACCTCCGAAGGACTCCAATGGGATTCTTTCCACCCTCCGGAGGAAGAGGACGCTCGTGGATTGATCGCATGAGAGGTCTAGAACGAGAGGAAGAAGATTTAGAAGAGGCAGTTTCCCACCTATCCATATACCTCAGAGGCCTAGACCACCTTTATCAAGAGCAAGCCCAGCAACTGAAGCAGCAGATCGACAGAGCGGAAAGAGCGGAACGGAGGATAGAACTAGAAAGGGTAAAGACAACCATAGCGGAAGTTGAGCTGCACAACATGAGGCAAGACTACCTCAGGGAAAAGGAACGATCGGAGACGTTCCACAAACAGCTATGGGATGAACTAAAGGAGCGAAGAAGCAGAGATGAAGGAACCAGAGCAGAAGAAGATGAACCCGAAGAAACCCACTGGGACAAAGGGACCCAGACTGAGGATGAGATACTGGAGCAAGATCTTCCACTGAAGAAGCGCCGTATCCAGCTAGAGGAAAAATCACCATGGGACTAGGGTGTTTAGGCTAGAAATCGAGTCCTAGCAATAATAAGTGTACCCCGAAGGATGTACCCCAACCTTCCTACTAAATAAAGTTATCCATCTCTTGTACCCCACCACAACCTGTTCAACTCTACCTTTGTTTTCAGATGGCGGAAGATGGATGGACCCAAGGCGTGTGCCAGGAGGAGCCTGGTTTTGCTCGCCTTCTCATCAACTCCCTGGAGCGTCTCGGTATCACTTAGCGCCCTAGGTACTACAGCAGAGAGTACGAGCAACTCGGTACTCTTCGCTGTAGAGTGGTCCTCTCCGTCGCTAGAAGCAACCGCCACACCAACATCGAGCCGTGGCGCGTGACCGCCACAGGGTTTCGACACCGGGACACCTATCCTTTGGCCCTCATAAAAGCCCTCCGCTACCTGTGCCGGATCTACGAGGAACACCTCGTCCCCACACCAATGAGGTACTTCCCTCCCGCCATCAGAACCCCAGTTTGGCAAGCCCGCATGAGGAACCTGGAACGACGTCGCCACCAAGAAGACCTGCTGTACCACGTAGTCGCCTACCTTGTCTCCCTGGACAAGCTCTTTGATGACCAGGCCAGGCACTTGAGGGAACAAATCAGTCGGGCCGAGCAAGCTGAAGTCACAGTGAGGATGCACCAAGTCCGAGTGGCTCAAGCGGAAGCAAGGACCGCAGCCGCCATAGCGGTGAAGCCGTCGCCCAGGAAAGCCTCAGGAGAATCCCGGGACCAACACATGCAAGAATGGACCAACGGCGGAACACCGTTCCGGCCATTGGAGAAGCTCCAAGTCTCGCCGGGAACACCCCTAGTAGGATGGGGAGGAACTATAGAAGTCCCACCAGCACCACCGGCAGTCACCAAACCCCCAACAGCTACCACTGAAGCCGCAGCACAGCCTCAGGAAAATGGAAACCCCGAAGGCGGGAATGATGACGAGCTGCTCATTCTGCTGGAAGAACACTCGACCCCAGAAGACAGCTCCCCTCGCGAGTAGTGTGCCCCAAGACCCAGGGAATGAAGCCGTACCGGTCCAAGTTGCGCCCTTAGTCCTTAGTCGTGTAGTGTGTCCGCGTAGTCGGGATGTATCCTCCTCGCTGGTTTGTAATAAAAACTTATTTGTGCTTGCTTGTTTGCTATGTGCTTGTTGTGTGCTTACCGGCAGAGTAGACCCTGCCTTTTTCAAAAGAAATCCGATATAAATCACTTAAACATCACATAAAACTAGATCTCTTAGAAAACCCGTCTCTGTACAGATGGTTTCCAGGCGCCCTGTCAGGACCCACCGATCGGACGCTGAGGGTTCGCAAGCCGATCGGAGGGAGCGTCTCCACGACTAGGAGGTTAACCAAAATGAAGATGGAGGAGAGAACGTGGTCCTGCCACCGCCACCCCCTCCCGTTGACTTGGCACAAGTCTTAGCCAACCAGACTGTCCTGATGGAGGCTATCTTCAATGCCATCAACCGCCCAAGACCCCGAGTTTTGAGTATGAATGAGAAGTTGATCGAGTTCCTCAGGACTAAGCCGCCCACCTTTGGCGGGTCGGTGAATCCTTTGGATGCTGACGATTGGCTGAGAGCCATCCTGAGGGAACTGGAGCCCCTCCACTGCGAGGACCATGACAAGGTTCTCCTGGCAGCTCACCAGCTCACCGGGACAGCCCTAGCCTGGTGGGAAAATTACTGCACCGCCGCCAAGGATCCCTCCGCCATCACATGGGATGAATTTGTGGAGGAGTTCCGCCGCTACCACATCCCGGAGGCCACACTGAAGCGGAAGGCAGACGAGTTCCACGAACTCCGCCAAGGCAACATGTCTGTGGAGGAGTACACGTACCAGTTCATAGAGCTGGCACGCTATGCCCCCGAGGAGGTGGATAAAGACTCCAAAAAGCAAGAAATGTTCAAGAAGGGGCTGACTCCGGAACTGAGGACACTGCTGACTCCTCAGATTTACCCGGACTTTAACACCCTCATGAACATGGCTATACTCACGGAGAGAGCAAGGGCCAAGGAAAAGAAGGAAAACAAGTGCAAGTTCATGGAACACAAGGCCAAGCAGCAAGAGCGGTCCCAGAGGCCGAGAAACTTTGGACACCCCATGTCCAGGTTCCAAGCTCCTATGCGATGCGAACCCAATCCCAAGCCACGAGCTCGCAAGCCCCCGCAGCCCGGTTCAAGCCCTCCTACAACCGAGTGCCATGAAGCCCCCACGAGAACAACACCGGCCCAGGATCACTACCAACAACAACAACAGCTCCCGAGTGTGTTTCAACTGCCGAGAAACCGGGCACTTCATCGCCAACTGCCCGTACGCTAAAAAGCCAACCACCACCACCTACTCCAACTCGGTGAACGGGCCAAGGCCGCTTGTGTCAGGAGCCAACCGCATGCCAGTGCACAGCAATAATAACTTCGGCAACAACACCAGCAACCAGCAGATGAGGCAGCCCCAGCAGTCATATGGACGCGCCCGGGTCAATCACATCAATGCGCAGGAGGCACAGGAAGCACAAGGCGTAGTACTCGGTGAGTTCCTGGTCAGCTCAGTTTTGGCTACCATACTGTTCGATTCGGGAGCATCACACTCATTCATATCCTCAAGCTTTGTGGAAAAGCATAGCATACCCACAGTACTACTCAAAGCACCCCTAATAACTCGAACGCCCGGAGGTGACATTAAGTGTCAACTGGGATGCCCCCGGGTAAGGATTATTTTAAGTGGGGTAGAGTTCCTAGCGGACTCGGAGTACCGAAATCCAAGGGGATAGATGTGATCCTTGGTATGGACTGGTTAAGCCAACACCATGGCCTCATAAGTTGCGCCGATAAAGTAGTGCACCTGACCAACCCAGACGGGATACAAGTGACCTGCCACACCCGGGGACACAGGCCGGATATAATGGTTTTCAACATAGAAGCCAAGTCCATAGAAGATGTCCCAGTAGTACGAGAATACCCAGATGTGTTCCCCGAAGAACTCCCTGGAATGCCACCAGACAGGGATATAGAGTTCGTAATCGACCTTATCCCTGGAACCTCTCCCATAGCCAAGAGGCCCTATAGGATGGCAGCCCCTGAGTTGGCAGAATTGAAGAAGCAATTAGCGAACTCCCGGCGAAGTGGGTTCATCAGACCAAGCTCATCACCATGGGGAGCCCCAGTGCTTTTCGTGGAGAAGAAGGATAAGAGCATGAGGATGTGTGTGGACTATCGCTCGCTGAACGAGGTCACTATTAAAAACAAGTACCCTCTTCCCAGAATAGATGACCTATTTGACCAACTAAAGGGAGCCAAGTATTTCTCGAAGGTGGATCTAAGATCAGGGTATCACCAGCTCAAGATTAGGGAAATTGACATCCCCAAGACCGCCTTTGTCACTCGCTACGGGCAGTATGAGTTCACGGTGATGTCCTTTGGACTAACCAATGCCCCAGCATACTTCATGAACCTCATGAATAAGGTGTTCATGGAAGAGCTGGACAAGTTTGTCGTGGTCTTCATTGATGACATACTTGTTTACTCCAAGAGCGTGGAGGAGCATGAACAACATCTTCGAGTAGTCTTTGGGAAAATTGAGGGCACACAAGCTATACGCCAAGTTCGGCAAGTGTGAATTTTGGCTAGAGAAAATATCCTTCCTTGGGCACATATTGACGCGGAAGGAGTAGGCAGTAGACCCCGGAAAGTTGAGACAGGTCTCCAACCGGCGGCAACCAACCAACATGAGCAAGATCGGGGAGTTTCCTAGGTTTAGCGGGGTACTACCGGAGATTTATCGAGGGATTCTCCAAGATCGCCCGGCCCATGACGAGCTGCTCAAGAAAGAGAAGAAGTTTAAGCGGACCGAGGCCTGTGAAAGGAGTTTCCAAGAGTTAAAGAAGAGGTTGACCACAGCCCCAGTGCTAACCCTGCCAGACATTCAACGGGACTTTGTCGTGTATTGCGACGCCTCCCGACAAGGGTTGGGATGTGTTCTCATGCAAGATGGGAAGGTAGTGGCATATGCCTCCCGTCAGCTCAAACCCCATGAGCGAAACTATCCCACCCATGATGCGGAGTTTGCGGCCGTAGTGCATGCCCCGAAGATGCGGAGACACTATCGATCGGGAACAAGTGTGAAATCTACACGGACCACAAGAGTCTAAAGTACATCTTCACCCGGCCCGACCCGAACCTAAGGCGAGAGAAGATGGCTAGAGCTAGTCAAGGACTATAACCTAGAGATTCACTACCACCCGGGAAGGCCAATGTGGTAGCGGATGCACTAAGCCGGAAAACCTACGAGAAGGCGGCACCCAAGAGTGCCCGATTGCAAGAGGAGATGGCACGGCTCAACGTACACATCGTCCCCCAAGGCTACGTCCGCCGGTGAGTGTTCGGCCTACCCTAGAGGAAAAGATCCGGAAGGCCCAAGAGACCGATGAAAATCTGATGAAGATCCGCAAGCATACCGGAGAGAACAAGGCCCCTGACTTCAGGGTAGATGACCAAGGCACCCTGTGGTACAAAAACAGGATATGTGTGCCCGAAGGTAGAGATTTTCGACAGACCATCATGGATGAGGCACACAACTCAGCGTACTCCATTCACCCAGGATCCACCAAGATGTACATGGACTTAAAACAGAAGTATTGGTGGAATGGGATGAAAGCAGACATTGCGCGGTTCGTCGCCCACTGTGACACTTGTCGGAGGATCAAAGCCGAACATCGAAGCCGGCGGGGGATCGTTGCAACCTTTACCAATCCCGGTATGGAAGTGGGACGAGATAGGTATGGACTTCGTAGTAGGGTTGCCAAGGACTCAGAAGGGACATGACTCCATATGGGTGATCGTGGACCGACTCACTAAAGTCGCTCACTTTCTACCCGTACGGACCACTTATGGTGGAGAGAAGTTGGCGAAACTCTACATAGAAAATATAGTGAAGCTGCATGGAGTGCCTAGCAGAATAGTCTCAGATAGAGGGACCCAGTTCACCTCTAGGTTCTGGAAAAGCCTGCACAAAGCCATGGGCACCAAGCTAGACTTCAGCTCAGCGTACCACCCACAGACAGACGGACAGACCGAAAGGGTGAATCAAATTTTGGAAGATATGTTGAGAGCATGCGTCCTCACCTACGGCAAAGATTGGGAGCGAGCACCGCCATATGCGAGTTTTCCTACAACAACGGCTACCAAGCAAGTCTGGGAATGTCGCCATTAGAAGCACTATACGGAGAAAATGTAGGACACCCCTGATGTGGTCAGAAGTAGGAGAGCGTGCCTTGGTTGGGCCCGCACTCATAAAGGAAGCCGAGGAGCGAGTAGCTGATATCCGAGAAAAGTTGAAAGCTACCCAGTCTCGACAGAAGAGCTACGCAGACAAGAAAAGGCGTGAAGCGAGCTTCAATCCAGGAGACTTCGTCTACCTCAAGGTTTCACCCATCCGGGGGACTCGGAGATTTCAAGTACACGGGAAGCTGGCCCCTCGGTACATTGGACCGTATAAAGTGCTAAAGAAAGTCGGAGCAGTAGCATACCGGTTGGAGCTACCCGAAGAAATGTCAGATATACACCCAGTGTTTCATATCTCCCAGCTACGTAGATGTTTGAAAGTTCTTGAAGAAAAGCGAGTACCAGTGGAAACCATCGATCTGCAGCCAGACCTTAGGTACCAGGAGGTGCCCGTCAAGATTTTGGACACAGTGGTCAAGCGGACGAGAACATCAGAAGTACGGGTGTGCAGAGTCCAATGGAGCAGACACGGAGTGGAAGAAGCTACGTGGGAACGAGAGGACGCACTGAAGAAAGAGTTTCCCCACCTATTCGAAACTTAGCCGAATCTCGAGGACGAGATTCATTTTAAGTGGGGTAGGTTTGTAACGCCCGCGTTTTTAGCTCCAAATAAATCACCTAATAAATCATGCGTATTTTCAAAAGCCGACCCGCCGAGCTCAATTATCATTCAAACCCTAGCCACTGTTTCCCCCTCTCTCTCCCCGACGCGCGTGCCGCGAATCCCGCCGCACCGCACCCGAAGCCGCACCCATGCGCGCCTTCCCAACGCCGCGGTCGGCCACCGGCTGGGAATCCCGCGCACGCCGCGGTCCTGATGACCGGTCCGCCTCGCCATCACCGCCGTCCCGGAAAAAAACGCGCCGACGCCCGAAAACCGGGAAAATCCCGCAAAAACCCTTCCCCTAATTTCCCTAAAAAATTTTCAAGATTTTCTAAAAACCCTTCCCCTATTTTCTTTTCTTTTCTTTATTTTCCTTCCCTTTCTTTTCTTTTCTTCCTTTTCTTTTCTTTCCTCCCTTTTTCCTTTTGTTCTTTCTTTTTTTCCTCCATTCTTCTTTTCCTTTCCTTTCTTTCTTCTCTCTCCCTCCCCTCCCTTCCTCCTCCTCCCGCGCGCCGGCCGAACCCGACCGGCGCCCCCGGCGCCGTTGACCCGGGCCCCGCGCCCGTCGCACAACCTCTCCCCCGAGCTCCACCGCGCCGCCACCATTTGTGCCGCCGCCGCCCTCTCGTTCGCCGCCGATCCGTCGCCTCCCGCCGTTCTAGCCGAAGGTGAGCAAGGGGGACGGAATGCCCTTGCCCTCCTCCTTCTTTTCCCCCTACCCCCGGCCGCCGTCGGCCCCCGGAGGACGCCGCCCGGCCGCCGGACCGAGGCCCCGCGCGGCTGCCCTTCCCCCTGCCTCTGTCTGTTCGCGAGGTAGGGGATGAAGGGGGGGCTGTTTTGCCAAGAGGCCCATGCCCTTCCCCTTTTTCTCCTCACCTTACTCTCTTCTCTAATCCCTCTCCCTCTCTTTTCAAATTAAACCCTAGATCTTAAGGGATCCCACCAAACTAACCCCTGCCCTTCACAATAAGGTCCCTGGGATATTATAGTTAGACCCTACTAGGTTCAAATGTTATGTTTAGGTCCTCCCCTTTTAAACCAAATTACTAATAAGTCCTCTTTAACCCAACATTCCTTAATTAACCCTATTCCCGGTTAATTCCAAATTTACACCATGCCTCCCCAGTTAGGTCCCCACCAAACCCTACACCAACCCCCCTTCCCCAGGACTTATTTATACCCCCTCCCCGCTCATTTTCCCCTCCGCGAGCTCGGCCGGAAACATGTGTGCTAATATTGCTTGCTTGCTTGTGTGTGCGACATAGCCGACGGAGTAGACGGAGGAAGGTACCCCGAGCCGGAGGTCGAAGCCGACTACTGCGAGCAGGAGCCCGAAGCCCCGAACGTCAAGCCGGCACTCCCCGAAGACTACGAAGACGGCAAGTTCACCCTCATCCTTTGATGCATGCTTCTGTCCTAGTTTTATAAATATACCCTATACCCGTTTTATAAATTGCATATTGTTTTACTGCAAAACATGGTAGGATAGCCACCCTTGAATGCTATGATTGAACCTTGTTTTGGCCTAAATGTTTGCTTTAAAATGTGTGAGTGCTTTCAAAATGTGTGAGTGCTTTCAAAATGTGTGAGTGCTTTAAAAATGAAAAGGGGATACGTTTGGAAAATGAGTAAAGAACTGGGTAGACGGGATGGACGTGTGTGTCAGGAGTATGGGTGAGCTCGTACCTGTGTGGTTGAGCCTGTTAGGAGTTGTCCATATTGTCAGTTAAGGACCGGGTTGCGTGACATCTCACCTGACCCAAATGATCGTACAACCACTCGACCGTTGTATGTGGCAACGGCTTAGCATAAACCCAACTAGTTAAACTACTTGCCATCTGGTGTGCGGGTGTGCGGCGGGAGACCAAGGAGTAGGGGTACGCTCTGTGTGAGGTACGCCCTGGTTATGTGGGATAACCCCTTGGGTGCTTCCGTGGTGGCTCGTAGTGTTAGCTAAGGTGGGTAATGGCTTTGATAGGATCCGTACCGGCACTGAGGTGTCCGTGTGACGGTACCCTACTTGTGGGTAAAGATGTACAACCTCTGCAGAGTGTCAAACCTATTCGAATAGTCGTGTCCACGGTATTGGACGAGTCACGGTGTGGTCACAAAAACTAGTGTTTGGGATGGGATGTTTTCTGGCGTGAGTTGTTTTCTGGGTGAAATGTGTGGCTGTGTGCCTGGGCTACGACGGACGGGAAGTCCGGTAGTTGCACAATGGTTTTTCCTAAAACAATGGAGTCACTTTGGTTATGAAAGTGTTTGCGAAAACCTTTTTGAAATGAACCCCTGCATGTGTAAGTTTGCAAAATGAACCTTAACCAGATCCTTGTTATACCTTATGCATGGTTCTGCTTATAAGCCCCTCCGTGGGTGGGGTTGGATTTGCTGAGTACGTATGTGCTCACCCTTGTTTTACTAACTATTTTACAGAGGAGGATCCCGGTTACATTCCCGAAGACGTTGAGTAGGTCGTGCCCTACACCCAACCGTGCCTGTGTACCCAGGGCCCTACCGAAAGCTTCCATGGTGTGGTACTCTGAGGAGGCTATGGAAGACTTTGCTATTGTAGTGTGGTCGCTAGCATTTGTGCTGTTCCTTGTAGCGTTGGCACTACCGTGCCCTTTGTGTCGCCGTGATGTAAGAGACTGATTCCACCTGTTGTAATAAATGTGTTACCAGCCTCCTGGGACTGGTATTTGTGTCACATTTAGTCACCTCTGATGAGGGGAGGCTTCACCGGGGCGGTTGCTTGTATGGTTTGAAACCAGATTTGATTGGCAACCGATGCTCAACAATGGAGCGATCCAGTCCAGGCATTTCCGAATAATCCCAGGCGAAGCAATCTTTATATTCCTTGAGTAGCTTGATTAATTCCTCTCTGAAGTCGGATTGCAAGTTTGCGCTGATGAACGTCGGCCTTGGCTTGTCACCGCTTCCAATGTCAACCTCTTCTAATTTATCAGCCGACATGAATCCTCGCCCCAACTTGCCATCAGTACCATCGACGGGGTTCTCCATTTAAAATTACTATAAGAGCCGACTGCTTGAATCGGCTGTTGATCGCTGCTGACAGGTTCAACAGGACCTTCTCCCCAGTCTTTCCCCGAGAAACAGTCAATGCCTTGATACTCCCAGAAAGCTGGTTCCATGTTTGCAACGCTCACGAAGTCATCTGCTTGGACCACCTCAATATCATCATCCACCCATTGGATGAGCTGCTGATGCATGGTGGATGGGACGCAGCAATTGGCATCAATCCAGTCCCGTCCAAGCAGTAGGCTGTAGGCTCCTTTACCTTCAATAACGAAGAAGGTCGTGAGCAATGTCTTGGACCCTATCATCAGATCCACGTGAGTGCACCCCTTGGTGTCTGAAGGATTCCCAGCGAAATCATTCAGTATTATGCTTGTAGGCGTCAGATCGCTAGGGCCCATGCCAAGTTTCCTGAAGGTGGTGTACGGCATTACGTTGACTGCCGCTCCACCGTCGACAAACATCTTGGTCAATGGCTTGCCATTGACATATCCCTTCAAGTACAGCGGCCTCATGTGTCGATTTTTGGCCGGTTTGTCGAAGACGGCTTGCTTGGCTAACACCAGCTGTGCCATCAGCCCCTCAACCTGCTCATCATCCAGGGGCGCCTCTTCCTGCACAATCTGATTAGCAGGAGCCATAAATTCATTCGGCAGAAAGTATTGTCGTATGGACCTCCCTGGGCCCACTACCTCGGTGGGTACCAGGACCGACTACTCGGTGGGCCCCTGGGACTACCCGGCTTGCGCTACACGGCACCTGAAGGCGTGGAGCACAAGGACAGCACAGGAGTAGTACTCGGTTAGGGCTCTGTACACGTTCCGCACTGTGTAGAGGTCTCCTAGACGTACTCGACTAGTACTCCTTCCCTACTCCGACTTGTAACCCTGCCTCCCGGACTATATAAGGCGAGGCAGGGACCGATCTCAGGATCACCTCATCCAATCTCAACTCACGGCGCACTATTGCACCATCCCGTAATCGTGCCCCATCAATCCAGAGCTACGCAGCATACAGGACGTAGGGTATTACGCACCTCGCGGCCCGAACCTGTCTAAATTGTGTGCCACGTGTCTCTTCCTTCGAGTTACCGATCTCGGCGAGTCACATTCATCTACTTCGGGTACTCCCCGTAGTAGGTTGCCGGTCTAAAACACCGACAGCTGGCGCGCCAGGTAGGGGCTCTCGCTCGAGATCACATGGCGAACTCGACGGCTTCCGTTCACATCAAGCCAACCGTCGCCTTCAACCACGGCGACACCTTCGTCTTCGGCGCCTGGGTCTGCACTGCTGATGGCGCGGGCTCCTTCCAGCGCCGCTTGATCATGCAACCCGACTCGAGGACGGCCTTGTGACGCTTCCCGAGAAGTTGTCACGGGCAAGCTCGCCCGGCAAGTTCGGCGAAATTTCGCTCTCCAACCTCCACGCCGACTTCGAGCTCGAGTCCGTCTCCAACTCGAACCCGACGTCGCCATGGGCCATCGCATGCGAGCCGGCTCCTCGGCCATCGCGGCGGTCCCCTCTCCACGCCGGCGCTCCGCGCGTGGCTCCCGCGTTCCCGGCCGGCCCGCACGGAGGCTTCTACACCGCGCCGGCCGGGCAAGGAGCCCGCAACCGAGTACAACTCGGACTCCGACGCCGTCCCCCGGCCCGCGTCTCGGACTCCCGCCCTCTCTCCGAGTTCTACTCGAACCGGGACTACGAGTTCGACTTCGGGTCCGGACCCCGAGGACCCCGAGTCCGAAGACGACTCCTACGAGCTTCCCTTGTCGGGGCCGGCCTGCGGGGCCCGGTTATAAGATCGACGCCGACCGGAAGATACGTCTGCGGCCGGACCTCAAGCCCGCCGAGCGACAAAGGAGGACTCACGCTACGTCGCCTACATCGACTCGCTACCGTTCCGGAGGGAACACCACGGCCCAGCCGACTCAAACACACCAACTGAGGTGGCACCTTCTGAGCCAAGCTTGGGTACGCCTGATCGTCAAGTCTTCATGGCCGCCGGCGACACTCCGGGAACCTCAGGCACGGCCGCAGACAAGTACTTGGAGGACATCTCCGCAGACGAGCTGTCTGCTGATGCCCCTGCGGACGAGACCGACGCCAACAGGGACGCCCGGCGCGAACGTAACAGGAAGCGCAATGAACGACGCCGGCGGCTCAGAGACAACCTTCCCATCCGCAACCTTGCGGAAGCTCTCGAAGCAGTTGAGAGCAGAGTCCACACCACTCCTGAGCAATGCCTCATGTCGATCACAACGATCGCACGTCAGGCTCAGGGAATACGGGCTGGAGAGGTCATCGCCAAGCTCGGCCGAAGAAGCCTACTTCATGCGGGTCGACAAGAGAGTCGGCCAACCTCTCCCCGGCCAAGCCTCGCGACAACGAAGCTACTAGTCGCGGTGTTGACCCCGGTCCTAACCGTACTCGGGCGACATTCCGGCGAACCAAACCGACGACGCTCCACCGCCGGCGGACCCTCACGACAAGACAACGTCAACCGAGAAGTCGTCCCCCACCGGTGCTCCGGCCGGTGGCGGCGGCAACGACCCCGACGGCCGCGGCGGCGCGACGGCGGCGGCTCCAACCACGGAGCCAACAAGAAAGCCGGAGGCGGCGGCGGCCGCGGCGGCCGCGGCCACGCGCACGGCCACGCCTCCGGCGCCTCTCACGGCGGGTACGATGCTCGCCGGAGAATCGAAGAGTTGCGGCGAGAAGAAGTCGACGACCGCCGCCGAAGGCGACGGCTTCCCGCCTTCTCACCCCGGCTCGCAACCTCGCTCCTCCCCCGACAAGTTCAAGCCTTTGGGGATCACCAAATACGACGCGAAGCGAGGATCCCATCCGGTGGCTCCGATGCTACGCTCTCTCCATCGAGAACGCTGGCGGCAACAGCGACACCAAGTGCCTCTACTTCCCCTTCTGCATGGACCAAGCCCCACTCACATGGCTCGAGTCGCCCGGACAAGCACTCCATCGACAAGTGGGACCAGCTGAAGGAGCAATTCACAAGCAACTTCGCGGGCGCCATGGGTCGTTCGGGTACTCGCATGGACCTCGCCATGATCAAGCGGAACAAGGCGAGACCCTCCACAAGTACATGCGCCGCTTTTTCGACAAGCGCGCTACCGTCGTGGACGTCACCGACAAGGAGGTCATCGACCTCTTCCAGGACGGGCTCTACCATCGCCGCACCTTCGAGGACTTCGGCCGACGCCGCCCCAAGTCCATTCCCCACCTCAAGGACATGATCACATCCTGGGCGGACGAAGAGGACAAGGCCAACGCCAAGTACGACGCCATCCGCGGCAAGTCCAAGCAGAACCAAGGTGGCGGCAGCAGCAGCAATCCAAACCAAGGCGGCCGCAACAACAACAACAACAACAACAACAACAACAACTTCTCGGGTTCCAACCGCAAGCGCAAGCCAGACAATACCGTCGCGGCTATCCAGCGTCCTCCGAAAGGGAACTCGAAGAAGAACTCCGGCGGGTTCAAAGACCTGCTGAAGGAGAAGTGCCCGTGGCATCCAAACGGCAACCACACTACCGAGCAAGGTGCTACCGGCTCGAGCATGCACTCAAGGATACGCCGGAGCCACCGCACCCTCACGATCGAAGAACAAGAAGAAGGACGGCGACGACTTCCAAGAACCCGAGAAGACCGTCAACGTCCTCTTCGGCGGACTACCCCGGGCGGGAGCGAAGGCTACTCGCCGTGAAGTGATGTCCATCGAACCAGCGGTTATGACCCCTCTCAGGTGGTCAGAGACACCCATCACCTTCTCCCGCGCGGACCAATGGACCGGCTTCTCCGAACCAGGACGTTTTCCCCTCGTCCTGAAACCAACAAAGGGCGGGCTCTAAGCTCAACAAGGTGCTCATCGACGGCGGAAGCGGGCTCAACGTCCTCTTCACCAAGACTGCGAAGAAGATGAACCTTGACGTCACCCCCATGCTCGACAAGAGCAGCATGCCTTTCTACGGCATCGTCCCGTGCAATGCGGCTATCCCACTAGGCTCGGTGGTACGCCGCTTACCTTCGGGCGTCTCGCGACAACTACCGCACCGAGTACATCAAGTTCGAGGTCGCGGATATCGAGACTTCCTACCATGCCATCCTCGGCGGACCGGCCATCGCCAAGTTCATGGCGGTGCCCCACTACACATACTTGGTACTCAAAATGCCAAGTCCAACTCGGGCGTACTCTCCCTCCAAGGGGACTTGAAGATCTCTCACGACCGCGATACGCGAGGCCGTGGTGATCGCTTCAACAAATCAAGTACCCACCCCAATGATGGAGGTCTACGCCGCGTCGAAGAAGCTTGCCACAAGTGAACTCGACATCCCGCAGAAGTCCGACAAGCGCGACAAGCCTCGGCCACCCGAGGAGGTACTCGTCAAGCCGGTCGACCTCGGAACGAGCGACCCCACCAAGACCACCACCATCGGGGCCGGCCTCGACCCCAAATAGGAAGACGCCCTCATCGGCTTCCTTCGGGCTAACCGCGACATCTTCGTGTGGAAGCCGGCGGACATGCCGGAGTGCCCGGGGAGGGCCGATCGAGCACCGCCTCAACGTCGACCCAAAGGCCACCCCCAAGCGACAACACCTCCGACGCTTCGCCGACGACGGACGGGACGCCATCAAGAAGGAGCTCGCCAAGCTACTCGCCGCTCGGCTTCATCGAGAGAAGTCTTCCATCCCGAGTGGCTTGCCAACCCCGTCCTCGTCCGCAAGAAGAACTCGAACGAGTGGAGGATGTGCGTCGACTACACCGACCTCAACAAGCACGCGCCCCAAGGACCCCTTCGGGTTGCCGCGGATTGATCAAGTCATCGACTCCACGGCGGGCCGCGACTCGCTCTCGCTTCCTCGACCGCTACTCCGGTACCACCGGATCGCAATCAAGGAGGAAGACCGAGGAGAAGACCGCGTTCATCACCCCGTTTGGCGCGTGCGCTACACGACCATGTCTTTCGGGTTGAAGAACGCCGGCGCCACCTACCAACGGGCCATCCAGGCTCGCTTCAAGCGGCAACTCAACAAGAACGTCGAGGCCTACGTGGATGACGTGGTTGTCAAAACCGTGGGACTCCGGTACCCTCATCGACGACCTTGAAGAGACCTTCGCATCGCTACGCGAGTACCGCCGGAAGCTCAACCCGAACAAGTGCGTCTTCGGCGTACCTTCGGGCAAACTACTCGGCTTCATCATCAGCCAACGCGGCATCGAAGCCAACCCCGAGAAGATCTCCGCCATCACCGAAGCATGAAAGCTCCCACGAGCATCAAGGACGTCCGAAGGCGACGGGGTGCATGGCGGCATTGAACGATTCATCTCGAAGCTAGGAGAACGGGGTCTCCCCTTCTTCAAGCTACTCAAGCACCACGAGAAGTTCGTGTGGACTGCAGAGGCGGACCAAGCCCTTGCCCGGCTCAAGGACTTCTCGTCGAAGCCGCCGGTCCTCACGGCTCCCTACAAGGGCGAGCGACTCGCTCTACCTCGCCGCGACTACTCACGTGGTCGCATCTGCCATCGTTGTCGAGCGGCGGGGAAGACGGCCACGCCTACCCGATCCGGCGCCCGGTCTACTTCGTCGGCGAGGTTCTATCGAGTCCAAGGCTCGCTACCGGCCCGTGCGTGAAGCTTCCGTACGCTCTACTCATCACCTCGCGGAAGCTACGACACTACTTCCGGGAGTACTCGGTCTCCGTCGTCACCGACTACCCGCTCGGCGACATCCCGAGGGACCCGCACGCCACCGGAAGGATCTCCAAATGGGGCCGTCGAGCTCGGCGCCCTCACCATCGACTTCAAGCCACGCACGGCCATCAAGTCGCAAGCTCTAGTCGACTTCATGGCGCAGTGGCGGGAGAACCGGCTACCTACTCCCACCGTGCGACCGAGCATTGGGTGATGTACTTCGACGGCTCACTCAACCTCGAGGGCGCGGCGCGGGGGTACTCCCCGATCTCTCCAACGGGCGAACAACTCAAGTACGTCCTGCGGATCTTCCGGAAGGTCTCAAACAACGAAGCCGAGTACGAAGCCCTCCTACACGGGCTCCGCCCTCGCGGCTTCACTTGGCATCAAGCGGCTACTAGTCTACGGCGACTCCGCGGTGGTCATCAACCAAGTCAACAAGTCCCGGGACCGCAACAAGGAGAACATGGACGCCATCGCCTAGAAGTCCGCAAGCTCGAGAACAAATTCTATGGTCTCGAGTTCCACCACATCGTCCGCGACAACAACGTTGCAGCGGACGTCCTCTCGAAGCTCGGATCCACCCGCGCGCAAGTACCCGCGGCGTCTTCGTCCATGAGCTTCACGCGCCATCCATCCGGAACCGGCGCCACCGACCACTGTCCCAGCTAACCAACCAGGTGGGCGGGAGGTCATGATGATCGACGTGGACGGAGGCAACCCTTCATCGACTACCTCGGCGAGCGAAGGTCCCCCTCCGACAAGAACGCAGCTCGAACAACTCGTCCGCCGCGCCAAGTCTTACGTCCTCGTCGGCGACAAGCTTTACAAGCGAGGCGCATCTTCGGAGTACTCATGAAATGCGTCCCTCGCGAAGAAGGCAAGGACATCTTGGAGGAGATCCACAAGGGCGTGCGGCAACCACGCGTCCTCCCGCACGCCGGTCGGCAAGGCCTTCCGCGAGCCTTCTGCGGCCCACGGCCACGGGCGATGCCGAAGAACTCGTCGAAGGTGCCAAGGATGTCGGTTCTTCGCCAAGCGACAACACGTCCCTCGCCTACAAGCTAGTCACCATACCGCCAACCCGGCCCTTTGCCCGCCGGGGGCTCGACATGATTGGGCCACCGCCAACCTGCGCCGGGGAGGATTCAACGAGGTGCGGTGGCTATCGACAAGTTCACCAAGTGGATCGAGGTCAAGCCGGTCACATGCCCCAAGGGCGACGAGTACTCGACTTCTGGATGAACTCGTGCACCGCTACGGGCTACCCCACCGCATCATCACGGACACGGGGTCCAACTTCAACAACCACCGCCCGGGGAGTACTGCGAGAACAGCGGAATCGACGTCAGATACGTCTCCGCCGCCCATCCACGGGCCAACGGACAAGTCGAGCGCGCCAATGGGATGGTGCTCGACGCCCTCAAGAAGCGGCTACACGACGCCGCTAACTCAAAAGGGGGCAAGTGCATCAAGGAACTACCCAACGCACTGGGGGGCCGCGGACTCAACCATCCAAGCCAACGGGGCAATCCCCCCTACTTCTCGGTCTACGGCTCCGAAGCCATCCTCCCCGCCGATGTCATATGGAACTCGCCGGCGGTGGAGCACTACGACGAAGGCGTCTCGGAAGACAACGGACGAGTTGACATCGACGGCCTCGAAGAAGCTCGGCCGTGCCGCCCTAGTCCAATCGGCAAGGTACCCGGAGGGTATCCGACGCTACCACGATCGCAACGTCAAGGAACGCTCCTTCAACGTTGGAGATCTTGTCCTCCGCCGTATCCAGAACACGGAAGGACTTCACAAGCTCAGCTCCCCTTGGGAAGGCCCCTTCACCGTGGCTAAGGTGACCGGGCCAGGCTCCTACCGCCTCCAAACACTCGAAGGCGAAGAAGTCAACAACTCGTGGAATGTCGACCAGCTCTGTCGATTCTACGCCTAGTCTACTCGACTACTCCGGGGTTCAAGTCTACACGACTACATCAACACCCCCTTGCCGCAAGCGACCCTCCGGTCCCGGCTTCAAGTCTCGGACTACTCTCCTCCGAGTCCGGCCCCGTGCGGCTACCTACGGACCCCGGGCCGCAACGAGCATCAAGGACTCTAGCGGCGGTCTACCAAGAAGACCACACTCCAAGATCCGGCCGCGCGGCTACTTACGGATGCGCGATCCGGCCTACACGGCTACCTACGGATCACTTACGTAAGCGGCTACCCGCTCCGGTACTACTCGGTGTAAGCGGCCTTCGGGTCCGGCGACTACTTGTAACTACGGCCACGGCCACCCGGGTGTACTTCTTCGCTAATAAAGTTTGATTGTTCATCAACTTCTTTACTGTCTACTCCCTGCGACGGGACTACTAAGCCGAGTACTACTACTCGCACCTACTCCACGATGGGCGCTCCGCACTCTGAGATCGCGGTTACGAGTACTCATTGATGGAACTTCACATTTCATTCATATATGAAAAAGTTCATTACAACTGTTTCCTATACAACTACGGCTACTAGCTATCTATGCAGGGCTACTGGAGGTTCAACTTATCGGCTACCTGCTCCGCGATGGGAGCCATCTCGCTCCGACAACTCGCGTCTTGCTCATCCGAGCAGTTGGCGGCTACCCCGCCGGCGACTACCTCCACCGGGGCCTTCGGGAAGTACGACTTCATGAAGGCCGGCCCTCGCTTCGGGATTGACTTGGCCATGTGCTTCACGTAGGCGGCCGGCCGGCTTGGCGCCTCACGAAGTCGATCCGCCAACGGAGCGATCTTGGGGCCGCCGGGTGCGGCACCGAAGCCTCGCGATCGGGAGGGCGGCCTCCTCAAGGTCCTTCGGCCCGGGCCGGAGCGCCTCGCGGTCTTCGTTCAACTTCTGCAAAGATTTGTAGCAGTTGACGAGGTCTCTGTCAGAGGCAATTCTCAACTCCATGTGCTTCTCGCACTCGAAGGCCAGCTCCTTGTAGTCGAGTTCAAGTACCTGGCGGGCTTCTTGCTCCCGGTAGAAGAGATTCTTCATGCTGATCTCCGAGCCTTTCAGTCGCTCCACCTGGCCTTCGAGTTCTGCAACACCGGAACACAACAACGGGTCAGAGCTTGACGACTCCCAACAAGTACCCGACAAGTCAAGAGACATACCTTTATTCTTGTTGCGGAGGCCTTTGTTCTTCCGCACCAGCTCGTCGCTCTTCGCCTGCAAGTCCATCACATCGTTGTGGTACTTGGCGAAGGCGGCGTCAAGCTTCGACTGCATGGCGGCCGCGTGCTTCCTCGACTTCATGAGCTGCTCCTCCAAGGCCTCGGCTCGCGATGCACGTGTCGCCATAGCCTTGCGGCCAGATTGGACTTCTCGCGGGATCGCTCCGCGACGTCCCGCACAAAACCAATTCAAGTCAGCGAGTACTCAGCGAAAGGATTGACTACTCGGGAGGCAACGGCTACGTACCTTCATCCACTGTTCGGCTCGTCGCATCGCCTCCAGATGCTGCGCCAACACTGCCGGTTCGACGAGATCGTCGGCAAGCAGCTCGATCCCGCCACGGTTACTTGTCGCAGCCTCCGTCATTGGCGCCGAGCGGATAGGCTCTGCGTCTTGGATCTCCGGGGACCGGATCGCCACCTCCAGGGCAACCCTTGGCGACGTGGCAGCCGCCTCCTCCTCGGCGGACTTCTCGACGGTTTCCCCCATGGGCTCGGGGGCTTCTACCGCAGCCTCTGGGGCTTCTGGTGTCAACTCCTGCATGGGCACCCCTGCAGGGATGTCACCTCCTTCGGCGCCTGTCACCAAGGAACACGTGCATCAGTATCTACGACTACTCTTTTTGGGGCTCTACAGCTTCAGGAGGAGTACTCACCTTCGACCACGACCGCCTCTGGCAGCGGCGCTTCGGCGGCTGGGGGCTCGGTCGCAGCTTGGGCTTCTGGAGCGGGCTCCTCGACGGGCGGCGCGGCCTTTTCTGCCTCTGCTGCCGCGGGCTCCTCTCCGTCCCAGCTCAAGTCCGTGGATTTTCTGCACAAGTATCCACACAGGATCGTCAGATAAAATTGACTACTACAATGAGTACTACTCATAAAGTTGTGGTACTTACAAGTTCGACCGGACGATGGTCACGGCCGGAGCACCGAGGATGCTGGCAATGTCAACCAGTCCACCCTCGGCGGGCGTTTCTTCCTCCGCCTCTCCGACTACCGCCTCCTCCACGGCGGCGGCGGCGGTGCGAGTTCTCCCGCGCCCTCGCGGCTTCCACCTCTTCAGCGGCGGCGGTCGCGGGTACTCTGCTCCCTTCTGGGGCAGGGGGCTGGCGCTCCAGCTGCGCCAGAAGTTCATCGACCGTGGGGGCTGGACTTCGGCTTCCAGCCGGTTCCCCCACTGTGGGCCACACGCCCTCATCGCCCTCCTCCACGGGCTCCGCTGGCGGCCTCTCCTGCACACAAGGACGACTACTCGTCAGCACTGTACTCGATCACCGGGTACTCGACTACTTCGCTCAAGATGACTTACCTGCGGAGGCGTGGTCTGCGAGACCTTCATCTTCTTGGCTACCCGCTTCTTGGCGGGGTTGCGCGGCTTCCTCGGCGGCGCGGCAAGGCTAGCCTCCGTGCTAGCGGAGGGTCTCGGATGAGAGGTACATGAGGCAAGCCGGGACGGCTAAACCTCGACCGCGGCTCCGGAAGCGGTCTGCGCGAGCGTCTCCTCGTCTTCTTCGTCATCGGAGGTATCCTCCACGATGACGGGATCGTCGTCGTCTCCGACTACTCGGCGCTCCTTCACCTTCTCCACCGTTGGGACCTCAATTCCGCTCGGTGGTGGCTGCGGCTCGGAGACAAACCGCTTCACATCATCCTACGCAAAAGGACACAAAAAGCGTCGCAACTACGCTACAAGCACCTACTACTCGACGAGGCGGGTACGGCTACTTACCTCGTTGGGCGGGCGCGCGGCGGAGAACTCCTCGACAGGGCACGCCGTGTACTCCGCATGTCCTTGAAGATCCTCGACAACCTCTCGATGATGTCGTTGTCTTCAATTTCGCCCCCCGCATCCGCGACGTGTCGTCGTCGCCGGTGTACTCGAAGCCCATCGTATCCCGCGCCGACGGCCGGCCGGATCCGGCGCTTCATGAAACCGAAGGCCACATGTTCGGCCCTCGGTCCCGCATCCCGCGGGGTCTTGATCCGTGCCGCAACTCCGGGAGGCCGGATCCCCTCTTGCATGGTGGGTTCCGTGTTCCACCACTCTTGATGCTTGGGCCGCCGTCCGCTCGGCTTCGGCGGCTCGGGATGGTGGTTCGTGGTGTAGAACCATCTCGTCTTCCGGTCCGTGTTGGAGTCCACGAGCTTGTACGCCGTGTCGCTCGGCGGCATCTTCCCTCAACGGATCCCGGCCCCTCCGACTACTCCGGGGTTGGAGGTGCCGGGGGGCGCGGCCTCACGCGGAAGAATTTCCGGAAGAGAACCCAATGTGGCTTGATCCCCAAGAATGCTTCGCAGAAATGGACGAAGACGAGAGGTGTGGAATATTCCGTTGGGGTTCAAGTTGAGGTACTCGATGCCATAGTACCTGAGAAGCCCCTTGAAGAAGTCACTCGCTGGGAGCGCAAGGCCGCGCTCCACGAAGCGCGAGAACATCGGGATCTCGTCTTGTGCCTTCTCCATTGGATAGGGATCTCTGCCCGCGCGGATCTCCACATATCGATCTCCTTCTCCCCGATGAACCCGCTGTTCAACAGGGTCAGCAAGTCTTCGGTCTTCACCTTCGACTTTTTCCACTCGCGGCTTGGGTCAGCGCGCGGTGGAGATGTGGGCGGTGCCGATCCGGTGCCGGCCGCGGCAGCCTCTGCATGGCTCCTCTTCTTCCCGCCGGCCTTCGACGTCTTCGACGGGGGCGGCTTCATCCTCCAAGAACAGGGAGTCTTCACTCGCATCCGCTCGGGGGCTACCCTACAGCTTTCGGGTGGCGATGCGCTCGGATCTACTACGGCGGCAGTGCTCGCTGGAGTGGATCTACTTCAAGATTCAAGTGGCGAATGTCTGCAACTCACTTGGGTAAAAAACCCTAAGGGTTTCGGCTTGTATTTATAAGCCAAAACGCCCCCGCAACGGGCGGCTGGATAAGTCTACGCGCGGCTGACTCAGCGGCTGCGCGTGACTCTTCGTATTCTACTAGTCGACGCGCCTCACCTCGGGGGCTCGGCTACTTCTACTCGACTACCTGGGACGTGGCTAGTCTCAAGAGCATCTCAGGACACATTCTCCAAGAAGACCCTTCAATTCGAGAGGAAGTACTCGACTCAAGGCTCGGGGGCTCCGTGCCACGTGTCCTTCGGTTTTTTCTCTCCGGATTTTTCGGGATTTTCTCGCCAAGACTTCGGATAGATCCTCAGCCAGAGCCCGCGGCTCGAGGCTCGGGGGCTACTCCGCGTGGACTGCGGTTCTGCAAATCGCATCTTCTTGACGGCTCCGGCTTCAAGACAAGGCGAGCATCTCGAAGACCTTCGAAGGCGATTTCAAGGACGCTTGGGACTACTCGAGAAGACTTCAAGATTGCTCAAACATCGGTGGAGTACATTCCGGCCTCGGGATGCTTCGACTACTCTTGAGGACTTTTGACTTGTAGTACTCAGGGACGCTTGAGGACTACTTGTTAAGGCCGTCAAGACTACTTGAAGCTATCCTTCTCGACTACAAAGTACTCGGGGGCTTGTCGTATGGACCTCCCTGGGCCCACTACCTCGGTGGGTACCAGGACCGACTACTCGGTGGGCCCCCGGGACTACCGGCTTGCGCTACACGGCACCCGAAGGCGTGGAGCACAAGGACGACACGGGAGTAGTACTCGGTTAGGGCTACGTACACGTTCCGCACCGTGTAGAGGTCTCCCTAGACGTACTCGACTAGTACTCCTTCCCTACTCCGACTTGTAACCACCGCCTCCCGGACTATATAAGGCGAGGCGGGGACCGATCTCGGGATCACCTCATCTAATCTCAACTCACGGCGCACTATTGCACCATCCTGTAATCGTGCCCCATCAATCCAGAGCTACGCAGCATACAGGACGTAGGGTATTACGCACCTCGCGGCCCGAACCTGTCTAAATTGTGTGCCACGTGTCTCTTCCTTCGAGTTACCGATCTCGGCGAGTCACATTCATCTACTTCGGGTACTCCCCGTAGTAGGTTGCCGGTCTAAAACACCGACAAGTATACCATGCATGCTGGAGCCGAACGCTTTGACCCTTCAGGTTTGTCCTTTTGCGCCACACCTGCCTTGTCTGGATCCCAGCCTGCCTTAGCTCACGGTTCCTCAAGCGCTGAACCCTTCACTTCTGACTTTTTCTCAGGCCGGGCGGGCACCATTGCCCCTTCTGCCAGATGTACTCGTCTTCGTCTTCCTCTTGATCAGCCGACCTTAGATCAGCCTGTCTTTTCCTGGGATGATCAATGACTTCAATTTTTTGGCACCGATCCTCGCTAGGATGTATCCTTCCAATTCTCTCATGGACGGATCGGCGATTGGCAGTCTCCTGCCTGTAGTCGAAATACCTGTCGCTGCACTCAGGGCAGTTCCTCAGCGTGGGCAGCTTTAATCCCTCGTTCCAACAGTGCCTGAAGAACGCACATCCCCAGTGCGCGCGTTCCTGCTCGCGCGTGTATTGCTCCAGGTCTCTCCTGTGTGCTTCTTCCTCAGCCCTGCGCTTCTCCTCCTCGTACTTCCGCTTCTGGTAGCGCTCCTTTTCCAGCTGGCGCTGCCACTTGTTGAGGAGGATTCGTGTGGTCACCCTGGGCTTGGCTCTGGATGATTCCCCTATTTCGATGTGGCTCTTGAGAATGTGTGGGGCTTCACCATGCACCTGCTCCAAGGTCACCTGACGCTCCGGGTCTACTGCCCCATCTTGCCTTGCCCTGGCTGAGGTCAAGACTTTGACTTTGCCCTTCTCCTCAGCTGTTATCACGTTGACCGAAAAACCCAGCATGTTCTGAGGGAAAGGGTGGCCATCCAGCTTCATCTTGTTATCAAATTTTAGGTGCCCCTCCTGGATGGCTCTCTGGATCCTCATCCTGAAGACCCCGCGAGTCGTTGATGGAGTGCGAGTTCTGTCGTGGAAGCCACAGTAACGTTTCTGTTTTACTCCATCGGGCCGAAGCATGGAATGCCCTTCAGGCAATCTGATTCGGCCTTCCTTCACCAGGAGCTCAAACAACTTGTCAGCTTTCGTGATGTCGAAATCGTAGGTCCCTTTGGTCTGTTTGACCTAGCGCTGATTCATAGTCAATGGCTCCTTTCCCCACATGATCTTGGCCGCAGCCACGTCTTGTTCATCATCAGAATCCTCCAACAGGTCGGCCTTGTCCAGGAACTGGTTGTTAATGTCAGCCACGTCGTGCTGTTTACCGAACCTGGCATCCTTCTTGAAGCCGTATGCTTGGTTGCTCATTAACAAAAGCTTCTGGGACAGCTGGCCCAAGTTATCGAACTCCATGCCAAACAGCTTCTCCCGCACGGCCGGCAGCATCCCGGTAACGGCCATGTCAGCCAACTGATCATCTGGCAAGTTGAGCAAGAAGCGCATGCCCTTAACTTCCCTGAACCTCCTGAGGAATTCTAAGGGCGTCTCACTATGCCTCTGCTTCAGGGTAGCGAGGTCGATGAGCTTCTTCTTTGAGCTGCCGCTGAAATAGTGGGTGTGGAACTTTCGTTCCAACTCCTTCCAAGTGCTAACTGATTTAGGGGGCAAGGACGAAAACCACTGGAACGCCGGGCCCGTCAGTGACGCGGGGAAGTATCTGACTCTGAACGCTTCTTCCGCTGAGCACTCTCCAAGCTGCATCAGGTAACGAACAATGTGCTCCACCGGCTTGGTGTCGTCCCCGCTCTGAGAACTTTGTGAATTCCGTCGGAGGTTTTTCCCTTGGCGGAAGGATCACGTTGTAGTACCATTCCGGGAACGGCGGCGTGTAGGCAGGTCCTTGCATTTTCGGTTTGAGGCCGAACTGATTCTGCATCAACTCGGCCATCTTCCGTGCCAGGGCGTCGTCCTCCTGTGCGCCTGCAGCTGGCGTGTAACCCGGATTCGGGAAAGCGTCGATGGCTCCGTAGTTCCCCACCTCGTGGTAGCCTCCACCGTATAGATTCCTCTGTAGCCAGTTGCTTGCTGGAGCAATCCTGTGGCCGGACGCAAGCGGGGCCCCAGGCGAGCCGAATGCCAACTCCCCGTACGTGGGCTGGTACGGGTTCGGGCCGCGTTGCACGGGTTGGCCCGTGCTACCCCGTGGTGGTGGCCGAGCCGGGTCGTCCTCCGCGGCTGCGGCGGGGGCCGAGATGGGCGACTCCCCGCACCTTGTGGAGGAGGCCGGAAAGCTTGACTCCCGGCGCTGCGAGGAGGAGGGCCGGGCCGGGCCGGCTCTGCATTGGCGCGTGAAGCTGGATTCGCCCAACTCCACGGTGCCTCCTTGGATGGGTGCCTTGCTGAATGCCTGCTCCATGCCTGGACCGAAGACAGCTACCATCATCTGTTTGAACGCACCAAGGAAAGCTTTGTGGTGCCTGCTCAAGATGTGGTCCGCGGCATCTCGGAACGCCTGTATCCATTCCTCCTTCTCCTGCTGGGTCGTGGCGTCGCTCTCCCCCGGCAACAATACCCTGGGCATCTCGTTTTTCATGTACGGAACGCCACTCCTGTTCTTCTTGAAGGACAGCATGCACTTCTGCTGGAATTGATTCACGACGTCTTGGAGCTGCTGCCGCTGTTCAGGGGAGAGATCTTCAATGTTGACATCCATGATATCCCCGATGTCAGACATCTTGATTTTCGGCTGTTGTCCCACCAGGCGTGCCAAAAAGTGTGTTAACGCAAAATGTGCACCTAGCGCCAAGAACACAGCAAGCCGAACAAGCTGGCGTCACACGCGCAAAGAATCACGAGACGTGCCAGTCAATTTTCCCTGAAAATTAACAAAAGATAAAGTAGTTAAATACCAAAGCTTGGAACTTGCCGGGTGGTACCAGACAGTTCCATATTTACGGCCACAAAGCCAAATGAGGTGACATACAGCTATGTAAAGCTATCTGCCAGCAAACTGAAACCAATCGGGAGTTGTAAATAAGAAAAAGTAACATAGCCGAATGGATGACGTAAGCATGACGGCGATCGGTCTTTGTTTAGACAATGATGCACATGCGTAAGATCGCGACCGATCCCCGTGGTAAACAATATTAAATAAATAAATAAAGTGAAGCACGAGCATAAACATGTAATAAACAAGCATGCATAGATCCAAAGCACTAGTCTACCGCATGTCTAGGTACTTTAAAACCCGTCGGGTACGATGCCAAACATATCTATCCACCGCATGATACAACTTGCATGGCGATCGCACCACTTTCCACAAATAGATCTATCCACCGCATGACACGATCTAAATATGGAAAGCTAAAAGCATACATTCTTTAAAGCATGAATTACGCACGTGTTCTACTTGTGAGAAACATAACCGAACGCGGCTAAACAGCCGATTCGGGGTCCATGAAGAAGGAACGAACATTACCATGCAAGATAAATCTATCAGATTGATTTGAAATCTAATCCACCGGATGACTAGCTTCAAAGCAACCCAAAAACCTGCATCTACCGCGTGATACTCAGTTCTTTCAAGATTTATACAAACGTTGGCAAGCTTGAACCCGCAACATGTAACAACCTAGATCGATTCGGTTTCGGCTATCAAAGAGCACGTGATCCATGCGTTAGATAACCACAAGATACGAAATTGACTCGCATGAGGATAAACAAAAGATTAAAAGCTGATCCAAAACCATCTAGATTGGGCAAAAGAGTGTTACATGAATTTAAACTTAAAGTAAAAACTCAAAGCAACACGGGGTAACTTAATGAATATATTGGATCTTGCCAAAATCCAATAGAGCCGATAACTAGCTTCAAGCTAGATCTTAGCCTACCGCATGGCTCATGACCTAACAAGAAACCTTCTTGAACCAAGCTTGAATCTACCGCATGACACTAAGCATGGTAACAAGACTACTTGCATCAGATCTAAATCCACCACATGATACTAGACATGATACAAGGTTGCCGGTACTCACGGAGGTCGACGGATCGATGAACCCTCTCGAAGAACTCGACGACACGACAAGTGGACTCTAGGGTTTGGCGTAAAGTCGGTTTGTATTGAGAATGATTACATCTATGTTACATACAACCAGGGCTCATATTTATACCCTGTTGAGCACTACCTCGAATGGATTCGATACCTAATTTTATCTCTAAGCTTGATCGCTTATCCATCCATTCGTCCCTCCTGCTTGAGCCACGTCACCATTCAATCCCGCAAAATCAGCTCAACTGTTCCCTTGCCGAAAGGAAGCAGATAGCCGACCGCGGATCCCTCTGCCGAATGCATCTGAGGAAACCTTCCTTCCGCCATACGGACTCCTCACCAAGCTGGACCCACAAGTCAGACTCTTTACCAAATTTTGGTGTTAACAGCAGCGTCCTCCTGCGCTCCTGTGGCCACCACCTCTTCAACGGCGGTGGCTGCAGGCTCCGTGCTCCCCTGAGGAGCAGAGGGCTGGCGCTCCAACTGCGCCAGAAGCTCTTCAACAGTGGGGGCTGGGCTACGACTCCCAGCGGGCTCCCCCACTGTGTTCCACTCGCCTTCGTCGCCCTCATCAACGGGCTCCGTTGGCGGCACCTCCTGCATACAAGGGGGCTCAGTCATTAGCAAGTCAACTCGAACGACTACTACTCGACTACTCTAGTCAAGACAACTTACCTCTTGAGGTGTGGTCTCTGAGACCTTCACCCTCTTCGTCACCCGCTTGCGGGCGGGGTTGCGCGGCCTCCGTGGCGGCGCAGCGAGACTAGCCTCCAGTCTAGCCGGCGGGTCTTGCACGAGGGGCACATGCGGTAAGCCGGGATGGCTGAACCGCGACCGCAGCTGGAAGCGGTCCTGCAGCGTCTCCTCGTCGTCGTCGTCGGACGTATCTTCCACGACCACGGTGTCGTCCCTTTCGCCGACTTCTCGCCGCTCCTTGGCTTTGGCTTTTCCCTCCTCCAGGATCTCGACTTCCTGAGGAGGTGGCTGCGGCTCGGAGACGAACCTCTTCAAGTCGTCCTACAAGACACAAGACATCAGCGCGACTACTCACACAAATGAGTACTCGACTAGGGGTACAACTACTTACCTCCTTCGGCGGGCGTGCAGCGGAGTACTCCGGGTCCGGACACGCCGTGTACGGTGGCATGTCCTTGAAGATGCGCGTCAGCCGATCAACAATGTCGTCGTCGTCGACTTCATCTCCTGGCATCCGCGACGTGTCGTCGTCGCCGGTGTACTCGAAGCCCAAGGTGTCGCGGGCCATCAGCGACTGCACCTTGCGCTTCATGAAGCTGAAGGCCACGTGCTCGGCCCTCAACCCGGCTTCTCTCAACATCTTGATGCGCGCCAACAGTTCGGGGAGCTGGATCCCCTCCTGCATCGTGGGCTCTGTGTTCCACCAGGCGCGGTGCTTGGGTTGCTTCCCGCTCGGCTTCGGCAACCCGGGGTGGTGGTTCGTGACGTAGAACCATCTTGCCTTCCAATCTTGGTTGGAGTCGATGAGCTTGTACGCGAGGTACTGCTCGGCCGCGTCCTCCCGCATCTGGATGTCTGCTCCACCAACTACTCGAGGGTTGTTGGCGCTCGGCTGGGGCTTCACCCGGAAGAACTTCCGGAACAAGATCCAGTGGGGCTTGATCCCCAGGAATGCTTCACAGAAATGGACAAATACTACGGTATGGAAAATACCGTTGGGATTGAGGTTCAGGTACTCAACTCCGTAGTACCCGAGGAGGCCTTTGAAGAAGTCGCTGGCCGGAAGCGCGAGTCCACGCTCCGCGAAACGCGCGAATGTTGATGGATAAAAGACGTATCCCTCTACGATCCGCAAGCGTACGGACCCCACACCTTTTTCACCACGGGATTACCAAGGTTCTTGTCAATCCGCGGAGCAAGGGGATTACAAGCGTTCGATCAACAACGACACACTAGCTACTAAAACCCTAACTATATTATACTAGAAAAACAACTAAACTCACTAGAGAGAATGATAAACGATCAAGGAAGAAGACACTCGCCCACGGGTCTACGATACTAGAGCATGCAATCGCTTAAAGACAAGAAAAACCAATCTAATCTATCGGGGTTGTGACCACGGTTTCGCCCTTTCCCTCCTCTCGTACTGTCACTACGCGAAGGTATTCATGACTAGACCTTTGATGGCCACGGCGTATTGAATGGATCCAAGGAAGCATTGAGGCCTTACTTCCTTTACGGTATGGTTGCAAGCCTTAAGCATTAAAGTATATTCAACACAAGATGATAGATAGATAATCCGACAAAGTGCGATTACATCTCAATATCGATTACAACCCATGGACGAATGAGAAGATTACCCCATCAAGGTGCTGTTCATGGCACCGTTGATCATGGTTTCCCTTCCGCCGGTGTCTTCCTTCTTCTCCACGAGAGGGTGCTTCCTTCGAGGTGGTTGATCTCCCGCCAGAGATCCTCCTCCTCTCTCTCTCTAGCTTGTAGATGGCCTTCGGTGCGAATTCCTCCTCTTTTCGTGTTGGCGGCGCGTCGGGGGTTTTAGGGTCGAAGATCCTTCGAGGGCAAGGAAGACGGGACCGAACCGGTGCCGAAGTGGGCCGGGCCGGCCCGCACGGGCCGGCCGGCCCGAGCCCGCTTCGGCCGGTTCGGTCGCCCTTTTTGCTCCGTGGGTCCTCTCGGCACTTATCTACTTTGCCCCCTCCACTTGCATGATTTTGACGCCGTTATCCTCACGATCAAGATGGAGGCTCTCTTTGCATGAAGTTTAATCTTTTACGCTTCAATCCCGGGGGTGTTCCTCGTAGCACTTCGGTCCTCGCCACCATTGGAAGTGATTTCGCGAGCTCATGAACACGAACAAGACTCCATGAATGCTCCTTTGAACTTATTGCGAATCCGTCCTTTATGTCCATGATTTCCTACATAAACACAACACTTCCAAATGCATGCACAAAGATGAACTTGTTATATGATTAGTGTGCCTAGTGGCGGGTTAGTTCCATAATCAAATCCAAACCAAAGTGTAATGAACATGCTAGGTGCACCAAAATACACCGTCAACATCTCCCCCACACTTAGCTCTTGCTCGTCCTCGAGCAAGTACTCGTAAAAGAACTTCGTCCAAGGAGTGTAATCGTGTACCACTTATCCTTCTTCACAAGTTAGTCAATCCTTTCATCTTTAATACATAAACACAAAGTAATGGTAATCAAACATAAACATGGGCGTTTAGAATTTTTACCACGTCAAGATTTACCCCACAACTCAAACTCTTCACTCGAAGTCTTCAATTTCAGCCATACTTACTTCTTTGCTTCCATCGGAGGGTTTTTATGATTTTCAAAACAAAAATTCCTGCAACAAGTATTAGACAAAAACCTTTCTCCAAGCTCTCTCAAGTCACTCATATGAAGTGGCTATCCTAACCAAATTTTATAAAACTCTCACCTCCCATTAATCTCTCATATATCATGTAAAGTGGAGCTATAGGTAGGGCTAGCGCAATCAACACAAGTATTGTCAAACTAAGAACTTCCTCTAATGGTTGTCTACCTTTCAAAGCCAATGATCATGAGAATTAACCATATGTAGGGATATCAAGGATGAGAAGATTTAGAATGGTGGACATGTGCAAGGGCAAAAGAAAATTGTGACTACAAGGCACCAATGATGTCCTCGTTGTCGGATTGCACATGGTTGGAAAAAGAGTAAAAGTTTCGTCTCACAATCAACGCGACATCCTTCCTTACACTTATTTTTTTTCTTTTCTTTCACTTGATCCATCCCTCTCATATCTTCATTGCTAACTCATCTTTCTCTTTCTTTTTTTTCATTCTCATATGATTTTTTTTTCTTTCTTTCGTTCTTTCTTTTCCATACACATACTTTTTCTCTTTATTTTTCTCTCTCTTGACAACTTTTCAAAGCTTTCAATTCTCTCTTTACTCGCATGCATACAATCTGAAATTTTTAAATAAATCATGCTAGAGACGAGACGAAACTTTGAAAATAGGTTGTGTTCAAGGAATACGATGTACAAAAGAGATGTATAGGGTTGGGTATGGAATCCAGTGATATACATGACTTTCGTTGTGAAAGTCATGAACTGAATATATGACGAGGCTAGCAACAAAAGATAAGCACAAGGACATGATCATTGCTTGAAATTAAAACTCACCAAGAGAGAAGGGTCCTAGCCTAACTCATTATGCTAATCACACTTATGGTGGAGCGAAAAAATAAACTTGGCTTTGGATAGGAATTTTTTTCTTGCTCTCAACTTGGAAAAAGAGGTTTTGCTAACCTTTATTACAAGGGTTTTAAGATAATTTTCAGAACTGAAATCCTCCAATTTTTAGCATCGAACATAGCACAACTAGCATGTGAAGCTCAAGATCGAAGTGCGGTATGGGTACTTTAAGTAGTAGCGATTCCACTAAGCACCACGGTAAACGTTTTCAAACCATATACTTGTGTTCATATATCAAGAATCGAAGATTAAGCAAACAAGTAAATAAAGATAAACAATACATAAAACACAAAGATATATGTAAAGACTCTTTTTATTTGGTTTTCTTGACTCAACACTAATTTAAGACACTTGCAAAAATTTAAAAACGGACTCGAAAACTAAAGACTCATTAAAAACACTAAGACTCTCACACGAAGATTAAACCGAACCTAAACTTGAAGTTCAAAAGCTAAGGCTAGCGAGCTAGCTCTCCCCCACACTTAAAACATACGACGTCCTCGTCGTATCTTACAAAAATCCTAAGGGGAAAACTAGATCTAGTGGTACTTCAAGCAAGCTTTGCACCACTTGCCTCTCATGTTTCCAACCATGCCGAAAAGCTTGCGCACGTTGCGGTTAAGGAACTTGTAGTCATCTTCAACTACGCGCTCCAAGTCCTCCATACGGCTGCTTCATCGCTTCCATGGTTTGAAGACATTCGTCGTCCGACGCGTAGAGAGCCGCGATGGATTGACGGCAAACTCGACAGCACACCAGATGCAATCCGAAGGGGTCGTCGTCGCCATAATCTCCACCGTTGTCACCACCGTCGTCGCCACCTCCATTGTTGTTGCCTTCGCCACCGCCGTTGCCGTTGCCGTTGGGGCCTTCGGGAGTCCTTTCATAAGGATGCTCATCCCAATCATCATCATCTCTACCGGCGGCCGCCCACGAGCTCGGGCTACGATCGTCGGAGTAGTCGCTATCCCCATAATCCTTAGGCTCCGGCGACACCTCCTTGTAATCCTTGCGCTTGATGCCTTGGAGGCGTGCCGACCTTCGCACGGGTGTAGGGACCTTCTCTCCTTTGACAGGGTTGCGAGATGCAAGAGCTCCGGCGGGACACGTCCTCCACAACGGATACGTGCGGTCCTCTTGACGGGTAGCTTGAGCTCGCATCGCATCGCCTCCTCCATCGATGGCTTCTTGGCTTCTTGCTTCAACTCTAAGCTTTTTGGAGGCTCAATGGCTGCTACAAGGGTGCAACACATTGCTTGAAAGGTTTGATTCTCGAGCTCCCAATTCGGCCAAATATATAGTCCCGAGGGAAAAAGCACGGGAACCTTATTTTCCTTTTTTACACTTCCCTTAAAATTTTCCGACCAAACAAGGAAGTCAAAAAGGAGCCGATTCGGGGCGAAATTCGGGGTCATCGGGCGTCGGGCCACCCCCCGGGCTGTCCTCTGGGCCGGCCGGCCCACCCCCGCCTCGGGGGCGGGGCCGGTCCCGGTTTTTGCACACCGCCCTATTTTTTTCTTCCTCGGCCCATGGGAAAAAGTTGGCCCGGTAAATCTTCGCGAAAAACTCCAGAAAGCTAAAAGAAAAATTATTTACGAGAAGTTGATGCCTTGTTTTTCGTCCTAGGCGGGACGTTCGGGCTCTTCCTCCATGGTAAAGACGTCAACATGATGAATGGGCACGACATCGGGTTCGTAGTAAACCTTAAGCCGCTGTCCATTCACCACAAATTGATCGCCGTTTATATCCATAATGGTTACCGCTCCGTTGGAGAACACCGAATGCACAACATAAGGTCTGTCCCACTTGCTTTGCAATTTCCCCTTTCCGAAGGTTTTAAACCTCGAATTGTAGAGGAGGACCTTATCTCCTTCTTTAAATTCTTTTTTCTTCAATCTTTTATCATACCACCTTTTGATTCTCTCTTTGTATATGCTTGCGTTTTCATATGCTTTCAACCTCAACTCCTCTAGCTCGCTTATTTGAATCCTTCGTTTCACCACCGCGGCATCGAGATCAAGGTTCATCTCTTTTATCGCCCAATAGGCTTTATGTTCCAACTCAACCGGAAGGTGGCAAGCTTTTCCATAGACGAATTGATAAGGGGTCATACCTATCGGTGTTTTAAACGCCGTTCGATAAGCCCATAAAGCTCCGTCTAATTTCTTTGACCAATCCTTGCCTCCCTCCTCAATGGTCTTGTTAAGTATGCTTTTTAATTGCCTATTTGACATCTCCGCTTGTCCGTTGGTTTGTGGGTGATAGGCCGTGGAGACCCTATGCTCAATTCCCAACTTGGACAAGCACCTTTTGAAGTTCTTCCCGGTGAAATGAGTTCCTCCATCACTTATCAAGATTCTCGGTGTACCGAAACGGGGAAAATCACGTTCTTGATCATAGTGATGGACTCCTCCGTGGAAGCTTTACGACATGGTATAGCCTCTACCCACTTGGATACATAATCAACCATAACAAGTATATACTCGAATCCAAATGAGTTTTTAAAAGGCCCCATGAAGTCTATGCCCCATACATCGAATATGTCGATTTGCAAGTTGTATTTCAAAGGCATAGAATTTCTTTGAGAGATGTTTCCGGTTCTTTGGCATTCGGGGCATGACGCAACATATCTTTTAGTATCTTCATGCATCTCCGGCCAATAGAATCCGCTCGACCATACTTTTGCTTCGGTTCAAAAATGGCTATAGTGCCCACCGTACTCCGCCGAGTGGCACTTCCTTAGAATCTCAACCCTCTCTTCTCTTGGCACACATCTTCTCATCACTCCATCATTGCCAAGCTTGAAGAGGTATGGTGTATCCCAAAAATATTTCTTACTTTCAGAGATTATCTTCCTTTGAGTGTTTTTATCTAGATGATCGAGGGGCATCTTTCGAATTGCTCGAATGATGTCGATCATCCAAGTGTCTTTATCAAGCACTCTATAGAGGTGGTCATCTCTCATCTTATCTTCTATGGGCTCTTTATCATCTTGTCCACGATTCATCCTAGACAAATGATCGGCCACAACATTCTCCACCCCCTTTTTATCACGAATTTCAACATCGAACTCTTGGAGAAGAAGGATCCAACGAATCAAACGTGGTTTAGCTTCCTTCTTAGCCAAGAGATACTTGATGGCTGCGTGATCGGTGTAAACAATGACTTTCGAGTTCACGATGTAGGATCTGAATTTTTCGAAAGCGAATACTACCGCTAGCAACTCTTTTTCCGTAGTGGCGTAATTTAATTGTGCCCCACTAAGAGTTTTGCTAGCGTAGTAAACGGCGTGAACTCGGCCTTCCTTTCTTTGTCCCAAGACCGCGCCTACGGCGTAGTCACTTGCGTCACACATGATCTCGAAAGGTTGGCTCCAATCCGGAGGTTGGATGATGGGAGCACTCACCAACGCATTTTTCAAGGTCCGGAATGCCGCTAGACACTTCTCATCAAAGTCGAAAGCCACATCCTTTTGAAGAAGGTGTGTTAAAGGCTTAGTGATCTTCGAGAAGTCCTTTATAAATCTTCTATAGAATCCGGCATGGCCTAGAAAGCTCCTTAAGGACTTAACATCCGTAGGAGGTGGGAGTTGCTCAACCGTCTCTACCTTAGCCTTGTCCACTTCAATTCCTCTCTCGGATATAACATGTCCGAGCACTATGCCTTGCTTAACCATGAAGTGGCATTTTTCCCAATTTAAAACCAAATCTACCTCCGCACACCTTGTAAGGACCTTTTCTAAGTTTGCTAAGCAATCCATGAACATCTTCCCGTAAACGCAAAAATCATCCATAAACACTTCAACAATTTCTTCGATGAATTCCGAAAACACGGCCATCATGCAACGTTGAAAAGAGGCCGGAGCGTTGCATAGGCCGAAGGGCATCCTCATATATGCAAACGTTCCGTAAGGACATGTAAACGTTGTCTTATGTTGATCTTCCGGGTGAATAGGAATTTGCATGAACCCCGAGTATCCATCGAGAAAGCAAAAATAAGCGTGGTTTGCTAACCTCTCGAGCATCTCGTCTATGAACGGTAGGGGGAAGTGATCTTTCTTCGTCGCTTTGTTAAGCTTACGGTAATCGATACACATCCGCCACCCGGTCACGGTTCTTTGCGGTATCAACTCGTTCTTCTCATTCTTCACCACGGTTAAACCTCCTTTCTTCGGCACACAATGTACCGGGCTCACCCATTCGCTATGCGGAACCGGGTAGATGATTCCGGCATCAAGTAACTTGATAACCTCTTTCTTTACTACCTCTCGCATGGCATGGGTTAGCCTCCTTTGGTGGTCCACTACGGGCTTACATTGGTCTTCCATTGGTATACGATGAGTGCAAAAGGCTGGGCTAATACCTTTGAGATCATTAATTGAATATCCAATCACCTTCCTATGTTTTTTAATAAAATCAGCAACGCTTCATTTTCTTCGGGACTCAACTCGTCGCTCACAATGACCGGATAAGTTTTGTCCGGGCCCAAAAATTCATATTTTAATCCCTTGGGCAAAGGTTTAAGGTCTACTTCGGGCACTTGCGGCTCCTCGGGTTTGATTTCTCCTATGTCTTCGAACTTCTCTTCCTCCACGCTACCGTCATGCGGCTCTAAGCCTTTTGTCGCTTCCTCTAGTTCTTCATCTTGTTGATTACTAATTTGATTTTCCATCGCTCTTTGCAGCGGGTCTCTAAGGGTTTCAACAAAACAAAGACTATCTATCTCTTCTACTTCTTCATCTTCGGGAGGAAAAGGAGTAAGGTGTTTAGAAGCACGAAGAAAGTTATATGTGTACTTTGTTCCATTAAGGTTCATTGTTACTTTGCCTTCTCCGGCATCTAACACGGCATCAACCAACTTAAGAAAAGGCATACCTAAGATTATATGATCAGAATTACCATGGTAAGCATCAATAACAAAGAAATCGGTTGGTATATAGTTTCTAGAAATTTTTACTTTCATGTTGCAAGCAATACCTAGAGGTTTGATAGTTCTACCATCTCCCATAATTAATTTCGTTGATGTTGGAGCTAAGTCTAGGTTGTGGTATTGAACTTTATCGTAAATTTTAGAAGATAGAACACTTACTTGGGCTCCGATGTCGCATAAGGCTTTGCATTGAACTCCGTTGATCTCGCAACTCAAGTGCGGCGTCATCTTCTCTTCTTCTTCGGATCCGATCGAATAAATTTCAGCAAGGCGAGCGTATGGTGATGCTTCGGGCTTGATCCCCATGATCCTCTTCACCTCGGCAATATGTTCCGGATCCACCACGTCATCTCCAAAGAGCTTTTCAAAAATCTCACCGGTGGTTTCGAGGTTGTATGAATTTTCAGCTTTCTTCTCCGGTGGGAAATCGACTTCCAATGCTCTTGCTATTCCCTTTTGATTAGGGAACGGTCTTCTCTTGTCGAATACTTCTCCGTAATCAATAGGAACCCAATCCATTGGCTCGAACTCCCTCAGTGGCTTCGCGCTTGACATGCTTCTCTTGTTCGTCTCATTTGGTGCGGCGAAGTCGACGTTTGGTGTAGTTCTTGACTTGGTGTGTTCTTGTTCAAGCTTTTCCATGATCGGCTCCTCTTTTGTGACTTCGGAGTTGCCTCTTTAGAAAATTCAGCAAGCTTTTTCTTCCTTGAATTGAATTCCGGCTCTTCCGCAAGTCTTGTTTCCCAATCTCTTCGCATGGCAGTCGCTTTACTAACTTTTTGTAGAAGTTGGGCGGCTTCCGTGAGTGTTTTCTCCATGAGATCCCCACCTGCACACATTTCGACGTGTCGCATGCAACTAGGGGTTAGGGAAAAGAAAAATGTATGCAAGAGTACGTCACCGGTGAAGCCGAGTTTTGGTCCTTGTTCGATTAATTCATTAAACCTATCCCAGGCTTGGTCTATCCCTTCCTCTTCTCCTTGCATGAAAGTGATCACTTGCCTCCTTAGATGTTGAACCTTGCTAATTGGAAAGAACTTCTCGCAAAACTTCTTTGTCAACTTGTTCCAATTGCCTTCAACTTCAAAGGACGCAACCGAATACCATGTCTTTGCTTTGCCGGCAAGTGAGTAGGGAAAGAGATTCCATTTGAACCATTCATCGGGAACTCCTTCTTGACGCACCGTGTTGCATATTGTCGTGAAATCCCTTATGTGTCTATATGGGTTCTCCGTAACCATCCCTTCAAATGGGTTTTCCGCCACCATCTTGATGATCTTGGATTTAATTTCATACTTGGTCGCTTCGAGCTTCGAATCCGACTCTTGTACCTTTATGTCTTCACATCGAGGGCTAGCGTAATCCCTTAATGATTTCTCCGGTTCTTCCACGGGTTGATTAACGAACTCCATCTAGACAATAAGATAAAAACAAAAACAAAAAAAGAAACAAGTGTTTTTCTGATAATATATGTTAGATAAAGCAAATAAAAGATAAACTAAAATATAAAACTAAGTTAGATGCAAATCAAACGATGTAAACTAACTTGCTCCCCGGCAACGGCGCCAGAAAAAGGGGCTTGTTTATGGATAAAAGACGTATCCCTCTACGATCCGTAAGCGTACGGACCCCACACCTTTTTCACCACGGGATTACCAAGGTTCTTGTCAATCCGCGGAGCAAGGGGATTACAAGCGTTCGATCAACAACGACACACTAGCTACTAAAACCCTAACTATATTATACTAGAAAAACAACTAAACTCACTAGAGAGAATGATAAACGATCAAGGAAGAAGACACTCGCCCACGGGTCTACGATACTAGAGCATGCAATCGCTTAAAGACAAGAAAAACCAATCTAATCTATCGGGGTTGTGACCACGGTTTCGCCCCTTTCCCTCCTCTCGTCTTGTCACTACGCGAAGGTATTCATGACTAGACCTTTGATGGCCACGGCGTATTGAATGGATCCAAGGAAGCATTGAGGCCTTACTTCCTTTACGGTATGGTTGCAAGCCTTAAGCATTAAAGTATATTCAACACAAGATGATAGATAGATAATCCGACAAAGTGCGATTACATCTCAATATCGATTACAACCCATGGACGAATGAGAAGATTACCCCATCAAGGTGTTGTTCATGGCACCGTTGATCATGGTTTCCCTTCCGCCGGTGTCTTCCTTCTTCTCCACGAGAGGGTGCTTCCTTCGAGGTGGTTGATCTCCGCCGCAGAGATCCTCCTCCTCTCTCTCTAGCTTGTAGATGGCCTTCGGTGCGAATTCCTCCTCTTTTCGTGTTGGCGGCGCGTCGGGGGTTTTAGGGTCGAAGATCCTTCGAGGGCAAGGAAGACGGGACCGAACCGGTGCCGAAGTGGGCCGGGCCGGCCCACACGGGCCGGCCGGCCCGAGCCCGCTTTCGGCCCGGTTCGGTCGCCCTTTTTGCTCCGTGGGTCCTCTGGCACTTATCTACTTTGCCCCCTCCACTTGCATGATTTTGACGCTGTTATCCTCACGATCAAGATGGAGGCTCTCTTTGCATGAAGTTTAATCTTTTACGCTTCAATCCCCGGGGGTGTTCCTCGTAGCACTTCGGTCCTCGCCACCATTGGAAGTGATTTCAGCGAGCTCATGAACACGAACAAGACTCCATGAATGCTCCTTTGAACTTATTGCGAATCCGTCCTTTATGTCCATGATTTCCTACATAAACACAACACTTCCAAATGCATGCACAAAGATGAACTTGTTATATGATTAGTGTGCCTAGTGGCGGGTTAGTTCCATAATCAAATCCAAACCAAAGTGTAATGAACATGCTAGGTGCACCAAAATACACCGTCAACAGCGAACATCGGGATCTCATCTTTGGCTTTCTCCATTGGATACGGATCTCCGGCGGCGGCTCTCCACAGATCGACCTCCTTCTCCCGGATAAATCCGCTGTTGAGAAGGGACAACAAATCCTCGGTCTTCACCTTCGACTTTTTCCACTCGCGGCTTGGATCTGGCCGCAGTGGAGACATTGGTGGCGCTGCTCCCGTGGCGGCCACGGCGGCCTCATCGCGGCCCCTCTTCTTCCCGGCGGTCTTCGCGGACTTGGACGGTGATGGCTTCATCCTCCAAGTGCACGGCGTCTTCACGCGCATCTGCTTGGGGGCTACTCCGGCAGCTATGGGTGGCGGCGCGTTTGGATCTACAAGCGGCGGCAGCACGCGCAGATCTATTCGAATGGCTACAGCAGCGATGGGTGGAAAACCCTAAGGGTTTTGGCTTCTATTTATAAGTCAAAATGGCACTCCAACAGCCAGATGGATAAGTCCGCGCTCGGCTGACTCAGCGGCCACGCGTGACTCTTCGTATTCTACTAGTCGACGCGCCTCACCTCGGGGGCTCGGCTACTCCTACTCGTCAACCTGGGAAGCGACAAGTCTCAAGAGCATCTCAGGACACATTCTACAAGATGACCCTTCAATTCGAGAGGAAGTACTCGACTCAAGGCTCAGGGGCTCTGTGCCACGTGTCCTTCGGTTTTTTCTCTCTGGATTTTTCGGGGTATTCTTGCCAAGACTTCAGGTGGACCCTCAGCCTGAGCCTACGACTCAACCTAAGGCTCGGGGGCTACTCCATATGGAGTGCGATTTTGCAATCGCACTTCCATATCAACTTCAAGATAGCACGGGCATTTGTTGAAGACCTTCGAGGGCAGCACTCGAGGACGCTTGGGACTACTCGAGAAGACTTCAAGATTGCTCAGATATCAGCTGGAGTACATTCCAGCCTCGGGATGCTTCGACTACTCTTAAGGACTTTTGACTTGTAGTACTCGGGGATGCTTGAGGACTACTCGTCAAGGCCGTCAAGACTACTTGAAGCTATCCTTCTCGACTACAAAGTACTCGGGGGCTTGTCGTATGGACCTCCCTGGGCCCACTACCTCGGTGGGTACCAGGACCGACTACTCGGTGGGCCCCTGGGACTACTCGGCTTGCGCTACATGGCATCTGATGGCGTGGAGCACAAGGACTACAAAGGAGTAGTACTCGGTTAGGGAGCTGTACATGTTCCGCACTGTATGGAGGACTCCTAGACGTACTCGACTAGTACTCTCTCCCTACTCCGACTTGTAACCCTGCCTCCCGGACTATATAAGGCGAGGCAGGGACCTTTCTCTAGCACCCCAATCCAATCTGACTCAACTCACGGCGTACAATTACACATCCTATAATCGTACCCTATCAATCCAGAGCTACGCAGCATACAGGACGTAGGGTATTATGCACCTCGCGGCCCGAACCTGTCTAAATTGTGTGCCACGTGTCTCTTCCTTCGAGTTACCGATCTCGGCGAGTCACATTCATCTACTTCGGGTACTCCCCTTAGTAGGTTGCCGGTCTAAAACACCGACAGGGAAGAACCTTTTTAGTATGGGCAACACTAGTTGATAGGTTAAGGTTTTCGTTTTTCTTAGAGCTTGCAAAACAAGTCCCATATTCAACCCCCCCCTTCTAAAACTAGATCCTACAAGTGGTATCAGAGCAAGGCTCCCTTTTTGCTTGGCTTAACTACCTATGGAGATGGGGAAGGGGAGCGGCAATGGCCCTCCTAAGTTGGCGGGGAAGGGGAGCGGCAATGGCCCTCCTAAGTTGGCGGGGAAGCGCTTCACCTTTTGGGCTCATAAAATGGCTAGCTATCTTCAAGCTCAACACCATGATGTGTGGCGCACTACCATGTATCCGTTGCCTACGGTTCCTACCGAGAGTGAAGCTAAGTGGAAGGCACGTGCTAGGAATCACATCTTTGAGGCGCTAGATGAGGAGTTGTTTGATCAGGTCTTTGCTTTGCCCACTGCCCATGAGGTGTGGATGGAACTCAAAGAAATCCATGTGGGTAACAAAAAGATCCGTGAGGAAAAATATGAGTTGCTCAAGTTGGAACTCAATGAGTTCAAAATGAAGGATGATGAGGGGGTAGAGCAAATGTATTCTAGGATGGGGGTGCTTATTCAAAGTATCAATGCTCTCGATGTTACTAACCTTTCTGAGCAGGAAATCATCCGGAAAATCCTTCAAACGCTCCCCAAGCCAAGATACAACATCGTCAAGGCACTTCTCTTTGAGAAGGACTTCACCATCCTCACCATCACCGAGGTTGTGAGCAAGATCCGCTCCCACGAGATGTTCATGATGGAAGACATGGAATCATCTACCTCACACTCAAGCGCCAAGAAAGATCTTGCACTCAAGGCAAGTGAAAAGGGGAAGTCCAAGAAGATCAAGGAAAAAGCTCCTTCTTCCTCAAGTGAAAGTGATGATCCAAGTGACTCAAGTGAAGCAGAGAGCGATGATGCTAAGCTTGCTCTTCTCATGAGGAAGACCACAAGAATGCTCTCCAAGATTGGCAAGAAGGGCTACAACTATGATTCTAAGAAGCAAAAGTTCTGGTCATCAAGAAGAAGTGGTGAGGGAAGCAATCGGAAGTGCTACAATTGTGGTAGCTATGATCATCTCTCATATGATTGCCCCAAGCCCGACAAGCGAGTGTCAAACTCAAGCAAAAAGAATGATGAAGATGACAAGGATGCCAAGTACTACAAGAAGAACTCATCCAATAAAAAGCCATCAAACAAGCCCTACCACAAGAAGAAGGGTGAACATCGTTCTCTCTTGGTCAATGAATGGGTGACCGGGGGTGAGACTTCAAGTGAATCATGTGAAAGTGAAGAGGACAAGAACAAGAAGATCGCCGATATTGCTATCATGGATGATGAGCCTCCACTTCCACCTCCACCTATGTGCTTCATGGCAAAGCACTCCAAGGTGAGCGATAGTGATAGTAGTGGGTCTTCTAGTGATGATGATCTCTCACCGCTTGCTCTTAAAGATCTTCTTGATGAATACACCTCCATGATAAAAAAAACAAAAGAGTATGCTCAAAGCTCTTGATGAGACTCATGAGAAACTTAAGCTTTCATATGACGAGTTGCTTGTGAAGCACAATGACCTTAGCAAAGAGCATGATGCTTTGGTAGTGTCTAACAAGTCACTTAGAGATGACCACAACAAGTTACTTGATAAGCACAATGAGCTAATCGTCAAGCATGACGACATAACCGTGCTTAACAAGTCTCTTGAGTCAAGTCATATGAAGCTCAAGAAAGAACATGTGCTCTTAGAGATGAAATATCAAGAACTTGAGCTTGCTAGTGAGAACATTGATTCTAGTGGGCATGCAAATGCTAGAGAAGTCACTAAAGTCAATGCCTCCACCTCATGTGATGATCTAATTGAAAAACCTAAGGTCTTGCTTAATGTTGAAAATGTTGCATCTTCCTCCAAGACTAACCATGATAGGGTGAAAGCTCTTGAAGAAGAAGTGATAAGCTTAAGGTCTTGTGTAAGGACTTTGGCCAAGGGTGAGGAGTTGCACAAGGAGATCCTCTACTACAATGCAAGAGACTATGGGACAAAGGGGCTTGGTGCTTTCCCTAATCCCATCAAGGAAACTCCTAGGTCAAAGGAGCTATATGGGTGTTTCACAAATGAAGTTGGACCTTATTGTCAACATTGCAAGGTCACCGGTCATCACACAAGGGAGTGCCCAACACCTACTCGTCCTTTGCCCACCTTGCCTAGCAACTACAAGTCCATGTACAATGACAACCACTTCTTGTTGATGAAGAAGAACAATGGCAAAGTGGCAATCAAGTTCATTGGGGCCAAACCAAAAGTCAAGCCACCTAGAAGCTTGTGGATTCCTAAAGCTCTTGTCACTCACATCAAAGGGCCCAAACTAGCTTGGGTTCCTAAATCTCAATGCTAATTTCTTGTGTGTAGGTGAACTACAAGGCCAGAGGGAGTCATTGGATACTTGATAGTGGTTGCACTCAACACATGACCGGCCAAGTAAAAATGTTCACCTCACTAGGGGATGATGCGGGAGATCATGAACAAGTTTCATTTGGTGATAACTCTAAAGGAAGGATCTCCGGATTGGGTGAAATCTCTCTAACAAATGACTTATCCCTTTCCAATGTTCTCTTTATGGATTCTTGTAGTTATAACTTGCTTTCCATTGCACAATTTTGTGACCTTGGTCTTTCATGCACATTTGATGATGAAGGGGTCACAATTACTAACAAGAAAACTAATGAAGTTGTTTTCAAGGGATTCCGCTATGCCAATCTTTATCTTGTAGATTTTACATCCCGTGAAGCAAACTTGACTATTTGCCTCATCTCCACTACATCCAAGGGTTGGCTATGGCATCGTCGCATTGCACACATAGGCATGAACCAACTCAAGAAAGCTTTCAAGAAAGGCATGGTCCTTGGTGTGAAGGATGTTACATTCGAGAAGGACAAGTTGCGTAGTGCATGTCAAGCCGGCAAGCAAGTTGCAAGTCATCATCCCATGAAGGCTTATGTATCTACCACAAGACCATTGGAGCTCATTCACATGGACCTTTTCGGACCAACTACATACAAGAGTCTTGGTGGTAATCTCCATTGTCTTGTCATTGTTGATGATTTCTCACGCTATACTTGGACTTTATTTTTGGAGGACAAGGGCAAGACATTTGACATCTTCAAGAAGTTCGCTACTAGAGCCCAAAATGAATTTGGGTCATCCATGGTGAAGATTAGAAGTGACAATGGGTCAGAATTCCGCAACACCAAGGTGGAAGAGTATTGTGATGGTGAAGGCATCAAGCATGAATTCTCCTCAACCTATACACCCCAACAAAATGGTGTAGTTGAGAGGAAGAACAAGACACTCATCACTCTTGCTAGAGCTATGTCGGATGACTATGGAGTCTCGCAAAGGTTTTGGGTGGAAGCTATCAACACGGCATGTCACGCTTCAAATAGAGTGTATCTCCACCGACTCATGATGAAGACACCATATGAGCTACTCATTGGGAGAAAGCCCAACATCTCTTACTTCCGGGTGTTTGGTTGTAAGTGTTTCATTTTCAAGAAGAGGAAGCATCTAGGGAAGTTTGAGAGTAGAGTGGATGAGGTCATATTTGTTGGTTATGCATCTAGCTCCAAAGCATATAGAGTATTCAATAACTCTACTAGAGTGATTGAAGAAACATGTGATGTGGAGTTTGATGAATCTAATGGCTCCCAAGGAGATGGTTTTTGTTGTGATGATGTAGGAAAATAACCTCTTCGAGAAGCAATGAAGAAGATGGCCATTGGTGCCATCAAGCCAAGGGAGGATGATGACCCTCACTCCATTCTTGAAGACTCATCCTCCGATGATGATAATGATAATGATCCACCAAGGCATCCACCTACATCACCCACAAGACAAGATAGTCCATCTTCCTCACAAGAACCACCTCCTATCTCACAAGACACTCAAGATCAAGTAGAGGACATGGGCGAAGTTCAATCTCAAGATGATTCCACCTCTACAATATTTGGAAGACGCACAAGGACTTCAACAAATCATCCAATTGATCTTGTGTTGGGTGATCCCCAAGGGGGTACAAGGACTCTCCACAAGCAATATGCCTCATTTTGCAAACATCATGCTTTTGTCACTTTTGTAGAACCCACTACTATAGATGAAGCTCTTGGGGAAGCGGATTGGACCTTGTCTATGCAAGATGAGCTCAACAACTTCACAAGAAATCAAGTGTGGGAGTTGGTCGAGCGCCCCAAGAACAAGAATGTGATTGACACCAAGTGGGTCTACCGGAACAAGCAAGATGAACATGGCATTGTGGTGAATAACAAGGCAAGACTTGTCGCCAAAGGGTACTCTCAAGTAGAAGGCTTGGACTATGGAGAGACCTTCACTCCGGTGGCACGTCTTGAAGCTATCCGTATCCTCCTTGCATATGCATATAGTCATAAAATGAAATTATTTCAAATGGATGTAAAGAGTGCTTTCTTGAATGGCTTCATCAATGAAGAAGTCTATGTGGAGCAACCTCCCGGTTTTGAAGATACTACATATCCTAACCATGTCTATAGGTTGCACAAGGCGTTGTATGGACTCAAGCAAGCTCCTAGGGCATGGTATGAGAGGCTCTGGGATTTTCTCATTGAAGCGGGATTCAAGATTGGTAGAGTGGATAACACTCTTTTCACAAAGATAATCAACAAAGAACTCTTCATTTGTCAAATTTATGTTGATGATATTATCTTTGGCGCTACTAATCTCAAAGTGTGCAAGGATTTTAGTGAACTCATGACTAGGGAATTCGAGATGTCAATGATCAGAGAGCTCAACTTCTTCCTTGGGTTTCAAATCAAGCAATTGAAGGAAGGGACTTTCATTCATCAAGAGAAGTACACCAATGATATTCTCAAGAAGTTCAAGATGGATGATTGTAAGCCGATCAAGACTCCAATGCCTACTAATAGACATCTCGGCCAAGATGAGGGAGGTAAATCGGTTGACCAAACACTTTACCATTCTATGATCGGTTCTCTTCTTTATCTTACCGCATCTAGGCCCGATATCATGTTTAGTGTTTGTATGTGTGCTCGGTTTCAAGCCAACCCTAAAGAATCTCACCTAAGTGCTTTGAAAAGGATCCTTAGATATTTAAAATACACCCCTAGCATTGGCTTGTGGTACCCCCATGGTGCTTGTTTTGAGCTCCTGGGTTATTCGGATTCGGACTTTGCTAGATGTCGAGTAGACCGTAAGAGTACTTCAGGTGGGTGCCATTTGCTAGGTCGCTCTTTGGTTGCTTGGTCCTTTGAGAAGCAAAACTCCGTGGCCTTATCCACCGCAGAGGCGGAATACATTTCCGCGGGGGCTTGTTGTGCTCAAATCCTCTATATGAAGCAAAGCCTGTTGGATTATGGTGTGGTTCTAGATAGGGTTCCCCTCCTTTGTGACAATGAGAATGCCATAAAAATTGCTAACAACCCAGTTCAACACTCTCGCACCAAGCACATTGATATTTGTCATCACTTCTTGCGAGACCACGTTGCAAAAGGGGACATTGTCCTTTGTGGTGTTCGCTCCGAGGAGCAATTGGCGGATATATTCACCAAGCCTCTTGATGAAAACACCTTTTGTAGGCTTCAGAGTGAATTAAATGTGCTTGATGCGTCCAACATCATGTAATGCTTGTCATATAGTTTGCATTTATATATGTACATGATTAGGGGCTTGTCTAACCTTGATGAGATAGTGAGTATGGGTCTTGCTTGAGCCGGTGGTTCTCTTGTTTCGCTCAAGGCATGAAGAATGGCTCATCATGAATAAGCTCATCAAGGGTTCAAACTTGACAAGATAGTTTACCTTCTCGCTTTGCATTTATGCTTGTCATGTAGATGCACTCATGTTTATTTTCATGCATTTGTCCTTGCATAGCATTGCGTGAGAGAAGTCACAAAGGAAACTCACACTATGAGAAAGTTGCTTAGCGTTCAATGCAAATCAACAACTCTTAAGGTGTGATGAGACAAATGATTGTGCTTAATGCCTATTGAGTTAAGTCCTAACAAGCTTATGGTGTCAATCTCTAAGTTCAAAGGCAATTAACTCATACATTCCCTTTTTGGAGCTCCCTCCCTCCTTTGGTTCTTAATTTTCCTATTTTTATCTATGGTTTATCCCTCTTTAGGGAGCTAATTGTGTATTATAAGTATTTTGTAAAGGAGTTCTTGAGGGGTGAGGTTGTCACTCAGGATTGATCCAAAGATGTGCTTGTGTTGGCTTGTGTGTGACATTCGACAGATCAAAAATGAGAAATAGTTCAACAAAATCGAATTGTCACCGTCGGATGAACCGACGCCCTGTAGGTTCTAGCGTCGGATCATCCGATGAAGGGGTCTGGGCGCTCAGTTGCTCTCTGTTAGCAAATTTCGCACCGTCGGATGAACCGATGCCTTCGCGTCCTATACCATCGGTTCATCCGGTGCTGAAGGAATTTTGCCTTCTTCCCAGACCCGCGCGCAACTGCTCCGACATGTTATAAAAATAGGCCGTCGGACCATCCGATGCCTTGTTTCACACTGGAGCTCAGTTGCACCGACGGTTCGACCGACACTTCTATTTTTCGACCGCCGGTTCATCCGACGCTATTCTGAAGCGTGGGTCCTACCGGTCATATTCGTCGGCGGCTACTCAATAGACTCTAACAACTGGCCGCCGTACCCGCGCCCGTCCGCCACCGCCCTACTCACCTCTGGCGACCCTCACGTGTACGCGCGCACTTGTGCCCCACCTCCGCCGTCCCTCGTGCCCGCCGCCGGCCGCCGGACCTTGCCACCGTGCTCCATTTTGCGTGCCGCCGCCGCCGCACCCTAGCTAGGGTTTGGGCCGCGCCGCGGACCGGCCGCCCGCCGCCGTCTCGGCTCGTCGGCGACCCCAAGGAGGAGCGCAAGGCCCATTTCTTCTTCCACAGCAGCACCTCGTCGTCCTTCTCCGCGCTGTGGTGAGGATTCTCCCTCCATTGCCCTGTTCCTCAGCTCCAATGCACTGTTCCGGCCTGATTAGGGTTGAATTGAACCTGGTTGCACTGCTTCAAGCACATTTAGGGCAAATTTGAGTATTGTAGGTCTTCTTTGAGCTAGTAATGCATCTGTGCCTTGCTCATGAAATTATTGAACTCAAATCAAATTGTGCTACATATTCATGAGCAGCTCCATCAAGAACTCCTTCATGCTTATCCACACACTTGCACATCCTGTCCACCTAAGGATCTCCTAGCCTTTCATCTCATTTTTGTGGCAGCAATCTCCTAGAATTTTCTTATTTAGGCTCATATCTGCTCATATGCTATGCTTAAGGACCCTTATCTCTAGTTACTTATCTCATTTATTCGTCTCTAGCCATTCTGTAACATTCTACCTTTTGCTCTCACAGATGGTAGGCGATAAGCGGAAGGGTAAGGCGGTAGCCGAGCAGAAGAAGAAGAAGAGCAGACAGCAGAAGGAGTGGGAGCGAGTACTAGCAGTGCCCGACACCAAGGGACAGCCTCAGAGGGGCATCCGGATTTCCGAGGGAACACAGAGTCAGGGGAGCAGCCCTAGAGTGAGCAGCAGCAGTAGCCAGAGCAGCAGACATGGCAGCAGCAGCAGCCACGTAGGTCAGGAAGAGGGCACCAGACCACAGAGCAGTTAGAGTCACCACCCTCACTAGCCAGGTCCGGACCTCGGACACGAGGTGGTCACACTCAGCCACAGCCGACACCGCGACGAGGAGAGCGCGCGGCGAGAGGAGCTCACAGAGAGAGAGCAGCAGGCACTCGACCCCCAGCTCCCCAGAGGTCCACGAGCAGAGGCCTTCGGAGTCTACCTCTGTGACCTCCGTCACTTGCCGGGGCCGAAGATTCGGCGGTTGAGGAGTGTACCAGAGGACCAGTGGTTCCCACGGGGCAGAGAGGAGTGTGACCCCAGGTTCTGGACAATCCTTCAGGAGAGATTCTATGCCTCCTACACTCACAGAGGGTCTCAGCTCAGCCAGCACCGTATGCTACAGTTCACAGCTCTCAGGGCAGCTGCAGCTGGAGAGGCGATACTCCCCTTCTTCGACTACCAGCAAGGACTGGTAAACTTACTGACTCGGAGGTCACGATACATCCCCGACTTGGTTAGGGTTTTCTATGCCACTGTCTACGTCGACGCTGACCGGGTTGCTATCAGGTTCATGTTTATGGGTCAGCAGCAGCGGCTTACTCGAGAGGGGATCACAGAGTTACTCCAGGTTGATCTTCACGATGACTCGATCCACTACCTGGCGTACCCCGACGTCGAGCCTCCTCGTCGTGCACACTCACCTGTTCTATCCATCGACGAGGAGATTAGTTTCCTGTTCCAGCAGCCCTTCCTTCCCGGCACACCCAGGACACCAGATCGTCTGATTTGCGAGGCTTACGTGGTTCACTATGCCCTCAGGCGGTCTGTACTCTACCGGATGGGTAATGCAGAGTCCTTGACAGGGGTGCAGCAGTGGCTACTGATGTATGTGATGGCGAAGCGCCCCTTTGACCTCGCAGATTTCGTGTTAGCAGAGATCGAGGACGCTATTATGGATGGCATGGGGATGACTCGACAGCAGCCTTTCGCTCACTAGATCATTTGGCTACTGTCCCAGCTCGAGGCTTAGAGGTACGTCGGGATGCTTGAGTCGTCGAAGTTTGTGTTCCCGACCTACCGGCCTCCGATGCCAGGTGACAGGAGGAGAGGCCCGAGAGGCCTGAGGAGAGCCGAGGAGACACTACAGGCTCGAGCTGCAGCAGAGGCAGTTATGGATGAGGCAGCCCGACAGGATGCTACTCTAGCTGCAGTAGAGGCACCTCTTCCTCGGTACTTCGCCACAGACGACGAGTCCTCTAGTGACGACGAGGATTTCACACCTGCTCCAGAGCCTGTTTTCAGAGTCCGTCAGTCACACGACGACGAGACAGGAGGCTCCACTTTGCCAGGCCAGAGAGAGGCTGAGTCACCAGTTCCCACGATCACAACCACTCAGGTGACCCAGCCAGACCAGCTCACTACACTAATCTCGGCTATGGATGCTCAGACTCAGGCGACTCTCCAGGTACAGCAGCAGATGCAGGCTCAGTTCCAGCAGTACCAGGAGTCGCAGCAGGTGATCCTCGAGGGGATCCGTCAGCAGCAGGAGGCTCAGAGGCAACAGATGCTACAGCACCAGATGTTAACTTCACAGATGTTCACTTTCATGCCTGGTTGCCTTGGTCAGCTCTTCCAGCAGTCAGGACTTCCGCTACCTCAGCCCCCTACCACTGCCGAGCTACAGGCTGACCCGACAGCTCCTCTTCCTCCAGCAGGCGGGTTCGTGAATGTTCCTCTGTCGACTTTCCCACAGTCACCTCTACTTCAGACAGGGGCGTTCGCGGCACCTCAGACTACGACACCACAGGCAACGGTCACTTCTTCCTTCCTGGCTCAGCTTCAGATGACCACGCCTACGTCGTCCTAGCTGGTGTCTCCGCTTACCACAGGAGCACTCATCTTCGAGACACCAGCTCGCACCACTCTGCCCAGTCCACCGGCGTCTACACCGCTTCCGACGTTCACTACACCGAGGGCAGAGGGTTTGGGACAAAAGGACTACTACCTTCGAGCGATCACGGAGCAGATCTCGTTAGCACTTTCCTCCGACACTGTTCCTCCTGCTCCCGAGGCTACTACAGCTCCCAGCACGACGACTGTCGCACCTCCTCCTCCTCCGGGTTCCTCGTTGCCAGCTTGGTCTCTTCTCAGCGAGGACGACGACGACGACGCCTCCGGCTTCTCTGTGCGACCTTCGAGGGTTGTCTCTACTTCGCCACCAGATTCTTCCTCTCCGCCTCAGGCTTAGTCTCCTTTTTGGTGCTCGTTGCCAAAGGGGGAGATAGATAGGGGGAGTAGAGATAGGGGGAGTTAGGGGAGCGTGCAGGTTTTGGAGTTTTTGTAGCCTCTCTCTCTTTTGTGGAGTTTCATGATAAGACATGTATTTGGATCTTGTGTATGTCGATGGTTTACATGTCTACTCATGCTTGTGTGTTTACTTAATGCATGTGTGTTTACCGCTTATTCTATTTCATGCATTAGAAGTAGAGTTTATATGTTTTTAATTCAAATTTTCGTATATCTCTACTCGTGTTGTCATATATCACCAAAAAGGGGGGATTGTAGCAATCTAGGCCCTTTCACACCTTTGGTAAGGGTGTGTTTCGGTGATAAATGACAACCATATGCTTGTGACTAACATTTGTTTTGAAGCGGATTTCTAATTGGGTTATTGTCACGAGTATTGAATGGAATGAGACCCCTCAATTTGATTTAATGGGCTCAATATGGTCGAAGATTGCAAGGCTAAGGACTTTGTTAGTTCCAAGTGTCGCAAAGGAGATGAAGGACACTTGGATTGCTAGTTTGTAGTTTCGACCGTACTATTAAGAGGGGTTCGTACACTAGTAGCTTGACCATGGACTCCAAAAGCCATAAAATATGCACACTCAAGTTCCTTGGATGCTATCTAGCTCAGAGAGTTCATGGAAGCAAGGTTGAAGCAAAAGAATCGACAGAAAACTCAAAGGCAATGAATTGGATGAGTCAAAATCAAATTCATAGCGTCGGATGATCCCACGCCCAAGTTTTAACACGCGTCGGATGAGTTTTGCAGCCAACAGATTCAAAATGGACCGTCGGATGAACCGACGGTACTGGCATCGGTTCATCCGACACCTTAGGGTTTGGCTACAGTTCTGGTCAAGGGTCTGCACTTAAGCATTGGACGATCCGACGCCTTGACCATCGGTTCATCCGATGGCTATATTTAAATCATACAGAGACGCGCCAAGACTTCTGCTTCAGCACCGGATGAACCGACGCTTGGATTGTATACTCAGCGGTTCATCTGACGCCTTGATTTAAATCACACAGTACCGCCCCAAGTGTGGTGCCTTCAGCACCAGATGATCCGATGGGGCGTCTGTGTATAGCGTCGGTGCATTGTTTGGGTTTCTTGGTTCAACGGCTATATTGGAGTCTGTGAGTGACCGGATGATCCGACGCTCAGCAGGGGGGCACCATCGGTTCATCCGACGGTACAACTTTTCAGGGGACTTTTTCCAACGGCTAGCCTCCTTTGCTAGGCCTATAAATAAGCCCCCCCCTGCCTCTCTAGAGTTGCCTTTGCCACTCTGAAGATCCACTGCAGCCTAGGAGAGAAGGAGAGTGTGTTCATGCCTATTGGGATTTCTCTTCCTCTTCATTGAGGTGTTTTTTCTTAATGAGCAAGAGTTTCAAGGTGCATCCATGGCTTAGTTGAGTGCTCAGGTCAAGTGAAGGTGTGCGGGCTTGTTACTCTTGGAGTTTGACGGCTCCTAGACGGTCTAGGTGACTTAGGGGTTCTTGGTGAGCTCTTGGAGATTGTGGGAGCCTCAAGACAAGCTTGGTGTACACGGTTCGAGACCCACCGTTCCGGAGATGGAGAACGGGTACTCTTAGTGAGCACTTGTGTCTTAGTGACTCAAGGGGAGTGATACTCTAAGTGAGTGCTCCAACGTGGACTAGGGGGAAGCGTCAACTTCTCGATACCACGAGAAAAAATCCGGTCGCCTCTTGTCTCTCTTGTTTACTTCTAGCACTTATTTTCAGCACTTTATTTCTGCTCTCAAGTTTCTTTGCCTTTGTTCTAGCATGTTTTGCTTGTGTGCTTCATATCTTGCCTAGGTTGTTATATTGCCTCCTAGTGTGATATTTGCTAAGGAAACTTGTGATAGTGTGCTCTAGTAGTAGGGAAGAACCTTTTTAGTATGGGCAACACTAGTTGATAGGTTAATGTTTTCGTTTTTCTTAGAGCTTGCAAAACAAGTTTGTTGACGGTCGATTTTGGTACACCTAGCTATAAGTTTACCGTCAACATTTGCACATATTTGATATTCTAACCAATGGTACTAACCCCCCGGAGGTATCAAGTTCACTCTCGCATGTCGATTTTGGAGTTTGTTGTTTATGTAGGAAACTGAAGCTTAAAGGGAGACTTTCGGGATAAGTTCATCAAGCACTTCAAGAGACGATCATGAAGCCGGACACAAGTCAAGACACATCATGAACATGACTCCAAAGGGTCCAGGGACCGAAGCATGAAGCCGTGAAACTCCAGGGACCTGGACAGAAGATGATGAAGCTTGTGCGACAAGGAGCTCTGTCCAAACCGTCGAGAAGACGACGTCAAGGGCCCACATGCATAAGGGAGCATGTCAACAATTGACCGAGAAGCATCGGGGAGCGAGATGGGGCGAACCGGGCCAAAATCAGCCTGATCCGAGCCCGGTTCGCGTCCCCCTTTTGCCCTAGGTGCTTGTCTATAAATTGTCTCTGCCTCCGCCGGCCGCCACATCCATCCGTTCATCAGAGAGTCGTCGAGACGAAGGAGAAGCACCAGGAGGAAGCCGTCGGCCGCCGCGAGTCCTCGAGTTGCCTAGGAGATGGCTTAGGCCATGCCCTAGCCGCCATGGTTGGCCCTGCGTGGTGAAGCTATGGTGGAGTTCCAGAGCCGCGACTTGAATTCGTCAAGTCGTTTGTACCTTCAACATTCGGTGATGTAACTATATCTTGTCATACTTTGATCCACTACGAGTTATGCTTATTCATATGTGTATCTACCATATGCCTTTAGTAGGACTAGATCGAATCATGGTGATTAGTCTTGTCTTGCGGATACACCATAGTAGTGCACGGACCAAGGTTGTTGCTCGGTGATGATTATCCTCGCGTAGTGACAGTACGAGAGGGGAGAAAGCGGCGAGTGAACGTGCATCGGACCACTCCATATCGGGTTACTCCATATCGAGTGTAATCCTTATCATAGTATAGGTTTAGATTGGTTTATCACATTGGCCGGAACGGCAACAAGAAGACGATAGGCTAGGTTTACCTTTGGTTTGCTTACCTTTATGGCTAGGTGGATGTGATCCATACATCCCTTCGTGTTTGTATGTTATCTTTATGCAATCAACACTTCACATAGGGTTAGACCGGTAGGTTAGATAGTGAACCTTGGTGGTTTGCTTCCGATCCTTCGATTGACAAATCTAGGGAGAACCCTCCTTGGTGAAAAAGACACCAAGTCACCCGTAGGCTTGCGGTGAACTTGAGCACGGTTTTGAACCGTCAACAAGCCCCTTTTTCTGGCGCCGTTGCCGGGGATCGGCAACTCGAACCCTAGGGAGATCTATCTTTATTTTAACTAACCCTAATTTTATCATTGCATATACGCTTGCTTTCTTGTTTGTGTCCTTGAAAGTAGGTGGAAAACTAGACACAAAGCGATCGAGAAAAGTTTGCAACATTCGAAGCAAACGAAGATGAACAAGGTATGCCTATGTGTCAATTAGGTTTTTAGACTAATGCCTTTTGGAGAATTGTTTGTCTAAGCTATAGGTTTCGGAAACGACCATGTCAAGCACGATGGCCAAAGGATGCGTGACATGGTGCCCTAAAAGAATTCAAGATGAAGACCACACGTACATCTCCGGATCGACGGACGAAAGGATGACGATATCATCGCGATATTTGCATAAGGCTCTGCAGAAAACAATTAGATATATTTGGATTTTCAGAAGCTGCATGAAGTCTACGCTACTACGAATCAAGCGGCAAGGCAATCGGAGGTTCCTACAAGCGGATATGGCCGAATCACCGATGGTGGCACATGCTGAAATTCTGGACAGCAAGCAGTGCTGAAGTGAAACAGCCATAGCTCCCTCATTCGGACTCCGATTAAGGCGAATGAGTACCCGTTGGAAAGGTAATTTTATAAATTTTGCAATAGAACTATATTTTGGTATATGTTCTGTTCTGGACGCAGGGGTAAATCCACGAAGAAGAGGCAGCAACAAGGCGATGACGACAAGATAGAGGAGATGGGCACAATGATAATAAATAGAAGATGGGGCAACAGTTCTACAACACGTACATGATGAAATTCAGAAGCTAAGGACTAAAATAAACTCTCCGGAGCAGGGATGAATGAAGACACAAGAGGCACCACTCAACACATGATGATGTTGGAAGCGAACCACGATGGATTTCCTAAAGGCAACATCAAGCTGCATGGCTACTTTGGATTCTCGCACAAGTAACCATGGCTTCACGACAATAAAAAGGTAAGTGAGAAAGTCGAGCTCTATGAATTTAAATTAAGTGCTTTGCGGGAGGCAACCCGATCTTTTTATATGTCTATATAAACTATGATAAGTCTACATTGTGTTCTTTATTTGAAAACTTCAAGTAACATCATACTCTTGCTCTAATAAATGTCACAACCACATGTTGTATGCTTTAATATATATATATATATATATATACATTGAGTGAGTACTTTGCTACTTGAATTTTGGGAAACTTGTAGACCCCTTTTTGTGTAGTGTTTAGAGTCTTTTTATTTGTGCCTTTAGAGAGAAATATGAAGCATGATCCCTTTTGATTCTAACTTGTGGCTAGTTAACTTAGGCTAACTTTTGCTTTTGGTTTAGATCACCACCATATCATGTCATATCATTTTGTTCATTCATAATCATGTTGCACTTCATTCCACTTTGTTCTCCACCTTTGCATTATGTTGCATGTTGCATCTCATCTTTTATAACCCTTAAAAAAATCTCATCTTTACCTAAACCTTCCTATCAAACCACACCTAGAACCTAGGCCAACAAAGGGAGGGATCGACTTATGTCAAGTCGACAAAGTATGTCTCTATCCCTTTCTAATTAAAGTTTTGACTAGCCTTATCCTAAACCCTTAGGAAAAACCCCTCATACCTTTAGTAATCCTAAAACCATAGGTTTGTTTTTCTTCCGAAAATCTAACCCTTGCTTTTCTTCTTTTTCAAAACCACCTTAGATAGAATTTCTTCACCCGACTTATCTTTTCAAAATTCTTGTCTTAAGCCAAAAATATAGGATACCCATAAGCCTTACCTTAAAACCTTGTTAGGATGTTTTACGGTCTTTTGATAAAATGTTTTGTTGACAAGACTTTACCTCTCATAAAGTGACTTGCTTGTCATTATAAGGAACAACTTTGAAAGCCTTTTTCAAACATTGTTGACCCTTTTCACTAATTCCTTTTTGCATTTGCATTTTGCATCAACCCCCTTTGTTCTATCATGCATAGGTTAGCTTGGCTTCTTCGCAAAACTTTTTGATGAATGCTTTATTTCCATAATGGTGCTTCGCGCGCGAGGCATCTTCTTTTGCAATCTTGTGTAAACGTGGTGTTTAGACTTGATTGCGTACAATCATCATTTGAGTTTTTAAAGCCTTGTTAATTTATATTGCATAGGTTGGTATATAAGCTTTGCAATGCGCTTTAACTTTCTTGCGGCATAAAAAGTTATTAACCTTGAAATGAACATGGTGTTTTGACCTTGGTTAAATCTTTATGGTTATATAGAAATAAAGCAATCTAGTTGTAAACATGGTGTTTATAACTTGGTGCAAACATTGTAATTGTTTATATCCATTCCTTTCATTTGCATTTTCACCTACACGCACGTACACCCATTAGATTCTTCTTTTCTTCTTGCTAGGTAAGCTTTGCCACAAGTTAAGGTTTTAGGGATGCATTTGGTTTGTTGGCAATTGTTTCTACTCCCGACCATCACCCCGGGGGTAGAATGTGGATTAGATTTGTTTTGTAGGCATGGGTAAGTGTTCCCATGAGTTCTTGACCAATTGCAATCAAGATCGTTAGTCATCTACAAGGCTTGAGAGGGAAGTTGCTGTTTCCATCAAGATTTGAGCACATGTTCAGAGATGTACAATGGAAGAAAAATTAATTTTCAGAAGCTCCTTCAAACCTTGTTTCCAACGCATCAAGAATCATCAATTTTGAAGACCCGTACAATGAGATATGGCAAAACCATTGAGCGCTGCGCAGTCTGAAATCAGCCTTGGACAGATTGCATCGTCGGAGTAAAATTGGCACAACTCTCTTGTTCGGAACCCGTTTCATGCATATGATGGCTCGTTGGAAAGATAATTTCATAAACTTCAAAGTTGAGGGGTGTTTCAGTATATTTTCTGTTCTGGAGGAAAAATAAAAACTGTGGAAGATGAGGCAGCGACAAAGGACGGCATTGAAGTCGGTGATGACGATATGACGAAGGATTGGAACCATGGCTTGATGATGATAAGAAAAAGTTGAGGGGCTAATGAGCAACAAAGGCAAGGAAGTGAAGACGATTCTCAAACACATGGCAAATTACAAGCAATTCAAGTTCTTCCACACTTAGCAACACGCTAAGCATGCGGGAGGATTTGAAGGACGAAAGAGAAAGGCCACATAGAGTACAAGGATCACCTTCAACACAAGATGCTCATCATTCTTTTTCCATGCAAAGCACAATGCTTAAGCATGGGGGAGGCATCGCTGCACTTCATTACGAGCATCGAAAAGGACGGTGACTCGCCCTTAACTTTATCTTTGTTCATCGCCTTTTAAATGCTTGCACATATATACTTTCAACCATAGACAACCTTTGTATTTATCTCTCTATCAATAACATGGCTACTAGGAGGACAACCTAGGCTAGTTAGTTTTTACTTTTCAATAAATAAATCACCATCTCTTTTGATCTTACCACAATATTATTTGTATATCTTGATTATGGAAAAATGATGAAGGTTGTCGCCTTGTTTTACTTGCATGATGTTTTATATAACATGACTATTTGCTCTCTATTAAATAGAACTTAAATTGATTAAATACTGGCTCTTTCATTTGTGGAGGTTAAATGATTAATCTTTAGACCCACATACTTTATGTTGCTCTTTGATTTAAGTTTACCGATGACCTATGCCTTGTACTTGTTTTATTTAAAATTATTATGCTATCTACATTTGTGAATCTCTTGCAAGGCTCTACCTACCAAAGCCTATACACATACAAGTACTTTAATGATATAACCTTTAGTTTGCAAACTTATATCTTGATGAGTTGGATTAGGATTGATTTCTGTGGTACGAGACTAAGAAGTTGGTCATTCCTTTGCGTATCTTTTTCATTCTAGCCATTCTTGTCCATGCATTGTGAGTTTCTACATTGGAAATTTCACAAACTTCGCTGGGCATCCACCCTAAACCCAAAACATCTTTTTGTGATTACCTCCTTGACCACAACCCAAATTGAGTATGGATGATCTTTCAATGAATTTTCTGAAGATTTTCTGGCAAGATTTCAAGACATATAACATATCGAGGGACTCATCAGTGATTATGCGAGTTTCGACATGGAGGACGCCCTTGAAGATTTCAAAAGATTTATAAAGGAATACAATGATTTTGTACTTCTCTAGCAGCCATAGGTCCCCTCACTTCTATGCTCTAGGACGAGCAATCATTTAAGCATGGGGGAGGATTGCTATAGCAAGTACTATGTTGCTTAAAAGTTCGGAGGATCATAAAAAAATGATGAATAAAGAATAAAAAAGAGAAGAAAACAGTGAAGGAAAGAAAGAAGAAATAAATGAAGAAGAAAGAAAAAAATAAGAAAATAAAAAAAGAAAAATAAAAAATGCTCCTCGGTTCTTTTTAGCTTCATTTAAATCTTAGAGAGCTTTGAATACAAGTCCATACTCAAACTTTTCCAACCATGTGCAATCCGATAACGAGAACTACATCCGTGTCTCGGGATCACCCATTTGCCACTTGCACATGTCCACCTTTCTAAATGTGTGTGTTCCATCTCTCTCCCTTTCCAACATTTATTTTCCATGGCCTTTTTTACTAGTCTCGGTAATTCCAATAGATCTCTCTCTTAGTTTGACAATATTTCAAGTATAATGTTTTGCTAGGATTGTTTTTACCTTCCAAGCTCCACATAAGCTTTTCACTTCCATATATGAGTAGAATAGGTTGAGAATAATCTAGTGTAGGCTTGAGTGACTTGACGAGATGAGTGTTTCCTTGAGCTTTTGCAAGAGAACCTCACTTATGTTAGATGTGCAACTTTTTTAAAACTCTTCACGATGCAACAAGGTAAAGGTTTGAAGTTTGCTTAAGTTCGAGAGCACTTGTTTTATTTTATTGTGGCATGTTCTTTAATGATAGTCTATCTTCCATAATGAAGTAGCCGGTCAAAACTTGAACCTTAAATGCTAAATACTTGAGAGAGCAATATGTCTTGTTGTGTATAACTAAGTGTAGGGAAGACATTGAAGGGCAACGCTGATTTCCAATTTAAGCAAAGATCTTGGACTTGCTCTAGGACGAGCAAGGTTTAAGCATGGGGGTATGTTGACGGTCGATTTTGGTACACCTAGCTATAAGTTTACCGTCAACATTTGCACATATTTGATATTCTAACCAATGGTACTAACCCCCCAGAGGTATCAAGTTCACTCTCGCATGTCGATTTTGGAGTTTGTTGTTTATGTAGGAAACTAGAGCTTAAAGGGAGACTTTCGGGATAAGTTCATCAAGCACTTCAAGAGACGATCATGAAGCCTGACACAAGTCAAGACACATCATGAACATGACTCCAAAAGGTCCAGGGACCGAAGCATGAAGCCGTGAAACTCCAAGGACCCGGACAGAAGATGCAGAAGCTTGCGCGACAAGGAGCTCTGTCCAAACCGTGGAGAAGACGACGTCAAGGGCCCACATGCATAAGGGAGCAAGTCAACAATTGACCGAGAAGCATCGGGGAGCGAGACGGGGCCGAACCGGGCCAAAATGGGCCTGGGCCAATCGGTTCAGGCCAGCCGGCCCAGCCTGATCCGAGCCCGGTTCTCGTCCCTCTTTTGCCCTAGGTGCTTGTCTATAAATTGTCTCTGCCTCCGCCGGCCGCCACATCCATCCATTCATCAGAGAGCCGCCGAGACGAAGGAGAAGCACCGGGAGGAAGCCGTCGGCCGCCGCGAGTCCTCGAGTTGCCTAGGAGATGGCTTAGGCCATGCCCTAGCCGCCATGGTTGGCCCTGCGTGGTGAAGCCATGGTGGAGTTCCGGAGCCGCGACTTGAATTCGTCAAGTCGTTTGTACCTTCAACATTCGGTGATGTAACTATATCTTGTCATACTTTGATCTACTATGAGTTATGCTTATTCATATGTGTAGCTACCATATGCCTTTAGTAGGACTAGATCGAATCATGGTGATTAGTCTTGTCTTGCGGATACACCGTAGTAGTGCACGGACCAAGGTTGTTGCTTGGTGATGATTATCCTCGCGTAGTGACAGTCCGAGAGGGGAGAAAGTAGTGAGTGAACTGCATCGGACCACTCCATATCAGGTTACTCCATATCGAGTGTAATCCTTATCATAGTATAGGTTTAGATTGGGTTATCACATTGGCCGGAACGGCAACAAGAAGACGATAGGCTAGGTTTACCTTTGGTTTGCTTACCTTTATGGCTAGGTGGATGTGATCCATACATCCCTTCGTGTTTGTATGTTATCTTTATGCAATCAACACTTCACATAGTGTTATATCGGTAGGTTAGATAGAGAACCTTGGTGGTTTGCTTCCGATCCTTGGATTGACAAATCTAGGGAGAACCCTCCTTGGTGGAAAAGGCACCAAGTCACCCGTAGGCTTGCGATGAACTTGAGCACAGTTTTGAACCATCAACAAAGTCCCATATTCAACCCCCCCCCCTTCTATGTGACTAGATCCTACAAGGTGGAAACACATGTAGATGGAAAGAAGAATTCATTTGCTTCACCAAACTTACTGGATATGGCAAGCAAATTTGCGAGAAAATACCCTCCTTTGAATCTGGATTGTACTACACATACATAAAACCAATGTCTCTTGTTGCATATAAAGTAATTTTCCAAGATGTAAATTCATTCCAAACTTTGCATGATAGACTTGGTCATCCAGGTGTTGGCATGATGAGGAAAATTATTAGCAATTCCATTGGTCATAACTTGCACAAAACAAAATTCCCACAATCTTCAGATTTTGTTTGCACAACATGTGCAATTGGGAAATTGATTTTAAGACCATCAACTCTAAAAATCAAGGTTGAACCTCTCAAATTTCTTGAAAGAATTCAAGATGATATTTGTGGGCCGATTCAGCCAGAATGTGGACCGTTCAGGTATTTCATGGTGTTGATAGACGCATCTACTAGATGGTCTCGTGTGACTCTATTGTTGACACGCAACCATGCTTTTGCCAAAATACTGTCTCAACTAATACAGTTGAAGACACATTATCCTGAACATAAAATCCAATCAATTAGAATGGATAATGCTGCTGAATTTTCATCCCACGCATTCAATGATTATTGTATGGCAACGGGAATTCAAGTCCAGCATTCAGTGCCATATGTCCACACTCAAAATGGATTAGCAGAGTCATTGATAAAGAGAATTAAACTCATTGCAAGACCAATGTTGATGAATTGCAAGTTGCCTACATCATGTTGGGGTCATGCAGTACTGCATGCTACTGACCTGATCCAACTACGACCAACTGCATATAATGAAAACTCCCTATAGAAATGGTACGTGGAAATCCACCAAGTATTTCCCATTTGCGTAAGTTTGGGTGTGTTGTTTACATACCCATATCACCACCTCAGCGAACACCAATGGGCCCACAAAGAAAGTTGGGGATTTATATGGGATTTAAATCTCGGTCGATCATCAAGTACATAGAGTCTATGACAGGTGATCTATTTACTGCCCGATTCACTGATAGTATCTTCGATGAAGATCATTTCCCGGCATTGGGGGGAGAAATGTACCATAAAGATCAATGCTGAGAAATTGATTGGAATGCTAAGAGCATGTCCTTTTCTGATCCACGTACTATGGAAACTTAACAACAAGTTCTGAGATTATTAGATTTGCAAAATATTGCAAGTAATCTGCCAGATGTGTTTACCAATTACAAAGGAGTTGTTAAATCCTTTAATTATGCAAGGAATGTGCCTGAAAGAGTGGAGGTACCTAAGAAAACCACTCCAATAATACCTTTTGGAAGTAAGAGGGGGAGAGGCAATTCCCAGATGCAAGATAAGAAACAAAAACAAGTGGTAAACGAAGGTCAATTCTTTGTTAACGCAAACTTTATTGGTCATCAATATCTCTTAGAGAGATTTGATTTGATACCCAGTCCTCTTATATGCACAGATTTTGAGGTTGGGACATCTAATGACCCGAGATCAATCGTATTGGGAAATCATGATGATCTTACAAGGGTTGATGAAATTGCCATTAATTACATAGAGACTAGAGAGTCTTATGATCGTAGTAATACGAAGGTCGACATTTTATTCTCTGAACAAATTGCTGAAGTCCTTCATACTGATCCAGATCCAAAGTCCATGGTAGAGTGCATGAAGCGCTCGGACCGGAACAAGTGGAAGGAAGCAATTGAAACAGAGATAGCCTCGCTCACTAAAAGGGAAGTGTTTTCTGATGTATTACTGAAACCTTCCAATGTTAATCATGTTGGATTTAAGTGGGTTTTCGTCTGAAAATGGAATGAAAACAATGAAGTGGTGAGATATAAAACAAGGCTAGTTGCTCAGGGCTTCACGCAAAGGCCCGGCGTTGATTTCAACGAAACTTATTCTCCAGTTATGAGTGGCATAACTTCTAGATATTTGATATCTCTGGCAGCACAAAATCGTCTATCTACGCAGTTGATGGACGTAGTGACCGCATACTTGTATGGGTCATTGGATTCTGATTTATACATGAAAGTTCCTGATGGAATTAGTATACCAGATCCTGAGGCAAATCGCAACATGTTTTGTGTTAAGTTGCAGAAGTCATTATATGGCTTAAAGCAATCAGGCCGTATGTGGTACAATCGGTTAAGTGTGTTCCTTAGGAATAAGGGATACATAAATAATGATGAATGTTCGTGTGTTTTCATTAAGAAAACTACAACTGGATTTTGTATTGTATCTGTCTACGTTGATGATATAAACATCATCGGCAATGAACAAGATATCAATGAGGCACGTCATCATTTAAAGGCGGAGTTCGAAATGAAAGATTTGGGTCAAACCAAATTTTGTTTAGGCCTACAACTCGAACATTTATCATCTGGGATATTTGTATACCAAGGTGCCTATATCCAGAAAATGTTGGAGAAATTCAACATGGATAAAGCCTACACGTGTAAGACTCCTATGGTGGTGAGATCTTTGGATATTGAGAAAGATCCTATCAGACCACAGGATGAGGGAGAAAAGATTTTGGGACCTAAGGTTCCTTATCTAAGTGCCATTGGAGCATTGATATATCTTGCTAATAGTACCCGGCCGGACATTGCATTTGCAGTGAATCTACTAGCAAGACACAGTGCAGCTCCAACGAAACGACATTGGGTCGGAGTTAAGACCATATTTAGGTATCTTAACGGCACTAGAGATCTTGGATTGTTCTATCAAAGAAATCCATATCAGCATCTTTTAGGCTATGCAGATGCAGGCTACCTATCTGATACCCATAATAGCAAATCCCAGACAGGTTTTATCTTTATGAATGGTGGAACTGCTATCTCTTGGAAATCATCCAAGCAGACTTTAGTATCCACTTTCACTAACCATTCTGAGATCATTGCATTATATGAAGCATCACGAGAATGTGTATGGCTTCGCAGAGTGGTGGGTCACATATTGAAATCATGTGAAATCGGTTCACTTGATGCACCTACCATTATCTTTGAAGATAATGCTATTTGTGTTGCACAAATGGAATCAGGTTACATCAAGAGTAACTTGACCAAACACATTGCTCCCAAATTATTCTATCCCCATGAGCTACAAAAGAATGGGGAAATTGAGATTCTGCAAACTAAGTCATGTGATAATCTTGTTGATTTATTCACAAAATCTCTACCATATTCATTATTTCATAAATATGTTGAAGGAATTGGTATGAGGAGATTTAGAGACTTGCAGAAATCCGGGGGGTGTATATGAAAGATTAATCTTTGTGCATCGTATTGTACTCTTTTCTTTATATGAGTTTTACTTTGATGGTTTCTCATATAAAGTTTTTAACGAGGCAACATCAGCATTATGTATGCTATATCATCTTATTTTTCCCCACAGGGGTTTCTAGGAGATGATATTTTAAGGGCATACACATGATTATCATGGTGTTTTCTCCTATATTTTCCCACTGAGTTTTTAAGGAGTTTAATCCTGATATATCAATGCATATCTATGTTTTTTCCCTCAGGGTTTTTCAAGATTATGATGAACATGGAGTATCTAGAAGATAATTGATCAGGGGTGTTGAGAATACTCCATATCCTAGTGATCAATTAGTGGGCAATTAGCAACTGCTAATTGCAGTTACCATCTCCCCACGAAGGGGCGCGTGGGAGCGTGGCTCCCAGAACTGGCGTCTCTGCCATTTGTATAAATGCCAGCATTGTTCATCAATAAAGACTTACTTTTACTGTTTACAATTATTGTTCCCTTTTACACTTAACAAATTACATTAGTATTCCACTCTAGTTTATTTACCATCCCAAACTATTTACGTGGAATGCAATTCTAGTTCAAGTTTTTGTATGTTGATCCAATTATCTAAAACTATAGTTCTAGCTTGCATCTCTACCATGACGAGGATAGGGAAAGCCTGTCGCCACTCATCTTCAACGCCCACATCGTGATCAAAATTGTTCCATCACAGTAGATGCCAACATCAACGTATCCATTTAATTTGCTCTGTATTATCCACTATATATGTTATATTATAGCTCACATCCTGAAAATTGATGAAAATTTCAATTGTTTGTTAGGGATAATTCAAACTTCTAGTTGCAACCTTATTATATAACAATGATAGTAATACCTAAAAAAATTCAAAGATTATGTGAATTGGAATAAAATTATTGTATGGATATACAAACTTGTCATAAAAGTTTCTTAATATTCTACGAAGATTTGATTATACATTGTTCACAAAATGGATAGACTAGAGTCAAGCTTTGGAGTTTCATACAACTCCTAACATTTTCAGACTTGTATGCATCTAAATTTTGGACATAAACATATGTTGACCATTAACATTAACTATTATGAAGTTTCATTACTAATTGGCACGCAAAAAACATATATTTTTATTTTTTTTCCTCGGAAGAAAACAAGCTATATGAAAAGATTCAAAAAATAATAATAACTAATATACAAATATCTTTTTAACTTTTTTGTATAATGTTATAATAATAAAAGTCTTGGAATAATTTTATGCATTGATTGAAAAACGGTTGTAATGCAAGTTCATCTACTTAGGTTGAGCTGTTCAGCCCAAGTGATCATCAACATCAAATTATCTACGCATTCTATATTCATCATTGCATCATTTGCGTCCACAATAATTCACGACACGAACAGTTTATCATTTCTTCAAAAGAAAAAAAATAACAGTTTGGATTGTCATAATCTCTATGTATTGAGAAATACTAATAGTTAAATTGTAATAAACATCTGGGTGGGTACAGCTGCGTTGTGTTGGGTCTGCCGGAATGATGTAATACTTAAGAAAATGAAAACTAATTTTATTATGCAGATTATTTTCAAGCGAGCATACTGGCTACGCTCCTGGGCCCAACTACAGCGTGATGAGCAAGCTAAGGACACCCTCACTCTGATGAGCAAGAAATTAGAGATTATTACTTTAGATATATCAAATAGAGGGTGGAAGCACTTATATCGTTTGCTTTAGTCTGTTTACCTTTTAAAGACTTTGGTTTGCTTACTTATCATAAGAACGGTTTGTAATAATTGGCTGCGTACATCCCTAAATGTAGAGGCCGAATTTTATAATCCCTTATTAAAAAAATCTGAAAAGTTTGATACCCGTCGCCTTATTGATGATATTTTCTTTAGCGGTAGGTGACACGAGCAGTCTCTCAAGATCGTGAACTTGTTTTGCGTAACAACTGTTCTATTCAATTTTTTTATATCAAAAAGAGGAAAAAAATTCTCCGCACCTAGATATCAATTATACCCATCACTCCGCTCTCCTGTGCTGCCCCTGAAAGGAAAACAGAGCAACACTCTGTTTCCTCCATAAAAAGCTCTGTCTTTCGAAACCGAGCCATTGCCGCTCGAATCCAATGACGTGCTTCGTGCTAGGTAGCTGCGCTGGAGCACGCAGCTGTTCATATCTAGCTGTCGCCACATCAGACGGCGGCGGCGGGGTCGAGCGCGGCGCGGCAGAGCGGGCATGTGTCGTACGCGCGGAGCCACTCGCCGACGCACTCGGCGTGGAAGTAGTGCATGCACGCCGGCAGCACCCTGACGGCCTCGCCGTCGACCAGCTCCGCCAAACACACCGCGCACGCCGCCTCCCTCCACCCCTCCGCCCTCCAGTACGTGCACACCAGAGGCCCCAACGACCGCACCATCTCCACGGCCACTGCCGACGGCGCTGGCGGCTGCGTCTGCTGCGGCGGCGGTGTCCGCTCTCTGCCCGTGTCGCTGCTCGGAGGTAGAGGTACGCGACGACGACGGTCGCCGCGGTCGGCCTCCTGCGCATCCTTGAGCGAGCGGAGACACAAGTGGAGCAGCTTGGCGAGCAGGGCGATGGCGGCCAGGCCGACGACGACGGCACCGGCCACCTTGAACAGCGGCGAGATGCGGTGCGGCTGCTGGTGGTACGGGTACGGGTTGCCGTTCTGGTAGGAGTTGGTGTTGCCGCCGGCGTTGGTAGCCATAGTTGATGGACGGATGGATCATCGATCAGGGCGCACCAAACTAGGAGATCGATCGATGCTAATCGTCATGTTTATAGTGGGGCGTGACACGGCATGGCGACGACGCCCACGAGGCGGCATGAGCATGACCAGTTGTGGAGGTCGATCCATGGGGCGAGGCGATGGACGGCTTCGTGCTCAAGTAAAACGTCCTGGGTCTTGCCGTTTGATTTCTTCATCCCTCACGCCGGAGAAATCTAAACAGGAGTAGTAATTAACTGCACTACTTTGTTTATTACGTACTGTGCTGCTCTAGTATTGCATTTGGTGCACCTTGGTCAATTACAAGGGTTGTCATCCGTTTTATTCTATCTTTTATTTTTTATGAAGAAAAACACGCCCACATATGTACAGTTGGAGATTCAATCCTTTGGATGCGTTTGGCATGGCAGTGGCTGTAACAGCTCTAGCTGTGGCTGTGTTTGTGGCGCGGATTCTCTGGTGAAGCTGAAACCGTTTTGCAGAAACGTTTGGCAAAACAGCTTCTCGTGGCTATGGAAGGTGGATGAGGGAGTGAAATGACCATAATACCCTTCTAGTTCTCTAATTATTTTCTTTTTTATTTCTTTTTTCTTTATCTTTTCTTTTACTTTTCCTTCTCATTTTTTTCTTTTTTTCTCCCCTCCCTACCCTTTATTCTTCACCACAACCGCACCTCCCTTATCCATCCATTCGCACCCCGGTACCACGACCCACAACCCAGCCCTAAAGGCCGACGCCATCGATGCGCCGCTCGCCCCTGTCGCCGTCAGCTCCCTTCCCGGCTCCGGCGCCCTCCCCCGCCGCCTTCCACCTTCCCCACCGCCGTCAATCTTCCCCGGTCGGGGCCTCGCCGTCCTCCGGCCCGCGCGGAGCTCGCCTGTCGGCCATGGTGGCGGCCCGGGCAGCAGGGTTCACAAAACCGGCTCCGGTCGGTTTTTTCAGGAGGAAAAAACCGTCCCGGAAAACCGGTAAAACTGAGCGGTTTACCGGTACTTTTTTTCCTAGGGTCGGATGGACCGGTCGAAACCCCGAAAAACCGGTGTTTGGAGCGAGCGGTTTTCAAAATACCGAGCGGTTTTTTCGGTATTGTGAATCCTGTCGGGCGGACCTCGCCGGCCGGCCATGGAGGTGGCCCGCGCGGAGCTCGTTTGCCACTGATTCCATATCATCCAACCGCCCCGCCGGTCTCCAGCTCCCCGCGCCCGCATCGTCGCCGTCCTCCAGCTCCACCAGGACCGCGCCGCCGGCATCCACTCGCCACTGCCCCAGCCATCTCGCTAGTGCGTCGTTCCCCGACGGGCCCCACCGGGGGCAGTGCTGGCAACGGGCACACGCAACGGTCGACGAAGCGGGGGAAGTTGGTTCTTTCGGCTTCCTCTCCGCGGAACTGCTCCAGAGTGGCTTCACTGCCGCAACCGTTTTGCGAGTCCCTTTGGCACAGCTTCGTGGAAAACAGCTGCACAAGCAGCTCACAAAGTTGTGCCAAACGGACCCTTCACTAGAAGCTTTGCAGAGTATTGTACTACAAAGTTATAAACTATAGTAAAATCTATATATAGCTCGAATTTTCTAAAAAGAAACTATTTTTGCGAAAAAGGAGTCTCCAGTCGACCGCAAACAGCCAACAAAGTTATATATAGGTCATCGGCCTGTTCGTTTGGCTGGTGGCTGATGGCTGGTGCTGATTTGTTCGGAGAGAAAAGTACTACTGGCTGGTTGCTGGTGGCTGATTTGTTCTGATAGAAAAATATTGTTGTCTAGTGGCTTATAAGTCAAACGAACAAGGTGCATGATTACACATTGATAGACTGCATGATTTGTAGATACGATATCACTCTACTTGCAGCCTGGGGCAACCAGATGAGAGCAGAATGCTGCTTTGCCCATGTTTTCGCTCTATTGAACTTTTTTTCGCAGATTGTATTATTGTATATACATACTGTATTCATGTTTTAGATAAAAAAATGTCGAATGATATGGTTTATGGTGTACCTACATATTGTATTCTTCCGTAGTAGTCACTTTACTTCTTTTCTCGTGCAAGTTTTCCTCGTCTCAGCTTATTTTGCTTTCGCTACGCTTTGGGTATTTCTAATCGTTTTTTATAGTGTACTAGCAAGATGCCAGTGCGTTGCTACGGTAATTTATTAGTTGTATTTTTTAGAATTTAGTCATGTTGTTCATATACTAATTGTATTTCAAATATCTAATAATTATTTTACCTCTATATCTTTTTGACATAAAAAAAATCTAAATATGGGCTTTCTCTCAAATTCTCTTACCCTACATCAGTTTCACCTGCTCTATGAAGAAACACAAATTCATATCCTTTTCGTTGCACAAAAGTGTTTCCATAGCTAATGATACTATTTCCAACTCCATAATTTTTTATTTTCTAGTTTGATTCATAAATTAATAAGCATAGATATATTTTGCATGTTACACTTATCTAGCCTCTACCTTAGTAATTTAAATTCTATCTAATCTAAATCAAATTGTAACCACCTAGAATATATGTAGATTATTATGAAGATACATGCATGAGAGCATATAAGCTTATTATAATGTGCATACTGCACATGCTTATTATAAACTCACACAATTTTTTTTAATTAAACACAATTTTCTTCCAAAAGCTGACGTGAGAGGGAACAGCCCGTGCTTCCGTGATAGGCATGTGCATATGCTGAATGGGCCTGGCCCACAAGGAAACAACAGCCAAATTGTGTGCCAACGAGGGAGGAGGGCCGCCGGGGCGGGAGTCCCCCGTCCGCAGCCCACGCGATTTTCCTTCCGGCAGATTTTGCGCGCACATTTTTTATCTTTTCTCGGTTTTAGTCGGCTGTGTACATATTTACTGTCTCGGATTAGTACATGACAGACGAAAAAACTAACTAGAAACGGTCCTTACTTTAATATTAGGTAGAGATAAGCTGGTCACGAGTTGATTTGTGTTAACCACGGGGCAGTTGGTGCTCCCGCCGCGCAACCACGTATCGATGTACTCATCATGGAAGTAGTGCAAACACTCTAGGAGCACCCACACTGTCTGTTAGGATATTTGTACCTAATAGGCTTCTAATGGGTTGTTTCCTGCTGGGCTGCGAGCCATATCTCTAGTTTGGCCTGCGAGCCTGTTAGTTCTTTTACATATACTAGTAGAGGGAGTGGAGAGAGGCATCGATGATTATTCGGTAACAACACTACTCTGTTATCTTCTTCCTCAGGAGCTCTGCCGAATCCCTTGCTGTTGTTCCCTTTCCCTGCTCTAGTTCTTCTGATTCTTCCTATGGATCCCCTTCTCCAATCCATTCCCCACAACTGCTGCTAATATTTGGTATCAGAGCCACTGATTCTCGGGGTTTCTCTCCTGGATTTATCCTCTTCCTGTTCTCGATCTATTCCTCCACCTGTTGTCGCCATGGACGACGCCTCTGTGCTCCTCCTGCTCGAGGAGATGAGGAAGTTCAGCAACCATATATGCGACCGCATCGACGTTGTGGACAACCGCCTGAAGCGAATCGAGGAGTTCGACACGAAGAGGGAGAAGCAGCTCCCCTCCCCTTCGGCACCAGCACCTTCCCCTTCGCCGACCTCGACCACCGCGGCATCTCAGGCAGCAGACGCCTCCGTTGCGCCCCGCGAGGCCGTCTTCACCAGCTCTGGCAGCAAGTACACCACAGCGTTCGGCTCCGCCACCACCGGGACACCACTGTATCATCCACCCGCAAGGTGTTCAACACTGGGTCTCACCCATGGCGAGAGCACTCCCTGTGAGCACTGCGTCAGCTCCACCATCAACCTCGCCCACGGCGCCCTCAGCGTCGGCTCCTCTGCGTGTGCATCGGCTTTGGCGACCGCAATGCCGTCCACCGCGCCAGCCTCATCCTCGACGCCTGGGAGTGCATATGCGTCTGCCTCAGTTTCGACGGCTGCGGTGAACTCCTCTGCGCCTTCCTCGGCCTCGATGTTCACCACAAACTCCTCCGCGCCCGCCATGGTGTCGACAACCTCGTCATGACGCTTCCCGTCCGCCTTGGCTTCAACGACTGCGGCGTGCTCCTCCGCGCCCACCATGGCTGCGTCGACCGCGGCTCAGTACTCTAGATGACCTTAGGGTGACGTTCACCAGCTCGGGCAGCGAGGTGCTCCAGGTCTATGTCATCCTCGCATTTGACTGCAGCTTCATCGCCCAGGGCACCCTCTCCATTCCTCATCCACCTCGGCTCACCACTCGTCCCATCCTCCTCAACTCTAGCAGCAAGGAAACCATGGCGCCGACGACATCCTCATCGTTGATGATGTGAGTGGGTACCCAATGGGTAAATTGGTGACTTACCCAAGGTACCCATTAAGACTAATTATGGGTTTTGGTTGCACTGACCCAATACTATATTGAAACCAATTGACCCAATTACAGCTCGGTACACCAAAACGTTGTGATCGGTCACCTCTATCTGCATCTCCAAAAGTTTTACAGAGATGTCTCCATTTTTTTGGCCACCAAGGTTACTTCATCCTTGGTGCTTGCTGCTCTGCAATTATGTTGCTGCTACTACTGTTGTCGGCTGCCAAGTGCCAACTCCCGTTGCCTACTGCATGTCTTTTTGTTCAGTTTTAGTTCACTTGGAGTTGGAGTTGAATGTCATGTAGTCATATACTTTGATTTATTCGCCAATGGTCACATTAAACTATTTCACTTTAATTTGGTATTCTAAGCTCTGTTTTAAATTGGGTTTGATACTTTCTATGTATTTGGCGCTATCTTATTGGTCTTGGTTAAATTTTAGAATATTGATTTCGAGTTGAGCTGAGTAAACATCCGAATGTGTATTCGAATTTGAACTATTCGTTTTGTATTCGTATCCGAAAAGATTCGTATTCGAATTCGATTTCAAATGTGGTAAATAGTGACATCCGTATTCGTATCCATGCGTATCCGATCCGAATCCACCCCTATCCAAAACAACTATCATCGCCGCATGTCAATCTGGCTGCCTCGCGCGGCGGCCCGGTGGCCTCCCGGCGCGGTGGTCCGGCGGCTTTCTGACGAGGGAACGCGAGCGCCCAGGGCTCCTCGTGGCCAGCGGCCTCCCAGCGCGAGTACGCGGGGACACGGACATCGGCGAGCTCCCCATTCACACCGCCTTCCTCTCACCTCGCCGCGGTCGCCGGCGAAATCCGTCGCCGCCTGGCCATCCCCATCCAATCCCCGTCGTCAGCAGCTCTGCCTAGAACCCCTCGACCCATTCCTCGAGTCCCCGTCCAGCTCCATCCACTTCGGTGCATGTCGTCGTCGTTTCCCTCTCCACCTCAAGAACAGAGCAGCGCCGTCCGTCCCAATTATGTAATTCTTTCTACCTCTCGCTTCGATTCGTCGCGGCCACAGCTCCTTTTTCACCTTATCTTCACTACTGGTGCCTCAGTTCTGCAGCTCCTCGCCGGCAAGGTAGTCCCGCCGTTCATACCTTCCGTCCGCCGACCGCCGCAATCACCCTGCTGCACCTTGCTGCTTGGGCTTTTGGTCCTACTTGCTTGCTTTCATGCTGTTTAAGTTCTGGAGACGACCATTGGCCAGAGTCCAGTCGTCATCCTCGCTCACGCAAGCCAAGTTCCGACCATGGCTGCCGCCATGAGGTCTGAACGACGACGGGCCCGAGCGGGGCGAGCGCCTCCGCTTCAGATGACACCACGAGTTGGTGCGGACGAGTCGCGCAGTGTTGGAGGCAGATGAGGCGGCAATGCTGACGGGGGAGAGATCGCCATTGCCCTGCTTTAGACGGCGGCACGGTGTGGGAGATGGGTGTGGCGGCGGCGGCGCAGGAGAGTTCGATTGGGTTACCCAACAGATCCAGGACGATGTGGACCGCTTAACACCAGGTATTTTTGGGTCGGCTTAATGGGTATAGACACCACGGTTTTTTTTTTTGGGGTATCGGGTCATTGGGTCGACCCAATGACTGCATCCTTACTCATCGTCGTCCTCGGTTTCAATCATAACACTAGTGGCTCGTGGTGTAGAAGAGGCGACTCCCATTGACTCACCCGCCATGTGTTGGATTGATTTTCCCATTCACGAAATCGCCATGCTGAAGTCCGTTTGTGTTGCCCGGGCGTCCGTGCCAGCACCAGCTGCTCTGCTTGCACAGGATGTGACCCCTACCAACTTGCCCTCAAGGTGTTCAGGTGTTCGATGCATGCCCGCAACAGCAACACTTGACTGATTATCTCACCAATTTCTGCGGATTCAGTTTTGGGCTCCAATAAGAGTTACACTAGGCCCCTGTTGATCCATTGGCTTGCGGTGATTGCTCGACAAGAGTACAGCTTATGTTGGAACCTTCCATGGCATGTTCATCAGTCTCGCAAATGGAGACTTGGAGAGTTGCTGAACTGGGCATGCACAATCAGTATAGTGGCAAAGTGGCAGACATAATTCCTTGGGTTGTCTACTGTGCTGATATTGTCAACATATGGGTCTGCTATGGAGTTGACACTGGAGCACACATGGATTTGAGAGGACAAACATCACTTAAATTTGTCCGATCACTTGAAGACTCAAGATTTGGTGCTGATAGTGGTTACTCATTGGGACTTCACCACAAGTATATATATCATCAAGATCATCTACATGGTGCAAACTCTTTGGGTGCTTCAGTTTTACAGTCACATAGTCAAAGATCCCGAGGCATACTTGTCCAGAAAAGCTATCCCATATCCTTTATTGATGTCACACGCGGTTTATCTTCAACACTATGGTGATCCACATGTTGATGCAGCTTGGGGGCAAGCTGCTCTTTAAGAAGGGGAGAATGTTATGCTATCTGTACCCAATAGGCTACTAATGTGTTGTTTCCTGCTGGGCCTGCGAGCCGTATCTCTAGTTCGGCCTGCGGCCTGTTCCATTTGGGCCTGCGAGCCTGTTAGTTCTTTTACATATACTAGTAGATGGAGTGGAGAGAGGCATTGATGATTATTCGGTAACAACACTACTCTGTTATCTTCTTCCTCAGGAGCTCTGTCGAATCCCTTGTTGTTCTTCCCTTTTCTTACTCTAGTTCTTTTAATTCTTCCTCTCGACCCCCTTCTCCAATCCATTCCCCACTAGTGCTGCTAACTCTGTCTCGCCGTCATTGAACTATGTGAGGCACACCGTGCACGTTAGGGAAGCACGCCGCCGCGGGAGACAATCGCCCTGTTCGTTTGGCTTATCAACCACCAGCCAGTACTTTTCTCTTAGAACAAACCAGCCACCAGCAATCAGCCAATACTTTTCTCTCAGAACAAATCAGCACCAGCCATCAGCCACCAGCCAAACGAACAGGCCGAATGCATCAGGTGCGTCGGTGACCTCTCCATGTGATGCTCACCTCATCCTCTATTCCTCCGTCTCCTGCTGGTGCCTGTGCCGGTGGTGGTGCTGTTGATGCCTCCCTCGATCGGCGGCACTGCCATCGTCTACTTTCTCTGTTTCAAATTACACGCCATTTTGACAATTCTAAAGTCTTATATTTTACTATGCACCTATATTCACTAATGTGCAGGTACAGAACAAAAGTGTGAATTTACTCCCTCTATTACATGTATTTAGACATGTAAATTTTAGAACAGAAGGACTAACTTTATATATAATTTTGCCCTCTAGCTTTATAACTGTTCAATGTCACACAAAGGTGGTCTAACTGTGCACTCACTCATATGAATATGCATATTACACTGGATACATGGCCCATCTTATACTTTTACAAAGTTTAGCTGGCTGTAAATTAATTTATAGCTAGCATCTCTCCAGTTTTCTCTACCGCCGCGTTAATCGAACATCGCAACTCTTCCAACCTGATTACTGATTACACTATCTTATTATATTTGCTCAGACTGTTGTGAATAAAGTATGAACGGTATAAATAAGGAGGCATGCTCTGTCGACACGAACTGTCTGAGATACTCTATTTTTTTCATAGCAGGGTGTGCATACTAAGAGCCCCTTTGGGATGGCTCCAAGAGCAGCTCCACCTCGAGCTCCACGTGAAGCCCTCCCAAACGGCGTCGAGCACAGCAACTCTGGCTCCGGAGCCCCGAAAATCCCGCTCTCTGGAGCCCTGCGGCAGTGACAGAGCCACAAAAGGGTGTCTTCGTCCGGCTCCGACCGGCTCCACACCAACTTTTCCAGGCATGCCCTCAAGGGGCCACGGGTGGGAGGCCGAGCGCTAGCGCGGAAGACCAGAGGCGGCGGCTTGAGGTGGCGATGGGGTGGGGCGGAGGCGCCAGCGGGGCGGAGGCGGATCGAGACGGAGATGCGGCGGGGCGGGGAGCTAGCACGGCGGCGGGGGCGGGCGGGAGCTCGGCGGTGGGCGCGGCGGGGCGTGGCGGAGCGCGCGCGCGCGGGCGGGGGCGGGGCGAGATCTCGGCGGCGGGCGCGGCGAGAGCGCGCGCGCGCGGTGGGGGCGGGGCGGGTTGCTCGGGATGAATGGATAAGGAGAGGAGGGGGAAAGGTAGAGGAAAAGGGAAAATAAAGAAAAGGAACAAAAAGAAAAATAGAAAAGGGCAATTTAGACATTTTACAACCTCAATCCAACAGTTGAAGCCGTTTTGCCAAACGTTTTCCAAAACGGCTTCAGCTCCATCAAAAAAGCCGCTACACCAGAGGAGCCAGAGCCGGAGCCGTTTTCGGAGGAGCTGGAGCTCTGCCAAACAGACCCTAAACTACTATCACAGCATGCACAACAAGGGAAGTCGTACCACGAAGTTCAAAAGTTTACATCACATTCCAAAAAAAGTTTTACATCTCAGCACAAGCGGATAACAGGATCCGGGTTGGACGAGCCAAGGTAGCTGAAAAACAAACTGATGCACGCGATCAAGGTAAAACATATGTCCGTTGCTGGTCCGCCAGTACTCTCATCGTTCCCGGCAAAAGAAGGAAAATGTTGTAAAGTAAAATGTGAAGACAAGTGAATAGGTGAATTAGTCATTCTCATTAATCTTAGTGTCCCTATTTATATGGAGATTTACATAGAAGATGGTAAGAATATACATTAGTGTAGACAATGAATTGGTAGTAATAAGACTACTTCATAGTCTTAATCATGGTTTTCACTTCTCCTTCAAATGGAGCAGTTTCATGATCTTAAACCATGGTGTGTTGCGCCTTCATATGCTTTCTTGATGAGGTTAATAAAGTGCATTTGTAACAGTCCCCCTTTGACTGAGTCAATCTTGAGATCAAATTGTTCTTTAATTCCTTTGCAAAACCTATGGGAAAGAATAGGAATAAATTGCTAGATGATTAATCTACCATAAACCTGCATGGTTTAAGGAGTAACACATGCCTTGATTTATCTCTAGAAAAACCCCGGTGGGGAAAACATGAGATAAGGCATATGTTTGTATCAAACATTGTCTCATTAAAAACTTTATATGAGAAAAACATGATGGTAAAAACTCATAAAAGAAAAGAGTACAATGTGAAGCATTTAACTAGGTCCACCATTCAGGAGGTCTCCCCCAAAAGCTTGCAAGTCTCTAATTTGTTTCATGCCAAATCTCTTAACACATTTCTCGAATGATGAAGTAGGGACTTAGTAAAGAGATCTGTCATATTATCACAAGACTTTGTCGATAAGATGTTTATTTCTCCATTTAGCGGAAGCTCATGTGGATAAAACAACTTAGGGGCAATATGTTTCGTGATATTGCTCCTGATGTAGCATGTGTTGCATATGTGAAATACAAACAACATTATCTTCATAGATAATGATCAATGATTCTAGGAACCAATACCACATGATTTCTCAATCTAACTTATCATTCTGCGAAGTCATACACATTCACGTGATGCTTCATATTGTGCTATAATTTCAGAATGATTTGTGAGGGTAGCCACTAAAGTTTGTTTAGATGACTTCCATGATATAGTTGTTCCTCCATGAAGGAATACAAAACTTATTTGTGATATGGCATTGTGGGGATCAGACATATAACCAGCATCGGCATATCCAACCAAGTTAGGATCATTAGTTTTTTGGAAAAATAATCCAAGATCCTTAGTGCCATTTAAGTACCTAAGGATTTGTTTTCCTTCGGTCCAATGGCGCCTCGTTGGAGGAGCACTATGTCTCGCCAATAAATTCACTGCAAATGCAATGCTAGGCTTGGTACTATTTGCAAGGTACATAAGTGCTCCAATGAGACTGAGATACGGGAATTTTGATCCCAGTATCTCCTCTCCTTCCTCTCGTCGTCAGAAAACACCCTTTTCTAGATCAAGAGATCGAACAACCATGGGAGTTTTGATTGGATGTGCTTTGTCCATATTGAATGTCTCCAATATTTTCTGGACAGAGGCATATTGGTGCACTAAAATTCCTGAGTGATGGTGCTCGATTTACAAACCTAAGCAAAATCTGGTTTTACTCAAATCCTTCATCTCAAATTCCGTCTTAAGATGATCACAAGCTTCATCAATATCTTGTGCATGACCAATGATATTCAAATCATCTACATACACCGATATAATACAAAATCTTGTAGAGGACCTTTAGATGAAGACACCTGGGCAATCATCTTTATTTGAATAACCCTTTTGTAGAAGGTACTCACTCAGTCGGTTGTACCACATTCTACCCGTCTCTCTAAGACCATAGAGTGATATTTTGAGTTTTACACAATACATGTTGCGATTGCTCCTTTATTCGGTTTAGGAATTCCATCGAGGACCTTCGTATATATATATCCGAATCTAGTGACCCATATAAGTATGCTATCACGACATCCATCAAATGCATAGATAGATGATTTTGAATTGCCAGAGATATCAAATATTGGAATGTAATTCCACTCATTACTGGAGAATATGTTTCATTGAAATCAATGTCAGGTCTCTGCGTGAACCCTTGTGCTACAAGCCTCGCCTTATATCTCACCACCTCATTGTTCTCATTCCACTTTCGGATGAAAACCCATTTGAAACCTATAGAGAAGGTTCTTGGAGGTGTAGTTATTAATAATGAGAATACCTCTCTTTTCTTTAAGGAGGCTAACTCTACTTCAATTGCTTCCTTCCATTTGTTCTAGTTCGAGCGCTTCTTGCACTCTACAATGGATTTTGGATCTAGATCATTTTGGATGGTTTCGACAACTAATGAGGCAAAGTATATGTCGACAATTGTAGTCTTACGATCGAATGATTATCCAGAATCAACATAGTTTATGGAAATTTTATTTACCCCAAATAACGGCTTGATATTTCTCAATACGATAGCACTGGGGCGTTCCAATGTCCCATTATCAGCAATTGAGTGCACTGTTGATGTGGGAGGTGGATTTTGTAAATCCACTCGGTGTCTCTCAACTTGAGGTTGAGTTTCATTTACTGTGCCTAAAGGTTCATCCCTTTGTTTCCTCGTGCACTTGCGATGATTTGTCATACTTCTCCCACCCTCTTTTGAGGAAGGGAGTTGAATAGTTTTATTTGGTATCTCTACTCTTTTCGGCACATTCCTTGCGGGAATGTATGATTTTGTGAAACTTCTACTCACAATAAATGAGTCTGGTAAATTATTTGCAGCATTTTGCAAATTTATAATCCTTTGAACTTGGAGTTCAGATTCTTTAGTACGAGGATCCTCCTTTTGGGTGTTTATGGCATCCCAATTTATTTTCGGGCATTTAGTGTAATACTTGAATTCCCCCCTAATGTCGGGAAATGTTCTTCGTTGAAGATACAATCAACATATTGGGCTGTGAGCAAATCCCATGTAAGGGCTCTAGGTATTTAATGATCGATGGAGATAAATACCCCACGTAGATCCCCATTTTCCTGTGAGGGCCCATTGATGTACGCTTTGGTGGTGAGATCGGTATGTATATAGGGCAACCGAATATCCGCAAATGGGAAATAAGGATCACCACGAACTAATTGCAGAACCAATTGTAGTGGGGAAGTTGTATGGTATGTAGTTAGACGCAATTATTGTATTAAGTCACCAATGTGTAAGACTCGTGACCCCAACATGAGGTTGGTAGGTTACAATATTGCAATAGTGGTCTAGCAATGAACTTTATTCTATTGATGAGAGATTCAACTAAACCATTCTGTGTATGAACATATGGTATAAAATGTTGTACTTCAATTCCTAATGCCATACAATAATCATTGAAGGCTTTAGAAGAAAATTCTGCTACATTGTCCAATATGATTGATTTTATCTGGTGTTCAAGGTGATTTGCTCTAAGTCTGATGACTTGTGTGATCAATTTTGCAAAAGCATGGTTCCGTGTCGATAAAAGACACACATGAGATCATCTTTTGGATGCATCTATTAGAACCATGAAATATTTAAATAGTCCAGACAAAGGTTGAATGGGACCACAAATGTCACCTTGAATGCGTTCAAGAAACTTTAGTGGTTCTGCCTATATTTTGAGATGTGAAGGTCTCGAAATCAATTTCCCAGTTGCACATGAGGTGCACATAAAATCTGAGGATTCTGGAAATTTTGTCACTCATACCATGTCCACTTGAATTGCTCATGATTTTTCTCATTATCTCGATGCCAAGATGGCCAAGGTGTTCATGCCAAGTTTTGAATGCATCCACATTTTGAAAAATCACTTTGTATGCAACATGTGGTACGGGTTTGACGTATGTGTATACCTGATCATGGGTCGGGTCGGGTTGTCGGGTCAAAAATCATGGCCCGTGCCCGACCCGTCACACGTGAGGGTCCGGTAGGGTTTGGTTGGGTTTCTGGTTTTTAGTTATTATTTTCGGGTTGAGTTGAGTTGGGTCGGGTTATATTTTTTAGTTCGGGTGAAAATTTCGGCCCGCGCCCGACCCGTCACACAGTCGGGTTGGGCAACCCATGATCAGGTATATGTGTGTGTAGTACAATCCAGACGGGAGAGAAGACACTTTTTCAAGTTTTTGTTTGCCATATACAGTATCTTTGGTCGAGAGGAGGAACCCATTGTATTCCTCATGTGTTTCCACATGAATCTTATTTTTCCGGATATCTCTATAACTTAGCAGGGTGCAAGTTGAATTGGGGTACAATAAAGCCAACTCGATATCAATTTGTGTACCCGTTGGAAGTATGATAGTGTCTCTACCAAAACCAACTATCGTAGCATCGCGTCCTGCAATGGTCAAAACTTGTCCTTGTCTCTTTGTAAGAGTTTCGAAAATTTTGACTTCCCTAAGTATAGTGTTAGTGGTACAACTATCCACTAGGCATATTTCTTCTTCCATTGGATTGCCTCCCGTAACAATCTATATAATGCAAAATTTAAACTATAAAAATAATGAAAAAATATAGAGAGTACATACAGATATATTGATATAATAAGATCATTATTACAACTAATAGCAACATCATGTAGCTTCTTTTGCAAAAATGAAACTATGGAGCCTATATGAGATCTCCATATGTGTCATTGGAAGCCTATTCCACGAGCATCTTGTCGACATCCATGAAGTCTTCCTCTCCACTTGGCGGAGTCTTGGTGTTGCTTGGTCTCGCTCCATGAGGGATGGGGTCCAAAGCTCTAGTCTCCGGTGCTTGAGAGGCGAAGTGTGCTCCGTACTTCTTTGTCTCCGGTGTACGACCCACAAACTTCATGTATAGTTCAACCAAATGTTTAAGGGTCATGCATTTCTTAGCAAAATGATTGTTGCAACCACACCTATAGCAGGCGACTTTGTTGCTACTATCATTTTTAGGCTTAGAAATACCTTTCCCTTTGGAGTGTTCCCTCGTGGCTTTTTGGCTCTCTTGTGTTTGCCCTTGCATGAGGAATTCCATTCTCATTGGGTCCATTTTTCTTTGCATTTGCATGTACTTCAGGAAGTGGTACAGTGCCCAGTGTGTGCTGATTTGAGTTTCACACTGTGAGCTCATGATTCTTTTCTGGTTGTTTTAATGTCTAAATGAGCGAAGATAGACTATGAAATTCTTCTCACGGTACTGTTGTGTGATAATCCTTTCTGAAGGGAGCATAGTAGACAAAGTCTTCTCAATTTTGTCCGCTTTAGTAGGTTCTCTATCACAAAATCGGAGCTTAGAGCATATCTTGTGAACGACATGGTTGAACTCATCCACAATTTTGAAATCCTGCAGACGTAAATGGTTCCAATCATGCGTTGCCTCGGGGAGGACAAGAGCTTTATGTTGTTCATAACCATTTTTTAGAGATGTCCAAAAACGCGTACTCCATTTTTAAATCTGGATAAATATGGTTTCTCATCACCTTTAAGGCAGAGAAATTTGACATGTTGGAGGTGGTAATAGTCCCTTCAATTGTGTCATCTATACATCTGTATAGTCCGAGGGTCGATAGAGTCACTTTGACATCCATCACCCAAGAAGGGAAATTGGAACAATCAAGAGCGAGGATTTCAAACTCTTTGGCAAGCTCTTTGGGTGCCATCTCACCTACATTGTTATTGCCAACAATTTTGAGAAATTATGGCATATTGATGCAACATTATGTGAATTCAAGTAAAATGAATTTGAACAATATTCTTAATAAATTTGGCATCCAAAAAGTTGTCGCATGATTAAAATAGCTTAATATTCATTTTCCAAAGCATGATAACTTTGAGTAATGAATAGAGGAATTTTATAAGTGTGTACCCTTTGGTAATAATTCTGAGTTTTGAGGGATATGCGCTATGCGGAGGCATGTGTATACCCATATGATCTCAAAATTTCAAGAACTTTTTAAATTTATAGATAGTATTGCATAAAATAAATTAAAGTAGGGTGAGGAATTTAAATTTGCAAAGAACTTGTAAAAATAAAGAACATGGAAATGCATTAAGAGCTGAAAATACACTCATAAATAACTGTAAATTACAGGGGGTCTGAGTATAAATAGTTGTTAACTCATACCAATAGCAGAAAGTAAATATACCAAAGTCTAAGGACTGAAATTTAAATCCCGCGGAATTAAAATTTCTGGAAAACAAATAGGATTTTATTGTGCAGTGGGCCAACACCACTGCTTTAGCCCAGGAGACTCGGTGAGGCAAAATAGCTGGTTGCGGGCTGGCCTAGGAGGTTGTTGCCTTCCTAGTTGGCAGGCAACACACGGAAGCAAATCAAGAGTCGCTGCATACCCTCGCGACAGCTCCTTCGCATGTGCCGCCACCACACAGTCCGCCACCACACAGTCCACCGCCACCGCTCTGCTCTCGTCACAGTCATCTACCGCCGTCGTCAGCTGCAGTTCAGCCACCACGCCGCCCAGATCCACATCCCTCGCACCTCCAGACCCCATTCTCGCGCCGCACTCAGGCCTCCCCCTCACCGGAGGGTGAGGCACGAAGACCTCTACCACTGACGCCGTTCTCGGCCGGGATGTGCCCGGTCAAGATCTAGTTGGGGCGCGAGCATAGCCTTGGACGATGGTTTGTCACAGCTACAGCAGTCTAGCAACCCGGTGCCCAAGGAGCCAGAGGCGGAGATGCAGGCTCGAGGTCAATGAAGTCCGGCGGCGCCGCCACAGTTGTGTTGTTGGAGCCTCCACCTATATTGTTGTAGAAGGGAAGAGCTCCACTTCGCACAGCCATAGTCGTTCTGATGAAGGATCCTGACGGTCTGACCGGCGTCGGAGTGTGCTCTCGTGACACCGGTGTGTACTCTGGCGAAGCCACTAGCGAGGTAGTGCGACGAGGTGAAGCCGTGATGATGACGTTCTCCTGCTGTAGGACAACAAGTGGCCACCACACCATCGCCATCAATTCGTGGGAGCCGCAGTGACACGACGACTCCACTAGAAAACGGTCTGGTGCTGTGCAATTGTCCTGCATCATCAGAGGTACACAACGAGTCATGAGTGTGCTCGAGTTGTTGTTGGCCGCTCTGGGGGTAGCAGCACTGTCGTTGCGGCCGGAGCCACGTATGGTGTCACACCCAGTTTTAAAGGCAAAACCGAATGCATAGATCACGTGTGCGCCAGGATCAAGTTACACACACGCTTAGACATTGTGAATACCAAAATCAGTGCCACACGAATAAAGAGTTATTACAAACCATAGTCTTAATCGAAACTTAAATAACGAGTTCTCGCAGCGGACAAAATGCCTCCACAGAATGCCTCCACAGGCAGCTAACTCCTGGAAATCTCCTGGAATGTCTTCAAAGTTCTCCCAGTCTGAGCAGCAATCCAGGTATTGTAGATGCAAGAGAATAAACAAGCGTGAGCACATGACGTACTCAGCAAGAGAGAACAACATAACATGCAAGGCCATATGGTTGATGGTTAAGGTTCAAGCAGTTTAGCATTTTAGTGAGTCAAGTTTTAGTAGCAACCTGATTACTAAAAGAGTGTAAGTTCATACCAACCCAAATAATAAAATATAAGCATCATAAATAAAGAATAGAACAACAATTAAACATTAAAGTTCCATGTGAGTGTCCAGGCCGCTCTTGACCGTGAGCACAGCTAATCGATTAGTTTAACACTCTGCAGAGGTTGTAGACTTTCACCACAAGCAGCGTAAAAGCTCTGAACAACTTTGAACCCAACCATGCGGTGTTTCCAAGGCACCATACCATACTACCGAGGTGTGATTGCATAGGGACGCTACATGGCCTTTACAAAGGTTCTCTAGCAAGTTATGACCCACAAGGTCCGGATCAGTTAGCAAGGTATAAAGTCCCCTGGCAGGTTGATACCCCACCTTAAAAAGAATAACTCACCCAACCCCCTGCTAGAGCGAGTCTATACCCCACAGTACCGCCGATCCCTTGTCCTTATCAGGTAAGACCATCCCAAGCTAAAGTTTCTAATTATTCAGCCAAGACCATTGCCGTGACGCCCCAGGTTTTTAATTAACCCTAATAGCCGGTCAAATGGTCAACCGTGGTCAAACCTAGGTCAACCTGGGCCCTCACCTCGAGAAACTCACTAACACACCCTAGTGACCCTAAATGAATAGTAAACACACTTGTGGGGCCAACCAATGGTCAAAGTTGGGTCAAACCCCTTGCCACCCCCAGTGTCTGCAGGTGTCTGACGGAACTTTTGCCGCGTTCTCCGAAATTCACCTAAACACTTAAAATTCTACCTTTAGGAAAGTTGTAGATCTTGTTGAGGGACACAACTTTCATGTAGATTGGCATTTTAAATTTGGAGAGGAAAAACATGAAAAACCCCTTGCAAGGCAGAAAATACTGTTTGCCAAAACAGGCTGACATTCAAAGTTGGCATTCAAATAATTTCAAATCTAGGCAGAAAAACCCCATATAGCCTTTGTAGAAAATGTTGCTGGTACCTAGATCTACAACTTTGGTATTCATCACTTGGTTGACTTTTATTCAAATTTTTGGAGAAAAGTTAACTGGAACAGAGCACCAGCAACACAGATGAGCCCAGAGCGCGTCGCGCCGCGACGTCGCGCGCGCCCGTGCGCCGCCGTCGCCGCCCGCCGCCGGCCTCGCCCGGCGTCCACGCCCGCGCCGCCCGAGGCCCCGCCGGCCGAGGCGTGCTCCATCCCGATGCCCCGCGTCCCGCAGCGTCCCGTCCCGAGGCGCCCGGCGTCCGCGCCGCCGTACGCGCGCGCACGCCGCGGACCGCCGGCTCGTCGGCCGTGCCGCCGCCGTACGCGCGCGCGTCGAGCCGCCGTAGCACGGCCGCATCTTCTTCGTCACCGCTACGTCACCCCCGAGCACCGCGGGCAGCATATTTAAGCCCCCCCGTCCCTCCCCGCGCGCCACCCCGAGCCGCCCCGCGCCATTGCCGCCGGCCGGTGCCGGTCTGTAATTTTTCTGGGCTGTTTTGTGTGAAGTAAGGGTATGGTTGTGAATCTGCAGAAACTTCCAGGGGCTTCAGCGCAAAAAGAAACTTCAATAGTATACTCCTTTTTCAGAAACTTTGAAAATGTGTAGAAAATCACAGAAAAATCAGAAAAATGTAAAACCAATTTTGTTGGATTCATGGTAAATTATCCCACAACTTTTGTTATTCTGGCCTGAGCTAATTCCTATTAGTTTTTGCATGCAAAATACGAATGTGAAAACCCTTGATCTGCAATATCTCAAAAACCAATAATCCTCTGTAGCTAATTTTTGGATATGTTGTGTGTTAGTTCATGAATAGCTCCTATGCCAAAAATTGCACAAAGTTATGATGTAAATCTTTTTATACAAATGTTTTTCTATTTCTGGCAGATCTGCATAAATGATTTTTATTGCTAAAAATATTTATGTTTTAGAGCTCAACTTGTGCACACTGTCTTGTAATGCCAAAATACACATCTTGTGAATTAATCATGAATTTTGAATTAACAGAAATAATTATTCTGGTTTTATGCATGTTTTCCTTTGTAAATTAATAAACCCAGTTCAGTAGGGTTTCCATGTAAACATGCTGATTATTTAGACTTGTTTAGGACCAGAGAGCTTGCACAAGAAAGTTTGGATCATTTTGAGGCTTATTTATTTTTATATGCATTTAAATGGAATCACTAGCTAGCCTTTACTATTTTCTGAAATATTTAATTTCCTAGCATCCAACACTTACATGTGGGTCCAATGGACCAGGATAGGTGCTAGTAGGCTTAAGAAACACTCATTTAATTTTTGGTAATTTAACTGATCAATAAAAAGCTTAAAAGCCCTTTTAATATTAAAGGGAAATTAAATAAAGAAAAATCCCTAATTAATTCTTTTTCCTTTTGAAAAGTAATATTTAATATAATTAAAAGATAATTAATTATCATCACTGAAAAGAAATTAATTCATAATAAAAATATTAATTACACCTTTGTTGGTGAAGATAAAAGGAAATGAAGCTTTCACATGAGATGATAAGCTTAATAAAAACCTTTATTCAAATGTGGAATAAAAGATGTAACCCATGTACAACCAATAACCTTCCTAAAAGAGAAACATTAGATGAATGCTTATTAAGGTGAATATGACCAACTAGAGTTGGATAAGACAACAAACTATCACATCACCTAAAGTGCATTGCATTCCGTGTAGATCTTCTGGACGGAGATTACTCCCTTGTCCCGGAAACCGAGGAAGGAGGAGCGGAAGGTTCTCTCGCAAGACGTGGAAGTACTCGACACCGAGGGTGCCCAAGCTAACCTAGCTGACGAAGGCAAGCTCCGGTGCATCTAACCCAGTTTTAAAATTCTTTATTCAATTATCTATGAATGATTGTGCATTTACGTTCAGGAGTTGAATGAAACCCTAGATGCATGATCCATAGGTACCCTTTGGTCCCTACTAGTATGATAGGTCGATAGCTGCTAAGCTACAGGACCGTTACAAGTCGAGTGATGACCTCACTCGCGAGAATAGGTTCCCAGATAGGAATCACAATATATCCTTAAATGGATTGCTCATGTGGTAAGAGCATGGGATCTGGGCTCCAGTCCAGTGGTTATGTGGGTTAAGTCTTTGAACGTACTAAGCACATGTCGGGTATGGGACCGGTAAGCCTAGTACCTTAATGAGGCGGCGAGGGATCCTACCGTTACTACTCTTGGGATTCGCTCTCACGGCTCGCCACCAGTGGTGTATGGTGACTCCGGGTATCTCACGGGGTATGCCGGATAGCCTGCACCAAAGACTGTAAGATTCGATCCCGACCCGAGGATTTTTGGGGACGACCTGGGAAGTTGTCCTCGCGGGGGCAACCTACCGTGTGTTTGGGTCTACCTTGCAAGGTTTAAATCAATCGATTGTCGGCCTCTCACCGTTATCCGAGACTACTTACTCCACTAGTCATGAGATCCCTAATGATGGAAGTTGATGAAGATGATGCTTGATTAATTGTATTGTACAACTTTGTTTGTACTAGTTGGCTAATGTAGTAAAGGTTAAACCTACTAGAACTTGTGCTAAAATCTTGAAAGTAAGGACCTACTCTTTGTTACTTTTTAGCAAAGGCAACCCAGTAGCCAAAAAGCCTTTCATGGTCTAGATCTGGTGAAGTAGTTATCACCGACGGGTAAGTCTTGCTGAGTATTAGTATACTCAGCCTTGCTATAATGTGTTGATCTAGGTAATGCCTTCAGTGATGTGTGGCCCGGAGAGATCCCGCCCGGCTGGGAGCTGGAGTGGGTGGAGGACGACTACTGAAAGCATCATGGATGGCCTCCCGTGGTGTCTTCGCTTCCGTTAATTAATTTCCGCTGCTTTTCGAAAACTCTGAACTATCTCATCATGATCAAAACTATGGTTTGTAATAATTAAACCCCTCGGGGTATGAATTTGGATATTAATGTGGTTGTATCTCTGGACTCGCCTTCGAGTGAGTTTTAATGCATATATTCGATCCTTGTGCTCTTCAAGTGATTTACCGGGCGTTAACCCGGCAACTAACGACAGGATGATACTTTATTATTGCTTAATGACCAAAGTGGATCGGTCTCAGGCGATAGTACGGTATTTTCCTGGGCGGGTTGTCACAATTGCCCATTAGTTCTTGTGGTTGTACTGTTTTCCTGGGTTGTTCTCCATGTTCCGATTAATATATTAAAGTGGTCTTGTAAAGTAAAGATCATAAACGGAACATAGATCATAAAGGTAACCAAGTTTGATTAATACCAATCCCAGTTGAGCATGCTAAGCCATAGCTACCACAAGATTAATTTAATAAACCCGGTGACAAGGTAAAGGTAGTAAAAGACTAGGCATGATCCTTAATAGGCTCCCATCAAGTTAATGCAAGCAGAAAAGTAAAGACAGTGAATTTAAATGCATGTTATGTAGGACAAGCGGATATGCATCAAGGAAGACTTGCCTTCAACAAAACCTTGCTGCTCAAACTCTTGCACGACTTGATCTTCAAATCCCTCGAACGGATCGCTCTCTACGGTCCACAATCATCACATACAAGCATACAATAAGAATAAATAAGAAACAGTCACCAAACATATCAAACAGAACTAAACAGTAGCATAAAACTAATCTACGCTTCGAGACGAACGCGTGGACATAAAGAACGCTAAAATCGGAGCTAAAACGACTAAGTTACGGCCTAAAGAAGGTGCAAGGGCTAATCTGTGAAGGTTTGAAAAGAATCTGGGCTAAAATAAAGAAAAAGGACTAAACTGTAAGAAACTTCCTAAGGTGGAAGTATATATGTGTGAATTCCGGAAAACCCAGGGGCTTTTCTGCAAAAACACCTGAGCCGGCGGGGTTTGACTGGCTTGACTCAAGTCTGCTCGATCTAGATCCGTTGGATCTAGATCTGACGGCTGTGATCGTGCGCGGGTTAAGCAGGGCGGTGGCTTAGCTCCGACGCATTAGATCTAAATCTAACGGCCGAGAACGGCTGCAAGCGGTGGGGTGGCGGCGAGCGACGGCCGACGACAGCGACCGGCGGTGGGACTCGCCGGCGAACCCAATCTAGGGCTCCGTGCACGATTTGAAGCGCGGGTGGCATCTATGTGCCGCGCGCGAGACCGCGCGAAGCCAACCGGGGTTGCGAGAGCGGCGGCAACGCGGCGGAGCGGCGGGACGATGCGGCGGCGCGGCAAGGGAGCTCCGGCGAGGTCGCTAGGGTGACGGGGTGCACGGAATCGACAACGAACGGCACCGGTGCGACGCTCGCCTCCCCCGGCGCGGCTCCGGAGCGGCTCCTCGGCGGCGGGGAAGACGACGACGGTGCGGAACGGCCGTGGCGGCGAGGGTTAGGGCTCGGCGGCGGCGGCGCACGGGGCTCGAGCGGCTAGGGCACCCGGTTGGGGGTTCCAGGGGCGGCGGGCGGCTTATAAAGGCCTGGGGACCCGGCCTTGGCGTGCGGGCCACGCGGAGGAGGCGTGCTCTAGTCGGACTCGGGCGGCGGAGGAGTCTGGGGCGAGGACGACACGAGGTCGGGGATGACCCCTCGGCCCCACTAGTCGGCCGACTCAAGGCGCGGGAGGAGGAGGCACGGGCCGGCGGCGACCGGCCGGGCCGCCCGGGCCGTGGGTGCCGCGGAGCCGGGTTGCGGGCGCGCACAAGCTAGCGGGTTGGCACGGTAGGCGGCGGACGCTGGGCTGGCCAGCTGGGCCGGCTAATCTGCACGGGCTGGAGCGGGTGCTGCGGACCTGGGCTGCTGGGTTGGAGGGAGAAGGGTAGGTAGATGGTTTAGGAATTTAAGGGTTTGGCTTTTGAAAAGGATTCAAACAAAAGAATTCAAACTTGAATTTGAATTCCAGCAACCAAAACAATGCTCTAGCATGTATGCAACATTTAACTCCTATATTTCATTAATTTTATTTTAGAAAAAGTTCTAAATGCCTAAAAGAAAATAAAGCAACCTTATATTCCTTAAGCAATTAAAGGTTTCTAGCAAATTTTAATAAAGCCAAATTTAGTAAAATTAGGGTGTTACAAATCCTACCCCCCTTAAGAAGAATCTTGTCCTCGAGATTCAGACAGATTGGGAAAAAGATCTGGAAACTCTGCTTTTAGCTCATCTTCTCTTTCCCATGTTGCCTCATCCTCTGCATGATTACTCCACTGTACTTTACACATCTTGATCACACTATTCCTGGTGACCCTTGCCATAGTTTCCAATATCCGGATAGGGCGTTCAACAATAGTGAGATCCTCTTTAACAGTTAGATCATCCAAGGGTAACAGCTCCTTGTCGTGGGACCAAAACCCTTCTTCAACTGAGAGATATGGAATACATCATGCACATCAGCTAGCTGGACTGGCAACTCCAACCTGTAAGCCACTTCTCCCACTCTCTCAAGGATCTTAAAAGGTCCGATAAACCGAGGTGATAACTTTCCTTTAACTTTGAATCGACGCAAACCTATGATAGGTGACACCTTTAGGTACACATAATCACCTTCCTGAAAGACCACGTCCCTTTGTTTACCATCTGCATAACTTTTCTGTCTAGACTGAGCAATCCTCAAATTCTCTCTGATGATCTGAACTTGTTTCTCTGCTTCTCTGATGATGTCTGCCCCAAATAACTGCCTTTCGCCTGTCTCACTCCAGTATAACGGAGTTCTACACTTCCTGCCATACAAGGCCTCAAAGGGTGACATTTTGAGACTGGCTTGATAGTTGTTGTTATAAGAGAACTCAGCGTATGGCAAGCTCTTATCCCAACCACCACCATGCTTAAGCGCACATGCTCTCAACATGTCTTCTAGGATCTGATTGGTCCTCTCTGTCTGTCCATCAGTCTGTGGATGATAAGCTGAGCTGAAGTTTAACTTAGTATCCAGAGACTCATGCAACTTCCCCCAGAAACGAGAAGTGAACTGAGTACCTCTGTCTGACACGATCTTCTTCGGTACACCATGCAAACACACAATCCTGGACATGTATAGTTCTGCCAACTTAGCTCCTGTATACGTGGTTTTCACCGAAATAAAGTGAGCTACCTTGGTCAAGCGATCCACAATGACCCAAATTGAATCATAAATCTCAGGTTCGGGGTAAACCCTCTATGAAGTCCATTCCGATCTCTTCCCACTTCCACTCAGGCACCTTCAATAGTTGAAGCAAACCAGCGGGCCTCTGATGTTCAGCCTTAACCCGATGGCAAGTGTCACACAAAGCCACATGTGCGGCCACATCCCTCTTCATACCGTACCACCAATACCTCTGTTCAAGATCCTGGTACATCTTAGTACTGCCTGGATGGATGGAGTAAGCTGAGTTGTGAGCTTCTCTCAGGATAATCTCTCTGAGGTCTCCTGTCTCTGGCACACACAGCCGGTTCTTAAACCACACAGTTCCTTGTTCATCCTCTGTGAAATCTGAGGCTTCTCCTTGTTTCATACTCTCCTTGATTTTCTGTATTCCAGCATCCTCTAACTGCCACTTGCGTATCTCTTGCTCCAAAGTGGACTGCACTTCCAAAGTCACTCCTTCTGCATGTGCAACCACCTTCAAGTTGAGCCTTTCGAACTCCTTCACCAACTCATCAGGAAACTGGATAATCATAGCCATGTTAGTATGGCCCTTCCGACTCAAAGCATCAGCGACCAGATTCGCTTTACCAGGGTGATAGTGAATCTCCAGATCATAGTCTTTGATAAACTCTAACCAACGACGCTGTCTCAGATTGAGATCCTTCTAAGTGAAGATGTACTTCAGACTCTTGTGATCAGTATAGATCTGACACTTAGTTCCCATAATGTAGTGTCTCCAAATCTTCAATGCATGAACTACTGCTGCCAACTCAAGATCGTGCGTGGGATAGTTCAATTCATGCTTCCTCAACTGGCGAGATGCATAGGCTATAACGTGATCTTCTTGCATCAGCACACAACCCAGACCCTGTCTAGACGCATCACAATAGATGTCAAAGCTCTTTTGCAGATCTGGCATCACTAGAACAGGTGTTGTGGTCAACCGCTTCTTCAATTCTTCAAAACTAGACTGACATGCACTGGTCCATTTGAACTCTCTATCCTTCTCTAGCAGTGTGGTGAGAGGCTTCACAATCTTGGAGAATCCCTCAATGAATCGACGGTAGTAAGCAGCGAGTCCTAGAAAACTCCTGATCTCAGACACCGTACGAGGGGCTTCACACTTCAACACATCACTGACCTTGCTTGGATCCACCACAATACCTCCGTTGGTGATGATATGACCCAGAAAAGACACTTCCTTGAGCCAGAACTCACACTTGCTGAACTTTGCATATAACTCATGCTCTCTCAGCTTCTGTAACACAAGCCTCAAATGCTCCTCATGCTCTTCCTCGTTCTTGGAGTAAATCAAGATGTCATCAATAAACACCACAACAAACTTGTCCAGATACTCCATAAAGATCTTGTTCATCAAGTACATGAAGTAGGCAGGTGCATTAGTTAACCCAAAGGACATAACCGTGTACTCATAAAGTTCGTACATGGTAGTAAAAGCTGTCTTAGGAATATCCGAAGATCTGATCTTCATCTGATGATAACCAAATTGCAGATCGATCTTAGAAAACACTTTGGCTCCTCTCATCTGGTCAAACAAGTCTTCAGTACGAGGCAGAGGATACTTGTTCTTGATGGTAACATCATTGAGAGACCTGTAATCAACACACATCCTCTGTGTACCATCCTTCTTACCCACAAAGATAACTGGTGCTCCCCAAGGTGATGAACTAGCACAAATGAACCCTTTACCCATTAATTCTTTAATCTGAGCTTTAAGTTCTTGTAACTGATCACTAGACATTGTATATGGGCGCTTAAAGATAGGAGCAGTACCAGGCAAAAGATCAATAACGAACTCAACATCTCGGTCAGGGGGCATACCTGACAACTCCTCAGAAAACACATCCGGATAATCGCACACCACTCGTATGTCTTCCAAGGCCGTTCCATCAAGCTTATTCACGGCACTGGCGTTTGATGGCGCGGGATCTGCTGCAAACTCAAACCTTTCACCAGCTGGACTCATAAGAAGGACTGATCTCTTAGCACACTGTATCACCGCATCACACGCAGTCAACCATCCCATTCCCAATATCACATCAATCCCCTTTGAATCCAAGATTATGAGATTGGCACGGAAATTTCTGCCCACAATCTTGAGATGGACGTTGTCACATTTATATATGGCTTTCAATTCCCCCCAGGTGAGGTAACTAACATGTGGCGAGACATGGGACTGATGGGTATATTATGTTGAGCTACAAACTGTGATGTAATGACAAAATGGGATGCTCCAGAATCAAATAAAACTGAGGCAGGAGTGGAGTTGACTAGAAACATACTGAGCACTACTCTGGGGTTCTCCTGGGCGACTTCAGCATTAACGTGCATCGCCTTGCCTCGTGCATAGCTCTGTTGTCCTTTGTTGGTCTGCGGGGTCTAATTCCCGCTCCTTGTCTGCTGCTGGTTCTGCACTAGGGTGTGTGGAGGGTTCCTCTTTGGGCAAGCATTGGCATAGTGACCAAGATCTCCGCACTTGAAGCAAGTAGTAGTGGCGGGATTAGGAGGTGCCACGGACCTCACAGGTGTGCCAACTGGAGCTCTCTGCTGACTCTGCTGGGAAGCTGGGCGTGAAGTCTAAGGGACAGGACGCTGAAACTGCTGAGCAGACTACTGGAACTGCTGAGCAGGACGTTGGGACTGTTGTTGCCAAAGTTTCCACCCGGTCCCCCAAAGCGGAACAGGGTGTTCAGCGGTGGGTTGAAGCGCGGGCGAGACACACTCCCAAACTGCCCAGAGCTGTCGGCCTTCCTCTTCTGCTCCCCGAGCTCCTTGCGCTTGTGCTCCAAGCGGATGGCAGCGAGTCTATACCCCACAGTACCGCCGATCCCTTGTCCTTATCAGGTAAGACCATCCCAAGCTAAAGTTCCTAATTATTCAGCCAAGACCATTGCCCATTAGTTCTTGTGGTTGTACTGTTTTCCTGGGTGGTTCTCCATGTTTCGATTAATATATTAAAGTGGTCTTGTAAAGTAAAGATCATAAACGAAACATAGATCATAAAGGTAACCAAGTTTGATTAATACCAAACCCAGTTGAGCATGCTAAGCCATAACTACCACAAGATTGATTTAATAAACCCGGTGACAAGGTAAAGGTAGTAAAAGACTAGGCATGATCCTTAATAGGTTCCCATCAAGATAATGCAAGCAGAAAAGTAAAGACAGTGAATTTTAAATGCATGTTATGTAGGACAAGCGGATGTGCATCAAGGAAGACTTGCCTTCAACAAAACCTTGCTGCTCAAACTCTTGCACGACTTGATCTTCAAATCCCTCGAACGAATCGCTCTCTACGGTCCACAATCATCACATACAAGCATACAATAAGAATAAATAAGAAACAGTCACCAAACAGATCAAACAGAACTAAACAGTAGCATAAAACTAATCTATGCTTCGAGACGAACGCGTGGACATAAGGAACGCTAAAATCAGAGCTAAAACGACTAAGTTACGACCTAAAGAAGGTGCAAGGGCTAATCTGTGAAGGTTTGAAAAGAATCTGGGCTAAAATAAAGAAAAAGGACTAAACTGTAAGAAACATCCTAAGGTGGAAGGATATATGTATGAATTCCAGAAAACCCAGGGGCTTTTCTGCAAAAACACCTGAGCCGGCGGGGTTTGACTGGCTTGACTCAAGTCTGCTCGATCTAAGATCCGTTGGATCTAGATCTGACGGCTGTGATCGTGCGCGGGTTAAGCAGGGCGGTGGCTTAGCTCCGGCGCGTTAGATCTAGATCTAACGACCGAGAACGGCTGCAAGCGGTGGGGCGGCGGCGAGCGACGGCCGACGGCGGCGACCGACGGTGAGCGACGACGGGACTCGCCGGCGAACCCAATCTAGGGCTCCGGTGCACGATTTGAAGCGCGGGTGGCATCTATGTGCGACGCGCGAGATGGCGAAGCCAACCGGGGTTGCGAGAGCGGCGACAACGCGGCGGAGCGGCGGGACGACGCGGCGGCGCGGCAAGGGAGCTCCGGCGAGGTCGCTAGGGCGACGGGGTGCACGGAATCGACAACGAACGACACGGTGCGACGCTCACCTCCCGGCGCGGCCTCGGGAGCGGCTCCTCGGCGGCGGGGAAGACGACGACGCGCGCGGGCGGCCGCGGCGGCGAGGGTTAGGGCTCCGGCGGCCGGCGGCGCACGGGGCTTGAGCGGCTAGGGCACCGGTTGGGGGTTCCGGGGGCGGCGGGCGGCTTATAAAGGCCCGGGGACCCGGCCTTGGCGTGTGGGCCACGCGGAGGAGGCGTGCTCCGCTTGGACTCGGCGGCGGCGGCGGAGTCCCGGGCGAGGCCGGCGCGAGGTAGGGGATGACCCCCCGGGCCCCACCGGTCGGCCGACCCGGGCGCGCGGAGGAGGCGCGCGGCCGGCGGCGACCGCCGGGCCGGCCGGGGCCGTAGGTGCCGCGGGCCGGGCCGCGGCGCGCACAAGCGAGCGGGGCTGGCGCGGTAGGCGGTTGCCGCTGGGCTGGCCAGCTGGGCCGGCTAATCTGCACGGGCTGGAGTGGGTGCTGCGGAGCTGGGCTGCTGGGTTGGAGGGAGACGGGTTGGTAGATGGTTTAGGAATTTAAGGGTTTGGTTTTTGAAAAGGATTCAAACAAAAGAATTCAAACTTGAATTTGAATTCCAGCAACCAAAACAATGCTCCAACATGTATGCAACATTTAACTCCTATATTTCATTAATTTTATTTTAGAAAAAGTTCTAAATGCCTAAAAGAAAATAAAGCAACCTTATATTCCTTAAGCAATTAAAGGTTTCTAGCAAATTTTAATAAAGCCAAATTTTTAGTAAAATTAGGGTGTTACATATGGCATAACCGGCACGACCCTTGCCACGTTGAGGACGGCGTGCCGACACTTGGAGGAGCGCATCGACCTGTTTATGGAGGAGGTGGCCCAGAACAAGCGTGAAGGCTCCTTGGTAGGGAAGAACCAACATTAAGGGGAAGACATACATAAGTCATCTTACTCGTCAGATTGCTGGTGCTCCCTTCTCTTGCTTTGTAGAAGGAAGAGCTGTTGATAACGTGTTGTAAAGTAAAATGTGGAGACAAGTGAATAGGTGAACTAGTCATTCTCATTGATCTTAGTGTCCCCTATTTATATGGAGATTTACATGGAAGATGATAAGTCTATACATTAGTGTAGACAATGAATTGGTAGCAATAAGACTAATTCATAGCCTTAACCGTGGCTTTCACTTCTCCTTTTAGTGGAACAGTTTCATAATCTTAAACCATAATGTGCTGCCTCTTCATATGCTTTCTTGATGCCTCTTCACATGCTTCCTTGATGAGGTTAATAAAGTGCATTTGTAACAAAAAAAACACATGCCCACATCTTGGCGAATTGATCGAGCTCATCGTCCATTGAAACGAGAGCGGTGGAGCTCCTCCACGGCTACACACCACCTGCCCGCCACTTGCTGCGCACAATCCTACGCCCTGTTCGCTTGGCTTATCAGCCACCAGCCAACAGTACTTTTCTCTCAGAACAAACCAGCCAGCAGCAACCAGCCAACAGTACTTTTCTCTCAGAACAAACCAGCATCAGCCACCAGCCACCAGCCATCCGAACAGGCTGCTAGCCAGGCAACTTGCAGGTCGGCGACAGTGAGCCACGGAGTTCACGACGGGAGCACTAGTCACCTTGCTTCCCATGCTCGGCCAGCTGCTTCGACGGTGCCGACACAGTGAAGGACGCGAGCGCATCCTGGGGACGGTGAGGACGACGGCAACGGATTGAGCTCCTCCAACACGGGCACAATCGGCCTCGGCATCCTGCGCCGGAGCTCCTTCGGGGCAACAACGGGGAGCCTGTCCCCGCGGCGAGACTGAGAGAGGGGTAGAGGAGAAGAGAAGAAAAAAAGAAAAGAAAATGGTGGGACCCATGTTTGGAGGGGGTGAGTAGTTCCTAGAGGCTTGAATGAGAAATTTGGGGAGGCCTCAAGTTGAGTTTTTACATCAAATCACTAAATTTTATAGTTAAGGGCTACTACCCCCGTTCTTAAATATATGACACCATTGACTTTTTTCGTCGGTTTGACTATTTCTACAAATATTTTAGCAAATCAATAAATCAACAAGTCAAATCTACAGTACATTAGATTAGATATAATGATATACGTTTTACTTCAGTTAACTAATTTGTTTAATATATATTGATGGGCAAAGTTGGAGAAAAGAATCAACAATGTCATATATTTAAGAACAGAGGGAGTATTTAAAGACCCTGGCTGGAGTTGCAATTATCCGTAGCCAAGCCTAGTCTTGATCTCACGCCGGACGCCCATTAGGTCAGTCTCAATAGGAGGGTCATAGACATTAAATAAGGTGCCACATATGTAAAAAAATATGACATGACATGATATTTAATAGGAGAGGAAATCAGGGTCATCCTTATGACCTCGGGTAGACGCGAAGTCCTAGGAATGACACCCTTATGACCCTCCCACTGAGACAAGTTGACACCATTTTTGAACACACAATTGACCAACCAACATGCAACAATTAAATATGTAAAAACATTTTTCCGTTCCTACGATCCTCCCGCGTACTTTTTACGTTTCCCTCGCTGTTTCATTTTCACCGCCAAAACCGCGTCCCGTCAAACACCCCCCCCGGAAGCTGGCGCGGGTCTCAAAAGAAATCGGAAACCACGCGACACACCGACGTGTGGGACCGTCAATCCTCCACGACCAGTGCCAGCCAATAGAAACTCACCTCCACCCATCACGCGGATCGCTACCCCGCTTCCGCCTCATCAGAGCTGTCCATCCCCATCCGACGTCTCTCCCTCCACGTGCTAATCCCCCGAAAAAATTCTCGGCTCCCTCTTCCCCCCCTACAAATACCCGTCCACCCCACTACCTCAGCGCACTCCCAAATCTCCCAGCAAATCAAATCCTCCCCCAAATCCCCCGCCCTCTCCTCTCCTCACCGCCGGCTCGCCGTCCTCCGCCACCCACCAAGCCCCGCGATGGCCCGCACGAAGCAGACGGCGCGCAAGTCGACAGGCGGCAAGGCCCCGAGGAAGCAGCTGGCGACAAAGGCGGCGCGCAAGTCGGCCCCGGCCACCGGCGGCGTGAAGAAGCCCCACCGCTTCCGCCCCGGCACCGTCGCGCTCCGCGAGATCCGCAAGTACCAGAAGAGCACGGAGCTGCTCATCCGCAAGCTCCCGTTCCAGCGCCTCGTCCGGGAGATCGCGCAGGACTTCAAGACCGACCTCCGCTTCCAGTCCTCCGCCGTCGCCGCGCTGCAGGAGGCCGCCGAGGCTTACCTCGTCGGCCTCTTCGAGGACACCAACCTCTGCGCCATCCACGCCAAGCGCGTCACCATCATGCCCAAGGACATCCAGCTCGCGCGCCGCATCAGGGGCGAGAGGGCCTGAGCTACGCGGTCTGCCCGCATGGTCGCCGCTGCTGTTGCTTCCTTTATTTTGGTGTCTGCTTGCAGGATCTGTGTTTCTCCAGGTGGCTTGTTATTAGTGTCAGTATGGATGTGTTCGTAGTGCTAGGTAACCTGCTTGATTATCTTGCACTGATGCTGCTGTAATGGTGATCTGTTATCTTAAGTGGAAATGAAATGTGCTTCTCAAATTTTGGTCTGAGATTTGTTTCAGCTCCATCATATTTGAGGCTTGTAATTTGGCCTCTCAATTTCTGTGCTATAGTTACCATAGTGGTTGCCCTTGAGGCTGCCTTCCTTTTGATTTCTGTCGTACTAATGTTCACTGTGAATATGTGCTGTATTTTATGGATTGTGGAAGGAGCATTTCACTTATTCCTTCCGTCCTAAAATAAGTGCTCATTTCAAATTTCGAGGAGTCAACAAATTGTAATTTTGACCTGATATATAGAAAATAATATTAACATTTGTGTCTGTAAATAAGTTTGTTATGGCAATATGACATGATTAATCTAATGATGTTTATTTAGGATCATAATTATTAATATTTTTTGATATATATTTGGTCAAATTTTAAACTGTTTGACTTCTTGAAGTACGAGATGTGCACTTATTTTGTAATGGAGGGACTGAGCGAGTATGTTAAATTTCTGGCAACTAATAACTGGAAAACCGTTATGTGAATTCCAGAACATATAGCTGATTTTTTCTCTCCAGAAATCCTATCTGAAATCTGTGTCAATCTCATCAGCATGTTCAGTTCAGTGCTGACTGTTTCCTGGAAGCGCATTGTGAAGTTTTGGTTAGATTTTTGTTTTAGGTTGTTCCCAGATTCGTGGTCAGGCACCATCCTAAATTGTTTTTGAGGTGCTAACATTTTCATGTAATACTTGCGCTGTGCTTGATGTTATGTATTCATTAGACAGGATTTTGCTCACGTTACAATTCAGCTGCAGTCTGCACCATTCTCAACAAATCAAATGGCCATTCTGGCAACTGAGTCAGTGACCTGAAAAAACATCATTTCAAGGGTTTTTGACATATACCTGATTGATTTATAGTTGTGTGCAAAAGAATTGTAAATTGACATGTGCACAGATACACAGCTGGCAGCATTCGCAATGAACATGACTCTCATCAAAAGGTAGAATCAAAACAAGGTGATATGAAAGATTTTTACAGTTAGGCCTGTGCCACCCATAATAGTAGCAGCTAAGAGCCTAAGACTGCATCATCCTAGAAAACAAATCTGGTTTTAAAAGGTTACCACAACCTACCTACAATGACACGCTACAGATTCTGCTCGACTGCTACTTCTAGCGGTTGTACAGAGTGATCACAGTTTGTCACAAAGATGAATGTTCTTCCATGCCTCACGTACGATGTCGATGCACCCATGTGAATTAGTCTGAAATAGCTGATTGATGCACAATCAGTCTGAAATTTCTGAAACCAGCCAGATATCAGATTTCATTTCTTCATGCCGCGTGACTTGTGGAAACTCATGAAGGCCAATGCGAATGCCTCCAGTCACTGACTGATAGCTGATAGTATCCTGACGAGGTTTTGGTCCATTGCATCATAACTGGTATTGAAAAAAGACGACACCAAGAAGTAATTTTATTTCCTCTTAACTGATGCATTAAGCATAGTTGACTCAAACAGAAATGGCATGGAAATAAAATAACTGTACATCATATACCTGCTGATTATGTTGGCTGTAACTTGATGGATCAGAAGCACAATATGGATCAAGACCTAGTTCCTGAAAAGCAATGACTGTGTGAAGCTTGGGCTTAAGCCTGGCTGCATTTTCTAATAGTGCAATTGCCACATTGGAAATGGACTTGAAAGGCCTTCCTGTACAGAAAAAGAAGAATCAGCCTTGCGATATATTTGAAATGAAATGTGCGTAGTTTTCTCAAAACACATGAATATATCAATGAAAAGCTAATAAATCACACCCCAGTGATTTAGAGGGTCCTAGCATCTCATGGTGAGTACATAAGCTAAGAAAGATTCGAGCATTTTATAGCATCTTAACGGCCACCCCCTCCTCTCGTTGTCCCTGAGTGCTACAAATTTTCTATGCTTCCAGGGAAGTTCATATGACATATCAAGTACAGAAATCTGAAGAGTTCCATACTACGCTTCACTCCTAGATAACTATGCAAATATAAAGCACAAGTCAAGGTTTTGATTCTACCTACTTAGCTCCCATTACAAAGGTGAGGCATAGAAGCAGCACCCCGAAAGAAAATCCAAGGATTTGCTGCAGGGTTTAATGAAAAGGCAGGTCTAATAAATAGCACATTCATGTCATTAATGAGGGTTTATTAAGGTCTCAAACTTGTACATGAACATGAAACGGTCTGCTCGGAAGGATTCCATAGACTTTATGCTTCCTTTCTTTATCAAGAATGGAAACAACATACTCACCGCAGGGGCCACTTTCATGATGACTCACAATGTTTTTTTTAACGAACCGCACAAGATAGTGCGTGTTTCATTGATATAGAAGAAGAAAATACAAGACTGTGATCCTGGGAGATCACAAGACGGAAAATAAAATAAAAAGAAAAAACGAACTCGCCCGGTTGGATTGGGACATCAACACGAGTTACCGCTCTAACTATACTCACCGGCCGATTGGATCGGGACATCAACATGGCCGGGCACTGCACACAAATGAGGGCAGAAAAGACAAGAGTAAAACCGCAGCTCCACCCACAAACCGCACTCATGCGAGTAATGAACCCTGGAGCGAAGCCCACCATCGAAGAAAGAAGCTGAGGGGCATACACCACCGCACCGAAGGGCCACCACCGTGCGGGGCCCAACGCCGCCGTAGTGCTGCACCGACACTGACAGCCGACAACGTGAAGAACACCGAGTCCGAGGAACACTCGCGTGCGCGGGGACCACCAACCCGCCACTCAGCACGCCTCTCTCTCGTGCGCGGGGACCTCTCAACCCGCCGCACGGCACCACACTTCGGAGTCGTCTCGAGAATTGCTGTCGAGGTAGCTCGAAGGTGCCTCGCCCCTCAGAGACCGCAACAAGCCGCATACCACCACCAAGGAATGAAGTCATCACGTTGCTTCGCCCTTGCACAAGCCGCCACTATCGAGCCAAAGGATTGAAGATGTCGCCCGCGCCGTCTTGCGATGATGTACCACACCGAGAGCTTCCAGCCATGCTGAAAACCTCGCCGCGGTCCTCTACAGGCCAAGTCTTCACTGACTGTCGATGCCGCAAGCGCCGTCCTACAATGTTGTCCCGCACGCGCTGGCGATTGCCAAGTAATGCCAGGCGCCGAGGGACACTGCAAGCAGACCACCAACAACCGACTGAGGACCTCCAACCGCCAACAGGAGAGCAGCGTCGTGGCGAGGGTTGGCAAACCCCCATGACGCTCGCCCGATGACAGTTTCATCCCTGTCGGTCGAAGCAGCCGCGAATAGTGGTCCGACCAAAATGCGAGGAAGCGGTGTCTCTAGAGACGATGTCTCCAGGGAGATAAGAACGCCCACAGGCGCCGCCGTCGCTCGTCCAGGAGCTGGGCCAGGTTTTCACTCAGAGACTTTGTGCAGCAGGATTGTCACTCCGAAATGACGCCCTCAGCACCGACCGCCTCCCACACCGCCACCAGAGCTGCCTCGCCGGCAGCCGCCAAATCCACCTGTTGCCCGCCACAGTCGCAAGAAGGGGAGATGCCGCCGCGGCGCCGCACCATGCGACAAGCTTCCGACGGCCGCCGCACCCCCACGGTGCCGCGCCGGGGGGCCGGCCGCGCCACCAAGACGCCGAACCGCCCGCCGAGGGATGCGACGCGCCGCAAGAAGCCGTCGCCCCGCGCACCGGCCACCGCCGAAGGCCGCCGACGTTCCCGACCACCTCCGGATGCCGCCGACGCCCGTCGCGGATCCGCCCGTGGGGGGGGGGGGCCGGACCCGAGCCCGGGACGCAGGATCCGCGCCCCTCTCTCCGGTGCCGCCGCATGCTGCCGACACCGCATACGGGCCCCCCATGGCCGCACGCCATAGATCCGGCCCGGGGGAAGCCGGATTCGGCCGCGGGGGCCCCATGTGACGCCCTAGGTTTTCAGCCGGGTTTATTAACCCTAATGATCCGGTCAACCGAGTTAACTTTGGTCAAACGACGGTCAACCCGGGCCATCACCTCGAAAACATCACCAACAACCCCTAATGACCCCTTTGGTCAACCTTTGGTCAAAACCCTACTCAAAACCCCTTAAACACCCTTTAACCCTCCTATATCGCCCGTAACTTTTGCCGCGTTCTCCAAATTTCACCTAAACACTTCAAAATCCCCCAATGTAAAAGTTGTGTATTTTGTCGAGGGACACAATTTTCATGTTGAGTGGCATTTGATATTTGGAGTGGAAATGCATGAAAAATCTTGGTCAATGCCTAGAGTTACTATTCATCGGTGCCTAGAAATCTGCCATCTTGGTCAATGCATTTTGTAGAAGTTGTAGAGGGATGCTAGATCTACAACTTTTCTATTCAAACCTTGGTGCACTTCAGTTCAACTTTTTGGAGAAAACAACAGTCGAACAGGGCAACCCTGAAATGATTTCGCGCCGGAACACGTTCCTTCGCGACGTCGCGCGCCGGCAGGCGCCAGACCGCGCCCCCACGCCCCCGGGCCGGGCCCGCACGCCGAGGGACTCGCCGCGACCGCCGGGTCCTACGCCCCCGCACCGACGTCCTCGCCCAATACCCCGTCGCCACGCGCCGCACGCCCACGGGCCGAGCGAACCGACCCGCGCCGCCCAACCAACGGCATCACCGCTATACGCCGCCCGTAGCCCGCCATTGGCCTCTACTGAGCCGTCCACGCCATCGTACCCCCCCTCCATGACGCATGCACGTCCCCCAGTCGTGCTTGCCTCTCCTCCACGCCTCATGGTCTATAAAATCGAGCCTCGTTTCTGCTCCTCGCGCACGACACAGAGCGCGAACACCATTGGTGCCGATGCTGTGGAACTCCGCTCCACCCTCGTCTCCAACACCGCCTAAGACTCCGCAAGGTCTCCGTGCACCCCACCGAAGCTCCCCTGCAGTCTTTTGCCTCGTGCTGCGCCCCTACTCGCCGGAGCAGAAGCTCCCGCGGCTGCCCATCCATGGCACCGCCGAGCTCGCTCGCCGGAGCACCTCCCGCTGCCTCCAACCCATCAAATCAACCCTAGGTGAGTCCCTCATCATCCCCGGCCACTTTCTCGGCCAATCCCGGCCCTCCCTTAGCCGGATTCCGGCGATCCCCACTGCTGGCCGCGCCCAGGGACCCAATTGCAGAAGATGAACTCCGCCTAAGGGCCTAACTGTGAAATCCAGGGACCTGTTTGTAAAACCAAAAGTCAGACTTTGACCCCTTGTGCTGAACATTGGAAAAATCATATAAAATCGTCGAAAAATCCAAAAATTACAAAACCAATTTTGCTGTGCTTGTGTGACTACAGATAGAACTTCCTCAAAGCACATATATACTTTGGAGCTTTATTTTTTTCTTGAAAAATTGAAATGTGAAATACATATATCTGTGTTTCTGCAAAATCCCTACATGATCTTGAGCTGAATTTTGGATATGTGGTGGAGACTAGCATGTGTAGGTCCTGTGCCAAAAATTGCACAAAGTTACTAAAGGAATCTTTTTATATAAATTATCTTGTGATATTGAAAGATCTGCCTAGATGATTTTTATAGCTTAAATTATAAATTGTTTTGAGCCATACTTCTGGATATAGTCATGTTATGCCAAAATGCATTTCTGATAAATATACCCTGATTTTATCTCTGTTAGAAATATTATTTCCTAATTTATGCTTGTTTTTAATCTTAAATGTATAGATCAAGATCCATAATAGCTCCAGGTGTGTTTGTTGGTTTCTTAGGCTTGTTTTAGGCCAGAGCATGTCTAGGAGAAAGTTTGGCTCCAGTGCTGTTATATTTATTTTTATATGCATTAATCCTTTTATTGCTAGCTAGAAATGCTTTTATGTGTATGTATTAATTCAGTAGCTCAAACTTTTTGCTTGCTGTCCAAATGAGTGTTCCCTGGTCAGTAGGACCAGTAGGTACTGTTGGGCTAATTTGGAAGCTTGATTGGTGGTTTAAAAAGTTGGAAACTAGATTAAACTAGTGATGGAAAAATAGGGAAAAACATTCCTTTTTGTGCTTGAGTTATATAGATGAGTTAGGGGAGTAATGTGTGGCATGGAAGTGCTTTTCCTTGCTGTTTTGCTTCTAAACTAATTCTTCTTTTATAGATGTGTACACAATCACCATAAAGAGAAGACTAATTAAGCTTTTGGTTATCTTTTTAAGGGAAAATATTTAAATGCTTTTGTTAAAGTGAATATGGCCAACCATACAATTCTTGTGGCTGTTTGCAAGTGATTGTTAATTAAAGTAAATAAATTTATTTGTATATATGTAAACAGTCACTATTAAAAAGTCTAGATAACAAAGCAACACATATTGTTCCTTTATAGGGAGAGTATGCTGAATGTATTATTATCTAGGTGAATGCGGTCAACCATGCACCCCATGGTTGTCATGTGTTGTTTTGATGATTAATTAAATCAAACTGTTAATTAAGTCTTGCATTTCATCCTCTGTGTAGAAGTCCCCGATGGTAGTTATATGCTCGTGCCGGTCGACGAGGACGAGGGAGCAGGAGGAGACGTGCACTACATGACCGTAGAGTAAGACCCAGACCAAAGTCCGGAAGTTTGTTTGTCTGCTTGTGCTGACGAAGGCAAACCCCGGTTTATTCATTAACCCATGTGTTTGCTTTCAAGATTCTGAATTTATCATTGTTATCTTATGTGCATTTACGTTCAGGAGTTGATTGAAACCCTAGTTGCATGATCCTTAAGTACCTATGATCTTTTACTAGCATGTTAGGTCGCTAGTTGCTATGCTCTAGGGATCCGGTACAAGTCGAGTGATGTTCGTCACTTGCGAGAATAGGATTTCCTTTTTGAAATCACCATATTGATAAATGGATTGCTCATGTGGTAAGAGCATGGGATTTGGGCTCCGGTCCAATGGCTTCGTTAGTTAAGTGTTTGAAAGTACTTAACACTTGTCGGAAATGGGTACGATAAGCCTAATATCTAAATGAGACGGTGCGGGAACTTTGCGCTACTACTCTTAGGGTTGCGGCCCCAGGCTCACCACCCGAGTACTTGCGTGAGGCTGGGTGACCTTGGTGGCGTAGCCCAGTAAACCTTGTACTGAAGACTGTAGCATCTGATCCCAATCCGAGGAATGACGGGAACCGCCTGGTTGGTGTACTCTTAGTGAGGACACCTTTCGTGTGTTTAGGTCCACCCTGCAAGGTTTTGAATCAATCGATTGTCGGCCTCTCACCGTTATCTGAGACTACTTAATCTACTGGCCATGATATCCCTTTATGATGGAACTTTGTGAATATTATTACTTTGATTAATTGTTTGCACAACTTTGACTGCAACAATTGTTTATCTAGTAATGATTACTTCTACTAGAACATGAGCTAAAATATTGAAAGTAAGGATTCACTACTTAGTAGCTTTTTGGCAAACAAACCCACTAACCAAAAGCCTTGCATGATTAGAGGTAAAGTCTTTCCTTTAGACGGGTAAGTCTTGTTGAGTATTAGTATACTCAGCCTTGCTTTATAAATGTTGTTTCCAGGTAATGCATGTGATGTGTGGCCTGGAGAACTTCCACCCGGCTGGGAGCTGGAATGGGTGGATGACGAAGAATGATTGCATCATGGACAGGCCTCCTATGATGTGACCGTTTAGTTATCTTCCGCTGTTTTCAATAAACTCTGAACTATTTACTTCCATGTCAAAGAACTATGTTTGTAATAATGGACCCTACGGGGATTTGATGTTCATCTGTAAGGCACTCTGGACTCTCCTTCGTGGGAGATTTAATGCATACGTTCGATCCTCTCTGTGTTGACAAGTGATTTACCGGGCGTTAACCCGACAACACTCAACGGGATGATTCTTTATTATCGCTTAATGACCAAAAGGAGCAGTTTAGGCGATAGTACGGAATTATCTCGGATGGGGTTGTCACAGTTGGTATCAGAGCATCCGTATGCACCGGAGTGATTAGATTAATACTAATAACATGATTTACAATAAAACTTTCCAAGATTGATTGGATTTGAAAATTCGTTGGATCGTTAAGGAATGATCTAGATCGAGAGGCCCTAGAGGGAATTTTGGGTTCGTTAAGGTGGCATAAGAATCTATGGTTTAATTTGCTAACTTCCAGCACTTTACTTTATATCAGACTTACTTTCTTGCACAACCAAACTAGATGAGCCACGTGCTTCATATGTGTGCTGTTCCGCATCACGGGAATTGCGAGGGTTGATGGAGTGATCCATTCCATGGATCCCATCTTCGCGTCTGGTTGTGAGTTGTGATGTCGCCACGTTTATCATACGTGTGCATTCTGCATGTCGAATATTCGAGTCAAGGATACACTCCATTCAAACGGAGGGTGTCCGAGGTTGGACGCTGTCCATGCAGCGGCTTGACGCATGGATACCGTTTCTGTAGTGAACGGTAATGTATGTGGACGCTTCCGTGATGTGCTGGCACGGGAGGTTCGTTTTCTGCAGGTACACTAACAACGTTTCGTAAGTCGTTAAGTGCGAATCGAGTAGCTCCGAGTAGTTTTTATAAGGAAAGCCGATTATAAGCTTGCCACCGGCACTAACTACGTCTTCTGTATCCATGTGTGTGAGGTCGTTTAAGACATGTGCATTCATGATTAAAATCTGGTTGAACCTAAAAATTTGGTCCTTGCTTGCTTGGATAATTTTTTTCTAGGGTAATTGCTTGATCTTAGATAAGGTTTTCCTCTCTTTTGATCCTAGGAAATTTCTGGCAGAATCTGTTGCTGTCATTTCTCAATTTTTATAGCTCAATCTGTAAGGAATCTGACTAGACATCTTTTAGAAAAGTTGTTTCTTATCAAATTGAGCATCTACTGTGATTTTCTCAGTATTTTAGGAATTTTCTACAGAGAGTTATGCTCAGTTTAGTGAGTCTCTGTCCTGCTGTTTTTCTGGGCAACCTTCCTCTGAAGTGTAATTTTTCGAGCGTGTTCCAATCCAATCTAGATCTACCTTTGAATACCAAAAGTGTGCATAATTATACCATTGAGTTGCTGGTGAAAATTGGGAAAATTTTGGGACTCTGGTGTTTGAGTGGGAATTTTTGTTCCCCACCGCCAGAATAGGACTCCCCATACCAAATTCTTCCACACGTGATAACCTTAGCTTTTGATTCCAAGTTGAATATCAAATTGCTCCAAACCCCTGCATTGGGTTGCAATTTTGAGTCATGAATCCTCATAGTCTTCAGCTGAGCGCATGAAATTCTTAGTCCTAGAATCTTGCGTTGCCCGAGTCGAACTTTTGTTCCAATTGAGTTTTTCGTCGTACATGTTCTGCTTGTGAGAACAAGCTTATGAATGTGTATTTAACGGAAGCTCAATTATTTCAGATGGTGGGACCGACATGCAGCTCCCCAGATGGTTTTGATGTGTCGAGTAGTGGTAGCGACCTACCACCACCACCACCCAGGACGATGGTAGAGGCATTCATGGCCGCTCAAAAGGGAATGTTGTGCCAAATCCTTCAGACGCAACAGCAGCTCGCCCAGAGGCTGCAGCAACAACCTCCCTTTGGTGCCAATCCAGCTGGACCAAATTTGGTCGCTCAGACCATTATCTCCGCTGGAAAAGATCCGGAGAGACCTCAACCCTATGAGTCTTGCTCACCCCGAGTACCTACTCAGGGCAATATAGACACCATCGCTGGTGCAATCGAGATGTTGGAAGAACAAAATTCAATGTTAAGTCATATCGTGGACAACATCCTTCAGGATCGTTATCAAGGGTTATCTCCAACTAGTTTAACTGACGGTCTCTTCCAGGCGTTATTTACGTCTGTGGTTGAGCAGGCCTGCTTATGCAATTTGTTGGTGGATCATATGAAGAAGAGTCAACTCAACACCTTTGATTCTCTACTACCACCATCGAAGCTACCAATGGACCTTACCAAGGAAGAAGGGAAAAGCCGGAGCCACAAGCGAGCATTCCCCGAAATGGATTTGAGTGGGTGAGGAATTACCTTAAGGGAATTTTGTCCTCGTAGGGGCAAACAAAGTGACAACTGCGGCAAGAAGCCACGTCAACAAGCTTCCAAGCCTAAAGGACTTCCGCCCCGCATTTGCTACAATTGTAGACAACACTGGCATTTCGCCAATAAATGCCCAAACCCTAGGCGGAACAAGCCCCGTCCACCGAGGCAAGGCTCCAAGGAAAATAAGAATCATCATGACAAGAAGCCAATTATTCATGTAAAGCAAGGTCAACATAACTTCATGTGTATTGTTTCTACTCGAGAACACCTCTCTATATGACTTGCCATCATTTGTTGTTTGTGAACAACCCACCGTGGACTCTTGATAGTAATGTTTATGCTTCTTGATGCCCTAAGCCACCCTTGCTAGCGACATCCTTACCCAATCATGTTTGACCTTGCAATCTTGAACGTCTTCATCTTGATCTTGCTCACAACTTTATGAACGTATAAAACATGAATAGAAAGAGTTAAATTCTGTTGTTATGCTTTGAGCATCATCATGTCATGCATGGGTTGCACCCTTAATTTAATAATAAATTCATGGGCATGGAAATGCATTGCATAACATGTTCATTTGGGAACCTTGGATGGACTATCATGCATACGCATTGAAGGTTTCGACCCTCCTTATATATCCTCCTTATGGCTGATGAGATTGTTGTTCCATGACCAAAGGTGCCGCGATGGAACCTAGTGCATCATGTGTGCTGCAGCCATGTGATTACCACTAGGGGCGCGCTAGGTATCTTGGTTGGGAGCATGCAACTCAGCACAAATCCATGTGAGTTGCTTGCGAAGTCATATGCTCACTAGTGAGCTTTGCTAGTTGAGCTTCTAGCACATCATTGGCTTCTTCTTCTATCTTCGTTCTAGACGAGAAAGATTTGATATCATGATCATATTTGTTAGCCAACAATTCATACTTACAAACCAAGGAGGCAAGTTCGGATTTGAGAAGATCAAGTTCTCTTAACGAAGATCTTGAATCTTCGATCTTTTGACTCTTTGCACCCTTGGTCTGCCTCTTCTTCTTGCTTTTCTTCTTGCCCACAAGACAAGCGCCTTCACCGTAGAAAGTTGAGGCTTCTCTATTGGTGGCGGTTAGACTGCCCATAGGGGGCGGTTGAACCGCCTCCTCCAGAGAGACTTTTCTTTCGCTTCTCTTGTCTCCTTCTTGCTTGAAAGTCAATGTTTGATGTTCAGTGGTTATAGGGCACATCTCCACTGGTTCATCATCATCCTCACTCTCAACCTCATCCCATTTGATGTGTGCTATCCCAAATAGCAATTTCCAAATGAGATGAGCATCCTTGCTAATTCCTTTACTTGTTAGAATAAGATGCTTTAGTTCACTACATACACAACTACACAAAAGGTTAGTAACAACGGCATTGAGTCGCTTCTTCTCCAATTCCGTTGGTAAGACACAAGTCTCATCCTCCGGAAGGATACTCGCAACCATAATGCCCTCAGCAGTGGGACCCAAAACCTTAAGTGCAATGAGAACATTGGAATGCCAAGAAGAGTAGTTTGAGCCATCAAAATCTAGAGGCTCAAACGGTACCTCACAAGTAGTCGACATCGAAAAACTCCTAGCGGTTAGGCTCGAATCAGAGCACCAGGCTCTGATACCAATTGAAAGGACCTTGATGCCACCTAGAGGAGGGGTGAATAGGCGGGACGACCAAATAAAACCTTTTCCCCCGAAAAACTTGAGTTTCACTGGCACAGGCGGTTAGACCGCCCCTACCAGGCGGTTAGACCGCCCCTGATGTGCAGAACCACAGGGGGCGGTTAGACCGGGTACAGGGGCGGTTAGACCGCCTTGCCTAGTAAACCTGCAAAACAACTCAAGTCTTCTCTTGACTTCTAGCACGAACCGAAATTCTTGAGTAGCTCCTGTAGATGATCACGAGCAGGGTAATAATCCCTGCACTCAAAGACAAGCACACCCAAGTAGATCGAGCGGAAGCAAAGTAAATGTGCTAGAAATCAAAACAAGTGAGGCAAACTACAAAGGAGAGACGAGGATTTGTTTCCCGAAGTTCACCGCCCACAAAGGAACGACTACGTCTCCGTTGAGGAGCTTGTAAGGGAATTCTCCCACAACAAGCCGGGTCTCTTTCAACCGCTTTCCTCGCTTCCACTAAGGCGATCTTTTCCACAAAGAGGCAAGATCACAGCCCTTACAAACTTGCCGCTGCTCACCACAACCTTGGGAGCTATCCGGCGACGCCTAGTCGTCTAGGAGGCAAACCTCCAAGAGTAACAAATGCTACAAAGGCTTTCCGACGTGAATCACAAGTGCTCAAGCTATGGGATGCTCTTGCTCAGCTCACACAAGCTCACAAAGGCTTAAACTCTCAACCCAACACAAGGATATGGCTTGAATAGCTAATCTCACAAAGAGAGAGTTGGGGAGTGTTTCTTTGGCTTTGGCTTATGAAAAACAGCAGGGGGAGCACCTCAAAGAACCCTAGAATCACTGCCCCAACAAGTGGAGCTCGTGGGGTACTTATACCCTTCACAAGGAAAACTAGCCGTTAGTTCTCTAACAAAGGCGGTTAGACCGCCTGGTTAGGGCGGTTAGACCGCCCCCAACGGTCAGTTTGAAAAACTAGCCGTTGGGCTGCTAGGGGCGGTCTAACCGCCCAAGGGGGCGGTTAGACCGCCCTAGGCAGAGAGCCCTAAAACCCTTCTCTCTTCTCACAATCACTTCAACACGAGTTGAAATGGCAAAGGCTGGGTTAGAGGTTTGTTAGACTACACAAAGACTCTCTCAAGGCTGGTTCTCACTTAGGTCAACTAATGAGCACTATTGATCTTTGTCTTAGAGCTAATGTTGCATCCCTCTTGATAGTACGACATGCCTAAACTCAAGAATAAATATAACACCGGTTGATCACTTGAGTTTGTAGATCTTCAATCTTGTCGTACTTTTGTAAATCAATGTGAGGGCTTTTAACATAGCCGATGTCTTGAGCAACTCCATACTTGAGCTAGTGACTTAGGATTTTCCCTTTTTGCATGAGAGTGAACACTTTAATCCTTAAGTCACTCCATATTGCCAATCATAACATTTTTATATGTTGCAACGCTTCCCTCGGTCAAGGCTTGGATATGATACTTGAAGACCCCACGGATGCTAGAACTTCACCTTAGCAAAACACTAATGGCGGCTGGGCCAAGACCCCAAAGATTGCTTAGTCCCTCACCCTAGACACCTCGGTTGATCTCTTCATCACTTATCCAATCCACTTTGAGTTCCACTTTGCTTCATGCACAATTAACCTTTCATTTGAAAAACTTTGCTCCAAATGCTTGATCTTGATTGACAACGGATATGCAAGCTTCCAATTTTAGAACCATAGTGTGTACACTCATCATCTTGTTCTCTTTCAATAACCTCATGAAGTCTTGCACCATATATTTGTCTTTGTAAATGTGAGCCGTAATATACATCCATAATGAAAATACTTCAATGGTTGCTCATGAATATATAAAGAAAACCTGCTCACAATCTTAGACAAAATCATTAGTCCTTTAATCGTCTTGTCATTCAATTCACCAAAATCCACTTAGGGGCCTAGATGCACTTTCATTATCCTCCTATGACTTGGGCTCCAGTACGAAGCGGAAGAGTCAGAATTGACTTTCAACCCCGCACCACACTCGAGTTCAGTCTTGGCTTCGGATTTGTTCCACGCGAGCAGTACGGCAGATCAGCTTCGTGATGGAAACTCAGTGTTGGCCTGTTTCGAACTCGAGTACGACTGGGAACATGGCAGGTGAGTTGCCGATCCGACGGGTTCCTCACTTGTCGAGTTGGCAGAACTTCAGCTAGCAATTGTTGCGGTAGATTGATCTTGATGACGAGGTCCTTCGAATTCGCCAATGATCGTGACGATGGCCCCACGGTGGGCGCCAGCTGTCGGTGTTTAAACCTCTCGACCTCCATGGGAGGTACCCGCAGCAAGGTAGAAGGTGGGGATCGCCATGATCTGGAACCCGAAGGTACGCGCGAGGACACAAGACACAAGATTTATACAGGTTCGGGTAGCCAGAGTAGCTACCCTACGTCCTGTTTGGAGTAGTATTGCGCCCTGCGCTTGGGTGTTGTTCCCCAGAGGGATTGTGGATGTGCGGCTAGGTACCCGGCCCTCCTTTATATAGTCCAGGGGGCGGGTGCCTAGTCGGTTACAAGGTAGGAGTCCTAGTAGGATTACATGGTACGAGTCCTAGTAGGAATACATGGGAATCCTAGTAGGAGTTCGTCTTCATCCTTCCTTGCAGTACCCGGGGTGTATGCCCGACAGTACCTCTGCATCGTCGGTGGAGTTTGTCTTCTTTTAGTTTTCCATGTGCACATTCATCGTCCGCTTCCTCATGAACTGCGTTGGGGCAGTGAGGAGAGCACTGTGTATCTTTTGCTCTATCTGAATTCTCGCTGCCGAGAAGTGTAAGCGAGTATATCTTCCACCTTTGTAACCTTTGCCTCATTAGAAGGTGTTGCTCTAATCTTGTTGTCGAATCTCGGGACGAGATTCTTTTTAAGGGGGGTAGGCTGTGACGCCCCAGGTTTTCAGCCAGGTTTATTAACCCTAATGATCCGGTCAACCGAGTTGACTTTGGTCAAACGACGGTCAACCGAGTTGACTTTGGTCAAACGACGGTCAACCTGGGCCATCACCTCGAAAACATCACCAAAAACCCCTAATGACCCCTTTGGTCAACCTTGGTCAACCTTTGGTCAAAACCCTACTCAAAACCCCTTAAACACCCTTTGACCCTCCTATGTCACCCAGTTATACTTGAATATTTGTAAATAAAATTGAGCTAAGTTTTCATCACCTTTTATATATAAATATAATTTGCATAATTATAAATAGGGCATTTCTCTGAAATGGCCTATACACATTGCTTTATTCAATCAAAATATATCTAGCATATAGTATTTGTGTGATATAATACAAATCTCTCGATAGATATACCTTTTCAACGATAGTTTGCGTTTGCGTTTCTAGAACCGAAACCTGTTCTCTTTTTGAGCCATTTTTGTGAAGCGTCCCCTCATCAGAGGTGACAAAATGTGACACAAATACCAGTCCCAGGAGGCTGGTAACACATTTATTACAACAGGTGGATCAGTCTTTTACATCACGGCGACGCAGAGGGCACGGAAGTGCCAACGCTACAAGGAACTGTCGTATGGACCTCCCTGGGCCCACTACCTCGGTGGGTACCAGGACCGACTACTCGGTGGGCCCCTGGGACTACCCGGCTTGCGCTACATGGCATCTGATGGCGTGGAGCACAAGGACTACAAAGGAGTAGTACTCGGTTAGGGAGCTGTACATGTTCCGCACTGTATGGAGGACTCCTAGACGTACTCGACTAGTACTCTCTCCCCTACTCCGACTTGTAACCCCGCTCCCGACTATATAAGGCGAGGCAGGGACCCTTCTCTCTCGCATCGCATCATCCCGTAAACACACCCAATCAATCCCGTAGCTACGCAAAGATCAAGACGTAGGGTATTACGCACCACGCGGCCCCGAACCTCGTCTAAATTGTGTGCCACGTGTCTCTTCCTTCGAGTTACCGATCTCGGTGAGGCCACATTCATCTACTTCGGGTACTCCCCTTAGTAGGTTGCCGGTCTAAAACACCGACAGCTGGCGCGCCAGGTAGGGGATCTCGCCCGAGATCACATGGCGAACTCGACGGCTCCCGTCTACTTCAAGCCAACCGTCGCCTTCAACCGCGGCGACACCTTCGTGTTCGGCGCCTGGGTCTGCACTGCTGACGGCGCGGGTTCCTTCCAGCACCGCCTCACCATGCCGCCCAACCCGAAGACCGGCCTCGTGATGCTTCCTGAAGTTGTCACAGGCGAACTCGCCGGCAAGTTCGGCGAAATTTCGCTCTTCAACCGCCACGCTGACTTCGAGCTCGAGTCCGCCTCCAACTCGAACTCGACGTCTCCATGGGCCATCGCTTGTGAGCTGGCTACTCAGCCGTCGCAGGTGGTCCCCTCACCTCGTGAGCGCTCCGCGCGTGGCCCCCGTATCCTCAGCCGGGCCTGCACGGGAGCTCCCTCTTCGCGCCGGGCCGGCAAGGAGCCCGTACCCGAGTAAATATCGGACTCCGACACCGCCCCCGGCCACGCTTCGGACTCCAAGCCTCTCTCCGAGTTCTACTCGAACCCCGATTACGAGTTCGACTTCGGGTCGGACCCTGAGGAGCCCGAGTCCGAGGGCAACTTCACTGAGCTTCCCTTGTCAGGGCCGGCCTCTGGGCTGGTTATAACATCTACACCGGCCGGGAGATTCGTCTACTAGCCAGACTGCAAGCCTGCTGACCTGACAAGTGGAGACTCACGCTACGTCGCCTACATTGACTCGCTCCCGTTCCAGGAGGGAACACCATTGGCCCAGGATGATTCGAACACACCAACTGAGGTGGCGCCTTCTGAGCCCAGCCTTGGCACCCCTGATCGCCAAGTCGTCATGGCTGCTGGCGACGCTCCAGGACCTTCAGGGACAGCTACCCAAGACAGGTACCTGGAAGACATCTCCTCCGACGAGTTCTCTACTGACGCTCCACCAAACGAGAACCCTGCAGACAGAGACGCTCGACGTGAGCGTAACCGGAAGCGCAGCGAACGTCGCCGGCGCCTCCGCGACAACTTTCCCGTCCGCAACCTTGCGGAGGCTCTCGAGGCGGTCGAGAGCAGAGTACACACTACCCCTGAGCAATGCCTCATGTCGATCACAGCGATCGCACGTCAGGCTCAGGGAATACGCGCTGGAGAGGTCATCGCCAAGCTCGCTGAAGAAGCCTACTTCATGCGGGTCGACAACAGAGTCAAGCAACCTCCTCCTGCCAGGCACCGCGACAACGAAGAAACAAGTCGCAGTGCCAACGACGGTCCCAACCGAAGACGAGCTAAGCTCCCAACTCAGCCCAACCGTACTCGCTCCCACGCCGGCGGACCTCCACAAGATGGCAACAGCAACCGCGAGGTTGTCCCCCACCGTGCTCCGGCCGGTGGCGGCGGCCACGACCCCGACGGCGGCGGCGCCGACGGCGGAAGCTCCAACCATGGAGCCAACAGGAGGGCCGGCGGCGGCGGTAGTCGCGGGGGCTGCGGCCACGCGAACAGCCACGCCTCTGGTGCCTCCCAGGGCGGCTACGATGCCCGCCAGAAGATTGAGGAGCTGCGGCGGAAGAAGTCGACCACTGCAGGCGACAACGACGGCTTCCCCGCCTTCTCACCTCGACTTCGCAACTTACTCCTCCCCGACAAGTTCAAGCCTTTGGGGATCACCAAGTATGACGCGAAGCAGGACCCCATCCAGTGGCTCAGGTGCTACGCCCTCTCCATCGAGAACGCTGGCGGCAATAACGACACAAAGTGCCTCTACTTCCCCTTCTGCCTGGACCAAGCCCCACTCACATGGCTCGAGTCGCTGGACAAGCACTCGATCGACAAGTGGGACCACCGAAGGAGCAGCTCACCGAAGAACTTCGCGCGGCGCCATGGGCCGATCGGGTACTCGCATGGACCTGGCCATAATCAAACAGGAACAAGGCGAGACCCTCCGCAAGTACATGCGCCGCTTCTTCGACAAGCGCGCTACCGTCGTCGACGTCACCGACAAGGAGGTCATCGACCTCTTTCAAGACGGCCTCTACCACCGCCGCACCTTCGAAGACTTCGGTCGCCGCCGCCCCAGGTCCATCCCCCACCTCAAGGACATGATCACGTCCTGGGCGGACGAAGAAGACAAGGCCAACACCAAGTACGACGCCATCCGTGGCAAAACCAAGCAGAACCAGGGCGGCGGCAGCGGCAGCAACGCGAACCAAGGCGGTCGCAACAACAACAACAACAATAACAACTACTCGGGTTCCAACCGCAAGCGCAAGCCAGACAACACTGTCGCGGCTATCCAGCGCCCTACGAAGGAGAACCCGAAGAGGAACTCCGGAAGCTTCAAAGACTTGCTGAAGGAGAAGTGCCCGTGGCATCCAAACGGCAACCACAACACCGAGCAGTGCTACCAACTCAGGCATGCACTAAAGGATACGCCGGAGCCACCGCACCCTCACGACACAAAGGGCAAGAAGAAGGACGGCGACAACAACGACTTCCAGGAAGCCGACAAGACTGTCAACGTCCTCGTCGGCGGACTGCCCAGCAGGCGGGAGTAGAAGGCTACCCGTCGAGAAGTCATGAGCATTGAACCAGCGGTTCCGACCCCTCTCAGGTGGTCAGAGGTACCCATTACCTTCTCTCGCGTGGATCAATGGACCAGCTTCTCCGAACCAGGGCGCTTCCCCCTCATCCTGAAACCAGTGGTCGCGGGCTCCAAGCTCAACAAGGTCCTCATCGACGGCGGAAGCGGGCTCAACGTCCTTTTCACCAAGACCTTGAAGAAGATGAAGCTCAACATCACCCACATGCTCACCAAGAGCAACACACCTTTCTACGGCATCGTCCCCGGCAACGCGGCTATCCCACTGAGCTTAGTGGTCCTGCCAGTTACCTTCGGGGAATCTCGGGACAACTACCGTACCGAGTACGTCAAATTCGAGGTCGCGGACTTCAAGACTTCCTACCATGCCATCCTCGGCAGACTGGCCATCGCCAAGTTCATGGCGGTGCCACACTACACCTACTTGGTACTCAAGATGCCAAGTCTAGCGGGTGTACTCTCTCTCCAAGGGGACTTGATGATCTCTCACGACTGCGATACAAAAGCTGTGGAGATCGCTTCCACAAATCAAGTACCCAACGCCATGATGGAGGTCTATGCTGCGTCGAAGAAACTTGCTACAAGTGAACTCGACATCCCTGAGAAGTCTGACAACTCCAACAAGCCTCAGCCACCTGAGGAGATTCTTGTCAAGACGATCGACCTCGGGACAGGCGACGCCAGCAAGACCACCATCGGGGCCGGCCTCGACCCCAAATAGGAAGACACGCTCATCAGCTTCCTTCGGGCTAACCGCGACATCTTCGCGTGGAAGCCAGCGGACATGCCAGGAGTGCCTAGGGAGCTGATCGAGCACTGCCTCAACGTCGATCCTAAGGCCACCCCAAGCGACAACACCTCCGATGCTTCGCATACGACAGACGGGATGCCATCAAGAAGGAACTCGCCAAACTACTCGCGGCTGGCTTCATCAGAGAAGTCTTCCATCCTGAGTGGCTCGCCAACTCTGTCCTCGTCCACAAGAAGAACTCGAACGACTGGAGGATGTGCGTCGACTACACCGACCTTAATAAGCACTGCCCCAAGGACCCCTTCGGGTTGCCGCGGATTGATCAAGTCATCGATTCCGCGGCGGGGCCGTGACTCGCTCTCGCTTCCTCGACTGCTACTCCGGGTACCACCAGATCGCGATCAAGGAAGAAGACCAGGAGAAGACCGCGTTCATCACCCTGTTTGGCGCGTACTGCTACACGACCATGTCCTTCGGGCTGAAGAACACCGGCGCAACGTATCAATGAGCTATCCAAGCCTGCTTCAAGAAGCAGCTCAACAAGAACGTCGAGGCCTACGTGGATGACGTGGTCATCAAGACCAGAAACTCCAGCACCCTCATCGATGACCTTGAAGAGACTTTCGCATCTCTACGCGAGTACCGCTGGAAGCTCAACCCGAACAAGTGCGTCTTCGGCGTACCTTCGGGCAAACTACTCGGCTTCATCATCAGCCAGCGCGGCATCGAAGCCAACCCCGAGAAGATCTCCACCATCACCAGCATGAAAGCTCCCACGAGCATCAAAGACGTTCAGAAGCTGACCGGGTGCATGGCGGCACTGAACAGATTTATCTCGAAGCTTGGAGAACGGGGCCTACCCTTCTTCAAACTACTCAAGGACCAAGAGAAGTTCGTGTGGACTCCAGAGGCGGATCAAGCCCTTGCCCAGCTCAAGGACTTCCTGTCGAAGCCACCGGTCCTCATGGCTCCCCGCATAGGCGAGCAGCTACTGCTCTACCTCGCTGCGACTACTCACGTGGTCAGTACTGCCATCGCCGTCGAGCGGCAGGAAGACAGCCACGCCTACCCTGTCCAGCGCCCAGTCTACTTTGTCAGCGAGGTTCTATCTGAGTCAAAGGCACGCTATCAGCCTGTGCAGAAGCTCCTGTACGCGGTACTCATCACCTCGCGGAAGCTACGGCACTACTTCCAGGAGTACTCAATCTCCGTTGTCACCGACTACCCGCTTGGCGACATCCTGCGGAACCAAGATGCTACTGGAAGAATCTCCAAGTGGGCAGTCGAGCTCGGCGCCCTCACCATCGACTTCAAGCCACGCACAGCCATCAAGTCGCAGGCTCTAGTCGACTTCATGGCAGAGTGGCGGGAGAACCAGCTGCCTACTCCAACCGTGCGAGCAGAGCATTGGGTGATGTACTTCGACGGCTCACTCATTCTCGAGGGCGCAGGTGCAGGGGTACTCATGATCTCTCCAACGGGCGCACAACTCAAGTACGTCCTGCAGATCTTCTGGAAGGTCTCAAACAACGAAGCCGAGTACGAAGCTCTCCTACACGGGCTCCGTCTCGCGGCTTCACCGGGCATCAAGCGGCTACTAGTCTACGGCGACTCCGCAGTGGTCATCAACCAAGTCAACAAGTCCTGGGACCGCAATAAGGAGAACATGGACACATACTGCCTAGAATTCCACAAGCTCGAGAACAAGTTCTACGGTCTCGAGTTCCATCACATCGTCCGCGACAACAACGTTGCAGCGGACGTACTCTCGAAGCTTGGATCCACCCGCGCTCAAGTACCAGCAGGTGTATTCGTTCACGAGCTTCACGCGCCATCCACCCCGGAGACGGCGCCAGCACCACTGCCCCAGCCAACCCACCGGCCGGACAGGAGGTCATGATGATCGATGTGGACTGGAGGCAACCCTTCATCGACTACCTCAGCGAGCAGAAGGTCCCCTCATACAAGAACTCGGCCGAGCAGCTCGTCCGCCGTGCGAAGTCCTACGTCCTTGTCGGAGACAAGCTTTACAAGCAGGGCGCATCCTCTGGAGTACTCATGAAGTGCGTCCCTCGGCAAGAAGGCAAGGACATCTTGGAGGAGATCCACAAGGGCGTCTGCGGCAACCACGCGTCCTCCCGCACGCTGGTCAGCAAGGCCTTCCGACGAGATTTCTACTGGCCCACTGCCCTGGGCGACGCTAAAGAACTCGTCAGGCGGTGCCAAGGATGCCAGTACTTCGCCAAGCAGCAACACGTCCCAGCCTACAAGCTAGTCACCATACCGCCAACCTGGCCCTTTGCCTGCCGGGGGCTCGACATGATTGGGGCCACCGCCACCGCCGCCGGTGGTTTCAACAGTACGGGTGGCCATCGACAAGTTCACCAAGTGGATCGAGGTCAAGACGGTCACATGCCCCAAGGCCGACGAGTACTCGACTTCCCGGATGAACTCGTGCATCGCTACGGACTACCCCACCGCATCATCACGGACACGGGCTCCGACTTCAACAACCACCGCCCGGGAGTACCGCGAGAATAGCGGGATCGACGTCCGATACGTCTCGCCTTGCCCACCCTCGGGCCAACGGACAAGTCGAGCGCGCCAATGGGATGGTGCTCGACGCTCTCAAGAAGCGGCTACACGACGCTGCTAACTCCAAAGGGGGCAAGTGGATCAAGGAACTACCCAACGCACTCGAGGGCTACGGATTCGCCCATCCAAGCCAACGAGGCAATCCCCTTACTTCCCCGGTCTACGGCTCCGAAGCAATCCTCCCCGCCGACGTCATATGGAACTCACCGGCGGTGGAGCACTACGACGAAGGCGTCTCGAAGACGAGCGACGAGTTGACATCGACAGCCTCGAAGAAGCTCGCTGTGCTGCCCTCGTCCAATCAACGAGGTACCTGGAGGGTATCCGACGCTACCACGATCGCAACGTCAAGGAACGCTCCTTCAACGTTGGTGATCTCGTCCTCCGTCGCATCCAGAACACGGAAGGACTACACAAGCTCAGCTCCCCTTGGGAAGGTCCCTTCACCATGGCAAAGGTGACCAGGCCGGGCTCCTACCGCCTCCAGACACTTGAAGGTGAAGACATCAACAACTCGTGGAACGTCGACCAGCTCTGTCGATTCTACGCCTAGTCTACACGACTACTCCGGGGTTCAAGTCTACACGACTACATCAACACCCCTCCGCCGTAAGCGGCCCCCGGTCCCGGCCCCGCCTCCGACTACTCCTCTCCAGGATCCAGCCCGCACGGCTACCTACGGATCCTGGGCTGCGACGAGCGACAAAGGACTCTAGCAGCGGTCTACTGAGAGACCATACTCCATGATCCAGCCTACACGGCTACCTACGGATCTACTGCTGTAAGCGGCTACTCGCCCTAGCATCACTTAGCTGTAAGCGGCCTCCGGGTCCAGGCGCCTACTCTGTAACTACGGTCCTGGCCATCTAGGTGTACTTCTTCAGTAATAAAGTTTGATCGTTCATCAACTTCTTTACTGAGTACTTCCCTCAACGGGACTACCGCCGAGTACGACTACTCGCGACAACTCCACGATGGGACTCCACACTCTGAGATCGCGACTACGAGTACTCATTGCTGGAATTTTCCTTTCATTAATACTTAAACAATTCAATTACAATTGTTTCTGTACAACTCTGGCTACTAGCTACCTATTACAGGCTACTGGAGATTGAGCTTATCAGCCACTTGCTCCGCGATGGGAGACATCTGCTCCAGCAGCTCCGCGTACTGCTCATCAGTGCAGTTGGCGGCTACTCCGCCAGCGACTACCTCCATCGGGGCCTTCGGGAAGTACGACTTCATGAAGACCAAGACCTGCTTTGGGATCGACCTCGCCATGTGCTTCACATAAGCCGCTAGCCGGCTGGGGGCTTCCCTGAGGCGATCCACGAGCGGAGCGATCTGGGGGCCACCCGGATGGGGAACCAAGAGCCTCGCGATCGGCAGCGCGGCTTCTTTAAGATCTTTCAGCCGGGCCCGCAGCACCTCGCAGTCTTCATTCAACTTCTGCAATGATTTGTAGCAGTTGACGAGATCGCGGTCAGATGCAATCTGAAGCTCCATGTGCTTCTCGCACTCAAACGCAAGTTCCTTGTAGTCGAGCTTGAGTACCTGGCGGGCTTCCTGCTCCTGGTAGAAGAGATTCTTCATGCTCGTCTCCGAGGACTTCAACTGCTCCACTTGGCCCTCAAGCTCTGCAAATATGACAAAGTGTAGCGGGTCAGACTACTTCTCGCCTCTAGCAACTACCCAACAAGTCAAGTGGCGTACCTTTGTTCTTGTTGCGGAGCGTCTTGTTCCTCCGCACCAAGTCGTCGCTCTTTGCCTGCATGTCCTGGACATCATTGTGGTACTTGGCAAAGGCGGCGTCGAGCTTCGACTGCATGGCGGCCGCGTGCTTCCGCGACTCCAAGAGCTGCTTCTCCAACACTTCAGCTCGGAGCACCGTGTCGTCGAAGCCTTGAAGCATGCTCGACTTCTCACGGGACCTCTCCACGACGTCCTGCACAGACAACACATGTCAAAATGAGTACTCAACACAGAGGATTGACTACTCAGGAGCTCAAACTACTCACCTTCATCCATTGCTCAGCCTGGCGGACCGCTTCCAGGTGCTTGGCTACTGTCGCTGTGTCCACCAGGTCATCAGCTAGCAGCTCCACTCCGCCACGACTACTCGCGGCGGTCTCCGTCATCGGCGCAGAGCGGATAAGCTCTGCGTCCTGGATCTCCGGGGAGCGGATCGCCACCTCCAGAGCGACCTCTGGCGACGTGGTGATTCCCTCTCCTCCGGTCGCCGTGGCGGCCTCTTCGGCGGCTATGTCCATCTGCTCGGGGGCTCCACCGGTAGCCTCCGGCACCTCTGGTGTCGACTTCTGCATAGGCACTCCCACAGGGATGTCACTCCCTTCGGCTTCGGCACTTGTCAAAAGAGAAGACAAGTATATTAACGACTACGACTACTCCTCGAGGAGCTCTACAGCTTCAGAAGAGTACTTACCTTCGACCACGCTGGCCTCCGGCAACGAAGCCTCAGTAGCCGGCGCTTCAGGTGCGTCTTGGGGAGCAGGAGCGGACTCCTCGGCGGGCGGCGCGACTTCTTCCGCCACCACCGTAGAGGGTTCATCTCCCTCCCAGGACAGATCTGTAGATTTCCTGCAGAAGCACATATAATTGGTCATCAGTCAACCTCGACTACTACAACAAGTACTACTCGGGAAGATGCAGTACTTACAAGCTCGACCGGACTATCGTCACGGCCGGGGCACCAAGGATGCTGGCAATATCTACCAGTCCACCCTCGGCGGGCGTCTCTTCTCGCACCTCGGCGGCCACTGCCTCCTCTACAGCGACGGCGGCCGGTGCAACGCCCTCCTGCGCTCCTGTGGCCACCACCTCTTCAACAGAGGCGGCTACGGGCTCCGTGCTCCCCTGAGGAGCAGAGGGCTGGCGCTCCAATTGCGCCAAGAGCTCTTCAATAGTGGGGGCTGGACTACGACTTCCAGCGGGCTCCCCCACTGTACCCCACTCGCCTTCGTCGCCCTCTTCGACGGGCTCTGTTGGCGGCACCTCCTGCATACAAGGGGGCTCACTCATCAACAAGCGTACTCGCATGACGGGTACTCGACTACTCTAGTCAAGACAACTTACCTCTTGAGGCGTGGTCTCTGAGACCTTCAGCTTCTTCGCCACCCACTTGCGGGCGGGGTTGCGCGGCTTCCGTGGCGGCGCAGCCAGACTAGCCTCTAGGCTAGCCGGCGGGTCCTGTACAAGAGGTACATGAGGCAAGCCTGGGCGGCTAAACCTCGACCGCAGCTGGAAGCGGTCCTGCAGTGTCTCTTCGTCGTCGTCATCGTCGCCGTCGTCGTCGGAGCTGTCCTCCACGATGACGGTGTCATCGCCTTCGCCGACTTCTTGCCGCTCCTTGGCTTTGGCCTTCCCTTCCTTCGGGATCTCGATTCCCTGAGGGGGCAGCTGCGGCTCGGAGACGAACATCTTCAAGTCATCCTGCAAGACACAAGACATCAGCGCGACTACTCACAGGCAAGGACTACTCGACTAAGGGGTACGACTACTTACCTCCTTTGGCGGGTGCGCGGCGGAGTACTCCTGGACGGGGCACGCCGTGTACGGCGGCATGTCCTTGAAGATCCGCGTCAGCCTCTCCACGATGTCGTCGTCGTCGACTTCACCTCCAGGCATCCGCGACGAGTCGTCGTCGCCGGCGTACTCGAAGCCCAAGGTGTCGCGGGCCATCAACGGCTGTACCCTCCGCTTCATGAAACTGAAGGCCACGTGCTCGGCCCTCAGTCCAGCTTCTCTGAGCACCTTGATGCGTGCCAGCAGCTCGGGGAGCTGGATTCCCTCTTGCATCGTGGGTTCCGTGTTCCACCAGTCACGGTGCCTGGGCTGCCTCCCACTCGGCTTCGGCAGGCCGGGGTGGTGGTTCGTGATGTAGAACCACCTCGCCTTCCAATCGGCGTTGGAGTCGATGAGCTTGTACGACAGGTACTGCTCAGCGGCGTCTTCCCTCATCTGGATGCCAGCTCCTCCGACTACTCGCGGATTGCTGGCGCTCGGCTGCAGCTTGACGCGGAAGAACTTCCGGAAGAGGATTCAGTGAGGCTTGATCCCAAGAAATGCTTCGCAAAAATGGACGAAGACCGCGGTATGGAAGATCCCATTAGGGTTCAGATTAAGGTACTCGACTCCATAGTACCTGAGGAGGCCCTTGAAGAAATCACTAGCCGGAAGCGCCAGTCCGCGCTCCACGAAACACGCGAACATCGGGACTTCGTCTTCAGCCTTCTCCATCGGGTATGGATCCCCGGCGGCGGCCCTCCACAAATCCACCTCCTTCTCCCGGATAAATCCGCTGTTGAGAAGGGCCAACAGATCTTTGGTCTTCATCTTTGACTTCTTCCACTCGCGGCTTGGATGTGCTCGCGGTGGAGACATCGGTGGCGCTGCTCCAGTGGCAGTCACGGCGGCCTCTTCGCGGCCCCTCTTCTTTCTGGCGACCTTCGCAGACTTGGATGGTGAATTCTTCATTCTCCAAGTACAGGGCGTCTTCACGCGCATCCGCTCGGGGGCTGCTCTGGAAGCTCTGGGTGGCGGCACACTTAGATCTACTACGGCGGCGGCGTGCGCTGGAAGTGGATCTACCTTAGATCGAATCGAAATGACTACAACACAGATGGGTGAAAAACCCTAAGGGTTTTGGCTTTTATTTATAAGTCAAACCGGCTCCGCAACGGCCGGCTGGATAAGTCCACACTCGGCTGACTCAGTGGCTAAAGCGCGGCTCTTCGCATTCTACTAGTCGACGCGCCTCACCTCGGGGGCTCGACTACTACTCGATTACCTGGGAAGCGACAAGACTCAGGAGCATCTCAGTACACATTCTTCAAGATGACCCTTCAATTCGAGAGGAACTACTCGACTCAAGGCTCGGGGGCTCCGTGCCACGTGTCCTTCGATTTTTCTCTTCGGATTTTTCGGGATTTTCTTGCAAAGACTTCAAATGGACCCTTAGCTAGAGCCTGCGGCTCAACCTAAGGCTCGGGGGCTACTCCATATGGAGTGCGATTATGCAATCGCACCTCCATATCAGCTCCGGCTTCAAGACAAGGCAGGCATTTTTTGAAGACCTTCGAAGGCAGCACTCAACGACGCCTGGGACTACTCGAGAAGACTTCAATATTGCTCAAACATCAGCTGGAGTACATTTCAGCCTCGGGATGCTTCAACTACTCTTGAGGACTTTTGACTTGTAGTACTCGGGGACGCTTGAGGACTACTCGTTAAGGCCGTCAAGACTACTTGAAGCTATCCTTCTCGACTACAAAGTACTCGGGGGCTTGTCGTATGGACCTACCTGGGCCCACTACCTCGGTGGGTACCAGGACCGACTACTCGGTGGGCCCCTGGGACTACCCGGCTTGCGCTACATGGCATCTGATGGCGTGGAGCACAAGGACTACAAAGGAGTAGTACTCGGTTAGGGAGCTGTACATGTTCCGCACTGTATGGAGGACTCCTAGACGTACTCGACTAGTACTCTCTCCCTACTCCGACTTGTAACCCTGCCTCCCGGACTATATAAGGCGAGGCAGGGACCCTTCTCTCTCAGATCGCATCATCCTGTAAACACACCCAATCAATCCAGAGCTACGCAGCATACAGGACGTAGGGTATTACGCACCACGCAGCCCGAACCTGTCTAAATTGTGTGCCACGTGTCTCTTCCTTCGAGTTACCGATCTCGGCGAGGCCACATTCATCTACTTCGGGTACTCCCCTTAGTAGGTTGCCGGTCTAAAACACCGATAGGAACAACACAAACGCTAACGACCACACTACGATAGCAAAGGCTTCCAAAGCCTCATCAGAGTACCACACCATGGAAGCTCTCTGTGGAGGCCCTGGGTACACAGGCACGGTTGGGTGTAGGGCAGCGACCTACTCGGCGTATTCGGGAACGAAATCGGGATCCTCTTCTGAAAAACAGTTAGTTAAACAAGGGTGAGTACTTATGTACTCAACAAGTCCAACCCCACCCACCGAGGGTCTTATAAGCAGATCATGCACATGATATATATAACAAGGAACATGTTAAGGTTTATTTGCAAACTCATTTACTCATGCAGGGGTTCATTTTCGAAAAGGTTTTCGCAAACCAATTTTATAACCAAAGTGACTCAGTTGTTTTAAGAAAACCACTGTAGAACTACCGGACTCCCCGTCCGCAGTAGCCCAGGCACACAGCCACACACTTAACCCGAAAACAACTCACACCAGAAAACATCCCAAACCCAAACACTAGTTTTTGTGACCACACCGTGACTCGTCCAATACCGTGGACACGACTATTCGAATAGGTTTGACACTCTGCAGAGGTTGTACATCTTTACCCACAAGTAGGGTACCTCCACACGAACACCTTAGTGTCAGTGCGGATCCTATCAAAGCCATTACCCACCTTAGCTAACCCTACGAGCCATCACAGAAGCAACCAAGGGGTTATCCCACATAACTAGGGCGTACCTCACACAGAGCGTACCCCTACTCCTTGGTCTCCCGCCGCTCACCCGCACACCAGATGGCAAGTAGTTTAACTAGTGGGGTTTATGCTAAGCTGTTGCCACATACAATGGTCGAGTGGTTGTACGATGATTTGGGTTAGGTGAGATGTCTCGCAACCTGGTCCTTAACCGACAAGATGGACAACTCCCAACACGCTCAACCACACAGGTACGAGCTCACCCACACTCCTGACACACACGTCCATCCCGTCTACCCAGTTCTTTACTCATTTTCGAAACATATCGCATTTCCATTTTTAAAGCACTCACACATTTTAAAGCACTCACACATTTTTAAAGCAATCATTTAGGCCAAACCAATGTTCAATCATAGCAATCAAGGGTGGCTATCCTACCATGTTTTGCAGTAAAACAGTATGCAATTTATAAAACGGGTATAGGGTTGTGTTTATAAAACTAGGACCAAAGCATGCATCAAAGGATGAGATTGAACTTGCCGTCTTCGAAGTCCCCGGGGAGTTCCGGCTTGGCGTTCGGGATCTCGGGCTCCTGCTCGCAGCAGTCGGCTCTAAACTCGGCTCGGGGTACCTTCCTTCGTTTACTTCGTCGGCTATAGCGCACACACAGGCAAGCATGCAATCAATATAAGCACACACAATTTCTCCGGCTGAGCTCGAGGAAGGTAATTAAATAAAATAGGGAAATAAATATTATGTAGGGGGTTTTGGGTGACGGATGGGTGGCGGTATACCCGGTACGGGTGTGAGGAAGTTTGGGCGCGATTTGGATTGAAATCGCGCATGAAATGACGGGTTAAAGGAGGTGTTTAGGGTTAATTAGGGGCCTGTTAGTATTTTATTTTAAAAGAAAAGGACCTAATTATAATATTTAAACCTAGCGGGGGTGTTACTAAATAGTCCAGGGGCATAATTGTAAAGGGACAGGGTTGTTTTTGTGGTTTAATTTAAAGCATAGGGTCTGTTTTGAAAGAAAAGAGTGAGAGAATAGAGGTGGGGGGTCAGTTTTGGCAAAGGGGGAAAAGTGCAGGGGGTATGGGCAAAACAACCATCTTCTTCCTCCCTCCCTCACGATACAGAACGGAAGAGACAGAATGGCCGGCCGGTGGAGGGGGTTCGGGCGCCGGCGACCCAGGCCATGGGGGCGGCCGGGAAGTTGGGCAAAACGAAGAGGAGACCGAGGGCAACTCATTCCGCTCCTCACCTTGGTCGGGGACGGACTGTGAAGGGAGATCGACGGCGGCGGGCGGTCTGCAACCCGGAACGCCACGGGTGACACTGGTGGTGGCGATAGAGAGCTCAGGAAGGAGGGGGAATTGGTCGTGGAGGTGCGGGATGAGGTGGGGAGCCGGTCTGGCCATTTTATAGGCGCGGAGAGGCGGTTCGGGCGAAGGTTTTTGAGCTCTGGGAGCTTCGATGGCCGTCAATGGCGGTGGGGGAAAATATCATGGCATTGACCTCGGGCTGGCGAGTTCCCGTGTGGTGAGGCGCTGTGGGAAGTGACTCTTCGTGCAGGCGGCCGCTGTGGCCTCGGAGGGGGAAGGCAGCGACGCCGCGTTGTGGTGGAGGTGACCGGTCGGAGTAATGGCGGTCTTTTCTTGTCAGGGAAAGGGGGGGCGCGGGCCAGCCCCTGGCGTGCTGTCCTGCAAAAGAGGGAGGGGGCCGCTGTCCTGCAGGGGAGGGGACGCGCAGGGGGGTGCCGCGCGAGGGGGAGGTCGCGGCCTCGGGGGGGGGGGGGGGGGGTCGTGCGGGGGGAGAAGGGGGGTCGCGGCCTGGCCGCGGGAGGAAGAAGGGGAGGAAAAAGAAAAGAAAGGAAGAAAAGAAAAGAAGAAAAGAAAAAGGAGAAAAAGGAAGAAAAGAAAGGAAAAGAGAAATAGGAAGAGAAAAAGAAATAGAAAAACAGGAAAAGAAACAGGAAGGAGTTTTAGAAAAATTAAGAGAATTTCTCGGAAAATTAGAGGAAGGGTTTTTGTGGATTTTCCGGTTTTTTTCGGGCGTCGGCGTGATTTTCGGGACGACGGTGATAGCGAGGCGGACCGGCCGGTGGGACCACGGCGTGCGCGGGATTCCCGGCGTGGTGGTTGACCGCGGTGCTGGAGTGAGACGCGACGGGCGACGGCCCGAGCGCAGGCGGTGCCGGCGGGATTCGCGGCATGCGCGCTGAGGGGAAAAGAATCGACCGGGGTTTCGAAAGGGGGTTAAATGAGCTCAGCGGGAAAATTTTGAAAACACGCGTGATTTATTAGGAGCTAAAAACGCGGGCGTTACATTTTGTTTGGTGTATTGTTCTTAGTTGTGCTTGTTTGCTTTTGCATGTTTGTGCCCGATGTTTGACTCGAGTAGAAGATCAAGTTGCTGATCGGAGGTCCAAGAGTTTCAAAAGAGCAAGAGCGGAAGAGCATTAAGAGTAGCTTGTCATTGGAGAAAGGCAGGTGACCCTAACCATCTTTCTACCTATGCTTTAAACAAGAATACTATAAATTAATCGGAACATGGAGAACCACCCAGGAAAACAGTACAACCACAAGACATATGGCTCTGTCTTGGCAAATTAATTAGGGAAGTCTTGTGTGGCTATTAGCCTTAGTAGCTTGGGGTACGGAGGAATGCTTTTATGACTCTTCTACTCTGGACAGGTATTGGAACGGAAGTGCTCTTCTAGGCTTACCTGGTCTGAGGGTAGAAGGAGCGTACGAAAGATAGCCTCTAGGACATGCTACTATGGATTAATACACATAAGATGACTCTTTGTAAAGGCCTCGTAGCGTCCCTATGCGACCACACCTCGGAAGTGTGGTATTGTGCCTACTTTTGCACAGCATGGTTGGGTTCAAAGTTCTTCGGAACTTTTACGCGACTTGTGGTGAAAGTGTACAACCTCTGCAGAGTGTAAAACTGTTATAACAGCCGTGCTCACGGTCAAGAGCGGCCTGGATGTTGGGGGGATTCGGAATCAAGCTTCTCGTATACTAAAAATAAAAGAATGACTTTAGTTGCCAAGTTTCCATGCGAATGGCCTAGCAGCGAAACCCCAGGAGCCTTTGAATTCTTTTCTGTTTTTCAGGATTCGTCTTTTGACCAGTACCCTTCGTCGCCAGCAGATCTGCAAAATAAGCTCAGAATAATACAGGGCGATGGGGTCTCGGTCAGGCTGATTGATTTCTTCCACGATGAAACCCCAGGAGTGAATCTTATTCACCCAGGGAATCTTGGCCTGGGATTCGCTCGGGGGGTTTCGTCGTCCCTAACTCCTAACGACTTCAAGTTTGAATGTGAATTCCTTGTTTCAGGTGATGAGAGGTGCCAGAAGAAAGGGGGATCTCCAAAAGATTGAAGGTTTCCTCCCGACAGGCGCACGTGATGAGAGCAAGAAAGGCGCCGCGATTTGCGGCATGACATCATGAAGCGCCGATTACGTGGAGACCTGATTGGAGACTTCCTAGAAATAGCCTAGCACATTCTGTTTTGATTCGTTTTACACAAGGGTGTTCTCGGAATGTAAAAAAGCCTGTTCGCCTCCCTATAAAAGGAGATGAACGACACTTGTAAAGGGTATCGACTTTTGAGAAATCAACTGTTGAGAAAAGAGCTTTTGGCTGTCCTTTGTTCTGTGTTTTGGTTTTGGTTCTTGAGCTTTAGTTTTTCCTCATTGTTTGTGTGCGATAGCTTCGTCTATCCCCACAACAATTGGCGCCCACCGTTTGTGTTTGGCTCGAGTACCAAATCCAGAATGTCTACAAGGAAGAAGAGAACTACTGCCAACTCTACCAAAGGGGCGTCGTCATCCATGGACGAAGAGCCGAACCTCTCTACTCTGCTCACTCAGGGAGAAGCGCTCCCAGAATCTAACCTAGCGCACGAGGCGGAGCTGGCCAAACTGCGCAAAGAGGCTGAAGAATTGGCCAGAACCAAGAAGAGGCTCCTGGCAATACAACACGAAGCTGAGATCCAAAAACAAAAAGCTGAAATCGCTAGCTTAAAGGAAGAACTGCACGCTCTAAAAGCTAACAAATCCTTAAGCTTCAACCAACCCTCACCTGAATACACTGTTCCCAGCCAGCCTAACTTCAACGAGCGCACCGAGTTTTTCACCCAGCTTCCTCCGCACACCACCTTCAGTCGCAACCCTTTCGTGAGCCCTTTTGAGTCAGGCCCTTCGCACCACGATGTTCATACCATTCGCACAAGACCTTGGGACCCCAAGTCCCCCTTGTCTCAGGAGATTCAGATCACTCCATGGCCACAAACGTATAGGCCAGTCCCACTACCTAGATTCTCGGGCCAATCTGACCCAAGGCAATTCCTGATGAGCTATGAAGCCGCCATCCTTTCGGCCGGCGGTGACGACTCTGTACTGGTGAAATCTTTCATCATCGCTGCTGACGACGTGGCATCACAGTGGTATTCTCTGTTAAGCCCAGGTGTAATTTACGGATGGGACGATCTAAAGCAGCGGATCCTCTCAAACTTCCAAGGCTTCCAACGTCTAGAACTCACAGAGAGCAACCTCTTCTCGTGTAAGCAGAAGGACAAGGAGCCTCTCCAAAACTATTTCAGGAGATTCGTGCATCTCAGAGCCCAAGCGCCAAATGTCTTGGACGCCGTCGCCATTAACGCCGCAATTGTGGGTTTGAGAGCCGGCCAATTTCGCTCGCATCTCATGCGCGAAAGGCCCAAAACCATCCAGCGCCTATACGAAGAGTTTGAGAAGTATTGTTGCTCAGACAATGACTTTAGGATGTGCATGGAAGAGCAATCCCAGCAGAAAAAGTCTGCGAAAGCTAATCAACCCAACGACTGGGAATGGCCCAATCCTAGAAATGCCTCACACGCCAATCCTTGGGGCGTTTTCGGTCTAGACGGCGAAAACACCCAGGAAAACCCCAATCCGCAGGCTGATTCGCAGAGCCTGGTCCCTAGCCCGCCTAGTCCCCCTCATTCCAATCAGGGGGAGGCCGCAGGGGCGGAAGAGGCGGAAGCAGAGGTAGGGGTCGAGGCAGGGGCCGAGGCCACAACGAGAAAAGAAAATGGTATTGTATTTTCCACGAGGAAAACGATGACCACATCTCAAATTATTGCCCAGACAAGAAAAGATTCGAGGCTATCCTCGAGGAGGAGAGGAAGGAAAAGGAGAGAGCGAGTGCCGTAAACCACTCCGCTCCGGCCTGGCAAAATCCTAGTTTTGGGAGAAACTCTTTCGCAAACCCATTCCAGCCACCCCAATTCCAGCCATCTCAATTCCAGCCGCCACCTTCAAATTATCCCCAGCCTCCGCCCTGGCAATCGCAAACTTTCCAAGATCAGAACATTGAGCGCAGGCCCGTCGAGCAACATCCCATTCCCCCTCCACCTCCTCCTTACAAAGGTCCCTCAGCTCCGCCATTGCCAGCCAAGCTCGAGGGCCAGAGCGATCCCTTGCCATCCGTCAGAACCATAATGCCTATCTCAGGGGGTTCCGTGTTGGAGTTCGAAACCAAGAAGGAACGGAAACATTACTTTCGCGAGGTGCGAAACATCTGTGTGGAGGTGAGAGTCGAGAAAACAAGATGGTCTCATATCCCAATCACCTTCTCAGAAGAGGATGTGAGGTTGCAAAGTTTTCCCTCACAACGACGCTCTAGTGATAGAAGCGAACATAGCAAGTTGGACTCTGGGGAAGCTCTTGGTGGACAATGGCTCATCAGCTGAGATTATCTTTGCCGATGCCTTCGACAAGATGGGGCTTAACAGAGATCTACTACAACCACTAGACACACCTCTGTATGGTTTTGGAGGGCGTGCCATCCATGCACTGGGCAAGGTGGTTCTCCCTGTATCTTTTGGCATAGTCCAAAATGCCAGAACTGAGTATCTATCCTTCGACGTTGTGGAGATGTATTATCCCTACAATGGCATCCTGGGCAGAGGGTTCCTCAACAAGTTTGAGGCAGTCATTCACCAGGCGTATCTCTGCATCAAAATCCTGGCGACGCTGGGGTCATCACAATCTGGGGTCATCAAAACGATGGCCGCAGCCTAGAAAGAGGTCGCACCCCAGGTCAGCGAAATGTGCATGCCCTCAACAAAGTAGTCGAGTGCAATGAGGTGGAAAAGCAGCCGAAGGCATACAAAGAGAAAATCAACATCCAGCCAGACTGCGAAACCAAACGGGTCCTATTGGACGCGATGGTCCTGGACCAGACCATCGTCATTGGCTCTGACCTTTCGGCTGACGAGGAAGCAAACTTAGTACAATTCCTCCAGAAGAACAAAGATGTGTTCGCCTGGTCCGCCAAGGATCTCACAGGCGTCGATCGAAGCTTCATCGAGCATAAGTTGAACATCGACCCTTCGGTCAAGCCGCGAAAGCAGAAGTTAAGAAAGATGTCCGATGACAAGGTGGTAGCTGTCAAGTCAGAGGTTCAAAGGCTGCTTGACGCCACCGTCATCCGCGAAGTCATGTACCCCAAATGGCTGGCCAACACGGTGCCGGTCAAGAAAATGAACGACAAGTGGCGCATGTGTATTGATTTCACTGATCTCAACAAGGCCACGCCAAAAGATAATTATCCACTGCCATGAATGGATCAGGTTGTGGATTCTGCGGCCAACGCCGCGATCATGTCCCTGTTGGATTGCTTCTCTGGATATCACCAGTGTTGGATGGCGAAGGAGGATGAGGAGAAAACCATCTTCATTAAACCCTTTGGAACTTTTTGCTTTGTCCGTATGCCAGAAGGATTGAAAAATGCTGGCTCAACATTCACCAGAATGACCGGGACAGTGTTTAAGCCGCAGATTGGCAAGAACATCCAGGCCTACGTCGACGACCTCATCGTCAAAAGTTCCAACCGGGCCAGTCATGTAAGTGATTTGGCTGAGACCTTCGCCAACATGAGGCGGGTCGGCTTGAAACTAAACCCAGAGAAGTGCGTGTTCGGGGTCACGAAAGGAAAAATTTTGGGGTGCCTCATTTCCGCCAAAAGAATCGAAGCCAACCCCGACAAGATAAGAGCAATCAAAGAAATGGAGGAGCCCAAGACGAAGAAGGACATTCAAAAACTGAATGGTCGGGTGGCAGCCTTGAACAGATTCATTTCAAGATCTACTGAGCGAAGCCTCCCATTCTTCAAGGCACTGAAGGGCAAGGGCGCGATCGAGTGGGGCCCTGAGCAAAGCAAGGCCTTCGTCGAGCTCAAGGATTACATCGAGAAAATGGCAATATTATCCCCACCTTCGCCGTCGGAACCACTTCTCCTATATGTGGCCGCCTCAAAAGCTGCAGTCAGCGCTGCTCTAGTCCGAGAGGTCGAAACTGAAAAAGGCAAGCTCCAATGCCTAGTCTACTTCGTCTCCGAAGCCCTGACAGGCTCAAAGCTGCTCTACTCAGAGATGGAGAAAATCGCCTACGCAGTGATCATGGCCACGCGAAAGCTCAGGCATTATTTCGAGGCACACAAAGTCACCGTGCTCACAGACCAACCCCTAAATGATCTGTTCATCAACAAGGAGGTTTCGTCTAGAATCGCCAAGTGGGCAACTGAGTTGTCCGAGTATACAATAGATTTTGGAAAGAGGTCGGCAATCAAGTCCCAAGTCCTAGCGGACTTCATCGTAGATTGGACTTCGCCAAGCAGTGTTACCGCTGACGAAGAGCTAGTGCCAGTTTAGGAGATCAGATGTGACGGAGCCTGGGGGCGCAAAGGTGTTGGCATCGCAGCCATCATTACCTCTCCAATGGGTATCAAGTTAAGATACGTCGCAAGGCTAGATTACAAAGACCCATCGGACAGGTGCACCAACAATACCACCGAGTACGAAGCCTTACTGCTGGGCCTCCACAAGGTGAGAGCCTTGGGAGCCAGCAATTTCCTAGTCAAGTGCGACGCCAAGGCCATCAAAGACCATGTTGAGAAAGAAAGTGAGGCCAGGGAGCCGGAGCTAGTCAAGTACCTTGCGGAGGTGCGCAAAATGGAAAGGCACTTCCGGGGATTCACTGTCGAGCATTTGCCTAGAAAGAACAACAGCGAAGCCGACGAGCTCGCAAAGAAAGCTGCAAGGGGGGGAGGCGATGCCTCCAGACGTATTCTTTGAAATCCTGACGGCCCCGTCCACAAGACCAGACAAGCAGCCGCTCAGCACAGTCAACGCAATTTCTAGTTTGGACTGGAGAGCTCCCATAATCGCTTTCCTCCGCGGGCACTACGAGCCAATCGAAACTCATGACCTCAAAAGAATGCAGGCACGGGCCAAAGGTTACATCCTCAAGGACGACGTCCTGTTCAAGCTGGGAGTGTGTGCACCATTGCTCAAATGCATCTCTCAGGATCAAGGCATTGAACTCATGAGGGAAATTCATGGAGGAATGTGCGGTTCGCACATAGCAGCGAGAGCTCTGGCAGGGAAAGCTTTCAGGCAGGGTTTCTATTGGCCAATGGCCATAAAGGATGCGGAGCACATCGTCAAAACTTGTAAAGCCTGCCAGTTTGCAGCAAAGCATCAGCAAAGGCCCGGTGCGCCATCACAACTTATCACGCCTACCTGGCCGCTGCAACGCTGGGGAATGGACATCGTTGGGCCGCTTCCCACAGCCCAAGGCAACTTCAAGTTCGCAGTGGTCGCAGTTGAATACTTCACCAAGTGGATTGAGGCGAGACCCCTCGCTACCATCACCTCAACCACCATCAGAAAATTCTTCTGGAAGTAAATCATATGTAGATTTGGAGTGCCCAAAGAGCTCACCGTTGATAATGGGAAGCAATTCGACTGCCAGGATTTCAGGGAGTACTGTCAATCAATTGGAACGAAGCTTTGCTTCGCGTCTGTGTACCACCCTCAGTCCAACGGCACGGTAGAAAGAGCCAATGGGCAAATTTTCTCAGCCATAAAGAAATGCCTTTTCGAGCAGAAGAAGGGAAAATGGGCGGATGAGCTATCGAGAGTTATTTGGTCACACAACACCACCGAATCGAGAACCACTAGATTCACCCCATTCAGGCTGTTGTACGGGGCCGAAGCAATGTGCCCTGAAGAACTTACCAACGAAAGTGCCAGAGTTTTGGCCGGAAGCTCTCGTGAGAGCGAAGAAGCTGACAAAGACCTCGTGGAAATTGACAGGCTTGACGCAGTCCAAAACCTGTTGAAGTATCAGGAAGAAACCAGAAGGTGGAGGAACAAGAAGGTATCCCTCAAAGACATTAAGATGGGAGATTTTGTCCTAAAAAGAAAGAAGAATGCCGATGCCGTAGGCAAGTTCCAATTTTCATGGGAAGGATCATACATGGTCTCAAGCTCTGTTCGAGATGGGGCCTTTCGTCTCAAAGATGAGGCAGGTGAGGAGTTGCCACATTCGTGGAATGTGGACAACTTGTGTAAATTTTTCCCGTAGTTCGTTTCAGTAGGAGCCTTTCGCATGGAACTATAAGTGCGGAGGACTCACCTAGTTTTACATTTTCCAGTCTTTACTTTCGCGCATTTTAAATTCAATAACAAGGCGGGTACTCTTTTCCTCACATAGGGAGGACTCTACTCTGGAGCGTGAGGTTTTTAACAAGGCAGCCTTGATGTAAAATTTATTTCCCGGCGAATGGAATACTTCCTCCCTAAAGATTTGTCGTGTTTCTTTCGCATAATTTAAAGTGCTATCCTAAGATAGCCCATCCCAAAAGAGGATGAATTAAAGTACTATTTTCGAATAGCCCTCTCCGAAAGCGAGAGCATTAAAGTGCTACCATGGGTAGCCCACCCACAAGTGATTGAATCGAGACGATTCACAAGAATCAATCCTTTAAAGAGCTGCTTTCTTTGCAGCCCGTCCATGAAGGACGTGCAAAAGCGAATCAACCTCGAATCGAAAACTCCCAAACGTGGACACCGCAGTCGCTAATTTTTGCAGAGACGTCGTTGCAAGCGACGCCTAATGCCTCAAAGGCGAATCTATTCAAAGCCGGAAACGAGTGTGTGTTGTCAAAAAACAGCTCAAAATCTGTAAAATTTGACAAGGGCAAGCAGTTTCTAGCCCTGCGATGTGTTTCACGCCTAGGCGTCGCATCACAGGCTAGTTTCGTTCCTAACAAAAAACTGCAAAGGAAAAGCGGATAAATTCAGCACCCTGCATCGCACAAAGCTTAATAAGCTAGCAAAATCGAAACCTCGTTAATTCGGTGGTCATAAGTAAAACGAATAAACTCTGGTTTCCCCTGCTTCCGAAGGGGGGGGGGAAGACGTTTTCTTTCGAAAACAGAAAGTTGAAAGCAGCGAAAACCTTAGTTCAAAATAACCAAAAATACTGGTACTACAAAGAGTTTTGAGCATCATCGTCAGCGCCTTGCTCTCGCATCATGTTTGTCAAAACGCGTCACACATAAATTTACATCACAACTGTCAAAAGTTTCAAAGGCCAACACGCCAATTCAGTTTTTAGCCTAGAACTATTTGGCCAGAGCAGAGGTAGGGCCCCGGGACAATTCCTCATGATGAAGGGGAGCCAGAGCCTAGATCCACCAGGCCGCCCTTGATTCTAGATGCTTCGCGGACAGGGACTCCAGGGATTCCTTGATCAACGGCGCCGTCGCTTGTCTTCGGCGGCCAATCTCTAAGGGGTCCATACGGCCCTAGAGTGGCGTCTGGTCCATGTGTCACGTGATGCTCACGAAGCTCCAGAGCCTGTTTCGCCTGCCCAAAATAGAACTATGAGAAGGAAGAAAGCATTAAGCATCAGCGCAAATGTTCACTCAACAAAAAACGATCGAAGCCAAAGCAAACCGAAAAGGCCTACCTTTGCCAAGCGGTCCACGGCTTTCTTTCGAGCGTGCGCTCGTTCACTTTTAGCCCAAAAGTTGCGAAGAATAATCTTATTGATTAGCTCCACCGTCTTGCTTGGGGCTGGCACCTCATCGGGTGAAGGGAATACGAAGCCTCGACTCCCGAAAGCTTTGAAATGGTCGCAACCTTGATGCTCGAGAAGATGAAGCAGCATTTCCGAACAAGTTGCCGCCCCATAATCCCCAATTTTACTCATGGTGTCGGGCAGGAGTTTCAGTTCACTATGCAACCACTCCACGAAGCTTGAAATATTGCCAGTAATTTTGAAGTCCTGAGCTTCGGCTCCAAAACTCTCCAAAGCCCGACGATACTCTGTCGCCAAATATGCCCCCCACTGATGGCAATATGCTTCGTTCTTTTCCAGAGTATCCTCAAGCTCGCCCTTCACCTTTTTCAATTCCGCGATAAGGTTGGCATTAGCCTCCAAAAGAATGTTCTATGCGTCATACTGCGTAACCATGTCCTTTAATTCCTTACGGCATTCTTCATAGCATTTTAAGCTCAACTCAAGCTCTTTCTTCAAAGCATTCAGGGCTTCCTGTTGCTTAGCGCGCTGGTCCGCCTGTAGACGAGACTCTTGTTTCAACTCCTCATTTTCCTCCTTTAGGCCCGGTTCTCGTCTTCTAGAAATTTTTGTCTGTCAAGAGAGGTCCTGTCCTCTGCAGCCGCCCTCTCGAAGTCTTTTTGACAGGCGACAATGCCCCTTGAAAGATAAGCGCGCACAATCTTCATCAAATCATCAGCGCTCAAATCTTCCAGGGTGCGCTCAAAATCTGCAAAAAAGTTGGCAATCATATTATTCACTCATACCCCTTCGTATAGCTGACATAGCGAAGGCACTCAGTCGAAACACTATAAATAAAGCGATAGGCGATGTTTCATACCAGGTTCTCCCAGCACAGATGCGAGACTTGCTCTTGATGCAGAGGGGTCCGTTTCAACTTGAGGAGTTTCCTTCTCCCGATCCTTGGCGCTCAAGGTGACTAGAGTCTTGGCCGCTAAAATTAGCACGAAAACGAAAGGCATAAGCAAATGGAATGCACGGTTTATAGGAAGGACACGAAAAACCACCTCTGAGTAAAAACATCATACCGGCTTCTTCAAGCTGAAGGACATTGGGTGTCGTCGCCGGCTCCGGTGCGACGCCATCAGCAGCTTTCGCAGCCACCGGGTCAAGATCATCTGACACCGGTGGCGGCGAACGAGATGTGTGTGCCGCGGATTCCCCAGCTTCCGGAGCATCCAGGTCGATTGGATCCTGGGCCTTCGCACCGAACCTTCACCTAGATTCATAGCAACAACCACTGAATCACATTGGGGCTGCGGAAGGGGAGCATCTGAACTCTTCACCACTAGAGCGTCGTCGTCGTCAATATAGCAAAGATCTTCAGATTCATCTACAACATCCACAAGGCCGGCCACACGCTCCTTTGGGGCTGCGTCGGCCATGACAATTTCCTTCTGAATCAACTCCGCCACGCGCTTGCCCCTGGCCTCGCGCGCCTCCAACTCCTCAGCATCAGCTAGGCCCGCCGGCGATGGCTCTTCCGTCAATTTCTGTGCTGGCCCCTTCGGAGGATAGTTAGTGCAGGGCTGGATCTGAGGCGTCGGCATGACATCAACGTCCTCACCAGTCTCCGCGACTGGGTCAGTCTGCGCCCTTTTTCCAGAGGTCTCGTCCTCGTCGGGCCCCTTCTCTTTGATCGTAACCCGCTTCGCCTTCTCTGTTGCTTCCAAAGGCCTCTTCTTCAAAGCCTGCCTCTTATCTGCATCACCGGCGAGAGAGGGGTCATGGATTTTCTTCTTTTCCCTCTCGGCCGCGGCCACCTTTGCCGCCTCAGCCTTGCGGCGAGCCAAGGTCTCATTAACTTTCAACAACTTTGTGGATTTTTCTGCAAGCGGAGGCAGGGTAGCTTTAGCAGCATCCGCCTTTTGCTTGGCCAAGATGTCTTGGGCTTTGGTGCTTTTCACTGCAGGTTCTGCTGCAACAACAATCTTACTTAGCTTACTCTTCCGAGAAGTTTCCACAGCCTCAGATCCAATGTTACCCGGTGGTTGCATCTTTTTGCTAGCCGTCGGGGGCACCGGGCGAGGCGAATAGGTGACACCCATCTCATAAAAAACTCGGTTAACCCGGCCTTGGTGCTTCAAAATCCTTTGAGCACACTCCCACTCTTTGTGGGTGAAATTTCCGATCATCTGAACAACTTTCCTTTCAACTTCAGCGACGACCTCTTCGTCGGTTTTATCAGCAGGTCGCTTGACATTAAATATGGGGCTTCGCACATCGTGGTCCAGCCCGGGCAGCCATTGCACCTTAAACGCCCATGACCCCCATCGGGGCTGGCACGGCCAGATCGGCGACCACAAACTCCACGAGAGCGTCTCGTGTAGTGATCACATAGTTGCCTGATAAAACGCACTTGTGCTGGCTGATGAGCGGCTAGCCTTCGTCAGCTCTGGCGACAGCTCGACCTCCAAATCGACCATACGACTCGCCAAGTCATATGTTTTCACTTCTTCCTGTTTCGAGTTTTGTCCCACCACTGCGATAGGGGCATAAAACCAGTAGGAGGTCCACCGGTTAGCCCACTTGTTTTTGTATGCTGGGGCTAACTCCACTGGAGCTTGATTCTTGCCTGGACGACGGGTCTGAAAGGTACAACAGCCATACTAAGCCTCTTTTTCTTCGTCATCGACAGTTATAAGCTTCCTTGCCCAGTGAATCTCAAAGTGGCAAACGAAGGTCTCAACATCATTGTCACCAGCAAAGGTCCGGCATGCCCACAGAAATTTCAATACTTGCGGAATGGAATTGGGCGTCAGCTGATGGATCTGAACGCTGTAAGCCGCCAAGATGTCCGCAAACTTCTTGGACACCGGCAGCCGAAGCCCCGCGGTAAAGAAATCCCAAAAGACCACACTCTCATTTTTCCGGGGTTTCGGCGTGGTTTCCTTCCCAGGTAATCGGCAGATTCCAGGCTCAAAGCAGCCCTCCAACCGCAGTGCATCCAAATCTGCCTGAGTCATCAAAGATCGACCAATGTAACAGGTCCGGGCTTTTGCCCCAGCCAGATTCTCCTCGGACCCTTCCGCAGCAACTTCCACAGCTGCATCAGCTTCTTCTCCTATCTTGCCCTCCTCCACATTGATAACCGCACGTTTTCCAGCATCTGTGTCGCTCAACATTATTTCGACATAACTCCCACCACCCGAACTGCTATTTTCATCGCTACTAGAGGTAGACGAAGTACTACCACTCTCGCGAGAGCTGGCAGACCAATCCAAACCAGAAATCTTACCAGACTCCGAGCTAGACGACGAGGTGGAAGATGTTGCGATGGCCTCCGTAGCTTCCGGCGCCGCTTGCTTCCCACGATTCGACGATGACCCTTCGTCCTCCATGACTATATTAGGGTGCCTAACGCAAGCCGTTTGATTCTCTTAGAATGGCGAACTCAAGCACGTAACACTGGAAACTAAAAAACGAAAATATGTATTCAAGCCAGAAGGAAAACTAACCTCTCGAGTCGACTGGGGCTTCCGCTGAAGCGACTCGCAAGAGGCAAAGGCAAGAGCAACGGGCAAAAAATCACAAGAGAGAAGTGAGGATGGAAATGGCAGTGGGCGTGCAGCAGCGTCGGCCCCCGTCTATTTATAGGTGGTAAACCGCAACGGTCAAAAATTTTGAACCTAACGGTAAAATGCAGCGCCTCGAGGGCATTTGAGGTATTTCAAGCAAGGCCCCCGGGAACCGCCGCCTGGGAAGACGTTTTCTTCCGCTTCGATTCTCGATCCCCAGGTTTCGCTAGCTCAAGTTTGCACCAAGGCAAACGCTTCGCCACCAAGGGGCTTCTGTTGGGGGGATTCGGAATCAAGCCTCTCGTATACTAAAAATAAAAGAATGACTTTAGTTGCCCAAGTTTCCATGCGAAAGGCCTAGCAGCGAAACCCCAGGAGCCTTTGAATTCTTTTCTGTTTTTCAGGATTCGTCTTTTGACCAGTACCCTTCGTCGCCAGCAGAGCTGCAAAATAAGCTCATAATAATACAGGGCGATGGGGTCTCGGTCAGGCTAATTGATTTCTTCCACGACGAAACCCCAGGAGTGAATCTTATTAACCCAGGGAATCTTGGCCTGGGATTCGCTCGGGGGGTTTCGTCGTCCCTAACTCCTAACGACTTCAAGTTTGAATGTGAATTCCTTGTTTCAGGTGACGAGAGGTGCCAGGCTAAAGGGGGATCTCCAAAAGATTGAAGGTTTCCTCCCGACAGGCGCATGTGATGAGAGCAAGAAAGGCGCCGCGATTTGCGGCGTGACATCATGAAGCGCCGATTACGTGGAGACCTAATTGGAGACTTCCCAGAAATAGCCTAGCACATTCTGTTTTGATTCGTTTTACACAAGGGTTTTCTCGGAATGTAAAAAAGCCCGTTCGCCTCCCTATAAAAGGAGATGAACGACACTTGTAAAGGGGATCGACTTTTGAGAAATCAACTGTTGAGAAAAGAGCTTTTGGCTGTCCTTTGTTCTGTGTTTTGGTTTTGGTTCTTGAGCTTTAGTTTTCCCTCATTGTTTGTGTGCGATAGCTTCGGCTATCCCCACAACACTGGACCCTCACATGATTAATAAACTTAAAGATGGATTTAAATTGCTTTCTAGTTATTTTTGTGGCCTTGCTGGGTACCAACCATAAGTGTACTCAACCTTACTAAATCGCTGTTCAGAAGAAGAAGGTGTCTGCCAGAAGATGGTGCTAGGCGTACGAAACCCCGAGTCGATTGCCTGTGAAGTTTGGAGCCTTTGCTTCCCAGGATTTTGCTGTAAATCTTTGATAATCTCTTTTCTTTATGTGATATTGTTTCTGTTATTCACTGATGATGTCACTATATGTATGGAACTAGATCCTGGCATACATATAGGTAACACTTGGTTTGTTTTGAAAACCGGGTGTGACATTCACCAAGGAGGGTCCTCCCTAGATTCGTCAATCCAAGGATCGGAAGCAAACTCCTAGGATTCTCCACCTAACCTATCGATCTAACCTAACACGAAGCATTAATTGCATACGAAGATAAACCTTAAAGATATATGAGTTATAGCATAAGGTTGATCGCATCCATGAACGTCGACAAGGTAAGGAGCAAGCAAGGGAAACTAAGGCCTATCGTCTTCTAGTCGTAGTTCTAGCCAAAAGAGCAGGCGCGACATGCATCTCATCCAAAGCCATCTTTAAACTACTATCCTCCGGTCCGATTCCGAAGACGCCCGCCTTTTAGAGCCACCGTCCTGTCACAATGCACTCCTATTCGTGCGGGTTAGCCTAGGGTGAGTTCAAGAAGAACAAGTTGAAAACGCTTTGTCGATCCGGTATGCACCTCTAGCCACCATGACTACAAAAGAACCCAAAGCAATCTATCTAGAATAGATTGAAGATGAAGCAAAGGCAAGCGAGAGCAAAATCATAAAAGGAGAAATCGTGTCGCTAAAAGATCGGATGACATGAAGTACTTTACTCACATAATAAACATGTTTAGATCATCTCCACCGAGTACATACCATTGATGACCTCAACTAACTCCGGAACTCCGCCATGGCTCAACCGTGCAAGGCGTCCATGGCGGCTAGGGTAGGCATAGGCCATCTCCTAGACAACTTCGAGGACTCGCGGCGGCGGTCGTCGCTCTCTCCTAGGTTTCGCCGAGTTCTTGTGGATGGATGCCGCCGAATTTTTGCGCGAGACAATTAATACCCCGAAGCAACCCTATTCCAAAGGGGGGCTCGAACCGCCACGAAAATGGGCTGGGTCGGTCCGCATGGGCCGGCCGACCCAGGGTCTTTTTGGCCCGTTTAGGGCCCATCTTTCGCGGGCGGGCTTCTCTTGCAATTGTGAGCTTTTGTCTTCACGATTGTGTGGCCTTTTGACGTCTTTATCCGCGTGAATAGTTAGGATGTCTTGTCGTCCAAGCCTCTGTATCTTCCGTCTGAGTCCTCAGAGTTTTGTGCCTTCACATTGTGGTCCTTGGGTCATTTGGAGTCATGTTCACCTCGAGTGTTGACTTGTACTGGGCTTCATGATCTTCTCGCAAAGTGCTCATTGAACTTCTCCAGGGAGTGCTCCTTTTAGTGCCTAAATCCCGCGTAAACAACATACTTCAAAGACCACATTCACAAGTGAACTTGTTACATCATTAGTTTGCCTAGTGGCGGGTTAGTTGCAAATCATAATCGAAACCAATGTATAACAAGTACTCTAGGTTGACAGAAATTTACCGTCAACATCTCCCCCATGCTTAAACCTTGCTCGTCCTCGAGTAAGTTTTCAATGGATATCAGCATTGTCTTTCATTGTTCATACCCTACACTTGATGACACATGAGAAATCATAATGATCTCCAAGTTTATATTTGTTAAATTCCATAATTTAACTAGCTTTCATCTCTATGGAGGGTAGATATAATTTAAGCTCTTTCCACAAGTAATCAATCATGCTCCATAAAATTCGAATAGGTCTTAGAAACTTTTGAAGTTAAGGACGAGGTGAATAAAAGAGCTAAACCAAGTACAAAAATTTAAACCTTCTTGCATCTTGCTAATGAACTCTCTCATCTCACAACTCTCTCAAGCCTACTTGATCTATATCCTTTCTCTCTCATGTTTGTAGGTGGAAGGGTTTTGTTTGGAGCTCATAGGAAAGTTTTTATCCTACCAAGATGCTAAAGTTGAGACTATTATCAAAACAAGGCAAGCTTCTCATGGACTTATCATGACTCATCAAAAAGGTCATTGGAAAAATAATGTTCACAAGGAGGGGGGAGAGAAAGAACTCACACTTTTAGATAGGTGGACATGTGCAAATGGAAAAGAATGATCCCGAGGCCCCAAAGAAGTCCTCGTTATCAGATTGCACATGGTTGGAAAAATGAGTATGGGTCTTGATCTTGAAGTCCTTGAAAAATCCTTAAGCAACCAGAGAACCGGGGGAGATTATTATTACTCTCTTTTTTTTCTTTTTCTTTCTTCTTCTTCTTCTTTTTTTTCTTTTTGACATGTGCGAGGTTCTTTGAATTTTTTTATTTTATCCTCTTATCTTATTCATTGTTTTATCTCTCCTAGAACTCTAATTTGCATAGTACCTACCTCCTCCCCCATGCTTAGACGTTTGCTCGTCCCCGAGCAAAGAGGAAGTGGTGTTAAGGTAGGTACCAGATGTCTTGATGAGAGGGAACTTGAATCTCCCCTTTGAAGCACCTTCTTGTGACGTGTCGTTTCTATACTCAAGTGATAGGTAGGTCAAGGAGGTTAACACAAAAGATGATGTTGGTTTAAAGGGTGGATATCCGACGAGATTTGCAAAGCTTCCGATGTGGGAGCTCACAATGCACGGATAGAATAGGCTAGCAAAAGATAAGTTACGCAAAAAACGGAATGACCAGCTTCTTAGTCATGTGCCAGAGAATTGAGTCTTGAATTATTCACTCAATAATAACTCTTGTAATGTATGGTTCCACTCAATATATAAGACTTTGGATAGGTAGAGCAAAATGCAAGAGGTATTAATGACAAGGTTAGCATGACTTTTAAAAGCAAAAAGTAATATGTCCTTCGACCCATCCAAAGTTTAGAGCATAAAGAAACCATGGGTCTTTATTTTTATGACGACCTCCACAAAAGATTAAGCTAGTATTTAATTAATTTCAGATTTGTATTGGAGAGAGCAATAGCTTAATCATGCATAAACAAGCACAAAGATTAAACAAGGCGGCAACGGTCATCATATACCAACGAGCAAGATCAAGCCAAAATTACTTCATCATGGTGAGCACAAGGTGATGACAATAAACAAAAACTAAAACTAGGTTGTACTCCTAGAAGCCATGTTATTTAACAAGTGAGACATACTAAAGTTGCAACTAAGGTTGTTGAAGACATATAGATATATACAAGCATTTAGAAAGACAAGGACAAAGAGAGGGTTGAGGAATTGTTACCGTCCTTTGATACTTGTGATGTAGCGTGCCCTCCCCCATGCTTAAGCATTGTGCCTAGCATGGAATAAGGAAGATCGGCATCCGCAATAATCGTGAACCTTGAACTCCATGCGGTCTTCTTTCGTCCACCAAGTCTTCCCCCCATGCTTAGCATGTTGCTAGGCATGGAAGATGATGAACCATCTAAAAATTCTTGAAGTCCTACCGTCATGCGAGGAGATCATCATCCCATTGTTGCCTTTGTTCATACTTCAATGTCCGCCCTTTGCCACGAGCCTTGATCCCGAATGTTTCTCATCCCATCTTCTCCTCCTTCCATGTTGTCTTTTATTGCTGGTTCATCTTCCATGAGTTTTTCTTCTACTTCCAGAACTGAATTTGTACTGAATAATAGCTCCATTGCAGAGTGCTTAAAATTATCTTTCCAGCGAGTGGTCATTCATCCTGATCGGACTCCGAACAAGAGAGTTACGCCCTTTTTACTTTGTTGGTGCAAGCTGTCCCAGGCTGATTTCAGAATGTGTGACGCCTAAAGATTTGGTTGTAACTTCTTGCACAGGTCTCCTAAAATGTTGATTCTTGATGAATTGGAAAGTAGACTTAATGGAGCACTTGAATATCCATTTTTTCCCTTTTGTACATCTCTGAACATGTGCTTAATCTTGATGAAAACAACAATGCTCCTTTCGGGATTTTGGAGGTGTTGATGATCTTGATTTCAGCTTTTATCACGAACTCATGGGAGTGATTTACCATGCCTGCAAAATAACTATAATGCACAAAGTACCCCTAAGGTGACGGTCGGGAATACTCACCCTATGCCAACAAACCATGACATCCATATGATCTTCACTTGTGGCATAGTTAATCTAGCGAAAATCCTAAAGGGTGTACGTGAGTGCAAGTGTGTATGCAAATGAGAGGATGGTATAAAAACAAAACAATGTTTACGCCAAATTCTAAGCTCCATGCTTACAAAGTGGATGCCAAACTTCTCCCTTGCTATAAAGATTTATTAACTAGGTCAAAACACCATGCTTATCCCAAGATTAATAACTCTTCATGGTGTAAGATAAGTAGGGCACATTGCAAAGTTTATAAACAATCCAATGCAATATGATAGCAAGGTATATAAAACTGAATGACGTGGGTCTCTAATCATGTCTAAACATCATGTTTACACAAGATTACAAAAAGAAAAATGCCCATATCGTCATATGAAGCATTAGCGTAGGTACGAAAGCACTCATCATAAAGCTTCACAAAAGATCCCAAGCTAACATAAAGTGGATGATGACAAAGAGATGGATGCAAAATGAAAATGCAAGATGTTAGCACAAGCAAACATTAGCAAGGTTTTAAAAACACTTTTGATGTGGTCTATAATAAGTAATAGACAAAGCTTGATCTCACACTTCATACGAGGTAAGCATTGTCAACAAGGAAGTAACCCATCGAAAAGAATCAATCAACCAAACTAATAAGGTTTAAGGGTAGGTTATGGTATCCTTTATTTTCGGCTCAAGCAAGGATTTTGAAGAGAGGAAGTCAAGTGTAGAAATTCTAACTAAGGTGGTGCTAGAGTCTTTCCACAAAACCTATGGTTTTAGGATGGCTAAAGGTGTGAAAGGTTTTCCTAAGGATTTTATGGGGAGGCTAGTCAAAGTTTTTAGTTAGAAGTGAGGAAAGAGATAGACTTGTTCAATCCGGACGGCAAACGGTCAACAAAATCAATCCTACCTCTATTGGCTATGGTTTTTGGTGGGGGCTATGGGAAGGCATAGGTTGATTGGCAAAGAGTTAGATCAACACAACATGCAATGCAATATAACATGGATGAACAAAACAACATGATATGGAGGTTGTCTAAAGAAAAAACAAAAGTTAGCCTAAATTAACTAGCCACAAGTTTAGAATCAAAGGATGGTGCCAACTTTATATATCTCCCTAAAAAGAAACAAAAGAAAAAGACTCTAAACTCTAATAGGCACACAAAAAGGTCTACAAGTTTTCCAAGATCAAATAACAAAGTGCTCCCTCAATAGTAATTAGATCATAATACATGGTGTTGTGGTTTTTATTAGAGCTATGGTACAATGTTACTTGATGGTTCGATTAAAGAGCACAATGAAGATGGTCATGTATATATATAAATAAAAGTCGGGTTGCTCCCGCAAAGCGCTTCATTTAAAGTCATAGAGCTCGACTTTCTCACATACCTTCTTATTGTTGCGGAGCCATGATCCTTCATGCAAGATTTGAAGGTGTTCATGCAGCCTTGATCCACTCTCCATGCTTTACACGATCACTTATGCTCGATGAGAGGCTTGCCCAATCGTCTCATTGCATCATCATCACCTTCTCCATCACACTTTATTGCTGCCTCTTCTTTCACAAATTTTCCTCTCTGTCCAGATCAGATCATGTAGAAAACAATAGCTTCCATGCATAGCGCATGAAATTGTCTTTCCATCAAATATTTATTGACTCCCAACGGACTCTGATCGAGTGAGTTATGCCCGTTCTACTCCGGCGCTGTAATCTGTCCAAATCTGATTTCAGACTGCGCATCGCTCAATGTTTTTGTCATATCTCTTTGTACGGGTCTTTAAATTCATCGATCTTGGATGCGTTGGAACCGGCACTTGATAGAGCTTCTGATTTTCAACTTTTTCTTCATTGTACATGTCTAACCAGGTCCTCAAGATTGATGAAAACAGCGACGTCCGTTTTTGAGGTTTGGTGACGGTGATGCACGGGTTTGCAATTCCTTTAGGTACGACTTCTCTCCTCTTAATTTATGTTTAATTCCCTGCATGGTTAGTGAAACTTGGGATTTCTCCCACAATTTGCTCTTTTAAGGTCACTAGCTTGACCGAGCACAAAGCAAGTCTAAGATTTACAAATCATATTGCAAACAAACGCATCCATAACTACAATTTATGACAAAGTAAGTTGTGATTAATTGTAGCACAAGTTTGCTTGCTCAGCGCTAAGCTCTCATTAGGCAAAGGTTTATTAGGCATGAGACAAATTTTAAGCACAACAAAGCCTCTTTATCACTCTCAAGAAATTCTAACCTATCACGATCATCATAAGAACAAGGCATAATATTAAATCAACCTTACTATTGGATATGAATCATAGATATATCAAAACTCCAAAAGTATCTTGAGAAGTTAATTTGTACCTTGACCTTCGAGCTTTTCATCGTGAGTGGTCTCTCGGAGTTGAAAGCAAACAATCTCCAATGATCGGTGGTTTGCATAATATTTTCACAATTCCTTCATTCGTGCCACACATCATCAAGCTTGCCTTGTGTGGACTCACTCTTCTTATTCATTTGTGGGACTTCACACATGTCTCAAATATCTTCATGTAACTCCATGATCCTTCGTGTGGGAGCCCAGAGTATCCGCGTCGTGATTTGCTTCTAACATCTCCTAGCGCCGGATGTTGTCAACTTGTGCCTTCTTTTGCCAATTCTCATGGGGTCTTTGTTTTGTTCCAAACTTCTGAATTTCATCTCATGTGGTCCAATGAAAGCGTTGCCTAAGCTTCTCTTCGTTGTCGTCGTCCTCATCTCCACTATCTTGTTCTTATCATGTTGCTGCTGCCTCTTTTTCATGGATTTTCCCCTGTATACATAACAGAACATATACAAAAATATTGTTCCATTGAAAACTTTATTAAATTACCTTTCCAACGGGTACTCATTCATCTTAATCGGAACCCAAATGAGGGAGCTATGGCCGTTTTGTTTCCCCTCTTGCATGCTGTCCAGAAAATTCCAGAACGCGCAACCTTCGGTAATTCGGTCATATCCGCTTGTAGGAACCTCCGATTAACTTGATTCTTGATTCGTTGGAAGCGTAACCTCATGGGGCTTCTAAATATCTAAAGATATCCTGTTTTTCTCCCTTGAGGTTGTGCAGATATGGATGCGAACATAGACTTCTTGCGTAACGATCCGAAAATGTTGACGACCTTGATCTTGTGGTCTTTTGGGCGTTACGTCCCGTCTCCTTCGGCTTTAAGTCATCGCCATTGCTGAACCAGTGAGTAGAATGATGGCAATGGTGTGTCTTCTTCATGATTTTGCTTTAGCCAAAGTGATGGGTACTTCTTCCGCAACGTGATTGCTTCCAACACCTATTGCTTGGACAAACAAACCTCCATGAAACATTAGTCTTAAAACTTTAATTGACACATTGACATACCTTGTTTAACATCACTCGTGTAGGGTGTGGACTCAATAGAGGATGATGGGACACTAACAAAAGCTAGCACCTACCACTAAAGAGTGAATCTTGATGTAGTCATCATCTTGTCGGAGTGGATTGTGAACTTCTCGAACGTCTTGTGTCTAGCTTTTCACCTACTTTAAAGGACACAAACAAGAAAGCAAGCATATATGCAATAATAAAAATTAGGGTTAGTCAAAGAGATAGATGGATCGCCATAGGGTTCGAGTTGCTGATCCCCGGCAACGGCGCCAGAAAAAGGGGCTTGTTGACGGTTTAAAACCGTGCTCAAGTTCACCACAAGCTTGGTGCCTTTTTCACCAAGGAGGGTCCTCCCTGGATTTGTCAATCCAAGGATCGGAAGCAAACTCCTAGGATTCTTCATCTAACCTATCGGTCTAACCTAACACGAAGCATTGATTGCATAAGAAGATAAACCTTAAAGATATATGAGTTATAGCATAAGGTTGATCGCATCCATGAACGTTGACAAGGTAAGGAGCAAGCAAGGGAAACTAAGGCCTATCGTCTTCTAGTCATAGTTCTAGCCAAAAGAGCAAGCGCGACATGCATCTCATCCAAAGCCATCTTTAAACTACTATCCTCCGGTCCGATTCTGAAGACGCCCGCCTTTTGGAGCCACCGTCCTATCACAACGCACTCCTATTCGTGCAGGTTAGCCTAGGGCGAGTTCAAGAAGAACAAGTTGAAAACGCTTGGTCGATCCGGTATGCACCTCTAGCCACCATGACTACAAGAGCACCCCAAGCAATATATCTAGAATAGATTGAAGATGAAGCAAAGCCGAGCGAGAGAAAAATCATAAAAGGAGGAATCGAGTCGCTAAAAGATCGGATGACATGAAGTACTTTACTCACATAATAAACATGTTTAGATCATCTCCACCAAGTACATACCATTGATGACCTTAACTAGCTCCGGAACTCTGCCATGGCTCAACCGTGCAAGGCGGCCATGGTGGCTAGGGTAGGCCTAGGCCATCTCCTAGACAACTTCGAGGACTCGCGGCGGCGGTCGTTGCTCTCTCCTAGGTTTCGCCGAGTTCCTGTGGACGGATGCCGCTGAATTTTTGCAGCGAGACTATTAATACCCCGAAGCAACCCTAGTCCAAAGGGGGCCTCGAACCACCATGAAAATGGGCTGGGCCAGTCTGCATGGGCCGGCCAGCCCAGGGGCTTTTTGGCCCGTTTAGGGCCCATCTTTCGCGGGCGGGCTTCTCTTGCAATGGTGAGCTTTTGTCTTCACGATTGTGTGGCCTTTTGACATCTTTATCCTTGTGAATAGTTAGGATGTCTTGTCGTCCAAGCCTCTGTATCTTCCGTCTGAGTCCCCGGAGTTTTGAGCCTTCACATTGTGGTCCTTGAGTCATTTGGAGTCAGGTTCACCTCGAGTGTTGACTTGTACCGGGCTTCATGATCTTCTCGCAAAGTGCTCATTGAACTTCTCCCGGGAGTGCTCCTTTTAGTGCCTAAATCCTGCGTAAACAACATACTCCAAATACCACATTCACAAGTGAACTTGTTACATCATTAGTTTGCCTAGTGGCGGGTTAGTTGCAAATCATAATCGAAACCAATGTATAACAAGTACTCTAGGTTGACGGAAATTCACCGTCAACAAGGCGCTCATCGAGCAGGCGGCCGTACAACAGGCCGAAAGCTCGGCGTCCTGCATACGCCACCAAGGTAGCACGCGGGACGATGAAGGTGCCCAGGGCAAAGAGGCATCCATCCACGCTGATGGCGCGACGGGGCGACCAGCCAACCAGGGCCGAACGCCGGTTAGGGAGCGGATCCTTGACACGTGCGGACAGTCTCAGGACGGTGACGCCTGCAACGTCACCAACACTCGCCGAACAGGCAACACAGAAGCACGGGCGGTGGTGGGCTACCACCCCCGGCGGGGCGGGCGCTACGACAGCTGCGAGGACCGCTCACCGACGCCGGAACCCCCAGGGACCCGCGTGTTCAGCCGGGAGATCCGCACGGCGAGCTTCCCTCAGCGTTTCCGCCAGCCCACCTCGATCGACAAGTATAATGGGGAGACGGACCCCCGAGTATGGCTCAACGATTACTGCCTAACGTGCTAGCTGGGCGGCGCCACCACTGACGAGGTCATCATCCGCAACCTGCCGCTACACCTCGCGGACTCGGCTCGGACGTGGCTCGAGCACCTGCCGCCCAATCAGATCCACAACTGGGATGACCTGGTTCGCACGTTCGTGGGGAACTTCCAAGGCACATACGTGCGCCCAGGAACTCTTGGGACCTGCGGGCGTGCACCCAGAAGCCCGACGAGTCGCTCCGAGACTTCATACGACGCTTCTCCAAGCGCTGTATTGAGCTCCCAAGCGTAGCCCAGTCCGAGATCGTGCATGCTTTCCTCGAGGGCACAACCTGCCGGGACCTCATGCGCGAGCTTGAGCGGAGCCCGTTGGTCGACTCCAACGAGCTGTTCGACATCGCCACCAATTTCGCTTCCGGCGAGGAGGCGGTGGGGGCCATCTTCGATGGCAAGAAAGGCAAGCGTGTGGACGACGTGCCCGCGGAGAGCAGCAAGTCCAAGGAGCCCCAGCAGAAGCATAAGCGGGGCAAGAAAGGCAAGAAGCCTCGCTGTGAGGCACGCGCGCAGGGCCACAACGACGACGGGGACGAGGCCCTCGCGGTTGACCCGCCCCGAAAGGGGCCTCGAGCGGCCCCTCCAGGCCCCGGCGTGTTCGATGACATGCTGAAGAAGCCGTGTCCCTACCACAAGACTCCGATCAACCACACCCGCGAGCAGTGCGACATGCTCAAGAAGTACTACAGCCGCACTGCCGCTAAGGATGGCGAGGCTAAGAAGGACGGTGGTGACGGAGATGCCGACGGTGGAGAACATCTTCCTCATCTTCGGAGGACCGACCGTGGATATGTCCAGCAGCCAGCGCAAGCGGGAGCAGTACGAAGTCCTCGCGGCAGAGAAGGCCCCCCTCCTTCCTCGACTGGTCAGAGGACGCCATCACCTTCAGCCGAGAGGATCACCCAAACCACATTCCCAGCCCAAGCCAGTACCCACTGGTTGTCGATCCAGTCATCGGCAACTCGCGGTTCTCCAAGGTGCTGATGGACGGAGGCAGCAGCCTCAACATCCTCTACGCCCATACCCTGCGGCTGATGGGGATTGGGTTGGACCAGCTGCGGTCCAGCACGACGCCGTTCCATGGCGTCGCGCCGGGCAAGCGCGTCTAGCCCCTCGGGCAGATCGATCTGCCTGTTTGGTTCGGCACGCCGGACAATTTCCGCAAGGAAACGCTCACCTTCGAGGTGGTGGGGTTCTGGGGCGCATACTATGCCATCATCGGGAGGCCGTGCTACGCCAAGTTCATGGCGGTCCCGAACTACACGTACCTCAAGATGAAGATGCCGGGGCCAAAGGGTGTCATCACAGTGGGCTCGTCGATCGAGCACACGTTCGACTGCGACGTCGAGTGCGTGGAGCACGCTGAGGCACTGGTGCTTGACGAGACGCTCATCGTGAACCTGGAGAAGTTGGTCAACGAGGACCTCGACTCCTCTGCCAGGCACGCGGGCAGCTTCGAGGCTGCTGAGCAGACCAAGGAGGTGCCCCTCGACCCTGCTACCTTCGAGGGCAAGGCGTTGAGGGTCAGTTCCACTCTCGACCCGAAATAGGAAGTGGTGCTCGTCGACTTTCTCCGCGCCAACGCCGACATCTTTGTATGGAGCCCCTCGGATATGCCAGGCATTCCGAGGGAAGTCGCCGAGGACTCCCTTGACATCCTACCTCACTCCTGAGTCATGCAACAATGGCTGCGGTGCTTCGACGAAGAGCGACACCGGGCGATCGGAGTGGAGCTGTGGAAGCTCCTCGAGACCGAGTTCATCAAGGAAGTCTTTCACCCTACGTGGCTAGCTAATCTTGTACTAGTTAAGAAAAAGAATGGGAAGTGGAGGATGTGTCTAGATTACACTAGTTTAAATAAAGCATGTCCTAAAGTTCATTTTCCTTTGCCACGAATTGATCAGATCATCGATTCAACTTCGGGGTGTGAGCTTTTATGTTTCCTTGATGCCTATTCTAGGTACCACCAAATAAAGATGAAGGAGTCCGACCAGCTCACGACTTCCTTCATCACGCCGTTTGGGATGTTCTGCTATGTAACGCCCTCGTTCGGCCTCCGAAACGCGGGCGCTACGTACCAGCGATGTAAGCAGCACGTCTTCGGAGACCACATCGGGCGGACCGTTGAGGCTTACGTAGACGATATAGTTGTAAAAACCAGGAAGGCGGACGACTTGGTTAACAACCTGCGCATTGCGTTCGATTGCCTGCGGGCCAACGGAGTTAAACGGAACCCTGAAAAATGCGTCTTCGGGGTGCCGCGAGGCATGTTACTAGGATATATCATTTCCCAGCGGGGCATCGAGCCCAATCCCAAGAAGGTCGCGGCCCTCGACCGGATGGGCCCGATTCGAGACCTCAAGGGGGTCCAGAAGGTGTTGGGGTACCTTGCCGCCTTAAGCCGCTTCATCTCGCGGCTCGGCGAAAAGGGCTTGCCCCTCTACCGGCTCTTGAAGAAGCACGAGCGATTCTCCTGGACCGTTGAAGCACAGGAGGAGCTTGACAAACTCAAGACAACGCTCGCCCACGTGCCAATCCTAACGTCACCCCAGGGCGGCGAGCCCCTATACCTCTACGTCGTCGCGACCACCCAGGTGGTCAGCGCCGTCATCGTGGTGGAGCGTACGGAGGAAGGGCATGCTCTACTAGTCCAAAGGCCTGTATAGTACGTCAGCGAGATGTTGTCTGAGACCAAGGCACGGTATCCATAGATCCAGAAGCTGCTCTACGTGATAGTGCTCGTGCAGCGCAAGCTGCGGCACTACTTCGAGGCCTACCCGGTCACGGTGGTCTCCTCATTCCCGTTGGGGGAGATCCTCTGTAACCCGGATGTAGCGGGCGAGATTGCCAAGTGGTCCGTGCAGCTCATGGGCGAGACGCTCGCCTACGCGCCGCGCAATGCGATCAAGTCCCAGATCCTGGTGGATTTCGTCACTGAGTGGACGGAAACGCAACTGCCACCACTGCAAATCCAGGCCAAATGCTGGACCCTCTACTTCGATGGGTCAGTGATGAAGACGGGGGCAGGCGCGGGCCTTCTCTTCATCTCGCCCCTCAGGGAACATATGAGGTACACGGTACGCCTATATTTCCCTACGTCCAACAACATGGTGGAGTACGAGGCTCTCCTTTGCGGCCTTCGAATTGCCATCGAGACGGGCATCAAACACCTCGATGCCAGGGGAGACTCACATCTCATGATTGACCAAGTCATGAAGAACGCGAGCTGCCACGACGACAGGATGGAGGCCTACTGCAACGCCGTGCACGCTCTCGAGGACAAGTTCTACGGTATTGAGCGAAATCACATCCCCCTCAGGTACAACAAAGAGGCAGACAAGCTCGCCAAGATTTCGTCGGGGCGAAACACCGTTCCCCTGAATGTCTTTGCACGAGACGTTGCGAAACCATTCGTCAACCTAGAAGCATCACCCTCGAACCCGGAGGAACCCTCGGGGGCTCCCTCAAGTCCGGCCAGCGCGGAGCCCATGGATGAGGACCCCTTGAACGAGGCGTTTGTGCTATCCCTGCTCGAGGGTTACGGGGCGGATGAGGCCGAGGCCATGGAGACAGAACCAACCCCCCGCGCGGAGGATTGGCGGGCCAAATACCTCACCTGGATGGATCGAGGGGAACTCCCCCCGGATCGGTCCGAGGCCAGGCGCATCGCTAGGATGGCCAAGTCGTTCGTCCTCATCGACGGCGAGTTGTACAAGCGCGTCGCGCCCGGCGTCCTGCAGCGGTGCATCCCCATCCTTCAAGGCTGTGAGCTCATCCGAGACATCCACGCGGGCGTATGCAGCCATCACGCGGCACCGTGCACCCTCATGGGCAACGCGTTCCGCCAAGGTTTCTACTGGCCCACCGCGGTCGCCGATGCCAGCAAGGTCGTGCGCACCTGCGAGTGGTGCCAGTTCTACGCCCGCAAAACCAACCTCCCAGCTCACGCCCTCTAGATGATTCCTGTCACATGGCCCTTCGCCGTGTGGGGGCTAGACATCGTCGGGCCCTTGCGAAAGGTGTCCAGGGGCTACACCCACCTGCTGGTCGCCATAGATAAGTTCTCCAAATGGGTCGAGGTGCGCCCAATCACAAACCTCAAGGCAGAGCAAGCCGTATCGTTCTTCACCAACATCATCCACCGGTTCGGGGTGGCCAATTCCATCATCACAGACAACGGGTCCTAATTCACCGGCAGGAAATTCCTAGAGTTTTGTGACAAGTACCACATCCGCGTGGATTGGGCGGCCGCTGTACATCCACAGACCAACGGTCAAGTGGAGTGGGCTAACGACATGATCTTACAAGGCCTCAAGCCCAGGATTTTCGACATACTGAACAAGTCTAGCCAAAAATGGCTCCAGGAACTGCCAGCAGCTGTTTGGAGCCTAAGGACCACCCCGAGCAGAGCCACAGGATTTACCCCATTCTTCCTGGTTTACGGCGCAGAGGCAGTCGTCCCCACGGACTTGGACTACGGGTCGCCCAAAGTCAAAAGCTATGACAAAAGTGCCAACCGGCGAGCCCACGAGGACTCACTGGATCAATTGGATGAGGCACACACCATGGCCCTGATGCACTCCGCAAGGTATCAGTAGGCGCTGAGGCGATACCAAGCCCGAAAGGTACGGCGCCGAGACTTCCACGAGGGGGACCTAGTCCTGAGACTGCGCCAAGACAATCGCGGCCGCCACAAGCTATCGCCTCCATGGGAAGGACCCTACGTCGTGGTCAAAGTGCTCAAGCCCGGCACCTACAAGCTGGCAAATGAGGACGGCGAGGAGCTCACCAACGCTTGGAACATCCAACAGCTACGACGCTTCTACCCTTAGAAAGGATTTCCAAGTTTCTTTTCGTTATTTATATACCCAACACCCCAGTTGGTTGTACAGATGTAAATTCCATCGATTAATAAAGTAAAAGGGCGACTCGGCTTTCCCCCAAAAAACAAGTCCCCCTCGGGGGCTACTATGGGGGGCATCTTCGCCCCCAAAAATGGTCCCATTTTTTCGCAAAAAAATCAAGCCTCAAATACGCTAAGTACGACTCAACCCGAGCCTCAGGCGAATTTATGCGGGGCACGAGCAGCCAGATGGCAAAGACGCACAAGTCAGAGATAGCCTACGCCTCCATAAGGTTACGACCCTTCTCCCTTGAGTCTTAACCAACAAGCTACTCGTGGAATCGAACTCTCCCAGCTCAAATTCGCCCAAGCAAAGGAAAAAGAGATGGAACAACGTAATAGGCGAGACAAAAATAGACACGCAAAACTTACAAACATTCAAACCTTCTTAAGTTCATTACAAAAGTCACACGGCTCGAGTTCTAACTAAGAGATTCAAAGGGCTTGAACGCCCAACTATTTTCAAGTCTCAGGGCCACCAACTGGGGGAGCATTCGGGAAGAGGAACTCCATGAAGTCTTCAGCAAGGACGTTGGCGGCAGGCGTGGCGAGTGTGTCCACGCGGTTCATCTCCACCTCGTCATCGACGCCGACGGGAACGACGTAGCCGGTGGAGATAGCCTGTTGACGATAGATTATCGTATCAAAGTTCATATGGATTTGCAAGCGGACAAATCCCCCGTCGTAGTCAAGGGACCCGCCTTCCCTCGAGTGGTGAACCTAAGGTATCGAATCCGTGAACAATGTGCAACGCAAGGATTCAATCTGGTAAAGCAAAGAAAGCTATCTTATGAAGAACCAAATTGCATCTAATCTACTAACTCATAAAGGAAACACATCTAATCTAATCTACTAAAGAGGTAGCAAGAGAAAGCAAGATATAACCGATCTAGAGAGTCTAGATCATGCTTATGTTGTAGCTCCAAACAAGATAGATGAAGATAGGAAAGCGAATCTCATTAAAATCATCTTTAAACCGTGGCCTCCGGTCCGATTCTGAAAACGCCCGCCTTTCAGAACCCCCGTTCTGTCACAACGTATTCCTATTCATGCGGGTAGTCTAGGGCGAGTTCGATAAGAACAAGTTGAAATCACTTGGTCGGTCCGGTATGCACCTCTAGCCACCGCGGCTACAAGAGCATCCTAAGCAATCTATCTTAAGTATAGATTGGGGAAGAAGCAAAATCAAGAAGAAAACAAAATCATCGAGAAGGCACTTGATCGCTAGAAATCGGATTCACTATAAAAACTTCACCATGAATGATTACATGAACAAGATCACCACCGGGATCCTACCTCGATCTTGATCCTTGCTCCGGAGCTCCGACGTGGTCTTCCATGCAAGGTTCCCACGTCGGCTAGGGAGACCCTAGACAACTAGCACGACCCTCATCTCCGAGATGGTGTCCCTTAAGCTTCTCTGCTCCTTGGTGGCGGATGACGAATTGATTGATGCGTGGCTCTCGGTCAGGGGGCTATAAATAGCCCGAGATGCATCCAGGTCAAGGGGGGGCGACTGGGCCTCGAAATGGGCTGGGCCCGCCGGCCTGGGCCGACCGGCCTGGGCCCACTTCGGCCCAGTTCGTGGCCTCCTTCGCCCGGTGTTGTTTCCCAAGTCTTCTATATCCTCCCCCCTTCTGCATGTGGGCCCTTGTCGTCAGTTTCTCTCCGAATTGGACGAAGCTCCTTGTCTCGCAAGATTCGACACTTTTCTGGCTAGGTCCTCGGAGTTTGTCATCTTCTCGGGCTTGGTCATTGGGCTTCGTGGAGTCGTGTTCACTTCAATGCTTGACTTGTACCAGGATTCAAGGTCTTGTTATGAGGTTCTTAATGAACTTATCCCGGAAGTCTTGCTTTCAACGCTAAAACCCTGCATAAACACTAAACTCCAAAACTGACATGCACAAGTAACTTGTTATACCACGGGGGTTAGTACCAAGGGATAAGATATAAAATTCATGCCAACACCGAAGGTAAACTCATGGCTAGGTTGACGGAATTTCACCGTCAACATAGCCCCGAGGTTCACCCGGTAGTGCGACACCACCACGCCGAGGGCTTTGTGGACCCCCAGGTGAAGGGCACGGCGCATGCGCTGAGTGACGTGCCCGCCCAGAGCGTGGAGATGACTCGCCACAGAGCTCCCGGTCTGCGCCTCGCCTTCCTCAATCCCCTGGCACGCCTCGAGGGCGGCGACCTGCAGTTCCTCCAGCTCCTGCTGAGAAGAATTGTAGGCCGTCTGGATGACTTGTGCCTGGGCCGCTGAGTTTCCAAGAGCTGTTTGCAGGTCTGAAAACCGAAACACAAACGAAGTTGGGAGCGAATCCCAAACGGACCAAGCCAACAAATGAAGGGTAGGAAAGATGACTCACCCTCGACCTGTTTCTTCTCCATTTCGAGGGCCGCGCGCGCGGTCTCAGCCGCCCATTGCAGGTCAAGGATCATTGCATCCTTTTCCTCGCCAGTCTGGTGCTGATCCTCGTAGGAGATGCTCAGCTGGTTTAGCTCCCCGTTGAGCCGCGTGACTTCTTCGTCCCGCAGCTTGAGGGTCGCCTGCGCCTTCTCGAGCGCAGCGCGATCCTGCTGGAGTAGGCCCTGCGCCTCCTCCCGCGCTATGCGCTCACGCTCGAGGGAAGCCTGGGCCTCAGCAAAAGCGGTCCGCCCCTGCTAAAGCTGAGGCTCCACCTGCTGGCTCGCGCCCCGCTCCTGCCGGAGTTGCTCCTCCATCGCGGCGAGTGAGGTGACCCTCTCCGCCAGGTCGACCCTCAGCTACTCATCCTCCTTGGTTTTCTCCTCGGCCTGGCTTTGCCAGGACCACACCCCCTCGAGGGTTGCGAAGTCCTGTTAGAGCTGGGCTCGAGCAGAAGCAAGCTCCGTCTCAAACTCCGCCGCCACAGCCCGCACCGCGGCCAGGTCCTCGCGTGCCTTCCGCAACGCCTCGTCCCGCTCCAGAAGCGCCGCCCTCACCTTCTCAACCGCGGAGGCGACTTCCACAGCCTGGGCACCCTGGTCCAGGAGCTCGTCCCGCACAATCTGCAGCAGATACTCCAGCCACCCGTTGTCGGTCCGCAGGGCCTCGACGAGGGCGTCAAGGGCGTCGTACTGGTCCCGGTACCAGTCGCGATCGGAGCTCAATCGGGCGAGGTGATCGTACCTCTCCTGAGCTCGACCCTCAGGCTCCTATTACCGGCGGACAAGGTGCGGGAAAAAAATGAAGTCAGGAGACACGTGACCACAGAAGAGACGAGGGAGAAAACTCCAAATTCAACAAAAAATACGCACCTGGAAAATCCGCCACGCGGGACCCCCATGGATCCACAACATCTCGTTCAGCGTGTTGTTGAGCGAGGTGCCGTGGTCTCGAAATTCTTGCCACAGCTCCTGCTCGGCCTGGGCCTCGTCGAAATGGGCCGGCGGCGCGCCGGCTAGACCCCGCTCTTGCTCTGGGCGCGCGACGACGGCGTCGGGGGCGGGCGGGGCAGCGTGTGACGACGGGGCCTTGGTGCCATGCATAGCGGCATCATGCAGCCGTCCTCCCACATCACAAACACCCCCGCCGCAGGCTCAGGTGTTGGCACGGGCCAGTTCTCCCATTGGACCCACCCGGGAGGCCGGGCGTCATCGTCAGGGATGTCCACCACGGTCGCGCGGACGCCCGTGGTGGGGGCAAGCGTTGGTGGTGCCATCATCACCGCGGTTGTCGCCGCCGCGGCCGCCGCTTCCCGCCGCGGCCCCGTGGCCGTGGTCGTGCCGTGCGGCGGCACACCCGTTGCCGCAGCGCTTCAAGCCGCCCGTGGCGCCCTCGACGAACGCCGCCTCGTCGGCACAGACGTGTCCGACTTGAGCGCCTTAGCAGGCGCAAGGGCGGGGACGGACGACGTCACCCTGCCAACGAAAAAAATACAAGAATGAGCACCAACCCCTCAAAATCAGGGGCACACGGGGAAAATGCTACTTGCCTCAAATTGGAAAAGCCGCGCTTCCTTTTCCTCGAGGGTGTGGGAGGCGCCGCTGCGGCGCCCGTCGTCACCGCCGCAGCGCTCGCAGGCGCCCCCGCAACACTCGTCGGTGCCACGGCCGGCGCGCGCGACCTCCTCCCCCGATCGCCCCCGGGCCGCGGACGCCTCCGCGCCGCGCCGCGGCGCTCGCTCCAATGCCGCCTCCGCAGCCCGTGGCGACGGGGGTGGGGGAATCCACCTCTCAGTGGGGCCCATCCCCCGTTGCTCTCCTCTTCTTCCTCCTCTCATGACGATGAGTTCTCTGGAGTCGCCGGGGAAGAGATCCCTTGCTGCTCACGCAGCCGATAATCCTCACTCTCCTGCTCTCGGCGCTCCTGCTGCCGGATTCTCCTCTCCTTCCTGTGTGCCGCTCGCTCCTGTTCCCGTCGGCCGCGCGCGCGCGCGGCGGCCGCCCGGGCCCGGGTGTTGGCGGGTCCGATCACGCGGCATCCACAGTCACCCTCTGATAATGACATCCATCAGGACCGCACCAATGCATCGCAAGAGATCGAAAGGGAAGGAGCAGCCCACTCACTACTGGGGCGTCGGGGAGCATGATGAACAACCAGATTTCGTCACGACTGTTCGACACGGACCTAAGGTTGACCGCGCGCCTCGCCCTCGTCGTCGCGTACTCCTGAGGAAAACGCTCGGGCAGCAGCTGCGAGCGCGCCATGCCGTAGGGTCGGCCTCTTCGGCCATCTCGAACATGCAGAGCTCCCACTCCATGAGGGGGACGATCCGCCGGTGATGAAGGTTGGTGAGGACCGAGGCCGCCCCTAGTCCGACATCCGCTAGACCCTTTAGCGTGTTGAGGAGCGACTTCAGCCGCTCCTGGCGCGAGGAGGGAGACACACCGTGATGCCAGGCATCGGTCTACGCCTTCAACACCTTGCCGGTGTAGGGGGGAGGCCAGCGCCTTCGTTGCGGAGGTAGAACCACCCCCTCTCCCACTCCGCGTTGTTGGACGTCATCGTGCACAGGGGGTACAACTCCCTGCGTGAATCTCGCACCGAGAACGTCAGGCCACCGGCGCGCACCGCCCGACGCACTCGCATCTCGGTCGTGGCGATGGTGTGTAGCTCCACGCAAAACAAGTGGATCCAGAGGTCCCAATTCACGGGGACCCCAAGGAACCCCTTGCAGATGCCGACGAAGGTGGTCGCATGTGAAATCGCATTGGGGGCGAAGTTGTGAAGCTCCACCCCGTAGTGGTAGCACAGTCCCTGCATAAAGCGGCTCGCTTCTTGGTGAAGCCACGCTCGTGGTGTCTGATGAAGCTAACGACGTAGCCGTACGGTGCGTTGGGCTCCCAGTCCGTCACCGGCGGAATGATCCACACCGGGGGCGCCCCCTCCATGTTTGGTGCCAGCTGACCACCATTCACGAGCTCGTGCAAGGCGAACTCCGTCACCATCGACCGAGTCCATGGCAGGGGGTGTCACACCCGATTTTACAAGGAAAACCGAATGCATCTCATATGTGCACCAGGATCAATTTACACACACATGATAGACAAAACGAGAGTAATACCATTGCTGTAACAAAACGTACAAGAGTTTAAACCAGTATGATAATCATTATTACATCCATAGGGGTGGACTCGAAGGTCCAAACACGACGATAACTAAACGACGACGAGCAACTCCATCGTTGACATCCACAGGCATGATGACTGGGGGGATCCGCATGCCTAGAACTCCTCGTAGTCGCTCCAATACTCGTCCTCACCTCCGACGTTCTCCTCTGAACAGCGGTAAGCAAGGGTGAGCACACTTATGGTTGGAGCTCAGCAAGTGGGGGAAACAATGCAAGGCTTTCAAAGATAGGCTATGGTTCACAGCGGTAAGCATTTTATAAGTTGGTCAAGTTTTATTAGCAAGCACCTAAATTACTAGATGTAAGTGTATACCAACCCACTTAACCTTAAAAGAAACCTCAAACCAAACCTCCAACCCATGATTTGCATTAATCTTCAAGTTTATTAATCATGTGAGGGTCCAAGCCGCTCGTAACCGTGAGCACGGCTGATCGATCGGTTTACACTCTGCGAGAGGTTGTACACTTTACCCACGGTTCGTGTTCCCCAACTTGCACGGGTTAGCTAGACCCTTAAACACTTCCAAGGTGAGTGGCTAGGGGTCCACTACGAAGCCTTTACAAAGGAAAGAAGAGAAACCAACGGCCCGCAACGATTCTGACGGCGGAGCGGACCATAACCCTCCCTGGTGGTTAACACCTTAGCCAAGGCTGCTACCCCAAAAGGACCGGGCTATACCCCTTCAACTCCGGCCCCCGTGCCCCTCTCGGAAAAGAGCTATCGGCTAACCCACTCTCCTAATTAATTGGCTAAGCCGAGCCATGTGGACGTGGTTGTATTGTTATCTTGGGTGGTTCTCCATGTTCCGATTATGAATCAAGTTATCTTGTTTTAAACACAAACACATTATATAAGCAAAACTGAGATGTATAACATAAACAGAGCATAACCAACTTATGTAGAGCAAACTAAGCATTTATCTACCCCAAACATTTGTTTAAACAGGGTTGATCAAGGTAAAGTGGTAAAGCATCTAGTTAAGTCCTTAGTTAGGTGTTTGCCCATCAGGTTTATGCATAACAACAGGAATAGTAAACATTGTTTAGCATGCAGTGTCATAGGTCCAAAAAGATTATGCAGAGGGGGAAAGCCACTTGCCTTCCTCTACAAGCTGGGTGAAATCCTCCTCGAAGACAGGTTCTTCACGATCACCTCCGACGGGGAGCTCAGACGAAACAGGCACAATATCTACGAATCACACATGAAAAACAAACAATAAATAAAACAGTACACCAAACAGTAACAAAGCTGGTAAATTTACTGTTTAAAAGATTCTACTCGTCGAGACGATCATTTCGGTATATAGAACGCTAAAAACGGAGTTAAAATGAGAAAGATATGATTAAAACAAGTTTACGGGGGCCTATACGCAAGAAAACTAAGTTTACGGGGCTGTTTATAAATAAAGTCAGGGGCTAAAACATTTTTATAAATTAAATCAGAGGGGTCTAGGTGCAAAAAGGAGTGTAAAGGGCCTAAAACAAAATTATCCAGGGTAGACAGGGGCTAGATTGCAAAAACCAGGACCTAACCGTAAAGATTCTTAAAGGTGGAAGGACCGACTTTCTAATATTTGAAAACTCAGGGGCTCTTAAACAAATCCGCCAACTCAGCACCGTGGATCTCAGATCCAACGGCTACAGGTGCACGCGTGCACCGTGGACCACGCCGTGCGCCCGGCGCACGGGTCCACGGTGGACCGTCCCGCTTAAACGAAGGGGTACGCGCCCCGGACCGTCCATCGCAGATCCAAGGGTCCTGGACGCGTGCGTGCGGCGGGCGGCGGTGACGACGCCGGAGACGGGGCGGCGCGGCGGCGCCTCGCCGGGAACTCGCCGGCGTACCCCTAACTTGCTGCTCAGGGCGCCATTTCGTGCGCACGTGGGCTCTACGCGTAGCTGGGAAGCATGCGAGCAAGCCTAGGGGGTCAGGGAGGTGGCGCGGGCATCCACGGCGGCCGGCGCCGGAAGGGGGCGGATCGGCCTCGCCGGCGAACTTGCGGGGCAGCTAAAACGTGCGAGGAAGGGAAAAACAGGTGGGGGAAACCTTGCTCACCACGTGAAGAAGCGTCGGGCGAGCTCACGGGCGAAGAAAAAGCAGCAGCGACGGGGTTCGACGACGGCGGCGGCTCTGGCGGCGCTCCGGCAGGCGGGGACCCAAGCTCCAGTCGCAGCTCGTCTCCTGTGGCAGCTTCCCCTGGTCAACAAGCATCACGTGAGGGCCATGATCGTGCACGGGGAAGAAAAGAGCAAGGCGGCGATGCACTTCACCGACGGCGACGTTTGCACGGCGGCGGGGAAGGAGCGAGGGCGGCGGCGGCGCGGGGGGTGTGCTCGGCGCGTGCGTGTGTGCGTTGCAGAGGCGAAAGGGAGGCACAGGGGTGCGTGCGCGAGCTAAAATAGGGCCAGAGGAAGGGAGGCGAGGGGAGATGGGCGGACCCCGAGCGGCAGCGCCTGCCATTGATGGCCGCGGCCATCACGGCTTGATGCTTATGGAAGGGTAACGGTCCCAATTGATCGGGGGAAAGGTTAATTGCCTTAATTGGCTGGCTTGGCAAGGAGGGAAGGAAGGGAAGTGGCGGGGCGCGGCAGGATTCCCGCGGCGGCGCCGGATCGACTGGTCAGCGTGGTGAAGAAGAAGAAAGGAAAGGGAAGGGGAAGGGGCTGACAGGCGGGGCCCGGTCGTCAGCGCCGCTGGAAAAAAGAAAAGGGAAGGGGGGAAGCGGTGGGCCGGCGCGGGGGTGGGCTGGGCCGCCTGGGCCGAAAGGAGCCGGGCTGGTTTTGTTTTTTTTCTTTTCTTTTTCCAAACTTCTTTTTCAAACCATTTTTCATCTCTAATTCAATTCAAATTTTTTTCAAACTTTTCTCAAGAATTTTATAGACTTTTTAGAAACCACACAAGCAACCAAAAACCATGCAAGCCAAATGATGATGCACATACACTTGTTGTCTCTAAGTTTATTAAATTATCTTTAATATTTTGAGAGCTCAAATTAAATAGCAATTTAATCTCCTTAAATCCCTAAGACAAATTTAAGTTGCTAAGTGATTTTAGTGATGGAATTTTAGGGTGTCACAAATCCTACCCCCTTAAAGAGAATCTCGTCCCGAGATTCAGAGGACTTAGAGAACAGCTGAGGAAAGTCTTCCTTGAGTTCATCCTCTCTTTCCCAAGTTGCCTCTTCCTCAGTGTGATGACTCCACTGCACTTTACACATTCGATGATCTTACTCCGGTAACTCTTTCGACACATCCAAGATCTTAACGGGGTATTCTTTGTATGTCGGGTCATTCTCTATTTGAATATCCTCTAACCGTACCTCCGGTTCTATCCTAACCTCACTTGTGCATTTCTTTAGCCGTGATACATGAAACACGTCATGAACTCCTGACAACTGTGTCGGCAACTCTAACTGGTATGCTACTTCTCCTTTCCGTTCCAAAATCTTGAAAGGTCCGATAAATCGAGGTGATAACTTTCCCCTGACATTAAACCTTCGTAACCCCCAATAGGTGACACTCTGAGGTATGCATAATCGCCGACTTCCAAAATCACCTCTCTTCGCCTAGGATCAGCATAACTCTTCTGTCTTGATTGTGCTGCCTTAAGATTCTCCCTTATGATTTCAACTTGTTTTTCTGCTTCTCGTATGCTGTCTGGTCCAAAGAATTGCCTTTCACCAGTCTGATTCCAAAACAACGGTGTTCTACACTTCCTTCCATACAGAGCTTCAAAAGGTGCCATTTTGATGCTGGACTGATAGCTGTTGTTATAAGCGAACTCTGCATAAGGCAAACTCTTATCCCAACTGCCACTGTTCTTTAACGCACACGCTCTCAACATATCTTCGAGTATCTGATTTGTTCTCTCTGTCTGCCCATCTGTCTGAGGATGGTATGCTGAGCTGAAGTTTAACTTTGTATCCATCGATTCATGCAACTTCTGCCAAAACCGTGAAGTGAACTGTGTGCCTCGATCTGACACTATCTTCTTCGGTACCCCGTGCAAACACACTATCCTCGAATTATACAACTCAGCTAGCTTCACTCCTGTATAGGTCGTCTTCACTGGAATAAAGTGCGCTACCTTGGTTAATCTATCCACAATAACCCAAATAGAGTCATACCCATCACGAGTACGAGGTAATCCCACTATGAAATCCATACCGATTTCCTCCCATTTCCACTCAGGTACCTTCAGAGGCTGAAGCAATCCTGCTGGCCTTTGATACTCAGCCTTCACTCTTTGACACACATCACACAAAGCTACATGAGCTGCTACATCTTTCTTCATCCCATACCACCAGTATCTCTGCTTCAAGTCCTGATACATCTTGGTACTTCCAGGGTGTATAGAGTAAGCTGAATCATGTGCTTCCTTCAAGATAGCTTCTCTCAACTCCTTGATCTCAGGTACACAGATTCTGTTCTTAAACCACACTGTTCCTTGCTCATCTTCTCTGAATTCCGGAACTTTGCCTAACTTAATCAACTTCCTGTATTCTGCAATCTTGGCATCAGTCAACTGTCCCTTCCTGATATCTTGCTCAAGTGTCGACTCAATCTCTAATGTCAAAGTCTCACTTGAAGCAACCATTCCCAAGTTAAGCTGTGCCATCTCCCAACATAGCTCCTGTGGTAACAGGTGTCCCAATAGCATGCTAGTCTGTCCCTTCCGACTCAAAGCATCTGCCACAACATTTGCCTTTCCAGGATGGTACTGAATATCCAAATCATAATCTTTGATTAACTCCAACCACCTTCTTTGTCTCAAATTCAAGTCCTTCTGAGTACAAATATACTTCAGACTCTTATGGTCAGTAAAGATCTTGCACTTGTTCCCAATCATGTAATGTCTCCAGATCTTCAATGCGTGAACAACCGCAGCTAACTCTAGATCATGAGTAGGATAGTTCTGCTCATGTTTCCTCAACTGTCTTGAAGCGTAAGCTACTACCTTTCCTTCTTGCATTAGCACACATCCCAAACCTTGCCGAGAGGCATCACAGTATACATCGAACCCTTTGTGTATGTCTGGCATGATCAACACAGGTGCTGTGGTCAGCCTCTTCTTCAACTCCTCAAAACTAGCCTGACACTTCTCATCCCACTTGAATTCTCTTCCTTTCTCGAGCAGAGTGGTAAGTGGCTTCACTATCTTAGAAAATCCTTCAATGAACCTCCGATAGTATCCTGCAAGTCCAAGGAAACTTCTGATCTCTGGCACATTCTTAGGCGGACTCCAGTTCAAGACATCCCGAACCTTGCTTGGATCGACAGCTATGCCTCCATATGTGATGATGTGTCCGAGAAAAGAGACCTCCTTCAACCAGAAAGCACACTTGCTGAACTTGGCATACAGCTGATGTTCCCGTAGCTTCTGTAACACAAGCCTCAGATGTTCCTCATGTTCTTCCTCACTTCGAGAGAATACCAGTATGTCATCAATGAACACCACAACGAACTTATCCAGATACTCCATGAATACCTTGTTCATCAAATACATAAAGTATGCTGGTGCATTGGTCAGGCCAAAGGACATCATAGTGAACTCATATAACCCGTATCTAGATGTGAATGCTGTCTTTGGTATATCCTCCACACGGATTTTTAACTGGTGATAACCTGATCTAAGATCTATCTTAGAGAAGGCCTTAGCTCCTCTCATCTGATCAAACAAATCCTCAATCTGAGGTAAAGGGTATTTATTCTTGATAGTAACCTCGTTAAGTGATCGATAGTCTATACACAACCTCCTAGACCCATCCTTCTTATCAACGAAGAGTGTGGGGGCTCCCCATGGTGATGAACTAGGACGGATAAACCCTTTACTAAGTAATTCTTCGATTTGTTTCTTTAATTCAGCTAGATCTTTAACATCCATTCTATATGGTCTTTTAGATATGGGAGCAGTACCAGGTATAAGTTCAATACTAAATTCAATGTCACGATCAGGTGGCATACCTGGCAAATCCTCTGGAAACACATCAGGAAATTCATTCACTACTCTTATATCCTCCAAGGCCTTGCCTTCAACAGTGTTCACAACTCCTTTGCTAGATGAGGGTGCACTCACATATTCTACTCTCTCCCCTTGAGGACCGGTTAACAGCACTGACCTCTTCCGACACTGAATAACCCCGTCACAACTCCTTAACCAATCCATACCAAGAATGACATCTATTCCCCATGATTTTAGAACTACCAGATTAGCAAGAAATTCTACCCCCATGATATAAATCTTTACTTGTGGGCATATATGACCAGTTTTCATTTCTCCCCCAGGAGTGCTAACTATCAGTGGGTTCTTCATTGTACTCATAGATAAGTTATATTTTGCCACAAATTGATCAGTTATGAATGAATGTGATGCTCCCCGAATCAAATAATACGCTAAGCGGTACAGAGTTGATGAAAAACGTACCCATTACCACACCGGCATCATTCTGAGCTTGCTCCACTGATACATGATTGACTCGGCCACGCACATGACTCTGCTGGCCTCTCTTGCTGGGTGTCTGTGGAGTATGAGCCTGTGAAGATGGCTGCCCAGTCCTGTTTCCATTGTATCTCTGCGGAGTCTGCATCACCCTCTTGGGACAATTGTTAGCATAATGCCCCAGCTCTCCACACTTGAAGCATCCACTAGGCTGAACAGGGTTGGTGTTTCTGACAGGTGCCCCAGAGTTGTTGCTAGGACGACTCAGCTGAGGGGTAGGAGCTCTGGGTGTCTGAGGATTGAAGCGCTGTGGCTGAAACGAGCGCTGCAGCTGCATGTTCTGTGGGTACCTCCCAGCTTGGCCACCAGGACGATATGGAGTCAAGCTCGCCGAGAACCGTAACGGGGACGGGTGTTCTTGCTAGATCGCCCATGAGACCGAAACTTGCGTTTCTCGCTCACCCCATCTCCTTTCTTTTGCTTTCCAGCCCAATAGCCGTGTTCACCGAGCGTACGAAAGTCCGGGAAGATGTGACTCCCGGTTGATAGTTCAAAGGACCAATCAAGCCATCCAGGAACCTTTCCCGCCTCTTTGGATCGGTGTTGACCTCATCAGGTGCATAGCGTGACAAGTGAGTGAACTTGTCCAGATACTCAGTCACTGACATATTGCCTTGCCTCAGTGACAAGAACTCCCTCTGCTTAAGCTTGAGAACCCCTGAAGGAATGTGGTAAGTACGGAAGTTGTCACGAAACTCCTGCCAAGTGATGTTATGCCTGTTGGGATGAGCAGTTGAGTATGCATCCCACCAATCTGCGGCCTGCCCCACAAGTCTTCCAGCAGCATATAGGACCATCTCTCTGTCAGTGCATTGCACAATTTCCAGCTTCTTGGTGATAGTTTTCAGCCAGTCGTCAGCATCTAGTGGATCAGCTGAGTGAGAAAATGTAGGGGGATGGTGGCTCATGAACTCCTTGTGCCTGTCCCTTGGTGGCGGGGGTGGTGGAGGGATCGGCTGTGGTGGCTGGTTCTGTTGAGCTTGCATCTGCTGCACCGTGTTGGTAAGGTTTTGAATCAGCTGCATCTGCGCTGCCAGGAACTGCTGCATGTTTGGGTCCATTGCTTGATTGATCGGTGGAGGTGGTGCTGGGTTTTGCTGATTTGCAATATGTGCCCGGATCATAGGTGGCACGTCTTGACCTCCTCCGTACCTGGTGTTTACCATCTGACCGTTAGAAAAATCATATCTCAGATAATGGTACTCAAATCATTGCATAAGAGGATAACTCAAAATAGAATATCAACATGTTCTTCAGTTAAGACAGATTCTGTTGACCTCAAAGAATTATGCATAACTTTCTGTGTATTTATCCAATGACCACGAATTTTTACCAGATTATAATGTATAAAATTATGCAACCATCCCAACTGGAATCACCTCATTTGGACATGTATAACTCGAGATATAATTCAAACAGTACAGCTATATCAGCAGAAATTTACAGATTCTGACTTGTTCATTACTTCGTGCATAACTTCCAGAATATGTATTGTATACCATTGAATTTTTGACAGAAATTCATCCTCTAAATTTGTGAACTAACCCAACTGGTTTCATGTCATTTGGAGTTCTGTAGCTTGAGTTATAAACAAAACATTACTGGTATGTCATGTGACTGCGAAAACAGATTTGATCCAACCAATCTTGCATGAGAGATTAAGCAATGACAACCAATAAAACCCAAACCAAACTTTAATTAACTTAAAATTTCAGATTGCATAGTGGCCATCACTCCACCATACAATTCACAATCAAGCAAAGATCCAACTCAAGCATGTTTGCAAACAGCATTCATTATTACAAGCAAATACGTTCACGCAGGAACGGTCTAACGAAAGGTAAATGATAAGGGCGAGCATCCTAGGATCCTAGCCAAGACGAGTGGTAGCTTCATCAGTGCCGTATCGAAGCCTCTTGCGCGGAGGGGAAGCTGTAGTCTGATATGGCATGACTTCCTGAGGGAGTCGCTGTCCCGCCAGCTGTGCTTCCAGACGTGCTATCTTTGCCTGAGCAGCCTGCAACTCTTCATGATACTTGTTCATCTCCAAAGTTGCTCCCTCCAGATTTGCGTTCAGAGCAGCAGTCACCCGTGCCAAGACATCGATGCGGTCATTGCCTCCTGCTGGCACCACGGTCACTTCTGTGCCACTTGCTCGTCGAGGCACATGGCGGTACTCCGATTGGAACAACTGCACCCGATTAGCATGGCAGACTGACCAAAGCGCCCTCCTTGCTGCATCATTCACCGCAGCGTCATCCGTAGAGAACTGAGCTGTGCTATGGTGAGATGAGCGATACCTCCATCCTTCAGTATCATTCAGAGGCTTCCTGATGTAGACTCTGCAGGTGTAGTAATCCCTCATTCCAGGCTCACTGAAATGCTTGGTCACATAAAGAGGCCTTATGGTATACCCCAGATACCTCAGAACATCCCACAGAAGAATGCAGAACTGTCCATTCTCAGCTTCAGTAGAGTGTTTGTGGTATTCAGCTCCATGATAGCGGGGATCCTCATCTTCCTCTGGGTTGCCAACAGCATTGTCACCATTATCCTCACCCACACTGTCATCACTGGAGTCTTCTGGGTCACCTTCTTCACCTTCTGGCACAGGATCAGCAGGTGCAGGGGGTGCTTCCTCATTGACTACAGGCGCCGGTGGGATCACGATGTCTCCATCTGCGTCTGCCTCTAGCACTGTGCCATCGTACAGCTGTGGTTGTTCCAATGGCTCTTCTGGCTCCTCCTCCATCTCGACCTCTTCAGGATCCTCCTCTTCTTCTTCTGGCTGGATCTCCTCTGGGTCTTCCTCCACCTCAACCTCTGGCTGGAACTCCTCCTGTTCCTCCTCAACATCTTCAAGACGATGGCGAGGGGCCAGCTGTCCAGAAGGAAAACGCCCACCAGTGCTCTTGCGAGGGGTCATGTAAGTCCTGGCCATCCGTCAAATCAAAAGCGATCTCGCAGTACGAATAAATCAAAATGACGGTTTAAAAATGATAAACAAAAATTAAATTAGGTTTTTAATGCGTAAATAAGATGATTTGAAGCATGACAAGGCTTTCTAGAACATGAATCCTTAATTTCGTCCATTTCTAACTAAGGCTGCGACCTACAGTCATCACGGCTCTGGTACCACTTTGTCACACCCGATTTTACAAGGAAAACCGAATGCATCTCATATGTGCGCCAGGATCAATTTACACACACATGATAGACAAAACGAGAGTAATACCATTGCTGTAACAAAACGTACAAGAGTTTAAACCAGTATGATAATCATTATTACATCCATAGGGGTGGACTCGAAGGTCCGAACACGACGATAACTAAACGACGACGAGCAACTCCATCGTTGACATCCACAGGCATGATGACTGGGGGATCCGCATGCCTAGAACTCCTCGTAGTCGCTCCAATACTCGTCCTCACCTCCGACGTTCTCCTCTGAATAGCGGTAAGCAAGGGTGAGCACACTTATGGTTGGAGCTCAGCAAGTGGGGGAAACAATGCAAGGCTTTCAAGGATAGGCTATGGTTCACAGCGGTAAGCATTTTATAAGTTGGTCAAGTTTTATTAGCAAGCACCTAAATTACTAGATGTAAGTGTATACCAACCCACTTAACCTTAAAAGAAACCTCAAACCAAACCTCCAACCCATGATTTGCATTAATCTTCAAGTTTATTAATCATGTGAGGGTCCAAGCCGCTCGTAATCGTGAGCACGGCTGATCGATCAGTTTTACACTCTGCAGAGGTTGTACACTTTACCCACAGTTCATGTTCCCCAACTTGCCCGGGTTAGCTAGACCCTTAAACACTTCCAAGGTGAGTGGCTAAGGGTCCACTACAAAGCCTTTACAAAGGAAAGAAGAGAAACCAACGACCCGCAACGATTACGACGGCGGAGCGGACCATAACCCTCCCTAGTGGTTAACACCTTAGCCAAGGCTGCTACCCCAAAAGGACCGGGCTATACCCCTTCAACTCCGGCCCCCTGTGCCCCTCTCGGAAAAGAGCTATCAGCTAACCCACTCTCCTAATTAATTGGCTAAGCCAGAGCCATGTGGACTGTGGTTGTACTGTTATCTTGGGTGGTTCTCCATGTTCCGATTATGAATCAAGTTATCTTGTTTTAAACACAAACACATTATATAAGCAAAACTGAGATGTATAACATAAACAGAGCATAACCAACTCATGTAGAGCAAACTAAGCATTTATCTACCCCAAACATTTGTTTAAACAGGGTTGATCAAGGTAAAGTGGTAAAGCATCTAGTCAAGTCCTTAGTTAGGTGTTTGCCCATCAGGTTTATGCATAACAACAGGAATAGTAAACATTGTTTAGCATGCAGTGTCATAGGTCCAAAAAGATTATGCAGAGGGGGAAAGCCACTTGCCTTCCTCTACAAGCTGGGTGAAATCCTCCTCGAAGACAGGTTCTTCCTGATCACCTCCGACAGGGAGCTCAGACGAAACAGGCACGATATCTACGAATCACACATGAAAAACAAACAATAAATAAAACAGTACACCAAACAGTAACAAAACTGGTAAATTTACTGTTTAAAAGATTCTACTCGTCGAGACGATCATTTCGGTATATAGAACGCTAAAAACGGAGTTAAAATGAGAAAGATATGATTAAAACGAGTTTACGGGGGCCTATCTGCAAGAAAACTAAGTTTACAGGGCTGTTTATAAATAAAGTCAGGGGCTAAAACATTTTTATAAATTAAATCAGAGGGGTCTAGGTGCAAAAAGGAGTGTAAAGGGCCTAAAACAAAATTATCCAGGGTAGACAGGGGCTAGATTGCAAAAACCAGGACCTAACCGTAAAGATTCTTAAAGGTGGAAGGACCGGCTTGCTAATATTTGGAAACTCAGGGGCTCTTAACCAAATCCGCCAACTCAGCACCGTGGATCTCAGATCCAACGGCTATAGGTGCACGCGTGCACCGTGGACCGCGCCGTGCGCCTGGCGCACGGGTCCACGGTGGACCGTCCCGCTTAAACGAAGGGGTACGCGCCCCGGACCGTCCATCGCAGATCCAAGGGTCCTGGACGCGTGCGTGCGGCGGGCGGCGGCGACGACGCCGGAGACGGGGCGGCGCGGCGGCGCCTCGCCGGAACTCGCCGGCGTACCCCTAACTTGCTGCTCAGGGCGCCATTTCGTGCGCACGTGGGCTCTACGCGTAGCTGGGAAGCATGCGAGCAATCCTAGGGGGTCAGGGAGGTGGCGCGGGCATCCACGGCGGCCGGCGCCGGAAGGGGGCGGATCGGCCTCGCCGGCGAACTCGCGGGGCGGCTAAAACGTGCGAGGAAGGGAAAAACAGGTGGGGGAAACCTTGCTCACCACGTGAAGAAGCGTCGGGCGAGCTCACGGGCGAAGAGAAAGCAGCAGTGACGGGGTTCGACGATGGCGGCGGCTCTGGCGGCGCTCCGGCAGGCGGGGACCCAAGCTCCAGGCGCAGCTCGTCTCCTGTGGCAGCTTCCCCTGGTCAACAAGCATCACGTGAGGGCCATGATCGTGCACGGGGAAGAAAAGAGCAAGGCAGCGATGCACTTCACCGACGGCGACGTTTGCACGGCGGCGGGAAGGAGCAGAGGCGGCGGCGCTGTGAAATTGGTGCTCGGCGCGTGCGTGTGTGCGTTGCAGAGGCGAAAGGGAGGCACAGGGGTGCGTGCGCGAGCTAAAATAGGGCCAGAGGAAGGGAGGCGAGGGGAGATGGGCGGACCCCAGGCGGCGCCTACCATTGATGGCCGCGGCCATCACGGCTCGATGCTTATGGAAGGGTAACGGTCCCAATTGATCGGGGAAAGGTTAATTGCCTTAATTGGCTGGCTTGGCAAGGAGGGAAGGAAGGGAAGTGGCGGGGCGCGGCAGGATTCCCGCGGCGGCGCCGGATCGACTGGTCAGCGCGGTGAAGAAGAAGAAAGGAAAGGGAAGGGAAGGGGCTGACAGGCGGGGCCCGGTCGTCAGCGCCGCTGGAAAAAAGAAAAGGGAAGGGGGGGAAGCGGTGGGCTGGCGCGGGGGTGGGGCCGGGCCGCCCGGGCCGAAAGGAGCCGGGCTGGTTTTGTTTTTTTTTCTTTTCTTTTTCCAAACTTCTTTTTCAAACCATTTTTCATCTCTAATTCAATTCAAATTTTTTTCAAACTTTTCTCAAGAATTTTATAGACTTTTTAGAAACCACACAAGCAACCAAAAACCATGCAAGCCAAATGATGATGCACATACACTTGTTGTCTCTAAGTTTATTAAATTATCTTTAATATTTTTAGAGCTCAAATTAAATAGCAATTTAATCTCCTTAAATCCCTAAGACAAATTTAAGTTGCTAAGTGATTTTAGTGATGGAATTTTAGGGTGTCACAGGGGGTCCAGCATCACATTGGCTGAGCTGGGGCCATTGCAGGTGAGTGCTGAAGCAAAGGAGGCGGCGGTGCGCGAAGGCGAAACGAGCAGGGGGCGAGAGCAAAGGGGTGCGCAGCCAAGAAGCAGTGGTGACAAGCAAGGGGCAGCGGATGCTAAGTGATGAGGTAAGGGACTGCTCCCTCCCCCTCTTGAGAGTTATAGCTATGGGGGTGCCACGCTCCCAAAACTGCGCGCGCTGTGCGCATTAACTGCAGGCAACGTCGTCCGCCACTGACAGCCGGGCCCCGCCGCGCCGAAACGGCTGGGTGCGCGCACACGCGCGATCATTACGGTGTGGCAACCGAAGGGCCACGGCGCCCCATCACGTCCGCCCCCACGTCGCCCACTATGCGAGCGGTTGCACCGCCTGAAATGGCGCGCCCGCAGTGCACGACCGCTACCACGACCGCGGCCATTTAATGGCCCGGTTCCTTACCAAGTAAGGGTAACCTCGCATGGCCCGAGCCAAGTGCTCGAAAAATTAGACCCTCGAAGGGTGCGATTACTAATCAGTGGTGACAAGTCCTACTCATCGGAGGTGGGCGCCACGGATGCCCTCAAATTTAGAGGATTACTGATCGGTGGCTCGAGGGTCGGTTCGGCCACGACCCTTTGTGTCCTACAGATGTAAACAAGGCGGGGGCGCCTAACCGCCACCCTGCTGCGGCCCTACTGATCAAGGGTTCGAAGCCTGACCCTCGAAGGGTTCGAATAGGCGCCCTTGATCGACTGAGTCAAGGATGACTAGGGCGCGCGCATTCGAGCCTATCCTAGAACCAACCAGGTCGAGGGCACCCCACATGTCGTATTCAAGAACCAACGAGGATAGCTAGTCGAGGGATCCCATCGAGGGAGAGCTTCCGCGCCCTCGGTCCCCAGCGAACGAGACCGAGCCCTGCCTAGCACACCCACGTGAGCGCTTTCATGGACGCGTCTCCGGACCACGAGCCGACCCTTATCGAACAGGGCACGAGCGTCCACTTGGATCACCCGATAACAACTCAACGAGGAACCCACGATTCGCGACCCGCTCGATGGGAGTCGTGGACACCTCACCCCTGTCCCGCGGAAGGATGGCGAGGGGGCGTATGAACAAGACGGAGAGCACGCCCCGATCGCCTCGAATGGGCCTAGGCTCGGGGGCTCCACGCACGGCTAAACCTCATGGATATGCACCGAACGCAGACGGGTGTCGATAAGCGCGCATGGAACCGCCGAGGCCGGCTGAAACATCACCGATGCCGGCTGGAACCAACACCTCGCACAACGACGAATGCTGCGGAAAAACATTGAAGGAGTATATACACTCCTCCAAGGCTTCGGGGGCTAGACCCGCGGGTCCGCTAGCGCGCCCCCACGGAACGACACAACAACCAGGAGGGAAGAAAGTCCTATCAGCAAGCGTCAGCCTCTGCGGGTTCCCAACAGATACCACTGCAGAGGCTCGGGGGCCACTGTCGAGAAAAACCATAAGGGTCCCCTAATAACCCGGGAAAAAACCCATTTCTTGGCAAAATAATAAAAATGCAAACGAACTTACCAATGACAAACCACACCTCGTACAACCAGGGCCCAAGTAACACCAACGGCCCAGCAAGTAGCCGTCCCCAGCACCCCTCGGGCAAAAATCCGCCTCGCTCGAGGGGCCTGGTGCCGCAACACCGAAACTCCGCTTCGCTCGAGGGTAGGACGCCCCCTCAGGCGAAACTCCGACTCGCTCGAGGGCTGGACGCCCCCGCGGGCGATACTCCGCCTCGCTCGAGGGCTATGCGCACCCTCGTTCGGGACTCCGCCTCGCTCGAGGCTCGTGTGGGTCCGCCACCACAGGCCCGTGACCCCGCGCCCACTCCCTCGACCAGAGCATTAAATGATCTGGCACACCGGGCGCCCAGGTCAAGAGCGAATCCCCGCCACGCCGGCCCTCTGACACCGCCTGGGAATCCTACCCCCGCATTGTTCCACCGACCTCCGGCCCTGTGCGGCCATCCCCGCCACTGTACGACGCCGTGCAGTAAGGCCAGTGTCAACTCAGTGACACTGTGCCACCTGCTCCCGTACGGCCGGCGCGCCACGCCCTCGAAAGAGGGCGATGGAACCCTCGAAAAGGGTATAGACACCTGCCCCACGCCCACGCGGGACAATGCCGTGACGTCAGACCAGTGGAGCGTGTCTCCCCCGTCACCTTTGGCCCAGTGCAGTCATCCCCACCGCTGTGCAACCATCCCGGGCCCTGTGCGGCCATCTCCGGCGCCGTGGGAACCCGGGACGACAAGACATTGCCACGGCCGCAGTTGTGCCCCTCACGGCCTTCCGTCAGCCGCACCCTCGAGTCAGCGTACAGACGGCGACCAAACGGGAAGTTCTCATACAGCCACCCTCGAAGCCGCTCCTGGGCGAGAACAAGACCTACCATAACGCCTGACGAGAGCAAGATTCGCCAGGACCGCCATCAACTCCACAACGTTGTACACCATACCTCCACACGTAATTAGAACAATGCGTCACGATTGTAAACCGCCTCCCCTTGGCCTATAAAGGGAGGGGGAGGTCCCCTAACCGCAGGGGAACGACGGATAGCTGCACACTTGCACATTTCCGCCTACACTCACGATATTGGCACTTTGCCTCAATCAAACCTCAGGGACCTGGAGGCTCCTCCTCCTCTCCCACCTTGCTTGTAGCTCCCATCTTCAAGCATTACGGTGCAACGCAATATAGTGCCTTGAGCACACCTCTGCTGGACGTACGGCCCCAGCCGAAACCAGGATAAACCTCGTGTTACCTAGTTGCTTAGCACCAGCCATCGAGAGATAGATCTCAGTGCTCGTACTAGTTAGTGTCGGCAGGGGCGGAGCCAGGATTTGAGTATAGGGGGGGCAATAGACAAAACTAATTGGACAACGGACAAAGAAAAGTAGGACCGATAGCAAAGTCATATGGTTTTAATCATGGGTGGATCCATGTTCACTGTAAAAAGATGCAGCCGCTTCCACAAACAATCCAAAAAAATGGTGATTATGTGCAATTTTGCATCATATATGCATGGTCACATTCGGCTTCCAGCGAGTCCGAGCAAGCGGAGAGGCGGAGAGCAGAGACACGATCGTGTGGAGGCAGACAGCTAGAAGAGACGCAAAGCTATGGAGGGTGGACCGCAACTGCGCAAGTCATAAATGGAACAAGACGAACAAACCTGCGACGGTGCGAGATGAACAGACGATTGACATTCCGTAATTCCTTTTGTGAGCACGCGTACAGGTCTCAAAGCTAAATGTGTTGCATACACATACACGTAATAACTGGCTAATTAGGCCTCAACCATGATTGTTTGGGCTAGATTAGAAGCTAAGTAGCTAATGAATACATACATCATGAAGTATATAATAGTAGAACTAGCGAAGCATTGGGGGGTGCCTGGCCCCCCTCAACCCCCTCCCTCCGCCTCTGAGTGTCGGGACTACTTTCCGCACCGACAAAAATAACTGCACCTAAATCAAGAGACTAGCTAAATGGTTTGCCATGCCAGAATTTGGCTATTCAACACCAAAATTTGGCTCTCCAAATTTGCCCCATTGAAACAAAAGGGTAGGCAGTTCGACTAGCCAAACACTTACCAAGTTTAGGATAACGTGTGGGACTCACGCGCGTGTGTGTGTGGGGGAGAGTTTGGAGAATGACAACGTAGAGTTTGTTGGAGTGACATACTTAATATAGAGCAGAATATTTATGAAGAAGCAACTAGATAGTCAAATAAAAAGTCGAAAATGGAGAGTATGTTGGAGATGCTGCTTTTTTAAAAAAAAAAATTGGTTAGGCATTATTATTTTGTAAAATAAAAAAAAGAGTTTCAAGAATCTTTTGGGAAAGTAGTAGACGGAGACCTGGTGCGGGGCACGATCCACTGCAAGTTTAAGCACTGCTGCTACATGCAATCCTGGTCATCCATTTCTTCAGTGAACGAATCAGATTTGTCTCTACAGTGTTCAGCAGTTCTGTACAATAACCAGATGAACATTGTCTCCTCACAATAGCTGATGGGCTGATGGCTTGAGTTGCAGCCATTGCACGGGATGCTCATCTATAGAAAGGACTCCTGCTAGATTGCACACCGCTCGAGCATCCGATATTCCGATTTGAATTCAAGCACCATCAGGTCCACCGAGTCAATTCGTCTCTCTAATGGTAAGGTTAGCATGCAGCACCCAGTCAATCTTGATTGAAATCCAAACTTCTAGCCGTCTCAAATTATTATTTATTTTAATTTTTGTAATACATAGTTTTTGCTTATCTAGGTACATACTCTCTCAGTTTTAAATTATAAGTCGTTTGATTTTTTTAACTTCATATTTGACCGCCACTAACAATTACTCCAGTCCATGTCCATGGTTAGAAACACTTTTTTACTATTGTATAGTACACACCTAACACACATGCATCTGAGAGGGAACATGAGCCGTGCTGTCTACAGTATATGTATACAAGTACCAAGTACACAACGCATTATCTGAATGTAGCATGAAATAGTTACTTACAATTATTACCTCATTAGCTTATTACACAATTTAGCATCAAGGTAATTTGAGGAACTAAATGTGAGCAGATTTTACGAGAATTCATATGGCTCCACTGATATATAGGATGGGGGGAGTACAAAACATTTTGCTATATGGGAAGAGTAAAAATAATTTGAGATCCATTGATTTCGAGAAACGAATTACTACAAGAAACAACATGATTTTAGGGTAAAATAGTTACAAGATTTTGAGAGCTGCCACAATTTGCTTCAAGCTTGTCCGAGGAACCGGTTACTGTCCTTCTAGGAAAGATGGAGTTGAATGTATTTTACAAGATTTTGATTGATTTATTTACTACAATCTAAGTCATGTACGTAAAATTACTAAAGTCTATTTAATTCCAAAAAAGGGCTATGCACAAGACTTTTTTCACATTTTATTGTACCGTATATACATCTTGTATATGATTTACGCAAATCTTGTACTATATAGTAATTAAATTACTTGAACCAGTGTGAGGCCTAGCTTGTGATAACTCCGTCACTAACCTATCATATGGTGCACCTTCATGTATTGTTGACAACACCAGCTCAGAACATTTTCAGGTAACCATGTACTGTCGTGCACTCTCATCTGCACGTGTAGACAAAAATACAAGTGCCAGGCATGCTTAGCAAATGCCGCTAATCATGGACCGGCTATAGTAACTATTGTGCTGGTTTTTTTACGGAAGCCCGGTATAGTAGCATCGGTTGCATGGCAGTAGTAGTAAATAGCCTATTAATTACCGTCATTACTAGAGCAAATGGGTATGAGCCTATGAGCACCGCACCGTACCGCACACATTAGGTCTGCGTGGGTTCGATCAGTTAGGTCTGGCTACAGAATAACCTATTTTGTGGCCGGCCGCCTATCTATCTATCTATCTATCTATCCATCCATCTATCTATCCATCTATCAATCTATTCTTTCCGACGGCGAAGAGCGGTTAGGTCCGACGATGGACTGAAAATTGACGCCGCCGTGCTCACCTTTCCTCCTCCACGTGTGGTAATTTTCTAATCTCTTGGATATATCTAGCCTGAGCTTTATTTAAATTGTTGCATGTGCGCTCCTATAATGGTTCCAAACCATTTATGATTTTCTAGTCTTGGATATATATCAGGCCTAAGCTATATATCTTAGTTGTTGTTTGTGTTATACATATAGGTCAATGACTCCAGATGACTTAACATATTTTTCCAGTATTGGATATCAACTCCAAGATTTATCTGTGATTTTTGCATTATGATATCTATGACATGTTGGATTAATTGGGCATTGGGCCATTTAGTCACAATTAATTCTAAGAATTAAAAGGTCCACAAATAAATGCTAGAGATTTAATCCCACATTGAAAGTCAATGAGAATCTTAACCGACTTAAAGGGTGGACCAACGGTGGACCACTTGTGAAGTTGGTAAAAGGAGAAGGGCGTGCCACGCGTGCACGCGCTCACTCGCCTCGCCGAGCCGTAGCCGTGGGGGAGTTATGGTGGTCAGCACGTCCAGGTTCGTTCCCCCTTCTCCTCTCCTCTGCGCCTATATAACGGGACACCCTCCTCAGGCACAGACAAACAATTCTTAATCCTAGGTACTCCTGTTCAGGAGACCTCTCTCTTCTCCCTATGTGTTGCTGCTTTCTGCTATTCCCAACGCAAGCCTTGCGCGCACTCTGCTTGCGTGAGCAGTTGCCTCCGAACCTCGTCTGCCTAGTGATCCTGCTCGGGATAGGCGGCCGATAAGGTTTTTGGGGAGCGTACCCGTACGCGCCTGCTCGCTTCCAGTACGTCTATGTCCTCTTCGTCACGTGAACGACTACTTCCCGAAGGCCGTTCGTGGGACTCCACTGCATCGACTCGTCACTGCAACAACTTTGTATGGCTACATCGAACAAGGTCCCTCCACGATTAGCATGACTAATCCAGGGGATAACGGCGCACCGGTTGACCCCGTCAACCATCCCGCCTTTGGGTACACACTAAATCTCCTGTGTTTTTGTTTGTTGTTTGAGTTTTATTTGAGTTTTAACTTGAACACTTGCACATGTTTTGCTCTCACTGGATCACTCATAACTGTCATGAATTTGTTAATAATTTCTGGAATTAAAATGTACCGAAAATTGCCTATATATCTAACATGACAATGGATCCAAATCATATACTACATCCATCCTTAAATATATGCCGTTTAGGACAAGTTAGTAGGTTCAAAAATGGACTAACTTGTCCCAAATGTCATAAGAACAGATGGAGTACACTTTTCTAATTTTAATATCTAGCATATATATAATGTATATATGTATAGTAGCTGTTGCTTGTGGTGTAGTACCTATGAGAATAGATCCAAAGGCATAAATATTTTTAGTCTTGATAAAGGTCACATACTACTATCTTATTTGCATGTGTTGTACCATAACTACAACGACGCCACGACGGATTCAAAATCATTTATACATTTTTCTAGGACTAGATATCAAACAGAAGATATGTATCTGAATTACTGCATGCTTTACATAACTAATTGAAAACATTTACCCAGTTTCCCACTCTTTGTGAAGTGTGAACACATTCGAGAGACCTAAGTATTTATGTATTATGTACTCCCTCTGTCCTAGAATATAGTTTCGTTTAGACTTTTTAAAATTTATTTTTTAAAACATTGACCGTGACTAACAAAATAATCATAAACGGTAATAACAATGATATTGGCAGATTTATCATGAAATTAACTATCAAATATGTAATCTTCTCTATTTAAAAATTATTGTTGGTCAAAGTTGAAAAGTTGGACTTTAAAAAAGTCTAACGAAGATATATTCTGATACCAAAGGATATCCATATTTGTGACGCCCCAGGTTTTTAATTGGCGCCATTAATGATGATGACCAAATCAGCCGAGTCAAACCGGCCGACACTGGTCAAACCTAGGTCAACCTGGGTCATCACCTCGAAAACCTCGCCAATGAACCCTATTGAACCCTCTTGACCAAGTCTACACACACCCGTGGTCAACCTTTGGTCAAAGACACGGTCAAACCCCGCTTGAACACTGATGTCGGCGAATGCCTTCCGGAACTTTTGCCGCGTTCTCCAAATTTCACCTAAACACTTAAAAATCTATCAATATGAAAGTTGTCCAGTTTGTTGAGGGACACAACTTTCATCTAGATTGGCATTTCCAATTTTGAGAGGAAATTGGTGAAAAACTTGGTCAACCGCCAGCAGCTCCTGTTTACCGAAACATGGCGACATTCAAAGTTTGGCTGGAATTTGTGCAAAATCCCTTGAGAAAAACATTATACGGCCTTAGTAAAAGTTGTAGAGGGTAGTGAGATCTACAACTTTCCTATTCACCACATTGTGTACTTCTATTCAAAATTTTTGAGAAAATCTCGGTCAAACGTTGCCAGTCCGACACAGGAAAGTTGACCCCGGCGCCGCCCGCGCGCGACGCCCGCCGCCTCGGCGTCCGGGCCGCTCGCGTTTCCCAAGGCCGCTCCTTTCCGAGGCAGAGAGCACTTCGAGACCCTTGAAGTCCACACCGCGACACGTGGAGTCCCCGCCCTCGCCGGACGGCCGCGCACCGCGAGCCCGGCGGTCCGTCGGCGTGCTCTCGCCGGGGGCGCGCCGGCCGAGGCTCGGCCGCCGTACGGGCGGGATTAACTGTCCAAGGACGTCTCACCGCGAGACCTGGCCCCTCCCCTTGCCTGCTCGCTCGAGTATAAGACCCCGATCAGTCTTCCCATGTGCGCCAGTGCGCCGTCGCCGCCATTGCCGCGCCGGCCACCTACCCCCATTCTTACTCACTCCGTGGGCAGTGCCGCCGCTCGTCCACCTCCCCTAGCCCCTTCAAAAGCTGCCCGAGCCGCCCCACTCCTTTGCCCGGCCGCAACCTCGCCGGAACAGGGGGTACAGCGGCTCGCCGCGGTCGCCGCCGCCGTGCGACCCCGCCGGCGCTACCACCGCCCCAACCAAGTGCCGAAACCGAGCCCTGGTGAGCTTCTCCTCCCATCAGCCCCTTTCCCCGGCCGATTCCGGCGCCGGATCGCCGGAATTTGGGTCGGCGCCGCCGCCCTCCATGCCTCAAGGGCCACATTGCGAGCTTTAGAAAAGTCCCAGGGAGTTTTTCGTGAACCAGGGACTTATCTTTGAACCTGGAAAAACTGTCAGGGGCCGGGGTGCAAAAGAGAATCTCAAATAGTACATGTGTTTTGCTGATTCTTGTAAATTACGTAGAAAATCATATAAAATTCAGAAAAATGCAAACTCAATTTTGTCGATTCGTGGTGAAAAATCCCACAACTGTTGTTATTCTTGCCTGAGCTAGTTCCTGATAATTTTTGCATGAAAAATAGAAATGTGAAAAACCTAGATCTGCAATATCTCAAAATCTATAAATCCCCTGTAGCTAATTTTTGGATATGTTGTGTGTTATGTCATGACTAACTCCTGTACCAAAAATTGCACAAAGTTATGTTGTAAATCTTTTTATAAAAATTGTTTTCCGTTTCTGCAGAATCTGCATAAATGATTTTTGTAGCTAAAAATAATAAGATTTTTGCAACCAACTTTTGCCTACTGTCTTGTTATTCCTCTGGTGAATTAATCATAATTTATAATTACCAGAAATATTTATTCTTGAATTATGCTTGTTTCTCTTGGTAATTGCATAAGTCAAGTTTCATAACAGTTCTAAGTGTATATGCTGCATTCCTAGGTTAGTTTTGGACCATATAACATGTGTAAGAAAGTTTGGATCATTTTTATTGAGTATTTATTTTTGTGTGCATTTACCTTGTCTTTCTAGCTAGCTTTTGTTTTTTTTAAAATGTTTTATTTCTAGCTATCCAAAGCATGCATGTTTGTCCACTGGCTTGCTATAGGTGTTTAGTGTGTAACACACCCTTCCACTGAATTTTATTAATTAATTTCATGAATAAAAGCTATGGAGGCCATTAAGGGCTTAATACTCATGTAAATGGGAAAAATCACCAACCCATCTTTAAGGACCTTGTGTGTGGTTGTACATCGTTTTAAAAGGGTAAATATACCCACCCACTACTGTTTCTGAAGTTAAATTAAATTACTTACATATATTTGTACACAGTCACTATCAAAAAAATATTTAATAAAGAGCTGCATATTGTTCCTTTTTGGAAGAGTATGTTGAATGTATTCTTATCTAGGTGAATGTGTCCAACCAACGCACCCCATGGTTGTCATCTATTGTTTGTGGTTAATTAAATTAAAAATCATCGAATAAATCTTGCATTTGCATCCTCGTGTAGATCTTCCGAACGGTAGATATACACTCGTGCCGGAAGGAGGAGACGAAGGAGCTGACGAAGAGCTGCATTGCGTGGACGTAGATCAAGACCTGGACCAAAGTCCAGAAGGGCCCAAGGCCAACCTTACCAGCGAAGGCAAGCTCCGGATCATTAACCCCGCCTTTTAAAAATTATGCAATTATGGTTTGCTATGATTGTGCATTTACGTTTCAGGAGTTGAATTGAAACCCTAGATGCATGATCCCTATGTACCTATGCTCTATCAGTAGTATGCTAGGTCAATAGCTGCCATGCTATAGGACCCGATAGAAGTCGAGTGATGTTCGTCACTCGCGAGAATAGGTTCTTATGCTGCAATCATGAGATCTTTATAAATGGATTTCTCATGTGGTAAGAGCATGGGATTTGGGCTCCGGTCCAGTGGCTTTCGTGGGCTAAGCTTTTGAACGTACTAAGCACTTGTCGGGAATGGGACCGGTAAACCTAGTACCTTAATGAGACGGTACGGGAACTTACTATTACTACTCTTGAGTAATCACCTACCGCTTTGCAACCGGGAGGTGGGTACATGTGTGAGGCTGGGTGTACTGGGTGGGACATGCCAGATAGCCTCGTACCCGGGACTGTAAGATTCGCTCCCAAACCGAGGACTTTTGGGAACGGCCTGGTCGGTGTCAGCTCTGTTGGTGCACCACTCCGTGTGTTTAGGTCTACCTTGCAAGGTTATAAACCAACCGATTGTCGGCCTCTCACCGTTATCTGAGACTGCTTAATCAACTGGCCATGATATCCCGTAATGATGGAACTTGGTGAATATTATTGCATGAATTAATTGCTTGTACGATTCTTGATTGAGTTAGTTGGCGCACTTAGAAATGATAATCAACTAGAACTTGTGCTAAAATAATGAAAGTAAGGACATACTCTTTGTTGCTTTTCAGCAAAAGAACTCCACCAGCCAAAAAGCCTCTCATGTATAGAGTTTGGTGATGTAGTTATCACCCGACGGTTAAGTCTTGCTAAGTATTAGTTTACTTAGCCTTGCTTTAAAAATGTTGTTGCAGGTGTTGTTTGGCCTGGTGAGATTCCACCCGGCTGGGAGTTGGAATGGGTGGAAGAGGACGAGTGATGACATCACGGATTGCCTCCTGTGATGTGTATCGTCGTGCTAGTTTATTTATTTCCGTTGTTTCCAAACTCTGAACCTTTACTTTCTGTCGTGAGCAATGGTTTGTAATAAATTGGATTTAATCCGTGTTGTACTCTAGACTCGCCCTCGTGTGAGTTTTAATGCATGTGTCGATCCTCCATATGATTTCCAAGTGATTTACCGGGTGATAACCTGGCAACCAACGACAGGATGATACTTTACTATTGCTTAATGACCAAAGTGGATTGGTTTTAGGCGATAGTACGGTATTTTCCTGGGCGGGTTGTCACAGCTGGTATCAGAGCGATTGCATGCACCAGAGCTTAATTAATAATCTTAATCACATGATTTTTGAATAAAATTTGCCAAGATTGTCTGATTTTCTAAAACACGTTGGTCCGTTAAGGATAAACTAGACCGAGAGGCCCTAGCGGGAATTTTTGGGTTCTTTCAGGTGGCTTATTAACCTATGGTTTATTTTAACTTCCAGCACACTTATTTTATGTCAGACTTACTTTCTTGCACAACCAAACTAGATGAGCCACGTGTTTTATACGTGTGTTGTACCGCATCACGGGAATTGCGAGGGTTGATGGAGTGATCCATTCCACGGATCCCATCTTCGCGTCTGGTTATGAGTTGTGTTGTCACCACGTGTTTTATACGTGACCATTCCGCATGTCGAATGTGCGAGGCAAGGATACACTCCATTCAAACGGAGGGTGTCCGAGGTTGGACGCTGTCCATGCAGTGGCTTAACGCATGGATGCCGTTTTTATAGTGAACGGTAATGTCTGTGGACGCTTTCATGAGTGCTGGCATGAAAGGTTCGTTGTGTTCTGTGATCTTCTGCAGGTACACTAACCTCGTTTCGTAAGTCACTAAGTGAGCATCGACTAGTTCTCGACTAGCTATTATAGGGAGATACGTGTATGTGCCATGCCACCGGCGCTAACTCCGAGTCTTGGCTTGAATGCCTTGTGAGGACGAATAGGACGTCGTGCATCATGCTAAAAGTCGTGGAAGAACCTAAACTAAACTCCTACCTATTTAAGTGCTCTCTAAGGTAAAATAGTGATAGTGTGTTTTGTCCTGCCTAGCCTCTCAGGTGTAGATGTGTTGTTGTCCATAATTTGTTGTGGCTGTTGCGTAGATCTTGCACCCTGTCCAAGAATCTTTTGCCTAGGTGATATCTACCCAAGTTGCTCCACATCTAATCTAGTTCCTGCCCGCCAAAGCTCGTGACCATAGCTTTCGTCTATCTCAAGTTATACTCAGATTTATGAACCTCTGTCCTGCTGAGTTCCAGGAACCAAATATGAAATTCTTTCTTAGTTAAACACCTTCCTGACCTTCTAGCTCAATCTTGCATACCCAAACATGTGTCTCATAACCTTGCTGCGTTGCTACGCAAATTGTCAAATTTTGGGGACTCTGGTTTTAAGTTATGAATTTTTGTTCACAACTGCCAGAACCTTGCCAAGTTGTATGTTTGTACCAATGGCTACCCCATTTCTTAACCATCCACTCTTGTATCATGGACCAAGTTATCCTTGCATACTCTCACCCAACTGATTCTCACTTTTGTCGTTATGTCCAGATGGACAACATTGGATCTGCATCGGCAAATGTGGAAGCATGGACTCTCGTGAATTACCTCGAGGAGGGTGGTTTTCCTGCACTTTTATGGGACATCCTGAGGGACTTTGAGTACACTATTTACCCAGAGTACTCGACACGTGAGGTCATGACCACTGGCCAACTCCTTCGTTGTGAAGTGAAGATGAAGATTTTCGTGAGCCCGACCAATCCTGCTTGGGAAGAGTGGGAGTGTAAGGCACAAGGACTGAACTTGACTGACACCGTGCAGAAGGCTGCTCTCGAAGCGCTCACGACTTTCTGTGGGAGGCATCCTGACGAGGTAGCCGACACTGCAGCCAAAGTGATCCCTGTACCTGAGCAACACACTGTACCTTGTGTCGAACGTGAAGCTTTTCTTCCAACTCAGAGCGACTCTCACTATAGTCCTGATCTTGTCACCGCAGTCCGCTTTTCAGAAGCCATGTATGACACTTACCGATGGATAGTGGGAGAAAGTGTATTCTATAGACACTAAATCTATAGGTACCGAGTTAAATAAATGGAGAATACAGCTCAAGCATTAAAGGAAGCACGGGCAATGATAACTACTCTCAAGAAGGGAAGACGCAAGGATAAGGCGAAGATACAGGAATTAAGTGAAGTTATCCATGAGCAAAATTTCCTGTTGCAGCATAATGACCAATACATGTTAGAACTAGAGAATCAACTAGAAGCTATAGTAGCTCCGCCTCCGGAACCGGTTATTCCTGGACCCGAAGGAGGAGAAGATGCTGAAGAAATTCAAGGAGAATCTGGAGTAGAGTCTGAACCTGCTTCACCGTAGCTTTCTTCGGCATGGAAGATTTAGCCGTAGGAAGTAAACCTAAGGATAGCTTGTTGTTCTAGTTGGAGTTGGTGTGCTTGTAAGAATGTCTTGAGTCGTACGAGGGTACTAGTAGTAAGGAAACCCCTAGTGTGTGCAGCCACTCTTGGTTGAGTTTTGTGGTAGGCTGAACTAGGAGCTTTCTTGATGCAGCTAGTCTGCATTGTGGCCCCTAGGTGTTGTTATGATGATTCCGAGAACTTCCATCGATGTAATGTTGTTGTTAAACACCCTCAGTTGTGGTGCGTGGAATGTGACTTGAGCTAGTTGTGATAAAATCTTGATCTCGGGTGGAATACCAACTTGGAGTATGTCTGCTGACCTTGAATGAGAATCTTCGGTGCATGAGGATCGATTCCTGAATTTGATGCTTATGGCCACTGTGTTGTCCAGTTCCGTAAAACTTACCATAAATGAGCTTTCATCGTACATATTTTACTTGTCAATATTATGAGCAAGCTTATGAATGTGTGTTTAATGAAAACACAATTTTTCAGATGGTCGGACCGACACGGAACACTCCCAATGGTTTTGGTACCTCAAGTAGTAATGACCCACCACCGCCACCACCTCTGACACAGACAGAGGCACTCCTGACAGCACAAACCGATGTATTGCGCCAGCTCCTGCAGATGCAACAACAGATCTGCTGGAGCAGAGATCTCCGCACGGGGCCAATCATGAGGGACCACATGCGGTCACTACCTACACCCAATTTATTGGGATGAAGCCTCCAACGTTCACTAAGGCAGAAGAACCGCTTGAAGCTGACGCATGGGTCAGGGCCATAGAGGTAAAATTTTCTGCTTTTACCTTTCCTTGCTCTGAGGAGCGCAAGGCAAACTTTGCAACCTTACAACTTCGGGCTGAAGCATTGATGTGGTGGGAACATTTAAAGTCTATGCAACCTGCTGGACATGAAGTCACTTGGGTTGAGTTCAAGCAAGCTTTCAAGGACCACCATATCCCTAAAGGACTTATGGACAGAAAAATGAGAGAATTGTTAGCTCTAAAGCAAGGAGCTGACACCGTATACCAATATGCACAGAAGTTCAATAGTCTCTGCCAGTACGGAGGACATCACGTGGAGACTGATGCCAAGAAGATGGAACGTTTCCGTGATGGTCTCGATGGTGACTTGTACGAAAGGCTAATTCTGTTGGAACCCAATAGCTATCATGAGTTAGTAAACAAAGCTGTCTCTCAGGAGGATGCCATGAAGAAGGCACAAAAAGATAGGAAGCGACAAGTTGATTTCACTTCCGGCAGTGAATCGAGCAAGCAGTTCCGCTTTGTCAAGAAGCATACTCATGGGTCTTCGCAATCCTTGCCATCTGGGCAGTGGGGAATGACCCCATTCCAGAACAAGCCTTCGGGGAATTTCCATTACTAGAAGAATCAGCAGCAAGTGGCCAAGCCTAAAGAACTTCCGCCCCGCATATGCTTCAATTGTAGACAGCCCGGGCATTTTGCCAATGAGTGCCCGAACCACGGACGACGAGAAGCCCCGGCGGCGAGAGCGAGAACCCGGATCCGCTAAGGGCAACCACAGCAAGAAGCCAAGCTTTCAAGTGAAGCAAAGCCAACTGAATTTCATAGGTAACATCTCTATTCGAGAACCCTCCCTACTTTGTATTTTACTTCCGAATCTCGGGACGAGATTCTGTTTAAGGGGGGTAGGCTGTGACGCCCCAGGTTTTTAATTAGCGCCATTAATGATGATGACCAAATCAGCCTAGTCAAACCGGCCGACACTGGTCAAACCTAGGTCAACCTGGGTCATTACCTTGAAAACCTCGCCAATGAACCCTATTGAACCCCTTGACCAAGTCTACACACACCCGTGGTCAACCTTTGGTCAAAGACACGGTCAAACCCCGCTTGAACACTGATGACGGCGAATGCCTTCCGGAACTTTTGCCGCGTTCTCCAAATTTCACCTAAACACTTAAAAATCTACCAACATAAAAGTTGTCCAATTTGTTGAGGGACACAACTTTCATGTAGATTGGCATTTCCAATTTAGAGAGGAAATTGGTGAAAAACTTGGTCAACCGCCAGCAGCTCCTGTTTACCGAAACATGGCGACATTCAAAGTTTGGCTGAAATTTGTGCCAAATCCGTTGAGAAAAACACTATACGGCCTTAGTAAAAGTTGTAGAGGGTAGTGAGATCTACAACTTTCCTATTCACCACATTGTGCACTTCTATTCAAAAGTTTTGAGAAAATCTCGGTCAAACGTTGCCAGTCCGACACAGGAAAGTTGACCCCGGCGCCGCCCGTGTTCCCGCGCGCGCCCCCGCGCGCGACGCCCGCCTTAGCGTGCGGGCCGCTCGCGCTTCCCAAGGCCGCTCCTTTCCGAGGGCGGGGAGCACTTCGAGACCCTTGAAGTACACACCCGCAACACGTGGAGTCCCCACCCTCGCCGGACGGCCGCGCACGCGAGCCCGGCGGTCCGTCGGCGTGCGCCCTCGCCGGGCGCGCGCGCCGAGGCTCGGCCGACGTACAGGCGGGATTAACTGGCCAAGGACGTCTCACCGCGAGATCTGACCCCTCCCCTTGCCTGCTCGCTCGAGTATAAGACCCCGGTCAGTCTTCCCGTGTGCGCCAGTGCCCCGTCGCCGCCATTGAAGCGCCGGCCGCCGACCCCATTCTTACTCACTCCCTGTGCAGTGCCGCCGCTCCTCCACCTCCCTCTTCAAAAGCTACCCGAGCCGCCCCACTCCTTTGCCCGGCCGCAACCTCGCCGGAACAGGGGGTACAGCGGCTCGCCGCGGTCGCCGCCGCCGTGCGACCCCGCCGGCGCTTCCACCGCCCCAACAAAGTGCCGAAACCGACCCTGGAGAGCTTCTCCTCCCCTCAGCCCCTTTCCCCGGCCGATTCCGGCGCCGGATCGCCGGAATTTGGGCCGGCGCCGCCGCCCTCCATGCCTCAAGGGCCACATTGCGAGCTTTAGAAAAGTTGCAGGGAGTTTTTTGTGAATCAGGGACTTATTTGTGAACCTGGAAAACCTGTCAGGGGCCGGGGTGCAAAAAAGAATCTCAAATAGTACATGTGTTTTGCTGATTCTTGTAAATTGCGTAGAAAATCGTAGAAAATTCAGAAAACTGCAATCTCAATTTTGTTGGATCCGTGGTGAAAAATCCCACAATTGTTGTTATTCTTGCCTGAGCTAGTTCCTGATAATTTTTGCATGAAAAATAGAAATGTGAAAAACCTAGATCTGCAATATCTCAAAATCTATAAATCCCCTATAGTTAATTTTTGGATATGTTGTGTGTTATGTCATGACTAACACCTGTACCGAAAATTGCACAAAGTTATGTTGTAAATCTTTTCATAAAAATTGTTTTCCATTTCTGCAGAATCTGCATAAATGATTTTTGTAGCTAAAATAATAAGATTTTTGCAACCAACTTTTGCATACTGTCTTGTTATTCCTCTGGTGAATTAATCATAATTTTTTAATTACCAGAAATATTTATTCTTGAATTATGCTTGTTTCTCTTGGTAATTGCATAAGTCAAGTTTCATAACAGTTCTAAGTGTATATGCTGCATTCCTAGGTTAGTTTTGGACCATATAACATGTGTAAGAAAGTTTGGATCATTTTTATTGAGTATTTATTTTTGTGTGCATTTACCTTGTCTTTCTAGCTAGCTTTTGTTTTTTTGCAAAATAATTAATTTCTAGCTATCCAAAGCATGCATGTTTGTCCAGTGGCTTGCTATATGTGTTTAATGTGTAACACACCCTTCCACTGAATTTTATTAATTAATTTCATGAATAAAAGCTATGGGGGCCATTAAGGGCTTAATAGTCATGTAAATGGGAAAAATCACCAACCCATCTTTAATGACCTTGTGTGTGGTTGTACATCGTTTTAAAAGGCTAAATATACCCACCCACTACTGTTTGTGAAGTTAAATTAAATTACTTACATATATATGTACACAGTCACTATCAAAAAAATATTTAATAAAGAGTTGCATATTGTTCCTTTTTGGAAGAGTATGTTGAATGTATTCTTATCTAGGTGAATGTGTCCAACTAACGCACCCCATGGTTGTCATCTATTGTTTGTGGTTAATTAAATTAAAAATCGTCGAATAAATCTTGCATTTGCATCCTCGTGTAGATTTTCCCGACGGTAGATATACACTCGTGCCGGAAGGAGGAGACGAAGGAGCTGACGAAGAGCTGCATTGCGTGGACGTAGATCAAGACCTGGACCAAAGTCCAGAAGGGCCCAAGGCCAACCTTGCTAGCGAAGGCAAGCCCCGGATCATTAACCCCGCCTTTTAAAAATTATGCAATTATGGTTTGCTATGATTGTGCATTTACGTTTCAGGAGTTGAATTGAAACCCTAGATGCATGATCCCTAGGTACCTATGCTCTATCACTAGTATGCTAGGTCGATAGCTGCCACGCTATAGGACCCGATAGAAGTTGAGTGATGTTCGTCACTCGCGAGAATAGGTTCTTATGCTGGAATCATGAGATCTTTATAAATGGATTTCTCATGTGGTAAGAGCATGGGATTTGGGCTCCGGTCCAGTGGCTTTCGTGGGCTAAGATTTTGAACGTACTAAGCACTTGTCGGGAATGGGACCGGTAAGCCTAGTACCTTAATGAGACGGTGTGGGAACTTACTATTACTACTCTTGAGTAATCACCAACCGCTTTGCAACCGGGAGGTGGGTACATGTGTGAGGCTAGGTGTACTGAGTGGGACATGCCAAATATCCTTGTACCCGGGACTGTAAGATTCGCTCCCAAACCGAGGACTTTTGGGAACGGCCTGGTCGGTGTCAGCTCTGTTGGTGCACCGCTCCGTGTGTTTAGGTCTACCTTGCAAGGTTATAAACCAATCGATTGTCGGCCTCTCACCGTTATCTGAGACTGCTTAATCAAATGGCCATGATATCCCGTAATGATGGAACTTGATGAATATTATTGTATGAATTAATTGCTTGTATAATTCTTGATTGAGTTAGTTGGCGCACTTAGAAATGATAATCAACTAGAGCTTGTGCTAAAATAATGAAAGTTAGGACATACTCTTTGTTGCTTTTCAGCAAAAGAACTCCACCGGCCAAAAAGCCTCTCATGTCTAGAGTTTGGTGATGTAGTTATCACCCGACGGTTAAGTCTTGCTGAGTATTAGTATACTTAGCCTTGCTTGAAAAATGTTGTTGCAGGTGTTGTTTGGCCTGGTGAGATTCCACCCGGCTGGGAGCTGGAATGGATGGAAGAGGACGAGTGATGACATCACGGATGACCTCCTGTGATGTGTATCGTCGCGCTAGTTTATTTATTTCCGCTGTTTCCGAACTCTAAACCTTTACTTCCGGTCGTGAGCAATGGTTTGTAATAAATTGGATTTAATTCATGTTGTACTCTGGACTCGCCTTCGTGTGAGTTTTAATGCATGTGTCGATCCTCTGTATGATTTCCAAGTGATTTACCGGGCGTTAACCCCGCAACCAACGACAGGATGATACTTTACTATTGCTTAATGACCAAAGTGGATTGGTTTTAGGCGATAGTACGGTATTTTCCTGGGCGGGTTGTCACAATATTCTGGGACGAAAGGAGTATCCGGATTTATTGCATGTGTTGATCGGCACCATTACGTTATTATGAGCGCCTCGTCCATCAACGCTGAGACTTAATGTTTGTCTTATTGTGTAATTTGCAAATTGTGTATAATAGAATAATGAACGTGATTTGGATCAGCCCGTATTTTCCTCAATGGAAAGAATATAATCCCAAATTTATCCTCAAAAAGAGGAATATAAAAGAGAAATCTAATTAGTAGGTAGATTGAACAAATAAAATAGTTTAGGAGAGTAAAGTAAGATTAAATTTTGCAAAGAAAATGTGAAAGAGTCTATAGTATAGTGGTTACAACTTACAAGAGCTTCGGTATCATCGCAAGTCCTGAGTTCGCCTCCTTGTAGGAGCAAATTTCTTAGGATTGACAACGACTGTGGTAGATTCTCCTAGGGTCGATTTTGCGTACATGCCCTCATAGGTGTGAGTGCGCCTGCGTTGTGAGTGTCTTCATTGTAGTGTGTAATTTGATTAAAAATACAAGGAGAATGATCCTTTTCCGACGGATGCCAATCATCTACGTGATGCCTCAACACTTAACAACATTGGCGGATTTTGTTTCTACTACGGTACTATTTTTACTACTTAGATCCTCCTGCTAAAGTTTATAGTTGCTAACGTTTAGTAAGTTTGGATCAAACGGGTTCAACTAAAATGTTGCTAGACTTTAGTTGGAAGCTAAAAATTGCTTTAGTCATTAGCCATTCAAGAGTTATTGTAGCGAACATGGCTTCATATGCCATTAGTTCGAGTTTGATTTTGGTGATTCATGACAACATGATCAATGGGACTAACCATATTGTTTAGCATGTCTTTGTAGACATTTCTAGGTTCCAAGGATGCCAAAATACCACATGCCAAATTGAGAAGATAGTCTATTTTTTAAGGGTCAAAAACAAGAAAGAAAAGAAAAAGAAAGGACCACTACGTGAAAAACTGGCTTTGGTAACGGGCGTAGATCGCCTTTGGTAACGGGCAATGCGCCCGTTACGATCAAGTGTTACAAATAAGCCAAGAAAGGTAACGGGCAGATGCCCGTTACTGATAAGACATATTCGTAACGGGCATTAAACAACGACTGTTACCAAAACTAGCCACCGGTCACGTGAAATGGCTGTTTTTGGCCCACAGGGAACTTTCGTAATGGGCACCAAAAAAGCCCGTTACATAAGCTCACTATCAGAGACGCCCGATGTGCACCTGCGTCTCCACTATCTTGATGAAATGAGATGCGTCTATTTCACGCGCGTCTCAGCACAACTAGTATTCGTAACGGGCATCAAACAACAATCGTTACCACAACTAGTCACCGGTCACGTGAAATGGTTGTTTCTCTAGGCTCACATGGAACTTTGGTAACAGGCATGAAATAGAGACCGTTACTGTTAAATTAACATTTGAGATGCATTCTCTGAACCGGCGTCTCCACTGTCTCGACGAAATGAGACGCATCTATTTATACGTGCGTCTGCTTTCTCTCTATTAAAGGAGACGCTTGCTTTCAACCTGTGTCTCCTATATCTCGATGAACGGCCAGGTCCTGGGGCCCATCGGTCAGGACTGGTAACGGGCTTTTATACTGCCCGTTACATTGTGGGCATTTTTGTAACAGGCTTTCCGAATGAAGCCCGTTACTTACTGATCAGTGTTTGTAACGAGCTTTAATTAACGGCCGTTACAGATACGGTGTCCATCCCTACAGTAACCTACCCGGTTGCAGGTGGCATCCTGGAACCATACAGGATTTGCCAGCCACCAGGGGCTGCATCCTGGAACCGGCTAGGATATGGCAGCCACCACGGCAAGGAGACATCACAAACACATTCTCACATCACAGATATTGGCAAAGCAAGATCACATTTATAGACAAGCTAGCTAGATCACATCAAGTTTCAAGTTACTCTCATCAGGGCTTGTTTGGATGGAGTCAAGAGAAAACGGTAGAACCGGGCGATGTCGACCCCAACCAAGCAAGCCAAGCAGGTTTCTCAGGAAACAACACCTGACTAAAGAAGACTGAATGAGTTTCAAGTTTCTAGTCACAATAAACTCACGGTGCACCACTGTAGAACTTGCCCTTTCGGTCGATGGTCTCCTTAAGAATGTACTCGCACAACATCTCCCGAGCACGCTTTACATCTTCTGTGGAAACATCTACGAGAGGTTTGAAATCCTGCAAAATACAATCATTTATGAGAATACAAGTAGAAATCATTTTCTAAAATCAGATGGATAATATGAGCAGAAACAAGGTTGAGCATTATTATCTACTTACAACAGCCTTCTTGATGTCAGGTATGTCATTGAGTAGTCTTAACATATGGAATGCCACATGGAATCCACACAAAGAGGACCCTCGTGGCTGCTGAGTACACTGCATCGAGGTAACAAAATGACAAGTTAATGCAGTACCAAATACGTAAGAAGGGACCAAGAAGGGACCATAAAAAATCTCGGTCTTACAACGAAATTTGTTTTGTGCTTGAGTGTGGCTTTTGGCTTTTTTTCTTTCCTTTCGTCACTATGTCCTGTGTATCACCAAAGGCCCTGCATGATCAGCAATACCAATTAGAAACACTAAGAGATTGATTTTTTGTGAACAAAAAATACTGTACCAAAGGCCCTGCATGGTCATCAATACCAATTAGAAACACTAAGAGATTGAATTTTTGTGAACAAAACCTACAAGAAACTGACCAGTTCAAAACATTTGGAGGTCTGCAACTTTAGCGGGGGATGTTGTTTAGCAAAATTTAGATACCAAACCTCTTTGAACTTCATACAGATGATCACTGTTACCTAGTGGCTAGTGCAGTAGGCACCCACCACGTAGTAGTTGTTCATCATTGCATTTGAGATTGCTTTGCCAATTTGCTGAGAACGCTGACAAATATTTGTTGAAGTAAACAAATCTGGATCTAAAAACTCAACACTAATCTGCTGCTCCGCTGCCTTGTCCATCATATTCCTACAAAAAATCAAATTGTTAGCACGCATGAACTTTGCGGTCAAAATTAAAGAAATATCTTTTTAGGTTTTAAAGGACATACAATGTCCACAACCTCACGAAGGTAACATCCAGAGAAGCCAGGGTTATAAGGTTAAACACGCTACTGAATTCAATGTTTAACATTAAAGCACCACAACCACCTTTAAAGTAGTCTTGATCCACCTTTCTTTGGAAAGGCAAGTTTATCCTTCTTGTGTTCCATGACATAAGCATGCAACTTGGCACAATTTGGTCCAGCTGACCTTTACATTTGCTTCGACAACATTGGTGCACCGAGGCTTGTATTTTGGTCGGTTACGTTACGTCCCATTAACACGGTTAAGAATCTCATCTTTACACGAGAGGTTTCTGGCTCTGGTTCCCCTTCTGCAGTGGAGATTGCCTAGGCTCCTCCTGTTGCAGAGGCTGTTGTACTTATTGCATCTGCTACTTAGGGGGAGATTGCCTGTGCTCCTCCTCTGGCTGGAGGGGCTGCTGTTTCGTCTGTTGCTTATCCTCATGTTGCAGCTGCTGCTTAGGCGTAGTTTTCCTGGGCTCCTCCTGCTGTTGTCGACGCTCGTGCTGCTGGAGAGGTTGCTATTTTGTCTGTTGATTATCCTCAAGTTGCAGCTGCTGCTTGGGCGGAGTTTGCCTGGGCTCCTCCTCCGGTTGTTGTCGATGCTCCTGCTGTGTAGTTTTGCTGATCTGCTGCTGCTGCTGCTGCTGCTGAGCCTTCTCTTGCTGACACTGAGCTGCAGCACCTCTATTTGATGTTGTACCCCTACTACCTGTTGAGGCTTCAAGGTTGGGATGTCTCGTCATGGGTGGTATACTGATCCTATGCTTTGGCCATTGGATCCTTTGAACGTGAGCCGCAGCTAGGGTTGCTACGTCACCCCATCAATTGGTACAGGCAGAGGGTATTGACTCGTATTGGCCCACACATAAGTAGGTTGCACCACAACATACCCATCCTGCACTGGTACTGAATGGCAAGCCTTTTGAGATGGAAAGACTTTCGCTAGTGCGAGCTCCATGGTGCCATCCAAAAGGCTGCACACGTTTGGCTCTGTCAGCTTATCTATTGTGTCCAGCATAGGTGATCGACTATCACTGTACACTTCATTCGCTTCGTCACCGTTGGCATTCCAATGATCTTGCTCTCTGCCATCTTCCTCCCTGACATCATAATGAACTTCCTCGCTATCATGCCCATCTTCTTCCTCAATGCCATCCATATCTTCTTCCTCACTGCTACTGACAAGTGCTGGTAATTGGGAAGGAAGAAGTGCATTTTGGGTATGTTGATGCCTGATAGTCTTAGAGCATGGACAATTGATTTAAATGTTTTGTCCGCCATCACATCATGAGCATTAGATCTCTTGTTCCTCTTCTTCCTGTACATTCCAGTGAACTCTTCACCAAACCCTTTACCCCAGCCAAGTGAGCTAGACACTCCTCAGACCTGACCTCGATGCTCTGGAGTCTCAAGTGCTGCGGTGAGGATATTATCCTCCCTAACCCCAGAGAAAGAACCATCGCTACCCTGAGTTGCAAGTGTTTTCACCCTTTCTGCTACCCCACCACCGCAGGGTTATTGAATGTTAGACCCCCGCTCCCTTCACTAGTATTCTTCTTCTTCTTCTTCCCTACCCTTGCCCGCAGATAAGGTCTCGAACGTCCAGGAAATTGGTCCCAAGGGTTCTGTTTTCCTTCTATAGCTAGCTTTGCATCCTCCTCCTCCCACTCTTTCCTTTTACCACAATAACCTTTTCTGTCCGTCTTGTGTGGCTTATTATGCAATGCTCTCTTTTTTTTCATCTCCTGGCTCAATTGCTGAAATTCAGGAGAATTGGTTTCCTGCACAAACATGTCCCAATCTTGTTGCTGCAAAAAGGCATGCTTCACAAAGGGAATCTCTTCTTCACTCACATATTTTTTTCTTAAATGGGCCTTGAACCGCCGTTGCAAGGTTCCAATCTGTGATATAGCTGCCTTAACTGCCTTCTTGCGAACAGATTCTTCCAGAATGGCTGGGTAATCTTGCTTTTCCTCTAAAACTGTAAACAGATGGTCCTTTTCAATTGGTGAGAGATCATCAACCGCCTTGTTGGTTGACACCCTCTCCCGAGCAATGAGATCACAGACCAATACAAATCTATCCATCGCAGCATCTGGGGTAGGCCAAAAATTGGCATCAAGTCCAGTTGCAATCAACTTGTCTTCTGGCCATTTGGTTTGTGTCCTTGACCCGCGGGATCGAGTACTACTAGCAGCAGTCTGTGCTGAGTGACCCTGTGCAGAAGGTTCACCGACGATGGGCTGTGATGATGCACTGGAGGTAGAGGAGTTTGTTGTTGTGGGAGACTGCATAGATGATATGTCAGGTTTGTCAGTAGAGCAACATGAGCAAGACTGAAAATCTAAACTTAATTCTTATTAAATAAATTCGTTTTCTCTGACAGGAAAAATAGCTGATACAGTCGTAAATAAAATCAGCATAGACATACACATCATATTTTACTTAATTAGCATATAGTGATAGGTGCTAACCATTTTGACAGGGACACAACAATATGCTTATATATCAAAGCAGAGAATAAATTCCTTCAACTGGTTCCTTGTCCAACTTGAGCAGTGATAGATTGTGTGTTCCATATGTACATGCAATAGGAGGATAAAGCAATGGTGATGACATTATATATGACAGTAGTGAAACAACACTCACAACACATCATGACACCAACAATAACAATATATATGACAGTAGTGAAATAATTAACACTCACAACAAAGCATAAGACAGTCTAGTTATCACTATATTCAAAGTATAGCAGAATTAAAGTATGCTAACAGGTCCAAAGCATAACTGTCGATCTGGTACATTCAAAGCATAGCAGAATTAAAGTATGCTAACATCCTCGATGATTTTCATGAATTTACAGTGCAAAAATTGTAGCACCAGGAACATGAAAATGAATTTCAACAATTCATATAACTACATATGTTAGCAACAATTTATTCACACAGACTTGGGGCAACAAAATCCATCAATCAAAACCATAGTCAATCAATTAAAGACGAACTATCTAGGCATGTCTCCCTAATTAATCCACATTGACATGAATATATAGCAGATCGATTTTGGTGCTGATGAGAAAGAGGGCGTTGGGGGTTCAAGTAGGACTAACCTCTGTCGCGAGTGAAGTAGTTGTTCTCGTGATGGTCGGAGGGGCCGGATCCACGGCGGCTCGTGGCCTGAGGCAGCCGGCCGGCTCATCGTCGTGGCCAGGGACGACGTCGACGGATCCACGTCAACCGTCTTTAGGTTGGCCGGACGTACGTCCGCACGCCAGTAACCGCGTCCTCGTCACGCAGTGGGCGGCGGGGCTGGAGAAGAGCAGGGCTGCGGTGGGGAGAGAGCAGCGAAGGCGAGCGAGGCGACTGGCGGCGGCGGTGGGGAGAATGCGGGCGTTGTGGATCTGTCTAGCGAGGAGCCGAATATGAACGACGCGCGTAACTATGTTTAATGAAACTTACTGGCGTGCCCTTGACGGCTCTGTGCAGCAATTGGAATTTCATGGGCAATATAGTAAATATTGGTGGGAAATTTTGAGTAGCCCGCGCACGGTTCTTCTGCTAACGCTGACGAGTGGGCTAGTGTCATGGGTGACGATGGTTAGTGAACCCGGATCGCCTTTGTTGGGAGTTGGGTCAGCGGTTATCTTTTATATATTGGCTGTTGACGCTGACGCGTGGGCCTGTCACAATTTTATTGAATGAAACTTGCTTCCCTAATTTATTAGAGTGAATAATATAGCACCTAAAAATCATAAAAATACAAACAATTCGTATTTGGACATTTAGTATTTTAATAAAATATCAATAGTCACATTGTGTGCCCAAGATTCTTAGAATCTGTCTTTACATCCCATGTTAATGATGTAATAATTCTACTAACATCTAGTGTGCTCTGAAAAATCTACAAATTTACATGCCAACATAATTTGGGTACCTAGACTTGTCTTAAAAATTTCAAATGGTTTATATGAAGGAATTATATACTTGTGTACAAATGTCTACATCTCTCACATAGTTTCCTAGAATGTTTGCATGAACATTGAAGGTTTCCACACTTTGCAACATGTTCGAACTCATATGCATTTGAGAACGTAACAAAATCTTGTGTTCACCTTAAGCTTACGAAATGTAAAGTTCCATCACTAATGGTTGTGTAAAACAAATATTATTTGTATGTTGTACTTACAAAGAACAAAATAAGGCATATAAACATCACTCAATAAACAGAATGTACACTAAACAATGAAATTAATGAATAGATGGTGATTTTAGAAAAATTTAGAAAAAAGTATCAAATTTGGACTAATAACGACAAAGAAATACTTGTTACAACATTTGGTTGCAGATTAAAACGAGAAATGGCAACTGTTCTTCATTTGAATAGAACTGGCCCCCACAGTCATTTGAATAGAACAAAGGAGGAAGCAGAGGGCACCGCCGACATCCCGATAAAATCAAATCCTCGTTTAGTAATATCTAATAATTTACATTCAAGATAGATAATGTTCATATTGATGCTTGCGCCTACATCCTGATGTTCATCCTGCTGACGGCGTACTCCACGACGGGGCGGAATTTACGCACCCAGAGGTCGAACTCATGACGGATGCGACACTCGGCGCTGCAGTAGTGGATGATCTCTTTGGTATCCGGCCCGTAGCGCCTACATCCCGCTTCCCAAATGCAGATGTGGGGATTCTGGACGGGCAGCAACGGAATGTCGGCGTCATCGCCGTCATCAAGCCTATGCAACCACGCAATGTTGTCGAGATCTTGCTTGACGAGGTAGAGCAGCCGTCGTAGGTTGTGGTTCTTCCACCGGCCGTCAGGGGGCGACGGGCCGTCGCTGCTTTCCTGGAGTAGTGCCATGGCTTCGGGGTCCGCTGGGTTGCAACGGTACTTCAGCATCGCTAAAAAGTACTTGGCACTGGAGTCTTCAGCAGCGGCAGCATCTCCGATGAGCTTCAGACCCTTATCGGGGTTCCGCCGCCTCATCAACCTCACCATCCCCTCGAAGCACAATGCCTCCGGATGATTGGCCTCACGGAAGCACTGCTCAAAGCATGACCTGACATAGCAATTCTTGCACGCCGAACGAAGATCACGCAGCGACACGTGTAGTAGTACCTCATCGGAGTTGCAGATGCACCGGAAGGTGCCGCAGATTTTATTGCGAAGGTTTAGAAAATGGAAAATGGCCACATCCTTGATGGAGTGGATTATAATCTTGGTGAGAAGTTCATATGGCAGCAGCAGCATCAAGCACACCGCGGCGGCCATCAAGGAGAATGGAGGAAATAGCACCATGACGGGGTTTGGAATTTGAATGGCGACGAGGGTTGAAGTTGGCGGTGACGAGGGATGAAGTTGGCAAGGAGGATTGAAGTTGAAGAGGGATTAAGTTGGCTACTAGCATTGAAGTTGAAGGAGGCGACGAGCTCGAGGGTTGAAGGTTGAAGATGGCGCCTCGGCCATGTCGTAATAAAACAATAAATGGTAATTGAAAAGGCGCCGCAGTTTGGCTGCTGCCGTTGACAAGTGGGCCCGACATCATTGCCCCGCCCCTTCTCCTTCCCGCCTAAGTGAAAGGTGACATGTGGCTTCGCGCCTGAGACGGAGCCTGATGCGCAATCGGGTGGCACGTACTAGTAGTAATGGAGTAGTGGGTGGGGGCAGAGGCGTCTGACGGTTCTGCGTCTTGTCAATATAACTCCCTCGCCCAGTTGCCCTCCCCTGCTTTCTCCCCAGCTTCTCCCATAAGCTTATCATCTTTTTCTTCACTTCTTCATCCTCCTCGCGATTCACCACTACAAATCTTTGGTCACCGAGAGAAGGAGGAGATGGCATCGAGGAGCCCATCGCCGTCGAAGCGGGGACGAAGGGAGGACGACAACGACGAAAGCCGCCGTCGGAAGAAGTTGGAGAAGGGGAAGGAGCCGGTGGCCAAGGACACCGACAAGGAACCGCTATTCGACGACAATAAGTTCGCCGTAGAGCTGCTCATGAGCGCCTTCAGAAAGCTTCAAGGTGTTGGCGAGGCCTTCGACATCAAGGCGCACCATGAAGTGTACAAGGACCCGACCTTGAAGGGTCTCGCCTTCAGGATCCACGGGTTGGCTGAGAAGCTCGAGAACCTCCCCGTGGTCAAGCGGGCTGCCCGCCGCCACTTCTTCTTCGACGACGGCGGCTCCGATGGTGACGACGGCAGCCACGGCAACGACGGCAGTGACGACGGCAGCAACGGCGGCGACGGCGGGACTCCGACTAATTGATAGACTCCTCTACCAATTAGTAACAATAATGTCTATGTGCTTTTGTGTCTTCGTCTGGTTCTTGTACATGAACTGCTTAGTTAATTAGCTTGGTTTTTAGATTTTGTATGTCACAAACTCGATCTCATATACGCGAGTAGAGATCCAACCGCATTGTGATGAACTATGTTCTGTTGTGATTAACTGGAGATCTGTTGTGATGAATTAGATCTTATTAGAGTAGTCATTGTCGACACAGGTTAGCCTACTGACGCTGATGCTGACGCGTGGGCCAGTGTCATTGGCGACGATGGTTAGTGAACCCGGATCGCATTTGTTGGCAGTTGGGTCCGGGCGGGCAGGCAACGGTTATCTTTTTTATATTGGCTGCCGACGCTGACGCGTGGGTCTGTCACAATTTTTTGGAATGAAACTTGCTTCCCTGAATTATTAGAGCCCATAAAACAGCACCTAAAAATCATAAAAATACGAACAATTCGTATTTGTACATTCAGTATTTAAATAAAATATCAAGAGTCACACTTGTGTGCCCAAAATTCATATATTTTGTTTTTACACCCCATGGTAATTATATAATAATTCTAATAACATCAAATTTGCTCTAAAAAATCTACAAATTGACTTGGCAACATAATTTGGGTACCTAAACTTGTCTTCGAAATTTCAAGTGGTTTAGATGAAGGAATGATATACTTGTGTACAAATGTCTTCATCTCTCACATAGTTTCCTAGAATGTTTGCTTGAACATTGAAGTTTTCCACACTTTGCAACATGTTCGAACTCATATGCATTTGAAAACTTAACAAAACCTTGTGTTCACCTTAAGCTTACGAAATATAAAGTTCCATCACTAATGGTTGTGTAAAACAAATATTATTTGTATGCTATACTTGCAAAGAACAAAATAAGGCATATAAACATCACTCAACAAATGGAATGTACACTAAACAACGAAATTAATGAATAGATGGTGATTTTAAAAAAAATAGAAAAAAAGTATCAAATTTGGACTAAAACGACGAAGAAATACTTGTTATAACATTTGATTGCAGATTAAAAGGAGAAATGAGAATGGTTCTTCATTTGAATAGAACCGGGCCCCACAGTCATTAGCAACGTGGGGCTGATAACCCACGTCGGATTTGCTGCTCTTCGAAAATTTTACACAGATAATTCAAGCATCATACAAAAGCTAATCTACTACTACTGATTTTCTATTCTCTGTGCGAACTTCACCATTTCGCAGCGCAGCCTACAGTCTTCGCTGCAAAACAGAGAAATTCGAAGCCATCCTTTTTCCACGCCGCAGCCGCCGCCGGTGCCTGCGCACGGCTGATCGCCGCGCACCTGTGCCGGAGGTGGCAGCGCACATGCGCCAAGTCGAGTAGTGGAGCGCACATGCGGCCTTCTCGCGCAAAGGCAGACACCCCTCGTTGCTCAGCCATCTCGACGACGCTGTACTGCCGCCGCCCACGACCCGCCCATGTACCCCTTCGCGGTGTCGTCGGCGGCGGCACCGCCATTGTCTCTGTAGAGCAAGATGGCGTATAGATAGGCTGCCGCATCGTGCCCACCCTCGGCGGCGTGCCGGAGATCATTGTATCCCTTGTGTTCTATGAAGAAGGCTTTGATTCTAGAGAGGAAACAAGCCTCCGGATTCCCGAGACCTCTCAGCATAGCAAGGAATGCTTTGTAAGCGGTGGGATTCCACACCCAAGAAATCTCATCTCGTATCCCCTCTATCGACAAACGCCGACCGACGTCGCCGTGGCCGCACACGCGGTGCATGGTCGAGCAAGTACCGCGTAGGCTACGGAGGTCAGCCAAGGGCCGCTCTGAGGTCGCACCGACGCGCACCGCAATCTCAATGCAAAGGTCTTGAGGGAGGCCCAGCAGCAGCGATGACGGCTGGTGTCGCGTGCTTCTTCCCGGCATGCTATCCATCTCCGGCCGGGAATGGTGACGATGAGGAGTAGGCAGTTGCTGTTTTTCGCGGGCAGAGATGAAGGGGCAGGGATCTAATTGTTTTGCAATGAGAAGATATAGGAGATTTGTTTCCAAACACGGTTTAAGTATGCAATGGAGACGACATTTCGTTACCCCGCGTATCATTTAATTCTCCATTGGAAACGACATTTGGCTAAACCGCGTAGAGATGATGTTTCGTTACCCCGCGTATCATTTAATTCTACATTGGAATCACTACCTCTGCAGCTCTGCTCTCAGCCATTGACTAGCAACAGTTTCTCCATTGACCGTCTTGGGACGGAACCTCTTCCCGTTTCCTGTGCTCTTGATCTGATCCCTTCCTCTCTTTTTTTGGAGATGATGACTACATTGGATGTTTGGATGGAGGTGTTAGTGTTACACCAAAACTAACACTTTCGAGCCAAACACATGTGTCAATTTGGAGGTGTTAAAAACTACCACTAACAATAACACTAACATCTACCATCCAAATACGGCCATTGGAGACGATGTTTGCTTACTCCGCGTATCATTTAATTCTACATTGGAATCACTATACCTCTACAACTCTGGTCTCAGCCATTGACTAGCAACAGTTTCCTCGACGTCTTGACCATTTTGGGAACCTTCCCGGTCGTTCATGTGCTCTTGATCTTATCCCTTCCTTGTTTTTTCTATAAAAAGGCACCGACGCCTTTCGTCCTCTCACTTCAAGTTGCTTCCTTCTTCTCTAGATTTAGATCTAGCTATATGGTTCCTTCTTCTGATAGGAGCACAATAAAGTGAGTCACTTGCTTCCTTCTTCTCTAGATCTAGATCTAGCTAGTAGATGGTTCCTTCTTCTGATATAATAAAGCGAGGCACTTGGTTCCTTCTTCTCTAGATCTAGATCTAGCTATGGCGCAAAGAATAGATCTTGTAGGGCGCAAGCTTTTGCTTTTTTCTCTTCTTCCTCCTCCTCGATCTCTCAGTTGCTAGAAGAATTCTTGTGATAGGGGGTGATTGGGTTGCTCATCCCTCGAACACAGCCGCGAGAAGAATTCTTGTGACATACTCCTTCCTCGCAGCCGTGTCCGGGGTAGGTAGCCCAGAACCTCCTGGCATGAGGATGAACAATTTCATCCTGTGTCCAATGATCATTGTTTTCAGGATGAATAATCCTTCATCCTTTGTCCAATGATAATTGGAAACAAAAGTGCAGGTTCAGAAAGCTTTGTAGTCTTATTGCAAGCCTAGCCATCAACAGAGATGGAGCTTATTTAATGACCACGTGCAACAAGATCGACGACCTGCGAGCAAGATCGATGTGTGTGTGTGGTTTTGCATACCTCGTCATGAAGATATGGCCGCATTGTAACCTTGTTCTGATGTATCAATGATGACTATAATCTGTGTATGTGTGATTTTGCATATCTCGTCATGAAGATATGGCCGCATTGTAACCTTGTTCTGTTGTATCAATGATGACTGTTATCTGTGTGTGTGTGATTTTGTATCTCAAGATCTCTGTGCAGTTTAATTTTTTGTATGATTTACCTACTCACTTGCAAAGCTTGTGATTATCTCAACAGTTTGGCAAATCAACTTGTTTCTCTCAGGATTCCTGATCTAGATTTAGCAAGTGAAATTATGCCAGATTGTTGGAGATGAACTCTTTTTTTACTTGGCATATCTTTTTAGAAGTTGGCAAAGCACAAGATTTGTCAAGTAAAATTTTGCAAACTCTTGGAGATGCTCTAATCCGTGTCTCTTTTGATGCAATCTGTTCGTGATTTCACATATCTTCTTGCCCATAACAAAAGCGACGCTGGTTCCTTAGTCCTCGTCTCTTGCCCGTAACAAAGGCGACGCTGGTTCGTTAGTCCTCGTCTCTTGCCCGTAGCAATGGCGACGCGGGTTCGTCAATCCTCGTCTCTTGCCCGTTACTGAACTGGACCAGAATATAAACAGAGTATATATATTATCTTTGGCAGAATATATTACAAGCAGGATTCAAATTCCACCACATCCCATATATTTCAAAAAGGATTGAAATTCCACCAATACATCGCATCCTTTATATTACAAAACGGATTCCATTTCCACCAATAGACACATCCTCCGGCATTACAAAAAGGATTCAGCGAGAATCGGGCTTGCTTTTTCTTCCTTGATTTCTGTATATGGATTTTTTCACTATGGTCGCTTCGCAAGTACGGTGTTTTGTTAGTTCCGAATAGTTGGGGCTTGTATGAAGTGTCAAAGGACGGAATTTCGTCAAACTGGTTGTATTCCTCCTCCTCAACAACAACATTTTCAATCCCCACAATTCCTCCTCCGTCTCATTTGTTTACTGACGCCGCGCTCCCGCTTCACTGCAGTTGAGTGCTCTCAGACTTCAATTATTGGGCTCTCAAACTAGTAACGGCCGTCAAATGCTCATCGGTAACAGACTTTATAGCACGTTACCAATACAGAGTGATCAGTAACGGACTTAAGCAGCTCGTTACCGATAGGCCATTGATCGGTAACGGACTTTACAAGCCTGTTACCGATAGGTTTAACATTTGTAACAGTCTCTTTTAACATCCGTTACAAAGAATTTATGTAACGGGCGTTTAAGAAGCCCGTTACCAGAAGTCGACATTGGTAATAGGCGTTGTGGAGGCCAACCCCGGGGTCGTCCTGGCGCGCTTATAGGTAACGGGCGCCAAACAACAACCGTTACAAATGTGGGTGGATGTAATGGGCGTTAAGGGCCCGTTACAAATGCTGCGTGACCTATTTGAGGTTTTCACGTAGTGGACACTGTCGGATGAACCGACGGTACCTAGATAGCAAGTGTCGGTGCAATCGTCGGACGAGTTGGTACACTGGGTGAAAACAAAGGCACCGTTGGATGAACTGACAGTCCATTTTCTAGTAGCGTCGGACGAGTTGCAGAGGAGGAGCAGTGAAGACAGTAGCACCGGATGATCCGACGGTTTGAGTGAGGACACCGTCGGTCTATCCGACGCTCAGTTTGAATCAAGACAGAGACGCGCCAAGACGAAGTCTTCAGCACCGGATGAACTGACGCCTTGGTCAAGGGGAAGCGTCGGTCTATCCGACGGTCGTGTGAAAGCTAACAGAGACGACTTGGCCGCGGGGTCTTCAACATCAGATGAACCGACGCACCGTCGGTGTATAGCGTCAGAGCAGTTGTGTCAGCGGATCTCCAGTGGCTACGTGACATGGAGGGCACCAGATGAACCGACGCATAGAAAAAGCATAGCATCGGTTCATCCGACGCTACCTTTTTCAGTGGCCGTTAGCCAATGACTCTTTGGATTCATTGGGCTATTTATACCCCCTACACTCACCCATTTGAGGATGTTGGATGTGTGGAAGTGCAGGAGAGTGCAAGACACCTAGAAGATCATATCCAATCCATCCGAATGCTAAATTGCCCATCTTAGACTTGTACATGCTTTGTTTATGTGCTTAGTGCTAGGCTTAGCTTAGAGCTGAATGAGTGCAAGGTTGTGCCAACCTTGTGAGGTGATTCTTGAGTGAATCAAGTTGTACAAGGTTCTCTGGAAGCCTTGGGGCCTAAGTGGCTCACCGGCAATCGTCATCGACCCTCCGGCTTGGTGTGGAGCGGCGATGACACTTTGTGCGGGGACGTGGAGACCCCCTTCCTAAGTGGAGAAGCTCCTTAGTGGAGGCGGCATCAAGGTGACCAAGAGAGCATGGCAAGTGCCTAAGTGGCTAGCGTTTGTGGCGAGTCAAGTGGTGCCCTTGGGAGAGACTTGGTGACCGGGAAGCAATACTCTTGTGTGAGTGCTTCAACAACGTGGACTAGGGGTGGCTTAGTGCCTACCGATACCACGGGATAAATCGCGTGTCAAGAGTTCGCTTCCTCTCATCTCCTTTACGTTTCCGCATTTACTTTATTGCAATCTTTGCTTGCCTTTACTTTCCTAGAGTAGTATCATGCTAGGATTGGCTATAGGTTGCAAACCTTGTTTTGGGATGGGAGTTTCACACTAGAACAACCCTAGTTGCACATCTAGATAGTATGTTCTAGTTTACCTTTGTGCAAAAATAGTGAAGCCATAGGTTAAGGTTTTTAGATTGTCTAAATCACTCCCTCCCCCTTTTAGGCTAACGAGCATCCGATTCCTTACGGTTGCTAAAACTATCTGTAGTCCAAAATACCTATATAGGTTAATCTACCCACGGCCACACGATATTAACTCATCATCCACTCTACCACGGTTTGACAATAATAAATGAACAATAGCATAGTCATTTAGAAGATTTTTGGTAAGGGATCCAAATAACCTCTGCTATAAATTCTAAACTTTAGCAAACTAAATTTTAGTTGGAGAGGATCCAAGCAGAACTGTAACACCCTGAAATTTTTCGATTTCAGGATGTTATTAGGAAAAATAATTAAGCAACGATTTTGACACAATTTTTAAAATTTGCTCAACATTTATTTTCTTTACAAGAAATTTAGTCAAGGAAAACTATTGATTGGTTTTTAAAATGAAATAAAATGGTTCTCTGAGTGTTGCACTCATTTCGATTGCATTTGTTTTGTTTGAGATAGTGTTTTCAAAATCATAAAAAGGTCAAATCCAAATATATTTCTCCATATCTCTATCTTTTCTATGGTACTTCCAACTTATCCTCTCTCCATATCTCTTTCCAACCCATCCGACCATCCTTGTCCTTCACGCCAGGCCTCTGCTCGTGGCCACCCAGCTCCTGTGCACCATGCTTCACACCTGAGCCGCGCACCCTCATGTGCCTGCACGGTGCACCATGTGTCCGCGCATCTCTGGCTGTCTACCTCGCACCGCATGCATTGCTTTGGCTCTGCACACCCGTGCATTGTGCTGGCACTCATCCGCGCCCGAGCCGCTTGGCTCCCGTGCCTCTCTGCACCCCGCCGCCGCCACGTCTGCGCTGCCACCGCACTGCGTCCGCATATATATGCTAGGCTCCCCGTGCCCGCTCGGATCCTCCTCGCGTGCCGTGGCAGCCTGGGCCCACGCGTCAGGCCATTCCCAACCTCCAGCCGCACCCGACTGTGGCCGAGCTGATTCTCGTGCCATCGCCATATCGGCGTGCACGCCCAGCCACCGCCGCTCAAGCGTCGACCGTCGCCGCCGTGTGTCCCACCTCCCGGCCTTGCGCCCTGTGCAAACGCTTGTTCGCATCTCGGCCTGTGCCGGCTTTACAGCCGAGCTACGTGCCTGCGCCGGCTTTACAGCCGAGCTACGTGCCTGCGCAGCACGCCATCTGACTGCCCGTGTTGCTCGGCGTCCTCGACTCCGTGCCCACTCTCCCTCCCGCATGCATGTCTGCCTCCTTGGCCGGCACCACTCCAGCCCAACCCGTGCCCGCGACGCCCGACCTCTCCGCTCCACAATGCCAACCTGCAATCAATCATTTCCCCTCCCATTTCCTTTTCCTCCACACGTAATGGTCACCTGCCTTTATTCTTTTTTTTGCAAGATCGACCGCAGTCACCATCATCATTAATGGCCGTTGCCCATTAGTCACCAGTCGTTTCCCTCTCTCTCTTTTGTACTGCTGACGGGTGGACCCCGCATGTCATCCCTCTCCTTTAGATCAGACCCGAGCCAGACTCGAGTCCAAGCACTCGCTCGGCTCCTGTGTGTGTGCCCTGCCCACACCGCCTGGCCTCCCCGATCGCCGCTCGCCTTCCCGTGACGTTCGCCGGCCGTCTAACCTGGCAACTCACCCTTTTCCTCTATCTTGTTGCCAGCCGGGCTCCGTCCATCAAGCCTGACTCCCTCATCTCGCACACATGACCAACTTGGACCAAGCCGTGTGGCGCCGCATCTGCCCAGCTCCCTCGCGCACATGCTTGCTCGTGTCCGAGCTTGTCAGCTCCATGCACCGCACCGCTCGCACTCGTGCCCGCGTCCGTGCCAGTACTGCTTTTCGCCACCGACGTGCATCGCCACCGTACCTGTCCGTCTGTCCCGTGCACTCGCTAGCCTTCCATGTCGTGCCTGCTTGCCTTCCACACACGCGTGCCATGCCTCCATCACACGCACGAGCACGTACAGACTCACATGCTAACAAAGCCTAAACCCAGGCACGCACACACGTATAACTAGCAAGCTAACAGTCTCATCTAAAAACACACGTACGTGAACACATCACGTTCCTGTCAAGTCACGATTAGTGCTAACACTCTGGAAACGGCTGCCCGCCATGGCATTAATGGCCTGCCATCACGTTCCTCCTCTTCCATCTCTGCGCGCCTGCTCATCTCCCTGGCTGCATGCCTCACCTAAAGCCGTTGCCACTTCTGTTTTCCCCTTCCTAGTTCCTTCCACCAGTAACGGCAGTCAGCAGCCTCACCTTCACTCCCCTACCGCCGCCGTCAAGGCCAGTAATGGCTGGCCTCCTCTTTAATCCTCCCTGCAGCACTGCTCGTTCCTCACCTACAGCGTCATGTCACTCACCTTCAATGCACGATGGAGCAATCAAGTGCACTGCCTCCGTTTCTTCTTCCTCTCTTCCAGAATCCAGAAACGGCCACCACTAAAGCCATTAATGGCCGGCCTCGTCTTTAATCCTTCCTGCAAGCATTTTGCTCACCTTCTGCGTCACACCGCTCACCAAAAACAGTCGCACCTTATTCCTCCACCAGTAACTGCACCTTATCAAGGCTATCAATGGCCGCCACCGTTTCTCTTCCATGGCATGCCACTCTGCCCCTTCCTCTTCCTTCCTAGGCTAGCTCGCTCTACAAAAGAGACACCTGAGCCCTGAGCCCTTGCTGCTCCACTTCATCTCGCCTGCGCAAGCGTTGCTGCATCCAACACCACCAATGCTCGAGCTGAGGTAGAGCCGCCAGTCGTTGCCGGCCTTGCCACTGAGTCACCGCCCAGGGTCACCGCTGCAGCTCGCCAAGGCCACCAGGATCTTCAGCATGTCGAGCCACAGCTCCGTCAACATCTCTCGTCGTCCGTCCTCTTTTCCGACCACATGTCGTCGTCCAGCGCCGGTGAGCTCCTCATCAACGTGTACGCTTCCGCCGAAGCTTCAGTCCGCACTTCATGTTTTCCCCTCCAGGCTCCATGCCTATATGCAGACTAATTCGTTACATCTCTGTTGCATCGGTGTCTGCTGATCCATCCAGTCCGGGAGGATGCTCGCTAAAATTTACTGAAGGTTGTTCGTCCGACGACTGAAGCTGCTGCCACATAGCGTTTCTCCTTCCTCATCAGTTTTCAGCTCTTTGTCGTTTACCATCAATCACCACATCGATCAGAGGTGAGAAGCCGAGCCTCATGCTGGCCTAATTTTGTTTTGCACGTACTCAAGCATGCTCACTAGCACATGTCGACTCTGATTATCATGCCGGCCACCACATGCAGTAGCTGCTGCATGCGAAGTTCATCGTCAGTAGTTTAATTCCTGTTGATCTCTACTGCTTATAGTTTCCTATCAGTTGCCATGCACTTGTGAGCTGAAGGCTACCGATATTCTTAATTTGATCTGTTGTCCATCATCACCGTCGATCATCATGCAAGGAAGCACAACATTCTACACATGCTAGCTAGCAACATCATACATGTTGAACAGTAGCATGCAGCTGATGGCGTCCATATGCTTGACGGTTCTATAGATTAAACAAAATGTATCAGCTAGTGTTTCACGTATCTAGTTCATTCCTTGCATGATGTGAGCATTCCATCATGCTGATGTCATATACTCCTTTTCCCTTAAAGAACTTTTGTCTAGCATGTTCTATAAAAAAATCTACCGAGTCAGTCTCTTTGCTCTGTAAATCTCCCTTCCAATCTATAGTTAGTCATGATTAGATCTCTAATCTCTATTTAATCCATAAATCCCACGTTTTATCCTGTTTAAGCTCGTTCTTGTTGCGTAGCTTCGTCTCCAAATTAAATACACGCTAGTCATGATGTTTACCCTAAAATGTATTTTAAGAATTTATTAACTTGATTAATATCTATTACACTTGTTTTCTAAATAAAATATATTAGAGCTACGCTTTGTCTTTTCTTAATATAAATGTTAAATTGATTAATGATTATGCAATTTGCTTTATGATAAAAGCAACATAGTCTATATCTCGAGTTTTCATAATTAAATGTTAACTTGATTAATATGAACATAAATATGTTTTTGAGTTATAATTTGACTAGTTCAACTTGAAATATAAAGATATACGTTTAGATGCTTCACATGCTTCCTTCAAAGTAAATGTTTAATTTGCATAAATGATACTTGGATATTTATAAATAAAATTAGAATAAGTTATACATCATTCCTTTTATATAAATATAACTTGTTTCATTATAAATAGGGTATTTATCTGAAATAACCTATGCATATCTTTATTGAATTAAAATATACCAAGCTTATAGCCTTGTGTGATATAATCTAAATCTCCCGATAGTCCCGAGTGTTTTTTGCGTTCGCGGTCCTTAAGCCAACCCTTGTTCTTTCTTTAAAGCCTTTTCTTGATTGGTGTATTGTCTTAGTTGTTCTTGTTTGTCTGCTTTGCATGTTTGTGCCCGATGTTTACTTCAAGTAGAAGATCGAGATGTTGATCGGAAGTTCGGAAGTTTAAGAGAGCAAGAGCGGAAGCGCATAAGAGTAGCTTTATGTTGAGAAAGGCATGTGGACTTCTCCCCCTGCATATTCTATTTTTGTCCCACACAACTTGCATGATAACTAAGTTTACATTTAAATGTTGTATTGCATAAATTTGATGGGAATCACCTTTTAAAGGACATGACTAGATTTTACCCCTCTACCTTGAATAACCCGGTTTTAATGAAATGTTTTGGGTAGACAATGCTTAGTTGCTTAACTTGGGATGGTTAAAATGAATTTTATAAAATGCTGATCATGATAACTTTGGTGATATATATGTGTGTGCGCTTAATAACAAGATCATATGGTTTAATCGGAACATGGAGAACCACCCATGAAAACAGTGCAACCACAGTCCACATGGCTCTGGCTTAGCCAATTAATTAGGTGTGCGATTGTACTTGTGACCTTATCCGAAAGGAACACAGGGGGCTCGGGGTTGCAGGGGTATAACCCGGTTCTTTTGGGGTAGCAGCCTTTGCTAAGGTGCTGACCACTAGGGAGGGTTATGGTCCGCCCTGAGTTGTAACCGTCGTGGGTTGTTGGTGCTTTTGCATGTCTTTGTAAAGGCTTCGTAGCGTCCCTATGCAATCACACCTCGGAAGTGTGGTATGATGCTTGGCCAGCATCGCATGGTTGGGTTCAAAGTTCTTCGGAACTTTTACGCGAGCTGTGGTGAAAGTGTACAACCTCTGCAGAGTTAAAACTGATCGATCAGCCGTGCTCACGGTCAAGAGCGGCCTGGACCCTCACATGATAATCAAACATAAAGATGGAATTAAATCGTGGTTTTCATATGGTTTTGAGATGAGATGCTTTCCTAAATGCTTAAGTGTGTTGGTATGAACTTACATCTAGTAAATAGGCGCTTGCTAATATAATTTGACCAACTTAAAATGCTAACCGCTGCAAAACCTTAGCCTATCCTTGATAGCCTTGCATTTTCCCCCACTTGCTGAGCTCCAACCATAAGTGTGCTCACCCTTGCTAAAATGCTATTCAGAGAAGAAGAATAAGAAGGAGAAGAAGGTGTATGATGCCCAGAAGATGGTGCTCGGCGTACGCAACCCCCAGTCGATTGCCTGTGAAGTTGGAGCCTTTGTTTCCCAGGATTTCGCTGTAAATCTCTGATAATCTCCCTTTCTTTACGTGATATTGTTTCTGTTATTCACTATGATGTCACTATATGTATGAATCTAGATCCTGGCATACATATAGCTAGCACCTGGTTTTCTTCGGAAAATCGGGTGTGACAGAGTAATCTACCCCCTTAAACAGAATCTCGTCCCGAGATTCGGAGAGAGAAGAAACAAGGAGTAGAGAGACAAACATGTTATGATAACAGAGGTTGACATCTTTTCATGTTGCATGTTGAATCTTCATGCTTTAATCTTCATCTTGGTTCTTGTAACCGTCAACAGAGTGAGATCATGGAGTTGAGAGTGAGGCCTTCGTTTCTTGGACTTGCTTCCGTGTAGTAATTGGTGATGACGATCACATCTTCTTGTTGATGTTGGTGTTGTCTTTACCTTCCATCTTGATGTCCTCCATTGAAATTTCCCAAAGAAAGGATGATAACAAGGAGGTGGGAGGTACAAAAGATGAACCCGACTAGGCAACTGATGTCATTGTAGGTAGAAGACCCACAATACACCAACAATCAATACAAAGAACCAACTCAAACAAGGTCATAAAGACAAGCATCATCAATCAATCACAGAACATCACCAGTCAGCATATAGTAAAGGATCGATGCTAAACGTTGTTATTTGGGTTATAAGGATCCTCCTAATCTTGATTGTGATGTTATAATTCAACTTCCTTTGCATCAACTTGCATCTTCCAACATCATTTACTTCAAGAGATGAACTGATAGCTCCATTCTTCAAATGACTTGAGGAGGCTTTAGGTAAGATGGCACAGATCGTCCAATCATTTTTGAATAAAAAGAAGAGTAGGATATCACTTTGGGACAAAAAAACAAGGGAAAAGATCCAAAGTGATAAAAATTAGGAAGTAATGAGAGGAACCATGGAGAAGATAGATATATTGCAAATAAAGTCCAGGAGTAGATTTATCTATGAAGACAAGTTAGAAGTAAAACATCAAGAAGTAAGCAATATCACCATAAATCAAAATGAGGTGAGTTGAATGAGAGAAGTAAGATCATTCCTCAAAAGAGATGTATGATCATCATTAAGAAGGAACTAATGATAGAGGGAAATATAAACAAGGATTAAGGGTTTAGCACTTGCAAAGCAAGAATGTGCAAATGAAAGACATCAAAGGAGAAAAGTAAGATATCAAGGAGGATTTATCAAAAGAGAATGGACAAGTGTGATAACTTTTCACAAGATAAGGCATGAATTATTTTTAGAGTAAAACAGACCTTAGGAAGCAACCATTTCTATCTAGGCTTACGTCCTACAGTCGATATAGCTCTGATACCACTCTGTCACATCTGATTTCCGAAGAGGAACCAAGTGCATCTGATGAGGACATGGCACCCATGCATACGGCCATGATGGGAGCATGGCATGGAGAAGAAGGAGTCCAAAGAGGGTGTCCAAGTCAACGAGGAGGTTCAAGGCTCATCCGGTTCGAGTCCCAAGGTGGAGGCCTAAACCAATTCGACTTCGTTTCAGTTTCGGACTCCAGGAACAGCCCGTCGTAAAACGGACGCCCAGGTCGCATACGGAGTTGGATTTGGACGTTCTATATATGGTTGGAAGCAGAATTTCATAGAGCTTCCAATGGCACCGGTCTCATACCAAAATTCGTTCTGAGTCAACGGGAATCGTCTAAACAAGTTGACGTCCAAAATCTGCCTCGGTGCTGCGACACCATATTTTGGTCTTTGGGCCGTGTATCTTTGTTGAGCCCATTAGGGGTGCGTCCAGAGAGGGGGTCACGCCCCTAGCCTCTATTTATCCGTAGCCGCCACCCTCATTAGGGTTTCGGGTTTTGCTTAAGTCATTCTGTCAAGAACAATTCGCCGCTCGATCGGTTTGTGAGACCCCAACTTGTGAGCTTAATCATTCATCTGCAATTTTCCAGATTGTGTTTCTTTCTTGTTCTTGCTTGTGTCTTTCGATTCTCAGGCAAGGATTAGCCCTCGTGGCGAGGTCAATCGTGCAGTGCATGGTTGATAACCAGAGGAGAAGTGGTGCTGCGATTGCGGGGTTCTAGTCGTATGATTGGAAGCCGGATCGTTTGTGTGACATCTCCACCAAATCGATAGCTATCTCCACCTGACGGAAGATCGGGAACCCACGTCCCCATTAGCATCTCATATGTGCGCCAGGATCAATTTACACACATATGATAGACGAAATGAGTGAAATATCATTAACAGTATTGCCGCATGAGTGTAATAAGTGGTTAAACTCTGAAATACGTTTTAATACTGTTAATGATATTTCACTCATTTCGTCTATCATATGTGTGTAAATTGATCCTGGCGCACATATGAGATGCACTTGGTTCCTCTTCGGAAATCAGGTCTGACAAGAACCTATATTTATGTAACAGTTTACTCGTAGGTTCAGAAGTGTGGAGAGCAGCCAGGTTGGTAACCATCGCTCTACTGCTAATCCCGTGATGTCACTGGACGAAAACGACCCCATCACATCCTAATCCAGTGGTTAAAAGCAGCAGCAAGGTTATATGAATCCCATGATAATAAACTTAATATAATGTAACAATCATCGACATCATTGCCTCGCTGTCGCCGTCACCGCTAGGCCCCGCTCTATAGTTTGAAGGGCGCTATGACAATTCACACCATAGACTCTTTATTACCCTATACATACTTTTGCAAAAGTAAGTACACTTTTTGCATAATTCCTCTTCACATTGCGACACAAACGAACATGGGTGACAGAAACCAAGTAATACAAGCGGTTACTTGTAATGATATGTTCATAGCTCTTAACATTGTTGAACGATGTTAGTATTACAATAGAAATTCTATAAAAAAAAGACAACGAATTGGATCTTTCAAGTTAAAATGAAAATGACTTACTAATTCATTCTTTTTGGTGAAGCGACTTGCACTATCAATTTATTTGAACACGCAAAGAGGCAAGAGCTTTGAATCGAACCATGACCAAAGCATCCCAAGTTGAGGAATGACAATATTTGCAAAGTGAACTGATAGTAATTTGTAACAAATGAAAATTAGCCGCTGGCTCAGTTTTGGTACTCTCAAAATTATAGTTTGCTGAATTTTTTTAACTTGAAATTTGATCACTCATCTTATTCAAAAATTATGAAAAAATATAATTTTTGTTGTTGCCCGTTTTATTAATACAATTTTTTTCAAAACAATTTAAATTTAACTATATCTTCATACTTTTTGAATAAAACAAGTGATCAAATTTGAAGTTAAAAAATCAAACGATCAATTTGAAACGGTGGGGTTCGGTATTCTTTTTTGAATTAAAAGGGCTCGGCATTCGGCAATGCCGCCGCAACGAGTAGGTGGCGGCGACTGGCGAGGGATTTTTTATAAAATTACTTCCACACCCGTATGTAAATTTCCGAGAGGAATCCAATGAGGAGTTTGACCACAAGATTAGAGGATGATTACTGTAACACTACTGTAGCGAATTATTAAATTAATTATGCTCATTAGATTCAGCACGCAAAGTTACACTCATATGTGAAAAAATTATAAATAAACTCCATTTAGTACTCCATACACATAACATACCCGTAGGATTCGGGACCCGCTGGGAAAGCGCTGCGTACGTATGCTTGCGTGCGTGCCGCACACACTCCCCGTAGAGGCCAAATGCTCCGCACAAGTTGCCCCAACGCCCAACTTGCCTGTTTCGTCTCGTCTTTTACTCCCCCCTTCTTTGCGAGCGATCTTGGAAGCGTCTAGCGTTTTTCAATTATTAGCGTGCCATTTTTAACTTTTAATCGCTTCCCCTTCTCTTTTATCAGCCTCCATCGTCACCCTCCGGCGCTAATTAACCTCACCTGTTTCTCCCCGTTTCTGCTCTGCTGCCAGTCGCCACCAACCAAGCCAAGCGAGGAGGAACATGGGGGCGAAAGAAATCCTGGAAAGCTGGCCCCTTGCTTGATGCCCATGAACGAACCCCCGCTTTTGTTTCCGCCCAGATTAGCCGCTGCGAATCCCCACACCCGATTTGCTTCTTCCTCCCCGGCCTCGAGCTTGCATTCTCTGCCGCCGCTGGCCTGCTGCGACTGTTAAGATCGCCGCCGCCTCTCGGTATGGTTCTTCCCCCATCCTAGCTCGTCGTCTCCTTCCTTGGTCTCCGAGGATTTCGTGTTCGAGGATGGGGGATTGATTTCTCGTCCGCCGCTCTGGTTCCTGCAGGCTAATCTTCTTGTGCCTCGGATTCCCCTTTCTTGATTCCGTCGCCATAATTGTTGCAGCAGCAGCAGCCTGCGGCTGCAAGCTTTGGCCGTTTCCGCCTCCCCGCCCCTACAAATCCCGCACGAAACCCTCCACCGCCCAAGAAAAAGCGGCGGCTTTTCGGCCGGCTGGCATCCATCTCCTCACGAATTTGGTGAGGTTTTCGGAGCCGGCTCCGGCCTTTCTGCCGAATATCCCAAAGGCCTTCTTGGTCCTTGGTTGGAATCGGGGAGAGCTCCGCGCTCAGGCCGGAGCGGCGCCGGAGATGGACGGGAATCTGCCGCCGCGAGCGCTGATCCCGGTCGGCGCCCCCTTCGATCTGGGGCAGCCGTTCCACTTCGCCGCCCAGCCCCAGCTGGCGGTTCAGGTTCACCAGGGCGCGTTCGCTGCCCCCGCCGAGAACCAGATGCAGGAGCCCGGGAATGCGGTGAAGGCCTCCCTGAGCGACGACGAGGCCGCCGACGACGGCCACCACGGCCGCGGCAAGGCAGCGGCCCCGGCTTCCCAGTGGCACCGGGTCAAGTGGACCAGCGACATGGTGAAGCTGCTCGTGTCGGCCGTTGCCTACATCGACGACGACATCGACGCCGACCATGGCACCGGCAGCGGGAGGAAGAAGCACGCGATGCTCAAGAGGAAGGGCAAGTGGAGGCTCGTCTCGTCGGCCATGACCGACAGGGGATTCCCTGTGTCACCGCAGCAGTGCGAGGACAAGTTCAACGACCTCAACAAAAGGTACAAGAGGGTCACTGAGATACTTGGCCGGGGCACAGCTTGCCAGATCGTCGAGAAACCGGCGCTCCTTGATCAGGTGAGCCTATCTGCAAAGCTCAAGGAGGAGGCCAAGAAGCACCTGAACTCAAAGCACCTGCACTATGAGGAGATGTGCTCCTACCACAACCATAACCGGCACTGCCTGCTTGATGATCCAGCCCTTCAGAGGTCACTGCGTGTGGCGCTTAGGAGTCCGGATGAACAGGCAAAGAAGTGCTCGTTTGGATATGATGATGAGGATGATCAGATGTTCCTTTCTGACGACGATGACGATGATGATGGGTTCAATGATGATCTGGAGGCCAGTGCTGAAGACCATCGTCATCACAAAGTTCATGGCAACAAGAAGCTGAAGCATGACCATGAGGGGGGACACTGTGGGTCTCATCTGTCAGAAGTTGCTGCCATTGACATGAATAAAATGTTTGCTGAAGGAGCTGGTGGTTCTGCTGCAGAGAAGAATCTAAGTGGTATGGATTCAACTCAAATTGAGAGAGAACGTCTGAAGATTAAAGAAGGGATGCTGAAGCTCGAGCAGAGCCGTTTGAAGTGGCTGAGGTCCAGCAAGGAGAAGGACAGGGAACTGGAGAAGATGAAGCTGGAGAATGAAAGGATGCAGCTGCAAAATGAGCGGCTGGAGCTGGAGCTGAAGCTTAAGGAAATTGAGATGGGCATCAAACCAAAGAGGATTTGGTGATCACAGGATGGAAATGGTAGAACTAAAAACTCTAGAGTTGCTGGTAATCCTTTTGTTTATTGCAGTAGCTTACATAGTAGGATATATTACATAAATTTTCATCTTAGCTAACTGCATATTGGTTAAGTTAATGACTCTTCCGTTGTTAGTCAGTGAGTACAGTTTGACATCTGAATATGGTACTCGGTTTTATCATTGCTTGTGTTATCCGTCTCACTGCAGTTGCTTGAGCTGTGTATTTTCTGTTCTGTTTGCTGTGGCATTATCATGGCATCTCCGCAATTGTTCGAGTATCTGTATTGGTTCGTAGTTTCGTACCACCTCTGGGATATCAGGATGTGTTGTTGAATCATTAACTCAATGCATTTTTTTCTGAATGCCATTGTTATATCAATGTCAACCAGGATTTTGTATCTTCACCATGTTTTCCAGGTGTTAAGTTTAGTAGTGCTGTGCTTTTTTCACTGATGTTTAGGATAGCTCAGCTAGATTCATGTATTGTATGGTGTATCGGCCATCTCAGGACTAATGTACAGGAGTGGTACTAGTGTACTAGCAGCTATTCGTCTCTGCAAGCTACCATTTAAAAGCAGGTTATGCATCTGTTTGGGACGATTGGTGTGCTACAAGCCTACAACTCCTGCTATACATGCTAAAGATTTTAATCTGTTCGTACTTCTGTTTATATTCTGATGCAATGTTGATGCATGTAATGTCCACTTTTCATGTGATTAGGCGACAGTAGTTCGACAGATTGTCTGATTTTGAACGAAAATGGATGAAGAGGTTATGATTGCTTCCTTTGTGGTCCTTTTGCTGCTTTCAGGGCAATTGTAGATACAGTTGAAACTTGAATCTGTATAGGATGTGTAATGTTATAGCATTAGTTTATCATCTCAATTACTATATTGATCTCAGTAACAACTGTATATCTTCTTTTGCTTGCTGCAATTGCTGTTCTCTGACAACCCCTGAAGGTATGTCCTGGCCAATAGCCTAATACTACTCAACATTGATATCAACACTGAAGATATCTGTCATGGTTTCCAGGTTGGCTAGATCTCTGGTACTGCACAGTTTGAGAAGCCGATTTTCACTGATGTTTAAGTTGGTACCATGCCCGATTGTACTGTAATATCACTAGTCTATGTGGAATATAATTTCAGGAGTGTTTACTGTCTTATGCAGTACGTATAATTGAAAACTCTGCGGGTTATGCATTTGGTTTGGCAGTCGGACAACAGTTCTGTGCGGTGTCCTTAATTCTGTTTGTTGGTGCTGTTGATGCCCTTTTGCGTGTAATAACCTGATCCTACATTCCTACTGCTTCCTGATGTGGCAGACAAGAGTGCCCGGTTTTGCTGAAAAGGGCTGAAGGCTCTGCACTTGCTGCCCTGCCCTTTGCGGCCCAACGCCTTTGATGGTGAGGCTTTGACCTGAAACTGATGAAACTGATGTTTTCGTTCATCTCTGAAACGATACGCAGTGGTTGCAGATTGGTTTTCCAGTTCTCACTGTTGCTGGATGAATGTCTCTGAATGCGGTGCTGTCAAATGTCTGAAACGAAGTTTATGCATTTTCATGAAACCAACTGTTTGTTTTCTGAAGACCAAAAAAAAAACATTTCGAACTGCAGTCATGGTGGGAAATATACATCTCAAGACAGACTGGATGTTTTCCGATCAGGATACAGCGACCATGATTGCGTCCTGAGTATTACTAATAACACGAAAGGAAACCACTTGTGCGTGATCATGCGAGAGGAGGGGCCCTGGTGCACGAATGCTCTTTTGCATTTGCAAACGGAATCCAAGAAATACAGTGTCATTTGTGCGTGAAAATTCAGAGATTGCAAAGACTGGTCCCAGGTGTGGTGGTGTCGAGTGTCGACTGGTGAGTGGTAAGGAAATTCTGGGTGCTGTCCTGCAGATGACTGCCTGAGAGATGCATTAGTCTCCTGCTCAGCTCCGGTAGCATTTGGCTTCACTTATTATGCAACCTACTAGTATAGTACCTGCAATATGAATACGCATATGATATACTGCTGGTATTTTTATTTGCAGTGGGGAAGCATGCTGGGGTAGCTGTGTTGGAGGTAGAGTACAGCAATGGAAACGCGAGCTGCCCGGCCGGCCGGGTCCTGCGCCCCAGGACGCTTGCCGGAGGGGCCCTGACCCTGATGGGGGTCTAAAACTAAAAAACCTCTTAAAGACTCGCACGCTTTTGCAGTTTCTCTGCGCTGATGATGCCGAGGCCGGCGGCCAAAACGCCACATTGCCCGCGCGCGCTCTCCCTCTCGCTACATATACTAGGCACGCGCATTGCTCACCCCATTGACCACTGTCCACCGGGCACGCTTTGCTAGATTAGGTAGATTGGTTAAGCCGGCTGCTGTGCTGGGCCTTCGTCGTCTCCTCCATCTCTCTCTTTCCCTGCTGCTGGTGCTGGCAATGGGAGCGTGCGCGACGAAGCCGGGTGACCTCAAGGTCAAGGGCGAGGCGCCGCTGGTCGTGGAGGATGTTGCGGCGGTGCCGGTGGTGGCAGGCGAGGAGAAGGCGAAGGCCGCCGACGGGGCGGTCATGGTGGCCGCCGAGGCCGACCCCGCGGACGCCAGCCGCCGGAAGTCCCTCAGCGACCTGCTCAAACAGGTGAGCCACAGCTTGCTTTGTTTCCTTTACTACCTGAGTGACTGAGTCCTGAGATGACAAGAAGCACTTGCTGCGTGATTCCTCAGGATGCAGAGACAAGTGATGGAGAGGCTGATCAAGAGGCGGGGGCAGAGAAGGCCGTGGCTGTGGAGCCAGTGTCAGGTGCCGCCGGCGACGACGCCGGAGCAACGATGGGAGGAGCACAAGCACCACTCCATGCCCAAGACACGACGGAGCAGGACAGCGCGGCCGGCGAGACGAAGGAGGATCCTCATGGCGACGTGCCGGCTGCCGTGGAAGAAGAGAAGCGTGTCGATCCTGACTCGGTCCAAGTTGTTGCTCCTCCTCCTCCTGCTGATGCTGCTCTCCCAAGTGCCGAGGAAAGCAAGGTTGATGAGGATGGTGCCTCTGCGTGAAGCAGAAAGAACTCAGAAGGACATTGTCTTGCGATTCTTTCTGCTTTTTTTCTTTCTGGGTGGAGTAGTACGGTTTAATGGCGTGGCATGAGTGACATTGATAGGTGTTGCTTGCAAGCCTATCTGGAGTACTGGGGGTTGGCAGGACAGTTCTTGTGGACCAGAGTGTGCATCGCTGGATTATATATGTTGCTATTTAAACATATTTTTCTAGGAGTATGTCAAGTTGTTCTTGCGATAAACGTCTTAAACAACTTCCATTTGCAATGCACAAGTTTATGATCAGCAGTACCTAGGGGCTCTGTCTATTGTGACTGTGCCTAAGATTTTCAGGAAAGATAGTCCTCAGAATCCTTCAGCAAGTTGTACATATCCTAAAGAAAATAAAGAGGTGGAATCTGTCGGTGCGGAAAGTAGTCCCGACACTAACTACTAAGAGCGTTGAGATCTATCTCTCGATGGCCGGCGCTAAGCAACTAGATGACACTTATTTATCCTAGCTCCGGCCGGGGCCGTACGTCCAGCAGTGGTGTGCTCGAGGCACTGTATTGTGTTGCACCGTAGTGCTTGCAGAGGGGGGCTACAAGCGAGACGGGAGAGGAGGCCGAGCCTCCAGGTCCCAGAGGTTTTTTGATTGAGGCGAGTGCCAATATCGTAGTGAAGGCGGAAAGCGTGCGAGTGAGTGCTATCCATCACCCCCCTGCGGCCAGGGGCCTGCCCCTCCTTTTATAGGCCAAGGAGGGGGCAGTTTACAGGCGTGCCGCACTGTTTTGTCTACGTGTGGAGGCATGGAGTACAATGCCGTGGAGTAGACGGTCGTCCTGGCGAATCTTGCTTCTGGCGGGACATCATGGCATGGCCTGTATCCGTCGAGGAGCGACTTCGAGGGTGGCGATGTAGGAGACGCTCGTTCGGTGGCCGCCCGCATGCTAATTCGAGGGTGCCGCTGACGAGAGGCCGTACGGGGCACAATAGTGGGCGTGGCGATGTCCTCTCGCCGCGTGTTTCCACAGCGTCGGGGATGGCGCTGCAGTGGCTGGGATGGCAGCACAGGGCTGATGGTGACGGCGGGGACGCGCCCGACGTCACGGCATGGCCCCGTGCGAGCACGGAACAGGCGTCCGTCCCCCTTCGAGGGTTCGGCCGTCCTATTTCGAGGGTGCGGCGCGTCAGCCGTACGAGAGTGGGAGGCACAGTGTCACGGGACTGACACCGGCCACGCCGCACAGTGCCGCACAGTGGCGGAGATGGCCTCACCGGGGGAGTTGGCAGAACAGCACTGGGGCGTGATTCTCAGGGGCGTCAGGGGCATGGCGTGGATTCGTCTTTGACCTGGGCGCCTGCAAATGTCAGTGCATTAAATGCCCATGTCGAGGGAGCAGGTACGGAGGCGGCGAGCCCACGAGGTCCTCTAGCGAGGCGGAACCTCGCTCGAGGGGGTGTCCAGCCCCCGAGAGAGGCGGAGCCTCACCCGAGGGGGGCGACCGGCCCTCGAGCAAGGCGGAACCTCACCCGAGGAGGCGTCCGGCCCTCGAGCGAGGCGGAACCTCGCTCGAGGAGGCGTCCAACCCTCGAGCGAGGCGGAAGTTTGCTAGTGTCGTGCCGTGCCCCTCGAGTGACGCGGAGTTCCGCTCGAGGGTGGCTGGGCCATCTGTCTGGTGGGCCACCGGGATTACTAGAGCCGTGGGCCCGGCCGTTGGGCCGTGAGTTTACCCTAAGCGTGTTTTAGGTTCGTTTGTGTTTTGTTTTTCGCGAAAGTAAGTGGGTTTCCCCTGGTTGTTTAGGGGACCCTTATGGCCGTCCCCGACAGTAGCCCCCGAGCATCTACGGGTGTATCCGTTAGGATCCCGCAGATGCTGAAGCTTGTTGTTGGCACTTTCTTCCCTCCTGTTTGCTTGTGCCATTCCGTGGGGTCGCGCTAGCGGACCCGCCGGTCTAGCCCCCGAAGCCTTGGAGGACTGTGTGTACTCCTTCAAGGTTTTACCCGCAGCGTTGTCATCGTGCGAGGCGTTTGTTTCAGCCGGCCCCGGCGATGTTTCAGCCGGCCTCAGCGGGCCACACGCGTGTGTTTGACGTTCGCGTGCGTCCGGTGCATATCCAGGAGGTGTAGCCTTGCGTCGAGCCCCCGAGCCTGGGCCCGTTCGAGGCGATCGGGACGGGCTCTCCGACTAGTTTGTACGCCCCCTCGCCGTCCCTCCGCGGGACGGAGGGTGAGGTGTCCGCAACTCCCATCGAGCTGGTCGCGAATTGCGGGTTCCTCTTTGAGCTGCTATCGGGTGATTCAAGTGGACGCCCATGCCCCGTTCGATAAGGGTTGGCTCGTGGTCTGGAGACTCGTCCATGAAAGCGCTTACGTGGGTGTGCTAGGTAGGGCTCGGTCCCGTTCGCTGGGGACCGAGGGTGCGTAAGCTCTCCCTCGATGGGATCCCTCGACAAGCTGCCCTCGTTGGCTCTTGAATACGACATATGGGGGCACCCTCGAGCTGGTGAGCCCGAGGATAGGCTCGACTGCGCGCGCCCTCGTCGTCCCTGACTCTGTTGATCTGGGGCGCCTGTTCGAACCCTTCGAGGGTCAGGCTTCGAACCCCTGATCAGTAGGGACGTTGCGGGGTGACAGCTTGGTGTCCTCATCTTTTTTACATCTGCAGGACTCATGGGCTCGCGGCCGAGCCAGCCCTCGAGTTGTTGATCAGTAATCCTCTAGATTCGAGGATGTCCGTGGCACCCACTCTTGCCAAGCGAGGCTTGGAACCACTAGATTGTATGTGCACCCTTCGAGGGTCAGGTTTTTTTCGAGCCTTAGGCTTTGGTCGTTCGAGGGTCTCGCTTACGTGGTAAGGATCTAGGCCGTTTTAATGCCCACAGTCGTGGCTGCAGTCGTGCGCTGCAGACGCGCCTTTTCAGGTGGCGTAGCCACGCGCGTAGTGGGCGACGTGGGGGGGAGGGACGTGACGGGCCGCCGCGGCCCTTCGGTTGCCGCGCCGTAATGATCGTGCATGCACATGCACCTTGCTGTTTCGGTGACGTGGGGCCCGCTCGTCAGCGGCGGACGCGGTTACCTGCAGTTAATGCGCGTGGCGCATGCGCGCGCGGTTCGGGGAGCACGGCTCCCTTGGATCTATAAATCAGGGGAAAGGGAAGGGGGAGTCCCTTACCTCAACACTTAGCGTCTGCTGCCCTTTGCTCCTTGCTTTCGCTTCAGAGCGTTGTGTGCCCTTTCGTTTTTTGCCTAATACCCGCTTCGCCTCCGCGCGCCTCCGCCAAACGCAATGGCCCGCCCGCAGCCAATCACGGTGCTGGATCCACTGCCGTGGAGCCGCTCGTCGGTGACGAGGTTCGCCCTGAGCGAACTTGTGAACGGCGGCCAGCTGGTGCCGAACATGGATGGGCAGCCCACGGCGTGGATTGTTCCGCCGACAACGGATCGGGAGCCCAACCCGTTGTACGGCTACATCGTCAGCTTCATCCGACACCATGAGCATGGCTTCACTGCGCCGGCGAGCCGCTTCATGCGCGGATTGTGCCACCACGACGGGGTTGAACTGCACAACTTCGCGCCCAACGCGATTTCGCAGGCGGCCACCTTCGTTGGCATCTGCGAGGGATTCCTAGGGATCCCAGTGAACTGGGATCTCTAGGTCCACCTCTTCCGCGCGGAGCTGCACACGCTCACCATGCACAAACCACCGGTGCGCTGCGCAGTGCGCGCCGACGGTCTGTCGATCTCGCTGCGGGATTCATGCAGGGAGTTCTACATCCCCTGCACGATGACCTCCAACAACACGGAGTGGGAGCGGTGGTGGTTTTACTTCCGCAACGACGGCGCCGGACTCCCCCCTACACTGGCAAGGTGCTGATGGATAAGGCCGACTCCTGGCATCACGGCATGCCCCCCTCCTTGCACCAGGCGCGGCTAGATTCTCTCCTGACCGCATTGAAGAACCCGGCAGACGCTGGGTTGGGGGCGGCTTCGGTCCTCGCGAACCTTCACCATCGGCGGATCGTCCCCCTCATGGAAAGGGATCTCTGCATTTACGAGATGAGGGAGGCGGCCAACTCGACGTCTTTGGTGCGCTCGCGGTTCCTTCCTGAGCGCCTCCCTCAGGACTATGTGGCCACGAGGGCGAGGCGCGCCATTAGCCTCAAGGCCGTCAGGCACAGCAACGACGACCTCTGGTCGTTTGTTATGCTCCCCGACGCCCCGGTGGTGAGTAGATCTTCCTTCCTTTCTTACTCTCTTGCAGCGTAACAGTGTGGTTTTGACAATCGTTTTTAGCAGAGGGTGACTGTAGATACCGTGCGGTCTGACCCACCCACACCCTGAGCTCAAGCGGCCGCGCACACGGCGCAGCGGCGGGAGCAAGAGCGGGCGGTACGCAAGAAGGAGAGGAGGATCCAGCGGCGGGAGCACTGGGAACAGCGGGACGATGAGTACCGGCTGCGTGAGTAGCAGGGACTCTCTCCCCCGGCGGCCTCGGAGTACTCGTTGTCGGGAAAGGGAGAAGAAGAAGAAAGCGACGGGGGGCAGGCCCCCCTAAAAGGTGGGATTTTGCGCCCCCCTCACCGAGAGCCGCAGAGGCGGCAGAGGATCAAGCGCCCGGGGCGGGCGTGGAAGCGCCCGCCGCCGAGCGGTCTGTGGAAGGAGCGGTGCGCGCTGCGGAAGCGTCGGCGCATGCCTCGGAGGCATGCGGGAGTGCCGCGGCGGCGGCGCCGACAGCGCCACGGCGGCGTCCGCCGAACCCTCGAGGAAGAGGAAGTGAGGCTTCTCCACCTTAAGGTAAGGGGTCGCTCCTCCGAATGCTCTGGTTTCGAGGGGCTGGCGCTCAGTCCTTTGCTTTCTTGTTCGCAGGGTGGCAGTGGCACCAACCGTCCCCGCGCTTGCGCCCGCCAAAGTGCTCAGGTCAGATGCATCCGTACCCACGAGGCGGCGCTCATCGAGGGCGCCACGGGCGGCTGGGAGCGTAGCCACGACGGGTGAGCTCTCGCGCAGCGTGGCCATGGGCGTGGAGCCGCGGGGAGAGGCGGCGGCCGCGGCGGCGGTTACGACTACGGCGACCACTGCGCCAACGATTCCACCAGCGCCTGCCCCCACCGGCGGTAACCAGGCGGCAGTGGTGGAGATCCCATACGACGATGACGCCCCGCCGCCTGGGTGGGGCTAGTGGGGAACCGGCTCGCGCCGGCCCCGAGCCCGCGGCGGGGGTGTTGGTGATGCGCGAGGATGGCTGCATGATGTCGCGGCACCTGACGCACGGCGTCAAGGCCTCGTCATCGCGCGCTGCCCTCGCCACTCCAGATGGCGCCGCAGTGCGTCTAGAGCAGGAGCTGTGGCAAGAGTTCCATGATCTCAGCGCCTCGCTCAACAACGCGCTGAACGAGGCGCTGAGGATTCACGCGGGTCCCGCGTGGCGGGCATTCCAGGTACGTAATTTCTGTTGGGTCTTAGAGTTTTTCCATCCCCTCTTTCTCTCGTCACTTCTGCGCATGCGCTTCCTCAAACTCAGCTCCCCCTTTGTTTTGTCCGCTGGTGACATGAGTTGGAGGGTCGAGCTCAGGAGAAGCACGACCGCCTCGATCAATTGACCTCCGAGCGTAACTGGTACCGAGACCAGTACGACGCTCTTGACGCCCTTGTCGAGGCCGTGCAGACCGACAATGGGTAGCTGGAGTATCGGATTGAGGCGATGTGTGACGAGCTCCTAGCGCAGGACGCTCGAGCTGCGGAAGACGCCTCTGCCGTTGCGAAGGTGAGGACGACGCTACTGGAGCGGGACAAGGCGCTGCGAAAGGCACGAGAGGATTTGGCCGGGGTGCGGACCCTGGCGGCGGAGTGGGAGACGGAGGTGGCCGCGGCTCGTGCCCAGCTCCAGCAAGACCACGCGACCCTCGAGGGAGCGCGTGCTTGGCAGAGCCAGGCTGAAGAGAAGGCCAAGGAGGCAGAGGAGCTGAGGGCCAACCTGGCGGACAAGGCCGCTTCCCTTGCCTCGATGGAGGAGCAGCTCTGACAGGAGCGAGACGCGCGCCAGCAGGCGGAGGCGCAGCTCCAGCAGGAGCGGACCACACTTGCTGAAGCTCAGGCCACCCTCGAGCATGAGCACCTGGCACGAGAAGAGGCTCAGGGCCTCCTTCAGCGAGAGCATGCCGCACTCGAGGGGGCGCGGGCAACCCTCAAGCAGCCGGATGAAGAAGTCTCACAACTCAACGGAGAGCTGACCCAGCTGAGTGTCTCCCTCGCGGATCAGCGCCAAGCCATCGAGGAGCAGGAAGACACGGTCTTTGGCCTGCAGCAGGCAGCCGAGTTCACGTGCGAGGCCCTCGAGGCGGAGAAGAAGCAGGTCGAAGGTGAGTCACCTTTCGCCTGTCTTTTGCTTGTCGGTTCGACTTGTTTGGGATCCGCTCCCAATTTTTGTTTTTTGTTTATGGTTTTCAGGCCTGCGGACCGCCTTGGGGAACTCGACGTCCCAGGCTTAGGCTGTCCAGACGGCCTACAACTCCTCTCAACAGGACTTGGAGGAGCTGCGGGCCGCCGCCCTCGAGGCATGCCGGTAGGTCGAGGAAGGCGAGGCGCAGGCTGGGAGCTCGATGGCGAGCCGTCTCCGCGCGCTCGGTGGGCACGTCACCCGGCGTATGCGCCGCGCCCTTCACCTAGGTGTCCAGAAGGCTCTCGGCGCGGTGGCCTCCCACTACCAGGTTGACCTCGAGGTCGTCTCCACTGGCTACGTTGTCCCGGTCAGAGTCGACGACGAGGTGGTGATGAACCGCGCGGACGCGCTCGCCGCTCTTGCTGCCGATATCCTGACTGAGGACTTCATAGACTTCCTCTTCCCGGGGGCTCCCGCGGCAGGCGGCCCCCAAGCCTGAAGATCAGTGGGCGTTTGTGCCCTTGATGTTTTAAGTGTTAGCATTCGAGCATGTGGCTGTTGTGATAAACAATTACGGTTTAAAACATTTGAATGTTTGTAAATCGAAGCAACCGTTTTTTACTCCGGCAATTGTGTTGTTCTGCCTTCCCATTTTCTTAGGTGAACCTTAGCTGGGAAAGTTTCGTTCGCACAAGTAGCCTGTAGGCAAAGCGGCAAGGGAGAAGGGCCGTATCCTACTGGAGGCGTAGGCTATCCCTGACTCGCGCTTCTTTACCCTCTTGCTACTTGCGTCCCGTGTAAGTTCGCTCAGAATTTGGGTCGAGGCGTACTTAGCACATTTGCGGCGAGTTTTTTGTGAAAAATGGGACCATTTTTTCTTTGGGGGGGATGCCCCCCACAGTAGCCCCCGAGGGTGACTTGGTTTTCAGGGGAAAGCCAAGTCGCCCTTTGATTTTATTAATTCGATGGGATTTACATTCATACATCCAACTGGGGTGTTGGTGCGTAAATAACGAAAAGAGCTTGAAAATCCTTTCTAAGGGTAGAAGCGACGTAGCTGTTGGATGTTCCAAGCGTTGGTGAGTTCCTCACCGTCCTCGTTGGACAGCTTGTAGGTGCCGGGCTTGAGAACTTTGACAACGACGTAGGGTCCCTCCCTTGGGGTGATAGCTTGTGGCGGCCTCGATTGTCTTGGCGCAACCTTAAGACAAGGTTCCCTTCGTTGAAGTCTTGGCGCCGTATCATCCGGGCCTGGTAGCACCTCAGAGCCTATTGGTACCTTGCCGAATGCATCAGGGCCACGGTCCGGGCCTCGTCTAGTTGGTCCAGCGAGTCCTCGCGGGCTCGCTGGTTGGTGCCCTCGTTGTAGCCCCGGATCCTGGACGATCCATATTCCAGGTCAGTGGGGAGGACGGCCTCCGCGCCATAGACCAGGAAGAATGGGGTGAATCCTATGGCCCTGCTCGGGGTGGTTCTGAGGCTCCACACGACCGCCGGTAGCTCCTAGAGCCAATTTCGGCCGGACTTGTTCAGTATGTCGAAAATCCTGGGCTTGAGACCTTGAAAGATCATGCCATTGGCGCGCTCCACTTGTCCATTGGTCTGTGGGTGCGCCACGGCGGCCCAATCCACGCGGATGTGGAACTTGTCGCAGAACTCTAGGAACTTCCTGCCAGTGAATTATCGGTGATGATGGAGTTAGGCACCCCGAACCGGTAGATGATGTCAGTGAAGAACATCACGGCCTGCTCCGCCCTGACATTTGTGATTGGGCGCACCTCGACCCATTTGGAAAACTTGTCGATGGCAACCAGCAGGTGGGTGTAGCCCCCGGACGCCTTTTGCAAGGACCTGACGATGTCCAGCCCCCACACGGCGAAGGGCCACGTGTCCGAAATCATTTGGAGGGCGTGAGCTGGGAGATTGGTCTTGCGGGCGTAGAATTGGCACCCCTCGTAGGTGCGCACGATCTCACTGGCATCTGCAGCCGCAGTAGGCCAGTAGAAACCCTGGCGGAATGTGTTGCCTATGAGGGCGCGCAGTGCCGCGTGGTGGCCGCACACGTCCGCGTGGATGTCCCGGAGGAGCTCGCGCCCCTGGGGGATGGGCACGTACCGTTGCAGGACGCCTGACGCGGTGCGCTTGTACAGCTCACCATCCACAAGGATGAATGATCTGGCCATCCTGGCGATGCGTCTAGCCTCGGATCGGTCCGAGGGAAGTTCCCCTCGATCCATGCAGGCGATGTACTTGTCTCGCTAGTCCTCCGCGTGGGGGCCTGGCTCTGTGTCCATGGGCTCGGCCTCGTCCGCGCCGTACCCCTCAAGCAAGGAGAGCACGAACGCCTCGTTCGAGGGGTCCTCATCCATAGGATTCGTGCCTGCTAGGTTCGAGGGAGCCCCCGAGGGTTCTTCTTGGTTCGAGGGTGTTGGCTCGAGGTTGACGGACGGTTTCGCGATGTCCCGCGCAAAGACGTTCGGGGGGACGGTGATTCGCCCCGACACGATCTTGGCGAGTTTGTCCGCCTCCTCGTTGTACCGACGGGGGACGTGATTGAGCTTGATGCCGTAGAACTTGTCTTCGAGGGCTCGTACGGCATTGCAATAGGCCTCCATCTTGTTGTCGTGACAACTCGTATTCTTCTTGACGTGGTCGATCATGAGCTGCGAGTCTCCCCTGACATCAAGGTGCTTGATGCCTGTCTCGATGGTGATACGGAGGCCGCAAAGGAGGGCCTCATGCTCTGCCATGTTGTTTGACGTAGGCAAATGTATGCGCACTGCGTACCCCATGTGCTCGCCGAGGGGTGAGATGAAGAGCAGGCCCGCTCCCGCCCCCGTTTTCATCACTGACCCGTCGAAGTAGAGGGTCCAGCACTCGGCCTGGATCTGCAGCGGTGGTAGTTGCGTGTCTGCCCATTTGGCGACGAAATCCGCCAGGATCTGGGACTTGATTGCCTTACGCAGTGCGTAGGCGAGCGTTTCGCCCATGAGCTCCACAGACCACTTGGCGATCCTGCCCGCCGTGTCCGGGTTTCAGATAATCTCCCCCAGCGGGAATGAGGAGACTACCGTAACTGGGTGTGCCTTGAAGTAGTGCCGGAGCTTGCGCCGTGCGAGCACCACCACGTAGAGCAGCTTCTGGATCTACGGGTAACGCGCCCTGGTTTCGGATAGCACCTCACTGATGTAGTACACGGGCCGTTGGACTAGTAGGGCGTGTCCTTCTTCTGTACGCTCTACCATGATGACGGCGCTGACCACCTGGGTAGTTGCGGCGACGTAGAGGTACAAGGGCTCGTCGTCTTGGGGCGGCGTTAAGATCGGCGCGTGGGCGAGCGTCGCCTTGAGCTTGTCAAGCGCCTCTTGGGCCTCGACGGACCAAGAGAAGCACTCGTGCTTCTTCAGGAGTCGGTAGAGGGGTAAGCCCTTTTCGCCGAGCCGCGAGATGAAGCGGCTCAAAGTGGCAAGGCACCCTAGCACCTTCTGGACCCCCTTAAGGTCTCGAATCGGGCCCATCCGCTCGAGCGTTGTGACCTTCTCGGGGTTGGGCTCGATGCCCCGCTAGGAAACTATGTATCCCAGCAGCATGCCTCGCGGCACTCCGAAGACGCACTTCTCGGGTTCAGCTTCACCCCGTTGGCTCGCAGGCAGTCGAATACCATGCACAGGTCACTAACCAGGTCGTCCGCCTTCCTAGTTTTCACGACTATGTCATCTACATAAGCCTCAACGGTTCACCCGATGTGGTCTCTGAAAACGTGCTACATACATCGCTGGTATGTCGCGCCCGCGTTCCGGAGGCCGAACGACATCGTTACGTAGCAGAACATTCCGAACGGCGTGATGAATGAAGTCGCGAGCTGGTTGGACTCCCTCATTTTTATTTGGTGGTACCCGGAATAGGCATCAAGGAAGCATAGAAGCTGACACCCTGCAGTCGAGTCAACGATTTGATCGATTCGTGGCAAAGGAAAAGGAACTTTGGGACATGCTTTATTCAAGCTAGTGTAATCTACACACATCCTCCACTTCCCATTCTTTTTCTTAACTAGTATAGGATTAGCTAGCCACGTAGGGTGAAAAACTTCCTTAATGAACCTAGCCTCGAGTTGCTTCTGCAGCTCCACTCCGATTGCTCGGCGTCGCTCTTTGTCAAAGCACTGCAGCCGTTGTTGCACGGCTCGGGAGTGAGGTAGGATATCAAGGGAGTGCTCGGCGACCTCCCTCGGGATGCCTAGCATATCCGAGGGGATCCATGCAAAGATGTCTGCGTTAGCGCGGAAAAAGTCGACGAGCACCACTTCCTATTTCGGGTCGAGGGTGGAACTGACCCTCAACGCCTTGCCCTCAGGGGCAGCAGGGTCGGGGGGTACCTCCTTGGTCTGCTCGGCAGCCTCGAAGCTGCCGGTATGCTTGGTGGCGGAGTCGAGGTCCTCGTTAACCAACTTCTCCATGCTTGCCACGAGCGCTTCGTCCAACGCTAATGCCTCGGCGTGCTCCACGCACTCGATGTCGCAGTCGAACGCGTGCTCGATCGATGAGCCCACGGTGATGACGCCCTTGGGCCCCGACATCTTCATCTTGAGGTAGGTGTAGTTCGGGACCGCCATGAACTTGGCGTACCACGGTCGCCCAAGGATGGCGTGGTAAGCGCCCCTGAACCCCACCACGTCGAAGGTGAGTGTCTCCTTGCGGAAGTTGTCCGGCGTGCCGAACCAGACTGGCAGATCGATCCGCCCGAGGGGCTGGACGCGCTTGCCCGGCGCGACGCCATGGAATGGCGTCGTGCTGGGCCGCAGCTGGTCCAACTCGATCCCCAGCAGGCGCCGGGTGTGCGTGTAGAAGATTTTGAGGCTGCTGCCTCCGTCCATCAGCACCTTGGAGAACCGCGTGTTGCCGATGACCGGGCCGACGACCAACGGGTACTGGCCCGGATTGGGGATGCGGTTCGGGTGATCCTTGCGGCTGAAGGTGATGGCGTCTTCCGACCAGTCGAGGAAGGAGGGAGGAGCCTTATCCGCGGTGAGGACCTCGTGCCGCTCCCGCTTGCGCTGGCTGTTGGACATGTCGACGGTCGGTCCCCCGAAGATGAGGAAGACGTTCTTCACCGCCGGGAAGCCACCGGCGTCACCGTCACCTCCGTCCTTCTTTGCCTTGCCATCCTTCGCGGCGGCGCGGCTGTAGTACTTCTTGAGCATGTCACACTACTCGAGGGTGTGGTTAACCAGCGTCTTGTGGTATGGGCAGGGCTTCTTGTGCATGTCGTCGAATACGCCGGGGCCTCGAGGAGCCGCTCGAGGGCCCTTTTGAGCCGGGTCAACTGCGAGGGCTTCGTCCCCGTCGTCGTCGCGCCCCTACGCGCGCGCCTCGTGACACAGCTTCTTGCCCTTTTTGTTCCGCTTGTGTTTTTGCTGGGGCTCCTTGGACTTGCTGCCCTCCGCGGGCGCGTCGTCCACGCGCTTGCCTTTCTTGGTGTCGAAGATGGCCCCCACCGACTCCTCGCCGGAAGCAAAGTGGTGGCGATGTCGAACAGCTCGTTGGAGTCGACCGGCGGGCTGCACCCGAGTTCGCGCACGAGGTCCCGGCAGGTAGTGCCCTCGAGGAAGGCGTGCACGATCTCAGACTTGGCAACGCTCGGGAGCTCCGTACAACGCTTGGAGAAGCGTCGCATGAAGTCCCGGAGCGACTCGCTAGGCTTCTGGGTGCATGCGCGCAGATCCCAGGAGTTCCCAGGGCGCACGTATGTGCCCTAGAAGTTCCCCACGAAGGTGCGGACCAAGTCGTCCCAGTTGTGGATCTGGCTGGCCGGCAGGTGCTCGAGCCACGTCCGCGCCGAGTCTGCGAGGTGCAGCGGCAGGTTGCAGATGATGACCTCGTCGGTGGTGGCCCCGCCCAGCTGGCACGCCAGGCGATAGTTGTTGAGTCACACACGAGGGTCCGTCTCCCCCGTGTACTTATCGATCGAGGTGGGCTGGCGGAAGCGTTGGGAGAAGCTCGCCGTGCGGATCTCCCGGCTGAACACGTGGGTTCCCGGGGGCTCCGGCGTCGGTGAGCGATCTTCGCGGCTGTCATAGCGTCCGCCCTGCCGTGGGTGGTAACCTACTACCGCCCACGTCTCTGTGTTGCCCGCCCGGCGAACGTTGATGACGTTGCGGGCGTCGCCGTCCTGGGCTTGTCCGCGTGTGTCAAGGATTCACTCCCTGACCGGTGTTCGGCCCTGGTTGGCCGGCTGCCCTGCCTCGCCATCCGCACGGACAGACGCTTCCCTGCCCTGGGTGTTGCCGTCGTCCTGCACACTTCCTGGCTGGCGCGTGCGAGACGCCGAGCTCTCGGCCTGTTGAACGGCCGCTTGCTCGATGAGCGCCTGCGCCTACGGTGCAGGTTCTGGGACTTGGGCGATGATAGCGCGGGCATGGCCCGTAGCAGCGTTGCGGCTGCGATGAGTTTCTGGCTTGCGCGCGGTGGCGTGTTTGGGTCGTCAACATTGAAGTCTACGTTGATGCGCTCGCTGGCCTGCTTGCCCAGCTCGCGCACGCGCTCGCCGCGAGCGGAGGCTTCCCCAGCGATGGAGGCACGCAAGAGCCGTACCACGCGGTACTCCTCTGCGATCTTTGCCTCGAGCTCGTGCGCTTGTCCTAGCTGCGCGTTGATGTCGGCGCCACCCGTTGGCGAGGTGGGGGCGCGCTCGGCCCCGGGTTCCGGGGCGCGCTCGCTCCTGGGTCCCAGGGGGTTCTCTGTCACCCGCTCCTGCCGAGGTCGCGCCGTTGACTTCGTCACTGACGGCAACCACGAAGCACTCACGTGCAGGATCATGACTGCCGACGCTCGAGGAGTCGGAGTAGCTGAACCAGTAGTCCGCGGCGTCGAGGAACCGCCGGAACATCACTGGGTCCGGTACGCTGGAGAAGTGCCACTCCGCATACCCGTGCGAGGTGGCGGGCGGCAGCTCTCTGGCGGAGCCGTGGTAGGACTCGTCGTTGGTGGTGGCGATTAGGTTCCTGGCCGCCATGAGGTGGTGTCCGGGTAGGTCCTTGTACACTGCCACGTCGGTGCTGGCGGACGAGGCGTACGCCATCGTAGCGTTGTGCATGCCGTGGGGGAACCGCGTCTCAGGAACTGCGCGCTCCCCCTCGGGTGTGGTCGCCGTCTCACCAGCGGGTGCGTCGCGTTGTGAGGCGACACGCGCAGCCCGACGTCGTTCCATCCGCGCCTATCGAGAGCGCTGGCCGGAGCATCGTCGGCGTTGTGGTCCTGAGGGGCCCGCGGCGTCGCGCTTGGGCGGACACCGGGGTGTTGGCACCAGGCGTGACGGGGACTGGTCCTGGCCCGGTCGACCGCCACGGGTGAAGCTCGTCACGGTTGGTGATGCGCATGAGGTAGCCATTCCCCGTGGCCTGGAAGTTCAGACTTTCGAACCGGATTTCGAATCCGGTTGGGAGGGGGTCCGAGCTGCCCATGGAGTACCTCTGGCTCCTGTACTCAGTGCGGATCACCATCGAGATGGCTTGTGGAAGCTGATCTTCAGCGCGCAGCCCCTACCTGGCGTGCCAACTGTCGGTGCGGAAAGTAGTCCCGACACTAACTAGTAAAAGCGCTGAGATCTATCTCTCGATGGCCGGCGCTAAGCAACTAGATGACACTGATTTATTTTGGTTCCGGCCGGGGCCGTACGTCCAGCAGTGGTGTGCTCGAGGCACTGTATTGCGTTGCACCATAGTGCTTGCAGAGGGGGGCTACAAGTGAGACGGGAGAGGAGGCCGAGCCTCCAGGTCCCAAAGGTTTTTTGATTGAGGCAAGTGCCAATATCGTGGTGAAGGCGGAAAGTGTGCGGGTGAGTGCTATCCGTCGCCCCCCTGCGGCCATGGGACTGCCCCTCCTTTTATAGGCCAAGGAGGGGGCAGTTTACAGGCGTGCCGCACTGTTTTGTCTACATGTGGAGGCATGACGTACAGTGCCGTGGAGTAGACGGTCGTCCTAGCGAATCTTGCTTCTGGCGGGACGTCATGGCGTGCCCTGTATCCGTCCAGGAGCGGCTTCGAGGGTGGCGATGTAGGGGATGCTCGTTCGGTGGCCGCCCGCATGCTAATTCGAGGGTGCTGCTGACGAGAGGCCGTACGGGGCACAGTAGTGGGCGTGGTGATGTCCTGTCGCCACGTGTTTCCACAGCGTCGGGGATGGCGCTGCAGTGGCTGGGATGGCCGCACAGGGCTGATGGTGACGACGGGGACGCGCCCGATGTCAGGGCATGGCCCCGTGCGAGCGCGGAATAGGCGTCCGTCCCCCTTCGAGGGTTCCGCCGTCCTATTTCGAGGGCGCGGCGCGTCAGCCGTACGAGAGTGGGCGGTACAGTGTCACGGGACTGACACCGGCCATGCCGCACAGTGGCGGGGATGGCCTCACCGGGGGAGTTGGCGGAACAGCGTCGGGGCATGATTCCCAGGCGGCGTCAGGGGCGTGGCGTGGATTCGTCTTTGACCTGGGCGCCTGCAAATGTCAGTGCATTAAATGCCCCTGTCGGGGGAGCAGGTATGGATGTGGCGAGCCCACGAGGCTCGAGGGGGTGTCCAGCCCCCGAGCGAGGCAGATCCTCACCCAAGGGGGGCGACCGGCCCTCGAGCGAGGCGGAACCTCACCCGAGGAGACGTCCGGCCCTCAAGCGAGGCGGAACCTCGCTCGAGGGGGTGTCCAGCCCCCGAGCGAGGCAGATCCTCACCCAAGGGGGGCGACCGGCCCTCGAGCGAGGCGGAACCTCACCTGAGGAGACGTCCGGCCCTCGAGCGAGGCGGAACCTCGCTCGAGGAGGCGTCCAACCCTCGAGCGAGACGGAAGTTTGCCAGTGTCGTGTCGTGCCTCTCGAGCGAAGCGGAGTTCTGCTCGAGGGTGGCTGGGCCATCTGCCTAGTGGGCCGCCGGGGTCACCAGAGCTGTGGGCCCGGCCGTTGGGCCGTGAGTTTATCCTAAGCGTGTTTTAGGTTCGTTTGTGTTTTGTTTTTTCGCGAAAGTAAGTGGGTTTTCCTTGGTTGTTTAGCTGACCCTTGTGGCCGTCCCCGACAGAATCATTTACAGCATGGAAACCAGAGTAAGAAATGATTAATCGTCATACTAATCCCTCATGCTGTTGACCTCTGGATGGTAATTGATGGTTGGAACAATTTCTGTCACACCATCTGCTCATATTTGAAAAGAAAACCAATTTGAATTCCAACTAATTTGAAATAATAACTTGTTTGGAGCACGCAATGCATAATTGGATGTACAAGTCATTTGCGCAATGATTAGCATTGGTTGGTTCAGCATCAACATCATGATCTTGGACATATATTAGTTATTTTTTTCCTTATAAGAAATTGAGAGAAAATAAATGCAACAAAAGAATAAAATTTAGATGAACTTGCTAAAAATCCACTTTCTGCTATGGCTTGTTCACCCAATATTCAGATGCTATGGGATTGACACCAATGGTACTCTGCATATGAAGAAAATGCTGATGTTAATCAAGATATTTTTTACGGTGGAAAATGATTTTGGTTTTGGTAATTTTACATAGCACTGATCGTTGAGTGAATTAAATAAGAAGGAACTCTTATAAAACCTATGAACCTAATTACGTGCATAATATACTAATATGAATTATAGCCCTCATAAATTGAACTAAGATGCCCACATACACGGCTTTGTTGCAAAACCCACTAGTGGCTTCATGATAATATATATGTCGAAGGCAGAAGTCAATCTCCATGCTCTCCAACAACAAGAATTGGGGCCTTTCATGTTGAACTGCTTGCTTCCCTTTTTGATGATGTTTCAGCAGCCAGCAGCACAAAACAACCACAAAGACAACAGAGCTCTAATCAGAACATGGGGTAAAATACTAAAATGCCATTATGACAAACTGTATGAACACTTGATCAGCTATCCAAAGTCAGCAACAAGCCAAATCAGACATGAGAAGTCGAAGACAAGGACTCAAGGACTTCGAACATGGAAGCCAGGAAATCATTATCAATCGTATTAAAGCTGTTAGACAGACCAGCTCTAGCACGTGTGGGCATGCAAATTTAATTGTGAAGTTGGTAACTGCCAGACCTCAGGTCTGTGTTGCCATCACTCCATACTCCATAATATACCATCAGGCCATCTTGCAATTGCCATGCTTTCATGTGTTCTCTGTCAGAATGATACAGAAGAATAATGTCCTTCATCTTTGTCTGTATTGCCCCTTCTCCAAATAATGTTGGAGCTTGATTGGCCTACAGGTTGATAGTAATATGACTGGGTATCAGACTTCTTGAAAGCTTCAAGCATCAGCTGGCTCAGCCTTTCTTCATGGCAGTGATAATCACTAGTCTTCGAGCATACACCCTCTGTCCCAAAATATTTGCACCCATTGACTTTTACAGATCACATTTAACCATTCATCTTATTAAAAATATTTGCGAAAATACAAAAATAATTATGATATACTTAAAATATATACGATGATAAAACATGTCATAGCAAAATAAATAATATTTTCACAATTTTTTCGAATAAGACGAATGGTCAAAAGTGAAGCGCAAAAGTCAACTAGTGCAAATGAGGGAGTCTGGATCATGGGCCGCTTCGACTGGGCTTCTTTCCAGCGCGTTATTGGATCATGGGCCCGAAGATACTAGTACATTTTGGTTGTGTCGGGTCGGTCAACCACTGTTGGCAAGAACACTCGGGATGCGCAATTAATGGTCACCTTGGGCTTGGGGGCTGAGTGATGATGATGGATGGAGGCATCATGGAGCCATCAGCCTCACGCGGACTGATTAATTCGGCGGTGCGCCGCTCTGTGCAGCTTGTCACGTGTATTGAGGTCGACGTATAAATTTCGTCCCGAAAAATTGTCACTTTAGCCTTGGTCTTGGTCACAGCAATTAGAAAGGTTAGCCACACTCGATTTTCTAAGGCGGTGTGCATTAGAAAAAAGCGGTAAAAAATTAGTATATGTCCACGATTTACTAGAACAAAAGCACTGTCAATCGGCATCAGTTTTAGCCAATTCGAAAGTACGAGCATTACGTTCTAGGGTGGAAGGTTGTACAACGATTCCACGAAAAGTCAGGTGCTATGTGTTGAGCTCTGTAGCCAGATGCAGCAGCATAGTAGAATCATTTTTCTTTCTTTCATATACTTCTCTTTTCACTCTCGTCCCGGTTACCGCGAGAGATCCAATCATCCAAACCACATCTTCTACGTTTCTGGATGCTCAAACGAGACCGAAAGGTTATGCATAGTTCTCTGTCACCTTCATCTTCGCCCGCGGCATGCATTTGCTCCAGAAGGACTGCTTCGAAGACGTATTAACGATGGCGAAACGACGAGAAGTAAAAGAAATCAAACCGCAAGGAGACACGAGATTTAACGTGGAAAACCCTCTCAACATGAGGCCAGCAAGCAACTTCACTATGATCGGGTCCGGTTACAAACGCCAACGGTTGCGGCTTACAAGAAGTAGAATGAATCAATCTCCAATGGAAAACCCTAACAGGTTTAAATGACCTATACCATACCCAGGGGGCACCCTAGTCGCGACCTAGCCAAACAGGGTACAACCTAATGGGCTAACTTCAGACTCCACTCCGCTCCGGCCTTAGCTCCCCGGCGGGGCCTCCACTACGCTTCGTCAGAAGTTGGCCTGCCTCTTTGCAATGAATTTGGATCATCAATCAACAAACTCCACCTTGAGACAAATTCCTTCTTGTAGCATCACAAAGAACCTTCATCCTGAACACATCACAAAAAAACAAAAAACTTCTGGCGCCAAACAACCTCTTGGCACTACGTGAAAAACTGGCTTTGGTAACAGACGTAGATCGCCTTTGGTAATGGGCAATGCGCCCGTTACAGATCAAGGGTTACAAATAAGCCAAGAAAGGTAATGGGCAGATGCCCGTTACTGATAAGACATATTTGTAACGAGCATTAAACAACGACCGTTACCACAACTAGCCACCGGTCACGTGAAATGGATGTTTCTCTGGGCCCATAGGGAACTTTCGTAACGGGAACCAAAGCAAAGCCCGCTACAGTAGCTCAATATCAGAGACGCATGATGTACACCTGCGTCTCCACTATCTTGACGATCTGAGATGCATCTATTTCACACGTGTCTCAGTACATATAAGATTCGTAACGGGTATCAAACAACGACCGTTACCGCAACTAGTCACCGGTCACGTGAAATGGTTGTTTCTCTGTGCCCACGGGGAACTTTGGTAACGGGCATAAAACAGAGCCCGTTACTATGAAATTAACATCAGAGACGCGTTCAGTGGACCTGCGTCTCCTCTGTCTCGACAAAATGAGACACATCTGTTTCTATGCGCATCTGCTTTCTCTCTATTAAAGGAGAGGCTTGCTTTCAACATGCGTCTCCTATATCTCGATGAACGGGTCAGGTCCTCGGGCCCACCGGTCAGGACTGGTAACGGGCATTTACACTGCCCGTTACATTGTGGACATTTTTGTAACGGGCTTTCCGAATGAAGCCCGTTACTCACTGATCAGTGTTTATAACGAGCTTTAATTAACGCCCGTTACAAATACGTAGGCCACCCCTACGGTAACCATCCCGGTTGTCGGCGGCATCTTGGAACCAGCCATGATTTGGCAGCCATCAGGGGCTGCATCCTGGAACCAGCCAGGATATGGCAGCCACCACAGCAAGGAGATATCACAAACACATTCTCACATCACAGCTATAGGCAAAGCAAGATCACATTTATAGACAAGCAAAATCACATTTATAGACAAGATAGGATCACATCAAGTTTTAAGTTACTCTCATCAGGGCTTGTTTGGATGGAGTCATGAGAAAACTGCCTGAACCAGGCAGTATCTGACCCGAACCAAGCAAGCCAAGCAGGTTTCTCAAGCAACAACACCTCACTAAAGAAGGCTGAATGAGTTTCAAGTTTCTGGCCACAATAAACTCACGGTGCACCACTGTAGAAGTTGCCCTTTCGGTCGATGGTCTCCTTAAGAATGTACTCGCACAACATCTCCCGGACACGCTTTACATCTTCTATGGAAACATCTACAGGAGGTTTGAAATCCTGCAAAATACAATCATTTATGAGAACACAAGTAGAAATCATTTTCTAAAATCAGATGGATAATATGAGCAGAGACAAGGTTGAGCATTATTATCTACTTACATTAGCCTTCTTGATGTGAGGTATGTCATCGAGTAGTCTTAACATATGGAATGCCACATGGAATCCACACAAAGAGGACCCCGTGGCTGCTGAGAACACTGCATCGAGGTACCAAAATGACAAGTTAATGCAGTACCAAATAGGTAAGAAGGGACCATAAAAATACCTCGGTCTTACAGCGAGATTTGTTTTGTGCTTGAGTGTGGCGTTTGACTTTTTTTCTTTCCTTTCGTCACTCTGTCCTGCACATCACCAAAGGCCCTACATGATCAGCAATACCAATTAGAAACACTAAGAGATTGAATTTTTATGAAAAAAAATACTGCCCTAAAAAAGTCCACTGTCATCAAGGTCTTCATCATGGTCGGTAGTATGGTGTCGCACTTCACCTTCATTTAGGCAGCCTGCTTCGAGTTCATTAAGGCTTTCCTCACCATGTTTATTCCAACACGTGTAATTTTTTGTGAAACCACGTGTGACCAAATGATGAAAAATGATTTCCCATTGTGCGAATTTCTTTTGGTTGAGACAATCAATATAGGGGCAAAGCATTGCCTAAACACCACAGTTTCTCATATCTGCCTCTGCTTGATTTAGAAAACCATTGACCCCGTTTAAAAAATTCTCCCAATCTTCTTGGGGTTGTCTGTACATCCAAGCCCGAGCAGCAGACGCCATCTGCATTCCATACACCAAATGAGCATAATTCCTAAAAAATCGATAACACACAAGAGGATTAGGACAGCTGAAGAATTTCAATAAGAGGGGCCAATTAATTTTCACCTTGACGAGGACTTCTACGAGGCGAGCGCGGTTGAGGAGGAGGATCGGAGGCGCCATCGCTGCCGCGGTGATAGCGCGGAGGACGGCGCAGTCGACATCTGCTCTGGCCCCTTTCATCGTCGTGCACGCGGCCGGGGCCGACCTGCTGCAGCGCCGACTTTCCGAGAAGAGAAATTAAGCGCGATCCTTAGAGCGCGCACAGCTGGTGGCGGCGAACGGGACAGGCCGGCGGGGACATCTGAGCACATAGATCGAGCGAGTGACCTTCTGAGGAGAGAGAGAGTGAGTGTTGTTGTCGGAACAGGAGTGGCCTTCTGCAGAGAGAGAGCGATGGTGACAAAAGGAGAAGACATAGACGAGCAATAACAATGTGCGTCTCCGATGTGAGAAAAAAGGCGACCTTGGGTGGCAATCAAAGGAGACGAGTCCTAATACACGAGACACATCCAATTTGGTCTCCAGCAAAGGAGACGCATCCTACAAGCATGCGTCTCCAGTGCAAAAATATCGGTAGCGGACTTTATAGCCTGTTACCAATATGGCAGCGATCAGTAACGGACTTAAGCAGCCCGTTACTGATAGGGCATTGATCGGTAATGGACTTTACGAGCCCGTTACCGATATGTTTAACATTTGTAACAGGAGCTATTTAACATCCGTTACAAAGAATTTATGTAACGGGTGTTTAATAAGCCCGTTACCAGAAGTCCACATTGGTAACGGGCGTTGTGGAGGCCAACCCCGGGGTCGTCCTGGCGCGCTTATAGGTAACGGGCGCCAAACAACAACCGTTACAGATGTGGGTCGATGTAACAGGCGTTAAGGGCCCATTACAAATGCCGCGTGACCTATTTGAAGTTTTCAGGTAGTGTGGGCTAATTAATAATACCAACTAAGCTTGAGTAAAGCTCAAACTTAGCAACAGGAACTGACTTTGTCAACATATCAGCTGGATTATTATGAGTGCTTATCTCGCATACCTTTAGCTTACCCTTTTCGATCTCATCTCGAACATAATGGTACTTGATTTCAATGTGCTTTGTTCTAGCATGGAACATCTGATCTTTAGTAAGATAAATTGCACTTTTACTATCAGAAAATAGGTTAATGTGAGAATCAACTGCACAAAGCTCGGCATACAATCCCTTTAGCCATATCAACTCTTTTTATGCTTCAGCAATAGCCGTGTACTCTGCCTCATTAGTAGACAAAGCAATAGCAGGCTGTTTTACAGCCTTCCAACTCACAGCAGAACTGCCAACAGTAAACACGTAACCAGTGAGTGATCTTCGCCTGTCCAAATAACCAACATAATCTGAATCAACATATCCAATAAGTCCCTTAGCTGTCCTGCCAAACTGCAAACAATGATCTGTCGTCCCTTTGAGAAACCTGAAAATCCACTGAACTGCCCTCCAGTGTTCTTTACCAGGATTAGACATATATCTGCTAACAATACTCATAGCATAAGATAAATCCAGACGAGAGCAAACCATAGCATACATCAAAGAACCAACAACACTGCAATACAGAACTTTTGACATGTATTCAATATCCTCATCTGAACTAGCACACTGCTCAGCAGACAATTTAAAATGCGGTGCAATACGAGTACTAACAGGCTGTGCATCATGCATGTTGAAACGTTGAAGGACCTTCTCAATATAAGCATGCCGACTAAGAAACAATAAACCAACTTTTCCGTCTCTAGTAATTTCCATACCTAGAATTTTCTTAGCCGCACCAAGGTCCTTCATCTCGAACTCACTACTCAACAATCTCTTCAATGTAGCGATCTCTTTCCTGCTCTTGGCAGTAATCAACCTATCATCAACATATAACAGCAATTATATAGGTGATCCATTAACATGCTTGATGTAGACACAACTATCATATTTAGATCTCTTAAAGTCATGTGACAACATAAGTGAATCAAACCTTTTATACCACTAACGGGGAGACTGTTTCAAACCATATGGGGATCTCTTCAACTTACAGACACAATTCTCCTTGCCAGGCACTATGAACCCCTCATGCTGGTCCATGTAAATCTCCTCCTCAATCTCTCCATGTAAAAATGCAGTCTTCACATCTAACTGCTCAAGCTCAAGATCATGTGCAGCAACAATACTAGAGAAAGTGCATATCGAACTGTGCTTAACAACTGGAGAGAACACATCATTGTAATCAACACAAGGAATCTGACTGAAGCCTTTAGCAACTAACCTTCCCTTATACTTTGGAGGCTCATTAGGAGATAAATCCTCTTTTCTCTTGTAGATCCACTTGCAGCGAACAGGCTTCTTACCCTTAGGCAAAGGAACAACATCGCACGTGTAGTTCTTCTCCAAAGACTACATCTCATCCTGCTGCAATCCACTTCTCACGGTCACTGCAAGCAATGGCTTCAGAATATGTGGGTGGCTCATAACTGCTATCAACCTGTTCATCACAACTCAAAGCATAATAAATCATGTTACACTCCTCAATAAGATGACGTGGTTGTCCACAACCCCTCTTAGACTTGCGAGTAGAAATAGGCAAATTCTCATCTAGCTGCAAAACAGGGGGTAAGTGTCGAACATCATCATGAGCCTCATTATCAACAACTTCATTTTCCTGGTCATCCACAGGCGGCTCCACCTGCACACTTGTATCATCATGCACATGTTGCTACACCTGCACACCTTCCTCATCATCCACATGCTCCACCTGCACGCTGATATGCTGCAGCTCTTTATCAAAATTATCTGGAACATGATCTAAGGTTAAACTGTCATAAAACATCGCAAATTCATTGAAAACAACACTCCTGCTCATAAAAGTCTTTCTTGTTTCGGGATTTCACAGCTTATATCCTTTAACTCCCGAACCATAACCAAGAAAAAGACATTTAATAGCTCTAGGCTCTAATTTTCTATTATCAACAAGAGCATAAGCAGTGCATCCAAAAACTTTCAACTGTGAATAATCAACAGGTGTGCCAGACCATACCTCAATAGGTGTTTTCTTATTAAGTGGGATAGAAGACGACCTGTTTATCAAGAAACACGCGGTGCTAGCAGCTTCAGTCCAGAAACGCGTGTTCATCTTAGCGTTGGACAACATACAACGGGCCTTGGAGATGATGGTCTTGTTCATGCGCTCAGCCACACCGTTTTGCTGAGTATATGGTATGGTGTGGTGCCTGACAATGCCTTCCTACCTGCAATAATCATTAAATGCAGCAGAACAAAATTCTCCACCATTATCAGTACGAAGCACCTTCACCTTTCTATCAATTTGCCTTTCTATCATCACTTTCCAATCTTTAAATGCAACAAAGGTATCATCTTTATTTTTCAGAAAGTAAGGCCATACTTTTTTAAAGTAGTCATCAATAATAGTAAGCATGTAACGAGCACCACCATAAGAAGGATTATGAGAAGGACATAAGAAGGCTTATGAGAAGGACCCCATAAGTCAACATGTACATAATCAAGAGTACCTTTGGTGGTATGAACAGCGGTATTGAACTTTACCCTTTTATGCTTCGCGAAAATACAGTGCTCACAGAACTTCTTGCCACTTAGCGTACAACCCTTCAGTAGGTTTCTCTTCATCAATTCTGCCATACCAAGTTCCAAGACACATATGCCAAAGGTTAGTCTCACAAGGTTTATCATCAGTAACAGCAGCAGCAGCGGAAATAGAACCATGTAAAGTACTACCTCGAATGACATATAACTTAGTAGAATTCATATCGCCTACCAAACAAACAAGGGAACCTTTTGATACCTTAAAAACTCCGCCTGAACCGGAGTATTTAAATCCTTCTGCGTCAAGTGTGCTGAGGGAAATCAGATTTCTGGACATCCCTGGTATGTATCTCACATTCTGCAGTGTGCGTGTCATGCCATCATGAGCCATGATCTGAACTGAGCTGACACCCACAATGTCACATGGGTTGTCGTCTCCCATACGCACAACATCTCCTTTCTACACAGGCTTAAATGAACTAAACCAATCTCTGTTAGTGCAGATATGAAACGAACATGTAGAATCAAGTATCAACTCTTCATTACTAGAAACACAACCAACAAGAACTACTAGACAATCTCCAGAATCTGAACCAACACCGATGACAACAGATGCCTTACCATCATGATTATTTTTCCTGTTCTCCTTGTTCTTAAGTTTCCAACACTCTTCAATAAAATGTGTTTTCTTTTTGCAATACTTACATAACTTCTTGGGCGGTCTGGACTTTGAACGTCCTCTGCTTTCTTGGCTCTTGTAGCAATCATTGCCATCATTGGAGGATCTCTGTTCAGGCCTGCCTCTCACTTGCAAAGCATCGCCCTTTGAGGATGACCCATCAGAGTGCACCATGCCTTTCATATTCTCCCTGGATTGGAGTGTCTCATAAACATCCGAGACTGTTAGTTCATCACGGCTCAAAAGTATGATGTCACAAAAAATGCAAACGAACTGGGCAGAGAGCATAATAGTAGGAGGCATAAATCTTTATCCTCATACTTAACCTCCATCGACACTAGGTCTGCAGCAATCTCCTTGAAAACAGATATGTGGCTTAACACCGAACCACCCTCCTCCACCTTAAGCGTGAACAACTTCATCTTCATATGCATCTTACTGGTTAGATCCTTTGACATACAGATCGATTCCAGTTTCAACCAGAGTGTTGCAGCAGTTTCTTCCTGCGGACATTCTTGCAATATATCATTAGATAGATTAAATTAAAGACAAAGTCTTACGATCCTTGTGCTTCTCCTCATCGGTCCAATCTTTGGACGCCTTACCACCAAACTTTTCCAGCACCTCATCAAGATCCTGAGTTTGCGCCAGAATAGCCCGCATCTTCACTTGCCACAACAAGAACCTCGTCTTGTAATCCAACAACGGTAGATCAAACTTCATCGTCGGCGACATCAAGGAACCCTAGTCTGGAACAGGCTCTGGTACCACTTGTTATAAACGATGGCGAAAACGACGAGAAGTAAAAGAAATCAAACCGCAAGGAGACATGAGATTTAACATGGAAAACCCTCCCAACACGAGAGGGAAAAACCACAGGTGCCAGCCAGGCAAGCTACTTCACTATGATCAGGGTCCGGTTACAAACACCGACGGTGACGGCTTACAAGAAGTAGAATGAATCAATCTCCGATGGAAAACCCTAATGGGTTTAAATGACCTATACCATACCGCGCGGGGGGGGGGGGGGGGTGCTTCGCCCCCCGCTCCCCCAGTCGTGACCTGGGCAAACGGGGTACAGCCCAATGGGCTAACTTCAGACTCCGCTCCGCCCTTAGCCCCCTGGCTGGCCTCCACTACGCTTCGTCAGAAGTTAGTCTACCTCTTTGCAATGAATTTGGATCATAAATCAACAATATACGAATATACCACGTTTATCTCCTCCCTTTTCCGCACTAAAACCCTCAACATTTTGACACTAGGCCAGAAATGATTTGTCCTGGCGGCTAAAACTGGTTTTGCTGGCGGGCGCGGCACCCGCCAACAACTTTGAGCCAGTAGAAATGGCCCTTTGTGCCAACGGGTAGCCGGCCCGCCAGCACAGAGCCATTTGTGCTGGCGGGTCATTTAAACGACCGCCAGCACAAATGTCATCAGTGCTGGCGGTTACTTAAGCAGCCCGCCAGCACAAATGCCATTTTTGCTGGCGGTCGTTTAAGTGAACCGCCAGCACAAGGGTCATCTTTGCTAGCGGTTGCTTAGACCGCCCGCCACAAAAAGCATTTTTCCCATTTCCTATATAATTCCCCATAATTGTTTATTATTTTTATATAATTTGCTGTAATTTAATTTGTATTTAACCGCCAAATCCAAATATATGTCTCACAAACACATAATCCAGACTAAAATAAAAAATGTATACATAAGTCACATTACAAAACATTGTGCATAATAGATGACCCTAAGACACCCATCTACGTAACCTTTCTGCATCGTCTAATGTCAAAACTCCTTCTTTATCGAAGAATTCTCCATCCTCGTGGCAAATCTCACATAGGATGAATCTCGCCATGTCCGCACAAATGTTGGTGAATTGATTGTCACCAAGTTGCCCCCATGATCCCTCAATGGTAGGCATCTGCACGTAAACACAATAAATGAAGATTATTATGCATTACCATCAGGACCATAATTAGCACATGCATAGTTGTGTACAAACAAGAGGCTTACGTCTTCAGGATTCGTCCGATACCTCCCATTATTTCTCAAAACCTCACCCAGATAATATCCACATAGCACACTGCCAGGAGGTTGTTTGTAGCACTGTAAACAAATAAAAAATGATCAGTACTAATTAACAGAAGTGTACAACTCTAATAAAAATGATTAGTACTTATTAACAGAAGTGTTCTTACCCATTTGGCATGTCGTATCACCAATTTTTTCTTCTTGTGCTCCCTGCCATTGAGTATGTATAGCCTATATGCACTTTAAGGATACAAAGACATAAGTTAGTAATACAATTTGAAATATAGCCGATACACACAGTAGTGATTATATATTGCACTTAGTTGTCTTACTTTCTTATAATCTCAATGATTTTCTTGTAAGAAGCCTCTGAATAGTGTAATGAGTCGAAGACCCCCACAGTTCCCAACTTCGGACACATGTGAAGGCAAATGAAATGATCACTGCATAAAATTAAAATAATTAATATAAATAGACTAAAAATGAAGGCAAATGATGAAATAGTTATTTAGAGGATCTTACTCAAAATTGTAAGCAAACTTGATAGAATCCTTATGTTGTTTTTTCCTCATGACCCTTGCAATGTATGCAGGCACCTCATGAAGTTTAGCTTTCTCGTAACCCTTTATTAAGTCTTCCTTCTCTTTTGGTGTCTTTGCTTCTTCCTCTGTTTGCTTTCTTAGTTGATCCCTCATTATGAACGTGTGTTGTGACTGGCTTACTTGTTGCGGGTCAACATATGCTACCTTCCACCTCCCATTTGTCTTCTTTTCATCAGACGCTTGCATCCTGCAAAAAAGTTTACTTAGGATGGTAATAACAATACATATGGAATTCAATAGATTTGGATGTCGTATAGGGATGTTGACTTACATGGACCAAATGGTGACGAGGTTGATGTCGAGTTTTTCACGACGGAACATCGCATGCAAATCGGGGAAATCGATTGCAACCTTCCGTTCAAAAGAGCTACTGAACACCCATTTCGGGAGATTGGCGGTGATAGTGTGAATGCCTTGCTGCATGGCGTGCATGATCCAAGTATGCAGCCTCATCAATTCTGACGGCCCTTTGTTCAGTTTCCACCTAAACAAGAATGGTTTGCCATGCTCATATTTGTCGGGCACCTCATCCAACGAAAACATACTTATGTGCTCCTCCTTTTGTTTTTGAAAAGAGGTGCAGGATAAAGACTTTTCATCTGGTGCCTTCTTGGGTACCTGAACATTAGGTGATTCTTTACCAGATGTTGGAGCCCGTTTAGGTTTATTCTTTAGTACTTTCAAGAACAAGTCAACATCAGATGATTTCATCTTTGGTTCATATGAGTTTATCATCCGGTGTATTTTTGTTGGCATCTTGGTTGCTGGAGGAGGAGATGGTGGTCTTGGACATGGCGAAGGAGATGGTGGTCTTGGAACAGATTTTGGAGATGATGATGCCCCTGCCCCTGCCCCTGATGTCGGAGGAGTTTGTGGTCTTGGAATGGATTTCGGAGATGATGTCCCTGCCCCTGCCCCTGCCCCTGATGTCAGAGGAGTTTGTGGTCTTGGAACAGATTTCGGAGATGATGATGCCCCTGCCCCTACCCTTGATACCGGAGGAGTTTGTGGCATGTTGTTGTCATTATTGTTAACTCCCTGCTCCACAATCATCATGTTGTTGTCATTGTTACCACCTCCATGTTCCCCACCCATTGTGTACTCGACCATTGCAGCATCTAGGTCCTGGGGGGTACTCGTTCTTGGCTAGGTTGCAAGCAGGGACTTGGTGAGATGCATTAAGTATGATATCTCGACGATGCCACAGTTGTATTGGTTCCTCGCATCACCGAGAAGCTCGATCCCATCCTCAGTAGGGATATCAATCTCACACGACTCATCAAAAACTGAAACAACTTGAACCCATGCGTACTCTGGCAGTGGTGGATTCGGAAACACACGACTCGTTAGTGCCATGGCTGTCCCAACTTCTCGAAACTTATCTAGTTTTCTTCCATATGGAATAACCAACTTGCATGGTGTATCCTCTACAATGTCATCCACAGGATGCTTGGTGTTAGAAATAGAACCAACACTACTTGGAATCGGGATGGCTCTGATCTGGGCAAGCATCAAGTTTGGAGGAACCTGTCCAGAACCACCAGATATTAGATTCTCTGCACTTGGCTCAACAGAAGCTTGTTGTTGTATGAAGAAGCCTATCAATTCTTGCTTGTCAATTTCTCTCATCTTGTCTTCAAGCTTCTTCTTATAATGGTCTCGCTTTTTATAACTTGATTGGTGTTCACGAAATGCTTTACCCCAGGGCAAGGTAGAAGAAATCCCTCGAACACGGCTAGGGTGCTCAGTCGTTCCAATCGCGGCGGTTAGCATATCTTTCTCCCTGTCGGGCACGAAAAGACCTTTCTTTTGCATTTCCGCAAGTCCTTCTAGCTTCTGATAAATTTGTTCTATTGAAAGCTTCTGGAATGAAACATTACCGTCAGGTGCTATAGCCGGAACTCGAGCAAGGATCCAATTCTTGCTACGCTCATCCATGCCTTCAAAAATAGTTGGTAAACCAGCTACCCTCCTTTCTTCTTCCTCCTTCCTCCTTTTTGCCATTTTGGCAGCATATCCTCCCGAACCCAAGTGATGGGGGTTCTCAACAGCTTTCATAGCCTTCTCCTTTTATTGGACGCTCTGAGCTACTCATTCTTCCGTCTTCTTCTGATCTACGAATTTTTCCAGACTGCTAGAGGAATGTTACCATACACATCCCTAGCATCCTTTCCTTTCTGGACAAATTCGATATTAAGTGTAGACCTCCAATCCTAAGAGCTCTTCCACAAAGTCCCTCAGCAAAAGTTCTATCTGCATTTTCTATACCTTCTGGATAAACAAACTTTTCTTTCACTTTGGCCCACAATACATCCTCCGTAGCCTTAGGGACTGTCTTCCAATTAGTAGTTGTGATCCAAGACGCCAATTGGTCTTTGACAATTGCACCGATGATGTTCCGAAACCTAGCAGCTATCCCCTTAGGTTTGACGGGCTCACCTTTGTCACCCAACCGTTCTATCACAAGTTGTCCTCTTTCAGGGATCTGGTTTCTTCTTCTATGACCACGTTTCCTTTTCAGGTTACTAGAACTAGTAGTACCCGAAGGTTGTGGTTCTGAAATGACTTCTGCCTCTTGGGCACGAATGTTAGATGCTCTACGACGTCGTCGTGGGGATCGGTCATTGTTCTACACATACAACACTATTTAAAGTATATCTTAATTGAATAAACAAACATTAATTTGAGTGAATGTGCATGCAGACCTCATTATCACTTGGTTCATAATCAACATCATCGTCTTCGGGACGCCTACGAGTTCGTGGTTCGCTTGGTTCGTACTCAGAGGGAGTTTCATAGTCTCCAATTATACCACTATCACTAGATTCCTCCTCACCGGATTGTTCACTATTAACATTTGATCATAGATAATCCATAGTCCATAGTCCATATTTATACAATAATCCATAGTCCATATTTATACAACAATCCATAGTCCATACTTATACAACAATTCATAGTCCATATTTAATTATTTATACAACGAAACTAAAAAAATTAAATCCATAGTCCATTTTTATATAATAAATCTATTTAAAAATTAGACACAATCCATAGTCCATACTTATAATAAATCTATTTATACACAATGCATAATCCATTTTTATAAAATAAATCTATTTATCCACAATCCATAGTCCATATTTAATTATTTATACAACAAAACTAATAAAATTAAATCCGTAGTCCATTTTTATATAATAAATCTATTTAAAAATTAGACACAATCCATAGTCCATACTTATAATAAATCTATTTATACACAATGCATAATCCATTTTTCTAAAATAAATCTATTTATCCACAATCCATAGTCCATATTTAATTATTTATACAACAAAACTAATAAAATTAAATCCATAGTCCATTTGTAACATTTTAAAATCCATTTATCCACAATCCATGTAATTGCATTTATCCACATTTTTAACACATGTAATTGCATTTCGAAAAAAAGAAAAAAAACCAACCAAGCGGGGGCTGTCGTTGCTACGCCGCCGGCCCCATCCCCGGCCTCCATGCGTGCCGAGTGGTGAGGAGATGAGGTGTCGGTGGCGAGCCGGGGCGGCGGAGGGCGCTCGGTGGAGGCGGCGGTGGTGCGCGTCGGCGGCGGCGGAGCGCTCGGCGGCGGTTCGTGGTCGACGGTTGGGGAAGCGGCCCGCGGGGAGGAGGACGTCATCTCGGTAGGGAAAAGGGGCGGTGGCGCTCGGGGAGGAGGTCGTCGGTCGGCGGGCGCCCGCGGACGACGGCGCGGCGGCGATCCACGGGAGAAGGGGCGACGCCCTAGCGGAAGACGGCGGCGGTCCACGAGGAGAAGGGGCGGGGCCCTCGCGGATGACGGCGGGGCGCTCGTGGAGCTCGGCCGGGCACTCCCGGGAGGACGACGGGGGTGGTCGGAGGGGCGGCGGCGGCCAGGGACGACGGCGGCGCTCGGTGGGAAAATTTGGCAGCCTGACGGCGTCGTTTCGTTTCGCGCCAGACTTAGAAAATTTTCGAGAGCGCGTCTCGTGTATATATAGATGGAATCACCACTGACGGGCCACATAAGGCAACCGCCAGCTGTAGGCCACCACTGGCGGGTCACATTAGACAACCGCCAGCGGTGATCCTTACCACAGGCGGGTGACTTAAGCGACCTCAAGTGGTGAGAATTCCCGCTAGAGGTTATCATAAACGTCCGCCAGCGCTCTGATTTGAAAGAATTGAACTTAACTTCTAAAATACAAACCTTTTCAAATTCAAATGACAAAACACCTCTTATAAATAAATTCAAATATTTTATGATATGCTTTGGAAGTTTCAAAGAATTTTGAACAATTTCAAGCCAGGATTTCAAATTTTCAAATTTTGGCAAACCACTGTGCTGGCAGTTGACTTATGATAACTGCCAGCATAGTGTTTTTCCATAATTTGCAAAATTTGAAACGGGGGCTTAAATTGTTCAAATTTCATTGAAACTTCCCAAGGTATCATAAAATATTTCAATATAAGTATAGGGAGTGTGCTTTTTGTAAAATAAGTTCTAGTTAGAAAAGGTTAGTTCAAATAGGACTCTAGGTTCATACACCTAATGAGTTATAGGTTGTTTGACCCTAGAGTCTCATTTGAACTAACCTTTTCAAAATCAAACCTTTTCTTATAACAAAACACCTCATATACATAAATTCAAATATTTTATGATATTTTTTGGAACTTTCAAAGAATTTTAAACATTTTCAGACCAGGATTTCAAATTTTCAAATTTTGGCAAACCACTGTGCTGGCGGTTGACTTATGATAACCGCCAGCGGTGTGTCTAACCGCTGGCGGTCTCTTAAGATGCCCGCCAGCATAGTGTTTTCCATAATTTTCAAAATTTGAAACAGGGGCTTAAAATGTTCAAATTTCACTGAAACTTCCCAAGGTATCATAAAATATTTGAATTTAAGTATAGGGGGTGTGTTTTTTGTAAAAGAAGTCCTAGTTAGAAAATGTTAGTTCAAATAGGTTCATACACCTAATGAGTTATAGGTTGTTTAACCCTAGAGTCTCATTTGAACTAACCTTTTCAAATGCAAACCTTTTTTACGACAAAACACCTCATATACATAAATTCAAATATTCAAACACTAATTGAAACCATAATTTCCATAATTTGAATTTAAGTATAGGAGGAGAGTCTCATTTCATCAAAACTTCCAAAACTCTCCTAAATTGATTGAAAGTCTTACAACAACACTAATTATATAAAGTCGTACAAGTGATACATCAAGCCCGACTAATAAGAAGTGCAAGTTTATCCTTTAACAATTCTCCCTTCACAGTCTGTACGTAACCATGGCTTCTCCGATTTAGGAATGCTGGCTTCAATTTTTTTTTCATTTTCTTCTCATGAACTTTGAACAAGACTAGTTCCTCGAACTGATTGTAATCCTCAACATCAATTACACCTACTCCTAGAATTCTTTGTTTTCCAGAGACGACAATGTGCTTCTTCACATTCATAGGATCAGCTATGTAGAAAACTTGTGCAACACACTCGGCGAGTACCCATGGATCATCTTTGTAACCTACATTGGCAAGGTCTACAAGTGTCAACCCATAATTGTCATCTGTGACGCAATTCGGGTGTTTGACCCGTTAGCACTGAAACATGGGGAACCTAATATTCTCTCCATAGTCAAGTTCTCATATTTCCTCTATGAACCCGCAGTAAGTGATGTTGTTTCCGTATTTATCAATCGCATCTATGCGAACACCACTATTTTGATACGCAATACTCTTGTTGTCTTTCGCCTTCGTATAGTAGGTGTACCCATTAATTTTGTATGCTTGCCATGAGGTAACATTGCTTCATGGACCAACCGCCAACCTAGTCAATGCTGTGTCATCTATGGAATTTCCTTGAAATAGATGCCCATGTTCCTTTAACCATGATGGGAAACGACGCTTTTGCTCTTTGATGACCCAATCCTCGGTCCGACTATCATTTTCCTCACGAATCTCATTTTCGTGTTGCACGATAAATGGCTCCACTATTGCAAGTTGTTGCAGAACACTAGCATGTGCTTTCTCCAGTTGTTGGTTGTCCTCGTCAATGAATCTTTTCCTTCCAATGGTCCCTTTCCCTAACAATCTGCCTTCGTGTCGAGATTCCGGTAAACCGATCGCTCTCTTATCTTTTATGTAGTCTATGCAACAATCAACACTCTCTTCTGTATGGTAGCTCTCGATCATGCTTCCCTCTGGAAATGCCTTGTTTCTCATGTATCCATTGAGAATCGACATGAACCGTTCGTACGTCCACATCTGATGAAAGTACATAGGTCCTAGTTCAGTAATTTGCTCGACCATGTAGATCATTAGATGTTCCATGATATCAAAAAATGACGGAGGGAAGCACACCTTGAGCCCGGCTTGAGTTTCTGACATAAACAGCTGAAGCCTTGCCAACTCTACACAATCTACCACTTTTTGCGAAATGACGTTGAAAAAGTAGCACATCCTTGTGATGACCATCTTAAGGAATACTGGTTTGACAGCTCGGATCGCAATCGCGAGAAAAACAGTAATCATCACATGACAGTCTGTTGACGGTGAAAATCCGTCAACCTAGCCATGAGTTTACCTTCGGTGTTGGCATAACTTTTGTATCTTATTCATTGGTACTAACCCCCGTGGTATAACAAGTTCACTTGTGCATGTCGGTTTTGGAGTTAAGTGTTTACGCAGGGTTTTAACGATGAAAGCAAGACTTCCGGATAAGTTCATTAAGCACCTCATGACAAGACCTTGAAGCCCGATACAAGTCAAGCAATGAAGTGAACATGCCTCCAAGAGCCCAAGGACCAAGCCCGAGAAGATGATAAACTCCGAGGACCGAACCGTAAAAGTCTTGAATCTTGCAAGACAAGGAGTTGAGTCCAATTCGGAGAGAAACCGACGTCAAGGGCCCACATGCAAAAGGGGAGAACATCTAGAAGACGTGGGAAGCAACACCGGGCGAAGCAGCCGCGAGATGGGCCGACTGGGCCCGGGCCGGCCGGCCCAGCCGGTCGGCCCGGCCCCATTCGGGGCCCAATCGGCCTCTCCTTTGACCTAATTGCTTCTCGGGCTATAAATAGCCCCCCGACCGAGAGCCACGCGGAAGCGAAGTCGTAATCCGCCGCCGAGGAGCGAGAGAAGCTTGAGGGACACCAACTTGAAGATGAGGGTCGTGCTAGTTGTCTAGGGTTTCCCCGGCCGACGTGGGAACCTTGCATGGAAGACCACGTCGGAGCTCGGAGCGAGGATCAAGATCGAGGGAGGGCCCCGGTGGTGATCTTGTTCATGTAATCATTCATGGTGAAGTTTGTAAGTGAATCCGATTTCTAGCGATTAAGTGCCTTCTCGATGATTTTGTTTTCTTCTTGGTTTTGCTTCTTCTACGATCTAGTTTGCGGCTAGATTACATAGGGTGCTCTTGTAGCCGCGGTGGCTAGAGGTGCATACCGGACCGGCCAAGTGATTTCAACTTGTTCTATCGAACTCGCCCTAAGCTCCCCGCATGAATAGGGATACGTTGTGACGAACGGGGGTCTCGAAAGGCGGATGTTTTCGAGTCGGATGGGAAGGCCACGATTTAAAGATGCTTTTAATGAGATTCGCTTTGCTATCTTCATCTATCTTGTTTGGAGCTACAACATAAGCATGATCTAGATTCTCTAGATTGGTTATCTTTTGCTTTCTCTTGCTACCTCTTTAGTAGATTAGATTAGATTCGTTTTCTTTATGAGTTAGTAGATTAGATGCATCTTGTCTTCATTAGATAGCTTTACCTTGCTTTACTAGATTGAATCCTTGCGTTGCACATTGTTCCACGGATTCGATACCTTGGGTTCACCACTCGAGGGAAGAAGGGTCCCTTGACTACGACGGGAGACTTGTCCGCTTGCAAGTCACAAATGAACTTTGATACAACTATTAACCGTCAACAAGCCCCTTTTTCTGGCGCCGTTGCCGGGGAACAAGCAATCAAGATCCGATCTAGTATCGCTTATCTTTCAGCTTTTTCTTTTGATTTTCTTTTGCATCTCTTATGTTTGATCATCCTCAAAAAGAAAAAAATTTTCAATCTAATCTAGTTTTGATTAACCCTAGTTCTTATGTTTAGATTTTTGTTTTATCAATAACCCTAACCGGAGATGGTTGGCTACCTCTCCAAGAAACCCAAACTTTTTTGTGGATGATCCAGGAAAACTTTACAGGCAAAGGTGACGTGCAACACAAGCTCGAAGGACCATCAAAATCTCCAAGGGAATCACCCCCTCCAAGTCAAGACGCCGGAAGGCCGTTCAAGATCAACGAGGATGGAGAAGATGGAGACGGAGAAAGAAGCTCAACACCTAAAGGCTACCAAGGCAAGATCCACATGCGGGGTGTTCATCGTGATGAAGATGTTAGAGACGCAAGTGGGACAACTTGCCGGACAACCGATTGGTGACAAAGAAGAATATCCGAGACAACTCCAAGGTCCCAAGACGGCGAAAGGCTACTCAAACTCATTCGGGAGAGATGAAGGATCACACTAGAGACCATGAAAATCACGACCGAAGGACCGGAGTTCGAGATGCCGAGCCACAAGGAAGATGTTGCATCCGTCAAGACCAAAGGACAAAGCCGGCTCGTGAAGACCAAAAAAATGACTAAGCCAAAGTGGGTACCCAAGATTGCAACGCCCGCAAAGAGCGTTGATCCGGAGTAATCAAGTGAAGAAGTCTAGCCATGGACTATAAACGAAGCGCTAGGCGGGAGGCAACCCGTTTCGTCGAGTCAAGAATAAGCTACCGGGAGGACAACCCGATTCCAGGTTTTTTCGAGTTTTTTTTATTCAGTTTTGAATTTTACTACGCAAAACATTAGACTTAGAATGGTTGAATAATATTAGAGACATAATTCTTGGTTGAATATTTTGCTTGATCATAAACCCTTTACATGAACCATCCTATGTGTTTGTTTGCTTCTTTTCGAGAAACCACAACCAAAAAAAAAATTTCAGAACCTAACTCAACCCTTCACCCTCATTATGGTGCTGTGGTTGACTTGTTTTTCATGCTAAAAACACTCGAGTAGAGCCACGACTTGTATCTAGATGTTATTTAAATTTCAGCACGTGGTAGGACTCGTGTGAACCTAGAAACCTGATTTTTGGTTGATTTAAAAATTCATATCCTTGGTTTCTCTAAGATTAGAGTTTTTCTAAGCCTCACTTAATTTTATTTCATTCAAAATCTCTCTCATCTAATCAAAATTAGGACCTAAACCTATGCCCCCATGATCAAGCCGGGAAAAGCTTGCTCTCAACCAATGAAGGCAAACTATACCGGTGAGACCGAAATCGACGTAATAAAAAAATATTTTCGACTTGCATTTGTTTTTAATGGTTTAAAAACTTCTCTAAAATTATGTTCGAGCTCTTGCATGGCTCTGAAAAATATTTTAAATTTCGAATAAGAGGAGTGCTTAGCCTTAAACACACTTAAAGGGAGGCAATCTAGTTAACCTAACCATGCATGCACCATGATACATCACGGGATGCCCCTCCAACATATTTAAACCACATGCAAAGTACAAGCATGGGGGGGCAGCCAAGGCTTTGTTTTGTAGGAATATCATGGATGCATGTGTGGCAAGGGAGTATGGAAGTGAGTCAAAGCGAAAACATCAAGTGGAAGGAGCAATAGTGCAAGCGAAGGAGTGGACGGGAACGTTTGGAAGGTGTACGCGATCACGAAGCAACATGAATGCACTAGAGAAGAACCGAGCCAAGAGGAGGAGAGAGGTGAAAACCCCGGATATTTATTTGTGAGGGAGAGTGCTGCAATCATGGAAGAAAACTACAAGCCTTTGCACCGAAGAAGAAGGGATCATCGTCGTCTAAGCCATCATCGACAACCTTTTCGAGGAGGCACTCGTTTCCGAGTTTCCTCGGGGTATGGAGGAGGACACGGCACCGCCAAGGAGGAATCGCACTCTTTTCCTTGGTGGCATGAGGGCTACACGAAACTCGTTTATGAGGTTTACCAAACTTCAATAACATATGGAGGAGCCGCTCGTCCAACCTCGCCACTTGACACGATCATCCGCTCCACCTCCATATGCTCCGCGGTATTCCGAGGGGTATGCCATCATGACGGAGGAGGAGAAGAAGCTCGCTCGCCTTAAGTAGAGGCTTGTAGCGAACGCCGACATCGACCAAGCTCTCCACATATTGGGTTTCACACGGGACACCGGTGCAATTCTCTAGCGGAGTGTCGGCAAACACCCCACAAGGAATTCGCCTAGGAAATTTTCATGACCATGGCGCATAACCTTGATGAAGGAGTGCCGAGTCTCTCATTCCGTTGGAGGGAGCCCACAAGTGGAGAAGAAGGAAGACACCGTCGGAAGGGTAACCTTGATCAACGATGCTATTTCTAGCACCTTGATGGGGTAATCTCCTTTCAACCATGGGTTGCAATCGATCTTGAGATGTAATCACACTTTGTTGGATTATCTATCTATCATCTTGTGCTGAAAATACTTTAATGCTTAAGGCTAGCAACCATGCCATAAAGGGAGTAGGGCCTCAATGCTTCCTTGGATCCATTCAACACAATCCCCGATAGATTAGATTGGTTTTCATGTTCGAAACGATTGCATGTTCTAGTATCGTAGACCCATGGGCGAGTGTCCCCTATTTTCAAAAAGGGAGCTCCGGAACAAGTATGTGCATAAAGGCACATGGGAAGGCTTTTGGAGTATGATCACGGGAAGAGACCATCAACGAAGAAATACTATCCGGAACCCCATCATCCAAGTGTGTCACTTTTGTGCAAGAGGATTTTTGGGGAGAATAAGAGAGACATAGATAACCAACACGGAGTTGAATTGGATTTACTCGCAGCCAATCAACCCTACTCACCTATGATCAACCGGTGGTGTTGTGGCAACATCGGATTCGGGAGATCGGGTTGTTACCTCTCCATGTTGACTATCTCTTTAAAACCGGGTATTACAAGGAACCCAAATCATCTCCTACCCGGGACTTCCCCAGGAATATATGAAGAAAGGAAAATATAAGAGTGAAGATAAGAGAGGAGGCTTCAAAGTGGCCAAAGTAAATTTGCCCCTATCGGATTGAAGATTAAGACTTTTCTTGAGGGGAAGAAGATCGGTTAGAGGAAGGACTTCTTGTGCCGGCGAAGAGAAAAAAAATAATAGAGAAGGATCATAGGAGAAGGAGCTTCCACGACCCAAGAAGGAGGTGCACAACAAAAATTATGTCCCACCATTGGGAGGAACCCCGGCGCCGCCGAGTTACTACGGTGGTGTACCAATGCAAGCATGGGGGAGTGGTGCAGCTATACCCCCACCATTTTTGCGGTGCCCAACGTAGCCTTTGCGGAGCCATTTGCACACCTTCCTCAACCACAACAAAATGGAGCCACCATTGGAGGATACGCTGCAAGGAACATGCAAATTATTGCAGCCATCCAAACCAATACCAACCAAATGGGTGAAGGAAATGCAAACGTCGCTTATGAGCTTTGACACCTTCACCTAATACCATTGGACAATTCATAGGAGGAGAGGCGCATTCCTATTGCAAGTAAGGGTACAACAACCAAGACTATCAATATCAACCACCGGCGGAAGATTAGAGAGAGGAGGAGCTTTAGCTATCTTTCCTTTACCCCCTTTTCTTTAATTTTCAGCTTGTTTGCACCTATGTTTGCGTAGTATTTTCAGCTTTGCTTTAATTTTCAGTATTTAGTTTAATTTTCAGCATGTGTGTTAGTGTTTATTTTCATCATGAATAATGTCACCACCAAGTTTTTACCTTTGGTAAAGTTACAAAGTTTGTGCCATGATGATATATGATTATAATTGCCGCTTTGTTTATCTTTGTAATTGATTTATGCATGTTTGAACTAGTGCTCTCTTAAAAATACAAATCTGAAATTATCTAAATGCTAGCTTAATCTTCAGCGGAGGTTATGATTAAAATAAAGACCCATAGTGTTTTATGTGCTCTCAAGTTATGAATAGATTAAAGACGTCTTTTATGCTCAAAAATATTGCTAACCTTGTCATAAATATCACTTGTGTGTTGCTCAACCTATCCAAAGCCTTATATATATTTGAGTGCATAAACCTTAGTGTACAAGATTTATTTTTGAGTGAGTTATTACAGGCCATGATTTCTCTGGCCCGAGACTAAGAAGCTGGTCATTCCGTTTTTGCGTATCTATCTTTTTGCTAGCCTTTTATCCGTGCATTGTGTATCCCCGCATCGGTGATCTCACAAACTTCGCCGGATATCCACCCTTAAACCAAATATCATCTTTTTGTGATTACCTCCTTGACCGCAACCTATCGTTGAGAATGGATCATCAATTCAAGGAAGATCGCAAGACGGTGCTAACGTTGAAGATTTCAAGTATCTCTCCAAGGAAAAATATCTCCGGTACCTACCTTATTTTTTCGCCTCTTTGCTCGAGGACGAGCAACGTCTAAGCATGGGGGAGGAGGTAGGTACGGTGCAGTTTTAGAGTTCAAAAGGGAGTATTTTTAAAAAAAAATGATGAAAGAGATGTATAGGGTTGGGTTAAAAAAAATCCAGTGATATTCATGACTTTCAAGGTATAAAAAATCAAAACTTCGTTGTGAAAGTCATGGACTGAATATATGACAAGAAAAAAAAATGAATGAATGAAAGAGAGAAAAGAATGAGAAATATGAGAAAGAGAAAAAAATATATGTGCGTAAAGTGAACTCCCCGGCTCTCTAAAAGTGCATTCAAGGCTTCAAGTTTAAAAGATCCATTCTCATTTTCCAACCATGTGCAATCCGATAACGAGGACTTCCTTTGTGCCTCGGGATCACTCTTTGCCATTTGCACATGTCCACTCATCTAAAGTGTGTGTATTTTTCTCTTTCCCCTCCTTGATTTAACATTATTTTCCAATGACCTTTTTGACGAGTCTCGGTAAGACCATGAGAAGCTTGTCTTGTTTTGACAACACCTCATTTATAAAATCTTGTTAGGACTAAACTTTCCCAAAGCTCCATATAAAGCCTACCACACATATATGTTATGAGAGGGAAAGGAGTAGAATATATAGGCTTGAGAGACAAGTGAGATGAGAGTTTATGAGCAACATGCAAGGTGATTTAAATTTGTGAACTTGGTTTAGCTTTTCTTTATCTCGTTCTTTATTTCAAAAATTCTGAGATCTATTTAAATTTTGGGAGCATGTCAATACTTGTGGGATAAGCTTAATAAGAATCTACCCTCCGTAGAGGTGAAGGCTAGTACATTATGGAACTTAAACGAATTAACCTTTTGAGAGCATTATGTTTTTTTTTCATGTATGATCAAGTGCAAGGTTTAAACTTTGTTTGGCAATGATGATATCCATCGAAGGCTTACTCGAGGACGAGCAAGGTTTAAGCATGGGGGAGATGTTGACGGTGAAAATCCGTCAACCTAGCCATGAGTTTACCTTCGGTGTTGGCATAACTTTTGTATCTTATTCATTGGTACTAACCCCCGTGGTATAACAAGTTCACTTGTGCATGTCGGTTTTGGAGTTAAGTGTTTACGCGGGGGTTTTAACGATGAAAGCAAGACTTCGGGATAAGTTCATTAAGCACCTCATGACAAGACCTTGAAGCCCGATACAAGTCAAGCAATGAAGTGAACATGCCTCCAAGAGCCCAAGGACCAAGCCCGAGAAGATGATAAACTCCGAGGACCGAACCGTAAAAGTGCTCGAATCTTGCAAGACAAGGAGTTGAGTCCAATTCGGAGAGAAACCGACGTCAAGGGCCCACATGCAAAAGGGGAGAACATCTAGAAGACGTGGGAAGCAACACCGGCGAAGCAGCCGCGAGATGGGCCGAGTGGGCCCGAGGGCGCCGCCGGCCCTGGCCGGTCGGCCCGGCCCAATTCGGGGCCCAATCGGCCTCTCCTTTGACCTAATTGCTTCTCGAGGCTATAAATAGCCCCCCGACCGAGAGCCACGCAGAATCGAAGTCGTAATCCGCCGCCGAGGAGCGAGAGAAGCTTGAGGGACACCAACTTGAAGATGAGGGTCGTGCTAGTTGTCTAGGGTTTCCCCGGCCGACGTGGGAACCTTGCATGGAAGACCACGTCGGAGCTCGGAGCGAGGATCAAGATCGAGGGAGGGCCCCGGTGGTGATCTTGTTCATGTAATCATTCATGGTGAAGTTTGTAAGTGAATCCGATTTCTAGCGATTAAGTGCCTTCTCGATGATTTTGTTTTCTTCTTGGTTTTGCTTCTTCTACGATCTAGTTTGCGGCTAGATTACATAGGGTGCTCTTGTAGCCGCGGTGGCTAGAGGTGCATACCGGACCGGCCAAGTGATTTCAACTTGTTCTATCGAACTCGCCCTAAGCTCCCCGCATGAATAGGGATACGTTGTGACAGAACGGGGGTCTCGAAAGGCGGATGTTTTCGGAGTCGGATGGGAAGGCCACGATTTAAAGATGCTTTTAATGAGATTCGCTTTGCTATCTTCATCTATCTTGTTTGGAGCTACAACATAAGCATGATCTAGATTCTCTAGATTGGTTATCTTTTGCTTTCTCTTGCTACCTCTTTAGTAGATTAGATTAGATTCGTTTTCTTTATGAGTTAGTAGATTAGATGCATCTTGTCTTCATTAGATAGCTTTACCTTGCTTTACTAGATTGAATCCTTGCGTTGCACATTGTTCCACGGATTCGATACCTTGGGTTCACCACTCGAGGGAAGAAGGGTCCCTTGACTACGACGGGAGACTTGTCCGCTTGCAAGTCACAAACGAACTTTGATACAACTATTAACCGTCAACACAGTCATGAGAGTTACAACCAGTATCGGTCATGTCCTTCAACGAGACCAATGATCGGATGTTGGATGAGAATCCGGTTGGCACTTTCAGCCCGCGCAAGCATTTGCAGATAGCCAACCTCTCATGTTGTGTTAAGTTGTAGCTAGCAGGTGGAAGGTACTTCTTACCATTAGGACGTGGTTGTGGGTGGAGTTCTTGCCTAATTTTTAGGTCAACAACATCCTTACGCGACTTCAGTCCGTCCTTTACCCTTCCTGTTAAGCCTAAGAATCCCATTGTGCTTTCAAACACATTCTTCTGAAGATGCATCCTATCGATGGCATGGCGCACTGTCAAATCTTCCTAGTATGGCAAGTACTTAAAAAATATAGACATCTTCTTGAAAGGCACGTCAATGTTTTCTGTAGTTTCAGCCTCCTTCCTTCCCCTTTTTGAATTATCATCAACATCACCTTTTGATTTCTTACCAAGTTTAAACTTGACCTTCTGACACATTTCAAATACGGTTCTACTGGTGGCCGGTTGTTGGGAAAAAGAGTTTTTCTTAATCTTTCCATCGAAATAGTCTACCATCTTACGGTACTTGTGAGTCCTTAGTAGCCAGCATCTGTGCCCCATATACACTGTCTTCTGAGATCCTTTCAGGTACACAAATATTGTACCATTCAAACAAACTACACAACCTGTTTTTCCTTTTTTCTGACCAGACCAAGAAAATAGGGCAGGGTAATCATTAATGGTAACAAAGATAATTGCCTTAAGTGTGAATGTCTCCCTTCTGTACTCATCCCACATCTCAACCCCATGTTTCCAAAACTTCTCCATTTCTTCCATCAATGGCTCCGGAAGACATCTATATCAATACCGAAAGTTGCTTCGGTCCTTGGATTAGAATAGTAAGCAAAAGGAACTTTCTCTTGTGACATAGCCGGGGGAGGTTGTATATGGTCATCAACACCGGCCATGTCTTTGTGCGTCTTCGCTTCTTTCACCAAATGGATTCATACCATCTGTACTTAACGTGAACCTTATATTTCTTTTTTCTTCTCTAAACTCTTTGTGCTTGGAATCAAAGGTCCTCCACTGCTGAGCATCAGAAGGATGTCGAAGCTTCCCATCAGACTTCTTTGGGCGATCTGCGTGCCAAGTCATTAGTTCAGTGGTCTTTGGGTTCGAGAACAATCGCTTTAGATGATCCTCGACCGGCAAGTACCACATCACCAATGCAGGGACTTTATGTTGAGTAGCAGTGTCAGTACCAATACTATACTCCTCCTCAACTTGAGAAAATACACTTTTCTTTCCACCCACCTTCCTCTTCGTGCCTTTAGATGCAATGACCCGTTCCACAGCAAAATCGGCATTACTTTTATAACGATTAGCATCGCAATTTGGACACTTCGCTAGTTCTGCATAGTCACCGCGGTACAATATGCAATGGTTCCTACATGCGTGTATTCTTTGCACTCGCATCTTCAATGGGTTGATAATCTTCTCTGCTTCATATGTGTTTCTTGGGACCAAGTTAGGCTTCGGGAGTAGATTGGCCAACAAAGTAACGAGTTTGTTAAAACTATTGTCCGACCATCAAAATTTTGCCTTCACAATCAGAAGATGGAGCATGAAATGCAACACGGTCCACTCCTTCCCACAACCCTCATACATACGGTCCTTTGCTACCTTCTTTAGTGTCTCAAAATTTTCTAACCCTCTAGCACTCCCTAGCAACACCTCCGGTTCAATGTGGCGCAACATTTCTTCCATATCAACATCACATTCCTCGTCCACCTGTGGTGCATCTGTTTGATCATCATTTTGATCTTCACAGCCAAAAGCATCATCCATCATGACATGATCATTTTCATCTGCATCTTCATCACCCACTTCATCATACCTGGGGCTGATGTCTGCATTGTTGAAAGTACTTTCTGCTTCACCATGGTGGGACCAAGTTTTGTATCCTTTCACACAACCACGCTTTATCAAATGCATCTTGATGGCATTAATATCTTCCCACACAATTTTGTTGCAACAATCACAACATGGACAATGTATTTGCTTTGTCCTAGAAATTTGGGCATGCTTCTGCGCAACCTCAAGAAAGTTTGTTAACTCTATCAAGAATGTAGACGAATTTCTTCGTATGCCATACATCCATGCTCTATGTTCCATCTTAAATAACCTATAAAAGTAATTCTATTATGAACTCCGTATGCTCTATGCTTCATTTAATATGTAAAAAACGGAAACAAAACTAAATTCTATAATTTTAATTAATGAAGCTAATAATTATAATGACAAACTAATAATTTAATATGTAAACTTGCTTCTATAATTGCAATAATAATTTAATATAATTGCTTCTATAATGTAAACTTGCTATTAATGACAAACTAATAACTTATATAATTTAATATAATTGCTTCTATATTATGAACATTTAAATATTTTGCATTGACAAACTAATAATTTAAATCTAAAGATATTTAAAAAATAAATCTCTAAATCAATATCTCTCTTCACTCCCCTCTCTCTCCTAGCTAACCCTAGGTCTAGATCTAGATCTCTATCTACATAGAAATCATTAATAAAAGGAGAAAACTAAGGTTAAAATAGCACAAACTCACCTTATATAGCCACCTCCTCCAAGAAAATCAAGAGCAAAACCTTTCCCCTAGATTTGGTGTTTTTGAGCTTTTCCCGAGCTCCTCTCGGGCACAGCGCCATTGGAAGGTTGCTGGGAAGAAGGGGCTGATCTATATTTATAGAAGACACAGTGCTGGCGGTTGGCATAAGGCAACCGCTAGCAGTAATCTCTGCGCTAGAGGTGCCTTATGTTGACCGCCAGTACTGTGTCCATTTATGTGGCGGTCAACTTAAGCCACCCGCCAGCACTGATACCTCTACTGGCGGGCTATTAAGCCAACCGCCGGCACACTTGTCTGAATATCTTCGGTCGGAACGCGGTTTGACTCAACTACTCACTCACTCACTCACAACCCTAGCCGCCGCCGCAAGCGCCGCGAGCCCAACCGCAGCCGCGCCGCAACCGACCCCGCCCCCCGCCACCGCCGCTCGTGAGCTTCGCCCGCGCGCCGCCGCCTCAGCCGCCGTTGGCAAACTATCGACCCACTCTTCAACCTCCAGTTCATCGACCGACGTCGAGCAGGTTCACCGCCGTCGTATGGCGAGCAGCTCCGTGGCGCCGAACCTTAGCCAATTCGTGCCTCTCCCCCTACTGACCTGCCCGGCGTGTCGGCTCCGGTTTGTTTGGTTCAAGACAAAGTCAAATGGCATCATCTACAAGTGCCCGAACAACCACGTGGTTAGTTTTTCATCTCATGCCTAATTCATTTGATTAGTACTGATTCGGTTGATATAATATTAGTGATTATTAGTTGATATAATATTAGTAGTATTTGTTGATTATTATTGATTCGGTTGATATAATATTAGTAGGATTTGTTGATTATTATTGATTCGTTTGATATAAAATTAGTAGGATTTGTTGATTATTAGTGATTCGGTTGATATAGAATTATCCACATTTGTTGATTATTAATGATTTGGTTGATATAATTTTATGTCTAAGAATTATCCAATTTATTGATGGAAGCCACATTTGTTGTTTATTCTTTTAGGAGGACCCTAAATCATGTCAGGAAGTTTATTGGGAAAATCAATACATCAACCATTTTAAAAAATTTCACCCTCATTTGGTGCCGCCAAACTATCAGACGTTCAGCAGTTTCGTTGGTGCACCGCCAGAAGCGGCACCAGGAGCGGCACAACCGTCTAGTGTTGTGTATCCGCCGGGGCAGGTGCAGGAGCCACCACTGGCACCACAAGCAATTTCAGAAATTCTGGATCAATGGAATCAGATGAAGTGTGTCATTTCTGATATGAAGGTGGGGATGAGTGATTTGAAGATAGCGAGTAATGAAACGAGGCTTGAACTTGCAGACCATAGAGGGCAACTTAATGACATTATGGCGGAAATTGGCTATCAGAAGAAGCACAAGAAAAATCAAGGATTCTGCATGCAGGGAACCATCCTCGCTGTTGTGGTCTTGGTAATAGGTTTAGTGCTTGGTAGCTACATCACAGTCGCACTGTCTAAGAAATTTGAGTGAGGCAAAGTTGTGTTGATTTGTGAGTGAGACCCCTATTGTAGTGTACTTTAATTTGTGTTGGTTTTAAGTGTGTTTTGAAACATTTGTCATCATGCATGTTGTTTGTGTGAAATAAACCTTTCTAAGGTGATGTTTGTGTTAATATTTCAGTTTGAATTTTACTTGTTGTTGCTCTCCATGTTGAAATATTGGTGACTTGTATCAATTTCAAGCTATTTTCAGCTTCACTGTGTTGGCGGGTGCATATGAAAGCCGCCAGTAGTAAAGATCCCTGCTGGCGGTCGATATAAGCCACCCGCCAGCAGAAATGGGACCATTTGTGCTGGCTGTTGGCTTATGTAGGCCCCCCCCTAAACCTTCTATGCTGGCGGTCGACATAACTCGTCCGCCAGCATAAATGGTACCATTTGTGCTGGCGGGTGGTTTATGTTGCCCGCCAGCAATGATGCTTCAATGCTGGCGGTTGCTGTCCCGGCGCCCCTGCGCCCCACTTTGCTAGCGGTTGATAGTTGCACCCGCCAGCACGCTAATTTGCTAGTGCCAGGACAAATCATTTCTGACCTAGTGTGAGTCTCAGGCCCCGTTTGGTTCTCATAAGTAGTGTGACTTAAAGTGCAAAAAGTGCAAAATAAATTACCTGTGAAACTAAACAGCTCTGACTTAAAAGTGCTCCAACTTATAAGTTGCATGAGTAGCTCCACTCCTACTTAAAGTGACTTATTTCCACTTTTTCCTCTACCATCCTGTGTAGAGTCTACTGACTTATATGTCCCAGCAACCAAACATGACCGCCTTGAATGGCGTGACTTATAAATAGGGGGCGGGAACCAAACAAGGCCTCAGTGTCACACTGCATATACGAATATACCACGACGCCATGCTTTTCCGCTTTGGTGCTCATCAGTCATTGAACATAAAGGATGACAATTGACAAGAACGTGCGTGGCAGGTAAAAGGAAGACGAGCTTTGTTTACAGAGGATTAGCCCCCGCAGAAAGGAGAAAAGCAATGGCGATAGAGAAGAGAAAGGAACAAGCTTTATCTCTACTACAGTGCTACTACTAGGTAAGACTACTTTAAACCGCATGCATCTACTACGGATCTAGCAGAGCTTAAAGCCCAAAAGACGCCATCATGACGATGAGATTGAGCCCAAGCTGCAGCAGCGGCACCAAACCGGCCGCTCCAACCGAAGTGGCTGCTCCCACTGCTTCCTGCAACAAAGAAAATGAATGAGAATTGAGAAGACAACCCAATGATCCACAACAATGGCGCATGAGAGGATCTTTTACTAGTAGTAATTTTTTTTAGCAAAAAGAAGCACTCTTAAAGCCAAGGATGTGAGAATCAGCAGAGAAAAGCGTGCGTGATGATAATGGAACCGTGCTTTTATTTTGGATAAAGATGATGTAAGCATGCATGGGCGGCGGCGTGGGGGTGGCACTAGGCCACTAGTACGTGCGTACCTGCCGCTTCTCGCCGGGCGCCGGCATGGGCAGTATGGTGGCGGTGTCCGTGACGCCGCGCGGGACCGGCACGGCCGGGCTGCTCTCGATGAACGCCGTGCCGCCGCTCCCGGAGTCAGGCGCCGGCGCCGGCGCCGAGGCACCGGCGGGGGTGGGGGCTCGGGCGGGCGCGCCGGCGCGTGATGACGCGGGGCCAGGACTCGCCGACGGCGCCGTCCTAGGGCCGCGATGCGCGTCGTGGGAGGAGGAGGAAGCGGCCGCCGGGGGGTGCGCGGCACCGCTGCTGCTGCGCCTGATCTCGCCCCTGCCCCGGCGCCAGCGCTCCGTCGGCAGCCTGGGCCGCATGTCGTCCCCGCCGCCGCCGACCACCGGCGGCGGCGCGGCGAGCGGCGCCGGGGGCAGGTTGCTCCCTGACAGCTCCGGCGAGGGGTCCGGGACGATGACGGCCAGCGGGACCTTTTCCTCCTCGTGGCCGCCGACGCGTAGCTGATGAAATTGTTGGCACCGATCGACAATAAGCAAGCTAGCAGCTGCTGCAACTTCACTGAACAATGGGCGGCGGCGCTCTGTGCACGTACCTTGAAGGCCTCCGACGTGTGCAGGATCTGGAAGCAGAGCAGCAGCGCGAGGAGCGGCCGTGAACGCCCCAGCACGACGCTGCACGGCGCCGTCGTCGCCGTTGCACCCATTTCCTCTTCCCCTCTCTGGTGCTGTGCTGAGCTCTCGTTGTCGTGTCCTCTGATCACTCCTCTTTGCCTCAGATCTCGGCCTCTCGCAATGCCGGTGGTGCCGGTGCTCTTCGGTTGGTGGCTCGATAGCATTGGGCAGAGGTGAAGCGAGTACGTGGGGATGCCTTGGCTTGAGGGCGTTGTTGAAGAAGGAAAGGAAAGGGGAGGCACACGGTGGTGGGGGAGCTGTGCACTAGTGACTGGTGAGTTGGTGGTGACCTGTGCAGAGCAGTGCAGTGCAGTGCAGGGGGACTGAGTAAAAAAGGCAGAGCCCAAAGCCCAACGGGAGGCACCGTCGAGCGAGAGTGAGAGCACAGGGAGAGCATGAGCATCGCAAGAGGTCAAGAGCTAGGCGAGGAGAAAGCAAAGCCTGGCACAGGATAGCAACAAAGCCGGCTCGGGGGCAGCAGGCTTTGCCACTTTCCGGGCACCATAATGATGGGGCAAAGGGTTATGTTAATCCGGTGGCCAGATCTTCATGTGGATTTGCAGCTAATCACCCGGGCCTTTTGGGCGGTTAATTACGCGGACAAAGAGAAGGTGGTGGGCAGTAGTACTCCGGCACTGGGCAAGGCCGGCAGTGCAGAGCTGCCTGTGCAGCGTGGTGTTTTTGGTCGCGGCTTTTGTTTCAAGGGCGAGGCGGCGAGGCGCGCCTTTTGCTCCGTGTTTCGCATCCGGGTGGGATTCCGACGTGAGCGCGCGTGCGTTCCGAGGACGAGGAGTGGCGCCATTTCGGGCCCGATAATTGCCACATCAATGGCTGGCACGGCCGCGCACGCACCAGCACCACTCGCTTTGGTTCCCTCCCTCACTCTTCGAGCCATAGTCCCATGGCGGGCGGGGCCCCTACCTACCAGTGGTAGGCTACCACCGACGAGCTCTTCGTCAGCGAGCAGCCGAGAGAGAAAAGAGATTCTCTCTCGGTGTCCTGGAAGAATACGGCCAGCCCACAGCCTGTTCAGACTGTGAGTTCATTTCTTTCCGGAAAGAAAAAGGAAAAGAATATGCCGAGTACTCTACGTGTTCAAATGCACGTCTCATCTGTTCTGCACCAGCAGCCCAGCAGAGCTAGAGCAGCGCCCATGGAATTCGCCCGTCACCACCGGCCGGCGTAGGACACGCGGCGGCGCCGCGGGGAGATGCGGCCGGGAGCACAAGCTAGCTCGACGGACCCGGCCGCCACGGGCGTCGGCGCGCGGCTCCAAACGCGTACGGACGAGGAGCTCGGAAAGACTCAATCATGGTGTCATCATGTGGCTGTTTTTACATGCTGGTGCTTATTTCTTCGTCTCCCTTCCGAAATCCCATTCTGGTTGCCCCCTACCAGGGCCGCCGTCATCATTGACTCGTCGTTCCTCCGTGGATTCCTAGCTACTGCCACGGTAACCGAGAGATGCGCTGCAATTCGCCGGTGACTACGCATACGCGATGCGCAAAAGCAAAAGAAAACCCCACCCCCTGCTCTGCTTGCTGCTGCTATCCGGTCAGTCAGATTTTTTATGTTACTTTTTTGCAAAAAAAGGAAAATTATATAAGAAAAATATTTCAAATGTAACAAGTTTTATTTTTTTTACAACAGCAAACATACTCTCTCCGTATCGTCTTTAGAAGACGCCATGGGCGCGGAAGCGAGTTGCTGAATAGATGTCGTTGCTCTTTGCGCCAAAACTTCCTGAAATGCCCCTGCCTCTTCGTTCAACGTACTCGCAGTCGCCGCGATCATTTACTCCGCACACGCTTCCAACGCCGCGCTGCGCCCATCTTCTCGCCTCCCTCGCCTTCACTCGCCGCTGGACGAACCAGCTCGCACACCTCGCCTCCCTTGCCGTCGTCGGCCGCCCTACCGAACCACCATGCCTCGCCTCCCTCGCCGTCGCCGGCCGCCGCATGAACTAGCACAACTCGCCTCCTTCGCCGTCGCCGGGCAGCTGCTCGAACCACCTATGCGCTCGACGTTCTCTCGTCTCTCTCGCCTTCACCATGGATGCGAAGGAGTTGGCGCCGTCCGTGGACGCGTCAGACTTCAAGGATGCGGAGGAGTTGGTACCGGACTCCACGGTTAAATAGTAATGGCAACTCAAGTGGCAACGCGGCATGCGAAAAAACGAGCGCGGCGCGCTTCCGGCGAAAAGAAAAACTGCCGCGAGCGCGTAAAAATTGTTGCGCGTAAAACCTGCCGCGAAAAACGAGCGCGCGAGAAAAACCAACCTCCTAGCGCGCAGCAATCCGAAAATTTGACAGCCAAAACATGCAGTGCTAAAAAAAGGGCAGCGCACCCGTGCCAGCGTCCCGGACTCGGGCACGAGCACGTACCGCAGGCCGAGCTGCCCGAACGGCAAAAACTAGAGCCCAGTCAGAATCGATCCCGCGTCCTGCTACCTCGACAATTCCAGCACTAGCCACTAGGACGCTCATTCCGTTGGTGTCTGGAAGTACCCGCAGCCGTATTTAATAAAGGCAACAAGGGAAAAATTACCCCAATTTAATCACTCCTTGGTATGCACAATCTTGTCCTAAACGACTTCTAAACACGATACGGAGGGAGTATATATTAGGCTATCCGCAACAGTACTTCAAAAACATTTCGTAAATCCATATTTGCAGCATCCCATAATTAGTTTGATCCTCTAAATTTCATTTTGCTGGAGCAATAGTCCCTATTCACACCCTCTATGCATGGGTCCCACCACCGTCCAATATCTCTCCCTCGCCAGCCAGTCTCCCTCCTACTCGATTCCCCAACTCCACCGGCGGCCTTCCATCCTCCCGCTCCTCCACCGACCCGCGACCCGCGGTCTCCAGCTCCACCACGTCGTCCCCTGCTTCCACAACGCAATGCATTACCCCCCTGCACCGCCGCTCGCACCCTCTTCCGCCTCCCCGCGCGCTGCTAATAAATGTGTCGGCCCCTAGCCTCTCCTCCCTCTCCACTCACTGGTGTAGGCGCAGGACGGCTGCCAGCCATCGCGGGCGCAGGGCGACGACCCTCCTCCACCGGAGCCTCCTCTCTCCACCGCCGCCCGACCTTCCTTCCTCCACGAGGTGGCTTGCATTCTTGCCTCCGCCGTCGGGCCAAGCTCCGTCGCTGGGCGCCCCCGTCCCGACGGTGGCCGGCGGATGAGCACAAGAATCCGATATGTGGCGGCCAGGTGACCGCGACGCCTCCTCGTCTACGGACTCCCGCGCCGGCCGCTCACCGCCGTCCCCGTCCCCGTCGCGCCGTTCTCGTCACTGTCCTGTGCGCTTGCCGGAGCCGCCGCACCAGCTCGTCGATTTGGCTAGGCAGAGGTTCACCCGACCAGGCCGCGCAACATGTGGAACCCGGCGCCAAGGCTCCGGTAGTGGTCCTGCCCGGCGTGCGACGGTGCCTTGCCGTCGATAGGACGCGAGAACCAGGACCGTCAGTGACGCCTCGCCATCGTGCAATAGGTGGGACACGAGCACCAAGACCGACCCATTGGGCGATTCCGTGGTGGGCGGCGCGAGCTCTTCAGCCGGATTTGGGGCGCATGCGCTAGGGCGGCGCCTACGCCACGGCCGGAGGAGCATGGCACATCGAGCATGGCGACCGCGGCCGGACGAGCACGACACGGAGAACATGGCACGAGCGCGCACCAGGGGATTTGGCGTGGATGCACCAAGCGACACACATCGCAGGCGACATGACCTCCGCTGGCTCCGGCGTGGAGGTCGCGGGCTCCTTGACGTGGTCACGCGCCTCACGCCGCCGGCACATGTCGTCGCCCTTAGCACACGATAGGGCCTACCCCAGAGGATTTGGTTGGTCCTCGGTACACTCACCAGCGTGTCTGGCGAGCTCGCACTCGCCGCATCGACCGTGGCGGCGGCGGTGCTCCTCGCTCTTGCCGGTGTCACCTCCTGCCTCGCCACATGGCATCTCGGTCTTGCCTGTCGGGGTATCGACACAGGGTCTCTGTCTCACAGGGAGGCGGCGGCGTAGAGGAAGGCAGCGGCGTAGAGGGAGGAGGAGAAATAATTTGGAGGGGTGGCCAGGTCAAAGTCCAACTCGAACCCTTCACAAAAGATTAAGGTAGGCAAGCGATAGGGCCCGTGAGGGCCTCCCGCTCGTCAACTTCCTTGCGCATCCTAGGTTTAAGAACCCGTTGACTCGCACGCATGTCAGACTCCTTGGTCCGTGTTTCAAGAAGGGTCGGATGGGGAGTCCACAGGTCATTGCAGCGCAGCGTCCCGTGGGATGCGCCTTGCGGCACGCGGAAACCGGTCGTGCCGACAACGGCTTCCGGGGGCACCTAAGGTCCCCGGGCTTAGGCCGCTAGCACGGCCGACAACAGTCCAGACCCCGAGCCGATAGGCGGACCAGCAAAAGTCGTTCCGCATAAGACTGGGGTGCATCGCCGTCCCCATCGGCTTCCCTCCCGACAATTTCAAGCACTCTTCGACTCTCTTTTCAAAGTCCTTTTCATCTTTCCCTCACGATACTTGTTCACTATCGGTCTCTCGCCGGTACTTAGCCTTAAATGGAGTTTACCGCCCGATTTGGGTTGCATTCCCAAACAACCCGACTCATTGACGGTGCCTCGTGGTGAGACAGGGTCCAGGCCGGACGGGGCTCTCACCCTCCCAAGCGTCCCTTTCTAGCGAACTTGGGTCCGGTCCGTCTCTGAGGATGCTTCTCTAGACTGCAATTCGAGTAGTGACACTCGGTTCTCAAGCTGGGCTGTTCCCGGTTCGCTCGCTGTTACTATGGGAATCCTTGTAAGTTTCTTCTCCTCCGCTTATATATATGCTTAAACTCAGCGGGTAGTCCCGTCTGACCTGGAGTCGCGGTCCGAGCGACAAAGTGCTACAGTCGTCATGGGTCATTTAGGGCCAACGAGCTGACTCCTAGCCGAGACACTGCACCGAGAACAACTGTATGTCGCCCACCACATGCGGTGCTCGGCATGTTACGCCGGCAGCCCCCACTTCGGCCCACCACACCTCGCGGCACAAGGAGCCAAACACCACGTCTTTCCCCACAGATGGGTTGGGAGTGTCTTTTGGCGTGACGCCCAGGCAGGCGTGCCCTCAGCCAGAAGGCCTCGGGCGCAACTTGCGTTCAAAAAACTCGATGGTTCGCGGGATTCTGGAATTCACACCACCAGGTATCGCATTTTGCTACGTTCTTCATCGATGCAAGAGCCGAGATATCCATTTACCGAGAGTCGTGTGGATTAAGATAGCATCGCTGCACGAGATGCATTCGAAAGGACCTCCCCTTCCTTCCACCGCTGGCCTACACGAACCGCCAGCCCAGCTACACTTTCAGCCCGCCAGCCCAGCCAACACCTACCCCCTTCTTGTGTTGCTGACACACGGACCGCGCCGGTGTAAAACCCTAAAATTCCATCACCAAAATAATGTAAGCAACAAGGTGTTTTAGATTTTATTTTCAAATGATTAATTAAATCATCAAATAAATTTGGTCTTTAAATATTTAAATATCATTTTAATAAATTAGAAGCAATAAGAGCTTGTGCATCATGATTGGAATGCATGGTTTTATTTGTTTGTGTGAAGTTTTGAAAGTTTTTAAAATGTTTTGAAAAATTTGAAAAGGATTGAAGTGTTTTAAAAAAAGTTTGAATTTAAAGTTTGAAAAAGAGTTCAATTCCAAAAGTTTGAAAAAAAGAAAACTCTCCAAAACCCCTAAACCTCTCTCCCCTCTTCTCTCGGCCCAACCCTTCCCAGTCCCACCTCCCCTTCCTCTCTCTCTCTCACCGCCACCCTGGGCCCGCCTGTCAGCTCCTCCTCCCACCTCTGGTTTTCCCCTTTCCCCTCCCCTGCTTCGCATAGCCAGCCGCGCCACCGGCCCTCCCCGCGTCTCCCGCGCCCCTGCCTCCTTCAAGCCTCCATCAAGGCGCATTGAAGCCCGACCTTCATCCCCGACCTTCAATCCCCTACCGTTACTCCTCCATCAAGAGCCCTCCCCTTTATTGCTTTGAATCCGCCATGGCCATTAATGGCCATTGCTCACGGTCGTGGCTCTCCTCCCCTCCTTGCCCTATAAAACCACACCCGATAGCCCCTGCGGCTACCCTTTTCACTCACCCGCGCCTCCCACACCCTCTCCCCACCTCCACAGGCGCCGCCACCCCGTGAAGCCCGGCTGTCGCCGCCGCTTCGATCTCCGCCACCGCCACTTCTCCATCGCCCTCTTGTGCGACCGGAGCATCGCAACAAGGTGAGGAAGATCATCTCCTCTCTAAATCGGATGCCCCACGTCTTTCCTTGTCACGCGTGCTCGCCGGAGATGGCCGAGCCGCCTCACCAGATGTGGCGTCGTTGTGGTCGCCCGAGCCACCCCCTTGATCTTCTAGCCGTGTTCGCCATCTTCCTAGTTCCGCGTAGAGCCCAGCCGCATCCCAAACCATGGCCGGGAGCTCGAGATTGAGCGAGCTCCGGTGTGCTCGCCGCCTAGCGCCGCCACGCGCAACAAGGCGTCGCGGCCGCCCCGCCGCCGCGCGTCGCCTGCGGGCCACCCTGGCCGCCCGATCGCCAGTGGACGGCCCTGATTAAAAGAAGGCGTACACCTTTCGGCTGGTCCACCTTGGACCCGTGGACCAAGTCCACCGCCGGTCCACGGCCGCTCTCAATCGCGCGATCTGGATCTAGCGGCTTAGATCCACCTGGCCCACGGGTCAAACAGACCCCATACCGGTCAACAACCGCAATTTTACAAAAAGAGCCCTGCCCTTTCTAATATCACTTATATGCCCTTCCACCTCCAAAGATCCTTACAGTTTAGTCCATGTTTTCACGTTAAAGCCCTTGAGCTTCTCTGTTTCTTTCACCCAAGGTCCAAACCTTGTTATTTTACACCAAAACCCTTGAGTTCTTACACATAATTATGTTTCAGCCCCTGGTTTCTTGCAGATAAGCCCCTGAAGTCCTGTTTTTCGCAGAAAATCCCCTGAACCTTGTTTTAGCCATATCTTTTCCGTCTTTTATACGTTTTAAGCGTTCTTGGTGTCCTCGCGATCGTCTTTTCAAGCCCGTCATTCTTAGAACCTTGTTTTGGTCGTATCTTTTGTGTTTTAGCTTCGTTTTTAAATTGTAATTTGATTCGAATAACTCGCAATATAAAGATAAACGCCTGGATGCTTTTACATGCTTCTTTTAAATCTAAATGTTTAATTTGCATAAAGCATACTTGAATATTTATAAGTAAAATTGGACTAGGCTTACATCGTCTTTTAAATACAAATATAACTTGCTTAATTATAAATAGGGTATTTATCTGAAATAACCTATACACGTGATTTTACTTAATTAAAAGATACCAAACACATAGCTAGCTCTTGTATGTGATCATCCAAATCTCCTGATAGTTCCGAGTGTTCTTTGTGTTCGCTTTCCTAGACCCAAACCTTGTTTTCCCTTTTAAGATTTTCATGCTTGGTGTATTATTTTGTTTATTGAATGTATTCTTGTGTGCTCGTAGACATCGTGCCAGTTTTAAGCGAGCAGCCAGTTGAAGAAGATCAAGAGCAAGTGTTTGAAGAAGAAGAACCTTTGTGTTTAAGAAAGGAAGGCAAGTGGTCTTTTCCCTCTGCATGATTCTATTTTAACCTATGTAATTGCATGACAACTAAGTTTATATTTATTATGTTATTGCATTAAATTGATGGGAACACCCTTTTAAGGACTTACCTAGACTTTTATCCACAATCCTTGGATCAACTTGGTTTACTAAACCACAGTGTCTTATGGCTCTGACCTTAGACAATTAATTAGGTGTGCGATTGATCTGATGGCCCTTTTCCGAAAGGAGCAGAGGGGGTTCCGGGTTGCAGGGGTATAGCACGGTCCTTTTGGGTTAGCAACCTTTGCTAAGGTACTGACCACTAGGGAGAGTAATGGTCCGCCCTGATATGTAACTATGCGGGCCGTTAGTCTTTTGCATGCCTTTGTAAAGGCTTCGCAGCGTCCCTATGCAATCACACCTCGGAAGTGTGGTATGATGCCTGATTAGCATCGCTTGGTTGGGTCCAAAATTCTTCGGAGCTTTTACGCGAACTGTGGGTACAATGTGCAAACCTCTGCAGAGTGTAAAACTGATCGATCAACCGTGCTCACTGTTATGAGCGGCTTGGACCATCACATGATTAATAAACTTATAGATGAGAATAAATCGTGGTTCCATGAGCTTTGGGTTGTTTTGCTCAAAAGTTTTCTTAAGTGGGTTGGTATATACTTACATCTAGTAACTAGGCGTTCTTTAATTAAAGGTCTGACCAACATTAAAATGTTAACCGCTGCAAAACCTTAGCCTATCCTTGGTAGCCTTGCATCTTCCCCCACTTGTTGAGTACCAACCATAAGTGTACTCAACCTTGCTTACCGCTATTCAGAAGAGAACAATGGTGAAGAGTTCTACAATGACTTTGAGGAGTTTTGAGGCATGCGTCTCCCCCAGCCAAGTGCCTGTGGAAGCGGAAGATGAAGACTCGTCATGTAGTTATCATTTTCCGATGTTAAAGACCTTCGTGTCTTCCGAATGAGTGTAGTAAGTTGCTAAATCCCTTGTTACGTTTTTACTGTCTATGATATTACACTCATTTCGTCTATCATATGTGTGGAACTAGATCCTGGCACACATATGAGATGCATCTGGTTTCCTTCCGGAAATCGGGTGTGACAGAGTGGTATCAGAGCCAGGTTTGACTGTACGAACGCAACCTTAGCTAGAAATTGTCGAAAATTAAGGATTCATGTTCTAGAAAGCCATGTCATCTTTCAAAATTATCTTATTTACGCTTACAAAATCTAATTTATCATTTATTCTTTGACAAAAACCATCATTTGTTTTTGATCTATACTGAGTTTGGTTCTTGTTCTGTCAGCTGGATCTACCACCAGGGTTTCCTAGTATGAGTTCTTAGATGGCCTACCCTTTTATCAACTTCGATAGAATCGCTCCTGTGAGGACGTGCGATGTAAATGTTTGATTGTTTGAACACATCTTTGACTTGGAGTTTTGATTGTGTGAGTTGTGTTGTGGAGTGATGGCCACAAATGCAACAAGGAATAAATGGTTAGGTTAATAGAGATAGTTTGGGTTCAAATCTGGGTTATTCTTATCTGCCATTCAAGTTGGTTGGAGGATGTCAGAAGATCAAAGCCTAGAAGCAACACCAACATCAACAACCAGAAATCTACAAGCATATACAGACATCAACATATGAAAGAAGTTAAAGAAAAAGATGGTCAATTTCTTTCGTCCCTGTTGTTCTCCTCTCTACCACAATGTGATTACAATCACAAAAGATGGATATGATATCAATAAATTTTACCTTGCTCCTCAATTTGTTTATTTCCAACCTCTTCTGAGCTTACCTTTATCACACAACCAGATGGCGAGTCCCAATGGAAATCACGAAGATAAAGACAACAAAGGAAACATCGACATTCCATCTACAACCTCAGTAATTGAACGCAAGATGCTAGAGTATATGGCAACACAATCTCAGACTCTGCAAGCAATGACTCAAACTATGGTTAATATCCATCAGTATATTATAAAGCAAGCATCAAATCCTAAGTACCCCAATCTTGTTTTGGGTGATAACCGTCAGAATCCATCTGTTCCGCCGTCATTGGACAAAGAAAAGCTATCAGTCATGCTAGCTCAAGTCTTACATGGACAAAAGCAGACAAACACATCATCCCCTCATAACACAGAGATAACCAAAGCTGGAGTTCCCGCCAAACCAGTAAAGAAGCAAGTTATAGAAGCATGGAACCATCAAAATAATAAGAGAAGTCATGGAGCACCAGAATTGCAGATGAATGAACAACATGAACATATGAAGACTATAGGAATATGTCAATATTGTGAGCATTATGGTCATTCATGTCTCCAAAAAGAAGCTAGCCTAATGACAGATGAGGCTAGACAATGTTATCATTTGGACATAAATAAGAAGAGGAAGTTATGTACCCAAAATCCAGTCCTAAAAGAAGTTGCTCAAGCTGTAGATAGTAGTCAGATTATCAACCTTGAGGATTGGAGTATAACTTTCATAGAATTTCAACCTGATAGAATCAAACAACTCAAGGCATGCAAGTGAAGAAAGCCAAGACAAAAGTATTAAAAGATTGTGTTTCAGATGCGGTAAAGAAGGCCACTATGTTAATAATTGTCCAACAAAGCGTAAGAGGATTTTGCCTAGTCATGATGGATTATATTGCCTCAAGTATGGAGAAAATGGACATCTTGCTAGTTGGTGTGCAAAAGAGGATGATAATCAATCCCAGGATCAAAGTCTCAATACCTTTACTTCTAGTCAAACATGCAATCGCCAAGATACTAAAGTAAGAAAAGCATGTTTCTATTGTAACAAAGAGGGACATTTCATAAGTCAATGCCCTGAGAAGCTTTTGGATCAAAAGAAGAAAAAAAGATTTGAAGAGTGATTCCAAATAGTCAAAAAAATGGAGTTAATACAGCTCTATTCAAATCACTTTATCAAGACGACAAGAAAATTCTACCAAGGCAAGTCAATGAAGCTTAGGAAAGGAATGGACAGTTACAAGCGGAGTTAGGTTGAGTATTTCATGAGGTGTGATGTTTATAAAGTGAGTTGTGAAGAATGAAGAATTATGTTTATGGAACTTGTGTAAGACGAATTATATGGAAGCAAGATAAGCAGTGTTGGATGCTAAACACGCAAACCCTTGATTCATGCTAGCCTTTGTGAATCTCGGGACGAGAATCTGTCTTAAATTGGAAGTTCAAGTTGCTTCATCTTTTTGAGTTCATCTCTTCATGCATTAGTTCACTATTCCTATCTGAAATACCTTTCTCTAACAATCAGATGGTAAACACCAGGTCAGGAGAAGGCCAAGACATTCCACCTGTTGTCCATGGTCATATTGCTGATCAGCAGAATCAAGCACCACCCCCACCCCTCAACCCAGCAATGGATCTAGCAACGCAACAGTTCCTTGCCGCTCAGATGCAGCTAATCCAAAACCTGACTGCCACTATTCCAAACATTCAAGCTCAGCAAAATCAGCCACCACCAGCAGCACCACCAACACTGGTGGACAAGCATAAGGAATTCATGAGTGGTCCACCCACATACTCCCACTTAATTGATCCATTTAATGCTGATGATTGGTTAAAGACTGTCACCAAGAAGTTGGAGATGTCACAGTGCACTGATCGAGAGATGATCTTGTATACAACAAGCTGTTTGGAAGGATTAGCAGCTAAATGGTGGGATGCGTACACTGTCGCACATGCTGCACCTAACACCATCACCTGGCAGGAGTTCAGGGATAGTTTTCGCGCGCACCACAATCCCTCTAGTGCGATCAAGCTTAAGCAAAGGGAGTTCCTCGCTCTAAAGCAAGACAATATGTCGGTTAACGAGTATCTGGACAAGTTTACTCAGTTGTCTCGCTATGCATCAGATGAAGTTAATACTGACCCAAAGAGGCAAGAACACTTCCTGGATGGTCTGATAGGGCCACTCAACTATCAACTACAGAGTCACAACTTCCCGGACTTCGCTACATTACTGAACAAAGCTATAGGTATGGAGAACAAACTTGTGGAACTTGGTGAATAGAAGCGCAAGTTCGAAACACATGGACAATCTAGCAACACACGTCCCCGCTTCAACTCATCACAGGGTTCTCAGTTTAGTCCTGGTGGATCAAGTGGAAATTATTTGCAAAATTCTTAGTTGCAGTGTTCAACCCAGTGGTTCCAGCATTTCAGCCAACAAACACCACATGTTCCAAATCATCATCGAGATCGCTCAGGTGCACCAGTGAGAAACAACTCTCCAGTTCACCCTAATGGTTGTTTTAATTGTGGAGAATTGGGACACTATGCCAGCATCTGCCCAAATCATAACATCTAGACTCCCCAGAAAGACAATGGTCAAAGGTTCGGACAACCATTATCTCAGATACGCCATGGAAGTGCAAATTCTCAAATCAACAAGGGTCAACGGAATCATGTGCGTGGCAGAGTGAACCACATGACAGCTGAACAAGCTCAAGACGCTCCTGGTGTTGTACTGGGAACGTTTCCTATCAACTCTGTGCCTGCAACGGTTTTATTTGATTCTAGAGCATCACATTCATTCATTACTGAACAATTTGTGGCAAAGCATAATATATCTATGAGTTCTATGAAGACCCATTTGCTGATTGGTTCCTCGAATGGTGAAATGAAATCCACCCATGTATGCCCACAAGTCAATCTTAAGATCAGGGGAATAGATTTTCAAGCTGATGTAGTAGTTCTTACATCTAGTGGAATAGATGTGATACTTGGAATGGTTTGGTTAGGCAAATGTGATGGAATAATTCTATGTGCCAAGAAGTCAGTGCTCTTAACCAGCCCACAGGGAAATAGGATTGAAGTTGTTACTACTGCCCCATCCAAGGAGAAAGGAAAAGAGAATCAAGATGAAGGAAAGCAAGAGGAGAAGCTATGACTGCTAGAAGACCTCAATGTGCAAGATGAGCTTACAGAAGAATTCCCTTAGTTTCCTTTCCAATCTCTCCGAATCTCGGGACGAGATTCTTTTTAAGGGGGGTAGATTTGTAACACCCTAAAATTCCATCACCAAAATAATGTAAGCAACAAGGTGTTTTAGATTTTGTTTTCTAAAGATTAATTCAATCATCAAATAAATTTGGTCTTCAAATATTTACATATCATTTTAATAATTTAGAAGCAATAAGTGCTTGTGCATCATGATTTGAGTGCATGGTTTTATTTGTTTGTGTGAAGTTTTAAAAGTTTTTATAATGTTTTGAAAATTTTGAAAAGGATTGAAGTGTTTTAAAAAGAGTTTGAATTTAAAGTTTGAAAAAAAGTTCAATTTCAAAAGTTTGAAGAAAAGAAAACTCTCCAAAACCCCTAAACCTCTCTCCCCTCTTCTCTCGGCCCAGCCCGGCCCACTCCCACCTCCCCTTCCTCTCCCTCACCGCCACACTAGGCCCGCCTGTCAGCTCCTCCTCCCACATTTGGTTTTCCTCATTCCCCTCCCCTACTTCGCATAGCCAGTCGCGCCACCGGCCCTCCCCGCGTCTCCCGCGCCCCTGCCTCCTTCAAGCCTCCATCAAGGCACATTGAAGCCCGACCTTCATCCCCGACCTTCAATCCCCTACCGTTACTCCTCCATCAAGAGTCCTCCCCTTTATTGCTTTGAATCAGCCATGGCCATTAATGGCCATTGCTCCCAGCCGTGGCTCTCCTCCCCTCCTTGCCCTATAAAAGCACACCTGATAGCCCCTGCGGCTGCCCTTTTCACTCACCTGCGCCTCCCACACCCTCTCCCCACCTCCACAGGCGCCGCCACCCCGTGAAGCCCGGCCGTCGCCGCCGCTTCGATCTCCGCCACCGCCGCTTCTCAATCACCCTCTTGTGCGACCGGAGCATCGCAACAAGGTGAGGAAGATCATCCCCTCTCTAAATCAGATGCCCCACGTCTTTCCTTGTCACACGTGCTCGCCAGAGATGACCGAGCCGTCTCGCCAGATGTAGCGTCGTTGTGGTCGCCCGAGCCACCCCCTTGATCTTCTAGCAGTGTTCGCCATCTTCCTAGTTCCACGTAGATCCCAGCCGCGTCCCAAACCATGGCCGGGAGCTCGAGATCGAGCGAGCTCCGGCGTGCTCGCCGCCTAGCGCCGCCGCGCGCAACAAGTGCGCGCGCCGCCCCGCCACCGCGCATCGCTGCGCGGGCCACCCCCGGCCGCCCGATCGCCAGTGGACGGCCGTGATTAAAAGAAGGCGTACACCTTTCGGCTGGTCCACCTTGGACCCGTGGACCAATTCCACCGCCGGTCCACGGCCGCTCCCAATCGCGCGATCTGGATCTAGCGGCTTAGATCCGCCTGGCCCACGGGTCAATCAGACCCCATACCGGTCAACAACCGCAATTTTACAAAAAGAACCCTGCCCTTTCTAATATCACTTATATGCCCTTCCACCTCCAAAGATCCTTACAGTTTAGTCCAGGTTTTCACGTTGAAGCCCCTGAGCTTCTCTGTTTCTTTCACCCAAGGTCCAAACCTTGTTCTTTTACACCAAAACCCTTGAGTTCTTACACATAATTATGTTTCAGCCCATGGTTTCTTACAGATAAGCCCCTGAAGTCTTGTTTCTTCGCAGAAAAGCCCCTGAACCTTGTTTTAGCCATATTTTTCCGTCTTTTATCCGTTTTAAGCGTTCTTGGTGTCCTCGTGACCGTCTTTTCAAGCCCGTCAGTCTTAGAACCTTGTTTTGGTCGTATATTTTGCGTTTTAGCTCCGTTTCCACCGTTTGAATTTGCGTTAGGTTCATATCAACTCAAAGTACGCGTTAGGAGCAATGATGTACATGTTCTATGTTTTCTATTTTATTTAAACATTAAATATGATTAAATCCTATTACACATGTTTTCTATTTAAAATGTAATTAGAGTTCAACACGGGTTTTCATAAGAAAGTTAATATGATTAATATTAATTAAATATTTATTTTAATTAAAAGTTAATTAGATGTATACCTCGGTTTTTATAATCAAACTTTATTTGATTAATGATTATGCAATTTGCTTTCTACTAAAAAATAACATAGGCTATATCCCGAGTTTTCTTAATTAAATGTTAATTTGATTAAAATGAATATAAATGTGTTTTTAAATTATAATTTGATTAGAATAACTCGAAATATAAAGATAAATGTCTAGATGCTTTTACATGCTTCTTTTAAAATTAAATGTTTAATTTGCATAAATCATACTTGAATATTTATAAGTAAAATTGGACTAGGCTTACAACATCTTTTAAATACAAATATAACTTGCTTAATTATAAATATGGTATTTCTCTGAAATAACCTATACATGTGATTTTACTTAATTAAAAGATACCAAGCACATAGCTAGCTCTTGTATGTGATCTTCCAAATCTCCTGATAGTTCCGAGTGTTCTTTGTGTTCGCTTTCCTAGACCCAAACCTTTTTTTCCCTTTTAAGCTTTTCATGCTTTGTGTATTGTTTTGTTTATTCAATGTATTCTTGTGTGCTCGTAGACATCGTGCCAGTTTCAAGCGAGCAGCCAGTTGAAGCAGATCAAGAGCAAGTGTTTGAAGAAGAAGAACCTTTGTGTTTAAGAAAGGAAGGCAAGTGGTCTTTTCCCTCTTCATGATTCTGTTTTAACCTATGTAATTGCATGACAACTAAGTTTATATTTATTATGTTGTTGCATTAAATTGATGGGAACACCCCTTTTAAGGACTTACCTAAACTTTTATCCACAATCCTTGGATCAACCTGGTTTACTAAAAGTTTTTTGTAGAATATGCTAGTTGCTCAACTTGGGTTGGATAAAATGGCTTTCCAAGATAAAGGCTTGTATGTTTAACGACGATGCTTTTGGTAATACAAGATCATAAGATTTAATCAGAACATGGAGAACCACCCAAGAAAACATGCGCAACCACAATGTCATATGGCTCTGACCTTAGCCAATTAATTAGGTGTGCGATTGATCTGATGGCCCTTTTCCGAAAGGAGCAGAGGGGGATCCGGGTTGCAGGGGTATAGCACAGTCCTTTTGGGGTAGCAGCCTTTGCTAAGGTGCTGACCACTAGGGAGGGTTATGGTCCGCCTCGATCTGTAACTATGCGGGTCGTTAGTCTTTTGCATGCCTTTGTAAAGGCTTCGTAGCGTCCCTTTGCAATCACACCTCAGAAGTGTTGTATGATGCCTGATCAACATCGCATGGTTGGGTCCAAAGTTCTTCGGAGCTATTACGCGAACTGTGGGTACAGTGTGCAAACCTCTGCAGAGTGTAAAACTGATCGATCAGCCATGCTCACGGTTATGAGCGGCTTGGACCCTCACATGATTAATAAACTTAAAGATGAGAATAAATCGTGGTTCTATGAGCTTTGGGTTGTTTTTCTTAAAAGTTTTCTTAAGTGGGTTGGTATATACTTACATCTAGTAACTAGGCGTTCTTTAATTAAAAGTTTGACCAACATTAAAATGCTAACCGCTGCAAAACCTTAGCCTATCCTTGGTAGCCTTTCATCTTCCCCCACTTGTTGAGTACCAACCATAAGTGTACTCAACCTTGCTTACTGCTGTTCAGAAGAGAACAATGGTGAAGAGTTCTACAACGACTTTGAGGAGTTCTGAGGCATGCGTCTCCCCAGCCAAGTGCCAGTGGAAGAGGAAGACGAAGACTCGTCGTGTAGTTATCATTTTCCGATGTTAAAGACCTTCGTGTCTTCCGAATGCGTGTAGTAAGTTGTTAAATCCCTTGTAACGTTTTAACTGTCTATGATATTACACTCATTTCGTCTATCATATGTGTGGAACTAGATCCTGGCACACATATGAGATGCATCTGGTTTCATTCCGGAAATCGGGTGTGACAGCCGGTCAGCCCCTTCTTTGCCCACCTTTTCCCCTCTCTTTACTTTATCCCGTGATGCCACCGTGGGGCAGGGGGGGGGGGGGGGGGGGGGGTGAGCTCCGTCGGCCCCCATGGCCGCCACCTCCTACTATGCTGGCGCGCGCGGATAGCCGCCAGCACCCCCATCACTCGCTCTCGCACCAGCAAACCCAAGCGCCGCTCGCTATAAGAAGCCGCCTACTGCAGCTCCCTGTTCCGTGCCACCTTTGGGGAAGTTTCCTCCCAAATCCGCCACCTTCACCTGGTTGTAGAGGAGGAGGGGGCGAGGGGAAGAGAGGGAGGCACAGGAGGCGGGGAAAAAGCCCGTGTTTGCTGCGTTCCGCGCGCCTGGGGGCAACGATATCATCCCGGAGGTCGCCGCGTTCGTGGAAGCATTGGCGGCATCGTGAAGGCCAAGAACCACAACGCCCTGAAGCCGGAGCCATTCGTGGGAGTTGTTGTCGTCATGAAGCCGGAGCCGGACCCGCCAAGGACAACACCACCCCTGTTCTGCTTCTTCTTCACCTCCGTTCTGAGCTCCTTCGCCTTACCCTCTTCACCACCATCTCGCCACCGCCTGCAGGAGCATGAGGTGAGCGCCGAGGCCCCCCTCTTGATGTGGCGCCTGGCCTTCGAGCCGTGGCTGAACGAGCCTTCTGCACTCGTGTGAATACCGTTGCCTGCGCCGCGCGACCCGCCATCGCCTGGGAGCTAGCCATCGAGCCAAGCCGGTCGTTTTGCAGGTGCCGCTGCTGTCTGCGCATGCGCGCCACCGCTCGTCATCCCCCCTTTCCTTGTTCTATTGTCGTGCACACGCCGTCGGTTTTGTGCTGTCACCATGACTGCGCCGTCGGCGTTTTGCACGCGCGCATAGGCCTGCATGCACACACCCGAGGGGCTGAGCCCGTGCGTTTTCCTATCCAACCTGTGGCCGCACGCACACGTGTCCACCGAGACCCACCTTGTTCTGCTGTGCTACCGACCTGTTCCTTACCACGCAGAGCTTTGCACTCGCACGCATGCCGTGCAACCAAAGCCAAGGCCGAACTTTTGGTCGCGCCTGTGCCGAGGAACATCTAGCTGACTATTCCCAGCCGAGCGCGTACCTCATCGTGCTACTGTGGAGCTCGCCGCTGTAGTCAAGCCAGCGACGCTCGCCCGCGCACAGCCGCACCAAGCCATCGTTTTGCGGCCGTTGCTCGACGCCGAGGAACTCAGATTGCTTCTGCTCGACCGTGCCCACCCCTCGCGCGAGTGAGCGAGCACGCCTGCGGAGACCCCCAGTACTCACCACCGTGTCGCCCACCTCGCCACGCATTGCTTTCCGTCGCCTACCGTCCTTGCTTTGGTCGAGGTCAAGTAGAGACCTTGCACCCACCGGGACAAAGCCCTGCTCTTTCCATTCGCAAGACGGCGTCCCCGCCGTGTAGTGCGCCGTCTCGGTTGACCTCCGCCGCGATGAGCTGCCACTCTTCGGTCGTTGCTCGAGGCTGGGTGCACCTGATCGCAGCTGCGCGTCCATGCGTACTCACGTGCACACACGCACACAACCGCACTCGCAGGATAACCACCTTTCCGACACAAACAACCCAGTCCTGACGCCGTGGGGTTCGTTCCATCGCGCCGCCGCGGATCTCTATTCTGTTCACCGCAGCCGAAACCCCACCGTCAAGGGCATCCTTTCCACCTAGGCACGCGAGTGCCAGACCAACCTCGAGTGCGCAGTCGTTCACGCTCCCACACGCGCGTGCGACCCTCCCGGCACTGGCCACCCCAGCCTCGCCGCTGTGGACCTCTTGTCCGTCCGCCGCACCGAGCGCCGTCTCAGTGTTGCCGTGCTGGAATCCCGACCAAAGGCCATGTTTTTCTGTATGCAACCGAAGCCCTAGGGGCCTGTCGACTCTGCCGTGATGCTTGTTGAACCACTGCCGAACCACCTCACCGCTGGCGAGCTCTTGCTGTCCTGCTGCTCCTTTGGAGCTTCCCGTCGAGCACCTGGCGGGCATGCTGAAACCCTAAGCTAGGGATTGTGCCACACACCCAACCACACTATAGCATGACACACCAGATCCCCAGGGATCCTTTGCGCCCAACCAATCCCATCTCAGCCACAAGTTCGTCTGCACCGTTCCATGATGCACCGGATCCGCTGGATCCTTTGCACCTAGCCATTCTCGGCTTGACCACCTGTTTGCCTGCACCATGCTGAGCCGCAACGGATCCGACCGAGATCATTTGTGGCCGCCACCCTATCATTCATGTGGGTAGCCACTTGTGCATGGGTTAGCTTATAGCTACCTATGTGGCAGCCATGTGAGCTCGAAGAGCTAGCTTACAACCAGCCCGTAGTCAGTTTAGAGGCAGTTAGAGCTACCCTTTAGCCGGCTTATAGTTAAGTGTATTGTGTATGTGTATTTTAATTTCAGAAATCTATTTTACCTTTGGAAAATTGTATTAAATCCGTTTCAACTCCAAAAAAATGCAACCTTTTCCAAAGCTCTTCTAAAATTATAAACTCCATGTTAGGCAAGTGTTCACTCTCTTTTGGCTCATAATCGTTGTTCATTTTGAGTTAATTGCAATAGTACCCGCCTTTATTTTATTTGCATGTTAATAGGAGCAGCTGGAGCCAGGGAGCTGAGCTCGGAGATCGACTACACCGCCGACTACGCCGTCGCCGACTACTCACACACAGGTGTCCACGCCTGACTGATTCTGAATTCCTATTAGGCATTGCTATGTAGAATGCTAGCGCTTTACTTTAAATGCATGTTGATGAGCCTTGCACTGTCTTCTTTTATTACCCTATCCTTGATTGCCCTACTACTATATATAAGCGTGTATATACGTTGAGCTTCGCGATGCATGTATGGGATGGGAATAGTGGTTCTTCGCATGAGTGGGGTAAAACTGGCTGGAGAAGGCGTTTTGGGTACTGTTGGGGGATTCAGAATCAAGATTGACAAAGTCAACATTTTGGAATCATCGAAGCGCGCTCATCCAATCTGATGGTTTCAATAGTACAAATGACGAAACCCTCATAGTCAATCAGTTTGTCTTTTCCTTTAGCCCATGTGCTTTCGATGGGCACCTTTCGTCACTCGAATTGTATAGTGATGTGGTAAGTGCCAGTCTCTAAATGTGCTCCTTCTTTGCATCAGCTTTCGCATCGCATCCTTCATCGTCCGAAAAGACCCAACACAGGGTGAAGGGTTTGATTCCCTAGGTTTCGAACTTAACGTTATCAGCTTTTCACATGGCGAAACCCAGAGCCAAATCTTTTTTGTCCAATGAATAATAGTCTATATTTCGCCTGGGGGTTTCGTTGCTTCTAATGATTTATCCGTTCGCTTTTTTGCTTTGCGTATGGTGCAGGGGAACAAGGAGTCACTAGGCGAAAGGGACATCTTCAAAGATTGATGGTCTTCACCCGACAGGCGCACATGCTGATGCTTGGAAGAGACTTGTGATATGCGGCGTGCCGTCAGGGAGTGCCGATTACGTGAAGACCTAATGGAGATTTCCCAAAATTAGCCTAGTACATTCTTGTTTGATCCGTTTTACACAAGGGCAATTTCGGTATGTAAAAAGTCCATTTGTCTCCCTATAAAAGGAGGCCGACCGACACTTGTAAAGGGGATCGACTTTTGAGAATTACACTATTGAGAAATAGCGTTTTGTCTTCCTTTGGCATTCATTTGAGTTTGTATGCTTAAGCCCTTTCGTTCCTTTCATTGTTCGTGTTAAACCTTCGCCATTGCACAACAATTGGCGCCCACCGTTTGTGTTTGGCTCGAGTAAGAAACCCAAGATGTCTGCAAGGAAGAAGAGGACCACTGTTAATTCCAGCAAGGGGGCTTTGTCATCCCTTGATGAGGAGTTGAACCCGTCCAACTTGCTCACTCAGGGAGACGAGCTCCCAGAACCGAATGGTACTGCAGCCACGACAAAGGCAACGTACGAGGCCGAGATGGCTAAGTTAAGGAAGGAGGTCGACGAGCTGGCTAAAACTAAAAAGTGGCTTTTGGAAGTGCAACAAGAGGTTGAGACAGCCAAGAAAATCCAAAGGCACAAGGCCGAAATCGCCAAATTGAGAGAAGAGTTGCGTCTCATAAAAGCCAAATAGTCTTTAAGTTTCAACCAGCCTTCGCCTGAGTATTCCGTACCCAACCAATCCACATTAACGGAGGGTAACATGCCTTTCACTCAACCCCCTCCGTACACCACTTTCAGCCGTATTCATCAACCCTTTTGAGTCTGGCCCTTCGAACCACGACATTCACACCATCCGCACGAGATCTTGGGACCCTAAATCGCCTCTGTCTCAAGAAATACAAATCACTCCATAGCCACAATCTTACAGGCCCGTTCCACTCCCTAGGTTTTCGGGTCAATTCGATCCTAGACAATTCTTAATGAGCTACGAGTCTGCTATCCTTTCGGTCGGAGGCGACGATTCCGTGTTGGTAAAGTCATTCATTATTGCTCCGGATGAAGCGACAGCACAGTGGTACTCTCTTCTGAGCTCTGGAGTGATACATGGATGGGAAGATTTGAAGTAGTGGATCCTTTTGAATTTTCAGGGTTTCCAGCGTCCAGAGCTTACCGAGAGCGATCTTTTCTCTTGTAAGAAAAAGGACAAAGAACCTCTTCAAAACTATTTTAGAAGATTCATTCACCTCAGAGCCCAGGCACCAAATGTGTTCGACGGCATCACCATCAATGCTGCAATCGTGGGTTTGAGGGTAGGTCAATTTCGCTCGCATCTCATGCGCGAAAGGCCCAAAACAATCCAGCGCTTGTATGAAAAATTCGAGAAGTATTGTCGCTCAGACAATGACTTCAGAATGTGTATGGAAGAGCAGTCTCAGCAAAAGAAGTCCACCAAAGCTAACCAGTCTAGCGAAAGGGAATGGTCCAATTCCAGAAACGCCTGGCACGCTAACCCCAAAAATGTTTTTGGCCTATAGGGAGAAAATGCTCAGGAAAACTCCAACCCTCAGCAACACTCCGAATCAAAACACTAGCCCACCTAGCCCACCGCATCAAAATCATGGGGGTGGCCGCAGAGGCAGAGAGGGAGGTGGCAGAGGTCGCAGCAGGGGTCGAGGCCATCAATAGAAAAGAAAGTGGTACTGCATTTTTCACAAAGAGAATGATGAGCACAACTCAAAGTATTGCCCAGAAAAGAAAAGGTTCAAAGCCATTCTCGAAGAAGAGAAGAAAGAAAAAGAGAGGAACAGTTCAGTCAACCACTCCGCCCCAACTTGGGAAAACCCAAACTTTGGGAGGAAGCCTTTCGCCAACCCTTTGCAGCCACCTCACTTCTCACCACCTATTCCAAACTATACTCAACCACAACCTTGGCAATCCCAAGTTTTCCAAGCTCAAAGCGTTGAGAGCAGACCCATTGATCAACATCCTATTGCTCCTCCTCCTCCCCCGTACATGGGCCCAACTGCTCCACCTTTACCAGCAAAGCTTGAGGGCCAAAATGACCCACTACCATCCGTCGGAACCATCCTTCCCATTTCGGGTGGCTCCGCTCTAGAATTTCATTGCAAGAAGGATATGAAGCATTACTTTTCAGAGGTCCGAAATATTTGTGTGGAAGCGAGAGTGGAAAGAACAAGATGGTCTCACATTCCGATCACCTTTTCAGAGGAAGATGTGAGATTGAAGGGTCTCCCTCACAATGATGCCTTGGTAATCGAAGCTAATATAGCTAAGCCTGCCATTGGGGAGGGTATGGATAAATCCACTCTTGCTCATACCCAAATCCAAATAATTATTATCCACTTCTTACCCTCCCCAATCCCACCCATACCCAATGGATAATTAGTTTTGTACTAGATTATATACATACCCAATGGATTATTTGTACCCTCCCCACACCCACCCTACCCATTTCTTCAATGGATAATTATTTTCTACCCATACCCTCCCCATTTGAGATGGGTGTGGATTTGAATGTGGATAGTGGATAAAAACAACAGGCCTAAATATAGCAAGCTGGACTTTGGGAAAGCTTCTAGTCGACAATGGATCGTCAACAGACATAATCTTAGCTGATGCGTATGCCAAAATGGGTTTGAGCAGAGATCTATTGCAACCTCCCGACACACCATTGTATGGTTTCAACGGGCGGGTCATTCATGCTGTAGGCAAGGTCTCGCTTCCGGTTGGTACTATCCAAAATGCCAGGACAAATTATCTATCTTTTGATGTGGTGGAAATGTATTACCCCCACAATGGCATTTTGGGGAGAGGTTTTCTCAACAAGTTCGAGGCTATCATTCATCAAGCACACCTGTGCGTGAAGATACTGACGATGCAGGGGGTCATCACAATCTGGGGTCACCAAAATGACGTCCGAAACCTAGAGAGAGGCAGAAATCTGGGCCAAAGAAATGTCAATGCTCTTGCAGTCAAGGCCAAAGACATGGAGAAGCAGCCAAAAGTAGACATGGAAAAAATCAATGTCCAGCCAGATTGTGACACTAACAAGGTTTTGTTGGATGAAATGGTTTGGGATCAGGCCATCGTCATTGGGTCAGATCTCACATGCAGCAAAGAGAGGCGTTAATCCAATTCCTCTAGAAGAATAGAAATGTGTTTGCCTGATCTGCCGAATATCTCACAGGTGTGGATCGCAATTTCATCGAACACAAATTGAACATTGACGCTACAGTCAAGCCACGAAGGCAGAAGCTTAGAAAGATGTTTGATGACAAAGTGGTAGCAGTCAAGTCTGAAGTCCAGAGATTGCTAGATGCCAGTGTCATTCGCGAAGTCATGTATCCAAAATGGTTAGCTAACACTGTACTAGTCAAAAAGAAGAATGGAAAAGGGAGGATGTGCATAGATTTCACAAACCTCAACAAGGCCACGCCCAAGGATAATAACCCACTTCCGAGGATGGATCAAGTCATTGATTCAGCAGCCAGTGCCGCTATCATGTCTCTTTTGAATTGTTTCTCTGGCTGCCATCAATGCTGGATGGCGAAAAGGATGAGGAAAAAACTAGCTTCATCACACCTTTCGGTACCTTCTGTTTCGTGTGAATGCCCAAAGGTCTGAAAAATACCGACCCAACTTTCACTAGAATGACTAGGGAAGTATTCAAGTCACAAATCGGTAGGAACATACAGGCCTACGTCGATGACCTCATAGCCAAAAGCGGCGAAAGGGCCAACCATATCAGTGACTTGGCAGAAACCTTCGCCAACATGAGAAGAGGAGGATTGAAATTGAATCCAGAAAAGTGTGTATTTGGAGTTACAAATGGAAAGATATTGGGATGCCTGATCTCAGCCAAGAGGATTGAGGCGAATCTGGACAAGATAAAGGACATCAATGAAACGGAGAAGCCAAAAACGAAGAAGGACATTCAGAAGTTGAATGGTCGAGTTGCGGCTTTGAATAGATTCATTTATAGATCTGCCGAGCGAACCCTTCCATTCTTCAGAGCATTGAAAGGAAAAGGCAAGATTGAATGGGGACCTGAGTAGAGTAAAGCTTTCGCTGAGCTAAAGGCGTACATCGAGGAGATGACAATACTTTCACCACCCCTCTCATCTGAGCCACTATTTCTATACGTAGCTGCATCCAAAGCAGTAGTCAACACGACCCTTGTGCGAGAGTTGATGGTGAAAAGGGAAATACTAGAGCCCTGTGTACTTTGTTTCGAAGGCTTTATCAGGTTCCAAGCTGTTGTACTCGGAACTAGAGAAGATTGCATATGCAGTGGTTATGGCCACAAGAAAGCTCAAACATTACTTTGAAGCGCACAAGGTCACTGTGCTCATTGACCAGCCTCTCAATGATCTTTTCATCAACAAGGAAGACTTGTCCAAAATCGCCATATGGGCAATCGAGTTATCGGAGCACACAATCGATTTTGGGAAAAGATCAGCAATCAAATCTCAAGTCTTGGCAGATTTTGTGGTGGATTGGACCTCACTAAGTAACACCGCCAGGGATGAGGAGCTGAAATCAGGTGCGATGAAGCATGAGGGCGCAAAGGTGCCAAAATTGCTGCTATTGTTACTTCACTGGCAGGAGTCAAGTTGAGATACGCCGCTAGGCTGGATTATTCTTATCCATCCGATAGGTGCACCAACAATACCACTAAGTATGAGGCACTCCTTTTAGGCCTCAAAAAGGTGTGTGCCTTGGGAGAAAAAAACTTTCTAGTCAAGTGCGATGCTGAGGTCATCAAGGATCACGTTGAAATGGAGAGTGAGGCCAAAGAGCCGGAGCTTGTCAAGTACCTGCGGAGGTATGAAAAATGGAAAGACACTTTCGGGGTTTCACTATCGAGCACTTGCCAAGAAAGAGAAATGGGGAAGCCGACGAGCTGGCAAAGAAAGCTGCGACGGAGGAGGTGATGCCTCTAGATGTATTCTTCTAGATTCTAATTACCCATCTATCAAATGAGATAAGCAACCCCTCTGCACAGTCAATGCAATTGCAAGCATAGTCTAGAGAGCTCCCATCATCGCTTTCCTTCGTGGGCACTATGAGCCGGTTGAAACCCACGATATGAAAAGGATGCAAGCTTGTGAGGAGGGCTACCTCCTTAAAGATGAAAACCTCTTCAGCTGGGAGTGTGTGCAACACTGTTAAAGTGCATCACACAAGAGCAAGGTATTGAGCTCATGAAATAAATTCACAGTGGAATGTGTGGATCTCACATTGCAGCGAGAGCTTTAGCTGGAAAGGCTTTCAGGCAAGGTTTCTATTGGCCAATGGCAAAAATAGACGCTGAGCAGATTGTCAAGACTAGCAAGGCCTGCCAGTTCACAACCAAGCATTAACGAAGGCCAGGGGCTTTTTCGCAGCTCATCACTCCTACGTGGCCATTGCAGCGATGGGGCATGGATATCGTGGGACCCTTGCCTACAGCTCAAGGCAATTTCAAGTTCACCGTGGTAGCGGTTGAGTATTTCACTAAGTGGATTGAAGTAAGGCTTGTCGCAACCATCACTTTAGCCACTATCATGAATTTTTTTGGCAGCAAATCATCTGCAGATTCGGCATACCCAAAGAACTCATAGTGGATAATGTGAAGTAGTTTGATTGCCAGGATTTCAGAGAGTATTGCCGCACAATTGGGATGAAACTTCTTTTACTTCCGTGTATCATCCTCAGTCTAACGACACAGTCGAAAGAGCCAATGGTCAAATATTTCAGCTATAAAGAAGTGTCTTTTCAATCAGAAGAAAGGGAAGTGGGCAGATGAGTTATCTAGAGTCAGTTGGTCACATAACATCACAGAATCAAGCGCCACCAAATTCACCCCGTTCAGGTTGTTGTATGGACCTGAAGCTATGTGTCCAGAAGAACTAGCCAATGAGAGTGCCAGAGTTTTGGTGGGGAGCTCTTGTGAGAACGAAGAAGTGGACAAAGACCTAGTAGAGATTGACAGGCTTGATGCAGTTGCAAATCTGCTGAAGTAGCCAGAGGAAACCAGAAAATGGAGAAACAAGAAGGTTTCTCTGAAGAACATTCAGGTCGGAGATTTTGTCTTGAAGAGAAAAAGAATGCTGATTCAATAGGCAAGTTGCAATTCGCATGGTAAGGGCCTTACATTGTCACGAGCAGTGTTAGAGACGGAGCCTTTCGTCTCAAGGACGAGGAAGGAATGGAGTTACCACATTCGTGGAATGTGGATAACTTGTGCAATTCCTTCCATAGTGTAAATTGGTAGGAGTCGGCAGCATGGAACTATAAATGCGAACGATTCACAAGTTTTACTTTTTCTAGTCTTTACTTTCGCGCAATTTAAATTCAATAACATGGTGTGTACTCTTTTCCTCACATAGAAAGGACTCCATCCCGGAGCGTGATGTTTATAACGAGGTAGCCTTGATGTAAAATTTTCTTTCCTCAATGAATGGAATAATTCCTCTCTATGTTTTCGCCTTTTACATTCATGCATGCTTTAAAGTGCTATTCCACAAATAGCTCACTCCAAAAGCGAGTGAATTAAAGTGCTACGCGAAAGTAGCCCACCCACAAGTGGTGAAACACAAATGATTCACAAGAATCAATATTTTTAAAGAGCTGTTTTCGCAACAGCCGTCCGCAAAGGACGCATCAAAAGCGATTAAACTTTGAATCGAAACAGCATAAATAGTTCACAAGAATCAACGTTTTTAAAGAGCTATTTTCACAACAGCCCATCCGCAAAGGATGCTTCAAAAGCAATTCAATCTTGAATCGAAGCAACGACAAAAAGTTGCCAAGTATCAAATAAATTTTTAGTTTTTATGTAAGTGAAACATGGCGTCGCAACAAGACACCAAGGTCAAGTACGGGAAAACTTTCGTTGTCGAAAAACAGCTCCAAAGCTGTAACATTCGACATTGTTCATTCAGCTCCTAGTCCTACAATGCGTTTCACGGCTAGGCATCACATAGTAGGCTAGCGTTTCTATGACAAAAGAAATAATCAGAAAAGTAAACAGATTCATGCAAGACCTTTCGTCAACGAGAAAATTGTTAAGCAGAGCATTCTTTAGTACAAACAATCAAACAAAGTTTAAAGTACGGGGCTTCGCTCGGTAAAACTTAATGTTCTCAACTTACATTCTCCCCGCTTTCGAAGGGGGGAAGACATTTTCTTTCAAAAACATTAATCGAAGACAGTGAGAATGCTAATCTAAGTACATAGTTTTCACGAGAAAGGTAGCTCGATACAACTACCATTTGAATACCATCCCTCGCGACTCCTAGCCATATCATACATGAAGAAATGCTCCATGTCTTCTTCTTCACACGGTTCTTCTTTTACTTCTGGGGCTTTGTAAGTTTTTGGTTCCACCAGAGTGACTTTGCTATTGACGTTCATAGTCATAAAAAAGTGAAGGGGATAAATGTGCAATGAACGGTATTGATAGCAAAATTCCCAAAATTGCTTGAAAGTTATATTAGGGTGTTGACATTGGAAAACCTTCCAAGATGCACCGCTGATGTAGGTGTCGGCACGACTGAAAGTCCTAGGCATCACATCCAACACTACATCTTCGTTCGGTGTCTGTGAAAACAATTCACACAAAATTTACATCACATTTTCGAGGACCTAAGCAAGGTTACATTGATCAATTCCCTAAGAGTTTCATTCCTTCTAAACCTTTGTAGTTGGGTCGGCGGCTGGATTGGAGGGCGACGCTTCGTGTTACAATGGTGCAAGGGTTTCGCCAGTCACCGGATCCACATGCTCCCTTTCAGTACTTGCCGCTTTGCGAACCGGGCTCCAGAAATGATGGTCTCGCCTTCATTAGCATTGGGTTTCGGTGGCTAACTTCTGCACGTCCTATAAGGTCCAAGAGTCACCTCCGGGGCCGTGCGTTGCCCGGTGCTCACGAAGCTCCAAAGTCTGTTTCACCTGACCAAAATAGAACTATGAGAAAGGAAAGGTATCAAGAACACCAAACATTAGGATCAAAATACATAGGAACAATCGAAACTGTGCAAACAAGACGAAAGGTCAAACCTTAGTCAAGCGGTCCACGACCTTTTTCCGAGCCTATTCTCGGCCACTCTTCATCCAGAAATTATGAAGAACTATTTTGGTGATCAAGTCGATAGTTTATCTTGGGGCTGGCATGTCCTCCGAAGAAGGGAATTCAAAACCTCGAGCGCCAAAAGTTTTGAAATGTTCACAGCCTTGTCGCTTTAGCAGGTGGAAGGTAGCCTCGGCGCACGTCGCCGCTCCGTAATCCCCAACTTTGAACATAGTATCGGGCAAAAGTTTGAGTTCATTGTTCATCCATAGGCAGTAGCTCGCTATGTTATCAGTAATTTTGAATTCTTGGGTTTCGGCACCGTAACGCTCAAGTTGCGTGACGATAGGCTCTGGCCAGTTGTGCCCACCATTGGTGAAAATTGGTTTCATTCTTGTCCAAAGTTTCCTCCAATTCACCCTTCACCCTTTTCAATTCTGCGATCAGATTGTCGCGGGACTGTATTTGCACTTGTTGGGCATCGTAAAGAACAACAAGGTCGCGAAGCTCAACACGAAATTCCTCATAAAATTTCATGCTTTTCTCCAGCACTTGCTTCAGAGTGTCCATCGTTCTTTTCTAGTTTGTGCACTGTCTGGTTAAGGTCTGAACCTGGCTGGCGAGTTGCTGGGAATGATTTTTTAGTCTCTCGTTTTCCTCATGCAACTTGCGATTTCTCCCTCCAGGAGTTCTTTCTCTTCATGAAAGACCTTTGCTTCATTTGCAATTTGATCAAACCCCTTTTGGCCAGCAGTTATGCCTTTTGAGAGAAAGGACTGCATCATCTAAAGCAATTGATTTTCGCTAAGGCCCTCTAAGGATCGAAGAAATTCTACAATCACAAAGCGACGAGGGGTCGTAAGTTAAAACAACAAATTAGATGCATCACACATTCAACAACGAAAGTTTAATCTGAAATTCATTCAGGAAATTAGTAATTAATAATGCGTACCAGGTTCTAACACCGAAGGGTTAGTGCCCAATCCAAATGAAGGCGAAGCATTCTGCTGATCGAGTGGGTCTTTCTCCTTACCACTTAGGGTGACCAAAGTTGTAGCCACTGCAAAAAACCACGAAAAACGGTAAGCTTTTATCAACAGAATCTGTCAAAAAGGCTAGAGAAAAAGCAAGCTAACGAAACATACCATCATTTTTGTGACAGAACCGCCCAAATTAATTCCGTATTATCACATAAACCATTCCTCTTGGTCATTACGCGATAACGCAGAGTTAACCTGTCGTCTCTGCCGGGTCAATCCCGGTCAATCACGAGTAACCCGGATCGCAACATTCATACACAAAACTCACACGAAGGCGAGTCCAGAGATTACATCATCACAAATTATGTTACATCGATTCCCTTAAGGGTTATTTTATTACAAACCGAATTTATTGCATAAAAGTAAATTGTTCAGAGTTTTATTACACACAGCGGAAATAAAATACTACACGTCATAGGTAACATCCAAAGAGGCCATCCGAGATGTCACTAAGCACTGTCCTCCTCCCACTCGATCTCCCAATCGGGTGGGAACGATCCAGGGCACGGAGACCTATCATTCACATTACCTGAAAACATCAACCACAACAAGGCTGAGTATACTAATACTCAGCAAGGCTTAACCGACGTGATACTATTCACCAAACCCCTAGGCATGATAGGCTTTATGGCTAGTGGTTTATTTGCTGAAAAGCAACAAAGAATAGGTCCTAGTTGTTTAATCATTACTAGATTGGCAACTATTGCAGGCAACGTTGAGCAATACAATTAAGCAATATCCAAAGTTAATTCTCAATTTCATCATAAAGGGAAATGAGCTGTATAGTTAAGCAGTCCCGGTTAACGGTGAGAGGCCGAGGATCGATCGATTATTAACCTTGCAAGGTGGACCTAAACACACGGGAGATGCACAACCCAAAATGACAAAGAAACCAAGGGGTGGGGCATGCACCAACTAGGCAGTTCCCAGCGATCCTCGGTTCAGGAGCAGAGCTCACAGTCTTGATACAAGACGGAAGGTCACAGACTCCACTGCCCAACCATGCACATGTACCGCGTGGCCTAGAACACGGGGGCCCTCCCCAAGAGTAGTGGTCCAAGCTCCCTAGCCGATTCCATAAGGTACTAAGCTTACCGGTCCCATTCCCGACGAATGTTTAGTATGTTCAAAAGCTTAACCAGTGACACCCACTGACCGGAGTCGATCCCAAGCTCTTACCACATGAGCATATCATATTAAAATCTCATGATTCCACTATAAGAACCTATAGCTCACGAGTTAAGGATTTCACTTGACTTTTACTGGGTCCTTAGAGCATGGCAACTATCGTCCTAACATACTAGTATTAGAGCATAGGAATCTAGGATCATGCAACTAGGGTTTCAATTCAACTCCTGAACGTAAATGCACAAGCATCCATATACATAGTTGCATAAGTTCGGAAATGGGAAATATGCTTCTTTGCTTGCCTTCACTAGCACAGTCAGTGGTGAAATCCTCTGAACTTTGGTTCCGGCCTTGTTGCATTTCTACTGCGTTCACTCCTGCGTTAGCGAGGTCCTCGTCAGCTTCCGGCACTAGCTCGTAGTTTCCGTCTGGAAGCTCTACACGATATGCATATGCATGAGATTGGTGTGTTCAAAATAAAGTAATTTCAGTTCTGATTTTTGTGACAACCACGAGGTGTTTTGATGGACCACAATCAACAAGAGGGTTAATACATTCAGCATACTCTTCCGGATTTTATCGATGTGTCGAAACTTATTAAATTTCTTTTCTAGATAGTGACTGTGTGCATATTTATTATCATTAAATTAAATGTACTTCACCAAGGATATGTTGCTGCCTCGGAATTTAATTTAATGAAATTCAATCATTTAAACTTGCATTGCATGAAAGTGATGGTGAGTTTTCCATTTACTTCAATTTATGGAGTGTGAATTGCTTCCGAAAGTTTATTTCCATGAATACAAACATAAACTGAACAAAATACACCTCAGCCCTGAATTGGATACAGGGAGCAAGCCACTGCCCAAAAACATCTTATAGCATCAACTAAAAATATTAGCTTGGACAATCACACAAAACTATAACTAACGATAGAAGAATAAATCACACATAAACAAAGGTACATCCTTAAGAGCTGAAACTTCACACAGAGCTAGAATACATCATAACAACAAGAGATATGCACTTACTCAGCCAAGAAACCTAAAGGAGCTATACTCATGAATAAAACCCTAATAAACCGTGGCAAATTATTTGGCTAAGCAAGACATGTCAAAAACATGCATACTTTTTAACAGGGGTACATAAACATAAAACAAAGCTGTGGCCAAAAGATTGACAATAATTGACCAACAGATTAATTTATAAAATTCAAAAACAAAGGCTCCAACATACATAAAAAAATAAATCATAAGTAAAGCTACACGTGATAACTAAGTGCCATGTTTCTACCAGAGCTTACACATGCCAAAAGTAGCAACATATCCAAAATTTGGCAACAGATCATTTATAGAATTTGAATTATTTCAAATCTAGTCAATCTGATCAATTTGAATTAGTTTAAAAACTACTAAGAAGTTTGAAAACTCCCTTTGTATAAAAGTTGCTCCTAGTCATGATGAGCACAGAAAAATTGAGTTTGCAATTTTAGATTTTTTCTGTGATTTATGGTTGAATTTACAAGATCCCTGAGTTCAAACCTAGATCTATAGATCCATTTTCCAAAACAGCCCCTGCAGTCTTACAGCCAGGTCCTTCTAAAGATCTCGATGTTCACAGATATACCCTTGGCAGCTCAGGGGAGCTCGCCAACGGCCGGACTCGGTCGCGTGAGTAGCTAGGGTGGAGTGCATGCTCACTAGAGATCGATCGGTGCTGACAGGGTCGACAGGGGAAGCTCCGTTGATCGCCGGCGGCGAAGGGGGCGGTGCTGCAGCCGAGACGGCTCGGACTTTGGTGGATGCATGGTGCAAAAGAGCAATGTGGGTCTCAGGGAAGCTTGTACGGGGTCTAGGGATGGTGCTAGGTGGGTCAGCCGACAACGGTGAAGCTCGGTGAGCAAGCTCCATGGCGGCGGCACAATGGCGGATGGTGGAAAGGGGGAAAGGGCGTGCGACTGCTCCGAGGTTTCCTTTTATAGGCGGCACAGCTTGGAGGAGGGTCCAAGCTCCCTCTGGGATGGATAGACTCGCTCGTGCGGCAGTGGCCAATGCCGGCCTCGGCGTCCGCGGCGACGGCGCATGGCGGCGCGGCGTGTGGCAGCTAGGTGGCTAGCTCGCGTAGGCGCTCGAGGGCCTAGCTCGGGAGGTGGCGCAACATGAGTAGATGACAGTGGCGGTGATGCGACGGGTCGACGGCGTCGTTGACTTCTTCCTCCCGGCGCGCACCGCATCGAGCTCCCGCGGCGGCGACGGCCAGCGCGTGTCGACGGGCTTCGCGGAGGGGAGATGAGAGAAGAGGGAAAACCGGGGGTGCGCGCGGTTTCTAGAGATCGACGTGGCAAGTGGAGCTGACGACGTGACGCGGGACCCACTGAGTTGACGGCCGGGCATGGACGCCGGGAAGCGTCAGCGGAGCGGCGTCGCGTGCGGCGCACGTGCTCTGGAGCGCCGGCTCCTTTTTGTTTCACTGAAGGCCTATTCGTCCAGCTCAAACAATAATATTTTGAACTAAACTTCGAATTCGTCAAAAACAAAAGTTGTAGCCCACCAAACCAGCTCCAACTTTCACAAAGGTTGACCTATGAAATTTTGCATGGATTAGCCAAAAATTGAACTCCAAGTTGCTGTTTCCTCAGCCTGGTCAAACTGCTGAATCTGAGGGTTGACTGAGTTTTTGAGGTTTTTCTACTCCAAATCTCAAATGCTACCAATTGGATGAAATGTGTTCCATGCAAATCTGGACAACTTTCATATCGGCATAATTTTGAGTACTTAAGAAAAATTTTGAGAACGAGCTAGTCTTTTAAGTAGAGGTATAGAGCTCCAAGGGTTTGACTTAGGGTTTAGAGGGGTTGACCCATAAGTGGGGGTTTGACCAAGGCAAACAATGTTTAGTGCTCCTAATGGTGATGATTACTATTGCCCAAACACCCAAGATGTTACAACCTACCCCCCTTAAAAGAAATCTCGTCCTGAGATTTGGAAATTTGAACAAAGGTAGGGTAAAGTTCCTACGGTTTCGAACTTGAAGGAATCCCGGATATTTGGTATTGAGGAAATGTTTAGTTTCCCAAGTAGCTTCTTCTTCGGTATGATGGCTCCATTGTATTTTGTACATTTTTACAGTTTGCCTTCGAGTTTTCCTCTCCTTGCGATCCAGTACCCGCATGGGGTGCTCTACTAGAGAAAGATCAGGTTCGATCCACGCATTTGCTCCTTCGACGGTTTCAGTTTCCGGCTCGTGGACACACGTTCTTAGTTGAGATACATGGAAGACGTCATGGACAGCCGAGAGCCGATCCGGAAGCCAGTTACGATAAGTGACCGGTCCACATATTTCAGTAATCACATATGGACCAATGTAGCGTGGGGATAATTTCCCTTTTACTCTAAATATTTATACACCCTTGGTTGGTGAAACTTTCAAATATACCCGTTCGCCAACTTGATATTCTCTCCGTGCCTTTCCTTCATCATGATAACTCTTTTGCCTCATTTGTGCGGCCCTAAGATTTTCCCGTATATCCTTCACTTTTTCCTCTGCCTCCTCCACCAAGGCTGGGCCAAAGAGCTTCCGCTCTCCTGCCTGAGACCAGTTTAGAGGAGTTCGACACCTCCGTCCATAGAGGGCTTCGAATGGTGGCATCTTTAAGCTAGCCTGGTAGCTATTGTTATAAGAAAACTCCGCTAAGGCCAAAGATTGGTCCCAACTCTTATCGAAATGAATGATGCAAGATTTTAGCATATCCTCCACAATTTGATTGACTCTTTCTGTTTGTCCATCTGTCTGAGGATGATAGGCCGAACTACAGATCAACTTCGTTCCCAAAGACTCATGTAGTTGTTCCCAAAAACGAGCTATAAATTGAGGGCCTCTATCTGAAATAATGGTCTTCGGAACCCCGTGTAAACGTATGCTTCGATCAAGATAAAGATTGTCATATTTCTTAGCCGCATACGTGGTGTAGACGGCAATGAAATGTGTGGTCTTAGTCAGTCAATCCACAATAAACCAAATGGAGTCGTGATTCCTGGGAGTAAGTGGTAGTCCAACAACAAAATCCATGCTGATGTCATCCCATTTCCAAGAAGGTATGGGTAATGGTTGGAGCTTACCCGCAGTCTTCAAATGACTAGCTTTTACTCTCAAGCATGTATCACACTCCGAAACGTATTTGGCTATCTCCACTTTCATGTTGGAGCACCAAAAGTTCTCTTTCAAATCTTGGTACATCTTGCTACTTCCACGGTGAATCGAAAATTTAGAGAGATGAGCCTCATCAAAATTTTCCTTGCGGATAGTAGCATCTTCGGGAACCACAAGACGTTGTCCAAACTAGATTGTAACCTTCTCATCTCGACAAAAGCAAGAATATTTGGGGTCATTCTCGGATAGTTTCTACTTTATGGTTTTAACACCCTCATCATTAGGCTGAGCCGCGATGATTTTATCATACAAGGTAGCCTGAATGCTAATTGTAGTTAATTCCCCTTGTGGGACAATTTCCACCGCCTGTTTCCTTAGTTCTTCACATAAGGTGTCATCGTAAGATTCTACTATCAAGCAGTTGCAATGAGCCTTGCAGCTGAGAGCATCTGCAGCAACATTGGCCTTGCCGGGGTGGTAGTGTACCTCCAAGTCATAGTCTTTAATGAGTTCTAACCACCTTCGCTGTCGCATATTCAGGTCATCTTGAGTGAAATTATACTTGAGGCTTTTATGGTCGGTGAAAATATTGAAGTGGGTCCCCGTAAGGTAATGCCTCCAAATTTTGATAGCATGAACAACCTCTGCTAGCTCCAGATCATGCATTGGGTGATTCAGCTCATGAGGTTGAAGTGCTCTTGAAGCATACACAATGACTCTATTTTCTTGCATGAGGACACAACCAAGACCAGTACCTGAGGCGTCACAATACATGTCATATGTCTTGGAGTTGTTAGGCTGAGCCAAAACGGGCGTTGAAGTCAGGTGTTGCTTTAAGGTGTGGAAGGCCTTTTCACATTTCTCATCCCACACGAATTTTATCCCTTTCTTCAACAATTCGGTCATCAGTTTGGCCACTCTGGAAAAATTCGGGACAAAGCAACGACAATACCCGGCTAACCCAAGGAAGCTTCGAATTTGATGGACCGACTTAGGTGGCTTCCAGTCCATTACTTATTTTACTTGGGTCCACAAATATACCCTCACTCGAGATGGTGTGTCCCAAAAATTTGACACTATCCAGCCAAAACTCACATTTGGAGAATTTGGCATAAAGTTTGTGATCTCTCAAACGTTGTAGGACAATGCGAAGGTGTTTAACATGTTCCGTTTCATTCTTAGAATAGATCAGAATGTCATCAATGAAGACAACCACAATCTTATCCAATTCGGTCATGAATACAGAATTCGTGAGGTACATGAAGTAGGCAGGTGCATTGGTAAGACCGAAGGACATGACTAGATATTCGTATAGCTAGTGGCGTAGCCAGGAATTGATTTTTTTCATTGTTGAGAGGGGCCAACAATGCTAATTTATCTAAAAATTTGATCCAAAACGAACTTTTTAGTGGAAATTTGCAAACCATAGGGGGGGCATGGCCAATGCCAGCCCCCTTGGCTACGCCACTGCATATAGCCCATATCTGGTGGAAAAGGCGGTCTTGGGAATATCGCAAGGTAGGATTTTAATTTGATGATATCCTGACCTAAGGTCGATCTTGGAAAAGAATTTGGCTCCAACTAGCTGATCAAATAAAACATCGATGTGGGGTAGGGGATATTTGTTTTTGATGGTCACCGCATTGAGAGGTCGATAGTCCACACATAACCTCAAGCTACCATCTTTCTTCTTGACGAAAAGACCAGAACATCCCCAAGGTGAAGAACTTGGGCGAATTGAACCCTTGTCGAACAACTCCTGAAGTTGGGATTTTAACTTAGCTAGTTCCTTGGGTGGCATATGGTAAGCTTTTTTTGAAATAGGTGCTGTACCGGGCTGGAGTTCAATGACAAACTCAATGTCCCGATCCGGTGTCATACCAGGTAGGTCATCAAGAAAGACATCGGGATACTCACAAACTACTGGAATGTTTTCCAAGTGCGAAGTTATGGTGACAAAAGCACTAGGATTCATGGGTTCACTCGAGGGTAAGTAGAGTGTGGAAGCCCCAACAATCGGTGAATTAATTTATATCCTTCTTTCAGCGATATCCAAAGTCACTTTTTGCTGGGTCATCCAATCCATACCTAGAATGACATCTACCCCATCTAATCCCAAGGATATAAGATTGGGAAACATAACCTTGCTACCTAGTTTCAGCGGTACCCCGACGCTAATAGTGTTGGAAGGAACATTTCCTCTCGGGGTAGCAATCTTATAGATATCCCGGGGTAGTTTTAGCAGCTTTGGCCTTTCACTACGCCAAAACGTCAGTGTACTTTGCATTCTTTGAAGTGCCCTCTGTTGTAACAACAATCTTGCATGCTTTACACTTCTTAGATGTCTCCGCCGGCTCAGACCCAATGTTGCCGGGGGGTTGCATTTTCTTGCCTGGGGCTGCAGGTTTCAGCCGCGGAGGGCACTAGACTTTCATCTCCTCCAGAACACGATTAACCCAGCCTTCGTGTTTCAAAATATTTTGAGCACACTCCTCTTTCTAAGTGTAGTTGCCGATCATCTGAATCACTTTCCTCTCAACTTCAGCTAAAATTTCTTCGTCAGTTCTCCCCTCAGGACGCGTGACATTGAATTTGGCGCTGTGGGTCTCGAAGTCCAATCCAGGTAGTTTCTTCATCCTGAAAGCCCATGAACCCCATCGAGGCTTGCAGGGCCAAATATCAACAGCCGCAAATTCTTCAAGAGAATCTTGTGTAGTAATCACATGAGTGTCCTGGAAGAACGCACTATTGCTGGAGGAGCCGCGGCTTGCCTTCGTAACCTCCGGTGCTAACTCAACATCCAAATCAACCATACGACTGGCCTGATCGTAGGTTATTACCTCCTTATGCTTTGCATTCATGCCATCTATAGGAATGGTGGCATAAAACTAGTAGGAATGCCAATGATTGGCCCACTTGTTCTTGTATGCAGGGGCTAGCTCTACCGGTGCCTGGTTCTTGTTGACCCGTCGAGTTTGGAAAGTATAACAACCATATTGAGCCTCTTTGTCCTCATCATCAATGGTGACAAACCTTTTGGCCCAATGAATCTCGAAATGACAAATGATGGTGTCCATGTCATTGTCACCAACAAAGGTCCGACAAGCCCACAAAAACTTCAAATCTGAGGGATCGAGTTAGGTGCCAATTGATGAATCTGAACTATAAGAAGCCAAGATTTCAACAAATCTTTTTGACACCGGCAATCATAGGCCCACTATGAAGAAGTCCCGAAACACGACGCTCTCATTTTTCCTGGGTTTCGGCGTAGTTTCCCTACCAGGCAGTCGACAGCTGCCAGGTTCAAAGCAACCTTTCAAAGCCATGGCATCCAAATCAGCCTAGGTCATCAAGGACCGACCTAGAAAACAAGTGCTCAGTTTAACCAAATCTTGAGGGCCGACATTCACTCCTGCCAAGTTTTCTCCTGATTCTTCAGCAGCCGCCGCGCCACTCCCTTCACAAATTTCACCCTCCTCAACGCCAGCAACGCATTTTTTGGCATATGTGTCGCTCAACATTATTTCCACATCACCCCCACTATTGGAATCACTATGTTCATCGCAAGTAGAGTGGATGATGAACTGCCGTTCTCACGAAAGCTAGCTATTCCATCCAAGCCAGAAATCTTACCAGATTTCGAGCTGGATGACGCCGAGGAAGATGCGGCGGTAGCCTCTGCGGCCTCTGGGGAAGCAGGTCGATCCTCGTGATTTGATGGGGAGCCTTCGCCTTCCTTTGCTTTTGCAGTGTGCCTAACATGAGCCATGCGTCTATAAAGTCCCCATCTCAAAATATACCACAACGAGGGATAGATGATAAAAGAAACTACCCATCGGAGATAGGAACTAACCTTCAAAGATGGTCAGCTTCCGTGGAGCGTGGCTTGTAGGAAACGAAGCCCAATAACCCACTCGCAAAATCTAAAGTAAGAGGGGGTGGTGAAAGTGACAACAGTAAGAATGTGCAGTCGACCCCCCTATTTTTAGGAAGTAAACCGCAATGGTCAAAATTTTGAACCTAACGGCTAACAAGCGGGGGCATTTTGGTAACTTGCGCGGTTGTCTCGGGATTCGACGCCGTGGAAGATGTTTTCTTTTGCCTCGATTCTTGAATCTTAAGTTTCGATGGCTCAGGTTTGTGGTCTCGCAAACATTTCTCCACCGAGGGGCTTCTGTTGGGGGATTCGAAATCAAGATTGACAAAGTCAACATTTTGGAATCATCGAAGCGCGCTCATCCAATCTGATGGTTTCAATAGTACAAATGACAAAATCCTCGTAGTCAATCGGTTTGTATTTTCCTTTAGCCCATGTGCTTTCGATGGGCACCTTTCGTCGCTCGAAACCTATAGTGATGTGGGAAGTGCCAATCTCTAAATGTGCTCCTTCTTTGCATCAGCTTTCGCATCGCATCCTTCGTCGTCCGAAAAGACCCAGCTCAAGGTGAAGGGTTCGATTCCCCAGGTTTCAAACTTAACGTTATCAGCTTTTCACAAGACGAAACCCCAGAGCCGAATCTTTTATATCCAATGAATACTAGTCTATATTCTGCCCGGGGGTTTCGTCGCTTCTAACGATTTATCTGTTCGCTTTTTGGCTTTGCATATGGTGTAGGGGAACAAGGAGTCACTAGGTGAAAGGGACATCTCCAAAGATTGACGGTCTTCACCCGACAGGCGCACGTGCTGATGCTGGAAAAGCGATGTGATGTGCGGCGTGACGTTAGGGAGCGCCGATTACACGAAGACCTAATGGAGATTTCCCAAAATTAGCCTAGTACATCCTTGTTTGATCCGTTTTACACAGGGGCAATTTCAATATGTAAAAAGTCCGTTTGTCTCCCTATAAAAGGATGCCGACCGACACTTGTAAAGGGGATCAACTTTTGAGAATTACACTATTGAGAAATAGCGTTTTGTCTTCCTGTAGCATTCGTTTGAGTTTGTATGCTTGAGCCCTTTCGTTACACGGGGTTCCGAAGACCATTATTTCAGATAGAGGCCCTCAATTTATAGCTCGTTTTTGGGAACAACTATATGAGTCTTTGGGAACGAAGTTGATCTGTAGTTCGGCCTATCATCCTCAGACAGATGGACAAACAGAAAGAGTCAATCAAATTGTGGAGGATATGCTAAAATCTTGCATCATTCATTTCGATAAGAGTTGGGACCAATCTTTGGCCTTAGCGGAGTTTTCTTATAACAATAGCTACCAGGCTAGCTTAAAGATGGCACCATTCGAAGCCCTCTATGGACGGAGGTGTCGAACTCCTCTAAACTAGTCTCAGGCAGGAGAGCAGAAGCTCTTTGGCCCAGCCTTGGTGGAGGAGGCAGAGGAAAAAGTGAAGGATATACGGGAAAATCTTAGGGCCGCACAAATGAGGCAAAAGAGTTATCATGGTGAAGGAAAGGCACGGAGAGAATATCAAGTTGGCGAACGGGTATATTTGAAAGTTTCACCAACCAAGGGTGTATAAATATTTAGAGTAAAAGGGAAATTATCCCCACGCTACATTGGTCCATATGTGATTACTGAAATATGTGGACCGGTCACTTATCGTATCTGGCTTCCGGATCGGCTCTCGGCTGTCCATGACGTCTTCCATGTATCTCAACTAAGAACGTGTGTCCACGAGCCGGAAACTGAAACCGTCGAAGGAGCAAATGCATGGATCGAACCTGATCTTTCTCTAGTAGAGCACCCCATGCGGGTACTGGATCGCAAGGAGAGGAAACAGGAATTTTCATACACACCACCTCACCGAGAGTGGGGTTAGGGCTGAGTTGAGCTTGGCAAGTGCGGAACCATACCTACCAGCAGGATAGAGGGTATCAGTGGGGGAGAGGTGGGAGTGAGACCACCTTCTCTCAGTGCGTCTCCCGTGTGGCCACACAGGGGCATTTCACAGTTCCGGTGCAATTCCTTCTGCGAAGGGGATCGCTTTGAGGGCCGGATGCAGGATGGACCGTAACTACCGAGAGTTCGCACGGTAGGGTGGGCTTGGTTGGCTGATCACCGCCTGGTGCCAACCCGAGTTGGGTACAGGTGTACACACTCTGTAGAGTTTAGATCTATATGTATAGCTGCGTCCTCGGTCATGGACATGCCCAGTGGATTGTTGGTTCTCATGTTTTGGGATTTCTACATACCTCCCCTGTAGTTGGGAGTGTGGTGAGCCATGGTTGCAATTGGGGAGAGGAGAGTTGCTCCCTCTACCTCACGGATCTGATTGCAATCATTGAGGTGCGAGTAGAGGAAGTTCTCGCATCGACCCTAGATGGAGGTAGGATGTGGAGACGGGGCCCTGGGGTACCAGGTGCTCCCGAGTTGTGATGAGAGTATGGATTGAGACTTATATGGAGATGTTTCTTTTTATGCTTTCCTGCTGCTACATAGGAAACCCGAGCTTCTACCTTGTCTCTTTTCGTACCCTTTAGAAGTTAGGCCACTTAAAGCTGCATACAGTTGGTGACATGGACCTATCCCACTCCTTGGGGATAGACTTTGGGTGTGTAGGGTATGAGTCCGACTTCGACAACAACACCGATGGGTGGTACGACAGAGGGATGCGTCGCTTCGCTCAAGGATGCCTATGGGCATGAAGAACAAAAGATGAAGACCCTGCTGAGATGCTAGCTAATGTTGCATAGAGTTTCACTTTGATTCAGACAAGAGGCTTGTAATGTTGTACTCCAGTATGGGCATGTAATAAATTATGTACTACTATTTGAATGATGCAATGTATGGATTTTTTACCTTCTGTGATGCGTTCTGTATGCGATAGCCACTGATCCAGGGACTATCACAAAGGTACAGGGACTCGGGTCTCCTCACTTTACAGTCTAACCTGGTGTGTGATGCAACGCAACTAGTGCATCGGGCTTTCCATAATCCAATCCTCGCCTGGGCCGGACTCATCATTGGATGTGGTAGCCGTTTCTCAGGCTCCCTCTCCGGAATGGAACCCTAATTCTCCATCACCCGTCACCACCATGGTAGGCCCCTATCCTACCATCAAAAGTTGATAGGGTAGATGTCGGGGTTCTCTACCGCCGGATAGTAAATTTGTATCGATCCTGTGTCGGGCTCGGATGGTTAGCCAAGAGACAACGGGATTTATACTTGTTCGGGCCTCCGAGGAGTAATACCCTACGTCAAGTGTCGAGCTGCCATTTTCCTGTGCTAGGTTTGTTTGTAGTAGGGGTTACAAACTGGTCGGGAGAGGGTGTCGAGCCCAAGTACCTTAGTACGAGTGTTCGGTTCGTCAGCCCTTGTGACGATTTCCCTCCTCTTCCTTTTATAGACACAAGGGGGTGAAAGGACCTTGTGATGCCTAGAGGGGGGGGGGTCAATAGGATCACTTCAAATTTTTGAAACAAATGCATGAAGGACCGATTAGGCGACCAGAGAGGGGGGGGGGAGTGAATGGGAGCCGATAAAAAATCTTCTCAAGAACTTGTCCTATGCCCCCAAATCACTTCCGAAGAATCTCGCACACACTTGCCAAGATCACGTAGTCACAACAGACCTACTGACCCTAGGAACAAGTTAGATCAAGCCTAAGAACAAAACGGAAGCAAGCGTCAAACGAACCGAGAGAAAAAGCTAGCTCAAGGCAAACTGCAGCAGAAATTGTCGGTACTACCGACCCCAGGTCGGTACTACCGATATGGGCTTACTGGCACCTAAAAACCATGTTATCGGTACTACCGGCACTGGGTCGGTACTTCCGACTATCGGTACTACCGACCTTGTGTCGGTACTACCGATAAGGACTCTCTGGCAGCTGAAAATCAGGTCATCGGTACTACCTGCACTGTGTCGGTAGTACCGCCCCCCTTAAAAATCAGCCCGCGAAACAGCCCCAAACTTTCGATCGACGGAACTCCCAAACCACTTGGAGTCTTGAGACGAAATTTTGGGGAGATGATGAACACCCCAAGGAGAGGTTATGCCCCAAAAATTATGGTCTCAAACTCCCTACAACTCCCGGAATCGCAAATCCTTGCCAAGAACACAAAGACCTAGGGTTCATCCAAAAGTCAACGAATCGAAGGCCAAATCCGGCGTTTGAGGGGTCAAGATCATTCACAAAGATGCACTAGACATCCATCCATGTTTCCCTCAAAGAAATCCGGGGAGAAACCCACTCAAAACCGCGGAATCACACCGGGAACAAAGGCACGAAAACAAGCACGAAAATAGCACAAAAAGAGCTCCGAAAAAGCAATAAAAGAAATTCGGGAATAGAAAGATTGGCACAAGATTTAGAGGATGAAATCACTATGAATATCTTGTCCAATCGATTACAAGCCACTCCTAGAAATCAAATCTAAGATGGCAAAAAGCTCCAATCAAAGAGCCACTCTCCCCTCTCTCCCTCTCTCCCAAAGCACTCCAAAATGAAAGAGTACCGCGACCTCTAGCCCAAGAGTTGGCTGAAAATTCAGCCCCCTCCTCCTATATATAGGCCCTCCGGAAAAGACCGAAGTGCCCCTACACTAGGAGTACAACACAAGCCCTCACGGGGGCATTTTGGTCAACACATGAAGTTCACCGTCGGACGGCCGCACATCCATCAGGCCTTCACGTCCTCCCGACGCAAGCACCTCGATCATGCCGCGTGTCGCCCGCCTCGAAGCTTCCCGACGCACCCGGATACCGTCTCCGTCACGCCAGGCCCTCGAGCTCGGTTTTGAGGCCCAAACCGAGAAACCCTCCTCCGATGGTTTTGTGGCCAAACCACCAAACCCCGCGTACACGTCCCGGCCTCACCACGCCAAGCGTCGAGCCCGCCAAGCCTTTCACCTCCGGCGCCCGGACGGTCTACTCAGTCTTGCCTCGTTCCTTGACTTGGCCACCACCGATGCACCGGCTCCATGTCCACGACTTCGTCTTGCTCTTCTTGCACCATGCGGCTCGCACTTGATCCCGTCGGCCACCGGGTCCCTCGAACCAAGCCTACTTGTCTCTCCACTCCTCGGAGGCCCCGCAAGGCTAAGACCTTTCGCGCTCGTTCTTCACCCGCACCAACGCAAACCAAGCCGCAACCAACACCTCGCAATACTAGGCCAAGAGTCGGTCCACACAACGTTGCCAACCACTCCTCACGAGTGCATTGACAACACACCACATAAACAATAAGGTAAATACACAAAATAAAACACACACAACACAACTCAACACTACACACACAAAGCTTCAAACCATCCGGTCAATCACTCATCACACACGAACCAAGGTACTTCTCAACTTGGTTCCTCAATCTCCCCCTTGATGAGTGCATTGACAAAAGAAGGTCAAAAAGCAAATAAGAACTCATTCAAGCGCCACAAAGCCTATAAAAAGCAAACAAAGCGCCACTTGAAGTGAGAAGGGATAAAAGCATGCTCCGACAAATTCCTCTCGAAACCAAAGCAAGCATAAAGGCTAAGCGCAATCAAAGAGACACACTACCAACATGCAATCCCTATAAGCCATCAAACCAAAATGCTCAACACAAAGTGCCATAAACCTCTTACCAAAACACTTGTCAACCGCTCATCACCATCAAATCAAGGTTCATATCAACTTGATTTTCCAAATTTCTCCCCCTTGAGGAGCGGATTGACAACAAGTGAGCACAAAGAAATGGTTTGAGAGGGCAAAGACCGAACACCTCATCCAAGTGAAAGAAAACCACACAGGAGCAAAGAACAAGGTCACTTGGCATGAGAGAAACCACAAATGCCAACTCAATGTCTCGGTCCCCAAAGACATGGGCAACGGCTCGACACAACCGAGACAAGACAAGAATGCATGATCCCTCAAGAAGAGGCACAAAGGGCTCAACACCGATCATGGAATAATCGAAAACATAAGTCAACCGCCGGCTCCTCAAGAAGAGGCAAAGGGGCTCAACACCACCGGCACAAGAGCACAAAAATCACAAGCTCCCCCTAAACACATGAACTAGGACCAAAGAGCATACAAAGCTCACCCTAAACTCATGAGATAGAGAAAAGAGCACACCAAGCTCACAAGCTCCCCCTAAACACATGCACTAGGGACAAAGTGCATACAAAGCTCACCCTAAACACACGTGATAGAGTGAAAAGCAACAACCAAAGCACAACTCAAGCAAACAAAGGAGACTCACCAAAGCTCCCCCTACACAAATGTAGGCTCCCCCTGAACAAGTGAAGCAAACTCCCAAATTTTAAATGCGGTTTTCTGAATTTTTCATTAAGCTCACCTCTTCTCCCCCTTGTTGACAAGTATGAATCAAGGTGAAAATGCAGAAATGCAAAACAAAGCATATAAACATCTACATGAGCTTCTCAAATAGGCCAAATTTAGTGACAAAGGCTAGAAATGAGACAAAAAGCACATATATGGATCATAACAAAGTCAAAGCATTGCCACAAGTAATATATGGAAATATAGGCATGTGACAAAGCAAATTTTCAGATTTGAGTAATTATATCAAAAGATGGCTCACTTCAAATGTAAAAGCCTATCCATGTCACACTTGAGCCACAAACATGCATACCATTCAAAGATCATACAAGGATATCCAATTCTCAGCAAAAGATCATGGCAAACACCCATAAAGCAAAGAATGTCATGTCAAAGCTCATGAGCCATGTGTCCACTTCGGGGAGACTTCTCCACTGGTGAACATCATGCAACATGTTTTGCACCCATATGTGAAAGATAAGACATTTTAAGCATAAACATGATGGAGAGAGCATTTTTCAAGCATACACACTTCTTTTCAAGATTAAATCATTTCATGGTACATGAAGTGCCTTTGCAGCAAAAAGAAGCTTATGCTCCTCCATGAATGCAACATAGGCTAAACATTCACAATGATATCGGCCTTTGGCCCAAATGCAAGAAAGAGACATCCAAGCACAATCTAAGCATGAAAGGCATATTTAGACCAAAAAGTGACATGGATATACTACTACACATGAGTGGAGCACATTTCATCAAATTTAGTCAAGATTAGCATTTGATTCAAAAAGGCTATCTCACAACACATATATCTCAAATATTCCAAGAGCATAGCCTCACATAGCTATTTCTCCACACACATGACCAATATCTCACAAGTAGCCAAAGAAACTCAAATGAGGCATATGGAAGAAGCTCATCATCCTAAAATGCAATATGATACAAATGCAACATAGGTAGATATGTACATCAAAAGGAACATGATATATGACAGGATGCGAGACACAAAAGTCAAACCTACCAAAGTCTATACATCATGATATATGATACAAATGCAATGCAGAATGCATAGGGAGACAAGGAACTTGACTTAACACCAATAAAGCTCACGAGGGAACACACCAACCAAGAATCGCTCCAAGCGAGAGAAGAGCCACCAAAGGTCCCAATTGAGTACCATAGAAAAAGTACCAATTGCAAAACCGCAAAGATCCCCATTGAATACCATAGAAGGAATATCAATTGGAGGATCACAAAGACTGCCCAAAAAGCCACAACCCTTCTTGGAATCAAATTCCCTATCAAAAGAAGCCAAGCTCCCCCTCAACCAAGGGCAACTAACAAAGCAAAAGCTAGGAAAAGGAAGAGCAAGGAAAAACTCTAAAACCAACCGAAAAGAGGAACAACAACACAACTCGAAGACGAGGCAAGCCCAAAACTCGAAGGAAAGCTCACAACATGCTACACAATGCATTGATAATATCAATTAACATAAATAGAGCATTGTAACATGATTCCACAAATATGAATAAGCATGGGCAAGCAAGTATGTCAACAAGGTACAACAATAAACCAAAATGATACCAAAGAGTAACATGCCAAACAATATACAAGAACTAAACAAAGGCATGATACAAGATCACATGGATCATCCACCAACATATATTACAAAGCTAGCATGACAAGATATACATGGGGGGACAAACATGCTAACAGGAAAGGTACCATCGAGCTAGACAAACATGATATGAATGAACAACATGACATATCCAAGCAATCAACCATAAAGCATGACATGATGTTCATAAATAACATCCACCATAAAATCATACAAAGATAGCAATATAGATACTCAAGATCACAAAGCTATCATGAACAAGGTGGCTAGCCTACCATGGTTTTCACACAAGCAAGACACAAGTATATACAAGAGAGTACAAGGGGAAAAGAAAACTCACTATACATGTGTACAAAGGCTTTCAAGAGCCATCCAAAACGGTGTGGAGAACCATCATGTCTCCATTGAGCTCATGTTCTCCAACCGCGTCTCCATACCTACACACAAGGAGACAAGAAAGACCGAGCCTTGGATCCCAAAGGGTTAGCAAGCACGTACTTGGGAATCCAAGATTTGGTCACACGGGTAAGTGGTGCACACAAACTATCATGTGGGTTAGCATGATGCAAATGCCGGTTGAAATGAAAAGTCTTTCGAACACCCTTGGAACCATGCCTCAAAGAAGTCACTCGCGAGGAAAGTCGAGTGCTACCACAAGCAAAAAGGCAAAGATCCTTCGGGGTCGTAGGAGAAGAACCAACACAAGCACCACGGGAAGCATGTCGCGGACCAACACAAGAAACACTAGAAGCATGTCCACGAGCATGGTCTAACTTACTAGAAAGAGTGTCATAAAACCCGTCCACAAATCGCACCTTCTTAGGCTCACAAGTGTTCATGCCATGAGAAGGGCTATGAACAACCAAAGGCCTAGAGGCACCTCCTCGCCGTATTCTCCTTGCCCGGCGGTAGCAAAAGCTCTCTTGATGCCCATCCTTCCCACAGTGAGAGCAATGGTACAAAGGCCTATCGAGAGGCACGGTCTGAGTAGATGAATTACCATTCTCTTGTAAGTGGGAAGTCCCTTGGGACTTAGAGCATGAAGCATCAACCGCAACATCCAACTTGGTGTCCACATTAGAATCACACGTGCCATGAGAAAGACTACGTGGCTTCTTAAAAGCTTTAGCACGCACACGTCGCTCGTGCTTGACACGGCGAAAGCAAAACTCAACGGTATGCCCATCCTTCTTGCAAAAGGTGCATTGGAACCTCGGCTTGGGAGTATGAGTTCCAAATATGTGGGAGGCACCCTTTCCATTCAAATCACCTTGGGAAACACCGGAAGAAGCAACAAGCTTAGGAGTAGCTATGGGAGAGCTATCCAAGGCACTAGCACACTTACCACCATCCAAAGACTCACACTTAAGAGAAGAAGTCGACTCCGGTTTAGAAGAAGCAAATTTAGAAGTATCAACACCGGAGTGACAAGAGAAGCGAGACTCCAAACCCTTGGCACAAAGACTCTTGCACCTTGTGCGCAAAACCTCATTTTGAGACTTGAGGCGCTCACAAGTACCACATGTCATATTTCTCAAGTTATTGATTTCTTCTTCAATGCATTTAGCATATGTGGTACGCAAGAGTTCATTTTCTTTCTCAAGGTTGGCACTCATCTCATCATGCTCAACCAACTTAGCGCTCATATCCTCGCGCATCTTTTTCAAAGCCAAAACTTCACTTTCCAAATCAATGCATGAGGTGCAAACGAAATCACATGAACAAGCAACATCATTTACATCTCGCAAAGCACTATCATCATTGCAAGAAGTATGGCAAGCATCCTCAACCAGCAACAAAGAGCACTTGCTACAAGGCATGGATTTTATATCACAAATTTCAGCCCTAGCATGCTCAAGATCATCTACACATGTGGTGTGAGTCAATTTTAATTCATTAATTTCAGCATGCAAAGACTCACAAGAAACACATGGTAAAGAAGCACTTGTCTCTAACAAAGCAATCTTACTCCTAGCCATATCAAGCTCATCATTCAAAACACCACAAGATTTGCAAGGCATAGAAGCATTGGATTTCAACAAGTCAATTTCAGATTGCAAGTTAGCAAGAGATGATCTCAATTCATCATTCTCAAAATCAAGATTGTCGCATGCTCTTCTAAAAGCTTCAACATGCATTTTGCGCCAACTAACTTCATATTTTAATTTCTCATTTTCAGCACACAAGGCATCGCAAGATTTGCAAGGCAAAGAAGCTTTGAAATTTAACACCTTGATTTCAGATTTCAAGCATGCAATGGAAGCAATCAAAGCATCATTTTCAGCATGCATGGTGTTACAAGAAGTGCAAGAATTCAAAGCACGAGACCTCCAATGAGCCATACCACATTTCAACCTAGTAAGAGAGCATTTAATCTTCTCATTCTTCCTACGCAAGGCATCGCACAAATCTATGTTTCTTCTATGCAAGTCTCCACAATCACGCTCACAAACATCCAACCTATTGCATAGGATCAAGATAGCTTTGGCAAGTGTACCTTGGTTCATGCCTCCTAGCTTGTGGTAGAGCTTGCCTTTCTTGATGTCACCATCTCGATAGTCCTCGATGAGAGATATCATCTCCTCCACTTCGGCTTCCGCCTCAACCTCCATACTCCTCCTGCTCAAAGAACCACAAGGAGAAGAACTTGGTGCCATAAACAAAGTACCGGTTAGGATTAGCCGAAACCAAGCTCAAGGAACAAGCAACGATGCAAAGAAAGCGCTCAAAAAGCCTCAATTCTCTAACAACCACTGACGAGTTCAATAGCAAAGGATCTTATCTTTTTCCCAAAATTTTACCACTGAACAAGGAGCACCAAAGATAGAGGCACAAAAAATTTCAGCTCAAGATAAGGTGAAATGAAGCCTAGAGAAAATCCGAAGAAACAAGACGGAGCCGCAAGAGACATAAATGAGGATTTTTCAATTATCTTGTTGATTTTTTCTGAATTTTTGAAGACCCCAAAATGATCTTTAGATTATTTTGGATCACCTACAAATGGAGTCACGAAACCGCTGTAAAAATTTGAGCCAAAACGGAGCACCGAGCGAAAAGTTATGCCCGTTTTTGCGAAGGTACCTCAAGTTATGGTTTTCCAAGGGCACAACTCCAAATCGTCGGACTCAAAACGTGCAAACCAAGGTCGCAAGCAAAAGCACCTCTTTCCTCTAGTCACCCTATGGATTCAAGACTTGTTAGAGCCAAAAGAATCCACAACCGGCTCTGATACCAATTGAAGGACCGATTAGGCGACCAGAGAGGGGGGGAGTGAATGGGAGCCGATAAAAAATCTTCTCAAGAACTTGTCCTATGCCCCCAAATCACTTCCGAAGAATCTCGCACACACTTGCCAAGATCACGTAGTCACAACGGACCTACTGACCCTAGGAACAAGTTAGATCAAGCCTAAGAACAAAACGGAAGCAAGCGTCAAACGAACCGAGAGAAAAAGCTAGCTCGAGGCAAACTGCAGCAGAAATTGTCGGTACTACCGACCCCAGGTCGGTACTACCGATATGGGCTTACTGGCACCTAAAAACCATGTTATCGGTACTACCGGCACTGGGTCGGTACTTCCGACTATCGGTACTACCGACCTTGTGTCGGTACTACCGATAAGGACTCTCTGGCAGCTGAAAATCAGGTCATCGGTACTACCTGCACTGTGTCGGTAGTACCGCCCCCCCTTAAAAATCAGCCCGCGAAACAGCCCCAAACTTTCGATCGACGGAACTCCCAAACCACTTGGAGTCTTGAGACGAAATTTTGGGGAGATGATGAACACCCCAAGGAGAGGTTATGCCCCAAAAATTATGGTCTCAAACTCCCTACAACTCCCGGAATCGCAAATCCTTGCCAAGAACACAAAGACCTAGGGTTCATCCAAAAGTCAACGAATCGAAGGCCAAATCCGGCGTTTGAGGGGTCAAGATCATTCACAAAGATGCACTAGACATCCATCCATGTTTCCCTCAAAGAAATCCGGGGAGAAACCCACTCAAAACCGCGGAATCACACCGGGAACAAAGGCACGAAAACAAGCACGAAAATAGCACAAAAAGAGCTCCGAAAAAGCAATAAAAGAAATTCGGGAATAGAAAGATTGGCACAAGATTTAGAGGATGAAATCACTATGAATATCTTGTCCAATCGATTACAAGCCACTCCTAGAAATCAAATCTAAGATGGCAAAAAGCTCCAATCAAAGAGCCACTCTCCCCTCTCTCCCTCTCTCCCAAAGCACTCCAAAATGAAAGAGTACCGCAGCCTCTAGCCCAAGAGTTGGCTGAAAATTCAGCCCCCTCCTCCTATATATAGGCCCTCCGGAAAAGACCGAAGTGCCCCTACACTAGGAGTACAACACAAGCCCTCACGGGGGCATTTTGGTCAACACATGAAGTTCACCGTCGGACGGCCGCACATCCATCGAGCCTTCACGTCCTCCCGACGCAAGCACCTCGATCATGCCGCGTGTCGCCCGCCTCGAAGCTTCCCGACGCACCGGATACCGTCTCCGTCACGCCGGGCCCTCGGGCTCGGTTTTGAGGCCCAAACCGAGAAACCCTCCTCCGATGGTTTTGTGGCCAAACCACCAAACCCCGTGTACACGTCCCGGCCTCACCACGCCAAGCGTCGAGCCCGCCAAGCCTTTCACCTCCGGCGCCGGACGGTCTACTCGCTCTTGCCTCGTTCCTTGACTTGGCCACCACCGATGCACCGGCTCCATGTCCACGACTTCGTCTTGCTCTTCTTGCACCATGCGGCTCGCACTTGATCCCGTCGGCCACCGGGTCCCTCGAACCAAGCCTACTTGTCTCTCCACTCCTCGGAGGCCCCGCAAGGCTAAGACCTTTCGCGCCTCGTTCTTCACCCGCACCAACGCAAACCAAGCCGCAACCAACACCTGCAATACTAGGCCAAGAGTCAGTCCACACAACGTTGTCAACCACTCCTCACGAGTGCATTGACAACACACCACATAAACAATAAGGTAAATACACAAAATAAAACACACACAACACAACTCAACACTACACACACAAAGCTTCAAACCATCCGGTCAATCACTCATCACACACGAACCAAGGTACTTCTCAACTTGGTTCCTCAATGCAGCGGTTAAAACACCTGTCAGTACTACCGACGTGGTGCCAGAACTACCGAGGGGCTTGGTACTTCCGGTGCCAGGTCGGTACTACCGACAAGGCAGAGTTGACTTAAAACGAAATTTGAATTCTACAATAGTTCTAGCAATTCTATTTGAATCAAAGTCTTAGTTTAGAAGCTAAGAACCACCTGCAACCAAAGAGATGATGAGTTGGAACACAACCAATTTATAGATCGGGATAAAACAAGTTCTAGGGTTAGTGAGAGACAAAAAATTCAAGCAAGCAAAGGGAGACACAAAGATTTAATCCGAAGCTCACACCCACAAAGGATGCTACATCGCCGTTGAGGATCCCACAAAGGGAGGGCTATCACCAAGAGCCTCTTTTCCTCTTCCAACCCCCATGAAGGAAGATTGGTGCTCACTAAGAATTCTCCACCAAGGAGAGGGTAATACAAATGATTCCCGGGTGGACCAGACCAAGAGGGCACTCAACAGGCGACGCCTAATCATCTAGAAGCAAGCTTCAAGAGTAACAAATGCGAATCAAGACCCGGAGATGCTTCAAGTGCTCTTGAGATGGGGAGATTCGAAGGGGCTCTCAAAGCTTCTCTAATTCTCACTAGAATCACTTATCCACTCAAGCTCTAGCTCAAAGGAATCAAAGATTGGCTCTAGAGGAGAGGGGATAGGTGGAGTGAATGCTCAAGTGAGTGTTTGTCTCGTGGTTGGTCAGCAATGAGTGAGGAGGGAGAAGGGGGGCTTTTATAATAAGGCTGAAAACTAGCTGTTACTGTGCTGAATCGAGTACCCTTGGTACTTCCAACACGGTGTCGGTACTACCGAGGGGTTTTCTAGAAACTCAACAGTGGAAGCTTATCAGTAGTTCCGACCCTGGGTCGGTGTTGACAGATAAAAGACGTATCCACCTACGATCCGCAAGCGTACGGACCTACACCTTTTTCACCACGGGATTCCCAAGGTTCTTGTCGATCTGCGGAGCAAGGGGATTACATGTGTTTGATCTACCTCTACTCACTAGCTACTCAAACCCTAACTATGATTAAACTAGAAAATGACTAAACTACACTAGAGAGAACGATTAAGCTATCAAGAGAGGAGACACTCGCCCATGGGTCTACGATACTAGAACATGCAATCGCTTTAAACAGGAAAACCAATATAATCTATCGGGGGTTGTGACCACGCTTTCGCCCTTTCCCTCCCCCCGTACTATCACTATGCGGAGGTATTCGTGACTAGACCTATGATGGACACGGCGTATTGAATGGATCCAAGGGAGCATTGGAGATCTAATCCCTTTACGGCATGGTAGCTAACCTTAAGCAATAAAGTATATTCAACACATGATGATAGATAGACGTTCCAACAAAGTACGATTACATCTCAAGATTGATTACAACCCATGGACGAATAAGGAGATTACCCCATCAAGGTGCTAGACATAGCACTGTTGATCATGGTCACCCTTCCGACGGTGTCTTCCTTCTTCTCCACTTGTGGGTGCTTCCTTCGAGGTGGTCGATCCCCCTCCGGAGATCTCCCTCCTCTCCCTCTAGCTTGTGGATGGCCTCCTGGTGTGAATAGCTCTCCCCTCTGCGAATGGGGGCGCCTCAAGGACTTTAGGGTTGAAAATCCTTGAGGTGCAAGGATGGGGGGTAGAACCGACGTCGGGAGTGGGCTGGGCCGGCCGGCCTGGGCCGACGGGCCCAGGTCCACCTTGGCCCGGTTCGGTCGCCCCTTCGCTCCCATGGTTCCTCATGCATTTATGCACTTTTCCCCTTCCACTTGCATGATTTTGACGATGTCATCCTCGCGTCCAAGATGGAGGTTCTCCGTGCATGAAGTTCGGTCTTTTACTCTTCAATCCCCAGGGGTGTTCCTTCGTAACACTTCGGTCCTTGCCACCATTAGAAGTGATTTCCTCAGGCTCATGAACACGAACAAGACTTCATAAATGCTCCTTTGAACTTGTTGTGAATCCGTCCTTTATGTCCATGTTTTCATGCATAAACACAACACTTCCAAATGCATGCACATAGATGAACTTGTGAAGGACCGAAACGGCGAACCAGAGAGGTTGGGGGGGGAGTGAATGGGAGCCGATAAAAATTCTATTCAAGAATTCGGCCTATGAACCCGATTTCACTCTTGCCAAGTTCACGCAGCCACTGAAGTGCTACTGAACCTAGGAGCAAGACCCAACCAACAGCCACAACACACACGCAGCGGAAACACACACCACACGGCTGCTGGAAGCCCAAACCAGTCAGGCCGGTTTCTGAAACCGGTCAGAACGCTTCTGTTGGACTTAGTCTCACGCAGGCAGGGGAAACTGGTCAGACTGGTTTGGCAAACCGGTCAGACCGACTTTGTCCAGAAACTCCCCAAAGACCCAAAACACCTCAAGAGCCTTTCCACATCTGAACAAAAGAAGCCATGGCGCAACAGAGACTTCCTTGCTCAAAAACCCTTCTCGACAGCCCACAGGGTGAAACCGGTCAGACGGGTTTGGGAAACTGGTCAGGCCGGCTTTTGCGAGCATAGTTGGGAAGAACACAACCCGCAGGAAAAACTCAACCCTGCCACCAATCGATCATCTGATTCGTTCCACGGATCAAAGTGAGACTTTGGGGATAGTTGGGGTACCTCGTGGGCTACCCTTGGCTAGAAGCTCGGTCCCCAAAACCCACTCAATCAAGAGGAATCGAAAGTCAACCCTCAAGAACACCTCTAACCCTAGAACTCCGAAAACACCAAAATCGAGCCCCTTAACTCGCGGATTTGGGAGGGGAATCAAAGGCAAAAGAACCACGAAGGGTTCACACGAATTTCCCGCATCAAATCCATAAGAGCAAGGTCCCGAAAACACACCGAGAAAACCACCAAGAGAGGGCTCCGAAAATCACCACCAAGAACAACCGGGAACAACAAAACAAAGCCTTGAGGAACCACGCCGAATCATCTATACATACCAAGGAGGTTCATACAAGGTCTAGCTTGCCGCCTGATCATCCAACCCTCTCACAAGATATCACCATGAAGCTCTCAAGCTAGTCCTATAGAAATCCTAAGAAAATAAGAAGGGAAAATAGGAAGGGAAAATAGGAAAACAAATGAGCTAGGGTTCCAAGAGATTGCTGCCATCATCTCACCCCTTGGGTTATATGGAGGCAAGCCGAAAGACTAAAATACCCCTAAATACTAAACTAGGATACACGCCTACCAAGGGCACTTTGGGAATTTGTATTTGTAGCACCATCGGACGGATGCCCAGCGACCGCACTTCGTGTAGCCTCGACGCTAGCCTTGCGATCTTGACACGTGTCCTTCGCTTCGAAGCTTCCGGCGCCCTGCGACCCCAAACCGGTCAGACCGGTTCTCCAAACCGGTCAGGCCGGTTTTTGCCAGACAGCCACGCCCGGTCTTCGGCCTCGGCTTTGTGGCTCAGCTGAGTAACCCGGTGATTTTCTGGTGATCCACCGCAAATTCCATGAACTCGATGTAGCCTCCGCCAATCACCACTCATGACTTGGCTCCAACGAAGTCCCGGCTCGACCTTGGTTTTGTGGCTCATCCAAGAAATCGTCCACTGACTTCATCTTGCCGTTCTTGCCACCATGCGGCTCGCACTTGACCCCTCTGGCCACTGGGTCCCTCGAACGAAGCCTACTTGTCTTCTCGACACCTGGAGGCCTCACAGGCAACGACCTTTCGCGCTTGTTCTTCACCTGCACCAACACGAGTTAAGCCACAACCTGCACCTGCAATACTTAGCCAAGAATCAGCCCACACAATGTTGTCAATCACTCATCACACCAGGAAGCGACCATCCATTGGTCTTCGAACCACACATGGTCCTCAATTTCCCCCTTGATGAGTGCATTGACAACACACACATTTGGTAAACAGAGAAAAAGAAAAAAAAGAAAAGAAAAAACAAAAAGAAACTCCAACAAGCGATCGAAAGCCGAGAAAAGGCAAAGAGCAAGATCACTTGAAGAAGACAAGTCTCGAACCCCTTAGGCAAGGGCAACGACTCGACACATCCGAGACAAAACCTTGCTCAACCAAAGAGCACAAACCACCAAAGTAAACAAGAGCTCCCCCTGCACATATGCACGCTCCCCCTGAACAAGTGCCAACACTGGGCACAAATCGGTCAGGCCGGTTCCCAAAACCGATCCGACCGGTTCCACCAAAACCGGTCAGACCGGTTCCCAAAACCGGTCAGGCCGATTTCGTACAGCAAACCACACCCCTCAAAAGCCAAAAAAGCAAAACTAATACACAAGCTCCCCCTTGACTCTTGGGATAGGTTCCAGGGATGCAATGCAACTTTTCTCCACCTTTCTTTCTCCCCTTGTGGCCAATGCATGAATCAAGGCTCAAATTTGAAAATATGCAACCTAGAGCTTCTCAAGTATACAAAATTCGTCACAAGATGCTACACATGTCCAAATGAGCAAGTTAGATACTCTATAGCTTCGTAATGACATCAACTTCATGACTACCAAGTTTCACAACCATTGGACGAAGCTAAGATAGAATTGAGCAATTTTGCGAAAAGTTACCCTCTCATGAGCAAAATCCTAAACATGAGCAAAACATGTCAAAATGTCAAAGCCACATAAACTTCATGCTAGGACAACCATTCTAATCATAAGACCACCACAAACACCCACAAGCACCTCATGTCATGTCTAAGCCACCGAGCCATGTGCCTACTTCTATGTATGAGACTTCTCATTGGTAGGCATCATGCAACAGTTTAGCACCCAAAGCAAATTAAATTTAGCACATATGACATGGGAGCACATTTTCCAAGCATTTTACATTTCACTTTCAGATTCGTATTTGGTACATGAAATGTCTTTGCAACAAAAAGGAACTTATGCCCCTCCACAAGATAAAGCAAGAGGGCTAAACATTCATGATGGCAAATGAGCCTTTGGCCCCATATGATCAATAAACTAGCTATCCAACCACAAAGTAAGCATAACCAAGCCACTAAAATATGTCAAGATCATATAAAGGCATTTACACATGAGAGAGCATATATGTGACATTTTTCAAAAACATAGCCATCAACCATGGATGTAGATCAAGATCATCAAGAGCTAAGCCAAACTAACCATAGCATACCAAACTAGCTCACACGATCATATATAGCATATCATGGTGAACAATGTATATGATAGAAGCTTTTCCTTTAAAATGTATATGATACAGAATGCATGCAATCTAAGATACAAGAATGCCTATACATCATGTTACATATGCCATGCCAAATGCAATAAATGCACAAAGGAAAACTATACATATGCTACAAAAGAGCTCCCACACACCAACTCAAGAAATCAAACACACACCCAGCTCCCCCCGCAAACGAGTGAAAGTTGCTGGATCTAGGGGTTTGGTGAAAATATCGGCTAGTTGTTCATGTGTGGGTACATGGATCAAAGCTATCTTCCCTTTCTCAACATTGTCTCTCAGAAAATGATACCTCACTTCTATGTGCTTGGTTTTGGAAGGGAGCACTGGGTTCTTTGCAATGCTTATGGCACTGGTGCTGTCACATTGAAGTGGGACATTGGTATACTCCTCACCAAAGTCACTCATGGTGTATGTGATCCAAAGGAGCTGAGAGCAACAACTAGCAGCGGCAACGTACTCTTCCTCGGTAGTGGACTGAGCAACACTCGGCTTGTTTGCGGGAAGACCAAGACACCAAAGAAGATCCCAAAAACTGGCAAGTCCCAGAAGTGGACTTCCTATCCAACCGACACCCGGCAAAATCCGCATCCGAAAAACCATGAAGAGCCAAAGAAGAGGAAGCGGAGTACCAAAGGCCGAAGTCGGGAGTGTGACTCAAGTACCTGAAAATTCGCTTCACCGCTTGCCGATGCGAAGTCCTCAGAGACGCTTGAAAACGAGCGCACAGACATACCGAGAATTGGGTGTCCGGCCTCGTCACCGTCAAGTAGAGGAGTGACCCAATCATGCTCCAGTACTCCTTCTGGTCCACGTGTTCACCTTCCTTGTCCACATCAAGAGCTGTAGTCGTACTCATCGGCGTCTTCATAGCCTTGGAATCCTCCATCTTGAACTTCCTCACAATGTCCTTTGTGTACTTAGCTTGGTGCACAAATGTTCCTTCCTTTGATTGCTTGATTTGTAGCCCGAGGAAGAACTGCAACTCGCCCATGATGCTTATCTCAAATTCCCTGCTCATATCCTCTGCAAACCTTGAAACAAGAGAGTTAGACGAGCCACCAAAGACAATATCATCCACGTACACCTGCACAATCAGGGTATCTCTGCCCTGCCTAAGAAGAAACAAGGTCTGATCGACCTTCCCCATCTCAAAACCTCTCTCAAACAAGAACCCCCTCAACCTACCATACCAAGCTCTAGGCGCCTGCTTCAACCCATAAAGCGCCTTCCTCAACTCTCACTCTCAAACCCCGGTGGTTGCCTCACATACACTTCTTCCTCCAACACACCATTTAGGAAAGCACTCTTCACATCCATTTGGTGCAACTTGAACCCTTTAGCCACGGAAAAGTCTAGAAGAATCCTTATCGCCTCCAAACGGGCTACGGGAGCAAAGGTCTCCTCGTAGTCAATTCCCTCCTTCTGACTGAACCCCTGAGCAACAAGTCTTGACTTGTTGCTCACCACATCACCTTTCTCTCCCTCTTTGTTCTTCCACACCCACTTTGTACCAATCGGCTTACACCTTGGGGGAGGGTCAACCAATTCCCAAACCTGATTCCTCTCAGAGTTTTCCAACTCCTCATGCATCGAATTAACCCAATTATGATCAGATAGTGCATGTCTAATGTCTTTGGGCTCAAAGGTGGCAACAAATGCAGCATGAGCGAAATGAGAATTGTTTCGAACCCTCGACCGTGTAGTACGTTCATTCATGTCGCTGATGATCCTGTCGTACGGACCTCCCTGGGCCCACTACCTCGGTGGGTACCAGGACCGACTACTCGGTGGTCCCCTGGGACTACCCGACTTGCGCTGCACGGTACCTGATGGCGTGAAGCACAAGGACTACAGAGGAGAAGTACTCGGTTAGGACGCTGTACATGTCTTGCACTGTATGGAAGACTCCTAGACGTACTCGACTAGTGCTCTCTCCCTAAACCGACTTGTAACCCTACCTCCCGGACTATATAAGGCTAGGCAGGGACCCCTCTTTTGAACATCTCATCTCACGGCGTACAATTGCACCATCTTGTAATCGTACCCAATCAATCCAGAGCTACGCAGCATACAGGACGTAGGGTATTACGCACCTCGCGGCCCGAACCTGTCTAAATTGTGTGCCACGTGTCTCTTCCTTCGAGTTACCGATCTCGGCGAGGCCACATTCATCTACTTTGGGTACTCCCCTTAGTAGGTTGCCGGTCTAAAACACCGACAGCTGGCGCGCCAGGTAGGGGCTCTCGCCCGAGATCACATGGCGAACTCGACGGCTTCTGTCGACTTCAAGCCAACCGTCGCCTTCAACCGCGGCGACACCTTCGTTTTCGGCGCTTGGGTCTGCACTGCTGACGGCGCGGGATCCTTCCAGTGCCACCTCACCATGCTGCCCAACCCGGAGATCGGCTTCGTGACGCTTCCTGAAGTTGTCACAAGCAAACTCGCCGGCAAGTTCGGCGAAATTTCGCTTTTCGACCATCACGCTGACTTCGAGCTCGGGTCCGCTTCCAACTCAAACTCAACGTCTCCGTGGGCTATTGCATGCGAGCCGGCTACTCAGCCATCGCATGTGGTCTCACCACCCTGTGAGCACTTTACGCGTGGCCCCCGCTGTTGACGCAAAACGTGCACCCGGCGCCAAACACACAGCAAGCCGAACAAAGCTGGCTTCACACGCGCAAAGAGTAACAAGACGTGCCAGTCAACTTTTCCTGAAAATTAACAAAAGATAAAGCAGTCAAATACCAAAACTTGGAACTTGCCGGGTGTTACCAGACAATTCCATATTTACGGCTAAGAAGCCACATGAGATGACACATAGCTATGGAAAGCTATTTGCCAACGAACTGAAACCATTCGGGAACTTATAAAAGGAAAATCAATACTGCCGAATGAATGACGTAAGCATGACGACAATCGGTCTTTGTTTGGTCAAAAATACATGCACACGAGATTATGACCGATCCCCATGATAACCAACATTAAATAAATGAATAAAGTAAAGCACGAACATAATCATTTAATAAACAAGCATGCATAGATCCAAAGCACTAGTCTACCGCATGTCTAGGTACTCTAAAACCCGTCGGGTACGATATCAAACAAATCTAGATTGGGCAAAAGTGTTACGTTAATTTAAACATAAAGTAAAACTCAAAGTAACACGGGGTAACTTAATGAATCTATTGGATCTTGCCAAAATCCAATAGAGCCGATAACTAGCTTCAAGCTAGATCTTAGCCTACCGCATGGCTCATGACCTAACAAGAAACCTTCTTGAACCAAGCTTGAATCTACCGCATGACACGAAGCATGGTAACAAGACTACTTGCATCAGATCTAAATCCACCGCATGATACTAGACATGATACAAGGTTGCCGGTACTCATGGAGGTCGACGGATCGATAAACCCTCTCGAAGAACTCGACGACACGCCAAAAGGACTCTAGGGTTTGGCGTAAGGTCGGTTTGTATTGAAGAATGATCGTCTTCTTTTACATACATTCAGGGCTCATATTTATACCCTGCGAAGTACAATCTCGAATGGATTTGCTGCCTAACTTATCTCTAAGCTTTGATCGCCTATCTATCCATTCGCCCTTTCTGCTTGAGCCATGTCACCATCCAATCCCGCAAAATCAGCTCTACTGTTCCTTTGCCGAACGGGAGCAGATAGCCGACCGCAGATCTCCTTACCGAATACAGCTAAAGAGATCTTTCCTTCCACCAGACGGACTCCTCATCGAGCTGGACCCACGAGTCAGACTCCTTACCAAATTTTGGTGTTAACACATGCCCCTTCAATTGCGGGATAAAAGTAATTTTGTTCCGCAATTGACTCCAGCCACGAACACTTTCAAATCGAATCTGTCAACACCTGTTCTTCTTCCTTCGCAAATCCGCCGGAATCCTCATCCAGATCCAAACCCTAGATCCTCTTGTTCGAAGCTCAAATTCCCAATGGCGGCTCAAAACCAAGACGCTCAGGTAAATTCCCCTTCCGTAAGTTTCATTCGGTATTTAGATTTTCAATTTTGCCTGAAATCTCTCTTCCGCTCTTCCTCAGGAGCCTTCCACTGAGCTTCTGATTCGCACCGGGGCCAATTCAAGATCCTATTATCTTGGTCTTGTGGGGAACTCTGACCCTCAAGATTTCATCGCGGCTGAATCTTAGAGGATCCCCTTCAAAGCAGCTCTGTCCTCACCTCCTCAGTGGCAAGACGCTTTCAAGAACTGGCCTTTACCTCCAATCGCAGGCTGGAAAACTTGGTACCGGAGGATCCTCGCAGACAAGAGTGGATTGACCAAAAACTAGGATACCCTCCGCATTGCTCAGTGCCTGGAGTTATCCTTGCCCGAGACCCCCAAAAATGAAGACCTTTTGATAGCAGTCTGCCACTTTTGGTCAAACGGTGTCAACGCCTTCCTCTTTGGCCACGGCCCGATGTCTCCAACTTTGGCCAATGTGTATATGATCACCGGCCTCGACATTACAGGATCCGTCCAACCCTGGAACTTCAAAGGTACTTCACGCCAAACAGGGGTGAAACCAGGGAACGGATACGAACAGTATATCCTGAAGCACATGAAAGACAACCCCCTTGGTGATGTCGAGTATAGGGCATTTCTGAATATGTGGCTGTGCAGATTTGTCTTCTATGGCAAAGCCAATGAGCCTACCCTGAATCACATCACAATGGCGTCTCATTTGGCTAGTGGCAACCGCCTCCCCCTTGGAAAATTCCTCCTAGGCAGTGTGCACCATATGCTTCACCAAACTGTCACCCAAATGTACACCAGTCAGAGGATAACATGTGTCAACGGTCCTTGGTGGTTTGTTCAAATGTGGCTGTAGCTTCACATGCATCGGATCATTGGTGTTGATTTGAACACCGAGCTCTTCCCTTTATCCAATCATCCTGAAGGGAAGCCCCAAGCCACCAGAGGATGCCAGAATTATGGAGAAGCGGCTTCAATTGTTCTTGTTCAGCAGGACATCAGCCTGCTTTTCGAGCTATTCTTCAAAGGCTTTCAGAATCCTCTCTGGCTTCCTTATCTGGACAATGACACTTTGATTTTCCCCTGTGACTTCTCCTTTGAATCTGAACGCCAAGATGGGAGATTCTTTGAGATCTTCAACATCATAATCCGCCCATGCATCTTGCCCCGGAATTCAATGGAGGAAGGCTGAACTCCAGTACTTATGAATATTATCAGCCCAATGTAATGGCTAGGCAACTTGGGTGTGGCCGGATGCCCCCAAGGTCGTTCCTTCATGAGTTCCTCAAGCCCGGAGAGGAAATCATAGAACTTATGCACAACAAACGGGTTTTTCATTATGTGTGTAGTCCCACTATCTACACCCGGCCTTTTGTGCCCACGACCATAGTTCATCACACCTTCAATTCCTGGTGGCAAGAATTCCATGATCACATCTTCAATGAGCCTGTGCATTCGTTCTGTGCAGAGTTGATGCCTGATTTTCAGCCAACTTCAGAGGTAACATGATGAATTACTGAATCAGACATATCTTCTTTCAATCATGATTCTGACCTTCATTTTCTTACTCACAGAACACAGTGCCTACCCTCGAGCTAGGAATATCACCTACAATGCTGTAGGCCCAATCTCAGCACTGAGATTCAAGTCCACAACTCTAGCTCAGTTAATGGCCAGGTTTGCTACAACAGACCCCAGCCTCTCTAGCCTTGCTGCTGATAGGAGACAAGGTTTGTCTCTGATTGCTCCTCCAAATGCCAAGAGGAGGAGAACTGTCAAGAAAATGCTTGTTGAGGTAAAATCCTTTGCCTTCTTGATCACAAGATTACTCTATTCCTGATAAATCATATCTTTGTGCATTTTCAGACCAGAGCCCAGCAACCTTCAGTGTCAGAACCTGCCAATGCTCCATCCACTGGTATGACCTTTGTTGCCTCTTTCAAGGATGAACACTGGCATTTACCCTTTTAATTTGACACTTGCAGAAGAGACAATGGAAGAACAACTTGTGGATGTCCCAGTGGCTCAACAAGCAAGTCCAGCCAGGGTTGAATTACCTATCCTAGTGGAGATCTCATCTTCATCACCCTATGCAGAAGCAATGAATTCCCCAGAGATGAGTCTCCCAATCCAGCCGGAGCCGTCAAGTCCTCCAAGGGCACAATCACCTGTCGGTCATGCAGAGACACCAATCCCAACCGAGGTGGATCCAACTCCTCTTCAGCCAGCAGCCCATGAGTTACCAGCGACTGCATTACCACCTTTTACCTTGGAGGCCTCAGCTTTACCTGGAACACCTTCTTCACCTGTGATTGCCCCTGCTCGAAATCTTTCCCCAGCTCAAGAAATCATCCATGAGGTACTCAATTGCACTTAACTCTGCCACCTTTGCATTTAGCACTCCTAACTTGGCAATACTGCTTCTTAGGATCAGGCTCCATCAAGCCTGCCATCGGGGAACAATCCAGTTGCCGAGGCGATGGAAGGGATGCACCAACCGCTGTCAGATGAGGTGCTAGCAAAGCTTAGAGAAATTGTTGCCTGGCTAGAAAGAGATGCACAAGATCAATTCAAGGATCTCGATCACTTTGAGGAGATACTTGAATCTATCAGCCAAGAACTCCCTGAAGATGTCAGAGCTTCTTTAGTATCCATCTGCGGCTTGGACATCCTTTATGCGCCCATAAGGCACGCTTTGAGGAAATTGCGCTCCTGCCCGGCTATTGAAAAGAAAAGAGCCAGTGCTGAACAAGCCATGAACGGGGCGCAATCCCAAACGAAGAGCCACAAGGACACATTGGCCGGTCCGCAAGCTTCTTGTGATCCGAAAATTGCCAAGAAAGTCGCTCTAGAAGCGGAGCTGAGAAGCCTGTCAGCTGAGATAGAGGCTGATAAAAAGAAAATAGCCGAGCTCCCTGGATTGATAGAAAAGACCCAAGCGGAAGCAAAATCGGCTACCGCCGAGATAGAGCAATGCGATGCAGAACTCACCACCTTGTCTGGCGCCCAAAAAGATTGCCAGGAGCTACTGGGCAACTTCCGCCAAGCAACATCCCATGCCCGTGGTGTGATCGAGAAACATTTGAACATTTAAATGCTCTAACTGATGTATAACCGAATTGGTCGCTCTTGTGATATTTTTCCTGCAATTCATTTCTTTTTCTTCTGCGCACCTTCAAATATAATGCTGAACGACCCATTCGGCAAAGAAACGCCAACACCCGACTGGCACTTTGACTCCTCCCAGCCGAGCTAGTCAACCGAATACGACTCAACCTAGAACTCCAAACGACCCATCGACCGCCTGGTCAAGGAAACCTTTCCACCTTCCAATTTTCTCAGGATATGCGCCACGATCCAGAGCCACGACTCGAAGCCACGATCTGCCTTGCCAGGCCTATAAATGAAACCGTAGGTGCCCCTAGCTCTCCACCAAGTCTTTTAGCTCTCGAATCTTTGCCAATCTCAGCTCTTCCTCTCTTCAAACAGTGCACATCCCAAACCAACATGGTGCGCCGCCCCAACCGCCGCCGCGCCTCTGACGAGGCAGAGGGGAGCAGCGCCAATGTGCGCCGGAGGCAATGATCGTCGATTCCTCTTCTTTGCTTCAACTTTTGATCTTTTTCTTGTTTTGACGATCATCTTCTTTTCAGATTGATTCAGTGGAATCCGTCTCTACCTGCGCGCCGGCCAATCAACCCCTTCCAGACGACTCCTCGGAGTCCGACGGCCACTCCCCCGTGCCGTACGGGGAGCTTGATGCCCTCCACTTCAAAGAGGAGCTGGAGACGGCCGGCGAGCCGGGAGGGACGTCTCCAAGAAGGCGGGCATAGCCGAGCTAGAATGGGAAGACCGAGCGCAAACACCGCCGGAAACCATCGATGGTACAGCCTTGAAATCAGCTCTTTGATCCAGCCCGGCTTTTGATGCCAATCTCTTTTCTTCTTGCTTCTTGCAGCCCGCGATGCCGAGCTCAACCAGCTGAAGGCGCTGGTGGAGCAGCTGGCCGACAAGGTGAATGCCCACGGCGGCACACCGGCGGAGCGCCTTGCTGCGGTGGAGCACCGCGTCGACGAGGTGGCCACCCATGGTGTCCGTTTGGGCACCACCTTGGGCCTAGCTGCCATGGCGACGCATACGGACGTCGACTACTCCACCGGGCCGCGCGGCTTCGGGCGGCGCGCGGAGGACATCGATGAGATCGAGCTCATCCTGGAGCGCCTCGATGGCCACGGCGACGCCATTGCCGAAATCACTCATCCCCAATCTGTACTGAACAGGCTTTTCGACTAGATTGTATTAGGGATGTTTGATCATCGGCAATAAATAAGAACTTTTGAATTCTGTGCTTGTGCCATTATGATTTCGCTTCGCATTTGCATCCATGGTTCTTATTTTTGTTTGAATGCATCCGGGAACTATCTTGAGCCGAACGCGCGAGAACAGCTGCCCCTTGGCGCAAAATCCACAGAAGATCCCGATTCGGCAATCCATGAGCACTGTTCAAGCAAAACCCTTTGTACTTGGGGAGAAAAACCCTGCCGTTTGGTATTCCAACAGTGCGTACTGGCCGGTCATCACTCCCAATGCACCCCTTCGGTCAATAAAAGAGCCTGCTGAGATGCCCTGCAAATCCACTCGCACACTCATCCGTCATTTCTCATTTCTTCCCCTGTCTCTAGAGGAGAAAAACCCCAAGGCCATGGACAAGGGCAAGCAACCCCAGGAGAACAGCTCACCAAAGAAGCGTACGATTCGAAGGTGAGTTCTTCCTTGATTTATTCCTCATTCTCCATATGATCTCGTGCTTCATGTTTTCTTCCTTTCCTCTTTCATCCTTGATCTGCTCCCTGAAGAAATCATCGGGACCGAAGATGTGCCTGAGTACATCTTCTCCGATTCCTCCCTCGAAGCAGAGGATGCCACGCCTGAGCAGAGGACCAGCCATCAACTGCGCCGCCGTGTTCGGCACCTGGAGCACGGCCTCAGGGACATCACCACCCGTTGCCAAGCCGAACGCGAGCGTCGCATGGCTCTGGAGGCACTAGTAGGGGGTAAATGTTTCTGATCTCTTCTTGACCTCATGCCTGTATTTGGATTTCTTGCCCCTAACATCGATTCCTCTCGTTTTCGGATGTCTCGGACGGTACAACAACCCGAAGATGGCACCGGGAGAGCTTGGTGGAGGCCGCAAACCATGGTCACCCCCATGCGTTCCAAGTTGCCGTCACGGTGGTCTGGAACAGTCGAAGAGGGAGCGACGAAGAAGCAACGAAAAGATTGAATCATACTTTCGCTTCTTCCTCCACGCCTTCTCGCTTCCCACCTCCTTGAAGATCCGACCACCGGGGTTGTTAGATGTAAACCTGCAAGAAGCGCTTGTAATGTAGTTTTTGTGCTAAGGGCAATGCATCTAGGCACTGGCCATTTCTTCTGTTTATGGATTTTTTGTTCTGAAGGCGGCCTCGTTCTTGAGCGCCGGCTGTTTCTGTGTCAGATGTGTGTAATCTTCGATCGATCTCAATGCTAGGATAATACTTCTTCAGATATCTTCCATTTATTGCGGCGGAAAATTCCTCTCCTAGCAAAGTTTTCAATATATATGCATTACCAGGGACGCATCTGACCACACGAAAGGGTCCTTCCCAGTTAAGGGACCATTTACCGAATTCACTGTATTTAGTTCCAATCGGCAATAGCGCTTTCCAAACCAAATCTCCTTTTGCGAATTGCCTGACCTTTACCTTCTTGTTATAGTACTTGGCAACCCGCAGCTTGTTTTTCTCGATGTTTTCCAAGGCTCTAAGACGGATCATGTGTAAGTCCTCTAGCTCGTCCATCATTAGACCACTGTAATCCTTTGAGCTCAAATCTTTCTGTAGCACAACCCTCCTTGAATCAGATTGCACTTCCCACGGTAGAACCGCGTGATGCCCATAAACTAATTCGTAAGGAGAAGTTTTTGTAGCTCCATGGGGGCCATTCGGTAAGCCCACAGTGCCTCACTGAGTACCGAATGCCACCTTCTTGGCTTCTGGTCGATCTTCTTTTGTATCAGCTTGATCATGATTTTGTTAGAAGCCTCTGCTTGACCATTAGCTTGGGCATAATAAGGAGAAGAGTTAAATAATTTAATCCCCATGCTTTCGGCAAACTCTCTGAACTCCAGTGACACGAATTGTGCCCCTTGATCAGTGGTGATAGTCTGAGGGATTCCAAACCGATAGATGATGTGCTCCTTGACAAATTCAACCATGTTTTCTGATGTCACCTTCTTCAGTGGGATCGCCTCAACCCATTTAGTAAAATAATCCGTAGCCAAAAGCACGAACTTATGCCCCTTGCTAGATGGTGGATTAATTTGGCCAATCAAGTCTATTCCCCGGCCCACGAATGGCCATGGCTTGATGATGGGATTCAATGCCGACGCGGGGACCCTTTGAATATTTCCAAACCTCCGGCAATCTTGACACCCCTTGTAATACTCAAAGCAATCCTCTAATATCGTCGGCCAAAAACACCCGGCTTGTCTAATAACCCATTTCATACGGTAGGCCGACCGGTGTGCTCCACATATCCCATCGTGCACCTCGCTCATCATGCTCTTGGCTTCTTCCCGGACCGCATCGCAGCAATACTCCATCCAATGATTTATAGAATAAATTGTCATCCGGAAGAACGAATTTTATGGCCTTGTACCCCGAGCTTCCTAGAGACCTTTCGGGATGGATCCTTCAAGTAATCAACGATTTCTTTCCTCCAATCACCTTCTCGCGAGACCCGTCCCTAGTGCACATACCTCCGCAAACGCTTCTTGACTCTCTTTGTAACCAGAGGCGCTTTGAGCCAGCCTGTTTGCTTTTTCATTGTGTTCCCTAGGAATATGCTGTAGAGTTACCAATGGGAAGCTCTTCAAGATTTCCCTGCACTCTTCGTAGTAACTCCTTAACGCTTCGCTTTTGCACTCGTATTGACCGTTCAATTGCTTGATCACTTGCTCTGAATCTCCGTAAACTTCAACTGAAACGGCCCCGGCTTCTCTCAAATACTGAAGCCCTCGAAGTAGTGCCTCGTACTCGGCCTGGTTGTTTGTAACAGTGGGCTGTATAGGGATGGCGAATTCAAACATCTCACCCCTAGGTGAAATTAGTAGGATCCCTACTCCCCCACCTTTGCCACATGACGATCCATCAAAAAATAAAGCCCAGGGGGTAATTTCAAGTAAATAATTTGACGGATCGCGATGTTCAGTTATAAAATCGGCAATGATCTGACCTTTGATGGCCTTTGCCGATTCGAACTTCAACTCGAACTCTGATAAAGCTAAAATCCACTTGCCAATCCTGCCGTTCAAAATTGGCATAGATAACATATGTTTTATCACATCAAACTTGGAATACACGGCATTCGGCATTCAACGGTAGTGCCGAAACTTTGTACACGAGTAGTACATGCAAAGACACGACTTCTCTACGTACGATTATCTGGTTTCAGGGTCAAGTAATTTTCGGCTAAGATATGCTACTACCCGCTCCTTTCCTTCAAATTCTTGAATAAGGGCCGATCCAATGGTTTGGGTATCGTCCGCCACGTACAACTTGAAAGGCTTATCCAGCTGAGGAGGAACCAACACCGGTGGCTCCTTCATGTACTGCTTGACCTCATCGAAAGCCTTTTGTTGTTCGTCGCCCCATGTGAACTTCTGATCTTTCTTTAGCTTCAACAGTGGAGAGAATGGCAAAACCTTTTGTGACAAATTTGAAATGAATCTTCTCACGAAATTCATTTTGCCGAGCAGTGATTGTAACTCCTTGAGATTAGTTGGAGGAACAACTTCATCAATGGCCTTCATGCTCTTCTTGCCAACTTCGATTCCCCCCTCGTGGACTAGAAATCCCATGAACTCTCCAGCTGATACCCCAAAAGCGCACTTGTTTGGATTCATCTTCGAGCCATGCTTCCGGTGCACTCTAGGGTCCTCTTTACATCTTCCAAGTGCGTGTCATGACTTAGGGACTTGATTACCACATCATCAATGTAGATTTCCACAATTTTGCCGATCAACTCGTGAAAAATGTAATTCATGGCCCGCTGATAAGTTGCACCGGCATTCTTTAACCCAAATGTCATGACTATCCACTCAAACAGGCCTATATGACCAGGACATCTGAAGGTCGTCTTTGATATATCCTCTATTGCCATGAATATTTGGTTGTACCCCGCGTTGCCATCCATGAAACTTATCACCTTGTGTCCAGCTGCGGCGTCAATCAGCAAATCGGCAATAGGCATTGGGTAACCGTCCATCGGAGTAGCTGTGTTCAGGTCCCTGAAATCTATGCAGACCCTCATTTTTCCATTCTTCTTGTATACAGGGACAATGTTAGAAATCCACTCCGCGTATCTGCATGGCCGAACGAAGTTTGCATCAAGTAATCTTTCAACTTCCTTCTTCACATCGGCCAATACCTCATCCTTGTAGATTTTCCGGGTGGTTGCTTGTATGGTTTGAAACCAGATTTGATTGGCAACCGATGCTCGACGATGGAACGATCCAATCCAGGCATCTCCGAATAATCCCAGGCGAAGCAATCCTTGTATTCTTTGAGAAGCTTAATTAATTCCCCCTTGAAATCTGGCTGCAAGTTTGCGCTGACGAGCGTCGGCCTTGGCTTATCACCGCTTCCATTGTCAACCTCTTCTAATCTATCGACCGACATGAATCCTCGCCCCAACTTGCCATCAATGCCATCTACGGGGTTCTCCATTAAAAATTGCTATAAGAGCCGACTGCTTGAATCGGCTGTTGATCACTGCTGACGGGTTCAACAGGACCTTCTCCCCAGTCTTTCCCTGAGAAACAGTCAATGCCTTGGTATTCCCAAAAGGTTGGTTCCATGTTCGCTACGCTCACGGAGTCATCTGCCTGGACGACCTCAATCTCATCATCCACCCACTGGATAAGCTGTTGATGCATGGTGGATGGGACGCAACGATTGGCATGAATCCGGGCCCCGCCCAAACGCAGGTGTAGGCTCCTTTACCTTCGATGACAAAGAAGGTAGTGAGCGGCGTCTTGGATCCGATCATCAAATCCACGTGAGCGCACCCCTTGGTATCCGAAGGATTCCCGGCCGAAATCATTTAGTATTATGTTGGTAGGCGTCGATCGCTCGGGCCCATGCCAAGTTTCCCGAAGGTGGTGTACGGCATTACGTTGATCGCCGCTCCACCGTCGACAAACATCTTGGTTAATGGTTTGCCATTGACGTATCCTCTCAAGTACAACGGCCTCATATGTCGATTCTTGGCCGGTTTGTCGAAGATTGCACTCGCTTGGCCGCACCAATTGCGCCATCATCCCCTCGACCTGCTCGTCATCTAGGGACGCTTCCTCCTGCACAACCTGGTTAGCAGGAGCCATGAACTCGTTTGGCAAAAAGTATACCATGCATGTTGGAGCCGAACGCTTTGACCCTTCAGGCTGATCCTTGGGGCGCCACACCTACCTTGTCTGGATCCCAGCCTGCCTTAGCTCGCGGTTCCTCAAGCGCTGGACCCGTCTCTTCTGGCTTCTCCTCAGGCCGGGCGGGCACCATTGCCCCTTTTGCCAGACGTAGTCTTCTTCATCCTCCTCTTGATCAGCCCACCTGAGGTCGGCTTGCCGCTTCCTAGGATGATCGATGACTTCAATTTTTTGGCGCCGATCCCCATTAGGGTGGATCCTTCCAATTCTCTCATGGACGGATCGGCGATTGGCACTCTCCTGCCTGTACTCAGCATACCTGTCACTGCACTCGGGGCAGTTCCTCGGCCGTGGGCGGCTTCAAACCCTCATTCCGGCAATGCACGAAGAAGGCACATCCCTAGTGCGCGCGCTCCTCGCTCGCGCGTGTATTGCTCCCGGTCCCTTCGTGTGCTTCTTCTTCGGCTCGCGCTTCTCCTCCTCGTAGCGTCGCTTACGGTAGCGCTCTTTCTCCATCCGGTGCCGCCACTTGTTGAGGAGGATGCGCGTGGTCACCTTGGGCTTGGCTCGGATGACTCCCCGATTTCGATGTGACTCCCCGAGAATGCGGGGGGCTTCACCATGCACCCGTTCCGGAGTTACTTGGCGCTCCGGTCCACCGCCCCATCTCGTCTAGCCCCGGGGCCGAGGTCAAGACCTTGACCTTTCCCTTCTCCCTCGGCCGTCACCATGTTGACGAGAGAAGCCCACCATGTTCCGAGGGAAGGGGTAGCCATCCGGCTTCATCTTGTTGTCGAACTTAAGGTGCCCTTCCCGGATGGCCTTCTCATCCCGAAGACCCCGCAAATCGTTGATGGAGTGCGACCCGTCCCCGTCGTGGAAGCACCCCAACATTTCCCCTCAACTCCATCGCTTACCCCCTCGGCCGAAGCATGGAATGCCCCTCGCGCCTTGATTCACCCTTCCTTTACTAAGAGCTCAAACATTTTGTCACCTTCGCCCTTCGTGATATCAAAATCGTAGGTGCCCTTGGTCTATTTGACCCGCCCGCCGATTCATCGTCAAAGGCTCTCTCCCCCACATGATCTCGGCTACGGCCACATCCGATTCATCATCGAATCCTCGAACGGATCGGCCTTGTCTAAGAACCGGTTGTAGATGTCGGCAACATCATGCTCGCTTGCCAAACTTAGCATCCTTCTTGAAGCCATACGCTTGGTTGCTCATCGCTGATAGCTTCGTGACGGCTGGCCCCGGGTTTTCAAACTCCATCCCGAACAATTTCTCACGTACGGCCGACAACATCCCGGCGACGGCCATATCGCCCAACCGATCATCCGGCAAGTTGAGCGAGAAGCACATGCCTTTAACCTCCCTGAATCTCCTGAGAAACTCTAACGGCGTCTCGCTGTGCCTCTGCTTCAGGGTGGCAAGGTCGATCAGCTTCTTCTCCGAGCTGCCACTGAAATAATGAGTGTGGAATTTCCGCTCTAGGTCCTTCCACCTGCACACTGACTCAGGGGGTAGGGACGAGAACCACTGGAATGCTGGACCTGTCAGTGATGCGGGGAAGTAGCGGACCCTGAATGTTTCCTCAGCTGAGCATTCCCCGAGCTGCATGAGGTAACGAGCGATGTGCTCCACCGTGCTCGTGTCGTCCTGCCCTGAAAATTTCGCGAACTCCGTCGGCGGCTTCACCCTTGGTGGAAGGAGCACGTTGTAGTACCACTCTGGGAACGGCGGCTTGTAGGCAGGTCCCTGCATTTTTGGCTTGAGGCCGAACTGATTTTGCATCAACTCGGCCATCTTCCGTGCCGGGCGTCGTCCTCTTGCGCGCCGCGCCCCCGGCGTGTATCCCGGATGCGGAAAGGCGTCAAATGCCCCATAGTTTCCCACCTCATGGTAGCCTCCGCCGTATAAATTCCTCTGCCGGCCCGGTTGTTTGCCGGAGCGATCCTGTGGCCGGAGGCAAGTGGGGCTCCAGGGAGAGCCGAACGCTAGTTCCCCGTACGTAGGGCCGGTACGGATTCGGCCGTTGCGCGGATGACCCGTGGTGCCTGCGGTGGTGGGCTCGGATTGGTCGTCCTCCCGAGGTCCGTAGTGGGGGCCGAACCGGCGACCCCCGGCACCTTGAGGAGGAGGTGGGAACGCTTGACTTCCGCAGCTTTGAGGAGGAGGTCGATGTGGCTAGCTCCGTAATGGTGGTTGAGAGCTTGACTCGCCCGGCTCCACGGTGCCCCCTTGGATGGGTGCCTTGCTGAATGCTTGTTCCATGCCTGGGCCAAAGATGGCCACCATCATCTGCTGGAGCGCACCGAGGAAAGCTTTGTTGTGCTTGCTCAGCATGTAGTCTGCAGATTCCTGGAATACTCGCATACACTCCTCTTTATCCTGCTGAGCCGTGGTATCGCTCTCCCCTGGCAGCAACACCCTGGGCATCTCATTCTTCAAGTACGGGACGCCACTTCTATTTTTCTTGAAGGACAGCAGGCATTTTTGCTGGAACTAGTCTATGGCGTCCTGGAGCTGCTGCTGCTGCTCGGGAGAGAGATCCTCAAGGTTGACGTCCATGATGTCCGCGATGTCAGGCATCTTGATCTATTCGGCTGTTGTCCCACCGAGCGTGCCAAAACGTGTGTTGACGCAAAACGTGCACCCGGCGCCAAACACACAGCAAGCCGAACAAAGCTTGCTTCACACGCGCAAAGAGTAACAAGACGTGCCAGTCAATTTTTCCTGAAAATTAACAAAAAGATAAAGCGATTAAATACCAAAACTTGGAACTTGCCGGTGGTACCGGACGCAGTTCCATATTTACGGCTAAGAAGCCACATGAGATGACACATAGCTATGGAAAGCTATTTGCCAATGAACCGAAACCATTCGGGAACTTATAAAAGGAAAATCAATACTGCCGAATGAATGACGTAAGCATGACGGCAATCGGTCTTTGTTTGGTCAAAGAATACATGCACACGAGATTATGACCGATCCCCATGATAACCAACATTAAATAAATGAATAAAATAAAGCACGAACATAATCATGTAATAAACAAGCATGCATAGGTCCAAAGCACTAGTCTACCGCATGTCTAGGTACTCTAAAACCCGTCGGGTGCGATATCAAAAAAATCTATCCACCGCATGATACAATTTGCATGAAGACCGTACCACTTTCCACAAATAGATCTATCCACCGCATGATACAATCTAAATATGGAAAGCTAAAAGCACACATTATTTAAAGCATGAATTACGCACGTGTTCCACTCGTGAAGAAACATAACCGAATACGGGCCGAACGACCGATTCGGGGTCCATGAAGAAGGAACGAACATTACCAAGTGAATAAATCTATCGATTGATTTGAGATCTAATCCACCGATGACTAGCTCCAAAGCAACCCAAAAACCTGCATCTACCGCATGATACCCAGTTCTTTCAAGATTTATACCGACATTGGTAAGCTTGAACCCGCAACACGTAACAATCTAGATCGATTCGGTTTCGGCTATCGGAGAGCACATGATCCACACGTTAAAACATGAAACCTACTCGAACAAGGACCATAAAAGAGGTAGAACCGATCCAAACCTATCTAGATTGGGCAAAAGTGTTACGTGAATTTAAACATAAAGTAAAACTCAAAGTAACACGGGGTAACTTAATGAATCTATTGGATCTTGCCAAAATCCAATAGAGTCGATAACTAGCTTCAAGCTAGATCTTAGCCTACCGCATGGCTCATGACCTAACAAGAAACCTTCTTGAACCAAGCTTGAATCTACCGCATGACACGAAGCATGGTAACAAGACTACTTGCATCGATCTAAATCCACCGCATGATACTAGACATGATACAAGGTTGCCGATACTCACGGAGGTCGACGGATCGATGAACCCTCTCGAAGAACTCGACGACACGACAAAAGGACTCTAGGGTTTGGCGTAAGGCCGGTTTGTATTGAAGAATGATTGTCCTTTTTTACATACATTCGGGGCTCATATTTATACCCCGCGAAGTATAATCTCGAATGGATTTGCTGCCTAACTTATCTCTAAGCTTTGATCACCTTTCTATCCATTCGCCCTTTCGCTTGAGCCACGTCACCATCCAATCCCGCAAAATCGGCTCTCTTGTTCGTTTGCCGAACGGGAGCGAGATAGCCGACCGCGGATCTCCTTACCGAATACAGCCGAAAAGATCTTTCCTTCCACCGGACGGACTCCTCATCGAGCCGGACCCACGAGTCGACTCCTTACCAAATTTTGGTGTTAACAAACGATTGAATCCAACACCATAACTTGATAAATCATGATCTTTAAAAATTTTTGGGAAGAAGAATCACCTCATTTCGAGTTCATATGAGGGAGAACGACTAGTTACAAGTTTTAATCCGAGGAAAAAAAAAAAAGAAAAATTGACTCCGCGTATTCTAGTTCGTCACGTGTTCATGAAGAAGGACCGATTTCTCTCTTTTTCCTCGGCACCCTTAAAAATTGTAACTAGTCTTTCTCCCTCATACGAACTCCAAATCGGGTGATTCTTTTTCCTAATTTTTTCTAAAATCGAGATGTTTTACCCGTGGAGGCTCATTTGTTTGTATCTTAATTACTATTTCTTGATTGCTTTTCATACAACATATCTTTTCCAACTAAAAAGAGAATATAAAAAACAGGTTTTTGTGTAATAATTGCTAATATAACTTAATATTCTCTAATGTTATGGTTAACACAAGGTTGCATCCAAAATTGAGGTGCCCATGAGTAAAAAAGTATTTGAGTGTGTACAAACTTTGAAGTTTAAGTTGAGTTGTATGAAAAAATGTGATGATCTAGCTAGTTTATGAACAATGTATACTCCAATTTTCACAAAATCTTATGAAACTTTTTTGTCAAGCTTGTACATTGATAAAATGGTCCTATGCCAATTTACATAATTTTTTGATAAGTTTTATTTATTATTATCATTATTTTATAACAAGGTGACTAGTAGAAGTTTGAAATTTCCTACAAGCCAATTGAATTTTTCGTCAATCTCCTAGATGTGGCCTAGAATAGACCATAGGCGACTAAATATAATTTTTTTGAATTTTTTAAACTTATTAGATGCACATATAGGTCAATTTTGAATTACTTTCGCTAAACACATAGAAATTCATTTAAATGATAGAAAATAACAAATCCACTCGAAAAATCTTGAAACGGCTAGATGAAAACTTGTATCCATACTTGTTATATATAAAAAATATATTTGTACATATAACATAATTATTTTTTAGTGTTACTTCACAATGGTGCAATAAGAAGGAAAAAAAAAAAAAAGAAAAACAAAAAACGGCAAGAAACCCATGCCGGCCCAAATAAAGCCCAACGATGTGCGCCCATCGATCGTCGATCTAATGGCTTCCCCGCCTTCTCACCTCGTCTTCGCAACTTGGTCCTCCCCGACAAGTTCAAGCCTTTGGGGATCACCAAGTCCGACGCGAACCCTAACCCCATCCCCTCCTCCCGTGCTCCGCCCATCTCTCTCCAGAACGCCGCCCAACAACGACACCAAGTGCCCCCTACTCTCCCCCGCATTTCACCCCCCGTGGACCAGAGCCCCACTCACATGGCTCGAGTCGGCGGACAAGCACTCGATCGACAAGTGGTTGACCACGGGAGCGGTTCGAGCAACTCTTGGCTTAGTGCGCAGTGGGCCGCTCGGGTACTCGCATGGACCCGGCCATGGTCAAGTAGGAACAAGGCGAGACCCTCCGCAAGGTCTTCGCCGCTTCTTCGACAGGCGCTTCCGTAGTCGACGACCGAGAGAGGTCAAGTAGGCTCGGTTCCAAGACGGGCCTCTACCACCACCGGGCCGTTGCGGGCACATCGGTCGTCGCCGCCCCAAGTCCAGCCCCCACCTCAAGGACAAGTGATCACGTCCCGGGCGGATGAAGAAGACAAGGCCAACGCCAAGTACGATGCCATCCGTGGCAAGAACAAGGGAACACGGGGTTGGTGGTTTGCCCACAAAACCATCGGCGGACGAAGCCTTGGTTTGGGCCACAACAACAACTACTCGGGTCCCAACCGCAAGCGCAACACGACAACATTGTCGCGGCTATCCGGTGCGTGCGAAGGAGAACTCGAAGAAGAACGTGGCGGGTTCAAATGGCTTGCGTCGGGAGGAGAGGTGCCCGTGGCATAGCGGGCCGTCCGATGGCAACCACACCACAAACATTACCAAAATCGCCCGAGCACGTCAAGAGTTGTAGCGCCCGCACCCTCCGACAAGTTAGGCAAGAAAAAGGTAGTCGAGACAACGACCACTTCCGGGACCCGACAAGACTGTAACATCCTCTTCGGCGTGTGTCGCTGATGGGAGCTCTCGCTACTCGTCGAGAAGTCATGAGTTTCATTGAACCCCCCTTCTCTTTCTCATTTTCGTAGCTGTTCCCACCCCCCTTCGGGGTGGCTCGGAGGTTCCCATTACCTTCTCCCGCGCGGATCAATGGACCAGCTTCTCCGAACCAGGACGGTTCCCACTAGTCCTAAAGCCGGTAGTCGCGGGCTCCAGGCTCAACAAGGTCCTCATCGACGGTGGAAGCGGGCTCAACGTCCTTTTCACCAAGACCTTGAAGAAGATGAAGCTCGACATCACCCACATTCTCACCAAGAGCAACACGCCTTTCTACGGCATCGTCCCCGGTAATGCGGCTATCCCACTGGGCTCCCCGGTGGGCCCCCCCCGATTACCCTTCGAGGAATCTCGGGACAACTATCGTACCGAGTACGTCAAGTTCGAGGTCGCGGACTTCGAGACATCCTACCATGCCATCCTCGGCAGACCGACCATCGCTACGTTCATGGCGGTGCCCCACTACACCTACTTGGTACTCAAGATGCCAAGCCAAGCAGGTGTACTCTTTCTCCAAGGGGACTTGAAGATCTCGCACGACTGCGACACGGAAGCTGCGGAGATCGACACGGATGCCATCCTTGAAGCTGGGTGATCCACTTGTACTCGCCGGGGAGGTTCTCGCCTTGATGCTACCTCCCCCTCAACAATAGCTTCTCCTTGATCTTGATTTGTCGTCGTAGGTGTAGGAGAGGGGGTGTCAACCACTGTAGTCGAAGTAGTAGGTACATGTTCAGCCGGGGGCACCACTCCGCCATCTTCATCATCTCCAAGTTCATGCTCCTCCTCCTGAAAGATCTCCTCACCAAGATCATCATCACCTGCACACTCAAAGACAAGCTGACTACGTGGATGTGTCTCGTCGAAGGTTACCTCGCAAGTCTCCACGATTTGGTTAGTTTCAAGATTGAGCACACGATATGCTCTAGAATGAGATGCATAACCAAAGAAAATACCATCGACCGACCTAGCCTCAAACTTATCCAACTTCTTCCCTTTCTTCAGAATGAAGCACTTGCAACCAAAGACATGGAAGTGACTCGGGTGTGCAACCGTGCATCAACTCGTAGCAGGTATTCTTCTTATGCACTCTAAGGTAGATCCTGTTCGACACATAGCACGCGGTATTCACCGCCTCAGGCCAGAACCTTCTCGGAGTCCTATGCTCATCGAGCATCGTCCGAGCCATCTCACACAAGGTCCTATTTTTCCTTTCCACAACACCATTCTGGGGAGGCGTATATGGACTTGAAAACTGATGTTCAAGACCCAAGTCATGGCAAAAGGTTTCAAAACGAGAGTTTATGAATTTTGGGCCATTATCACTGCAGATTGCTCGTATGGTATCTCCGTGCCTCTCGTTCCTCAATCTCATGACAAGATCTCGAACAAAACCAAACGTCTCCCCCTTATCCTCGAGAAAGAACACCCACGCATACCGAGAGTAGTCGTCCACCACAACATGGACATACCACTTCCCACCCGCGGATCGCACACGAGCTGGGCCAATAAGGTCCATATGGAGCAGCTCGCATGGACGCTCAGTCATCACATCGGTGAGAGGCGGGTGAGAAGAGGCTACCATCATGGCATGCCTACACGGCGCACAAACCAACTCTTTCTCAAGCCTCAACCTTGGCAATCCTCGAACCAAATTGAGTTTACTCAAGCGAGAGAAAAGGTCAAAGCTCAAGTGACCCAACTTCCTATGCCACTTCCACAACTCACTCGAAGAACCAGCCAAGAAACAACACTCAACACCAGAAGACTGAGAAAAATCAGCTCGAAACACCTGACCCTCGGGAATGACCATACAGACAAGGTCCCCTCGATAGTCCAAAATCTGAGAACCACCAGGCCGAAACAACACCTCAAATCCCTCATCAAACAGCTGGGACATAGAAAGCAAATTGTATCCAAGCGATTGAACAAGAGAAACCCGCTTGAGAGTGATCTTGTCACTCACCTTAATCTCACCTTCTGAAAGCACACGCCCATGCCCATTATCCCCAAAAGTGATGTGCCTCTTTGTCACCACCGGGACGAGACTTGAGAACCACCCCTTGTCTCCGGTCATATGCCTTGAGCAACCGGAGTCAATCAACCAAATGTTCTTCAAGTCTCCCACCTGAAATTCAAAAACGAGCACTTGAGCGAACAAACGACTCAGCACTGGGGTTAGTACCAAAAAAGTAAAACCAGTGCCGAGCCAGTTGCTCAAAAGTGGGGTTAGCACACTCCAAATCATCTCTCCTATCAAAGCTACCTCCACGAACACCACCCCTGTAACCACTCCGAGGAAACCAACCCTCTCTGTCTGGAGGAGGACCAAAACCACGAAAGGAGAACCATGGATCGACCTTCCTCTCCACCTCAAAGCTACGACTCCTCCCATCCCTGTATTGAGCACGAGAGGGAGAACGCCTAGCAAACTGACCACCTGCAGACTGTCTAGACCAACCACTAGAACCACGACTCCTCACGAGCACGAAAACCAAACTTGCCACCCTGCAGACCCCAAACCGGTCTGACCGGTTTCAAAACCGGTCTGACCGGTTTTACACCTCCAGCAGCACTTCCTGTAGCCTTTCGCTCTCCTCAAGCCGGGACTGTTCTCACACTCGCCTTAGCTCTGGGCATTTGCACACGAGGCTCAAGTACACCATTGGAGGGGTGGTACTTGTCCTTGTTAGCCCACTCCTTCGCCATTCTCTCCTCTCGCTTCCTCATGAAGCAAAACTCATCCTTATGGCCATCTCTCCCACAATAGCCACAATAAAACCTCACAAGCTTGGGTTTAGGCTTAGGTTGGGGCTGTTCACTTGGTTTCCCTACACTCGACTTCTCAACCGGTTTCTCCTCACTCACTTTCTCACTTTCTTTTCCAGAAGTACTCACAAACTTGATAGGCTTTTGGAAATCATTTGTTTGTGGAGGAAACACGGGTGGAGCTGGGGTTGTGTCTAGTCGGTTCCTAAGATGGTTAGGTTTAGGAGGGAAATCATTTTTGTGGTGGGTTTTTGGTGGCTCTGGAATATTCTCTCCACTTCCCTCACCAACCTTGTTTGCCCCAAGTCCCTCACCATCCTGCCTCTTGAATGTCTCAATCATTATCCTCAACTGAGGCTCATGACTAGACAACAAACCCATCAATTTTCTCAACTCATCATTCTCATCCTGCAGACGATCAACATTATTTGCAAGTTCCAAATTCTTCAAAGCATGCATTTCACAGGTAGAGCAAGATGTAGGAATTGGTTCTTTCAACTTTTCCTCAAGAGAAACAGTGTAAGCATGCATCTCATCAATTTTAGCATGCAAGACAGGGCAGGAAGTGCAAGCACCTAGCAAAGCAGATCTAGAGTTAAGCTCAGCCACTTCAACCCTAAGCACATCTAGTTCCTCACACTTGGAGGCATGCTTTTCCTTAAACAAGGCAAGATCAGCAAGGAAAATAGAGCAATCAGCACATTCAACATCATCAGAAACAACAGGTGAAGCTTTCAGAGAATCAATTTCCAGCTTAGCATCCAAATTATGTGTTTCTAGCTCAGCCACTCTAGTCCTAGCATCCTCGAGTGAAGCTCTAAGCTCTTTCCTCATTTTCTTAGCCTCTCTAAGCATGTCATCACTGTCGGGGACCGCCCTAGGGGTCCCCTTAAACAAAGGGGAATCCTCACTTAATCTCGGTATCAAAACACGCTAAGCCTAACCATGCAGGTAACTAACCATGCAGGGCACGGCCTACGTCGAGATCCTGACGGCCCACCAAGACGGCCCACGGAGAAGACCCCTCGAGCAGGCCCCGCCTCGCTCGAGGACGCGCTCCCCCTCGGGCGGGCTCCGCCCCGCTCGAGGGGAAACCCTTTCCCTCGAGCGGTCCCGCCCCGCTCGAGGGATCGCCCCCCCCCTCGAGCGGTCTCGACTCGCTCGAGGGTTCGCTCCCCCCTCCGCGCCGGGGGCCCGCCACGCTCCGACGGGCGCGCCCGCACGCGTGCGCCGGCCCCGTACTTGGGCTTTAACGCCCCGACGCCGCAGACGGCGCCATCATGCGCCCGGGCTCCACGCCCCGGTGCCGCCACACCAACTCCCCGGGGAGGAGCCCATCCCCGCCGCCGTGGGGTGGACCGTGCGGTACGGCCGGTGTCGGTCCCCGTGACACCGCGCGCCCACTACCGTACGGCTAACGCGCCCGACCCTCGAAAGAGGGCCGGGCGCACCCTCGACTCACTTTCACGTGACCCCGCAGTTAGGTGAGGGGCGCTAGGCCGGTGGATGGCCATCCCGGTCACCGTAACGCGCGCGGCCGCCGTACCCACGCGTGCGGGCGCACGCCCGACACCGCGGCGCACGCCCGAGCACCGCAAAGAACCACTCCGCCGCCGCGGAACGCATTGGGAAGGAACGCCGTTCCGCCGCGCCCTGTTCCCCGTACCGGCCCATCATCGCACCTCCCTCGAAGCCTATCAGAGGACGCCATCGCCATCTGCCGCCTCCTACCCTCGAACCGCCACTGTTCGGGTACGGGGTAGGTCATCATGGCCGGATCGCAGCGAAGATCGTCCGGACGACCGCCCACTCTACACCGTAGCGCGACGTGCTCCCTCACGTAGCTAGGCAGCGCGGCGTGCATGTAACCCGTCGCCCCCTTGGCCTATAAAAGGGGGAGGCGAGCCCCCAGCCGGGGGGGACGAATTCAGAGGAAAACAAGACACCGTGCACTCACTCTCTTATTCTCCCACAACATCTTCAGCCACTCTCCCAGGGACTTGGAAGCCACGCTTCCTCTCCCGCCTCGCTTGTACTTGCCCCACTACAAGCACCCCCGGTGCCGAGCAATACAGTGCCACGAGCACGCCCCTGCTGGACGTACGGCCCCCTCGGCCGGAACCAGGATAAAACCTTGTGTCATTTGTTGCTTGGCATCGACCATTGAGGGATAGACCTAGGCGTTATATACCGGTTAGTGTCGGGACCATATTCCGCACCGACGCTGGCGCCCACCGTGGGGCAAACGAGCGCCTAAGGTCATTTCGTCAACTCCCTCCATGGTGATTCGCACCGAGTACCGTGCTACCCGCTACAACATGGGTAGCTCGGACCCTCTCCCCCGCCGGGTTCGAGATCCGCTTCGAGACTTGAACTTCCGTGCCACGGGGAACGGCTATCTCATGCGGCTCACTAATCGTGAGGAGCTTCGCGCGCGCCGCGAGGCCGTGGTCCGCTGCGGTCTCCGCCGCACCCACGACACCGGCGCGAGCGCCCGCAGCACGGATGCCGGGGGTCCGTCGACGCCGCGACGCCGTCGCCGCTCCGGGCCGCGCTCCCGCCGGGGCGCGGTCCCGAGCGGCGGCAAGCCGAGCGCGCCGCCGCCCAACGCGGTGCGCCCACCGTCACAACGCCGCCACCGCCCGGGGGGGACCGCGTGCGGCGCTCGGACCGCGCATCCCCACCGGGCCGCGTGGCGCCACGATGGCCCATAACGCCAACGTGAACACGACGATGCGCCGGTTCCGCCCGGCCGCCACGTCTTCATCGCCGGGGATCCCGGCACCTCGGCGACGGATGAGTCGTCCCCGGGCTCCGTCGACACGATGCCACCCGCCAACCGCCACGGCTACGCGGAGTGGGACTTCTCCGGCGTGCCGGACCCGGGCCGCGTTCGGGCGCTTCCTCGACGCCACGGACTACGGTTTGGTCGCTCCGACGACTCCGCAGACCGGAGCTACGACCCCACGCGGGGAGTGTTGCGCCGTCATCACCAACGACCCGCTAACGCCGCCGGTGCGGCGGGGTGCCGGAGACGGGGAAGTCACGCCCGCCCCCGGGGTCGCCACGCGCCCGGCCGCGGGCCGAGCGCTCCCCGCCGGGGCCGACGTCGACGCACAGGCCGGCCCAAGCCCGCGAGCTCGAGGCCAAGCCGGCGGAGGAGTACGGACGGTGCGGCCGCTCCGCGCCTCGATGGCGGGGGAGGCCCCCGCGCGCGGCGAACGCGTGCGGGAGCCGGGGCCGACGGTCCGCGACCGCCTCAACCCCCGTCCCCAACGTCGACAACGTGGATACTCCACCACGGGCGAGCCAAAAGCTCATCGCCGCCACGACGTTGCTACGCGCCATGCCGACACCCTCGACCCCCGAGGCTCGAGACATGCACCGCGAGGTGCGGACTCTCCTTGAGCAAGCCGCCGTCCGCCGAGGCCGAGAGCTCGCCCCTCACGCATCCGCCAACGGGGGGACGCACGGGGTTATGACCCTGCACCAGGAGGCGAACCCTCGGTGCACGTGGGTCAACCCGCTGGCCAAGGGCGCACGCCGGCCAAGGAACGGCTCCTCGACACGCGCAGGGCGCTGGATGGCGATGCCCGCAACGTCATCAACGCCAGGCGCACCAGCAAGGCGGACGCGCGAGCGGCTAGGGGTTACCACCCTCGAAGGGGTGGACGCTACGACAGCGGTGAGGATCGCTCCCCGACACCGGAGCCCCCGGGCACCCGTGTGTTCAGCCGGGAGATCCGCACGGCGGCGTTCCCCCAGCGCTTCCGTCAGCCCTCGACAATCGTCAAATACAACGGGGAGACGGACCCCCGCGTCTGGCTCAACGATTACCGCCTAGCCTGTCAGCTGGGCGGGGCCACCAACGACGAAGTGATTATCCGCAACTTGCCCCTGCACCTGGGCGACGCGGCCCGGACATGGCTCGAGCACTTGCCCGCCAGCCAGATCCATGACTGGGACGATCTAGTCCGTACGTTCGTGGGCAACTTCCAGGGCACGTACGTGCGCCCTGGGAATTCCTGGGATCTGCGCTCCTGCACGCAAGGGCCGGCGAGTCGCTGCGGGACTTCATACGGCGCTTTTCCAAGCGCTGCACGGAGCTACCCGGGCGGTGGCACGGTCCGAGATCGTGCACGCGTTCCTCGAAGGCACCACGTGCGGGACCTTGTGCGCGAGCCGGGACGCAGCCCCGCCCACGGACTCGAACGAGTCGGCTCGACATTGCCACCGCCTTCGCCTCCGGAGAGGAGGCCGTGGGAGCAATCTTCGACGGCAAGAAGGGCAAGCGCTCCGAGGACACGCCCGCGGAGGGCGGCGGGTCCAAGGAGCCGCGCCGCAACGACAAGCGGGGCAAGAAGGGGGAAGAAGCCGCGCCGCGAGGCGCGCGAGCAGGGGCGCAACGGCGGCAACGCCGAGGCCCTCGGCCGTCGACCCGCTCGACGGGGCCCTCGACCGCCCCTCGAGGCCCGGGGTGTTTTGACGACATGATGAAGAAGCCATGCCCCTACCACAAGACCCCCGTGAACCACACTCTTGAGCAATGGCGACATGCTCAAGAAGTTCTATGGCCGTGCCGCCGCGAAGGAGGCAGAGGCCAAGAAGGATGGAGGCGATGGCGACGCGGTGGTTTCCCCGCCGTCGAAAAATGTGTTCCTCATCTTTGGGGGGACCTACCGTCGACATGTCGACCCGGCGGCGCAAGAAGGAGCGGCACGAAGTCCTCGCCGCGAGAGGGCACCTCCGGCCTTTCTCAATCGGTCGAAGGATGCCATCACCTTTAGCCGGGATGATCACCCAAATCGCATCCCGAACCCGGCCGCACTACCACCGGTGGTTGATCCCATCATTGGGAACGCCCGGTTTTCGAAGGTCCTTATGGACGGAGGCGCAGCCTCAATATCCTCTTCGCGCATACATTGCGCCCCGATGGGGATTGGGCGCGGGACCGAGCCGCGGCCCGGCACGAAGCCGTTTCACCCGCATCGCGCCGGCAAGCAGGTTCAACCCCCTCGGGCGGATCGACCCGCCCGTCCGGTTTGGGACCCCCAAGAATTTCCGCAAGGAAACCCTCACCTTCGAGGTGGTGGGATTCAAAGGGGCCTACCATGCCATCCTTGGGCGACCATGCTATGCCAAGTTCATGGCGGTCCCCAACTACACGTACCTGAAGATGAAGATGCCAGGTCCAAATGGCGTCATCACCGTCGGGTCGTCGATCGAGCATGCATTCGACTGCGACATCGAGTGCGTGGAACATGCAGAGGCACTAGCGCTGGATGAAGCGCTGGTGAACACACTGGAGAAGATGGTCAACGACGACCTCAGCTCCGCCGCCAAACACATCGGCACCTTCGAGGCCGCCGAGCAAACCAAAGGGGTCCCCCTCGACCCGTCGGCCCCCGAGGGCAAGGCGTTGAGGGTCAGCTCGACCCTCGATCCTAAATAGGAAGCAGTGCTCGTCGACTTCCTCCGCGCCAACGCCGACGTCTTCGCGTGGAGCCCCTCGGACATGCCAGGCATCCCGAGGGAGGTCGCCGAGCACTCCCTTGATCTCCTGCCTAACGCTCGCGCCGTGCAGCAGCGGCTGCGCCGCTTCGACGAGGAGCGGCGACGGGCGATCGGAGCGGAGCTGCGGAAGCTCCTCGAGGCCGGATTCATCAAGGAAGTGTTCCACCCTACGTGGCTAGCTAATCCTGTGCTTGTAAAAAAGAAAAACGGGAAGTGGAGGATGTGTATAGACTACACCAGTCTCAATAAAGCATGTCCAAAAGTTCCTTTTCCTTTGCCACGCATAGATCAAATCGTTGACTCTACAAACCGGGTGTGAACTACTCGTTTCCTTGATGCCTATTCGGGATATCACCAAATAAAAATGAAGGAGTCCGACCAGCTCGCGACTTCGTTCATCACGCCGTTCGGGACGTTCGTTACGTCACGATGCCTTTCGGCCTCGTAAACGCGGGCGCGACATATCGCCGCCGCATGCGGCACGTTTTTGGGGACCATATCGGGCGGACGGTCGAGGCTTACGTGGACGACATCGTCGTCAAGACCGGAAGGCGGACGACCTGGTTAGCGATCTTGGCATCGCGTTCGGCACCGCCACGGGCAAACGGGGTCAAGCTAAACCCCGAAAAATGTGTCTTTGGAGTGCCGCGGGGCATGCTCCTGGGGTACATCGTCTCCCAGCGGGGAATCGAGGCCAACCCTGAAAAGGTCGCGACCCTCGAGCGAATGGGTCCAATTCGGGACCTCAAGGGAGTGCAGAAGGTGTTGGGGTGCCTCGCCGCCTTAAGCCGCTTCATCTCGAGGCTCGGAGAGAAGGGCCTGCCCCTCTACCGGCTGCTCAAGAAGCACGAGCGCTTCTCTTGGACCGCCGAGGCCCAGGAAGCGCTCGACAAGGCCGAAGGCGTCTCTAACGCACGCCCCCAATCCTTACGCCGCCGCGAGACGGCGAACCCCTCCAACTCTACGTGGCCGCAACCACCCAGGTGGTCAGCGCCGTGATCGTTGTGGAGCGCACGGAGGAAGGGCATGCCTTGCCCGTGCGAGGCCGGTCTACTACATCGGCGAAGTCCTCGTCGGACACGAAGACGCGCTACCCCCAGGTCCAGAAGCTGTTGTACGCAGTAGTCCTCGCGCGGCGCAAGCTCCGCCACTACTTCGAGGCCCACCCAGCTACGGTGGTCTCTTCCTTCCCGCTAGGAGAGATCATCCGCAACCCCGACGCGGCGAGTGCACTGCCAAGTGGTCCGTGGAGTTGATGGGCGAGACGCTCGCCTACGCTCCGCGCAAGGCCATCAAGTCGCAAATCCTAGCCGATTTCGTCGCTGAATGGACGGACACACAGCTGCCGCCCCCTCAGATTCAAGCGGAGTGCTGGACTCTGTTCTTCGACGGCTCGGTGATGAAGACAGGAGCGGGCGCGGGCCTGCTCTTCGTGTCACCCCTCGGGGAACACATGCGCTACGCAGTGCGCCTCCACTTCCCCGCATCCAACAATATGGCGGAATACGAGGCCCTTCTCTGCGGCCTCAAAATCGCCATCGAGTTGGGCGTCAAGCGCCTCGACGTACGAGGGGATTCGCAGCTCGTGATCGACCAAGTCATGAAGAACGCGAGCTGCCACGATGACAAGATGGAGGCCTACTGTAAAGCCGTGCGGGCCCTCGAAGACAAGTTCTACGGCATCGAGCTCAATCACGTACCCCGCCGGTACAACGAGGAAGCGGATGAACTTGCCAAGATCGCGTCCGGGCGGATCACCGTCCCCCCGAACGTTTTCGCGCGCGACATCGCACAGCCCTCGGTCACCTTCGAGCCTTACCCCTCGAGTGACGGCGGACCCTCGGGGGCTCCCTCGAATCCAGCGGGTGCGGAACCCATGGAAGAGGACCCCTCGAACGAGGCGTACGTACTCTCCCTTCTCGAGGGGTACGGCTCCCACGAGGCTGTCGCGATGGACATCGAGCCGGCTCCCGTCCAGGCGGACTGGCGGGAGAAGTACATCGCCTGGATTGCTCGAGGAGAGCTTCCCGCGGACCGGGCCGCGGCCAGACGCATCGCCAGGATGGCCAAGTCATTCACCCTCGTCGACGGCGAGCTGTACAAGCGCGCCGCATCAGGCATCCTCCAGCGGTGTATACCCATTCCCGAGGGGCGCGAGCTCATACGGGACATCCACGCGGGGATCTGTGGCCACCACGCCGCGCCGCGCACCCTCGTTGGCAATGCGTTCCGCCAAGGCTTCTACTGGCCTACCGCGGTCGTGGATGCCAGCGAAATAGTGCGCACCTGCGAAGGGTGCCAGTTCTACGCCCGCAAGTCCAATTTGCCCGCTCACGCCCTGCAAACGATCCCCGTAACATGGCCGTTCGCCGTGTGGGGGTTGGACATCGTCGGGCCCCTGCGGAAGGCGCCCGGGGGCTTCACCCACCTGCTTGTCGCGATTGACAAGTTTTCCAAATGGGTGGAGGTGCGCCCCATCACGAATTTGAGGGCTGAGCAGGCGGTCACATTCTTCACCGACATCGTCTACCGCTTCGGAGTGCCAAACTCCATCATCACGGACAATGGGTCCCAGTTCACGGGCCGGAAGTTTTTGGAGTTCGCGACAAGTTCCACATCCGCGTGGATTGGGCAAACGTGGCACACCCACGGACCAACGGCCGGGTGGAGCGTGCCGCCGGCATGATTCTCCGCAAGGCCTCAAGCCCCGAATTTTTGACCAGCTCAACAAATCCGGCCGAAAATGGCTCCAAGAGCTACCAAGCGGTCGTGTGGAGCCTAAGGACAACCCCAAGCGAGCCACCGGTTCACCCCGTTTTTCCTAGTCCATGGCGCGGAGGCCGTCCTCCCCACGGACCTGGAATATGGGTCGCCCAGGATTCGAGGGTACGACGAAGATGCTAACCAGCGAGCCCGCGAGGATTCGCTAGACCAGCTAGACGAAGTACGCCTCGTGGCGTTGATGCACTCCGCAAGGTATCAACAGTCCCTACGACGTTACCAAGCACGCAAGATACGTCGCAGGGATTTCAGCGAAGGAGATCTGGTCCTAAGGCTACGCCAAGACAACCGAGTGCGCCACAAGCTATCGCCCCCATGGGAGGGACCCTACATCGTGATGAAGGTGCTCAAACCGGGCACGTACAAGCTGGCCAACGAGGACGGCGAAGAACTTACCAACGCTTGGAACATCCAACAGCTACGTCGCTTCTACCCTTAGCTAGGACTTCCAAGTATTTTCTGTTGTAAAAACGCATGGCCAACACCCCAGTTGGCGTCACCTATGTAAATACTCCAAGTCTAATAAAAGGGCAACTCGGCTTTCCCCTGAAACCCAAGTTACCCTCGGGGGCTACTGCGGGGGGGCACCCCCCCCCAAAAATGGTCCCATTTTTTCGCGCAAAAAACAAAACAACACGCGCTAAGTTTGTTTCCTACTTCAACCTCGAGCCACGATTCGAACAGGGCGCAGGCGGCACAGTGGAAGGAGCGCGCGAGCCAGAGATAGCCTACGCCGCGTGGCTATGGCCCTTTCTCTCTCGCCTCCAACCCAGCGGGCCCCCTGCGAAAAGCGAACTCCCCTAACTAGAATCTACTCAGGAAGAAGGAGAAACAAAAGGCGTAATAAGCAAACAACTTCATTTACAAGCAACTGCCCACGTTCATGAAACGACTTGTTCATTTACAAAAGGCCACGAGGCCAGAATTCTGATACACATAAACAAAAAACGGGCCTAGCGCCCAGATGCTTTCAGGCGAGTGGAGCAGCAGCATCGGCGGTGTCCGGGAAGAGGAATTCTTCGAAGGCCTCGGCGAGCGACCCGGCGGCGTCAGCAGCAAGCGCGTCCGCGCGCTCCATGGCCACCTCGTCCTCGACGCCCTCGGGCACGATGTAGCCCTCCGCCAGCGCCTCGAGGTTGACCTCGTAGTGGGATCGCACCACTCCGAGGGCCTTCCGGACGCCCGGGGGCAACGCCCGCGCATCCGCTCCGTGACATGACCGCCTAGGGCGCGCGCGGCCGGCCGGGCCGAGCCGCCGCCCGGGCCTCGCCTTCCTCGACGACGCGGCAAGTCTCGAGGGCCGCGTCACGCAGCCTCCGCAGCCTCCCCGCTCGCAGGAGTTGTAGGAAGCCCGCAGGGCCTCGGCCCGCCCGGCGGCGTGCCCCAAGGCCGTGCGCAAGCCCGGAACCAACAAGACGACAGGGAGATCGAAAGGGAGAAGCGAACCCTCTAAAGCAAAAAACCAACAAACGAGTCAAAAAGTCTCACCCTCGACTTGCTTCCTCTCCGCATCGAGGTCACGGCGCGCGGACTCGAGTGCCGCCGAGACGCCGGGACGGCCTCGCCTTGCTCGCGGAGGGCCGCCTCTCGGCCGGCGTTGTCGATGCGGAGCGTGAGCGCTTCATCCTCAACCTTGGAGAATGCGGCGTTCCGCTCCTCCGCCGACTTCTCCGCCGCTTCGCGAGCAACGCGCTCCCCGCTCCGGCGCCGTTCGGGCGTCGCCAAGGGCGGCCCGCTCTTGCCGGAGCCGCCCCTCGGCCCCCGGCGGGCGACGCGCTCTCCCGCCGGGAGCCGCTCCTCGGCCGACGACGAGGGCCGCACCCTTGGCGTCGAGGGCGGCCTTCGTGTCATCGGCCTCCTTGGCGCGCCGCTCCAGCCCGCGCCACCGCCTCCTCGGCCCGGCGGTGCGGCGCCCGCGCCCCTTCGAGCGACGTGCGGAGCTCCCGAGCTTCGGCGCGAGCGGTGGCCACCTCCGCCTCCCGCTGGGCGGCCGGCGTCCGCGTGTTATCCGGATCCGCGCGCGCATTACATAGCGCCTCGTCACGATCGACGAGGGCCGCGCGGATCCGCTCGAGGCTCGACCGGCGCGCCGCGTCCCGCCCCCGAGCTCTCCCGGGAGCTCGTCGCACCACGCCATCGCCCGATACGCTAGCCAGCCATCCGGTGTCCTGAGAGCGTCCGCAAGCGCATCGAAAGCGCCGCATCGCTCCCGGAGCTGGCGGGCCTCGGCGTTCACCCGATCGAACGCGTCGTATTTGTCGTGGGCGCGACGCTCGAGCTCCTGGCGTCCACACATCAAATCTCGTAAGTGCTAAGGCTTGAATGCAGCGCACGAAAGCAAAAAAGGAAGAGAGATGAGCAACCGTGGCTCACCTGGAAGACGAGCCAGGCCGGGCCGCCGTGGACCCGCGGCCGCCTCGTTCAACGCGCGGTTGAGCGTGGCGCCGTGGCTCCGAGCTCGCCCCGCAGCTCCTCGCTCCCCCCCGACGTCGGCGAACGCAGGGGGATCCTCCATGGCCCCCCCCCACCCGGGCGGGGCGGCCGGCGTGGGAGGACGAGGCCTCGGCACCGTGCCCTCGACCCCCCACCATCAGGTGATCCTCGCGCCGCCTCACGAGGGCCCCCTCCTGGGGCTCGGGGGAGGTCGTGGGCCAGCTGGCCCACTGGTTCCACCCAGGCGGCGGAGAGTCATCCGGGAGCTCCACCACCTCCGCCCCGGAGACCGCCGGCGGGCGGAGCCGCTTGCGCCGCCTCCGCCGCACCTCCACCGCGCCTCCGCGCCCACGGCGCCCGTTGTGAAGCCATGGCCGCCGCCTCCCGCCGTGCCGCCGCATCCGGCGGCGCTCCCGCAAGTTGCGCCCGCTCCACCTCCTCCGCGGTAGTCGCCACCGCGGGCCGCACCTCCTCCGTGGCCGCCTCTACGGCTCGTGCCTCCGTGGCGACCGGCGCCGGCCGCCCCCGGCGACCTCCCGGCCGCGCCACGGCGGGCCGATCCGCCGGCCGGGGGCCTCGAGGCCCCGCCCCCGGCCTTGCGAACTCGTGCCCGCCGCCGCGCTTGTCCCCGGGCGCGACCCCCTCGACGAACGCCGCCGGGTGGGGATCGACGCGTCCGTCCTCGGCACCTTGGCCGGTGCAAGAGGAGGAACGGTTGGCACCGCCTCGCGCGGACACGAACGGAGGGTTAGAGCATCTAATCACCAAAGCAAACTAAAACCAAACGAAGGAAGACAAAGCTCCTTACCTCGCGGAGGAAAAGGCCCGCTTCCTTTTCCTCGAGGCCTCTCGTGGATGAGACCGACGCGGCGTCCGCGCCGCCGCGCGCGCCTCCGACGGCGCCGCCGCACGCACGGGCACGCCCGCCCCGCGCGCGGGCGCGCCCGATGCCGCACCCCCCGATGACGCCACCGCGCGCGGGGGCACGCTCGCCCGCGCACGGGCACGCCTACCGACGCGCCCCTCGACGACGACGCCGCGCGCGCGGACGCGCTCCCTCCGCGCGCGGGCACGCTCGACGCGCGCGCACGGGCGCGTCCGCCGCGCGTACCTCCGCGGCACGCGCCGGCACCTCCGCGCGCGCGCGCCGCCCCCGACGACGAGTGCTCGGCGGCGGGCGCCGGTGCGCCCGCCCCGTACGAGGACACCCCCCGACGCCGGCGCCGGTTCGGCGACGGGGGCGCAGCCGCCACCCGTTCGAGGGGCCCTCCCCCTCGGACTCTTCCTCCTCGTCCCGCTCCGAGGACGAGGGCTCCTCAATATCCGGGAGGAAAGCCCCGGCCCCTCGCGCCGCGCCGTACTCCGCGGACCGCCGGTCGCGGCGCGCTTGGCGACGCCCGGCGTGCTCCCTCTTGCGCGCCGCCCGCTCCCCGCTGCCCCGCCGCGCCGCCCGGCCGAGCGCACGGGAGTCGGGGGTGGGTGGAACGGATTTGGCGATGTTGAACTCCACCGGTACCGTGCACAAGAGTGACAATGGCGAATCAAGAGACGAAAGCAAAACCAAGAACTAATACGAAATCGGGGAACCCAACTCACCCGCGGGCCCGTAGGGAGCATCTCGATGTCCCACGGGGTCCGACCCGCGGTGGCGGCGTCCGGTGTCGACGGCGCTCCGCGCCCGGGTGAGCGCGTACGGCCGCTCTAGCAGCGTCGGGAGCATCCGCGACCTCGCCAGGTCGACGGGGTTGGCCGCCTCCGTCATCTCGAAGATGCAGAGTGGCCTCTGCATCAGAGGCACGACCCGCCGGTGATGGAGGAAGGCGAGGACACCCATCGCGTTGAGCCCTTCCTTCGCCAGCCGCCGCAGGGCGGCAAGGACGGACTCTTGCCGCGCCCGATGTTGGGCCGTAGACACCCCGTAGCCCCAGGGAGGCGGGCCTCTCCTTGAACACCCGGCCGGTATAGGGGGGAAGGCCGGGCTCGGCGTTGCGCAGATAAAACCATCCCCGCTCCCAGCCGGCGTTGTTCGTCGTCATGGTGCGGGGGGATGTAGAAATCCTTGAGCCGCCCCCGCGGGGCCGCCGACATCCCGCCGGCGCGCACCGCGCGGCGGGTCCCCGGCTCCGATGTGGGCTGCGTGACGAGCTCCCCGCGGAAAAGGTGAACCCGGAGATCCCGCTTGGATCGGGATCCCCGAGTACCTTTCGCGGACGCCCACGAACGTGGCCGCCTCCGAGATCGCGTTGGGGGCGAAGTTGTGCGGCCTCCACCCCCGTAGTAGTGGCACATTGCCCGCATGAAGGTGCTCGCCGGTGCGTTGAAGCCGCGCTCGTGGTAGCGGAGGAAGCTCACCACGTAGCCCTCCGGCGGGTTGGGCTCGTGGTGCGTCGCCGGCGGCACGATCCACTCCGCCGGGCGCCCTTCTTCGTTGGCCGACGGTGGCCGGCGGCGACCAACTCGCCAAGCACGAGCCGGGTCACCGTCGACCTCTCCCGTGCGTACGGCTCCGGGATCCTAATGGGAAGCTGAGGCGGCGCCATGAGGGGGGACGAACGAATGCGAAGGCGGAGGACAAGGAAACGAGGAAAAAGCTCTAAGCGGGCGAGACCGCGCGGTGGCGAGAGCGAGGCGAAGGCGAAGGGACGGGGGACTGAAAGTGGTAAGGTGCCAAGGTAAAAAACCGCCGTCCACTCCTCCCCGCGCGCTTTATAGGCGACGGGCGAGTTCTCCGGAGCGGACGCCCCGCCGGCATTAACTGCAGGAATCTTTCCATCGCGTCGACGGGCGGGCCCCACCACGACCGCGGCGGCTCTAACACCGCAGGCGGATCATCATTACGGTGAGGACCGGGCCGCAACCGAGGCAAAACCGTCACATCCGCCCGCCGCGCCGCCCACTACGCGCGCGCGCGCGCCGCGCCGCCTAAAAAGGCGCGCCCGCGCCGCAAAAACCGCGGCCACGACAAAGAAGGCAATTAAATGCCCGGCCCCTTGCCAAGCAAGGAGAGCCCTCGAGCGAGGCGAACCCTCGGCTCAAAACAAAGGCGACCCTCGATCGGATATCCGCGTGAGAAGGTCGCCCGGACCTCGCTCGACGTAGAGCGAGCAACCGCGGCACCCATGCCACGTAGAACCCTCGAGCGGCATGACCCTCGACTCGAAACAAAGGCGACCCTCGATGGGATGTTAGCGTGAGAAGGTCGCTCGGGACCTGCTCGATGTAGAGCAGGCAACCGCGGGCACCCATGCCACGTGAAGCCCTCGAGCGGCATGACCCTCCGGCTCGAGACAATGTCAACCCTCTAAAAAAAAGGCACGCGCGTAAGAGGATCGCCCAGGTCACGCTTGAAATAGAGCGGCACCAAAAGCACTCATGCCGCGCCGTGCTGCCAACAAGCACCTCGAGGGTCGGCACGCCCAGACCCCTCGACGGCCGCAAACGTGAAAAGACGGGGCTGTCCAAGCACGGCCCCGCACGGCCTTACTGATCAGAGGTTCGAAGCCTGAACCTCGACGGGTTCGAACAGGCGCCTCAGATCACAGAGTTAGGGACGACGAGGGCACGCGCATTCGAGCCGTTCCTCGAGCCCGTCGGCTCGAGGGTGCCCCACATGTCGTGTTCGAGAGCCGGCCGAGGGCGGCTAGCGGGGGGATCCCACCGAGGGAGAGCTTCCGCGCCCTCGGTCCCCTAGCGAACGGGACCGAGCCCCACCTAGCAAACCCACGCAAGCGCTTCCATGGACGCGTCTCGGACCGCGCGGCCCTACCCTTATCGAACGGGGCATGGGCGTCCACTTGAACCACCCGCTAGCAGCTCGACGAGGAATCCGCGATTCGCGACCCGCTCGATGGGAGTCGTGGAGACCTCACCCTCCGTCCCGCGGAGGGACGGCGAGGGCGCGTTAAAAAACAAGTCGTCAGGCTCGACCCGATCGCCTCGAACGGGCCAAGGCTCGGGGGCTTGACGCACGGCTACACCTCCTTGAGATTGCACCCGCCGGAGACAGTGACAGGGGAGCGTGCACCCCCGAAGCCGGCTGAAACACCGCCGATGCCGGTTGGCATATGTGCCACGCCTTTCTGACCAGAGTTCTCGCGGTTAACCCCTGCAGGAGAGCCCACACTCCTGCAGGGCTTCATGGGCTAGACCCGCGGGTCCGCTGACGCGGCCCCACGGAAAGCGTTCGCAAAAAAGGAGGGAAGAACGTCCTATCAGTAGGTTCCAGCATCTGCGGGAGCCTCAATGGCAAACCCGCAGATGCTTGGGGGCTACTGTCGGGGACCGCCCTAGGGGTCCCCTTAAACAAAGGGGAATCCTCACTTAATCTCGGTATCAAAACACGCTAAGCCTAACCATGCAGGTAACTAACCATGCAGGGCACGGCCTACGTCGAGATCCTGACGGCCCACCAAGACGGCCCACGGAGAAGACCCCTCGAGCGAGCCCCGCCCTCGCTCGAGGACGCGCCTCCCCCTCGGGCGGGCTCCGCCCCGCTCGAGGGGAAACCCTTTCCCTCGAGCGGTCCCGCCCCGCTCGAGGGATCGCCCCCCCCCTCGAGCGGTGTCTCGACTCGCTCGAGGGTTCGCTCCGCCCTCGGCCGGGGCCCGCCACGCTCACGGCGCGCGCCGCACGCGTGCGCCGGCCCCGTACTTGGGCATTTAACGCCCGACGCCGCAGGACGGCGCCATCATGCGCCACGGGCTCACGCCCGGTGCCGCCGCACCAACTCCCCGGGGAGGAGCCCATCCCCGCCGCCGTGGGGTGGACCGTGCGGTACGGCCGGTGTCGGTCCCGTGACACCGCGCGCCCACTACCGTACGGCTAACGCGCCCGACCCTCGAAAGAGGGCGGGCGCACCCTCGATTCACTTTCACGTGACCCCGCAGTTAGGTGAGGGGCGCTAGGCCGGTGGATGGCCATCCCGGCCACCGTAACGGCGCGGCCGCCGTACCCACGCGTGCGGGCGCACGCCCGACACCGCAGCGCACGCCCGAGCACCGCAAAGAACCACCCCGCCGCCGCGGAACGCATTGGGAAGGAACGCCGTTCGCCCGCGCCCGTTCCCCCGTACCGGCCATCATCGGCACCTCCCCTCGAAGCCTATCGAGGACGCCATCGCCATCTGCCGCCTCCTACCCTCGAACCGCCACTGTTCGGGTACGGGGTAGGTCATCATGGCCGGATCGCAGCGAAGATCGTCCGGACGACCGCCCACTCTACACCGTAGCCCGACGTGCTCCCTCACGTAGCTAGGTAGCGCGGCGTGCATGTAACCCGTCGCCCCCTTGGCCTATAAAAGGGGGAGGCGAGCCCCCAGCCGGGGGGGACGAATTCAGAGGAAAACAAGACACCGTGCACTCACTCTCTTATTCTCCCACAACATCTTCAGCCACTCTCCCAGGGACTTGGAAGCCACGCTTCCTCTCCCGCCTCGCTTGTACTTGCCCCACTACAAGCACCCCGGTGCCGAGCAATACAGTGCCACGAGCACGCCCCTCGTCGGACGTACGGCCCCCTCGGCCGGAACCAGGATAAAACCTTGTGTCATTTGTTGCTTGGCATCGACCATTGAGGGATAGACCTAGGCGTTATCTACTGGTTAGTGTCGGGACCATATTCCGCACCGACAATCACGATTATCAAGCAACAAGCCAAGCCGTTCATTCTCTTGGCGCAAGAAGGGGAGTTCATCATGCACCTCGTCATCGGAGTCAGAGTCCGAGTCACTCTGTGTGCTCTTCTTGCTGCCGGAGCTCAGTGCCATGGTGCAGAAGCCGTCTCTAGTGAAGCAGCTCAGCCCGCTCAGGTTCTTGGACGACTTCCTGCTCTTGCGACGATCACCTTCATCTTCATTGCTGCTTGAGCTCGAGGTGGAGTATGCGGAACTGGAGTCGACTTCGCTCGCTCCAACCATCGCTCGGGCCTTGCCTCGGCTCTCCTTCTTCCTCGATCGTCGCTCATCCTTGTGCTTGTTCTTGTGCTTGCTCTTGTGGTCACGCCTCTACCGGTAATTGCCATCCGTCCTTGACTTGTGCTTGTTGCCATCCTTGTTCTCGACCTTCCCCGGGCAGTCGGTGACGAAGTGTCCCGGCTTGCCGCACTGGAAGCATGTCCTCGTGTTCCTCCTCACGTTCACCCGGTTCTCGTGCAGCCTCTTGAATCTCCTCGTCAGCAACGCCAGCTCGTCCTCTCCAAGCACGTCGAACTCTTCATCTGGCATAGACATCAAAGAGGACAAAGAGAACATCCTGGTGGATGGGTTAGTGTTAGCCTTTCCTTTCGAACCACCGACGAGGGCAAGACTATGAGAGTCAGTTAGGCCCTCGAGCTTGGCTGTCATGCCCCTATCCACCTCAGCCGACTTGAGCTTTGAAACAGCTCGTTCACCGTCAGAGTGTCATACTTCTCCGACTCCACAATGGCCTCGAACTTTCCACCCCAAATCGTACGATCCAAAGAGTGTAAGAGCTTGACAGCTCTACCATGATCATCGTACGGGAGCACGTCCACATTGGCCCTCATGTTGTTCACAACCACCGTGAACCTCTGAAACAAGGCATCGATGGACTCACCGGGGAGATGAGTGAAGTTCTCCTACTCTCTCCGGTAGGTCGCATACATCCGAGCCTGAACCTGGGCATTCCCAACATGAGCTTCCTTCAACACCGACCAGATTCTACAAGCCAAGTGCTCGGTGTGCACCCGATCGAACTCAGGCTAACACAAAGCACGAAACAAGTAGTCGACTACCTTATTGTTGGCGTCGAACATGTCTCTCGATCCTGGAGCGAGGAAGTTCATCGGCTGGACATAGCTGTTGTCCACCGTGACATCCCAAAGGATCTGACCCTTTCCGCGGAGGAATGCCGCCATCCGCTTACTCCACATCTGGTAGTTCTTTCCATCGAAGTGTGGAGGACACGAACCCCATTCCTGGTACGCCATCCTTGGACCTTAGACTGGTTAGAGTCAATAAAGACCCGAATCGGCTCTGATACCACTTGAAGGACTGAAACGGCGAACCAGAGAGGGGGGGGGGGGGGGGTGAATGGGAGCCGATAAAAATTCTATTCAAGAATTTGGCCTATGAACCCGAATTCACTCGTGCACCTCCGCAAGCTTCTCTTGCCAAGTTCACGCAAGCACTAAAGTGCTACTGAACCTAGGAGCAAGACCAACCAACAGCCACAACACACACAGCGGAAACACACACGACACGGCTGCTGGAAGCCCAAATCGGTCAGGCTGGTTTCTGAAACCGGTCAGACCGCTTCTGTTGGACTTAGCCTCACGCAAGCAGGGGAAACCGGTCAGACCGGTTTGGCAAACCGGTCGGACCGACTTTGTCCAGAAACTCCCCAAAGACACAAAACACCTCAAGAGCCTTTTCACACCTGAACAAAAGAAGCCATAGCGTAACAGAGACTTCCTTGCTCAAAAACCCTTCTCGACGGCCCACAGGGTGAAACCGGTCAGACCAGTTTGGGAAACCGGTCAGGCCAGTTTTTGCCTGGGCAGTCGGGAAGAACACAGCCTGCGGGAAAAACTCAACCCTTCCACCAATCGATCTCCCGATTCGTTCCACGGATCAAAGTGAGACTTTGGGGATAGTTGGGGTACCTCGTGGGCTACCCTTGGCTAGAAGGTCGGTCCCCAAAACCCACTCAATCAAGAGGAATCGAAAGTCAACCCTCAAGAACACCTCTAACCCTAGGACTCCGAAAATAGCAAAATCGAGCCCCTTAACTCGCGAATTTGGGAGGGGAATCAAAGGCCAAAGAACCATGAAGGGTTCACACGAATTTCCCCCATCAAATCCCCAAGAGCAAGGTCCCGAAAACACACTAAGAAAACCACCAAGAGAGGGCTCCGAAAATCACCACCAAGAACAACCGGGAACAACAAAACAAAGTCTTGAGGAACCACGCTGACTCATATATACATACCAAGGAGGTTCATACAAGGTCTAGCTTGCGGCCCGATCATCCAACCCTCTCACAAGATCTCACCATGAAGCTCTCAAGCTAGTCCTATAGAAATCCTAAGAAAATAGGAAAACAAATGAGCTAGGGTTCCAAGAGATTGTTGCCATCCTCTAACCCCTTGGGTTGTATGGAGGCAAGATAGAAGACTAAAATACCCTAAAGCCTAAACTAGGATACACGCTCACCAAGAGCACTTTGGGAATTTGTCTTTGTAGCACCATCAGACAGATGCCCAGCGATCGCACTTCGCGTAGCCTCGACGTAAGCTTTGCGATCCCGACGCGTGTCCTCCACTTCGAAGCTTCCGGCGCCCTGCGACCCCAAACCGGTTCGACCGGTTCTCCACATCAGTCGGGCTGATTTTGGCCAGACAGCCACGCCCGGTCTTCGGCCTCGGCTTTGTGGCTCAACCGAATAACCCGGTGATTTTCTGGTGATCCACCGCAAACCCCGCGAACTTGATGTAGCCTCCGCCAATCACCACTGATGACTTGGCTCCAACGAAGTCCCTGCTCAACCTTGGTTTTGTGGCTCAACCAAGAAACCGTCCACCGACTTCATCTTGCCGTTCTTGCCAACATGTGGCTCGCACTTGACCCCACTGGCCACCGGGTCCCTCGAACGAAGCCTACTTGCCTTCTCCACACCTGGAGGCCTCACCAGCAACGACCTTTCGCGCTTGTTCTTCACCTGCACCAACACGAGTTAAGCCGCAACCTGCACTTGCAATACTTAGCAAAGAATCATTCCACACAACGTTGTCAATCACTCATCACACCAGGAAGCGACCATCCACTGGTCTTCGAACCACACATGGTCCTCAACTTGTTATATGATTAGTGTGCCTAGTGGCGGGTTAGTTCCATAATCAAATCCAAACCAAAGTGTAATGAACATGTTTGGTGTACCAAAATACACTGTCAACAGTCGGTACTACCGACCCCCTGGCAAAAACTTGCTAGAGAAGTCTTATCGGAAGTACTGACCCAGTGTCGGTACAACTGACAGAAGCTCAGATTTTTAGAAAAGAAGAGCAAAGTGTACGCATTCAATCTAAACTTCTCTTACTCGCTTGGATCATCTCCTAGAGGACTTTCAACATCTCTTGGCTATCAATTCGCATCCCCCTTTATAGTACGGTGTTTCCTATACTCAAACTCAAAATCAAAAAATAAAATTAAGCCTTCATTCGAGATGAAAACATCGACTTGGAGTTGGGGGCCTTCCTTTGGTCAAAACCATGATTTTTATTCACTTAAGTCCTGCACACATCTTGATCAAGCATTAAATACTACAAATTGTGTGTGTCACTATCACCAAAACAATTAGGGGCCAAGATGCACTTTCAATCTCCCCCTTTTTGGTGATTGATGACAACACAATTCGTTTTCATAAAACATGTATGTATCCACCAATTGAAAATGAAACTCCCCTAAATGTGTGCTTGATCTTTTATGAAGGCCTCAAATGCTTATCACACATTTAGAAGAAATTTCACTCTCAATTTGCATACACAAGTGCACGAATGTGATATAAAACCTGTGATGCATATGACAAGATATTGAGGACCAGGAGCGTCCCCGTGGTCGGTGGATGACCGCTCCTCAGTGATGAGTGATTGACAATGGGTGTTGGACTGACTCTTGGCTCAGTGCGCGGGTGTAGGCTGCGGCCTAGTTCATGTTGTTGCAAGTGAAGAACGGGCGCGAAAGGTCTTCAGCCTTGAGGGGCCTCCGGGAGATGGAGAGACAAGTAGGCTCGGTTCGAGGGACCCGGTGGACAGCGGGACTAGGTGCGGGCCACATGGTGGCGATACGAGCAAGACGAAGTCATGGACAATCGAGCCGGTGCACGGTGGCGGTCGAGTCAAGAGGCTTGGCGGGAGGCCGGGTCGAGCACGCGGGGTTTGGTGGTTTGCCCACAAAACCATCAGAGGACGATTTCTTGGTTTGGGCCTCAAAACCAAGTCCGAAGGCCCAACACGACGGAGACGTGATCCGGGCATGTCGGGATGCTTCGAGGCGGAGGACACACAGCGGGATCGCATGGCAAGACCCACAAACATTACATAAATACCCCTGCGTGGGTTTTATCTCCAGTAGTTGAGTTAGGGGTAGTCGAGTCATTTCCCACACCGGCGGGACCCGATATATAAGCCATGAGTATGTTTGGATGGCTCTCTCGCTCCGCGACTTAGGGTTTCATTTCCCCTTCCCATTTCTCATTTTTTCGTAGCTATTTTCTTCTCCATTTTCTCTAGGCTAGCATGAGAGCTTCATGTGAGATTTGTTGAGAGGGATGGATGCTAGGGCGGCTTGCTAGACCTTGTGAATCTTTCCTGGTTTGTATAGAAGATTCGGAGTTGTGTTTTTCGTGGTCTTTTTGTGCTTGTTTTCGTGCCTTTGTTCTTGATGTGATTCCGCGAATTTGAGTTGGTTTCTCCCTGGATTTCTTTGAGGGAAACATGGATGGATGCCTTGTGCACCTTTGTGATTGATCTTGTGTCCTCAAACGCCGGGAAACCACTTCGATTCAAGGATTTTCGGTCGGAGCTCTAGTTTTCGGTAGTGTTCAAAGGATTCACGATTCCCGGTGATTTAGGGAATTAGAAGGCAAGATTTTTGGGCTATAGCATCCTTGTGTGACGCTTTTCAAGTCCCCAAACCCTTGTCTCTACAGCTTCTACCTTCGATGTCGGGCTGTTTTCAGTTCTGTCCGTGAGGCGCGGACGGTCCGCGAGGGGCCGGCGGACAGTCCGCGAGGGGCCAGTTCGTCGCGCGTTCTTAGTGTTCTTGTTTCGTTTCGTTTTGATCCGGTTTTGTTTTAGGTTTTCGTTGCAGCCGGTTTGCGTACAGTCTGAGCTTCAGTAGCGGATGGTCCGTGGCCCGAGCGGACGGTCCGCCCGGTCTTCGCGGACGGTCCGTTTTTCTCGGGTCGGTCCTGGTGGTTCTGTTCGCTTTAACGGACGGTCCGCGGCTCAGGCCGGACAGTCCGCGGCAAGGGTGCGGACAGTCCGCGGTACCCTGCCGGACGGTCCGCGCGGCCATCACGGACAGTCCGCCCTGCCTGGCCGGACGGTCCGCCGGAGGCTGGCAGCTTTGCTTCTTGGTTCGATTCCTCCCTTCCTTTCTCGTGCTTCCGCGTGTGCTTCAAGGAATCATTCCTAAGACTAGAGGTTGATCCATAACCTCGTTGTCTTGACGATTGGCGTGTGATTTGATCCATCGCTTGTGTGTGACCGGGATTTGACTAGGGTATAGGCCGGGTTCTTTGAGAAGAATTTTTACCGGCACCTATTCACTCCCCCCTCTCTAGTCGCCATCTGATCCTTCAATTGGTATCAGATCTTGGTGCCAGATTCTTTGCGACTTTGACAAGTCTTGAATCCTAAGATGGCGGACGTTGAGCGGGGCGGTCCGCCGCACTTCGATGGCAAGGGTTACCACAAGTGGGCGGCTCGTATGATGATCTTTCTTCGTGGCAAGTTGTTGGATTTCATTGTGCTTGACAAGACCTATGCTATTCCGGTTAACATCCATACTCTTATGGTGACCGATGCCGGTGCTAAGGCCAAGTATGAGGCAAATGCAAAAGCCGTTAATCACTTGGTCAGGAGCTTGTGTGATCCTGAGTTTGAGCATGTTCGCCATTTGAATCTTGCTTGGCAAATTTGGGAGAAGTTGTTGGTTGCTCACGGTGGTGATAACCATGTGAAGGCTCGCCTCTTTGTCTCTTACCGGATGCAATATGAGAACTTCACTCAACTTCCCGGTGAGGACATTGATGCGATGTTTCAGAGGTTCACCGCCATCGTGAACAACATGAAGGCTAATGTTGAGGATTTCCCTTACACTGAGCATGATCAAGCTTTGAAGCTCTTGCATATTTTGGACCCAAATGTTTGGGGTGCTAAGGTTGAGGCCATCAAGGAGTCCGAGCAATATTTGACCATTGAGTTGGATGACCTCTTTTCTAACCTCAAGTCGGCTGAGGTTGACAGGAAGTTGCAATCCAAGCATGAGGGCTCGACTGATCATAGTCTTGCTCTTGTGGGCGGATCAAAGGGCAAATCCAACACTAACCCTTCCTGTCGACAGTTTTCCTTGTCCTCTCTTATGTCTATTCTAGATGAGGAGTTTGATATGCTGGGCGAGGAGGAGCTGGACTTGCTCTCAAGAAGGTTTGATCGACTACACGAGATTCGGAGGAATGCAAGGCGGAGCTCAGGGACGTGCTACAAGTGTGGCAAGCGTGGCCACTTCATCGCCAAGTGCCCGAAAGTGGAGGAGAACAAGTACAAGATGAGCAAGTACAAGGCGCACCCGAGGCGTGAAGACATGTACTCCTCCAAGGGCAAGCACTTCAGCAAGTCCAAGAGCAAGGACAAGGAGAAGCGGCGATCGAGCAAGGGCGGTTACAAGAAGGACAAGGCAAGAGCCATGGTGGCCAGTGTAAGCGACGTCTACTCGAGCTCAAGCGACGCGCAGTCAAGCTCAAGCAGTGAAGATGAAGACGCCGGGAGGCGCAAGGGCAAGAAGAGTGCAAGCCGAAACCTCAGTGGATTGAGCTGTGTGGCGCTTGAAGGCTTTTGTGGCATGGCTCATAGCTCAAGCAGCAAGAAGAGTGAAAAGGAAGACAGCAACTCCGACTCGGAGGATGAGGTAAATCGTGACCCCGACTCTTTTCTTGCTGAGATCACTAGGTTGAATGGCTTGATTGACAACCGTGATAGTGTGTTGAGCGATGCTAAGAAGATGAGGAAAGATCTTAGGGCTCAACTTGAGAATGCTAGTGAGAAAGTAGGAGAGTTAGAGTCTAAGTTGCTTGAATTGAAACTTGAGAATGACTCCTTGAAACTTGCTCCTACTATTTCTGATGATGTTGAATGTACTGAGTGTGATGCATGGTTGAATGAGATCAAGTTGCTTAATGAGAAGAATGCTTCTACTTTGGCTAAACTAGATGCTCTTAGGACTGAGTATGATGAGCTTAAGGCTAGACCCACTTTGCTTGGTGCTTGTAAATAATGTCCTACTATGCATGCTAAGCTTGTTGATGCTCGTTCTACTATTAGCACTTTGGAAGCTTCTTTGAAATCTTCTGTTGTCAATGCATGCACTAGCTGTGATGAAGTTACTTTGCGCAATGTTGAACTTACTTCCCGTTTGGATGTCATCTATGAGGAGAATGATTATTTGAGGAAGGTGTTGGGTTGGTTGTCTGGGCAAAAACCTCAATTGAAAATCATGATTGAGGAGTTCAAGAGAGATGATGGTCGTGGTTTGGGTTTTGAGAAGTTGGGTGAGAAAGTGGGAGAGAACAGTGGGGAGAGTGTGTATGAGAAGTGTGTTGAGTCTAACCCCGAGTTTGAGGTGATCGGAGACATCCAAGTCCCACTTCCAAAAGCACCCAAGAACTCTTTCACACCAAAGCCCAACCACCTTTGCAACAAGCTTGACACAACCCAAGATCCACCCAAATTTCCACCCAAAACAAATGACTTCCATAAACCCGTGAAGTTTGTGAGTGAGAAGGGTGAGAAACCTAGAGAGAAGCCAGAGCCAAAACCAAAACCCATCCCCCTCAGATGTGAGTATTGTGGCAAGGAGAGACACCTAGCAGAGTTTTGCTACAAGAGGAAGAGGGATGAGAGTCTTGCTAGGGAGCAAGCAAACCAGGACAGGTATCACCAGTCTCATGGTATTCCTGAGCCTAGAGTGCCACTTCCACGGGGTGTGGGATGTGTGAGGAGTGTTGGTAGAGTTGGATCTCAGGGTGGTAGGTTCCCACAAAGAGGTGGTGGTGAGAGGTTTGATAGGAGAGATGATGGTGTGCGTGCTGGTGAGAGGTTTGGTCGGGCTCGTGGTGGTTTTGCTGGACGTCCCCCTACTCGCCCTCAATACGGGTTTAGGGGAGATGATCGTAGCTTTTGGTTCCAGAGGAACTACGGACCACGTTTTCCCCCTCGTGGTGCTCGTACTCCTTCCACGGGACATGGGAAGTTTGGTGGCAAGGGAATGATGTTTGCTAACCCCTCTTTTGAGCAGATGGCTCAACACTGGTTCAACTTTATTTGTGCTAACCCCAGTGTCGAGTCGTTAGCTCATTCTCATTATTGTTTATGACTACAGGCAGGAAGCTTGGAGAACATTTGGTTGATCGACTCCGGATGTTCCCAACACATGTCCGGAGATAAGAAGTGGTTCTCCAGCCTCACCCCAGTGAAGGAAAAGATGTACATCACATTTGGGGACAATGGACGAGGAAGGGTGATTTCTGAGGGTGTGGTGCATGTGAGTGACAAGGTAACGTTGAAGAGGGTTGCTCTTGTGAAGTCTTTGGGTTTCAATTTGCTTTCGGTTTCTCAGTTGCTTGATGAGGGTTTTGAGGTGCGTTTCAAGTCTGGCGAGTCTCGTTTGCTGGATTCTCGAGGTGATCTTATCTGTATGATCATCCCTGAGGGTCAGATTTTCAGGGCTGATTTCTCTCGTTCTTTGGGTCCTACTCGCTGTTTGATGGCCGGTCCTTCTTCTGATTTGTGGAAATGGCATAGGCGGTTAGGTCACTTGAGCTTTGATTTGGTTTCCCACTTGAGTGGTCTTGACCTTGTCCGAGGATTGCTGAGGTTGAAGTTTGAGAAGGATTTGGTTTGTGCTCCGTGTAGGCATGACAAGATGGTAGCCACTCCCCATCCACCCCTGACCGATGTCATGACTGAGCATCCGACAGAGCTGTTGCATATGGACCTTGTTGGGCCAGCTCGAGTTCGCTCGGTGGGTGGGAAGTGGTATGTCCTTGTTGTGGTGGACGATTACTCTCGCTATGCCTGGGTGTTTTTCTTGGAAGACAAGAGTGAGACATTTGGCTTTGTTCGGGATCTGATCGTGAGGTTGAAAAACGAGAGGCATGTGAATGCCATTCGAGCTATCCGCGGTGATAATGGCTCAGAGTTCAAGAACTCTCATTTTGATGCCTTCTGTCGTGATTTAGGTCTTGAACATCAGTATTCGACCCCTTATGTGCCCCTTCAAAATGGAGTCGTAGAAAGGAAAAATCAGACTCTTTGTGAGATGGCTAGGACGATGCTCGATGAGCACAGGACTCCTAGGAGGTATTGGGCTGAGGCGGTCAATACGGCTTGTCATGTTTCCAACAGGATTTTATTGCGAGCTTTCAAGAAGAAGAACTGTTACGAGCTGATGCATGGTCGGGCACCCAAGGTGAGTCATTTCCGAGTTTTTGGCTGCAAGTGCTTTATTCTTAAGAAGGGAAAACTCGACAAGTTTGAGGCTAGGTCTAGTGATGGTATTTTCTTTGGATATGCTAACCACTCTAGAGCCTATAGGGTGCTTAACCTTGAGACTAACAAAATCATGGAGACTTGCGAGGTAACCTTCGACGAGACAATGCCATGTACCTCTCTTGGCTTTGAATGTGCAGGTGATGAGGAGATGGCCGAGGACCTCTTTGAAGAGGAGAAGGATGAAGCTGGAGATGATGATGGGGAGAACCATGCGCCTGAAGCTGAGTGTGTACCCACTACTTCCCCTATGACCACTACGGAGCGTGGACCGTCTACTTCATGGACAACGACGGTGCGACAAGAGGACCAGGCGAGAGAAGCTGAAGTTGAGGGAGAGGTAGTCTCGAGGCGTGAGGCTCCCCGGCGGATTCAAGAAGTGCATCCCCTGTCGAAGATCATTGGGGGCATCAACGAACGTACCACATGGTCAAGGACCAGAAATTCCTCTCATTTCGCTCATGCTGCATTTGTTGCCACCTTTGAGCTCAAGGACATTGAACACACTTTATCTGATGCAAACTGGGTCAATTCTATGCATGAGGAGTTGGAAAACTTTGAGAGGAACCAGGTGTGGGAGTTAGTTGAACCACCTCCAAATTGCCATCCTATAGGAACCAAGTGGGTTTTGAAGAACAAAGAGGGTGAGAATGGGATGGTTGTGAGGAACAAGTCCAGACTTGTTGCTCAGGGGTTTAGTCAGAAGGAGGGGATCGACTATGAGGAGACCTTTGCTCCTGTGGCCCGTCTTGAGGCAATTCGGATCCTTCTATCCTTTGCCGTGGCTAAAGGGTTCAAGTTGTTTCAGATGGATGTGAAGAGTGCCTTTCTGCATGGGGTCATAGAGGAGGAGGTGTATGTGAAGCAGCCACCTGGGTTTGAGAGTGAGTTGTACCCACACAGGGTGTACAGGTTGAAAAGGGCTCTGTATGGGTTAAAACAGGCGCCCCGTGCTTGGTATGGGAGATTGAGAGGTTTTCTGTTGAGCAGAGGGTTCGTGATGGGTACCGTGGATAGGACCTTGTTTCTCCTCAAGCATGGAAATGACTTGTTGATTGTGCAGATATACATGGATGATATTGTCTTTGGTGGCTCGTCACATAACCTTGTTGCCAAGTTTGCAGATGAGATGAGCAGGGAGTTCGAGATGAGCATGATGGGTGAGTTGTAGTACTTTCTCGGGCTGTAGATCAATCAAGTGAAGGACGGAACTTTTATGCACCAGACCAAGTATACGAAAGTCATGCTAAGGAAGTTCCAGATGCAAGATGTGAAGCCGATGTCGACTCCCATGGGGAGTACGGCCACTCTGGATGCGGACGAGGACGGAGAACCAGTGGACCAGCGGGAATACCGGAGCATGATCAGCTCCCTCCTCTACTTGACGGCGACGAGGCCAGACATACAGTTCAGCGTGTGTCTGTGCGCTCGTTTTCAGGCTTCGCCGAGGACATCACATCGACAGGCCGTCAAGAGGATCTTCAGGTACCTGCAGTCTGCCCCTGGGCTTGGCCTTTGGAATTCGTCCTCCTCGATTCTTTCTCTTCATGGTTTTTCCGATGCGGATTTTGCTAGTTGTCGAGTCGAGAGGAAGTCTACTTCTGGTACTTTCCAGTTTCTTGGGTCTTCGTTGGTTTCATGGTCTTCCAGCAAGCAGTCTAGTGTAGCTCAGTCTACCGCCGAGGCGGAGTATGTTGCAGCCGCGAGTTGTTGTTCCCAGCTGTTGTGGATTTCATACACTTTGAGAGACTTTGGTGAGGAGTGCACCCAGATCCCACTTCTTTGTGATAGCACCAGTGCCATAAGCGTAGCCAAAAACCCAGTGCTTCACTCCAGAACCAAACACATAGAAGTGAGGTATCATTTCTTGAAGGACAATGTGGAAAAAGGAACCATTGTGTTGAGTCATGTCCCTACCCAAGATCAGCTAGCCGAAATCTTTACAAAGCCTCTCGACCAAGCTACATTTGTGCGCTTGCGGGGGGGAACTTGGGGTTTGTTTCCCTTTCTAGTTGATTCTTGGGGGTTTCTTCTTGTACCATATGTATCATACCATGTTTTACTTTGATGTATATACATGTTTTGCTTGTTGTACAAACCATGGTAGGATAGCCATCTTGTCATATATCATGTTGCATTTGTATCATATTGCATTTTAGGATGATGAGCTTCTTTCATATGCCTTATTTGTGTCTCTTTGGCTATTTGTGAGATATTGGTCATATGTGTGGAGAAATGGTGATGTGAGGCTATGCTCTTGGAATATTTGAGATATATGTGTGGTGAGATAGCCCTTTTTGAAATAAATGCTAATCTTGACTAATTTTTGGTGAAATGTGCTCCACTCACGTGTAGTAGTGTATCCATGTCACGTTTTGGTCTAAATGTGCTTTCTATGCTTAGATTGTGCTTGGATGTCTTTTTCTTGCATTTGGGCCAAAGGCCGAATATCATTGTGAATGTTTAGCCTATGTTGCATTCATGGGGGAGCATAAGCTTCTTTTTGCCGCAAAGGCACTTCATGTACCATGAAATGAATCAATCTTGAAAAGAAGTGTGTATGCTTGAAAAATGCTCCATCCATTATGTCTATGCTTAAAATGTCTTATCTTTCACATATGGGTGCAAAACATGTTGCATGATGTTCACCAGTGGAGAAGTCTCCCCGAAGTGGACACATGGTTCATGAGCTTTGACATGACATGCTTTGCTTTATAGGTGCTTACAATGATCTTTTGTTGAGAATTTGATATCCTTGTATGATCTCTGAATGGTATGCATGTTTGTGGCTCGAGTGTGACATGGATAGGCTTTTACATGTGAAGCGAGCCTGCTTTTGGTAAAACTGCTTAAATCTGAAAATTTTGCTTTGTCACATGCTTGTATTTTCATATATTACTTGTGGCAAGGCTTTGACTATGCTATGATTCATATGGGTGATCTTTGTCTCATTTCTAGCCTTTGACACTAGATTTGGCCTATTTGAGAAGCTCATGTAGATGTTTATATGCTTTGTTTTACATTCCTGCATTTTCACCTTGATTCATACATTGTCAACAAGGGGGAGAAGAGGTGAGCTAAAATTTGGAAGTTTGCATCCACATGTTTAGGGGGAGCTTGCATTTGTTCAGGGGGAGCTTTCTTGCTGATTTCAGTGTGGAGTTTGTGCTTTGCTCGGCTTGTGACATTTCTTTGCCTTTCCTTGGTTTTGGTCATGAGTTGAGATTCTTTGTTTTTTTCTTCTTCCTTTCTTTCTTTCTCTGAATTTCATTTCGCGTTGTGTGTTGTCAATGCACTCTCAAGGGGGAGATGGAGGACCAGGAGCGTCCCCGTGGTCGGTGGATGACCGCTCCTTAGTGATGAGTGATTGACAACGGGTGTTGGACTGACTCTTGGCTCAGTGCGCAGGTGTAGGCTGCGGCCTAGTTCGTGTTGTTGCAGGTGAAGAACAGGCGCGAAAGGTCTTCAGCCTTGACGGGCCTCCGGGAGATGGAGAGACAAGTAGGCTCGGTTCGAGGGACCCGGTGGACAGCGGGACTAGGTGCGGGCCACATGGTGGCGATACGAGCAAGACGAAGTCATGGACAATCGAGCTGGTGCACGGTGGCGGTCGAGTCAAGAGGCTTGGCGGGAGGCCGGGTCGAGCACGCGGGGTTTGGTGGTTTGCCCACAAAACCATCAGAGGACGGTTTCTTGGTTTGGGCCTCAAAACCAAGTCCGAAGGCCCAACACGACGGAGACGGGGTCCGGGCGTGTCGGGAAGCTCGAGGCGGAGGACATGCGGCGGGATCGCATGGCTTGCGTCGGGAGGACGCGGGGTGCGGTGAAGGCGTGGCCGTCCGATGGCAAGACCCACAAACATTACATAAATGCCCCTGCGTGGGTTGTATCGCCAGTAGTTGAGTTAGGGGTAGTCGAGTCATTTCCCACACCGGCGGGACCCGATATATAAGCCATGAGTGTGTGTGGATGGTTCGCTCGCTCCGCGACTTAGGGTTTCATTTCCCCCTTCCCATTTCTCATTTTTTCGTAGCTATTTTCTTCTCCATTTTCTCTTGGATAGCATGAGAGCTTCATGTGAGATTTGTTGAGAGGGATGGATGCTAGGGCGGCTTGCTAGACCTTGTGAATCTTTCCTGGTTTGTATAGAAGATTCGGAGTTGTGTTTTTCGTTGTCTTTTTGTGCTTGTTTTCGTGCATTTGTTCTTGGTGTGATTCCGCGAATTTGAATTGGTTTCTCCCCGGATTTCTTTGAGGGAAACAAGGATGGATGCCTTGTGCACCTTTGTGATTGATCTTGTGTCCTCAAACGCCGGGAAACCACTTCGATTCAAGGATTTTCGGTCGGAGCTCTAGTTTTCGGTAGTGTTCAAAGGATTCGCGATTCCCGGTGATTTAGGGAGTTAGGAGGCAAGATTTTTGGGCTATAGCATCCTTGTCTGACGCTTTTCCATTCCCCAAACCCTTGTCTCTACAGCTTCTACCGTTTGGGAAATCCGATATGATTTGGGGGAGTTGACCTTTGAGGTCGGGCTGTATTCAGTTCTGTCCGTGAGGCGCGGACGGTCCGCGAGGGGCCGGCGGACAGTCCGCGAGGAGCCAGTTCGTCGTGCGTTCTTCGTGTTCTTGTTTCGTTTCGTTTTGATCCGTTTTTTTAGGTTTTTGTTGCAGCCGGTTTGCGGACGGTCCGAGCTTCAGTAGCGGACGGTCCGTCCGCCCGGTCTTCGCGGACGGTCCGTTTTTCTCGGGTCGGTTCTGGTGGTTCTGTTCGCTTTAACGGACGGTCCGCGGCTCAGGCCGGATAGTCCGCGGCAAGGGTGCGGACAGTCCGCGGTACCCTGCCGGACGGTCCGCGCGGCCATCGCGGACAGTCCGCCCTGCCTGGCCGGACGGTCCGCCGGAGGCTGGCAGCTTTGCTTCTTGGTTCGATTCCTCCCTTCCTTTCTCGTGCTTCCTCGTGTGCTTCAAGGAATCGTTCCTAAGACTAGAGGTTGATCCATAACCTCGTTGTCTTGATGATTGGTGTGTGATTCGATCCATCGCTTGTGTGTGACCGGGATTTGACTAGGGTATAGGTCGGGTTCTTTGAGAAGAATTTTTACCGGCTCCTATTCACTCCCCCCCTCTCTAGTCGCCATCTGATCCTTCAGATATACAAATCAACAAAGTGAGAAATAACAACCATCAAGCATCACAAGTAGATAAATGAGGTTCCACACTAGCATGATTAAGTCTTACAAATTTAAAAAGTTCTAGGTTCACTACCATTCATCACACCACACAATTAAGTTCATACATGTCCACAATCCTAAGATAGGTAGATAATCATGGAGATACACACCACCCGCACATGGATAAATTGTGAGCACACTCCCTCTTTGGCATCTAGCGCCAAAAAGAGGAGGCCCTTCAATCATCATCATCATCATGTGGAGAGTGGGCTATCGGAGGAGAGTCGTCGTCCTCGGTCCACCACCACAAAAGTCCTCATCATCGATGTCGGCCGGGGAGCTCCATACATCATGGACGTGTCGCCGTAGATCTCCCAAGGGTTGTAGAAGACCGGTGGAGGAGGGAAGTCCATAGGCTCGCGGACGGGAGAGTGCTCGATGTTGTGTTGAGCAAGCAAGGCTTTCTGACGAGTCTCCAACTTGATGAGCTGCTCATCAATGTGCTGCCTATGGGCACGAATCTCTTGTGCATTGTGCTTCCCCACATTGAAGCAAGTGAAGAGGCCTTGCCATAGGAAGTTGAAGATGCTCTTCTTTTTGCCCGGGGGAACGGTGCCTCTGGAAGCCGATGGTCCAAGAGAGGAGGAAGGCGGCTCATAGGTAGAAGGACCACCGATGGAGGGTCCTCCTGAGGAGGTAGCTCGAGGAGGGGCATGCTTGCCCAACTTAAGGAGACGCTCAATGTTGCCCTTGTTTGGCTTGTACCATCCATGAGGCTTGTCGGTGAGAATGTCAACTCCGGTCACCTCACAAATCATCTTGGAGATCCACGGGGCATATTGACAACTCTTGTTTGCGGACACGGAGCACACAATATCTCCTCCCAAATCAAGTCAAACACACTAAAGTCCTCTTTCCCCGGTGCCATCCTCACAAGAATGTACTTGGCTATGTTGGAGATGTTGTAGTTGTCGTCGATCTTGGAGTGAGTGTATAGCGGAAGAGTTGGTTCAACATCCTATAGACTGGCTTCATCCCATGAGTAGTACCAAACTCCACCTTGCCATACATGGAGTCATACATAAAGGCCATCTCACTATCAAGCGGTATCTCACCACCATGAAGCTTAGGACGACCGAGATCCTCCTCACCAAAGCCAAGTATTTGAGAAAATCATTCATAGGAGATGGAGAGGGGCTTGCCTTGCAAAAGCCAATGAAAGGTCTTTGTCTCACGCCGGACATAGAGATTGGCATAGAATTGAGCAATGACTTCTTCATTCCAATCATAGTTAAGTCTCATGATAGAGGTCAATCTTTTGGCATGAAAAACGTCAATAGCTTCATTGACCACCAGAATGTTTAGTGACCTAAGATTGTCCCACTTGATAGACTTCATCTCAATGGTCATGTGCTCTTTGCTAAGGATGGCTGACTCATACCAATTCTGCATTGAACTTGAGCCAAAAACGAATATCGGCATCAAACTCCTTTTGCCAAAGTGCGGGATCGGTGTACCTTTCCTTGTACACGTTGTGAGACCCTCTCGTGTAGTGCACCTTCTTGAGGATGCCCATTTGAGTTGCCGAACGAGGAGGACGTGAGGGCCTAAGGACAAAGGTTGAGAGCGAATCCAAGGAAATGTCTTCATAATCATCGTAGTGATCATCCGGTTGATGTGCTTGCTTGGTGCGGGCACAGTGACCTTAGCTAGTGGAGCGACGAGGAGCAGTTGGTGGGTTGAGACAACCTCGTCCACGTGGGCCTTCAGCACTTGTGCCCACGTTCCTCTTCCTTTGAGCAAGAGGGACGTCATCCTCATCGGAGCCCTCTTGAATAACTTGCTTGCCGACACGACCCATCTGAAGGATAGAAGAAATTTCATAAGATGGATGGGTAGGATTGAAAAGGGGATGGCTCGGTTCATGGGTTTTAGCACAGGTGACAGCAGCCTGTCGGTACTGCCGACACTAGGTCGGTACTACCGATGAGCGCTGAAACCGTGCAAGAAATCCATGGACCGAGAGATTTAGCCAACAAAAATCTACAAGATCATGGGCATGACTTCTAGGATGGATCTAAAGATGATTCCCTAAAGCATTCCTTCTAGAAACAATAACATTGAGAGATCGATCGACGAGGATTTTGAATGAATACCTTGAGGCTTTTCCTGCACGAATCGACGAACTCCCGGCAAGGATCGGATGTTCCGGAGTGAGGAGAATCCAATGGAGTGTATAGATTTGAGTTTTTGTGGTTGAACTTGGAGATCCCCTCACGGATTTGAGAGAGGGAGAGAAGGGGGCGCTCCAACGATTTGAAAAGAACTGAACCCTAGCAACTCTGGTTCGGGGGTATTTATACCCCAGTGATGTTTATCGGTAGTACCGACACGGGCTCAGTACTACCGAGGGGTCCAGGAAATTGAGACAGAGAACTCATATCGGTAGTACCGACGTGGCGTCGGTTCTACTGCAGCGGGTCCGGTAGAACCGACACAGCGTCGGTAGAACCGTGATGTTTCGAAAAACCAATAGTAAGCTCATATCGGTACTTCCGACCTCGTGTCGGTTGTACCGTCAACCTTGCAGATTTTGAGAAAAGAATTGAGAATCTAGCTGAGATAGATTGGACGGAGAAAGACTATGGACATGTAGAGCACCCGTAGAGTTTTGTGACTAGAAACAACCAATCAATCAAAGCTATAATCACCAAGCCTCGTGATCAACTAGGAAGTGATGTCTAATGTCTATGTGCTTTGTTCTAGAGTGTTGGACGGGATTGATCGCTAGCTTGATGGCACTCTCATTGTCACACAAGAGTGGAATGTTACTAAACTTACAACCGTAATCAGTCAACGTTTGCTTCACCCACAAAAGTTGTGCACAACAAGCACCAGCCGCCACATATTCGGCTTCGGTCGTGGATAAAGCAACCGAATTTTGCTTCTTTAAGCTCCATGACACCAAGGACCTATAAAGAAATTGGCAAGTCCCGGTAGTGCTCTTTTGATCTACTTTGCAACCGGCATAATCCGAATCGGAGTAGCCAAGTAAATCAAAAGTGGAGCCCTTGGGATACCACAAGCCTAGGTTAGGAGTGTGAACCAAATATCTAAAGATTCTCTTAACGGCCATTAGATGACACTCCTTAGGATTAGCTTGAAATCTTGCACACATGCACACACTAAGCATTATATCGGGCCTAGATGCACAGAGGTAAAGGAGGGAGCCAATCACGGAGCGAAATACCTTTTGGTCGACCGACTTCCCTTCTTCTTTCAGATCAAGTTGTCCATTAAGCGCCATTGGTGTCTTGATGGGCTTGGAACCGGCCATGTCAAACCTCTTGAGCATATCCTTTACATACTTGGTTTGACATAAGAAAGTCCCTTCCTTCATTTGCTTGATTTGAAACCCAAGGAAGAACTTCAATTCACCCATCATAGACATCTCAAATCTCTTCGTCGTGATCCTACTAAACTCCTCACAAAAATTGTCATTAGTAGAGCCAAAGATAATATAATCAACATAAATATGGCAAACAAAGATATCTTTTCCGTTTCTTTGAATGAAGAGAGTAGAATCGTCTTTGCCTATCTCAAAACCATTCTTGAGAAGAAAATCCTTAAGGCATTCATACCATGCTATAGGAGCTTGCTTAAGCCTGTAGAGCACCTTATGGAGCTTGTACACATGGTTGGGGAGTTTTGGATCTTCGAAGCCCGATGGTTGCTCTACATATACCTCTTCTTGGAGAGGTCCATTCAAGAAAGCACTCTTGACATCCATTTGATGTAGCTTGAAGTCATGATGAGTAGCATATGCCAAAAGAATGCGAATTGACTCAAGCCTTGCTACCAGTGCATAAGTTTCTCCAAATTTTAAACCTTCAACTTGAGTATATTCTTTGCCAACAAGCCTTGCCTTGTTCTTTGTGACAACACCAAATTCATCTTCCTTGTTCCTAAAGACTCATTTGGTGCTGATCACATTTTGCTTTGGTCTTGGTACCAACTCCCACACTTCATTTCTCTTGAAGTTGTTCAACTCTTCCTCCATGGCAATAATCCAATCCGGGTCCTCAAGAGCTTGTTCCACACTAAGAGGTTCCAAAGAGGAGACAAACTAGTAGAATGCACAAAAGTTTGTCAACCTTGAGCGAGTTGTCACTCCTCTTTGGATGCTTCCAAGAATGTTGTCCACGGGATGATCCTATTGAACCATTTGATGTACTTTTGGGTGTGGTGCTTGAGATTGACGTTGAATTGGTCCATCATCATCATCTTCAACTTGTGGAGCTTCTTCTTGGGCTTCACCACCTTGTTCTCCCCCTTGATCAAAGCCCCGTTCATGATCGTCACCATGAACTTGACTTTCTTCTTGACTAGCTTGATAACTTCGTGGTTCCACTCTTGTTGATGATTGTGGATCTTGATTGCTTGTGTCAATCGGAACATGTGCTTGAACCTCACGACGCATCACTTCACCGGTCCCCATCCTAAAGATTGATACACTTGGGGGCTTTTCATCATCTACAAGGTTTTCACTAACTTGCTCTCGTTGAGAGCCGTTGGATTCATCAAACCGTGGTCTCAACACAACCAGTGGTTTTGTTGAAAACACAATAGGTGCTCGTTAGTTCCATAACCAATGAGAAAACCTTCATCAAGCTTGGATGCAAACTTTGAGGCTTTGGGTTTCTTGTTAAGTATGAAACACTTACACCCAAAGACTCTAATGTAATGCACACTAGGCTTTTTACTAGTTATGATTTCGTACGGAGTCTTGTTCAAGTACTTGTGGAGGTAGAGGCGGTTGGCAGCATGGCATGTGGTGTTGATGGCTTCCGCCCAAAATGAGTCTGGAGTCTTGTATTCATCAAGCATTGTCCTTGCCGCTTCAATCAATGTACGGTTCTTTCTCTCAACGATGCCATTTTGTTGAGGAGTGTATGGAGAGGAGAGTTCATGCTTTATGCCTTCTTCATCTAGGAACTCTTCAACTTGAGTGATCCTAAACTCCGATACGTTGTCACTTCTTATGTTCTTGACCTTGAGCTCGAACTCGTTTTGAACTCTTCTAATGAACTTCTTCACAATTCCCTTTGCTTTACTTTTATCTTGCAAAAAGAATACCCAAGTGAAACGGGAAAAGTCATCAACAATTACTAAACCATATTTGTTACCACTGATGCTTATGTAGGTGATTCGTCCAAACAGGTCCATGTGTAGTAGCTTCAATGGTCTTGATGAGGATAGGATGTTCTTGGCGGGATGATGAGCTCCAACTTGCTTCTTGGCTTGACAAGCACTACATAACCTATCTTTCTCAAAAACAACATTTGTTAGTCCTAGGATGTGCTCGTCCTTTTGAAGTTTGGCCAAGTTCCTCTTGCCAACGTGGGCTAGTCGGCGATGCCATAGCCAACCCAAGTCGGATTTTGCCTTTAAGCAAGCCTTAGCATCCACTTTTACTTTTGTGAAATCCACATAGTAAAGTTTTCCCCATGAATGACCTGCAAAGACAACAGAGAAATCATCCCTTCTAGAGACGGTCACACCCTCATGAGTAAAGAGACAATTGTAGCCTTTCTCACAAAGTTGTGGAACCGACAACAAGTTGTATCCTAACCCTTGAACATGATAAACATCTTCAATTGAATTTGTTGTTGAGATAGTAATTTTACCTAGACCAACAACATCTCCTTGACCATTGTCTCCATAGATGATAGTTTTTGTAGGGTTGTCATAATGATCAAGGGATGCAAATAAGCCTTCATCTCCGGTCATGTGATTAGTGGCACCACTATCAATCAACCATTCACTTCCACCTGAGGAGTAGGCCTACAAAACAAGTTTAAGATTTTGGTTTAGGTACCCAAAATGATTTGGGTCCTTGGAGGTTAGATGCATAAACTTTTGGAACCCACACACTCTTCCTCATGGCCTTCATGGTGTAGGCCCCAACATACTTGACTACCATTTTACCATTATGGTCCAAGGTTACAATGTAGTCACAAGTGTAGTTGGGAGAAGGCTTGTGCTCAACCACATTCTTTGATGCCTTTGGTGGAGTGTTAACCCCACCATTTCCTTTTGTGGTGTTCACTACCTTTGGCATCTCCTTGGTTGTGGTAGAGGTGGTGACTCCATGGGCAATATCCATAATAGTGTTGAGGTAGCCACCCTTGTTCCACAAGGGGATCTCATGCCCTTTCACCACTACTCTACCATTGGCCTTGTTGTTCTTGTGGTGCCCAAGTCCTTGCTTGTCAACCACCTTAGGTATGGACTTGGCACCAATTTTTTCCTTGAGTCATTAACATGTTCAATCGGGCAATTTCCTTGTCTTTGCTCATAATTCTCTCTTCAAGCCTTGCATGGTTAGTCTTGAGAGCATGTATATCAATGTTAGAGCAAATAGGACAACCTTTGCTAGTGGAGGCACTAGAGTCCAATGTTGCCTTAGGAGTGGCTTGGTACTTTCCCAAAGACTACTATAGTTAACTTCAAGATTTTTATATTTCTCCGTCAAGCAAGAAAGACTCGATTGAAGCTCACTATGAGTAGCCTTTAGGGAAGCTAGAGATTCATTTGCCAAAGTATAATCCTTTGACATCCTCTTGTTGGAATCATTGGCTAAGGACAAGTCTGTGGTCAACTTTTCCACCTTAGCCTTCTCCTCGGCAAGAGATTTCTCTAGAGCAAGGTTTCTTTCCTTTTCAAGGATAAGCAAGTTTTCTTGCTCATGGAGAATCTCCTTCTTTTCCTCTAATTTGTCCAAAAGCTTCTTAATTTCCTTATGGCCCTTTTACCAAATTTCTTTATCATGTTTTCTTCCATTTCCTTTTCATCATCTATGTTTTCTATGTCACTACTAGGTGTGGATGAGGATGAGGTTGGAGAAGATGAGGTGATAGTTTCTTGTACCTTGCTCCCCCTTGCCATGAGGCAAAAGTGAGAGTGGTCGTCATCGTTGGAGAAGTTGTTGAAGAGGCGTGATGAAGATGACCCTTGTCCCATGGCGACGGTTGCCATGCCTTGCTTCTTTGGTTCCTCATCTTCATCACTTGAGTCCCATTGTTGACCCACGTGAACACGCCCTTGGTACTTGTTCTTGTACTCCTTGCTCTTCTCCTTGTATTTCTTCTCTTCCTCATTCTTGTTCTTGTTCTTGGGACACTCGACAATAAAGTGTCCATAGTCACCACACTCATAGGATTTTCTTTGAGACTTCTTCTTTCTTTCATCGCCGCCTTTTCTTGATGCTTTTGACTTCAAGAATTTCTTGTACTTCCTTATGGCAAAGGCAGTTTCTTCATCCGTGCTTCCTTCATCGCTAGTGTCTTCCTTCTTGGTCTTGGGGGGCTTGGGCTTTGCTTCTACCACTTCACCAGAGCTAGCATTGAGGGCCAAAGTCTTGTTCATCTTCAAGGTTAGGGACTTCTCCATATCTTGGCCAACTAGCTCCTGGTACAAGATTTCTCCAAGAAGTTGTTTGGGTGTCATTGTTGGGTATTATTGGATCTCTCCTTATCATTGCCATCAAGTTCTTGTCCTTATGAGCAAAAGCTCTTAGCAACTTCTTTGTGACCTTTGAATCATCCCAATCTTTACTTCCAAGAGCTCTAATGTCCGAGACAAGGACCATGAGCCTATCATACATTTCTTGTACGGTCTCTCCATCTTTCATGAAGAATAGCTCAAGCTCTCCGTTGATTAGGTCCATCTTCTCTTGCCTCACATGTTCGGTTCCGTCATGTGCTTCCTTAAGTGTATCCCAAATCACCTTGGAAATTTGGATGTTCCAAACTTCGTTGAATGCTTGTGCACACAAGGATCCCGTGATGACTCCTGTTGCTTATACGTTGCGGTGGAGATCTTGCTCATGCTCAATTGTGAGGGCTTCTCCTTCGTCGGGTATTGTAACACCTACAACCACAATCTTCCAAAGAGACGGGTGAAGCCCGTAAAGGTGCATTTGCATATCATAAGCCCATTTGGGGTAGTCCTTCCCATCGAAATGAGGAGGCTTTCCCAAATGCACGAAATATAATTTTTCGTTAGAGTTGTTGCCCCGAATTTGTCCGTAGTTGTGGGGCACTTCGTAGAAGCCGGAGTGAGTGTACTTGGCTTGCTCCTTCTTGACCATCTTCTTGAGGAGCTTCTTGGCCATCTTTTTGGCCTTCTTCTTCTTCTTCTTAGCCTTTCTTCTCTTCTTTGCCGCCTTCTTTGCCAGATAATCAACATCCTTGACATCTTCGTCACTTGAGTCGGAGTCCGAGTTGGAGTCGGATGAAGAGTCGTCGGAGCTCTCAATGTTGGATGGTGTACGGCTTGGAGCTTTGCCGGTGAGGTCACCGACTTGAGCAGCCTTGAGCTCTATTTCTTGAGCTTCCTTTGCGGCGGTTTCTTTAGCGGTTGGGTTGCTTTCATTCCCTGACATCTTGATCCCTTAGCGGTTAAGCCTAAATCAAGGGATTAGGCTCTGATACCAATTGAAAGGACCTTGTGATGCCTGGAGGGGGGGGTGAATAGGATCACTTCAAATTTTCGAAACAAATGCAGCGGTTAAAACACCTGTCGGTACTACCGACGTGGTGCTAGAACTACCGAGGGGCTCGGTACTTCCGGTACCAGGTCGGTACTACCGATAAGGCAGAGTTGACTTAAAACGAAATTTGAATTCTACAGCAGTTCTAGCAATTTTATTTGAATCAAAGTCTTAGTTTAGAAGCTAAGAACCACCTACAACCAAAGGGATGAGTTGGAACACAACCAATTTATAGACCGGGCTAAAACAAGTTCTAGGGTTAGTGAGAGACAAAGAATTAAAGCAAGCACAGGGAGACACAAAGATTTAATACGAAGTTCACATCCATAAAGGATGCTACGTCTCCGTTGAGGATCCCACAAAGGGAGGGCTATCACTAAGAGCCTCTTTTCCTCTTCCAACCCCCATAAAGGAAGATTGGTGCTCACTAAGAATTCTCCACCAAGGAGAGGGTAATACAAATGATCCCGGGTGCACCACACCAAGAGGGCACTCAACGGGCGACGCCTAACCATCTAGAAGCACGCTTCAAGAGTAACAAATGTGAATCAAGACCCGGGGATGCTTCAAGTGCTCTTGAGATGGGGAGATTCAAAGGGGCTCTCAAAGCTTCTCTAATTCTCACTAGGAATCACTTCTCCACTCAAGCTCTAGCTCAAAGGAATCAAAGATTGGCTCTAGAGGAGAGGGGAGAGGTGGAGTGAATGCTCAACTGAGTGTTTGTCTCGTGGTTGGTCAGCAATGAGTGAGGAGGGAGAAGGGGGCTTTATACTAAGGCTGAAAACTAGCCGTTACTGTGCTGAGTCGAGTACCCTCGGTACTTCCGACAGTGTCGGTACTACCGAGGGGTTTCCTAGAAACTCAACAGTGGAAGCTTATCGGTAGTTCCGACCCTTGGTCGGTACTACCGACCCCTGGCAAAAACTCGCCAGAGAAGTCTTATCGGAAGTACCGACCCAGTGTCGGTACTATCGACAGAAGCTCAGATTTCTAGGAAAGAAGAGCAAAGTGTACGTGTTGACTCTAAACTTCTCTTACTCGCTTGGATCATCTCATAGAGCACTTTTAGCATCTCTTGGCTCAGTTCGCATCCCCCTTTATAGTACGGTGTTTCCTGTACTCAAATTCGAAATCGAAAATAAAATTAAGCCTTGATTCGAGATGAAAACATCAACTTGGAGTTGGGGGCCTTCCTTCGGTCAAAACCATGATTTTTATTCACTTAAATAATGCACACATCTTGATCAAGAATTAAATACTACAAATTGTGTTTGTCACTATCACCAAAACAATTTAGGGCCAAGATGCACTTTTAGGGGGAAGGGCAAAAAGGGAAATAAAAGAAGAGTTACAGTGTCCGGTCACTGGGATGTCCTCTCGCGTGTCACTGTCTGTCAAGGTGCATTGAAGAGGAGCCGCGCTATATTGTTGTAGAAGCTGCCACGTGGCCGGACGTGGCTGTTCACTTCAGTACGCTTGGCAGTTCCTCCGCGTAGTCTGGGGGCGACTCAGCCCGTTTGAGCACAGGATGAGCCCGCCGCGTTAAGGTCTAATCGTAGACCTGAGCTCGTCGTAGGGGGTACTTGAGTGACTCGGGCGGAGTTTGCGTGCTGCAGGGTCAGACGTGACGGCGATTTGAGGCTACGGGGCTAAGTAGAACTGCATTAAGGCTTTTGTCGGGGCTAGCTGCCCACTCGGGCCGCTAGCTGGTGCGTTTGCATGGCATGGGGAACTGCCCCCCCCCCACACATTGTGGTGGAAGTGTTCATGTGCTGGGATTGCTCCACGTGGTGCGGTTTATGCCTTGGTCGGAGGCGGAGACTGCTAGTGCGAACAAGCAGCTTGTCGTGCAAGGCGGAGACTTGTCGTTCGAGGCAAAGACTTGTTGTGCGAGGCGGAGACTCGTCGGAAGGGGTTCCTCAAGTGGGGAACTAGTCGGAGAAGCTCTCAACTAGTCAGGAACAAGACGACTTGCCAGTGATGTTCTTGACATGGGTCCTTAGTCCTCCTCGTCTTTAATCTTGGCCTTCACGCTGTCAATTTTGTCCTTCACGCTGTCAATCTTGGCCTTCACATTGTCAATGGTGTCAGAAGACTTGACCTTAAGAGAGATTATCTCGCCGTCAAAGGGGACCCTAATTGGGGCCCTCGTCAGTAGTGCCCGAGCCTACGAGGGAGTCATGAACTCGCACACAGGCTCAATCGAGAAGGCTTTTCGTCAATCTTCGTTCTTGGTCTTCCCGGTGGGTGCGCGCGAGCGCATCCACCGGATGTAGCTCCCGAGCCCACGAATGAGTTGTAGACTCGCTCGTGGGGGTTTAAGCTTCACTAGTGTTGTTGTGGACTCAAATTGTTCCGTTGAGGTAATCGTGGGCGACGTGGATGATGTGGGAGTTGTGGGCAGTGCGGACGATGCGGGGGGTGCTTGCGTCTTGGCCATTGTGGTGGACAAGATGGTTTGAAGTGATGGAGCGGGGACGGTTCAGGCCCTCGGGCCCAGCGAGAATTGAGGCGTCGCGTGGGCGGGCGCCAGTCACGTCGAGGCACGCGCATGTAGGCGAGCGTTTCTCTGATGCGGTGGGCCCGACATTTATGGCTGCTAGCTGTGCTCCTTTGTTTTTAACAATATGCCAGCCGAAGATTTGGGACTTTACTCCCCTGCCTTCTTCTTCTGCCCTTGCCTCCTGCTTCTTTCGCTCCCTCACGCCCACAGTGCCGCCACCGCTCTCGTTGGAGTTGCGCTCGAAAGCCCGCCATCACCATGTCAACTTGATGTGCTCCAATGTGGCCTGCTCAATGCTACACCACCTTGTCGAAGCTGGGTAGCTCCCTCCACTCACCGACGCCGTGGAGGGGAAGGTGCCCGGGGAGGAGTCCGTGTCGTGCCCACCCAGGGGGTATGTCGTCTTGTTTGTGGCCTTCCACAAGCGCGTCTTCTCCGTCCCCGCAGGGCGGTTCATCCGAGCGGTCCACTTCTAGTACGGGATCCAGCTGCAGCACCTCAACTGAACAACATCCAGCAGATGGCAGTGTTCGAGGCACTATGCGAGGGGTACTTGGGGATCAGTGCCCATTGGCACCTTTTCAAGTATTTCTTCATGTTCGTATGCTTGAAGGACGGCTCCAAGGCGGCGAAGATCGACTGTGCCAACCTTCTGATGAAGCAAGGCCGGGGTGACAACTACATCCCGTCCTCATTGACTAGCTCGAACAGTGACTGGCACAAGGGGTGGTTCTATCTAAGGAACGACCCCGAGTTCACGCTGCCGGTGTTCATTGGGAACTCCATCGCGCAGGGGTTGAGGAGTTGGATCGACGGCCCCCCTGAAGGCGGAGCAGGAGAAGTTGCTCAAGGACCACTGGGTGGTGCAGACCCACCTCCGAGAGGCTGGGGTCAACCTGGCAACCTCCATTGGCCAGCACCATGCCCGGGGAGTCATCCCGCTTCAGAGGCGGCCACTGTGCTTCTGCGAGATGACAACCGACAGGGCCCCCTAGACAGGGACTGTAACCGCGCCCGAATTCCCGTCGCTGAACGAGATCCAGCACTGTGTGACACCCCATGGATAGTCAACCCTCCTGGACGACTTGGTGATGGCCTACATGACCGACCTACGAGCGACCCGCACCACCTACTACTCCGCAACAACCTAGAGGGCATCATCGATGCGGCCGTGTGACCCCACACGCAAGTTCTTCGTTTGCGTGGCATCGGCTTCAAGCAGCTCCACCGACCCATTGCCAGTGCACCACCAACACCCAACGCAGGGCACGCCTCGATGAGCTTGCTGAGGCTAGGCGCCAGCTAGACGAGGAGTTGGCTAACCTCCACCGGGAGCTCGGGGAGGACCCCGAACCCTGCAACCGGCAGCCCGCTCTGTTGCCGGCCCCTCAGTTGGTCCCGGTGCAGGAGCAACGCCGTGAGGGAAATGGTGAGTGGCAGGAGCGTCGTCCTACTGTTGAACAGCCCCGAGCCCGTGCCCTGATGCCGTCGACTCGAGGACGCATGCGCGACAATGACTAACATGCCAATGAAGGCGCAAATGTTGATGCTAATGCCGACGGTGACGCCCTGGCGCTCTTTAGGCTTGTGTCGCAGAACCTAGCCGCTGCAGCCATGCTGCTGCACGGCTATCCGGAGGCAGCAACCTCCGAGGAGAGACGAATGCGCCAACAGCTCAAGACGCTGCTTGAAGCAGTGACAACACAACAAGTGGAGAGCTCTGGCTCACACCAGCGGTCGGAATGTGGTCGAGGGGCAGCGTCATCTGCACATGGCCCGAACCCGCCCTCCACTCAGCATCAGCAACGTTGGTAGTCAAGAGCCGGCTAGGGCCCGACCGCGATGCCCGAAACACCATTGAGGCTCACCGACGGGCTGCTAGAGTCGACAACCACCGCGACCACGACAACCATGATCGCCGTGATGAGAACCGCGCACACCAGTACGAAGACTGAGGACGCGGGTGACGCTATGATAGCGACGACGACTATGACCGCAGCTGGTCTCCAAACCAGAGGGGCCCGCGAGCTTTCGACCAGAACTTACAGGATGCGAGGTTCCCTCGCGTTTCCAGGCTTCGACCAATGTTCCCAGGTGCGACGAGGACACCAACCCCAGCGTGTGATTGGAGGACAACCGGCTCGCGTGCCACGCGGGAGGAGAGACAGACGACTTCTTCATCATCAAGAACCTACCGTTCTATCTCGGGGACTCCACGGGACATGGCTCGAGCATCTGCCCCGTGATATGATCAACAACTGGACCGACCTGCACCGGGTCTTCGTCGGAAACTTCCAAGGCACGCACACCCACACCGGCAAGCAGTGGGAGCTGCCCAACTGCAAGCAGCAGCTGGGGGAAAGCCTGCGCGAGTACATCCGACGCTTCTCCAAGTGCTGCATCGAGCTTCCCGATGCGACAGACAACGACCCCATCTTGGTGTTCCAGAACGGCACAACTTGCACCTCCCTCATCCACCGACTCGGGCACCGCACACCATGAACCACGAGGGAGCTCCTTGACATTGCGAGCAACCATGCAGACGACGAGGAGGCGGTCGCGGTGACACTTAACACCCCTCAGGTCAAGGGGATGTAGGTCGTGGACCATGGTGAGGGGACGTCCTCGCGCTTCAAGGAGAAGAATAAGAACGACAAGCGCTGTCACGATGACAACTTGGTTGCGGCAGTCGAGCGCAAGGCGTCGCGCCCTAAGGGCAACCCGTCCAAGGTTGGTCTCCCAAAGGACCACTTCGAGAAGCTCCTGGACGCGTCGTGCCCACACCATGAGGTCCCCGTCAAGCACGCACTCAAGAACTACGTCAACGTAAGCCAAGGGCGGCGGATCCACCCAAGAAGGCGATGCCGCCTCCCGACAATGACAACGACGACAACGCGGGTGCTCGGTACCCGGGTGAAGACGACGTGGTCCACATGATCTTCGACGGGTCACCGGTGCAGCCCTTGAGGTCGCGAGACAAGCTGATCTGACGAGAAGTCTTCAACACCGACTCCGTGAACCCGTCCTACCTGAAGTGGTCGGAGGTTCCGATAACCTTTGACCGCAAGGACCATCCCGACCATGTGCCCCGTCCGGGATCCTACCCACTAATGGTAGCTCCTCTGTTCTAATCCAAATGGATCCACAAGGTTCTGATGGATGGAGGAAGCGGGATCAATGTGTTGTATGTGTCAACACTTGATGACATGGGCATCCCGCGATCCAAGTTGCGGTCGTCGACCGCACTGTTCCACGAGGTCGTCCCTGGAATGGAAGCACTCCCCATCGAGCAGATCGATCTGCCCGTCACATTTGGGGACTTGCGAAACTTTCGCATAGAAACCCTCACCATCGAAGTAGTGGGGTTCTCGGGACGTACCACGCCATCCTCGGGAGGCCTGCTTAGATGAAGTCCATGGCCGTGCCCAACTATACGTACCTGAAGTTGAAGATTCCCGACCCGAAGGGGATCATCGCAGTAGGGAGCACATACCAGCGTGCATTTGAGTGCGATGCTGAGTGTTTCTTGTTTGCGGAGGCACTGATCCGGTCTGAGAGGTTCCACGCCGAGCCTCCATCCGAGGACCAGGATATCCCCGAGTTGTCCAAGTGAGCGGCCTGCTCTTTCGAGCCCGCCAAGGACGTCAAGGATGCGGCTGTCTCTGACGACGACCGTACGCTCCGTACGGGACGACGCTCGATCCTAAATAGGAAAGCGTGCTTGTCGACTTCCTCAAAGCGAATCTCGATGTGTTTGCATGGAAACCCTCCGACATGAAGGGGATCCCGAGAGAGGTTGCCGAGCACAAGTTGAACATCAAGCCAGGATCGAAACTGGTAAAGTAACACCTTCGCTACTTCAACAACGAGAAGTGCAAGGCTGTCGGCGAGGAGAACAAGAAGCTCCTTAGTTCAGGGTTCATCCGAGAAGTATTCCACCCCGAGTGGCTTGCTAACCCTGTACTTGTAAAGAAGAAGAATAAGAAATGGAGGACGTGTGTTGACTACACGGGCCTTAACAAGGCACATCCCAAGGATCTATTTCCTTTGCCTCGCATAGATCAGGTAGTCGATTCGACAGCTGGGTGTGAAACCCTCTGTTTTGTCGATGCGTACTCCAGGTACCACCAGATAGCGATGTGCATAGAGGAACAACTCGCAACCTCGTTCATCACTCCGCTCGGTGCTTACTGCTACAAGAAGATGTCTTTCGGGCTCAAAAACGCAGGCACCACGATTCAAAAATGCATGCTACGTGTCTCCAGGGAGCTTATAGGACGCATCATTGAGGCGTACGTCAACGATATCGTGTTCAAGTCGGAAAAGACCGGCGATCTGGTCCCGGACCTCACTGAGGTCTTCGCAAAGCTGAGACATCATGGGGTGAAGCTGAACCCTGAGAAGTGAATTTTCAGGGTTCCGAGGGGTATGCTCCTCAGCTTTGTCGTGTCGGAATGCGACATTGAAGCAAACCCCAAGAAGATCTCGACCATCACGGACATGGGGCCGATCAAGAACTTGAGGGCGTACAGCGTGTCACGGGCTGCCTCGCAGCTCTGAGCCGTTTCATAGCATGACTCGGGGAGTGTAGCCTGCCGTTATACCGCCTGATGAAGAAGTCTGACCACTTTACGTGGACCCCTGAGGCTCAAGAGATGCTCGACTCCCTCAAGAACATGCTAAAGATCCCACCAATCCTCACGGCTCCGACACCTGAAAAACTGATGCTTCTGTACATCACCGTGACAACCTAGGTGGTCAGCGCCGTGCTGGTCAAACGAGAAAAGCTCAGAAGGTCACTAAAGGTGCAGCGCCTAGTGTACTTCATGAGTGAGGTACTCTCCGACTCCAAGACCCGCTACTCACAGATGCAGAAACTCGTGTACGCTATCTTGATGACCAAGCGCAAACTCTGCCACTACTTTGACGCACACCCCATCACTGTGGCGTCCAAGCACCCGCTCGGAGAAGTCATCTAGAACCCTGAGGCTGAAGGAAGGATAGCCAAGTGGGCACTCAAGCTAATGGGGCAGAACATCTTGTATGCACCTCGCAGTGCCATCAAGTCCCAAGTATTAGCAGATTTCATCACCGAGTGGACAGAGATCCAAACTCCCCTGGCACCGATCGAGCACGAGACGTGGATTTTGTACTTCGACGGCTCGGTCATGAAGGATGGAGCGGGTGTAGGCCTTGTCTTCATCTCGTCTCTGGGCGTGCGCATGGAATACATGGTGTTGACGGTAGATTATCGTATCAAAGTTCATATGGATTTGCAAGCGAACAAATCCCCCGTCGTAGTCAAGGGACCCTTCTTCCCTCGAGTGGTGAACCCTAGGTATCGAATCCATGGAACAATGTGCAACACAAGGATTCAATCTAGTAAAGCAAGGAAAGCTATATATTGAAGAGCTTGGTCCTTGGGCTTCTTGGAGTCGTGTTCACTTCATTGCTTGACTTGTACCAGGCTTCAAGGTCTTGTCATGAGATGCTTAATGAACTTATCCCAGAAATCTTGCTTTCAACGCTAAAACCCTGCATAAACACTAAACTCCAAAACCGACATGCACAAGTGAACTTGTTATACCACGGGGGTTAGTACCAATGGATAAGATACAAAAGTCATGCCAACACCGAAGGTAAACTCATGGCTAGGTTGACGGAATTTCACCGTCAACAGCTCCCCCATGCTTAAACCTTGCTCTTCCTCGAGTAAGCCTTCGATGGATATCATCGTTGCCCTTCATTGTTTAAACCTTGCACTTGATCATACATGAGAAAACATAATACTCCCAAAAGTTTAGTTCGTTAAAGTTCCATAATGTACTAGCCTTCATCCTAACGGAGGGTAGATTATTAGTTAAGCTTATCCCACAAGTATTAACATGCTCCCAAAATTCAAATGGATCTCAGAAATTTTGAAATAAAGAACAAGATGAGAAAAAAGAGCTAAACCAAGTTCACAAATTTAAACTGCCTTGCATCTTGCTCATGAACTATCATCTCATCTTGTCTCTCAGGCCTATTTATTCTACTCCTTTCCCTCTCATAACATATATATATGTGGTAGGCTTTTATACGGAGCTTTTTGGGAAAGTTTAGTCCTACCAAGATATTATAAATGAGATGTTGTCAAAACAAGACAAGCTTCTCATGGTCTTACCGAGACTCGTCAAAAAGGTCATTGGAAAATAATGTTAAGTCAAGGAGGGGAAAGAGAAAAATACACACACTTGAGATAGGTGGACATGTGCAAATGGCAAAGAGTGATCCCGAGGCACAAAGGAAGTCCTCGTTATTGGATTGCACATGGTTGGAAAATGAGTTTGGATCCTTTAATCTTAAGTCCACTACAAGAAACTATTTAATCTGTGACGCTTTCTCCACGACGTTTTCAGAAAACGTCACGAATGTGCATTGCAGCCCAAAACACTGCGACGATTTCTTTAATTCGTCGCGATTCTACGACGTATTCCTTTTTTTCGTCACGGATTTGCATCGAAGCCCAAAACACTGCGACGATTTGTTAAATTCCTAAGGCACTTTAGAGAACTGGGGAGTTCACTTTATTTTATTTTTATATCATACATACTCATATTTTTTCTTTTCTTTTTTTCCTCATACATATATTTTTCTTTATTTCTTTTTTCTCATTTTTTTCTTTTTCTTTCTCATCAAATATTTTTATTTGCTCCCCTTGAACTCTAAAATTGCATTGTTCCTACCTCCTCCCCCATGCTTAGATGTTGCTCGTCCTCAGGCAAAGAGGTGATAGAGATAAGGTACGTACCGGAAATACTTTTCCTTCGGAAAGATACTTGAAATCTTCAATCTTGGCACCATCGATCTTCCCTGAATTGATGATCCATTCTCAACGATAGGTTGTGGTCAAGGAGGTAGTCACAAAAGATGATATTTGGTTTTAAGGGTGGATGTCCGGCGAGGTTTGTGAGATCTCCGATGTGGGGATAAACAATGCACGAATAGAAAGGCTACCAATAAAATAGATATGCTAAAACGGAATGGCCAACTTCTTAGTCTTGGGCCAGAGAAATCAAGGCCTGAAATAACTCACCCAAAAATAAATCTTGTATACTAAGTTTTTGCACTCAAATTTATATATGGCTCTGGATAGGTAGAGCAACATGCAAGTGGTATTTATGACAAGGTTAGCATTACTTTTAAGAAAAAAATAAATCATTTTTAATCCATCTAAAACTTGAGAGCACATAAAACACTATGGGTCTTTATTTTTATCATAACCTCTGTTAAAGATTAAGCTAGCATTTAGATAATTTCAGATTTGTATTTTAAGAGAGCACTAGCTTAAACATGCATAAATCCATTACAAAGATAAACAAAGCGGCAATTATAATCATATATCATAATGGCACAAACTTTGTAACTTTACCAAAGGTAAAAACTAGGTGGTGACATTATTCATGATGAAAATAAAAAATAACACACATGCTGAAAATAAACTAACACACATGCTGAAATTTAAATAAGAACTGAAAACACTACGTATACATAGGCGCATACAAGCTGAAAATTAAAGAAAAGGGGGTAGAGGAAAGATAACTAAAGCTCCTCCTCTCTCTAATCTTCCGTCGGTGGTTGATATTCATAGTCTTGGTTGTTGTACCCTTACTCATAATAGGATTGCACCGCTTCTCCTATGAATTGTATGACGGTGCTAAGTGAAGGTGTCAAAGCTCATAAGCGATGTTTGCATTACCTTCACCCATTTGGTTTGCATTGTTTAGGATGGCTGCAATAATTTGCATGTTCCTCGCAGCGTATCCCCCAATGATGGCCACATTTTGTTGTGGTTTAGGAAGGTGTGCATATGGCTCCGCAAAGGCTACGTTGGGCACCGCAAAAATTTGGTGGGGGTATGGCTGCACCACTCCCCCATGCTTGCATTGGTACACCACCGTAGTAATTTAGCGGCGCCGGAATTCCTCCAAATGGTGGCACATAATTTTGTTGTGCACCTTCTTCTTGGGCCATAGAAGATCCTTCTCCTATAATCCTTCTCTTTTACTTTTCTTCACCGACACAAGAAGTCCTTCCTCTAACCAATCTTCTTTCCCCTCAAGAAAAAGTCTTAATCTTCCATCCGATAGGGGCAAATTTACTTTGGCCACTTTGAAGCCTCCTCTCTCATCTTCACTTATATATTTGCTTTTTTTTCATATATTCAATCCTAGGGAGGTCTCGGCTAGGAGATGCTTTGGGTTCCTTGTAATACCTGGTTTCAAAGAGATAGCCAACATGGAGAGGTAACACCCCGAACTATAAGTTGAATGGGGTCGATTGGCTACCTGGCAATCAAAGCCGAGTAAAGCCAATTCAACTCCGTGTTGGTTATCTTTGTCTCTCTTATTCTCCACAAAATCCTTTTGCACATCCATGAGTGAAACTCTTGGATGATGGGGTTCCGGATAAAATTTCTTTGTTGCTACGCTTCTCCCGCGATCAAACTCCAAAAACCTTCCCATGTGCCTCTATGCACATACACTTGTTCCGGTGCTCCCTTTTGAAAATCGAGCTATTCCCTAATACATAGGGAACCGCTTGTTCAATCAAGATAGGAGACACTCACCCATGGGTCTACGATACTAGAACATGCAATCGTTTTGATCATGAAAACCAATCTAATCTATCGGGGGTTGTGACCACGGTTTCACCCTTTCCCTCCTCTCGTACTCACTACGCGAAGGTATTCATGACTAGATCTATGATGGAAATGACGTATTGAATGGATCCAAGGAAGCATTGGATCTCTACTCCATTTATGGCATCGTAGCTAACCTTAAGCAATAAAGTATATTCAACACAAGATGATAGATAGATAATCCAACAAAGTATGATTACATCTCAAGAACGATTACAACCCATGGATGAATAAGGAGATTAACCCATCAAGGTGGTAGACATAGCACCGTTGATCACGGTTACCCTTCCGACAGTGTCTTCCTTCTTCTCCACTTGTGGGTGCTTCCTTCGAGGTGGTTGACCTCCCTCCGGAGATCTCCCTCCTCTCTCTCTAGTTTGTGGATGGCCTTTTGGTGCGAATGGCTCTCTCCAAACAGAATGAGAGACTCAGCACTCCTTCATCAAGGATATACGCCATGGTCATGAGAATTTCCTAGGTGAATTCCTTGTGGGTGTTTGCCGACACTCCGTTAGAAAATTGCACCCAACCTCGGTGTCCCGTATGAAAACCCAACACTTGGAGAGCTTGATCATCGAGTTGACGTGTTGCCACAAGCCTCTTCTCAAGTCAAGTGAGCTTCTTCTCCTCCTCCTCCGTCATGATGATAAACCCATGGAGGTGGAGCGGACAATCGTGTCGAGCGGTGAGGTTGGACGGGCGGCTCCTCCATACGTCCTTGAGATTCGGTGAACCTCATAGACGAGCTTTGTGTGGCCCTCATCCCACCGAGGAGAAGAGTATCGTTCTTTCTCGGCGGTGCCGTGTCCTCCTCAATACTTCGAGGAGACTCGGAAACCGAGTGCCTCCTCGAAGAGGTTGTCGATGATAGCTTAGACGACGATGATCCTTTCTTTTTTGGTGAAAAAGCTTGTAGGTTTCTTCCATGATTGCAGCACTCTCCCTCACAAATATATATCCGAGGTTTTCAACCGGTAACAAGGTACACAAATATTATTTTGGAGTGAGGACTTTGAGTGGAATTAGGATGTGTTTTGTTGCACGAAACAAGCGGGGTGGATGGCTAAGTCTAAGGTGGTTCCGGACTACAAACTAGAGCACACGGACAAAGAGCTGGATGGGAGACTTACCTCTCCCCTCCTCTTGGCTCGGTTCCTCTCTATTGCACTCATGCTTGCTTTGTTGCTTCGTGATCGCGTGCACCTTCCAAATGTTCTCGTCCACTCCTTCGCTTGCAATATTGCTCCTTCCACTTGATGTTTTCGCTTTGAGTCACTTCCATACTCTCTTGCCTCACATGCCTCCATGATATTCCTACAAAACAAAGCCTTGGCTGCCCCTCCATGCTTGTCCTTGTATCATGGTGCATGTATGGTTAGGTTAACTAGATTGCCTCCCTCTAAGCATGTTTTAATGCTAAGCACTCCTATAATTTCGAAAATAAAAAATAAAATATGAGCTATTAAATATAAATTTAGAGAAGTTTTTAAAACATTAAAAATAAATGTAAGTCGAAAATATTTCCCGGCTACTTTTATGTTGGTCTCAACGGTATCGTTTGCCTTCATTAGTTGAGAGCAAACTTTTCCCTGCTTGATCATGGGGGCATAGGTTTAGGTTCTAATTTTGATTAGATGAGAGAGATTTTGAATAAAATAAAATTAAATGAGGCTTAGAAAAATTCTAACTCTAGAGAAACCAAGGATAAAGATTTTTAAACCAACCGGAAGTTAAGTTACACGAGTCCTACCACGTGCTGAAATTTAAATAACATCTAGATACAAGTCATGGGTCTACTCGTGTGTTTTTAGCATGTAAAACAAGTCAACCATAGCATAATGAAGAGGATGAATGGTTGAGTTAGGTTCTGATTTTTTTGGTTGTGGTTTCTCGAAAAGAAGCAAACAATCACATAAGATGGTTCATGTAAAGGGTTTATGATCAAAACAAAATATTCAACCAAGAATTATGTCTCTAATATTGTTCAACCATTCTAAGTCTAATGTCTTGCGTAGTAAATTTCAAAACTAAATTACTTGAAAAGATTCGAAAAACCTGGAATCGGGTTGTCCTCCCGGTAGCTTATTCTTGACTCGACGAAACGGGTTGCCTCCCGCATAGTGCTTCGTTTATAGTCCGTGGCTAGACTTCTTCACTTGATTACTTTGGATCAACGCTCTTTGTGGGCGTTGCAATCTTAGGTACCCACTTCCACACCATCTTGGGCACGGGCTTATTCTTCGGCTTAGTCATTTTTTGGTCTTCACAGGCTGGCTTTGTCCTTTGGTCTTGACGGATGAAACACCTTCCTTCATGTAGTGGCTCGATATCTCAAACTCTGGTCCTTCGGTCGTGATCTTCATGGTCTCCTTAGTGTGATCCTCCATCTCTCCCGAATGAGTTTGAGTAGCCTTCGCCGTCTTGGGACCTTGGGGTTGTCTCGGAAATTCTTCTTTGTCACCCATCGGTTGTCCGGCAAGTTGTCCCACTTGCGTCTCTAGCATCTTCATCATGATGAACACTTCACGTATAGAGCTTCCGACCTCCATCACCTTGGACATGGTCGTACTCCTCACACTCCTTGCATGTGGATCTTGCTTCGGCAACCTTTAGGTGTTGAGCTTCTTTCTCTATCTCCATCCTCCTCTTAAGTAAACCGATATGCCACTCAAGGAATCCAGCTCGTATGTATTCATTGAAACGCTCCAAAGCTCTTGCAATCATCATGCGGATAGTTGAGACCTTGATCTTGAATGACCTTCCGACTTCTTGAAGGTTTATGATAGGTAGATCAACGATATTCGGGGTGCATAGCTTGATCTTCCGCTCCGGTTGTGGTTGTTCTCCCATGGGTGGCGGTTGAGGTTGATCTTCCTTTGGACTTGGAGGCCACGAGTACTAAGGTGAAAACCTACCGAGGCCGTGACAATAGTCCGGTCGAACTTGTAAGTACTGCATCTTTGCGAGTAGTACTTGTTGTAGTAGTCGAGGTTGACTGACGACCAATTGTGTGTGCTTCTGCAGGAAATCCACGGATCTGTCCTGGGAGGGGGATGAGCCCTCTTCAGCGGTGGCGGAAGAAGTCGCGCCGCCCGCCGAGGAGTCCGCTCCCGCTTCCCAGGCGGTGCCCGAGCCGCCGGCTACTGAGGCGCCGCTGCCGGAAGCCAGCGTAGTCGAAGGTGAGTACTCTTCTGAAGCTATGGAGCTCCTCGAGGAGTAGTTGTAATTGCTGATGCACTTATCTTCTCGTTGACAGGCGCTGAGGCTGAAGGCAGTGACATCCCTGCGAGGGTGCCGAAGCAGAAGTCGACACCAGAGGCCCCGGAGGCTGCGAGAGGAGCCCCCGTGCCTATGGAAGAAGTCGTCGAGGAGGCTGCCGTGACGGCCGGGGGAGAGGGCGTCACCACGTCGCCAGAGGTTGCTCTGGAGGTGGCTATCCGCTCCCCGGAGATCCAGGACGCAGAGCCCATCCGTTCTACGCCGATGACAGAGGCCACCGCGAGTAGTCGCGGCGGGATAGAGTTGCTCGCAGATGATCTCGTCGAGCCTGCGACGGTGGCCAAGCACCTGGAGGCGATCCGCCAGGCTGAGCAGTGGATGAAGGTATGTAGCCGTAGCTTCAGAGTAGTCAATCCTTTGTTTGTTGAGTACTCGTTTGACTTGAGTTGTCTGTGCAGGACGTTGCGGAGAGGTCCCGCGACTTGTCCAATATGCTGCAGGGCTATGGTGACGCGGTGCTCCGGGCTGAAGCACTGGAAGAGCAACTTATGAAGTCGCGGAAGCACGCGGCTGCCATGCAGTCGAAGCTCGACGCCGCCTTCGCCAAATACCACAACGACATCCAAGAGTTGCAGGCGAAGGGCGACGACTTGGTGCGAAAAAATAAGGGCCTCCGCAACAAGAACAAAGGTATACCGCTGAACTTGTCGGGTACTTGTTGGAGGTCGAAAAGTCTCTGACCCGCTGTTGTGTTGCTGTGTTGCAGAGCTTGAGGGCCAGGTGGAGCAGCTGAAGTCCTCCGAGACGAGCATGAAGAACCTCTTCTACCGGGAGCAAGAAGCCCGCCAGGTACTCGAGCTCGACTACAAAGAGCTTGCCTTCGAGTGCGAGAAGCACATGGAGCTCCGGATTGCCTCTGACCGCGATCTCGTCAACTGCTACAAATCCTTGCAGAAGTTGAATGAAGACTGCGAGGCACTGCGAGCCCAGCTGAAGGAGCTCGAGGAAGCCGCGCTGCCGATCGCAAGGCTCCTGGTGCCGCACCCGGGCGGCCCCAAGATAGCTCCACTGGTGGATCGCCTCAAGGAAGCTCCAAGCCGGCTGGCGGCCTACGTGAAGCACATGGCGAGGTCGATCCCAAGGCAGGTCTTGGCCTTCATGAAGTCGTACTTCCCGAAGGCCCCAGTGGAAGTAGTCGCCGGCGGGGTAGCCGCCAACTGCACTGATGAGCAGTATGCAGAGCTGCTGGACCAGATGGCTCCCATCGCGGAGCAAGTAGCCGAGAAGCTTAATCTCCAGTAGCCATGTAATAGATAGCTAGTAGCCAGGGTTGTACAAAAAACAGTTGTAATGAATTTCTTGAGTATCAATGAAAGAAAATTTCCAGCAATGAGTACTCGTGGCCGCGATCTCAGAGTGCGGAGCCCCATCGTGGAGTGGATGCGAGTAGTCGTACTCGGCGGTAGTGGTCCCATTGTAGGGAGTAGGCAGTAAAGAAGTTGATGAATGATCAGACTTTATTACTGAAGAAGTATACCTGGATGGACATGGCCGTAGTTACAAAGTAGTCACTTGGACCCGGAGGCTGCTTACAGCTGAGCAGAGCTGGAGCGGGTAGCCGCTTGCAGCAGTGGATCCGTAGGTAGCCGTGTAGGCTGGATCGTAGATCCGTAGGTAGCCGTGGAGGCTGGATCTTGGAGGGTGGTCTCTCAGTAGACCGCTGCTAGAGTCCTTGACGCTCGTCGCAGCCCAGGGTCCGTAGGTAGCCGTGTAGGCTGGAGCCTGGAGAGGAGAAGTCCGGAGACTGGAGCCAGGACCCGGAGGCTACTTACGGCGGTGGGGTGTTGGTGTAGTCGTGTAGACTTGAACCCCGGAGTAGTCGTGTAGACTAGGCGTAGAATCGACAGAGCTGGTCGACGTTCCACGAGTTGTTGATGTCTTCACCTTCAAGTGTTTGGAGGCGGTAGGAGCCCGGCCCGGTCAACTTTGCAACGGTGAAGGGACCTTCCCAGGGGGGAACTGAGCTTGTGTAGTTCTTCCATGTTCTGGATGCGGCGGAGGACGAGATCACCAACGTTGAAGGAGCGTTCCTTGACGTTGCGATCATGGTAGCGTCGTGTACCTTCTAGGTACCTTGCTGATTGGACGAGGGCAGCGCAGCGAGCTTCTTCAAGGCTGTCGATGTCAACTCGTCTGCTGTCTTCTGAGATGCCTTCGTCGTAGTGCTCCACTGCTGGCGAGTTCCATATGACGTCGGCAGGGAGGATTGCTTCGGAGCCGTAGACCAGAAAGTAGGGGGATTGCCCCGTTGGCTTGGATGGCTGAGTTCGTAGCCCCCAAAGTGCGTTGGGTAGTTCCTTGATCCACTTGCCCCCTTGGAGTTAGCAGCGTCATGTAGCCGCTTTTTGAGAGCGTCGAGCACCATCCCATTGGCGCGCTCGACTTGTCCGTTGGCCCGTGGATGGGCAACTGAGACGTATCGGACGTCGATCCCGCTGTTCTCGCAGTACTCCCAGAACTGGTGGTTGTTGAAATTGGAGCCCAGGTCTGTGATGATGCGGTGGGGTAGTCCGTAGCGGTGTATGAGTTCATCCAGGAAGTCGAGTACTCTGTCAGCCTTGGGGCATGTGACCGGCTTGACCTCGATCCACTTGGTGAACTTGTCGATAGCCACCAGTACCCTGTTGAATCCTCCTGGCGCAGTTGGCAGTGGCCCAATCATGTCGAGCCCCCAGCAAGCGAAGGGCCAGGTTGGCGGTATGGTGACTAGCTTGTAGGCTGGGACGTGTTGCTGCTTGGTGAAGTATTGACATCCTTGGCATCTCCTGACGAGTTCTTCGGCATCACCCAGAGCGGTGGGCCAGTAGAAAGCTTGCCGGAAGGCTTTGCTGACCAGCGTTCGTGAGGACGCATGGCTGCCGCAGACGCCCTTGTGGATCTCCTCCAAGATGTCCTTGCCTTCTTCACGAGGAACGCACTTCATGAGTACTCTGGAAGATGCACCGTGCTTGTAAAGCTTGTCTCCGACGAGGACGTAGGACTTGGCGCGGCGGATGAGCTGCTCAGCCGAGTTTTTGTCGGAGGGGACCTTCTGCTCGGCGAGGTAGTCGATGAAGGGTTGCCTCCAGTCCACGTCGATCATCATGACCTCCTGCCCAGCTGGTTGATGGGCTGGGACAGTGGTCGGTGGCGCCGGCTCCGGAATGGATGGCGCGTGAATCTCGTGGACGAAGACGCCCGCTGGTACTTGAGCGCGGGTGGACCCAAGCTTCGAAAGGACGTCCGCTGCAACGTTGTTGTCGCGGACAATGTGATGGAACTCGAGACCATAGAACTTGTTCTCGAGCTTGCGGACTTCTAGGCAGTAGGCGTCCATGTTCTCCTTGTTGCGGTCCCAGGACTTGTTGACTTGGTTGATGACCACTGCGGAGTCGCCGTAGACTAGTAGCCGCTTGATGCCCAATGAAGCCGCGAGGCGAAGCCCATGCAGGAGAGCTTCGTACTCGGCTTCGTTGTTTGAGACCTTCCAGAAGATCTGCAGGACGTACTTGAGTTGTTCGCCCGTTGGAGAAATCAGGAGTACCCCTGCCCCTGCGCCCTCGAGGTTGAGTGAGCCGTCAAAGTACATCACCCAATGCTCTGGTCACACGGTGGGATGGGTAGCTGGTTCTCCCGCCACTCTGCCATGAAGTCGACTAGTGACTGCGACTTGATGGCCGTGCGTGGCTTGAAGTCGATAGTGAGGGCGCCGAGTTCGACCTCCCACTTGGAGATTCTTCCAGTAGCGTCTTGGTTCCGCAGGATGTCACCGAGCGGGTAGTTGGTGACGACGGAGATCGAGTACTGCTGGAAGTAGTGTCGTAGCTTCCGCGAGGTGATGAGTACTGCGTACAGTAGCTTCTGCACAGGCTGATAGCGGGCCTTGGACTCTGATAGAACCTCGCTGACGAAGTAGACTGGGCGCTGGACTGGGTAGGCGTGGCCGTCTTCTTGCCACTCGACAACGATGGCAGTACTGACCACGTGAGTAGTCGCAGCGAGGTAGAGCAGTAGCTGCTCGCCCTTGTGAGGAGCCGTGAGGATCGGTGGCTTCGATAGGAAGTCCTTGAGCTGGGCAAGGGCTTGGTCCGCCTCTGGAGTCCACACGAACTTCTCTTGACGCTGGAGTAGTTTGAAGAAGGGGAGTCCCCGTTCTCCTAGCCTCGAGATGAATCTGTTCAGCGCCGCCATGCACCCTGTCAGCTTCTAGACATCATTGATGCTCGTGGGAGCTTGCATGCTGGTGATGGCGGAGATCTTCTCGGGGTTGGCTTCGATGCCGCGCTGGCTGATGATGAAGCCGAGTAGTTTGCCCGAAGGTACGCCGAAGACGCACTTGTTCGGGTTGAGATTCCAGCGGTACTCGCGCAGTGATGCGAAGGTCTCTTCAAGGTCGTCGATGAGGGTACTGGAGTTTCTGGTCTTGACGACCACGTCATCCACGTAGGCCTCGACGTTCTTGTTGAGCTGCCTCTTGAAGCAGGCCTGGATAGCTCGTTGGTAGGTAGCGCCGGCGTTCTTCATCCCGAAGGACATGGTCGTGTAGCAGTACGCGCCAAACGGGATGATGAACGCGGTCTTCTCCTGGTCTTCTTCCTTGATCGCGATCTGATGGTACCCGGAGTAGCAGTCGAGGAAGCGAGCGAGTCGCGGCCCGCCGTGGAGTCGATGACTTGATCAATCCGCGGCAACCCGAAGGGGTCCTTGGGGCAGTGCTTGTTGAGGTCGGTGTAGTCGACGCACATCCTCCACTCGTTCGAGTTCTTCTTGCGGACGAGGACGGGGTTGGCGAGCCACTCAGGATGGAAGACTTCTCTGATGAAGCCAGCCGCGAGTAGTTTGGCGAGTTCCTTCTTGATGGCGTCCCGTCTGTCGTCGGCAAAGCGTCGGAGGTGTTGTCGCTTGGGGGTGGCCTTAGGATCGACGTTGAGGCAGTGCTCAATCAGCTCCCTGGGCACTCTCGGCATGTCCGTCGGCTTCCACGCGAAGATGTCGCGGTTAGCCCGAAGGAAGCTGATGAGCGCGTCTTCCTATTTGGGGTCGAGGCCTCGCCCCGATGGTGGTGGTCTTGCCGGGATCGTACGTTCCAAGGTCGATCGTCTTGACGAGTACCTCCTCAGGTGGCTGAGGCTTGTTGGCGCTGTCAGACTTCTCTGGGATGTCGAGTTCACTTGTAGCAAGCTTCTTCGACGCAGTGTAGACCTCCATCATCGCGTTGGGTACTTGATTTGTGGAGGCGATCTCCACGGCTTCTGTGTCGCAGTCGTGGGAGATCTTCAGGTCCCCTTGGAGGGAGAGTACACCGGCTGGGCTTGGCATCTTGAGTACCAAGTAGGTGTAGTGGGGCACCGCCATGAACTTGGCGATAGCCGGTCTGCCGAGGATGGCGTGGTAGGAGGTCTTTAAATCCGCGACCTCGAACTTGATGTACTCGGTACGATAGTTGTCCCGAGTTGCCCCGAAAGTAACTGGCAGGACCACTGAGCCCAGTGGAATAGCCGCGTTGCCGGGGACGATGCCGTAGAAGGGCACGTTGCTCTTGGTGAGCATATGAGTGATGTCGAGCTTTATTTTCTTCAAGGTCTTGGTGAAGAGGACGTTGAGCCCACTTCCGCCGTCGATGAGCACCTTGTTGAGTTTGGAGCCCGCCACAGTTGGCTTCAGGACGAGGGGGAACCGTCCTGGTTCAGAGGAGCTGGTCCATTGATCCGCGCGGGAGAAGGTGATGGGTACCTCCGACCACCTGAGAGGAGTCGGGACCGCTGGCTCAATGGACATCACTTCGCGACTGGTAGCCTTCTGCTCCCGCCTGCTGGGCAATCCGCCGAAGAGGACGTTGACGGTCTTCTCAGGCTCCTGGAAGTCGTTGTTGTCGCCGTCCTTCTTCTTGCCCTTTTGGTCGTGAGGGTGCGGTGGCTCCGGCGTCTCCTTGAGTGCGTGCTTGAGCTGGTAGCACTGCTCGTTGGTGTGGTTGCCGTTTGGATGCCACGGGCACTTCTCCTTCAGCAGGTCCTTGAAACTGCCAGAGTTCTTCTTCGAGTTCCCCTTCGCAGGGCGCTGGATAGCCGCGACAGTGTTGTCTGGCTTGCGCTTGCGGTTGGGACCCGAGTAGTAGTAGTAGTAGTAGTAGTTGTTGTTGTTGTTGTTGTTGTTGCGACCGCCCTGGTTCGCGTTGCTGCCGCTGCCGCCACCCTGGTTCTGCTTGGTCTTGCCACGGATGGCGTCATACTTGGCATTGGCCTTGTCTTCTTCATCCGCCCAGGACGTGATCATGTCCTTGAGGTGGGGGATGGACCTGGGGCGGCGACGACCGAAGTCTTCGAAGGTGCGGCGGTGGTAGAGGCCGTCTTGGAAGAGGTCGATGACCTCCTTGTCAGTGACGTCGACGACGGTAGCGCGCTTGTCGAAAAAGCGGCGCATGTACTTGCGGAGGGTCTCGCCTTGCTCCTGCTTGATCATGGCCAGGTCCATGCGAGTACCCGATCGGCCCATGGCGCCCGCGAAGTTGCTTGTGAACTGCTCCTTCAGCTGGTCCCACTTGTCGATCGAGTGCTTATCCAGCGACTCGAGCCAAGTGAGTGGTGCTTGGTCCAAGCAGAAGGGGAAGTAGAGGCACTTGGTGTCGCTGTTGCCGCCAGCGTTCTCGATGGAGAGGGCGTCGAACCTGAGCCACTGGATGGGATCCTGCTTCGCATCATACTTGGTGATCCCCAAAGGTTTGAATTTGTCGGGGAGGAGCAGGTTGCGAAGTCGAGGTGAGAAGGCGGGGAAGCCGTCGCCCTCAGCCGCGGTGGTCGACTTCTTCCGTCGTAGCTCTTCGATCTTCTGGCAAGCGTCGTAGCCGCCCTGCGAGGCGCCGGAGGCGTGGCTGTTCGCGTGGCCTCGGCCGCCGCGGCCGCCGCGGCCGCCGCCGCCTCCCGGCCCTCCCGTTGGCTCCGTGATTGGAGCTGCCGCCGCCGCCGCCGTCGGGATCATTGCCGCCCCCGCCGGCCGGAGCGCGGTGAGGGACGACTTCTCGGTTGCTGTGGTAACGCAGTGAAGGTCCCCCGGCGTTGGAGCGACAGTAGTTTGGCTCGGCTGGGAGCTCAGCTCGAGTACGGTTGGGACCGTTGTTGGCGCTGCGACTTGTGGCTTCGTTGTCGCGGGGTCTGGCTGGAGGAGGCTAGTTGACTCTGTTGTCGACCCGCATGAAGTAGGCTTCTTCAGCGAGCTTGGCGATGACCTCTCCAGCGCGTATGCCCTGAGCCTGTCGTGTGATCGCTGTGATCGACATGAGGCACTGCTCGGGGGTAGTGTGTACTCTGCTCTCGACCGCCTCGAGAGCTTTCGAAAGGTTGCGGACGGGGAAGTTTTCGCGGAGGCGCCGACGGCGTTCGTTGCGCTTCCGGTTACGTTCACGTCGAGTGTCTCTGTCCGCCGGAGTCTCGTTCGGTGGAGCATCAGCAGAGAGCTCGTCGGAGGAGATGTCTTCCAGGTACTTGTCCTGAGCGGTGCCTGAAGGCCCAGGGGTGTCGCCAGCAGCCATGAAGACTTGGCGATCGGGGGTGCCAAGGGCCGGACTCGGAGGGTGCCACCTCGGTTGGTGTGCTTGAGTCGGCCCGAGCTAGGGGTGTTCCCTCCCGGAACGGTAGCGAGTCGATGTAGGCGACGTAGCGTGAGTCTCCCTTTATCAGGTCAGCGGGCTTGCGGTCTGGCCAGTAGACGTATCTTCCGGTCGGTGTGGATGCTATAACCGGCCCGTAGGCCGGCCCCGACGAGGGGAAGCTCGGTGGAGTTTTCCTCGGACTCGGGCTCCTCAGGGTCCGACCCGAAGTCGAACTCGTAGTCCGGGTTCGAGTAGAACTCGGAGAGGGGGTTGGAGTCCGGAGCGCGATCGGGGATGGCGTCGGAGTCCGAGCTGTACTCGGGTGCGGGCTCCTTGCTAGCCTGGTGTGACACCCTAAAAATTCCATCACTAAAAATCACGTAGCAACTTAAACTAGACTTAAGGATTTAAAAGAAATTAAATTGCTATTTAAATTGAGCTCTAAAATATTAAATATAATTTAATAAATTTAGAGACAACAAGTGTATGTGCATCATCAGTTGGCTTGCATGGTTTTTGGTTGCTTGTGAAGTTTCCAAAAAGTCTATAAAATTCTTGGGAAAAAGTTTGAAAGGTTTGATTTGAATTTGAAATGAAATTTGGTTTGAAAATGAAGTTTGAAAAAGGAAAAGAAAAAAAGAAAACAGCCCTGGCTCCCTTTCGGCCCAAGCGGCCCAACCCGCCTCCCGCGCCGGCCCACCTCTCCCCCTTCCCTTTTTCGTTTTTTCACCGAGACGCTGACAGCCGGGGCCCACCTGTCAGCCTCCCCTCTCCCCCTTCCTTTCTTCTTCCTCCCGCTGCTCCCCCCCAATCCCGCGCCGCCACGCGATTCCCGTCGCGCCCGGCCGCCTCCCCACCTTCCCTTCTTCCCCTTGCGGTCAATTAAGGCAATTAACGTTCCCGTGATCAATTAGAACCATTTCTTTCCATCTTTTAACCCTAGCCGTGATGGCCGTGGCCATCAATGGCAAGCCGCCGGCCGTCCCGACCCCTACCCGCCTCGCCTTCCTCCCTTTGCTCCTACTTAAGCTCGCGCACGAACTCCTGCGCCTCCCTTTGCCTCTGCGTCTTGCTAGCACACGCGCTCGAGCACTAAATTCCCCGCGCCGCCGCCTCGGGTCTCCGCCGCCGCCGTGTAAACGCCGCCGCCGGTGAAGGACCACCTCCGCCGCTCCTATTTCCTTATCCTCGGGTTCGCCAGGAGCTTGAAAAGCTCGTGTTGCCGTAGGTCTTCGTCCCCGACGCCCGTGGCAGCCGCGCCCCGAGCTCACCGGAGCGCCTCCTGAGCCGCCGCCGTCATCGAGCCCCTCCACTGCCGCCTCCTCTCCACCCGTTGGCCCGCCGTCATTCTCTGTGCGTGGTAAGCAAAATCCCCCGCCCAATTCCTCTTCTTTTCGCGCATAGCATTGCCTCCCCGAGCTCGCCGGAGTGACCGCGCCGCCCCCTTACGGTGCTGGCCGCCGGTGAGGCCCAATCGTTCCCACTGACCCCATGGCCACGTGCGCAAGCGCCCGCGCAGCAAATTGCCCCAACCCGTGGTCGAAATGATGGCCGGGAGCGCCGTCCAGGGCTAGCGCCGGTGAGCTCCCGCCGCGCGCCGTCGCTCTCCGGCATCGTCGCCGCCGCCCATCGCTCGCTGAAGGACCAAATAGGCGACCAGAGAGGGGGGGAGTGAATGGGAGCTGATAAAAATTCTTCTCGAGGGAGATTGAAACTCCGACAAGACGAACTAGCTCGGTCGAACCCCCGAAATCACACGCTCCGCACTTCTACCTCCCGTTTGCCAAAACCACGTAGCCACTGGAGTGCTACTAGTCCTAGGAACAAACTCTACCAGCAACCTCAACACACACGCGAGCACCGACGGCGGAAACAACTCGAAAGCCGGCTAACCGGGGGGCGGTTAGACCGGTATAGGGGGCGGTTAGACCGCCTCCACCCGGCAACCAAGAAATCCTCTCGAAACGCCTCTTCCGAGCACCAAAACACACCACGGTTTCACCAACAAAGATCTCTGGTCAAGGCCATGCTAGCTACCGAAAATCTTGACGAAAACCAAAACTTCACCCAAGGGCCTAGGGGCGGTTAGGGACCGGCTACCCGGGGCGGTCTAACCTCCCGTACCCGAAGAACGAACTCCAACCAAGAACACCTAGCAACCGCACGAGAACGACCCCAAATTTCACCCGGACACTCCTCCGATCAAGGCGAACAAACTCACGAGAGGAAAATCCGGCGAAACGAACTTTGACCCGGAAATACCCCCGGCGGTTAGACCGCCCCCCAGTAGGCGGTTAGACCGCCCCTTCCGGAAAACGAACCCGCGGGTCAAACCTCAACTTCCTCGCGCCCGATCTCCCGAATCACTCCACGGATTGCAGCCAAACTTCGGGGATAGGCCGGGTTACCTCCCGGGCAACCTCTTCCTCAAAGGAATCGACCCGAAACGCTCACAATCAAGAGGAATCGAAGAAATCGCTTCTCTAGGTCAAGAACTCGCCCAACTCGAGAAACCACCAAATCGAGTCCGATTCAAAGGGGATTTGGGGGCAAAGTCACCAGACAAAGAGGCACAAGAACCTCATACGTGACACCCAACAAAAACCCCAAGAAATCGTCCTCAAAACTCTGCCAAAAAGAGCTCCGAAAATCAACACAAAAAAGACGGGAAAACCACCATGAAGAACAACGCCGAACCTTCTATACATGCCAAGAATGGTTCGTACAAGGTCTAGTTTGCCACCCAAACATCCATCCCTCTCTCTAGATCTCACATGAAGCTCTCAAACTAGCCTTCTAAAAACCTAGGGAAAATAGAGAACGAAAATGGAAAAACAAATGAGCTAGGGTTCCAAGAGTTGGCTGCCATCCACCCCTCTAATGAGTATATATGGAGGCACCCAAAAGACTAAAACGCCCTTCACTAATAACTAGGGATACATGCCCCTCAAGGGCGGATTTGGAATTCTTGATGTCTTCACCATCGGACGGATGCCCGGCGACCGCACCTCGCGTAGCCTCGACGCAAGCCTTGCGATCCCGACGCGTGTCCTCCGCTTCGAAGCTTCTCGGCGCGGCGGCCGGGCGGTCGACCGCCCCCCCGGGCGGTTAGACCGGCCCGGTGGATCCGACCGGCCCCGGGCGGTCCGACCGCCCCTCCCGGGCGGTTGAACCGGCCTGGGTGGCCGCACCTCCTCGTCGAGTCTTCGGCCTCGGTTTTGTGGCTCAACCGAGTAACCCAGTGGTTTTCTGGTGAACCACTGCAAACCCCGCGAACTCGGTGTAGCCTCCGCCAATCTCCACTCATGACTCGGCTCCCAAGTAGTCCCGGCTCGGCCTTGGTTTTGAGGCTCTACCAAGAAACCGTCCACAACTTCATCTTGCTGTTCATGCCACCATGCGGCCCACACTTGACCCCGCTGGCCACCGGGTCCCTCGAACGAAGCCTACTTGTCTTCTCCACACCTGGAGGCCTCACCGGCAACGACCTTTCGCGCTTGTTCTTCACCTGCACCAACACGAGTCAAGCCGCAACCTGCACCTGCAATACTTAGCCAAGAATTAGTCCACACAACGTTGTCAATCACTCATCACACAAGGAAGCGACCATCCACCGGTCCTCGAACCACACATGGTCCTCAATCTCCCCCTTGATGAGTGCATTGACAACACACTCAAATGAAGTAACACAAGAGAAAAGGAAAAGAAAAGAAACAAAATAAAAAGATACCCCAACAAGCGATCGAAAGCCAAAGAAAGGCAAAGAGCAAGATCACTTGAAGAAGACAAGTCTCGGACCCCTTAGGCAAGGGCAACGGCTCGACACATCCGAGACAAAACACAGCTCAAGCAAAGAGCACAAACCACCAAAGCAAAAACTCGAACACCACAAAGAGCTCCCCCTGCACAAATGCAAGCTCCCCCTGAGCCACAGCACACTCCCCCTGAACACATGCATCAATGCAACTCGGGGAATGCAACAAAGAGCAAAAACACGCTCACACGCCCAGGGCGGTTAGACCGCCGCCCGGGCGGTTAGACCGCCTCTCTGCCCGAACCGACCGCCCGGGGGGCGGTTAGACCGCCCAAAGAGACCGGCCCCGCACCAAACTCGCTCAAAAAATGCCCGAAACAATTGGAACACCTTCCAAACACTCCCGGTGCCCAAAACATGCACAAACTTCTCCCCCTTGTTGACAATGCATGAATCAAGGCAAAATGCGAAAACTTGCAACATATAGCTTCTCGAATATACAAAATTCATCACAAGGTGCTACACAAGTCCAAATGAGCAAGTTAGATACTCGACAGGTTCGTAATGACCTTAACTACGTGATCACCAAGTTTCACAACCATTGGACAATGCTAAAAAGGATTTGAGTAATTTTGCGAAAAGTTACTCTCTCACAAGCAAATACCTAAACATGATCAATACATATCAAAATGGCAAAGCCACTCAAACTTCATGCTAGGACAGCCATTCTAATCATAAGACCATCATAAACACCCAAAAGCACCTCATGTCATGCCAAAGCCACCGAGCCATGTGCCTACTTCTATGTATGAGACTTCTCATTGGTAGGCATCATGCAACGGTTTAGCACCCAAAGCAAATTAAATTCAGCACATATGACATGGGAACATATTTTCCAAGCATTTTTCATTTCATTTTCAGATTTGTAAATGGTACATGAAATGTCTTTGCGACAAAAAGGAACTTATGCCCCTCCACAAGATTAAGCAAGAGGGCTAAACATTCATGATGGCAAGCGAGCCTTTGGCTCCATATGATCAATAAACTAGCTATCCAACCACAAAGTAAGCATAGCAAAGCCACTAAAACATGTCAAGATCATATATAGGCATTGACGCATGAGAGAGCATGTATATGGCATTTTTCAAAAATTAGCCATCAACCATGGATCATTCAACAAGATCATCAAGAGCTAAGCCAAACTAACCATAGCATACCAAACAAGCTCACAAGAACATATATAGCGACCCATGGTGAACAAAGTATATAGGAGAAGCTTTTCCTATCCGATGCATATGATACAAAATGCATGCAATCTAAGATACAAGGATGCCTATACATCATGTTACATATGCAATGCCAAAAGCAAGAAATGCACAAAGGAAAGCTATACATATGCTACAAACCGGCTCCTCGAGGGGAGGCAAAATGGGCTCGACACCACCGGCAAAAGAAAGCCCCCACACACCCAACTCAAGAAATCAAACACACACCAAGTCCCCCCCGCAAACGAGTGAAAGATGCTTGATCTAGGGGTTTGGTGAAAATATCGGCTAGTTGGTCATATGTGGGTACATGGATCAAGGCTATCTTCCCTTTCTCTACGTTGTCTCTCAGGAAATGATACCTCACTTCTATGTGTTTGGTTTTGGAATGGAGCACTGGGTTCTTTGCAACGCTTATGGCACTGGTGCTATCACATTGAAGTGGGACATGGGTATACTCCTCACCAAAGTCACTCATGGTGTAGGTGATCCAAAGGAGCCGAGAGCAACAACTAGCGAGCGGCAACATACTCGGCTTCGGTCGTGGATTGAGCAACACTCGACCGCTTACGAGAAGACCAAGACACCAACGAAGAACCCAAAACGCGGCAAGTCCCGAAGTGGACTTCCTATCCAACCGACACCCGGCAAAATCCGCGTCCGAAAAGCCATGAAGCGCCAAGGAAGAGGACGCAGTACCAAAGGCCGAAGTCGGGAGTGTGACGCAAGTACCTGAAAATTCTTTTCACTGCTTGCCGATGCGAAGTCCTCGGAGACGCTTGAAAACGAGCGCACAGACACACTGAGAACTGTATGTCCGGCCTCGTCGCCGTCAAGTAGAGGAGTGACCCGATCATGCTTCGGTACTCCTTCTGGTCCACGTGTTCACCTTCCTCGTCCGCATCAAGAGCTGTAGTCGTACTCATCGGCGTCGTAGTAGCCTTGTAGTCCTCCATCTTGAACTTCCTCACAATGTCCTTGGTGTACTTAGCCTGGTGCACAAATGTTCCTTCCTTTGATTGCTTGATTTGTAGCCCGAGGAAGAACTGCAACTCACCCATCATGCTCATCTCAAACTCCCTGCTCATATCATCTGCAAACCTCGCAACAAGAGAGTTAGACGAGCCACCAAAGACAATATCATCCACGTACACCCACTGCACAATCGGGGATATCTCCTTGCCCCCCCTCTCGCAAAAACAAGGTCCGATCGACCTTCCCCATCTCAAAACCTCTCTCAAACAAGAACCCCCTCAACCTCGCCATACCAAGCTCTAGGCGCGCCGCTTCAACCCATACGGCGCCTTCCTCAACTTGTACACCCGGTGGGGGTACCTCTCACTCTCAAACCCCGGAGGCCGTCTCACATACACTTCTTCCTCCAACACCCCATTCGAAAAGCACTCTTCACATCCATTTGGTGCAACTTGAACCCTTTAGCCACGGAAAAGGCTAGAAGGATCCTAATCGCCTCCAAACGGGCTACGGGAGCAAAGGTCTCCTCGTAGTCAATCCCCCTCCTTCGATCCGAACCCTTGAGCAACAAGTCTCAACTTGTTCCTCACAACCTCACCCTTCTCTCCCTCTTTGTTTTTCCACACCCACTTTGTACCAATCGGCTTACACCCCGGGGGAGGGTCAACCAACTCCCACACTCGATTCCTCTCAAAGTTCTCCAACTCCTCATGCATCGAGTTAACCCAATTGTGATCGGATAGTGCGTGTCCAATGTCTTTGGGCTCGAAAGAAGCAACAAATGCAGCATGAGCAAAATGGGAATTGTTTCGAACCCTCGACCGTGTAGTGCGTTCATCCATGTCGCCGATGATCCTCGAAGCCGGGTGATCCACCCGAACTCGCCGGGGAGGTTCTCGCCTCGAAGCTACCTCCCCCTCAACATCAGCTTCTCCTCGTTCTTGATTTGTCGTCGTAGGTGTAGCGAGAGGGTTCATCCATCATCGTAGTCGAAGTAGTGGGTACATGTTCAGTCGGGGGCACCGCACCGCCATCTTCATCATCACCATGTTCATGCTCCTCCTCCTGAAAGATCTCCTCGCCAAGCTCATCATCACCTGCACACTCAAAAACAAGCTGACTACGTGGCTCTGTCTCGTCGAAGGTTACCTCGCAAGTCTCCACGATTTGGTTAGTTTCAATATTGAGCACACGATATGCTCTAGAATGAGATGCATAACCAAAGAAAATGCCATCGACAGACCTAGCCTTAAACTTATCCAACTTCCGGCCTTTCTTCAGAATGAAACACTTGCAACCAAAGACATGGAAGTGACTCACCTTGGGTGTGCGACCATGCATCAACTCATAGCATGTCTTCTTCTTGTGCACTCGAGGTATATTCCGTTCGACACATAGCACGCGGTATTCACCGCCTCGGCCCAATACCTCCTCGGAGTCCTATGCTCATCAAGCATCGTCCGAGCCATCTCGCACAAGGTCCTCGTTCTTCCTTTCCACAACACCATTCCGGGGAGGCGTATACGGACTCCAAAACTGGTGCTCAAGACCCAAGTCATGACAAAAGGTTTCAAAACGAGAGTTCCTGAATTCCGAGCCATTATCACTTGCGGATAGCTCGTATGGCATTTCCGTGCCTCTCGTTCCTCAACCTCAAGACTAGATCTCGAACAAAACCAAACGTCTCCCCCTTCTCCTCAAGAAAGAACACCCAAGCATACCGAGAATAGTCATCCACCACAACAAGGACATACCACTTCCCACCCGCAGATCGCACACAAGCTGGGCCAACAAGGTCCATATGGAGCAGCTCGCATGGACGCTCGCCTCATCACATCGGTGAGAGGCGGGTGAGAAGAGGCCACCATCTTGGCATGCCTACACGGAGCACAAACCAACTCTTTCTCAAGCTTCAACCGTGGCAATCCTCGGACCAAATTGAGTTTACTCAAGCGAGACAAAAGGTCAAAGCTCAAGTGACCCAACTTCCTATGCCACTTCCACAACTCACTCGAAGAACCGACCAAGAAACAACGCTCAACACCCGAAGACCGAGAAAAATCAGCACGAAACACCCGACCCTCGGGAACGACCATACAAACAAGGTCCCCTCGAGAGTCCACAATCCGAGAACCACCGGGCCGAAACAACACCTCAAAACCCTCATCCAACAACCGAGACACGTAAAGCAAATTGTACCCCGCCGATTGAACAAGAGCAACACGCCTCGAGTGATCTTGTCACTCACTTTTATCTCACCTTCGACAAAGACACACGCCCATGCCCATTGTCCCCAAAAGTGATGTACCTCTTCGTCACCACCGGGACGAGACTTGAGAACCACCCCCCGTCTCCGGTCATATGCCTCGAACAACCGGAGTCAATCAACCAAATGTTCTTCAAGTCTCCCACCCGAAATTCAAAAACAAGCACGTGAGCGAACAAACGACTCAAAGACCGGGGTTAGTACCAAAAGAGGAAAACCGGTCGAGCCATTTGCTCGAAAGTGGGGTTAGCACCAACCAAAGCATCTCTCCTACCAAAGCTACCTCCACGAACACCACCACGGTAACCACCCCGAGGGAACCACCCCTCACTGCTTGGAGGAGGACCAAAACCACGGAAGACAACCCGTGGAACGTCCCTCCTCTCCTTCTCAAAGCTACGACTCCTCCCATCCCCGTAGTGACCTCGAGGGGGAGAATGCCTAGCAACCGACCACTGCGCCGTCTCTCCGGACCAACCACCAGCAACTCCACCTCCGGACACCGAAACCTCTCGACTCACCACCTCGAAAACCACTCCGCCCCGAGTGCGGGGGGGGCGGTCAAACCGCCTAGCCGTGCCGGGTCTAACCGCCCCCCTTCGGGCCGGGCCGGTCCGACCGCCTAGCCGGCCTGGTCGGCCGACCGCCCTCCCGAACGGCTCCTCGCCGCGGGAACTCGCATCTCCCCATGCCGGAACACTTCTCACCACAGCCTTACCCCTGGGTAGTGGCATACGAGGCTTAGGTACACCATGGGAAAGGTTGTACCTATCCTTGTTCGCCCACTCCTTTGCCATCCTCTCTTCCCGCTTCCTCTTGAAGCAAAACTCATCCTTGTGACCTTCCTTCCCACAATGGCCACAACGGAACCTCACAAGCTTAGGTTTTGGCTTGGATTGGGGCTTCTCGCTTGGTTTCTCTCCACTCAACTCCTCCACCGATTTCTCCTCACTTGCCTTCTCTCTCACTTTCCCAAAGAACACTTTCCCCGAAGTGCTCACAAACTTGATGGGCTTTTGGAGATCATTTGTGGGTGTAGGAAATATAGGTGGGGCTGGGGTTGTGTCTAGTCGGTTCCTAAGATGGTTGGGTTTTGGAGGGAAATCATTTTTGTGGTGGGTTTTTGGTGGCTCCGGGATATTCTCTCCACTTCCTTCACCAACCTTGTTCGCCCCAAGCCCCTCACCATCTTGCCTCTTAAAGGCCTCGATCATCATCCTCAACTGAGGCTCGTGACCGGACAACCAACCCATCAACTTCCTCAAATCATCATTCTCATCCTGCAAACGATCAACATAATGTGCAAACTCCAAATTTTTCAATGCATGCATTTCACAGGTAGAGCAAGATGTAGGCATGGGTTCCTTCAATTTAGCCTCGAGCGAACTAGTATAAGCATGCATCTCATCAATCTTAGCATGCAAAACAGGACAAGAAGTGCAAGCACCTAGCAAAGCAGGTCTAGACTTAAGCTCAGCCACTTCAACCCTAAGCACATCTAGTTCCTCACACTTGGAGGCATGCTTCTCCTTAAACAAAGCAAGATCGGCAAGGAATATGGAGCAATCAGCACAATCATTCTCATCAGCAACAACAGGGCTAGCCTTAAGCGAATCAATCTCAAGCTTGCTATCAAGCACCTGTGTCTCTAGCTCAGCCACTCTAGTCCTAGCATCCTCGAGTGAAGCCCTAAGCTCTTTCCTCATTTTCTTGGCCTCTCTAAGCATGTCATCACGGTTATCAAGCAAAGAGCCCAGCCTCTCATTCTCCCGGCGCAAGAAGGGAAGTTCATCACGCACCTCGTCGTCGGACTCGCAGTCCGAGTCGCTCCGTGTGCTCTTCTTGCCGCCGGAGCTCGCCGCCATGGTACGAAGCCATCTCTCGCGAAGCGCCTCGGCCCCGCTCGGGTTCTTGGACGACTTCTTGTTCTTGCGGCGATCTCCCTCGTCTTCACCGCCGCTCGAGCTCGAGGTGGAGTACGCGGAACCGGAGTCGACGTCGCTCGCTCCAACCATCGCTCGGGCCTTGCCTCGGCCCTCCTTCTTCCTCGATCGTCGCTCGTCCTTGTACTTGTTCTTGTGCTTGCTCTTGTGGTCGCGCCTCGAACGGTACTTGCCATCGTTCATCCTCGGCTTGTGCTTGTAGCCGTCCTTGCTCTCGGCCTTCTCCGGGCGGTCGGCGACGAAGTGTCCCGCTTGCCGCACCGGAAGCAGTCCTCGTGTTCCTCCTCATGTTCACGCGGTTCTCGTGCGGCCTCTCGAACCGCCTCGTCAACGGCGCCGGCTCGTCCTCTCCAAGGTCATCAAACTCCTCATCCGGCATAGACATCAAAGAGGAAAACGAGAACATCTGGTGGATGGGTTAGAGTTAGTCTTTCCTTTGGAACCACCAACGAGGGCAAGACTATGGGAGTCGCTTGGTCCCTCGAGCTTGGCGCTCATGCCCCTATCCACCTCGGCCCGACTTGAGCTTCGAGAACAGCTCGTTCACCGTCGAGTATCGTACCTCTCCGACTCGACTATGGCCTCGAACTTTCCGCCCCATATCGTACGATCCAAAGAGTGTAAGAGCTTGACCGCTCTATCATGATCATCGTACGGGAGCACGTCCACATTGGCCCTCATGTTGTTCACAACCACCGTGAACCTCGGAACAAGGCATCGATGGACTCACCGGGGAGATGAGTGAAGTTCTCGTACTCTCTCCCGTAGGTCGCATACAACCGTGCCCGAACTCCGGGCGTTCCCAACATGAGCCTCCTTCAACACCGCCCAAATCCTACAAGCCAAGTGCTCGGTGTGCACCCGATCGAACTCGGCCGACACAAAGCACGAAACAAGTAGTCGACCGCCTTATTGTTGGCGTCGAATCCGTCCCTCGACCCCGGAGCAAGGAAATCCATCGGCCGGACATAGCCCTTGTGTCCAACGTGACATCCCAAAGCGGTGACCCTTTCCGCGGAGGAACGCACCCATCCGCTTGCTCCACATCCGGTAGTTCTTGCCATCGAAGTGTGGAGGACCCGAACCCCGTTCCTGGTACGCCATCCTTGGATCTTAGACGGTTAGAGTCAACAAAGACCCAAACCGGCTCTGATACCACTTGAAGGACCGATTAGGCGACCAGAGAGGGTGGGAGTGAATGGGAGCCGATAAAAAATTCTTCTCGAGGGAGATTGAAACTCCGACAAGACGAACTAGCTCGGTCGAACCCCCGAAATCACACGCTCCGCACTTCTACCTCCCGTTTGCCAAAACCACGTAGCCACCGGAGTGCTACCGGTCCTAGGAACAAACTCTACCAGACAACCTCAACACACACGCAGCACCGACAAGGCGGAAACAACTCGAAAGCCGGCTAACCGGAGGGGGGCGGTTAGACCGGTATAGGGGGCGGTTAGACCGCCTCCACCCCGGCAACCAAGAAATCCTCTCGAAACGCCTCTTCCGAGCACCAAAACACACCACGGTTTCACCAACAAAGATCTCTGGTCAAGGCCATGCTAGCTACCGGAAAATCTTGACGAAAACCAAAACTTCACCCAAGGGCCTAGGGGCGGTTAGACCGGCTACCCGGGGCGGTCTAACCTCCCCGTACCCGAGAACGAACTCCAACCAAGAACACCTAGCAAACCGCACGAGAACGACCCCAAATTTCACCCGGACACTCCTCGATCAAGGCGAACAAACTCACGAGAGGAAAATCCGGCGAAACGAACTTTGACCGGAAATACCCGGGCGGTTAGACCGCCCCCCGCTAGGCGGTTGGACCGCCCCTTCCAGAAAACGAACCCGCGGGTCAAACCTCAACTTCCTCGCGCCCGATCTCCCGAATCACTCCACGGATTGCAGCCAAACTTCGGGGATAGCTGGGTTACCTCTTGGGCAACCTCTTCCTCAAAGGAATCGACCCGAAACGCTTACAATGAAGAGGAATCGAAGAAATCGCTTCTCTAGGTCAAGAACTCGCCCAACTCGAGAAACCACCAAATCGAGTCCGATTCAAAGGGGATTTGGGGGCAAAGTCACCAGACAAAGAGGCACAAGAACCTCATACGTGACACCCAACAAAAACCCCAAGAAATCGTCCTCAAAACTCCGCCAAAAAGAGCTCCGAAAATCAACACAAAAAAGACGGGAAAACCACCATGAAGAACAACGCCGAACCTTCTATACATGCCATGAATGGTTCGTACAAGGTCTAGTTTGCCACCCAAACATCCATCCCTCTCTCTAGATCTCACATGAAGCTCTCAAACTAGCCTTCTAAAAACCTAGGGAAAATAGAGAACGAAAATGGAAAAACAAATGAGCTAGGGTTCCAAGAGTTGGTCTGCCATCCACCCCTCTAATGAGTATATATGGAGGCACCCAAAAGACTAAAACGCCCTTCACTAATAACTAGGGATACATGCCCCTCAAGGGCGGATTTGGAATTCTTGATGTCTTCACCATCGGACGGATGCCGGCGACCGCACCCTCGCGTAGCCTCGACGCAAGCCTTGCGATCCCGACGCGTGTCCTCCGCTTCGAAGCTTCTCGGCGCGGCGGCCGGGCGGTCGGGCCCCGCCCCCACGGGCGGTTGGACCGGCCCGGTGGATCGACCGGCCCCCCGGGCGGTCCGACCGCCCCTCCGGGCGGTTGAACCGGCCCGGGTGGCCGCACCTCCTCGTCGAGTCTTCGGCCTCGGTTTTGTGGCTCAACCGAGTAACCCGGTGGTTTTATCGGTGAACCACCGCAAACCCCGCGAACTCGGTGTAGCCTCCGCCAATCTCCACTCATGACTCGGCTCCCACGTAGTCCCGGCTCGACCTTGGTTTTGAGGCTCTACCAAGAAACCGTCCACAACTTCATCTTGCTTGTTCATGCCACCATGCGGCCCGCACTTGACCCCCGCCCGGCCACCGGTCCCTCGAACGAAGCCTACTTGTCTTCTCCACACACCGGAGGCCTCACCCCAGCAACGACCTTTCGCACTTGTTCTTCACCTGCACCAACACGAGTCAAGCCGCAACCTGCACCTGCAATACTTAGCCAAGAATTAGTCCACACAACGTTGTCAATCACTCATCACACAAGGAAGCGACCATCCACCGGTCCTCGAACCACACATGGTCCTCACTCGCGCACGTCCAGGACCGTCGGATCCTGCGCGGATGGCCCAGATCAGATACCCTTTCGTTTTGAAAGGGCGGTGCACCGTGGACCCGTGCACCGGGTGCACGACGCGGTCCACGACGCGCGTGCGCGTCGTCAGCCGTTGGATCTGAGATCCACGGTGCGGCTGCAGCCCTTTTCCTTAAGAGCCCCTGAGTTTTTAAACTTTAGCAAGCCGGTCCTTCCACCTTTAAGAATCTTTACGGTTAGGTCCTGATTTTTACAATCTAGCCCCTGTCTACCCTGGATAATAATGTTAAAGGTCCTTTTCACTCCTTTTTGCACTAAGACCCCTCTGATTTATTTTATAAATATGTTTTAGCCCCTGATTTTATTTATAAACAGCCCTGTAAACTTAGTTTTCTTGCAGATAGGCCCCTGTAAACTGTTTTAATCATATCTTTCTCGTTTTAACTCCGTTTTTAGCGTTCTATATATCAAAATGATCGTCTCGACGAGTAGAATCTTTTAATCAACAAGCTTACCAGTTTTATTACTGTTTGGTGTACTGTTTTATTTATTGTTTGTTTTTCATGGGTGACTCGTAGATATCGTGCCTATTTCGTCTGAGCTCCCTGTCGGAGGTGATCAGGAAGAGCCTGTCTTCGAGGAGGATTTCACTCAGCACGTAGAGGAAGGAAAGTGGCTTTGCCCCTCTGCATAATCTTTTTGAACCTATGACACTGCATGCTAAACAATATTTACTATTCCTGTTGCTATGCATAAACCTGATGGGCAAACACCTAGCTATGGACTTGACTAGAAGCTTTATCACTTTACCTTGATCAACCCGGTTTAAACAAATGCCTGGGGTAGATAAATGCTTAGTTTGCTTTACATGAGTTTGGTTATGCTCTGTTTATGATATACAGTTCAGTTTTGCCTATATTATGTGTTTGTGCTTAAAACAAGATAACTTGATTCATAATCGGAACATGGAGAAGCACCCAGGATAACAGTACAACCACAATCCACATGGCTCTGGCTTAGCCGATTAATTAGGAGAGTGGGTTAGCTGATAGCTCTTTTCCGAGAGGGGCACAGGGGGCCGGAGTTGAAGGGGTATAGCCCGGTCCTTTTGGGGTAGCAGCCTTGGCTAAGGTGTTGACCATTAGGGAGGGTTATGGTCGCTCCGCCTTTAATGCTTGTTGCGGGCTGTTGGTTTCTCTTCTTTCCTTTGTAAAGGCTTTGTAGTGGACCCCTAGCCACTCACCTTGGAAGTGTTTAATGGTCTAGCAAACCCGGGAAAGATGGGGAACACGAACTGTGGGTAAAGTGTACAACCTCTGCAGAGTGTAAAACTGATCGATCAGTCGTGCTCACGGTCACGAGCGGCTTGGACCCTCACATGATTAATAAACATGAAGATTAATGCAAATCATGGGTTGGTGGTTTGGCTTGAGGTTTCTTTTAAGGTTAAGTGGGTTGGTATACACTTACACCTAGTAATTAGATGCTTGCTAATAAAATTTCATCAACTTATAAAATGCTTACCGCTGTGAACCATAGCCTATCCTTGATAGCCTTGCATTGTTTCCCCCACTTGCTGAGCACCAACCATAAGTGTGCTCACCCTTGCTTACCGCTGTTCAGAGGAGAACGTCGGAGGCGAGGATGAGTACTGGAGTGACTACGAGGAGTTCTAGGGCATGCGAATCCCCTAGTCATCATGCCTGTGGAAGTCAACGATGGAGTTGCTCGTCGTCGTTTAGTTATCGTCGTGTTCGAACCTTCGAGTCCACCCCTTTGGATGTAATAATGGTTATCATACTGGTTTAAACACTTGAACATTTTATTACTGCAATGGTATTACTCTCGTATTGTCTATCATGTGTGTGTAAATTGATCCTAGCGCACACGTGAGATGCATTCGGTTTCCTTGTAAAATCGGGTGTGACAAAGTGGTACCAGAGCCGTGATGACTGTAGGTCGCAGCCTTAGTTAGAAATGGACGAAATTAAGGATTCATGTTCTAGAAAGCCTTATCAAGCTTCAAATCATCTTATTTACGCATTAAAAATCTAATTTAAATTTTGTTTATCATTTTAAACTGTCATTTTGATTTATTATGTACTCTGAAATCAGTTTTGCTTTGACAGATGGCCAGGACTTACATGACCCCTCGTAAGAGCACTGGTGGGCGTTTTCCTTCTGGATAGCTGGCCCCTCGCCATCGTCTTGAAGATGTTGAGGAGGAACAGGAGGAGTTCTAGCCAGAGGTTGAGGTGGAGGAAGACCTAGAGGAGGTCCAGCCAGAAGAAGAAGAAGAAGATTCTGAAGAGGTCGAGATGGAGGAGGAGGAGCCAGAAGAGCCATTGGAACAGCCACAGCTGTACGATGGCACAGTGCTAGAGGTAGACGCAGATGGAGACATTGTGATCCCACCGGCGCCTGTAGTCAATGAGGAAGCACCCCCTGCACCTACTGATCCAGTGCCTGATGATGAAGGAGGTGACCCGGATGACTCCAGTGATGACAGTGTGGGTGAGGATGATGGTAACAATGCTGTTGGCAACCCAGAGGATGATGAGGATGAAAATTCCCGCTATCATGGAGCAGAATATCACAAACACTCTACTGAAGCTGAGAATGGTCAGTTCTGCATTCTTCTATGGAATGTTCTAAGGTACCTGGGATATACCATAGGGCCTCTCTATGTGACTAAGCACTCCAGTGAGCCGGGAATGAGGGACTACTACACTTGCAGAGTCTACATCAGGAAGCCTCTGAATGATACAGAAGGATGGAGGTATCGCTCATCTCACCACAGCACAGCTCAGTTCTCTACGGATGATGCTGCGGTGAATGATGCAGCAAGGAGGGCGCACTGGTCGATCTGCTATGCAAATCGGGTGCAGTTGTTCCAATCGGAGTACCGCCATGTGCCTCGACGTGCAAGTGGCATAGAAGTGACCGTGGTGCCAGCAGGAGGCAATGATCACATCGACGTCTTGGCACGGGTGACTGCTGCTCTGAACGCAGATCTGGAGGGAGCAACTTTGGAGATGAACAAGTATCATGAAGAGTTGCAGGCTGCTCAGGCGAAGATAGCACGTCTGGAAGCACAGCTGGCAGGACAGCGACTCCCTCAGGAAGTCATGCCATATCAGAATACAGCTTCCCCTCCACGCAAGAGGCTCCGTTACGGCACTGATGAAGCTACTACTCGTCTTGGCTAGGATCCTAGGATGCTCGCCCTTATCATTTACCTTTCGCTAGACCATTCCTGCGTGAACGTATTTACTTGTAATAATGAATGCTGTTTGCAAACATGTTTGAGTTGGATTTTTGCTTGATTGTGAATTGTATGGTGGAGTGATGGCCACTATGCATTCTGAATTGTTAAATTAATTAAAGAATGGTTTGGGTTTTATCGGTTGTCATTGCTTAATCTCTTATGCAAGATTGATTGGATCAAATCTGTTTTCGCAGTCATATGACATACCACTATTGTTTTGTTTATAACTCAAGCTACAGAACTCCAAATGACATGAAACCAGTTGGGTTAGTTCACAAATTTAGAGGATGAATTTCTGTCAAAAATTCAATAGTATATAATACTTATTCTGGGAGTTATGCACGAAGTAATGAACATGTCAGAATCTGTAAATCTCTGCTGATATAGCTGTACTGTTTGAATTTTATCTCGAGTTATAGATGTCCAAATGAGGTGATTCCAGTTGGGATGGTTCCATAATTTTATACATCATAATCTGGTAAAAATTCGTGGTCATTGGATAACTACACAGAAAGTTATACATAAATCTTTGAGGGCAACAGAATCTGTCTTAACTGAAGAACATGCTGTTATTTTATTTTGAGTTATCCTCTTATGCAATGATTCAAGTACAATTATCTGAGATATGATTTTTCTAACGGTCAGATGGTAAACACCAGGTCCGGAGGAGGTCAAGACGTGCCACCAGTGATCCGGGCACATATCGCAAATCAGCAAAACCCAGCACCACCTCCACCGATCAACCAAGCAATGAACCCAAACATGCAGCAGTTTCTGGCAGCACAAATGCAACTGATTCAGAATCTTACCAACACAGTGCGGCAGATGCAAGCTCAACAGAACCAGCCACCACAGCCGATCCCTCCACCACCCCCGCCACCAAGGGACAGGCACAAGGAGTTTATGAGCCACCATCCCCCTACATTTTCCCACTCGGCTGATCCACTGGATGCTGACGACTGGCTGAAAACTATCACCAAGAAGCTGGAGATCGTGCAATGCACTGACAGGGAGATGGTGCTGTATGCTGCTGGAAGACTTGTGGGGCAGGGCCGCGATTGGTGGGATGCGTACTCAACTCGCTCATCCCAACGGGCATAATATCACTTGGCGGGGAGTTCCGTGACAACTTCCGTACTTACCACATTCCTTCGGGGGTTCTCAAGCTTAAGCGAGAGGGAGTTCTTGTCACCGAGGCAAGGCAATATGTCGGTGATCGAGTATCCGGACAAGTTCACTCACTTGTCACGCTATGCACCCGATGAAGTCAACACCGATCCAAAGAGGCAGGAAAGGTTCTGGATGGCTTGATTGGTCCTTTGAACTATCAGCTGCAGTCACATCTTCCCAGACTTTCAGACGCTGGTGAACAAAGCTATTGGGCTGGAAAGCAAGAGAAAGGAGATGGGTGAACGAAACGCAAGTTTCGGTCTCATGGGCGATCTAGCGGTAACACCCGTCCCCGTTACGGTTCCCGGCGAGAGCTCGACTCCATATCGTCTCGGTGGTCAAGCCGGGAGGTACCCACGGAACATGCGGTTGCGGCGCTCGTTTCGGCCACGGCGCTTCAATCCTCGGACACCCGAGCTCCTACCCCTCGGGCCGAGTCGTCCTAGCAATAACTGCGGGGCACTGTCAAAAACACCAACCTGTTCGGCTGGTGGATGCTTCAAGTGTGGAGAGCGGGGCATTATGCTAACAATTGTCCCAAGAGGGTGATGCGGACTCCGCGAGAGACAATGGAAACGGGATCGTGCAGCCATCTTCATAGGCTCGTACTCCACGGACACCCGGCAAGAGAGGCCGGCGAGTCATGTGCGTGGCCGAGTCAATCATGTATCGGTGGAGCAAGCTCGGAATGATGCGGCGTGGTATTGGGTACGTTTTTCGTCAACTCTGTACCCGCTACCGTATTATTTGATTCAGGAGCATCACATTCATTCATAACGATCAATTTGTGGCAAAATATAACTTATCTATGAGCACAATGAAGAACCCACCGATAGTTAGCACTCCCGGGGGAGAAATGAAAAGCTGGTCATATATGCCCACAAGTAAAGATTAATATCATGGGGGTAGACTTTCTTGCTAATCCGGTAGTTCTAAAATCATGGGGAATAGATGTCATTCTTGGTATGGATTGGTTAAGGAGTTGTGATGGAGTTATTCGGTGTCGGAAGAGGTCGATCTTGTTAACCGGTCCTCAAGGGGAGAGAGTAGAATATGTGAGTGCACCCTCATCCGGCAAAGGAGTTGTGAACTCGTTGAAGGCAAAGCCTTGGAGGATATAAGGATAGTGAATGAATTCCCCGATGTGTTTCCGGAGGATTTGCCGGGTATGCCACCGATCGTGACATTGAATTTAGTATTGAACTTATACCCCGTCTTGCTCCCATATCTAAAAGACCATATAGAATGGATGTTAAAGATCGAGCTGAATTAAAGAAACAAATCGAAGAACTACTTAGTAAAGGGTTTATCCGTCCTAGTTCATCACCATGGGGAGCCCCCACACTCTTCGTTGATAAGAAGGATGGATCTAGGAGGTTGTGTATAGACTATCGATCACTTAACGAGGTTACTATCAAGAATAAATACCCTTTACCTCGGATTGAGGATTTGTTTGATCAGATGAAAGGAGCCAAAGGCCTTCTCTAAGATAGATCTTAGATCAGGTTATCACCAGTTAAAAATCCGAGTGGAGGACATACCAAAGACAGCATTCACATCTAGATACGGGTTGTATGAGTTCACTGTGATGTCCTTTGGCCTGACCAATGCACCAGCATACTTTATGTATTTGATGAACAAGGTATTCATGGAGTATCTGGATAAGTTCGTTGTGGTATTCATTGATGACATACTGGTATTCTCTCGGAGTGAGGAAGAACATGAAGAACATCTGAGGCTTGTGTTACAGAAGCTACGGGAACATCAGCTGTATGCCAAGTTCAGCAAGTGTGCTTTCTGGTTGAAGGAGGTCTCTTTTCTCGGACACATCATCACCGATGGAGGTATTGCAGTTGATCCAAGCAAGGTTCGGGATGTATTGAACTTGAGTCCGCCTAAGAATGTGCCAGAGATCAGAAGTTTCCTTGGACTTGCAGGATACTATCGGAGGTTCATTGAAGGGTTTTCTAAGATAGTGAAGCCACTTACCACTCTACTCGAGAAAGGAAGAGAATTCAAGTGGGATGAGAAGTGTCAGGCTAGTTTTGAGGAGTTGAAGAAGAGGCTGACCACAGCACCTGTGTTGATCATGCCAGACATACACAAAGGGTTCGATGTATCTTTGTGATGCCTCTCGGCAAGGTTTGGGATGTGTGCTAATGCAAGAAGGAAAGGTAGTAGCTTATGCTTCGAGACAGTTAAGGAAACATGAGCAGAACTACCCTACTCATGATCTTGAGTTAGCTGCGGTTGTTCATGCATTGAAGATTTGGAGACATTACATGATTGGGAACAAGTGCAAGATCTTTACTGACCATAAGAGTCTGAAGTATATCTTTACTCAGAAGGATTTAAATTTGAGGCAAAGAAGGTGGTTGGAGTTAATCAAAGATTATGATTTGGATATCCAGTACCATCCAGGAAAGGCAAATGTTGTGGCAGATGCTTTGAGTCGGAAGGGACAGACTAGCATGCTGATAGGACACTTGTTACCTCAGGAGCTATGTTGGGAGATGGCACAGCTTAACTTGGGAATGGTTGCTTCAAGTGAGACCTTGGCATTAGAAATTGAGTCGACACTTGAGCAGGATATCAGGAAGGGACAGTTGACTGATGCCAAGATTGCAGAATACAGGAAGTTGATTAAGTTAGGCAAAGTTCCGGAATTCAGAGAAGATGAGCAAGGAACAGTGTGGTTTAAGAACAGAATCTGTGTACCTGAGATCAAGGAGTTGAGAGAAGCTATCTTGAAGGAAGCACATGATTCAGCTTACTCTATACACCCTGGTAGTACCAAGATGTATCAGGACTTGAAGCAGAGATACTGGTGGTATGGGATGAAGAAAGATGTAGCAGCTCATGTAGCTTTGTGTGATGTGTTGAGGACCATGTGTGGTTCAAGGACCTGTGGATGGTCGCTTCCTTGTGTGATGAGTGATTGACAACGTTGTGTGGACTGATTCTTGGCTAAGTATTGCAGGTGCAGGTTACGGCTTGACTCGTGTTGGTGCAGGTGAAGAACAAGCGCGAAAGGTCGTCGCCGGTGAGGCCTCCAGGTGTGGAGAAGACAAGTAGGCTTTGTTCGAGGGACCCGGTGGCCGGCGGGGGTCAAGTGCGGGCCGCATGGTGGCATGAACGACAAGATGAAGTCGTGGACGGTTTCTTGGTTGAGCCTCAAAACCAAGGTCGAGCCGGGACTACGTGGGAACCAAGTCATGAGTGGAGATTGGCGGGAGGCTACACCGAGTTCGCGGGGTTTCCGGTGGTTCACCGAGAAAACCACCTGGGTTCCTTGGTTGATCCACAAAGCCAAGACCGGAGAACCGAAGACGGAGGTGCGGCGGCACCGGACCGGCCCGACCGGTGGGTCCGGCCGGTCGGCCCGTGGGGACCGGTCGGCGGTGAGGAGCACCGGTCTGACCGGTGTGCGACGACTCAGTCCGGAATCTTCGAAGCGGAGGACACGCGTCGGGATCGCATGGCTTGCGTCGAGGCTACGTAGGGTGCGGTCGCCGGGCATCCGTTCGATGGTGAAGACATCAAGAATTCCAAATCCGCCCTTGAGGGGCTTGTATCCCTAGTTAGTAGAGAAGGGCATTTCAGACATTCGGTTGCCTCCATATAACCCAAGAGGTGAGAGGATGGCAGCCAACTTTTAGAACCCTAACTCATTAGTTTTCCTATTTTTCCACCTATTTTCTCTAGGTTTTCCTTAGGACTAGCAAGAGAGCTTCACGGAGAGATCTTGTAGAGAGGGATGGATGATCGGGCGGTTTGCTAGACCTTGTACGAATCCTTGTTTCATGTATAGATGATTCGGCGTGATTCCTCAAGGTTTGGATGTGTTTTCCCCGGGTTGTTTTTGGTGGTGATTTTCGGAGCCCTCTTCCGGTGATTTCTTTGGAGAGTTTTTGGGGCTTTTCTCTTGGTGATTCGGTGGGGGAAATTTGTGGGAACCCTTCGTGGTTCTTTGGGCTCGTGATCCCCCTCCCAAATCCGTGAGAAAAGTTGCTCGAATTTGGGGTTTCTTGAGTTCTTGGGTTGGGAGTGCTTTCGGCGGGATTTCTTCGATTCCTCCTTTTTGGACGAGATTTGGTGGGATTAAACTTGGCTATGGACTCCTCATGAGGTGCTCCTGATATCCCCAAAGTCTTGTTCAAGTCCGTGGAGCGATTCGGGAGATCGAGATTTGGATTTGGGGGGGGTTGACCCGCGGGTCTTGTTCATCCCGAGCGCCCGAGCTACACCGGTCTGACCGGTGCTCTTGACCGGTCTGACCGGTGCAAGCCCTTGTGGGTTTTAGCTCGGGTGAGTGTCTTGGTGTGTTCTTTGTTGTCCCGTGGTGCTGTCTTGTTTCGAGTTTGGGTTCGTTTGGTGGTCGGTTGGCTTTGTTTGGTGCCTTGGGGGCTTTACGGTCGCCATCGGTCGACCGGTGCGTCTCACCGGTCCGACCGGTGTAGAGCCACTTAGTGGAAGTTGCTCAGGTTCACCTGCAGGGACCGGTCTGACCGGTGGTGCTCACCGGTCTAACCGGTGTGGGTCTGTAGACTCGAGGTTTGTTGTTCCGCTGCGTTCTCGAGTCGGAAGGTTGTGTGTGTTGGTTCCTAGGTCCAGTGGCACTCCAGTGGCTATGTGGGCTTGGCCAACTTGGGTAGTGAGTCGGAGACGTGTGTTGGAAGCCGTGTTCGTCTTGTTGGAGTTCTCATCTCCATCGAGAAGAATTTTTATCGGCTCCCATTCACTCCCCCCCTCTCTGGTTCGCCCTATCGGTCCTTCAAGTGGTATCAGAGCCGGTTCGGGTCTTTGTTGACTCTAACCAGTCTAAGATCCAAGGATGGCGTACCGGGAACGGGGTTCGGGTCCTCCACACTTCGATGGCAAGAACTACCAGATGTGGAGCAAGCGGATGGGTGCGTTCCTCCGCGGAAAGGGTCGGCCGCTTTGGGATGTCACGGTGGACACAGGTTATGTCCAGCCGATGGATTTCCTTGCTCCAGGGTCGAGGGACAGCTTCGACGCCAACAATAAGGCGGTCGACTACTTGTTTCGTGCTTTGTGTCAGCCTGAGTTCGATCGGGTGCACACCGAGCACTTGGCTTCTAGGATTTGGGCGGTGTTGAAGGAGGCTCATGTTGGGAACGCCCGGGGTTCGAGCACGGTTGTATGCGACCTACGGGAGAGAGTACGAGAACTTCACTCATCTCCCCGGTGAGTCCATCGATGCCTTGTTTCGCAGGTTCACGGTGGTGGTGAACAACATGAGGGCCAATGTGGACGTGCTCCCGTACGATGATCATGATAGAGCCGTCAAGCTCTTACACTCTTTGGATCGTACGATATGGGGCGGAAAGTTCGAGGCCATAGTCGAGTCGGAGAGGTATGATACTCGACGTTGAACGAGCCGTTCTCGAAGCTCAAGTCGGCCGAGGTGGATAGGGGCATGATCGCCAAGCTCGAGGGACCGACCGACTCCCATAGTCTTGCCCTCGTTGGTGGTTCCAAAGGAAAGACTAACTCTAACCCATCCACCGGGATGTTCTCGTTTTCCTCTTTGATGTCTATGCCGGATGAGGAGTTTGATGACCTTGGAGAGGACGAGCCGGCGCCGTTGACGAGGCGGTTCGAGAGGCCGCACGAGAACCGCGTGAACATGAGGAGGAACACGAGGACACGCTTTCGGTGCGGCAAGCCGGGACACTTCATCGCCGACCGCCCGAGAAGGCCGAGAGCAAGGACGGCTACAAGCACAAGCCGAGGATGAACGATGGCAAGTACCGTTCGAGGCGCGACCACAAGAGCAAGCACAAGAACAAGTACAAGGACGAGCGACGATCAAGGAAGAAGGAGGGCCGAGGCAAGGCCCGGCGATGGTTGGAGCGAGCGACGTCGACTCCGGGTCCGCGTACCCCACCTCGAGCTCGAGCGGCCCCCGGCGAAGACGAGGGAGATCGCCGCAAGAACAAGAAGTCGTCCAAGAACCCGAGCGGGGTGAGCCGCTTCGCGAGAGATGGCTTCGCACCATGGCGGCGAGCTCCGGCGGCAAGAAGAGCACACGGAGCGACTCGGACTGCGAGTCCGACGACGAGGTGCGTGATGAACTTCCCTTCTTGCGCCGGAGAATGAGAGGCTTGGCTCTTTGCTTGATAACCGTGATGATATGCTTAGAAAGGCCAAGAAAATGAGGAAAGAGCTTAGGGCTTCACTCGAGGATGCTAGGACTAGAGTGGCTAAGCTAGAGACACGGGTGCTTGATAGCAAGCTTGAGATTGATTCGCTTAAGGCTAGCCCCGTTGTTTCGATGAGAATGATTGTGCTTGATTGCTCCATATTCCTTGCTGATCTTGCTTTGTTTAAGGAGAAGCATGCCTCCAAGTGTGAGGAACTAGATGTGCTTAGGGTTGAGGTGGTCGAGCTTAAGTCTAGACCTGCTTTGCTAGGTGCTTGCACTTCATGCCCCGTTTTGCATGCTAAGATTGATGAGATGCATGATTACACTAGTTCGCTCGAGGCTAAATTGAAGGAACCCATGCCTACATCTTGCTCTACTCGTGAAATGCATGCATTGAAAAATTTGGAGCTTGCACATTATGTTGACCGTTTGCGGGATGAGAATGATGATTTGAGGAAGTTGATGGGGTGGTTGTCCGGTCACGAGCCTCGGTTGAGGATGATGATCGAGGCCTTTAAGAGGCAAGATGGTGAGGGGCTTGGAGCAAACAAGGTTGGTGAGGGAAGTGGAGAGAATATCCGGAGCCACCAAAAACCCACCACAAGAATGAGTTCCCACCAAAACCTAACCATCTAAGGAATCGGCTAGACACAACCCCGGCTCCACCCGTGTTTCCTACACCCACAAATGACCTACAAAAGCCTATCAAGTTTGTGAGCACTTCGGGGAAAGTGTTCTTTGGGAAGGAGAGTGAGAAGGCAAGTGGTGAGAAACCGGTGGAGGGTTTGAGTGGAGAGAAACCGAGTGAGCAGCCACATCCCAAGCCAAAGCCTAAGCTTGTGAAGTTCCATTGTGGCTATTGTGGGAGAGATGGCCATAAGGAGGAGTTTTGCTTCAAGAGGAAGCGAGAGGAGAGAATGAGGAAGGAGTGGGCAAACAAGGACAAGTACCATCCTTCCGATGGTGTACTTGAGCCTCGTATGCAGATGCCCAGGGGCAAGGCGATTGTGAGGACAGTTCGGGCTTGGGGAGAGAAGAAGGCTGCAGGTGGTGTTCTTGTCCGGTCACACCGGTCGGACCGGTGTGGGGCACCGGTCGGACGGTGCGGGCCCTGGACGGACGGATGTTCGGGTTTCGAGCTCGTACGGTGCGAGGGTTGTTTCGGTGGTCGTGGTTCGGTGGTTGGGCCGGGAAAGAGTGCGGGTGGTCGGTTTGCTAGGCGTTCTCCTCCTCATGCTCAATACGGGGATTGGAGGAGTCGTGGCGTTGAGTTGGAGAGGAAGGACGTTCCACGGGCTTTCTTGCGTGGTTTTGGTCCTCCTCCGGAGAGAGAGGGGTGGTTCCCTCAGGGTGGTTACCGTGGTGGTGTTCGTGGAGGTAGCTTTGGTAGGAGAGATGCTTTGGTTGGTGCTAACCCCACTTTCGAGCAAATGGCTCGGCACCCGGTTTTCCTCTTTTGGTACTAACCCCAGTGCTGAGTCGTTTGTTCGCTCACGTGCCTATTTTTGATTTTCAGGTGGGAGACTTGAAGAACATTTGGTTGATTGACTTCGGTTGTTCGAGGCATATGACCGGAGACAGGGGGTGGTTCTCAAGTCTCGTCCCGGTGGTGACGAAGAGGTACATCACTTTTGGGGACAATGGGCGTGGGCGTGTGCTTTCAGAAGGTGAGATAAAAGTGAGTGACAAGATCACTCTGAGGCGTGTTGCTCTTGTTCAATCGGCCGGGGTACAATTTGCTTTACTCGTGTCTCGGTTGTTGGATGAGGGCTTTGAGGTGTTGTTTCGGCCTGGTGGTTCTCGGATTGTGGACTCTCGAGGGGACCTTGTCCGTATGGTCGTTCCCGAGGGTCGGGTGTTTCGTGCTTGATTTTTCTCGCTCTTCGGGTGTTGAGCGTTGTTTCTTGGCCGGTTCTTCGAGTGAGTTGTGGAAGTGGCATAGGAAGTTGGGTCACTTGAGCTTTGACCTTTTGTCTCGCTTGAGTAAACTCAATTTGGTCCGAGGATTGCCACGGTTGAGGCTTGAGAAAGAGTTGGTTTGTGCTCCGTGTAGGCATGCCAAGATGGTGGCCTCTTCTCACCCGCCTCTCACCGATGTGATGACCGAGCGTCCATGCGAGCCGCTCCATATGGACCTTGTTGGCCCGGCTCGTGTGCGATCTCGGGTGGGAAGTGGTATGTCCTTGTTGTGGTGGACGACTATTCTCGGTATGCGTGGGTGTTCTTTCTCGAGGATAAGGGGGAGACGTTTGGTTTTGTTCGAGATCTAGTCTTGAGGTTGAGGAACGAGAGGCACGGAGATGCCATACGAGCTATCCGCCGGTGATAATGGCTCGGAATTCGGGAACTCTCGTTTTGAAGCCTTTTGTCATGACTTGGGTCTTGAACACCAGTTTTCGAGTCCGTATACGCCTCCCCAGAATGGCGTTGTGGAAAGGAAGAACGGGACCTTGTGCGAGATGGCTCGGACGATGCTTGATGAGCATAGGACTCCGAGAAGGTTTTGGGCTGAGGCGGTGAATACCGCGTGCTATGTGTCGAACGGATATACCTCGAGTGCACAAGAAGAAGACATGCTATGAGTTGATGCATGGTGGCACACCCAAGGTGAGTCACTTCCATGTCTTTGGTTGCAAGTGTTTCATTCGAAGAAAGGCGGGAAGTTGGATAAGTTTGAGGCTAGGTACGTTGATGGCATTTTCTTTGGTTATGCATCTCATTCTAGAGCATATCGTGTGCTCAATCTTGAAACTAACCAAATCGTGGAGACTTGCGAGGTAACCTTCGACGAGACGAGCCACGTAGTCGGCTTGTCTTTGAGTGTGCGGTGATGATGAGCTTGGCGAGGAGATCTTTCGGGAGGAGGAGCATGAACATGGTGATGATGAAGATGGCGGTGTGGTGCCCCCGGCTGAACATGTACCCACTACTTCGACTACGATGATGGATGGACCCTCTGCTACACCTACGACGACAAACCAAGAACGAGGAGAAGCTGATGTTGAGGGGGAGGTAGCTTCGAGGCGAGAACCTCCCCGGCGAGTTCAGGTGGATCACCCAGCTTCGAGGATCATCAGCGACATGAATGAACGCACTACACGGCCGAGGGTTCAAAACAATTCCCATTTTGCTCATGCTGCATTTGTTGCTTCTTTCGAGCCCAAAGACATTGGACACGCACTATCTGATCACAATTGGGTTAACTCGATGCATGAGGAGTTGGAGAACTTTGAGAGGAATCAGGTGTGGGAGTTGGTTGACCCTCCCCCAGGGTGTAAGCCGATTGGTACAAAGTGGGTGTGGAAAAACAAAGAGGGAGAGAAGGGTGAGGTTGTGAGGAACAAGTCGAGACTTGTTGCTCGGGGGTTCGGTCGAAGGAGGGGATCGACTACGAGGAGACCTTTGCTCCCGTAGCCCGTTTGGAGGTGATTAGGATCCTTCTAGCCTTTTCCGTGGCTAAAGGGTTCAAGTTGCACCAAATGGATGTGAAGAGTGCTTTTCGAATGGAGTGTTGGAGGAAGAAGTGTATGTGAGGCGACCTCGGGGTTTGAGAGTGAGAAGTACCCCCACCGGGTGTACAAGTTGAGGAAGGCGGCTGTATGGGTTGAAGCGGCGCCTAGAGCTTGGTATGGCGAGGTTGAGGGGGTTCTTGTTTGAGAGTGGTTTTGAGATGGGGAAGGTCGATCGGACCTTGTTTTTGCTTGAGGCGGGGCGAGGAGATATCCCGATTGTGCGGGTGTACGTGGATGATATTGTCTTTGGTGGCTCGTCTAACTCTCTTGTTGCGATGTTTGCAGATGATATGAGCAGGGAGTTTGAGATGAGCATGATGGGTGAGTTGCAGTTCTTCCTCGGGCTACAAATCAAGCAATCAAAGGAAGGAACATTTGTGCACCAGGCTAAGTACACCAAGGACATTGTGAGAAAGTTCAAGATGGAGGACTCCAAGGCCATGACGACGCCGATGAGTACGACTACGGCTCTTGATGCGGACGAGGAAGGTGAACACGTGGACCAGAAGGAGTACCGAAGCATGATCGGGTCACTCCTCTACTTGACGGCGACGAGGCCGGACATACAGTTCTCAGTGTGTCTGTGCGCTTGTTTTCAAGCGTCTCCGAGGACTTCGCATCGGCAAGCAGTGAAAAGAATTTTCAGGTACTTGCGTCACACTCCCGACTTCGGCCTTTGGTACTCCGCGTCCTCTTCTTTGGCGCTTCATGGCTTTTCAGACGCGGATTTTGCCGGGTGTCGGTTGGATAGGAAGTCCACTTCGGGACTTGCCGCTTTTGGGTTCTTCGTTGGTGTCTTGGTCTTCTCGTAAGCAGTCGAGTGTTGCTCAATCCACGACCGAAGCCGAGTATGTTGCCGCTGCTAGTTGTTGCTCTCAGCTCCTTTGGATCACCTACACCATGAGTGACTTTGGTGAGGAGTATACCCATGTCCCACTTCAATGTGATAGCACCAGTGCCATAAGCGTTGCAAAGAACCCAGTGCTCCATTCCAAAACCAAGCACATAGAAGTGAGGTATCATTTCCTGAGAGACAACGTTGAGAAAGGAAAAATAGCGTTGATCCATGTACCCACTCATGATCAACTAGCCGATATTTTCACCAAACCCCTAGATCAAGCAACTTTCACTCGTACGCGGGGGAACTTGGTGTGTGTTTGATTTCTCGAGTTGGGTGTGTGGGAGCTTTCTTTTGCCGGTGGTGTCGAGCCCGTTGTGCCTCCCCTCGAGGAGCCGGTTTGTAGCATATGTATAGCTTTCCTTTGTGCATTTCTTGCATTTTGGCATGGCATATGTAACATGATGTATAGGCATCCTTGTATCTTAGATTGCATGCATTTTGTATCATATGCATTGGTTAGGAAAGCTTCTCTCATATACTTTGTTCACCATGGAATGAGATATACGTCTTTGTGAGCTTGTTTGGTATGCTACGGTTAGTTTTGGCTTAGCTCTTGATGATCTTGATGAATAATCCATGGTTCCTAGCTATGCTTTTGAAAAATGTCACATGTTTGCTCTCTCATGTGTAAATGCCTTTACATGCTCTTGACATGTTTTTGTGGCCTTGCTATGCTTAATGTATGGTTGGATGGCTAGTTTATTGATCATATGGGGCCAAAGGCTCATTTGCCATCATGAATGTTTAGCCCTCTAGATTTATCTTGTGGAGGAGCATAAGTTCCTTTTTGTCGCAAAGACATTTCATGTACCATCTACAAATCTGAAAATGAAATGAAAAATGCTTGGAAAATATGCTCCCATGTCATATGTGCTGAATTTAATTTGCTTTGGGTGCTAAACCGTTGCATGATGCCTACCAATGAGAAGTCTCATAAATAGAAGTAGGCACATGGCTCGGTGGCTTTGACATGACATGAGGTGCTTGTGGGTGTTTGTGATGGTCTTATGATTAGAATGGCTGTCCTAGCATGAAGTTTGTGTGGCTTTGCCATTTTGATATGCTTTGATCATGTTTAGGACTTTGCTCATGAGAGGCAAGTTTTTCGCAAAATTGCCAAAATCCATCTTAGCTTCGTCCAATGGTTGTGAATCTCAGTGATCATGTAGTTGAGATCGATACGAAGCCGTAGAGTACCTAACTTGCTCATTTGGACATGTGTAGCATTCTTTGTTGAATTTTGTCTATTTGAGAAGCTCTAGGTTGCATTTTTTGCATTTTTGGCTTGATTCATGCATTGCCAACAAGGGGGAGAAGTTTGAGCTTGAAATGGCTTAGTGGATACATTTAGAAGGTTTTCAGGTGGTTTCGAGCCATTTCTGGGCTCTGTTTTACACCGGTCTGACCGGTGAAGAGCACCGGTCCGACCGGTGTGAGTGCTGGTCCCGTACATATGTTAGGCACCGGTCGGACCGGTGGTGGTGACCGGTCCGACCGGTGTGAGTCGAAATTGCTGCGGCTGCGCCCCGTTTTCACCGTTTTGCATGCATTCGTCCGGGGGAGTTGCATTGGTTCGGGGGGAGCTTGCATGTGTGCGGGGGGAGCTCTTTGTGATTTTCAAGCTTTGTTTCGGTAGTTTGCGCTCTTTGCTTGAGCTTTGTTTTGTCTCGGATGTGTCGAGCCGTTGCCCTTGCCTAAGGGGTCCGAGACTTGTTTCCTTCAAGTGATCTTGCTCTTTGCCTTTGTTTGGCTTTCGATCGCTTGTTGGAGTTTCTTTTTTTGTTCGTTTCTTTTTCTTTTCTTTTCTCTCTTGTTACTTTCGTGTGGGTGTTGTCAATGCACTCATCAAGGGGGAGATTGAGGACCATGTGTGGTTCGAGGACCGGTGGATGGTCGCTTCCTTGTGTGATGAGTGATTGACAACGTTGTGTGGACTGATTCTTGGCTAAGTATTGTAGGTGCAGGTTGCGGCTTGACTCGTGTTGGTGCAGGTGAAGAACAAGCGCGAAAGGTCGTCGCCGGTGAGGCCTCCAGGTGTGGAGAAGACAAGTAGGCTTTGTTCGAGGGACCGGTGGCCGGCGGGGTCAAGTGCGGGCCGCATGGTGGCATGAACAGACAAGATGAACTCGTGGACGGTTTCTTGGTTGAGCCTCAAAACCAAGGTCGAGCCGGGACTACGTGGGAGCCAAGTCATGAGTGGAGATTGGCGGAGGCTACACCGAGTTCGCGGGGTTTCGGTGGTTCACCGAAAACCACCTGGGTTCCTTGGTTGATCCACAAAGCCAAGACCGGAGAACCGAAGACGGAGGTGCGGCGGCACCGGACCGGCCCCGACCGGTGGGTCCGCCGGTCCCGGCCGGTGGGGACCGGTCGGCCGGTGAGGAGCACCGGTCCGGCCGGTGTGCGACGACGCGGTCCGGAATCTTCGAAGCGGAGGACACACGTCGGGATCGCATGGCTTGCGTCGAGGCTACGCGAGGGTGCGGTCGCCGGCATCCGTCCGATGGTGAAGACATCAAGAATTCCAAATCCGCCCTTGAGGGGCTTGTATCCCTAGTTAGTAGAGAAGGGCATTTCAGACATTCGGTTGCCTCCATATAACCCAAGAGGTGAGAGGATGGCAGCCAACTCTTAGAACCCTAGCTCATTAGTTTTCCTATTTTTCCACCTATTTTCTCTAGGTTTTCCTTAGGACTAGCAAGAGAACTTCACGGAGAGATCTTGTAGAGAGGGATGGATGATCGGGCGGTTTGCTAGACCTTGTACGAATCCTTGTTTCATGTATAGATGATTCGGCGTGATTCCTCAAGGTTTGGATGTGTTTTCCCCGGTTGTTTTTGGTGGTGATTTTCGGAGCCCTCTTCCGGTGATTTCTTTGGAGTGTTTTTGGGGCTTTTCTCTTGGTGATTCGGTGGGGGAAATTTGTGGGAACCCTTCGTGGTTCTTTGGGCTGTGATCCCCCTCCCAAATCCGTGAGAAAAGTTGCTCGAATTTGGGGTTTCTTGAGTTCTTGGGTTGGGAGTGCTTTCGGCGGGATTTCTTCGATTCCTCCTTTTTGGACGAGATTTGGTGGGATTAAACTTGGCTATGGACTCCTCATGAGGTGCTCTCGATATCCCCAAAGTCTTGTTCAAGTCCGTGGAGCGATTCGGGAGATCGAGATTTGGATTTGGGGGAGTTGACCCGCGGGTCTTGTTCATCCCGAGTCGCCCGAGCTACACCGGTCGACCGTGCTCTTGGCCGGTCCGACCGGTGCAAGCCCTTGTGGGTTTTAGCTCGGGTGAGTGTCTTGGTGTGTTCTTTGTTGTCCCGTGGTGCTGCTTTTTTTCGAGTTTGGGTTCGTTTGGTGGTCGGTTGGCTTTGTTTGGTGCCTTGGGGGCTTTCCCGGCGCCATCGGTCGACCGTGCGTCTCACCAGGTCCGACCGGTGTAGAGCCACTTAGTGGAAGTTGCTCAGGTTCACTGCGGGGACCGGTCCGACCGGTGGTGCTCACCGCGTCCGACCGGTGTGGGTCCGTAGAATCGAGGTTTGTTGTTCCGCTGCGTTCTCGAGTCGGAAGGCTGTGTGTGTTGGTTCCTAGGTCCAGTGGCACTCCAGTGGCTACGTGGGCTTGGCCAACTTGGGTAGTGAGTCGGAGACGTGTGTTGGAAGCCGTGTTCGTCTTGTTGGAGTTCTCATCTCCATCGAGAAGAATTTTTATCGGCTCCCATTCACTCCCCCCCTCTCTGGTTCGCCGTATCGGTCCTTCATGTGTGTCAAAGAGTGAAGGCTGAGTATCAAAGGCCAGCAGGATTGCTTCAGCCTCTGAAGGTACCTGAGTGGAAATGGGAGGAAATCGGTATGGATTTCATAGTGGGATTACCTCGTACTCGTGATGGGTATGACTCTATTTGGGTTATTGTGGATAGATTAACCAAGGTAGCGCACTTTATTCCAGTGAAGACGACCTATACAGGAGTGAAGCTAGGCCGAGTTGTATAATTCGAGGATAGTGTTTTTGCACGGGGTACCGAAGAAGATAGTGTCAGATCGAGACACACAGTTCACTTCACGGTTTTGGCGAAGTTGCATGAATCGATGGATACAAAGTTAAACTTCGGCTCGACATACCATCCTCGGACGGATGGGCGGACAGAGAGAACAAATCGGATACTTGAAGATATGTTGAGAGCTTGTGCGTTAAAGAACGATGGCGGGTGGGATAAGAGTTTACCTTATGCGAGTTTGCTTATAACAACGGCTATCGATCCGGCATTAAAATGGCACCTTTTGAAGCTACGTATGGAAGGAAGTGTAGAACACCGTTGTTTTGGAACCAGACTGGTGAAAGACAATTCTTTGGGCCAGACAGCATACGAGAAGCAGAAAAACAAGTTGAAATCATAAGGGAGAATCTTAAAGCAGCACAGTCGCGTCAGAAGAGTTATGCTGATCCTCGGAGAAGAGAGGTGATTTTGGAAGTCGGTGATTATGCATACCTCAGAGTGTCACCTATTCGGGGATTACGAAGGTTTAATGTCAGAGGGAAGTTATCACCTCGATTTATCGGACCTTTCAAAGTTTTGGAATGGAAAGGAGAAGTAGCATACCAGTTAGAGTTGCCAGCACAGTTATCAGGAGTTCATGACGTGTTTCATGTATCACAACTGAAGAAATGTACAAGTGAGGTTAGGATAGAACCGGTACAGTTAGAGGATATACAAATGGAGAATGACTTGACATACAAAGAATACCCTGTTAAGATCTTGGATGTGTCAGAAAGAGTTACCAGAAGTAAGATCATCAGAATGTGCAAAGTACAGTGGAGTCACCATTCTGAGGAAGAGGCAACTTGGGAAAGAGAGGATGAACTAAAGGAAGACTTTCCTCAGCTGTTCTCTAAGTCTTCTGAATCTCGGGACGAGATTCTCTTTAAGGGGGTAGGATTTGTGACACCCTAAAAATTCCATCACTAAAAATCACGTAGCAACTTAAACTAGACTTAAGGATTTAAAAGAAATTAAATTGCTATTTAAATTGATCTCTAAAATATTAAATATAATTTAATAAATTTAGAGACAAGAAGTGTATGTGCATCATCAGTTGGCTTGCATGGTTTTTGGTTGCTTGTTAAGTTTCCAAAAAGTCTATAAAATTCTTGGGAAAAAGTTTGAAAGGTTTGATTTGAATTTGAAATGAAATTTGGTTTGAAAATGAAGTTTGAAAAAGGAAAAGAAAAAAAAGAAAACAGCCCTGGCTCCCTTTCGGCCCAAGCGGCCCAACCCGCCTCCCGCGCCGGCCCACCTCTCCCCCTTCCCTTTTTCTTTTTTTCACCGAGACGCTGACAGCCGGGGCCCACCTGTCAGCCTCCCCTCTCCCATTCCTTTCTTCTTCCTCCCCCCCCCCCCCCCCCGAGCCCGCGCCGCCGCGCGATTCCCGCCCGCGCCGGCCGCCTCCCCACCTTCCTTTCTTCCCCTTGCGGTCAATTAAGGCAATTAACGTTCCCGTGATCAATTAGGACCGTTTCTTTCCATCTTTTAACCCTAGCCGTGATGGCCGCGGCCATCAATGGCAAGCCGCCGGCCGTCCCGTCCCCTACCCGCCTCGCCTTCCTCCCTGTGCTCCTACTTAAGCTCGCGCACGAACTCCTGCGCCTCCCTTTGCCTCTGCGTCTTGCTAGTACACGTGCTCGAGCACTATTTTCCCCGCGCCGCCGCCTCGGGTCTCCGCTGCCGCCGTGTAAACACCGCCGCCGGTGAAGGACCACCTCCGCCGCTCCTATTTCCTTATCCTCGGGTTCGCCAGGAGCTTGACAAGCTCGTGTTGCCGCAGGTCTTCGTCCCCGACGCCCGTGGCAGCCGTGCCCCGAGCTCACCGGAGCGCCGCCCGAGCCGCCGCCGTCATCGAGCCCCTCCACTGCCGCCTCCTCTCCACCCGTTGGCCCGCCGTCATCCTCTGTGCGCGGTAAGCAATATCCCCCGCCCAATTCCTCTTCTTTTCGCGCACAGCATTGCCTCCCCGAGCTCGCCGGAGTGACCGCGCCGCCCCCTTACGGTGCTGGCCGCCGGTGAGGCCCAATCGTTCCCACTGACCCCATGGCCACATGCGCAAGCGCCCACGCAGCAAATTGCCCCAACCCGTGGTCGAAATGATGGCCGGGAGCGCCGTCCAGGGCTAGCGCCGGTGAGCTCCCGCCGCGCGCCGCCTCTCCGGCGTCGTCGCCGCCGCCCATGGCTCGCGCACGTCCAGGACCGTCGGATCCTGCGCGGATGGCCCAGATCAGATACCCTTTCGTTTTGAAAGGGCGGTGCACCGTGGACCCGTGCACCGGGTGCACGGCGCGGTCCACGGCGCGCGCACGCGTCGTCAACCGTTGGATCTGAGATCCACGGTGCGGCTGCGGCCCTTTTCCTTAAGAGCCCCTGAGTTTTTAAACACTAGCAAGCCGGTCCTTCCACCTTTAAGAATCTTTACGGTTAGGTCCTGATTTTTACAATCTAGCCCCTGTCTACCCTGGATAATAATGTTAAAGGTCCTTTTCACTCCTTTTTGCACCTAGACCCCTCTGATTGAATTTATAAATATGTTTTAGCCCCTGATTTTATTTATAAACAGCCCTGTAAACTTAGTTTTCTTGCAGATAGGCCCTTGTAAACTGTTTTAATCATATCTTTCTCATTTTAACTCCGTTTTTAGCGTTCTATATATCAAAATGATCGTCTCGACGAGTAGAATCTTTTAATCAACAAGTTTACCAGTTTTATTACTGTTTGGTGTACTGTTTTATTTATTGTTTGTTGTTCATGTGTGACTCGTAGATATCGTGCCTATTTCGTCTGAGCTCCCTGTCGGAGGTGATCAGGAAGAGCCTGTCTTCGAGGAGGATTTCACTCAGCACGTAGAGGAAGGCAAGTGGCTTTGCCCCTCTGCATAATCTTTTTGAACCTATGACACTGCATGCTAAACAATATTTACTATTCCTGTTGCTATGCATAAACCTAATGGGCAAACACCTAGCTAAGGACTTGACTAGAAGCTTTACCACTTTACCTTGATCAACCCGGTTTAAACAAATGCCTGGGGTAGATAAATGCTTAGTTTGCTTTACATGAGTTTGGTTATGCTCTGTTTATGATATACAGTTCAGTTTTGCCTATATTATGTGTTTGTGCTTAAAACAAGATAACTTGATTCATAATCGGAACATGGAGAACCACCCAGGATAACAGTACAACCACAGTCCACATGGCTCTGGCTTAGCCGATTAATTAGGAGAGTGGGTTAGCTGATAGCTCTTTTCCGAGAGGGGCACAGGGGGCCGGAGTTGAAGGCGTATAGCCCGGTCCTTTTGGGGTAGCAGCCTTGGCTAAGGTGTTGACCATTAGGGAGGGTTATGGTCCGCTCCGCCGTCAGAATCGTTGCGGGCTGTTGGTTTCTCTTCTTTCCTTTGTAAAGGCTTCGTAGTGGACCCCTAGCCACTCACCTTGGAAGTGTTTAAGGGTCTAGCTAACCCGGGCGAGGATGGGGAACACGAACCGTGGGTAAAGTGTACAACCTCCGCGAGTGTAAAAGCGATCGATCAGCCGTGCTCACGGTCACGAGCGGCCTGGACCCTCACATGATTAATAAACATGAAGATTAATGCAAATCATGGGTTGGTGGTTTGGATTGAGGTTTCTTTTAAGGTTAAGTGGGTTGGTATACACTTACACCTAGTAATTAGATGCTTGCTAATAAAATTTGATCAACTTATAAAATGCTTACCGCTGTGAACCATAGCCTATCCTTGATAGCCTTGCATTGTTTCCCCCACTTGCTGAGCACCAACCATAAGTGTGCTCACCCTTGCTTACCGCCGTTCGCAGGAGAACGTCGGAGGCGAGGACGAGTACTGGAGTGACTACGAGGAGTTCTAGGGCATGCGGATCCCCCAGTCATCATGCCTGTGGAAGTCAACGATGGAGTTGCTCGTCGTCGTTTAGTTATCGTCGTGTTCGGACCTTCGAGTCCACCCCTTTGGATGTAATAATGGTTATCATACTGGTTTAAACACTTGAACATTTTATTACTGCAATGGTATTACTCTCGTATTGTCTATCATGTGTCTGTAAATTGATCCTGGCGCACACGTGAGATGCATTCGGTTTCCTTGTAAAATCGGGTGTGACAAAGTGGTACCAGAGCCGTGATGACTGTAGGTCGCAGCCTTAGTTAGAAATGGACGAAATTAAGGATTCATGTTCTAGAAAGCCTTATCATGCTTCAAATCATCTTATTTACGCATTAAAAATCTAATTTAAATTTTGTTTATCATTTTAAACTGTCATTTTGATTTATTCTGTACTCTGAGATGTAATAATGGTTATCATACTGGTTTAAACACTTGAACATTTTATTACTGCAATGGTATTACTCTCGTATTGTCTATCATGTGCGTGTAAATTAATCCTGACGCACACGTGAGATGCATTCCGTTTCCTTGTAAAATCGGGTGTGACACCTGGCGCGAAGTGGGAGCCCCCGTGCGGGCCCGGCTGAGGATGCGGGGGCCACGCACGGAGCGCTTATGGGGTGAAGGGACCGCCTGCGATGGCTGAGCAGCCGGCTCGCATGTGATGGCCCATGGCGACGTCGAGTTCGAGTTGGAAGCGGACTCGAGCTCGAAGTCAGCGTGGTGGTTGAAGAGCGAAATTTCGCCGAATTTGCCGGCGAGTTTGCCTGTGACGACTTCCGGAAGCGTCACGAGGCCAGTCTTCGGGTTGGGCGGCACGGTGAGGCGGCGCTGGAAGGAGCCCGCGCCATCAGCAGTGCAGACCCAGGCGCCGAACACGAAGGTGTCGCCGCGGTTGAAGGCGACGGTTGGCTTGAAGCAGACAGGAGCCGTCGAGTTCGCCATGTGATCTCGGGCGAGAGCCCCTACCTGGCGCGCCAGCTGTCGGTGTTTTAGACCGGCAACCTACTAAGGGGAGTACCCGAAGTAGATGAATGTGACTCGCCGAGATCGGTAACTCGAAGGAAGAGACACGTGGCACACAATTTAGACAGGTTCGGGCCGCGAGGTGCGTAATACCCTACGTCCTGTATGCTACGTAGCTCTGGATTGATTGGGCACGATTACAAGATGGTGCAATAGTGCGCCGTGAGTTGTATGAGATGAGATTGGATGCTAGAGATCGGTCCCTGCCTCGCCTTATATAGTCGGGAGGCGGGGTTACAAGTCGGAGTAGGGAGAGAGTACTAGTCGAGTACGTCTAGGAGTCCTCCATACAGTGCGGAACATGTACAGCTCCCTAACCGAGTACTACTCCTATGTAGTCCTTGTGCTCCACGCCTTCAGGCGCCGTGTAGCGCAAGCCGGGTAGTCCCAGGGGCCCACCGAGTAGTCGGTCCTGGTACCCACCGAGGTAGTGGGCCCAGGGAGGTCCATACGACAGTGATTCCCTTGGAGATTTTGACGGTCCTTCAACTTTGGCTTTTGAATCTAGGGTTTCCAACCGTTAGCTTGTGTTGCACGTCTCCTTTGTCTGTAAAGATTTCCTGGATCATCCACAAAAGAAGGTTTGGGTTTCTTGGAGAGGTAGCCAACCATCTCCGGTTCGGGTTAGCAAAAATCTAAAAAAAAAAAATTAGGGTTAATCAAAACTAGGTTAGATTGATTTTTTTTCTTTTTGAGGATGATCAAACTTAAGAGATGCAAAACAAAATCAAAAGAGAAACTGAAAAATAAGCAATACTAGATTGGATCTTGATTGCTTGTTCCCCGACAACGGCACCAGAAAAAGGGGCTTGTTGACGGTAGATTATCGTATCAAAATTCATATGGATATGCAAGCGGACAAGTCTCCCGTCGTAGTCAAGGGACCCTTCTTCCCTCGAGTGGTGAACCCAAGGTATCGAATCCGTGGAACAATGTGCAACGCAAAGATTCAATCTAGTAAAGCAAGGAAAGCTATCTATTGAAGAACCAAGTTGCATCTAATCTAAGATATCATCAAGAAAACTAATCTAATCTAATCTACTGAAGAGGTAGCAAGAGAAAGCAAGAGATAACCGATCTAGAGAGTCTAGATCATGCTTATGTTGTAGCTCCAAACAAGATAGATGAAGATAGAAAAGCGAATCTCATTAAAAGCATCTTTAAACCGTGGCCTCCAGTCCGATTCTGAAAATGCCCGCCTTTCGGAACCCTCGTTCTGTCACAACGGATTCCTATTCATGCAGGTAGTCTAGGGTGATAATGTGACAACCCGCCCAGGAAAATACCGTACTATCGCCTAAGACCGATCCACTTTGGTCATTAAGCAATAATAAAGTATCATCCTGTCGTTAGTTGCCGGGTTAACGCCCGGTAAATCACTTGAATAGCAACAAGGATCGAATATATGTATTAAAACTCACTCGAAGGCGAGTCCAGAGATACAACAACATTAATATCCAAATTCGTACCCCGAAGGGTTTAATTATTAAAAACCATAGTTTTTTCCACACTGAGATAGTCCAGAGTTTTCGAAAGCAGCGGAAATAAACTAACGGAAACGAATACACCACGGGAGGCCATCCATGATGCTTTCAGTAGTCGTCCTCCACCCACTCCAGCTCCCAGCCGGGCAGGATCTCTCCGGGCCAGACATCATTGAAAGCATTACCTGGATCAACATATTATAGCAAGGCTGAGTATACTAATACTCAGCAAGTCTTACCCGTCGGTGATATCTACTTCACCAAATCTAGACCATGAAAGGCTTTTTGGCTACTGGGTTGCTTTTGCTAAAAAGTAACAAAGAGTAGGTCCTTACTTTCAAGATTTTAGCACAAGTTCTAGTAGGTTTAATCTTTACTACATTAGCCAACTAGTACAAACAAGGTTGTAAAATACAATTAATAGAACATAATATTCGTCATCTTCCATCATTAAGGATCTCATGACTAGTGGAGTAAGTAGTCTCAGATAACGGTGAGAGGCCGACAATCGATTGATTTAAACCTTGCAAGGTAGACCCAAACACACGGTAGGCTGCCCACCAAGGTACAGGTGTCCCAGGCCGTTCCCAGAAATCCCCGGGTCGGGATGAAAGGCCACAGTCTTTGGTGCAGGCTATCTGGCATGTCCCACCCAGTGCACCCAGGATCACCATACACCACTGGTAGCATGCCGTGAGAGCGAATCCCAAGAGTAGTGACAGTTCCATCCCTAACCGTCTCATTAGGGTACTAGGCTTACCGGTCCCATACCCTACATGTGCTTAGTACGTTCAAAAACTTAACCCACATAACCACTGGACCGGAGCCCAGATCCCATGCTCTTACCACGTGAGCAATCCATTTAGGATATAATATGATTCCTATCTAGGAACCTATTCTCGCGAGTGAGATCATCACCCGACTTGTAACGGTCCTATAGCTTAGCAGCTATCGACCTATCATACTAGTAAGGACAAAGGTACCTATGGATCGTGCATCTAGGGTTTCATTCAACTCCTGAACGTAAATGCACAATCATTCATAAATAATTGAATAAGGAATTTTAAAACTAGGTTAGATGCACCGGAGCTTGCCTTCGTCAGCTAGGTTAGCCTGGGCACCCTCGGTGTCGAGCACTTCCACGTACTGCAGTGAAGCTTCCGCTCCTCCTTCCTCGGTCTCCGGGACAAGGGAGTAATCTCCGTCCGGAAGATCTACACGGAATGCAATGCAAGTTTAGGTGATGTGATAGTTTGTTGTCTTATCCAACCCTGGGTTGGTCATATTCACCTTAACAAGCATCTAGAAAGTGGTTCTCTTTTAGGAAGGTTAGTAGTTGTACATGGGCTTATTCTTTTATTGAACATTTGAATAAAGGTTTTTATTATACTTGTCATTTCATGTGAAGGCTTTAATCCTTTTACCTTCACAAGAAAAGGTAGGAATAAAATTTTTATTCATGAATTAATGTCTTATCAGCAATGATAATTAATTACCTTATAATTAAATTAGGAAATACTTTCAAAAGGAAAAAGAATTAAATATGGGATTTTCTTTATTTAATTTCTCTTTAATGTTAAAAGGGCCTTTAAGCTTTCTATTAAGCAATTAAATTACCAAAAATTAAAGGAGTGTTTCTTAAGCATACTAGCACCTATCCTGGTCCATTGGACCCACATGTAAGTGTTGGATGCTAGGAAATTAAATATTATGGAAAATAACAAAGGCTAGCTAGTGATTCCATTTAAATGCATACAAAAATAAATAAGCATCAAATCGACCCAAACTTTCTTATGCATGCTCTCTGGTCCTAAACAAGCCTAGAGAACCAGCACATTCACCTAGAGGCTCTACTGATCTTGTCTTATCCATTTGCAAAGGAAAACATGCATAAATCAAGAATAATTATTTCTGTTAATCCAACAATCATGATTAATTTACAAGATGTGCATTATGACAATACAAGACAGTGTGCAGAAGTTGAGCTCAAAAACAAAAATATATTTAGCAAGAAAAATCATCTAGGCAGTTTCTGCAGAACTGGGAAAACATTTTTATAAAAAGATTTACTTCATAACTTTGTGCAATTTTTGGCATAGGACCTAGCCATGACCTAACACACAACATATCCAAAGATTAGCTACAGAGGATTTATATATTGTGAGATATTGTAGATCTAGGTTTTTCACGTTTGTATTTTTCATGCAACAACTATTAGGAACTAGCTCAGGCAAAAATAACAAAAGTTGTAGGATATTTTACAACAAATCAAACATAATTTGTTTTGCATTTTTCTGATTTTTGTATGATTTGCTACGCAATTTACAAGAAACAGCCAAATCACTTTACTATTGGAGTTAACCTTTTGCAGGGAGGCCCTCAGAAAGAAAACAGCTTTTGCAATGTGGCCCCTGGGCGGCCGGGCAGCAGCGGTTCGGCAAAATTCCGGCCAACCGCCGGCCGGGGCCGGCCGGGCACGGGCGGGGGAGAGGGGCCTTGGGTCCTAGGGGACCGATTCCGGGGCTCGGATGGGGGCGGGGAGAAGGCCGGCGAGGGGCGGCGCCGGCGGCCGGGCACGGTGGCCGCTGCGACCGTCCCGTTCCGGCGAGGGCGGCTCGGGACTCGTGCGTACGGCGGCGGCACCGGCGACGGACCGCCGGTCCGCGGCGTGCCCGCGCGTACGGCGGCGCCGACCTCGGAGCGCCTCGGGAGGGCGCGCGTTGGGGCGCGGGGTCTCGGGACGGCGCGTGCCTCGGGCGGAGCGGGCCCGGGGCGGCGCGGGAGTGGACGCGGGGGCACGGCCGGCGCCGGGCGACGACGGCGGCTCGCGGGTGCGCGACGTCGCGGCGCGCCGGCGCTCTGGGTTTGAATGTTTTGCTGGGGCTAAGTTTGACTCGATTTTTCTCAGGATTTTTGTATAGAAGTCGACCAAGTGGTAAACACCAAAGTTGTAGATCTACTTACCAACAATCTTTTCTACAAAAGCCATATAGGGTTTTCTGCCCAGATTGAAAGTTATTTGAATGCCAACTTTGAATGTCAGCAGGTTATTGCAAACAGTTAATTCTGGCTTGTAGTTGAGTTTTCAAGTTTTTCCTCTCAAAATTGGAAATGCCAATCTACATGAAAGTTGTGTCCCTCATCAAGATCTACAACTTTCATAAAGGTAGAATTTTAAGTGTTTAGGGAAATTTTGGAGAACGCGGCAAAAGTTTTGGCAGACCCTTGGGGACACTAGAGTGGCAAGGGGGTTTGACCATCCTTTGACCATGGGTTGGCCCCACAAGTGTGTTTACTAGTCAATTAGGGTCACTAGGGTGGGTTAGTTAGTTTTTCAAGGTGAGGGCCCAGGTTGACCATGGTTTGACCACTGTTGACCCGTTGACCGGTGATTAAGGCTAATTAAAAACCTGGGGCGTCATAGCCTACCCCCTTTAAACGGAATCTCGTCCCGAGATTCGATTTGATAACAAAACGATGGGGAGGAAGACTCATGGTTTCGAGATTGTAGGAAGCCCAGATACTTAGTGTTAATATAGTCCTCCGTCTCCTACGTTGCTTCTCCCTCGGTGTGATGACTCCATTGGATCTTGTACATTCGCACGGTCTTCCTTCGGGTTCTTCTCTCCTTTTGGTCTAATACCTTCAATGGGTGCTCGATGAGCGAGAAATCCAGCTCAATCCAAGAATTAGCTTCCGTGATGATTTCATTCTCCGGCACAGGCTTTCCCTTCTTCAATTGAGTTACATGGAACACATTGTGCACTGCGGAAAACCTCTCTGGCAACTGGATACGGTAAGCCACGAGTCCACATACTTCTATAACTTCATATGGTCCAATGTAGCGCGGGGCTAACTTTCCCTTGACTCCGAACCTTTGCACACCTTTGGTGGGGGATACTTTCAAATACACATAATCTCCCACTTCAAAGTGTCGAGGTGCGGTTCCCTTGTCATGGTAACTCTTTTGCCTTATCTGTGCCATCTTCAAATTCTCTCTTATCACTTGTACCCTTTCTTCGGCCTCTTTAACTAATTCCGGTCCAAAGAGTGTTCTCTCTCCGGTCTCTGACCAATTCAGCGTAGTGCGGCATCTACGTCCGTATAGAGCGTCAAACGGTGCCATTTTCAAACTGGCCTGATAGCTGTTATTGTAGGAGAACTCTGCCAAGGACAAACACTTGTCCCAACTCTTGTCAAAGTGCAAGATGCTTGGTCTCAACATGTCCTCTAAAATCTGATTTATCCTCTCCGTCTGACCATCGGTCTGCGGATGATAGTTGGAACTGTGGATCAGTTGGGTTCCCAAACACTCATGCAATTGTTCCAAAAAACGAGCTACAAACTGAGTCCCTCTAACAGAGATTATCGTCCTTGGGATTCCATGCAGGCGAACTATGTGGTCCACGTACAACTCTGCATATTGTTGTACGGAATAAGTGGTGTGCACGGCAATGAAGTGAGCGGTCTTGGTGATTTTATCCACAATCACCCAAATGGAGTCTTTCTTTCTAGCTGTTAGGGGTAAACCCACAATGAAATCCATACTAATATCTTCCCACTTCCACATAGGTATCGACAGGGGTTGGAGTACACCGGCCGACTTCAAATGACTTGCTTTCATCTGGTGGCAAGTATCGCACTCGGCTACATACTTGGCTACATCCACCTTCATATTGGACCACCAAAAGTTCTGTTTCAGATCTCGATACATTTTGGTACTACCGGGATGAATAGAGAATTTGGACCTGTGAGCTTCATCTAGGATGATTTTCTTAATTTCTGGGTCCATGGGGACCACTAGGCGTTTCCCAAACCAGACCACATCTTGGTGGTCCTTCTGGAAACAAGTGTACTTGGGGTCTCCTTCTGCTAGTTTCTGCACGATAGTTTGAACATCTACGTCATCGCGCGGGGTAGTGACAATTCTGTCATAAAGATTGGACTCTGCCGTCAAGGCATAAAGATTTCCCTGCGGTACTACTTCTAAGTTGAGCCTTCTCATCTCTTCACACAATGGTTCACTGACTAGCTCCAACTCTAGGTGGTTGCAATGATCTTTGCGGCTAAGAGCATCCGCAACGACATTTGCCTTGCCGGGGTGATAATGCACTTCCAGATCATAATCCTTAATCAACTCAAGTCATCTTCTCTGTCTCATATTCAATTCTGACTGGGTGAAAATGTACTTGAGGCTCTTGTGGTCAGTGAAGATGTTGCAACGATTTCCCATTAGATAATGCCTCCATATCTTGAGGGCATGGACAACAGCAGCTAACTCAAGATCATGGGTAGGATAATTAAGCTCATGGGGTCGAAGTGCCCGTGAAGCATAGGCAATGACTCGGCCCTCTTGCATAAGGACACAGCCGAGACCCGTGCCTGATGCGTCACAGAAGACTTCAAACGGTTTGGAATTATCGGGTTGTACTGGCACTGGGGCTGAAGTTAGATGTTGCCTTAGGGTGTGGAAAGCTTTCTCACATGCTTCGCTCCACACGAATTTCACTCCTTTCTTGAGTAACTCGGTCATGGGTTTTGCGATTCTGGAAAAGTCAGGAATGAATCGACGGTAGTATCCCGCCAATCCTAGGAAACTGCGGATTTGATGTACGGACTTGGGTGGTTTCCAATCCATCACCTCTTGAACTTTGCTAGGATCTACGGAGATACCATCGTGGGAAATGGTGTGCCCTAAGAATTTCACACTTTTCAACCAGAATTCGCATTTGGAGAACTTAGCATAAAGCTTATGATCTCGCAAACGCTGAAGGACAACTCGGAGATGTTTGGCGTGATCTTTCTCGCTCTTAGAATAGATGAGAATATCATCGATAAAGACCACGACAAATTTATCGAGCTCTGTCATGAACACGGAGTTCATGAGGTACATGAAGTAGGCGGGGGCATTAGTGAGTCCGAAAGACATTACCAAGAACTCGTAAAGACCATAACGAGTGGAAAAAGCGGTTTTAGGAATATCGCAAGGTCGAATCTTGATTTGGTGGTAGCCATAATGAAGGTCGATCTTAGAGAAGACTTTGGCACCAGCCAATTGGTCAAAAAGAACATCGATTCGAGGAAGCGGGTGTTTGTTTTTGATGGTGACTGCATTGAGTGGTCGATAATCTACGCACATTCTCAAGCTACCATCTTTCTTCTTAACAAAGAGGCTAGGGCAACCCCAAGGAGAAGAGCTCGGGCGAATATAACCCTTATCTAATAATTCTTGGAGTTGGGTTTTTAGTTCAGCTAACTCTTTGGGTGGCATGTGATAAGGTCTTTTGGAAATGGGTGCGGTACCGGGCTGGAGTTCGATCACAAACTCGACATCTCTGTCTGGTGGCATACCAGGCAACTCATCAAGGAAGACATCCGAGTACTCGCACACTACTAGAATTTCCTCAAGAGGGGAGATAATGGTCACATAGGCACAAGAATCGGTATCGTCCCTGAAAGGTAGGTACAAGGTAGTGTGCCCGACCGTAGGAGAATTGATCTCTACGACACTATCCGATATATCTAGAATCACCTTATGTTGATTCATCCATTCCATTCCCAAGATAACATCCATTCCAACCAAGTTTATGACGATAAGGTTTGTCGGAATGATTTTACTACCCAAACCCAAACTTACTCCTCGAATTAGGATATTGGAGGTGATTTGTCCTCCGGGAGTAATTATCTTATAAGTGGAAGTGATATGGGAACCCTTCAAACCCAGTTTGTTTATTAGCCTTTCACAGATGAAACTATGGGTAGCTCCTGAATCGAACAAAATCTTAACAGGAGTGTCGTTGATAGAGAATGTACCCGTGAGCACTAGAGCTCCTTCTGGGACGTCACTCATGGCAGTGAAGTTCAGCTTGCCCTGGCGTACTTGAACCATGGGCTTCTTAGCCGGAGTGGCAGGCTTGTTTCCTGCACCCTGATTCTGCGGGTTGGGCCTGATCTGCCTGGGCTTTGGGCACTCATTGATGAAATGCTCGGGCTGGCCATCGACGATCACCAATGTTGCGAGGAGGTGCATTAGGCTTTGGAGCCTGCTGCTGGGCACTGCAGAATTGGAAGTTCCCTGTGGGTTTGCTCTGAGGTGGCCTCATCGTCCAGCGTCCAGTTGAAGATTGCTGAGACGGGCCTGGAGCTTCCTTCTTCACAAAGAGAAACTTTTTGCTCGTTCCGCTGCCTGGGGTGAAACCAGACATCCTCTTGTTGTCCCCGTGGGCTTTCTTCATAGCATCTTCTTGGGAGATAGCCTTGTTTACTAGCTCATGGAAGTTTGCGGGCTCGAGTAGGTTTAGACGCTCATACAACTTGCCATCAAGCCCATCACGAAACCTCTCCATCTTCTTGGCATCATTACCAACGTGATGCCCACCATATTGGCACAGGCTATTAAACTTCTGAGCATAGCGATACACCGTGTCAGATCCCTAGCGGAGGGCCAATAGCTCCCTCATCTTCCTATCCATCAGTCCCTTGGGAATGTGGTGGCTCTTGAAAGCCTGCTTGAACTCATCCCAAGTCACAGCGTGCCCTCGCTGCATTGACTTGAAGTGGTCCCACCACATCAAAGCTTCTCCTCGCAGTTGCAGCGCTGCGAAGTTTGCTTTGTTCTCCTCAGAGCAAGGCAGCACAAAGGCAGAGAATTTTGCCTCGATGGCCTTGATCCAAGCCTCAGCTTCCAGGGGGTCTTCTGCCTTAGCGAAGGTCGGCGGCTTCATAGTGATGAACTGGGCATACGTGGTAACCTGGTTAGGCCCGTCGTGGTTGGCCCCGTGTGGCGGCCCTCGGTTCATCTGCTGGGCTATCTGCTGCTGTGTCTGCAAGATCTGGCGCAACACTTTAGTTTGGGTGGCTATGAAGGCCTCCGACAGCGTCATGGGCGGGGGTGGCGGTAAATCACCGCTACCACTTGCTCCGAACCCGTTGGGAGAGCTGCGCGTGGTTCCCACCATCTGAAAAGTGAGCTTTATCAGTGAGATAACCAAAAGCTTACTCCAAATGATGACAAGCAGGATCATGCACAAACACATCTCATTAGCATCAACTGATGAGAACAGCAACATTCAAACAATTATGCATAGCCAACAAGATTCTTAGAATTGTGTTTATATCGCGGTTAGGAATGCGATCACCCGAATGTACGGCTCACATTAACCCTCGGACAATTCCTGTCACTTCGGGTACCAACAAGGGTGGTATACGACGAGCGCTTAACTGCTGACAACAAGTGATGCCCCTAGAAATGCTTTGGTTTACCAACGTTTTTAGGGGAAAACAAAATTGACAGGCGTGGTCATTTCCAACGGTTTATCCGAATTTAGTAATCATACGCAAGAAACTTCAATTTTGTAATGACAAAGGAATTTTCACTTAAAGCACACATGCTTAAGCATTCTTTATTACAATACGATAGAACAAGGTTCAAGGACATTACAACTCGAATTCGAACAACATGACATGACCCGATACAAGTAGTTACTTGGCACGAAAACGTGCCGACAAGCCAACTACTCTAAACATAGCAAGACAACTCGATAGGATCGGCATCCTTCATCTTTCTTCTGGCGGCAATCTAGTTGCCCACTGAAGCACCACTGTACGTAGGCGGAGCTGGGGGAGTCGGTAGCGGTGGTCCTGCTTGGCTTGTCTGATCCAGACCGGACAAAGCCTACTGCTCCTCCGGGTGTGCCTGTACTGGGGGTAGTGGCTGTAAGGCCACTATAGCCTACAAAGCTGCCACCTGTACCTCGGCCTCCTGCATCTGCTGCTGCATATCAGCAATGTTCTGAAGTAGTGTCAGCCTCTCAATCTCGTGCGCATCGGCATCCTCCTCTAGTGCATGGTTCTCCTCCTCCAAATCTACAATCCTCTGTAAGCGATCGCTTCTCTCAAGCTCTAACTGAAACCTCCTAGCACGCAGCCTGTCGTTCTCCTGCTGTACCTGAGTAAGAGTAAAGTTCAGCTGCTGGTGCGCTGCTGAAAGCTGCTCCCAATCGCGCTTGGATGCCTCCAAACGCTGTCCAATAACCGCTGCGGTATTATAGCGCAGCCCCTGAAGTGTGAAAACCACGTTCAGACAACGAGCTAGCGTCTGAGTAACATCCAACGGCTCAGCCAGCGTCAGTAGCTCCCGTAGGCGGTCCATACGGTCCAACCATGCTGGGTCGTGAGGACTCACAGCAGAAAACAGTCCAAACGGAGAGAGAGCTACCACGGTGGGGTTGTGGTCACGTAGTCCGTCAACACTCGAGGGCGGCTGACTCAACGGACTCGTGAGTGATAAATCCCCAGTAGATAAAGCTCATGTCAAACCAGTCGGCGTGGTCCAGGTGTGGCAGAACAGTAACGATCACTCTGCAGCGGGGAACGCCATAGCGCTCGAACTCCTTCACCTCGTAAGTCGGTGGGGTGAGGTAGCCTGCGGCACTGAGCGCTTCCCACTCAAGGCGCGGAAAACCCTCCAAGTGCAACCCGTTGGTACGGATCATACCGTCAGCGTCGAACTGGTGGAACACGGGGAAATCCATCTGTACACAAATGTAAATCATGTCAGATCTCAAAGAGAACGGCATGTCAAATGGTGAAGTTCTGGCAGCTGTGAATAAAAAATTCATAACCAAAAATCCAGAAACCTCAAAAATTTCCCAAGTTTTCCTGGTTCAAAAATGAACTCTTTAACACCCAATTAATTTTTAAGGTTAAGCATCGATCAAGGAAACAAGGTGGATGGTCCTGAACCTGGATGTGCCTAGGAAAGTGTGAACCAACCCAACGAAACTAGGATTGATACTTGCTATTATAATATGGCTAGTTGAGGAGCAATTATTTTTAACAATTTGGTTTAATTATCTTAGTACAAGGTAACAACTTTTTTTCAAAATTTCGGCAGCATGACGGCTAGGTATGAGAGGTACTCTAGTTTATAAAAAGCACACACTAGCATAAACTTCCTTAGAGAACATATGGAATTTCGATTTTTGGGTCCATTTTAGTTGTTTCGATTTTTAACATGCATGCAAGACGTCCTATCTGACCTCACATGGCAATCAAGCCAAAAATCGAAGTTAGTGCCGGTCGCAAGGCTTTTAATCGTCTCTCCCTATAATATCTAGTCGAGAGCTATACGATACTTGCTTAACGACTAGCGAAGCGCTGTTATGTACCTGCAGAAAACGAACCTTTCGTGCCAAAACGTCACGAAAGCGTCCACATACATTACCGTTCACTATAGAAACGGCATCCATGCGTTAAGCCGCTACATGGACAGTCTCGGACACCCTCCGTTTGAATGGAGTGTATCCTTGCCTCGCATGAGCGACATGCAGAATGCACACGTATGAAACACGTGGCGACACACAACTCATCAACAGACGCGAAGATGGGATCCGTGGAATGGATCGCTCCATCAACCCTCGCAATTCCCGTGATGCGGAACAGCACACGTATAAAACACGTGGCTCCTAGTTTGGTTGTGCAAGAAAGTAAGTCTGACAGAAAGTAATGTGCTGGAAGTTAGCAAAATACACCATATGTTAATTAAGCCACCTGAAAGAACCCAAAATTCCCTCTAGGGAATCTCGGTCTAGTTTATCCTTAGCGGACCAACATATTTTGGAAAATCAGACAATCTTGGCATATTTTATTCAAAAACCATTTGATTAAGGTCTATTAATTTATCTCTGGTGCATATAAGCTCTGATGCCAACTGTGACAACCCGCCCAGGAAAATACCTTACTATCGCCTAAGACCGATCCACTTTGGTCATTAAGCAATAATAAAGTATCATTCTGTCGTTAGTTGCCGGGTTAACGCCCGGTAAATCACTTGAAAAGCAACAAGAATCGAATATATGCATTAAAACTCACTCGAAGGCGAGTCCAGAGATACAACAACATTAATATCCAAATTCGTACCCCGAAGGGTTTAATTATTACAAACCATAGTTTTTGCCATACTGAGATAGTCCAGAGTTTTCGAAAGCAGCGGAAATAAACTAACGGAAACGAATACACCACGGGAGGCCATCCATGATGCTTTCAGTAGTCGTCCTCCACCCACTCCAGCTCCCAGCCGGGCGGGATCTCTCCGGGCCACACATCACTGAAAGCATTACCTGGATCAACATATTATAGCAAGGCTGAGTATACTAATACTCAGCAAGTCTTACCCGTCGGTGATATCTACTTCACCAAATCTAGACCATGAAAGGCTTTTTGGCTACTGGGTTGCTTTTGCTAAAAAGTAACAAAGAGTAGGTCCTTACTTTCAAGATTTTAGCACAAGTTCTAGTAGGTTTAATATTTACTACGTTAGCCAACTAGTACAAACAAGGTTGTACAATACAATTAATCAAACATAATATTCGTCATCTTCCATCATTAGGGATCTCATGACTAGTGGAGTAAGTAGTCTCAGATAATGGTGAGAGGCCGACAATCGATTGATTTAAACCTTGCAAGGTAGACCCAAACACACGGTGGGCTGCCCACCAAGGTACAAATTCCCCGAGCCGTTCCCGCAAATCCCCGGTCGGGATGAAAGGCCACGCTTTTTTGGTGCGAGCTATCCGGCATGTCCCACCCAAAGTGCACCCGTAATCACCATACACCACCGGTAGCATGCCGTGAGAGCGAATCCCAAGAGTAGTGACAGTTCCATCCCTAGCCGTCTCATTAGGGTACTAGGCTTACCGGTCCCATACCCGACATGTGCTTAGTACGTTCAAAAACTTAACCCACATTACCACTAGACTGGAGCCCAGATCCCGTGCTCTTACCACGTGAGCAATCCATTTAGGATATAATATGATTCCTATCTAGGAACCTATTCTCGCGAGTGAGATCATCACCCGACTTGTAACGGTCCTATAGCTTAGCAGCTATCGACCTATCATACTAGTAAGGACAAAGGTACCTATGGATCATGCATCTAGGGTTTCATTCCACTCCTGAATGTAAATGCACAATCATTAATAGATAATTGAATAAGGAATTTTAAAACTAGGTTAGATGCACCGGAGCTTGCCTTCGTCAGCTAGGTTAGCCTGGGCACCCTCGGTGTCGAGCACTTCCACGTACTGCAGTGAATCTTCCGCTCCTCCTTCCTCGGTCTCCGGGACAAGGGAGTAATCTCCGTCCGGAAGATCTACACGGAATGCAATGCAAGTTTAGGTGATGTGATAGTTTGTTGTCTTATCCAACCCTTGGTTGGTCATATTCACCTGAACAATCATCTAGAAGGTGGTTCTCTTTTAGGAAGGTTAGTAGTTGTACATGGGCTTATTCTTTTATTGTACATTTGAATAAAGGTTTTTATTATACTTGTCATTACATGTGAGGGCTTTAATCCTTTTACCTTCACAAGCAAAGGTAGGAATAACATTTTTATTCATGAATTAATGTCTTATCAACAATGATAATTAATTACATTTTAATTAAATTAGGAAATAGTTTCAAAAGGAAAAAGAATTAACTATGGGCTTTTCTTTATTTAATTTCTCTTTAATATTAAAAGGGCCTTTAAGCTTTCCATTAAGCAATTAAATTACCAAATATTAAAGGAGTGTTTCTTAAGCATACTAGCACCTATCCTGGTCCATTGGACCCACATGTAAGTGTTGGATGCTAGGAAATTAAATATTATGGAAAATAACAAAGGCTAGCTAGTGATTCCATTTAAATGCATACAAAAATAAATAAGCATCAAATCGACCCAAACTTTCTTATGCATGCTCTCTGGTCCTAAACAAGCCTAGAGAACCAGCACATTCACCTAGAGGCTCTACTGATCTTGCCTTATCCATTTGCAAAGGAAAACATGCATAAATCAAGAATACTTATTTCTGTTAAGCAAAAAATCATGACTAATTTACAAGATGTGAATTTTGACAATACAAGACAGTGTGCAGAAGTTGAGCTCAAAAACAAAAATATATTTAGCAAGAAAAATCATCTAGGCAGTTTCTGCAGAACTGGGAAAACATTTTTATAAAACGATTTACTTCATAACTTTGTGCCATTTTTGGCATAGGATCTAGTAATGACCTAACACACAACATATCCAAAAGTTAGCTACAGAGGATTTATATATTTTGAGATATGGCAGATCTAGGTTTTGCACGTTTGTATTTTTCATGCAAAAACTATTAGGAACTAGCTCAGGCAAAAATAACAAAAGTTGTAGGATATTTCACAACGAATCGACATAATTTGTTATGAATTTTTCTGATTTTTCTACGATTTTCTACGCAATTTACAAGAAACAACCAAATCACTTTACTATTGGAGTTAACCTTTTGCAGGGAGGCCCTCAGAAAGAAATCAGCTTTTGCAATGTGGCCCCTGGGCGGCCGGGCAGCGGCGGCCCAGCCAGACTCCGGCCAACCGCCGGCCGGGCCGGCCGGCACGGCGGGGGGAGGGGCCTTGGGTCCTAGGGGACCCGTTCCGGGGCTCGGATGGGGCGGGGAGAAGGCCGGCGAGGGGCGGCGCCGGCGGCCGGCACGGTGGCCGCCGCGACCGTCCCGTTCCGGCGAGGGCGGCTCGGGACTCGCGTGTGCGGCGGCGGCACCGCCGACGGACCGCCCGCACGCGGCGTGCGCGCGCACGGCGGCCGGCCCGACCTCGGGGCTCCTCGGGAGGGCGCGGGGTCTCGGGACGGCGCGTGCCCCGGGCGGAGCGGGCCTCGGGCGGCGCGGGCGTGAACGCCGGGGCACGGCGGGCGGCGGGCGGCGACGGCGGCGCGTGTGTGCGCGACGCCGCGGCGCGTGTGTGCGCGACGTCGCGGCGCGCTGGCCTCTGGGTTTGAATGTTTTGCTGGGGCTAAGTTTGACTCGATTTTTCTCTGGATTTTTGTATAGAAGTCGACCAAGTGGTAAACACCAAAGTTGTAGATCTAGCTACCAACAATCTTTTCTACAAAAGCCATATAGGGTTTTCTGCCCAGATTGAAAGTTATTTGAATGCCAACTTTGAATGTCAGCAGGTTATTGCAAAAGTGAATCCTGGCTTGCAGTTGAGTTTTCAAGTTTTTCCTCTCAAAATTGGAAATGCCAATCTACATGAAAGTTGTGTCCCTCATCAAGATCTACAACTTTCATAAAGGTAGAATTTTAAGTGTTTAGGGGAATTTTGGAGAACGCGGCAAAAGTTCCGGCAGACCCTTGGGGACACTAGAGTGGCAAGGGGGTTTGACCATCCTTTGACCATGGGTTGGCCCCACAAGTTTGTTTACTAGTCAATTAGGGTCACTAGGGTGGGTTAGTGAGTTTTTCGAGGTGAGGGCCCAGGTTGACCATGGTTTGACCACTGTTGACCCGTTGACCGATGATTAAGGCTAATTAAAAACCTTGGGCGTCATAGATAAGAACAAGTTGAAATCACTTGGCCGGTCCGGTATGCACCTCTAGACACCGTGGCTACAAGAGTACCCTAAGCAATCTATCTTAAGTATAGATTGGGGAAGAAGCAAAACCAAGAAGAAAACAAAATCATCGAGAAGGCACTTGATCGCTAGAAATCGGATTCACTATAAAAACTTCACCATGAATGATTACATGAACAAGATCACCACCGGGATCCTACCTCGATCTTGATCCTTGCTCCGGAGCTCCGATGTGGTCTTCCATGCAAGGTTCCCACGTCGGCTAGGGAGACCGTAGACAACTAGAATGGCCCTCATCTCCGAGATGGTGTCCCTCAAGCATATGTGCTCCTCGGCGGTGGATGACAAATTGATTGATTCGTGGCTCTCGGTCAGGGGCCTATAAATAGCCTGAGAGGCATCTAGGTCAAAGGGGGGCCGACTGGGCCTCGAAACGGGCTGGGCCGGTCGGCCTGGGCCGACCGGCCTGGGACCACTTCGGCCTAGTTCGTGGCCTCCTTCGCCCGGTGTTGCTTCCCGAGTCTTCTATATCACCCCCTTCTGCATGTGGGCCCTTGTCATCAGTTTCTCTCCGAATTGGACGAAGCTCCTTATCTTGCAAGATTCGGCACTTTTCTGGCTAGGTCCTCTGAGTTTGTCATCTTCTCGGGCTTGGTCCTTGGGCTTTTTGGAGTCGTGTTCACTTCATTGCTTGACTTATACCGGGCTTCAAGGTCTTGTCATGAGGTGCTTAATGAATTTATCCCGGAAGTCTTGCTTTCAATGCTAAAACCCTGCATAAACACTAAACTCTAAAACCGACATGCACAAGTGAAATTGTTATACCACGAGGGTTAGTACCAATGGATAAGATACAAAAGTCATGCCAACACCGAAGGTAAACTCATGGCTAGGTTGACGGAATTTCACCGTCAACACATGGTCCAACTACATTTCCCGGCCTCCAACAACGTCACCGAGTACAAAGCGCTCATCAACAGCCTCCGAATAGCGGTCGAGCTTGGGATCCGTCACCTCGAGATCAGAGGAGATTCAGAGCTCGTCGTGGACCAAGTCATGAAGGAGAACTGTGTTGACCCAAAGATGGCGACGTACTGTGAGGACCAGGAGCGTCCCAGTGGTCGATGGATGACCGCTCCTTAGTGATGAGTGATTGACAATGGGTGTTGAACTGACTCTTGGCTTAGTGCGCAGGTGTAGGCTGCGGCCTAGTTCGTGTTGTTGCAGGTGAAGAACGGGCGCGAAAGGTCTTCAGCCTTGAGGGGCCTCCAGGAGATTGTCACACCTGATTTTCCGAAGAAAACCAAATGCATCTCATATGTGCGCCAGTATAAAGTTTACACACATATGATGGACGTCATGAGTGAAATATCAATAAACAGCAATAAAAACGTACAAGAGTTAAACCATTACATTATCTCTTTATTACACTCAGACTTTAGACTCGAAGGTCTTTACAACGATCAAACGATAACTATGAAGACGCAACTCCATCTTCATCTTCCACAAGCATCTGACTGGGGGCACACAAGCCTCAGAACTCTTCGTAGTCGCTGAAGTACTCCTCTCCAGTGTTCTCTTCTGAATAGCGGGTAAGCAAGGGTGAGCACACTTATGGTTGGAGCTCAGCAAGTGGGGGAAAGATGCAAGGCCATCAAGGATAGGCTAAGAGTTTTGCTGCGGTTAGCATTTTAATGTTGGTCAAGTTTTATTAGCAAGCACCTAATTACTAGATGTATGTTTATACCAACCCACTTAAGCATTTAGGAAAGCATCTCATCTCATAAACCCACATGAAACCACGATTTAATTCCATCTTCAAGTTTATTAATCATGTGAGGGTCCAGGCCACTCTTGACTGTGAGCACGGCTGATCAATCAGTTTTACACTCTGAAGAGGTTGTACACTTTACCCACAGTTCGTGTTCCCCATGTTGCCCAAAGCTGATCGACCCTTAAACACTTCCGAGGTGAGTGGCTAGGGATCCACTACGAAGCCTTTACAAAGGAAAGAAGAGAAACCAACAGCCCCGCAACAAGCATGAGCGCGAATGAGCGACCATAACCCTCCCTAATGGTCGCACCTTAGCCAAGGTCGCTACCCCAAAAGAACCGGCTATACCCCTTCAACTCCGCCCCCCTGTGCCCCTCTCGGAAAAGAGCTATCAGCTAACCCACTCTCCTAATTAATCGGCTAAGCCAGAGCCATATGGACTGTGGTTGCACTGTTTTCCTAGGTGGTTCTCTATGTTCTGATTAAACCATATGATCTTGTTATTAACCATAAGCACACACATACATGTATATCATCCAAGCTATCATGATCAACATTCATCATATTGCATAAGATTCATTTTAACCATCCCAAGTTATAGCAACTAAGCATTTCTACCCAAAACATTTATTTAAAAAGGGTTGTCCAAGGTAATGAAGGTAAAAGTCTAGTCATGTCCTTAAAAAGGTGATTTCCCATCAAGTTTATGCAATACAATATTTAAAATTAAACTTAGTTATCATGCAATTGTTTAGGACAAAGAAGAATATGCAGAGGGAGAAGTCCACTTGCCTTCCTTGCTTAAACACTGGGGTTCTTCTTCTTCAAACACTTTCTCTTGATCCGCTTCAACTGGTTGCTCACTTGAAACTGGCACGGTGTCTACGAGCACACAAGAAAGCATACAATAAACAAAACAATACACCAAGCATGAAAAGCTTAAAGAGAAGACAAGGGTTGGCTCTAGGAACGCGAACACAAAAGCACTAGGAACTATCGAGAGCTTTGGATGATCACAAACAAGAGCTAGCTATGTGCTTGGTATATTTTAATTAAGTAAAATCATGTGTATAGGTTATTTCAGAGAAATACCCTATTTATAATTAAGCAAGTTATGTTTGTATTTAAAAGACGATGTAAGTCTACTTCAATTTTATTTATAAATATTCAAGTTTAACTTATATAAATTAAACATTTAATTTAAAAGAAGCATGTAAAAGCATTTAAGCGCTTCTCTTTATATTTCGAGTTATTCTAACCAAATTATAACTTAAAAACACATTTATATTCATATTAATCAAATTAGCAATTTAATTAAGAAAACTCGAGATAAACCTATATTGCTTTTATATAGGAAGCAAATTGCATAATCATTAATCAAATTAAGTTTGATTATAAAAAACTGAGGTACACATCTAATTGGCTTTTAATTATAAGAAATATTTAACTAATATTAAGCATATTAACTTTCTTATGAAAACACGTGCTGAACTCTAACTAGGTTTTAATTAGAAAGGCATGCATAATAAGATTTAATCATATTAATCATTCAAATAAATTATAAAACAAGGAACATGCACAACATTGGTCCTATCACGTAGTTTTAGTTGATATGAGCCTAACGCAACTTGAAACGGTGGAAACGGAGCTAAAACGCACAAGATACGGCCAAAAAAAAGGTTCTAAAACTGATGGGCTTGAAAAGACGGTCGCGTGGACACCAAGAACGCTTAAAACGGAGCTAGGACGGAAAAGATATGGCTAAAACAAGTTTCAGGGGCTTTTCTGTGAAGAAACAGGGCTTCCAGGGGCTTATCTGCAAGAAACCAGGGGCTAAAACATAATTATGCATATAAACCTAAGGTCTATAGCACAAAAGGTTAATTCTAGGATCTCTGGTGGGACTTCCAGAGAGATCAGGGGCTTAAACGAAGAAAACAGGACCTGGTTGAAAGGGTTTTACAAGGTGGAAGGACATGGTTGTGAATTCCGGAAACTGGAGATCCTTTTTGCAAAACTGCCAAGGCAGCCGGCGGAGGGGCTGAGGGTGTGCCACGTGGCCAACCGCGATTGGCTGGGCTGACGCAGGGCTGACGCAGGGCTGACGCAAAGCCGTGGACCAGCGCCTGTGGACTTGGTCCACCTGGCCCACGCGTGGACCGATCTAAAGGGGTATGCCCCCCTTTTGATCCGGGCCGTCCGCGCCGACGGACGGCCCCCGGTCGCGCGCCGGTGAGGCCGGGGCCGGGGAGGCGGCCGGCCCGCGGCGGCGCCGGCGGGTGGCGCGGCGGTGGCTCGCCGGGAGACGGTGTTCTCGAGCTAGGGACCACGGTTTGGGGTGTGGCTGGGCCCTACACAGTGCTAGAAGAACGGCGAACCCAACCAGGGCTACAGGGAGGTGGCTCGGGTGATGTGCAGGGGCCTCCACGGCCGACGGCCGAAGGCGGCGATGGGCACATGGCCGGCGAGCTCGTTTTCGAGTTTCCGGGCTTAGAACGGGACGGGGTTGGGTCCTGGAGCTGGCTGGGGTGATGGCGAACTCAGGCTGGGGGTCCTTGTGGCGGGAGACGCAACCTCAGTGGCTCACCGCGGAGAGGGGTGGATGGCGGACCTCGCCGGCGTACGAGCGCCGGTGCTACGGCTCGGGACACAGGAAAATAAGGGAGGGAGTGGGGTTCTCACCTTGCTGCGAAGTCGTGGGGGCCAAAGAGGCTGGCGGAGGGGTGGCGTCGAGGGAGACCGAGGCCGCGGCGGCGGGATCCCGGCGGAGGAAGGGGCGCAGTTCGGTCCGACGAGGAGGAAGATGCCTCGGGGTGTCGAGTCCTCGTACTGGCGGCACGTGTGGCGATGCGAGGCGCGATGGGCTCGAAGAGGTGGTCGCCGTCGTCGAGGAGCGCTGGATGGCCGGCAATGGCGCGGCGGCCGGCTTCACGGCAGCGGTGCGTGTGTGAAGGTGGAGAGGTGCGGGGCTCGTATGGGGTGCGGAAAAAAAAAGAGTGCGTAAGGTTCGAGCATGCCTTTATAGGCTAGGAAGGAGGAGAGGGAGCGGCGTCCGGGCCAATTGGCCATCAATGGCCATGGCGGCCGGCCCGGCCTTGAAGGCTTTCAATGGGGCGGCTTGATTAGGGGAAACAGAAGGGAGTAAAGGAGGGAGAGGAGTGAAGCCGGGCTTCAATTGCCCTAAAGAGGGAGATTGAGGGAGGGGCGGCGCGAGAGGCGGGAGATCTGGCCGGCGGCGGCGCCCTGATGAAAAACAGAGGAGAGGAAGGGGTCGGCTGGAGGTGGGAGGCGGTCCTGACAGGCGGGCCCCAGCTGGCAGCGAGTGGGAGAGAGAGGAGGGGAAGGAGAAGGGGCTGACGAGCGGGCCCGAACTGGCAGCGAGAGAGAAGAGTGAGGGAGGGAGAAGCTGGGCCGGCGGCGGGGTTGGAACCTGGGCCGGTGGGCCGGCCGGGCTGAAAGGGGGAAAAGGGGAGAGGGTTTGGTTGAGGGTTTTGTTTGTTTTTTTTCAAAAACTTTTCAAATCTTTTCAAACCTTCAAAACACTTTAAAGCTTCACACCAACAAACAAAACACCCTGCATTCAAATTATGATGCGCAAGCTCTTATTGCTTCTAAATCTTTAAAATGATATTTAAATATTTTAAAGGCCACATTTATTTGATAATTTTATTTAATCCTTAGAAAATTAAAACTAAAACACCTGGTTGCTTACATTAATTTAGTGATGGAAAATTAGGGTGTCACAAATCTACCCCCCTTAAAAAGAATCTCGTCCCGAGATTCGGAGAGATTGGAAAAGAAACTAAGGGTACTATTCCGAGTCCATCATGTACACTGAGTTCTTCTGGCAGTCATAGCTTCTTCTTTTGCTTTCCTTCATCTTAATTCACTTTTCTTTCCTTCTTGGATGGGGCAGTCATGGCAACTTCAATCCTATCTCCTTGTGGGCTGGTTAAGAGCACTGACTTCTTGGCACAGAATTTTTTTTTCCGTCACATTCGCCTAACCAATCTATTCCAAGAATAACATCTATTCCACTTGATGTAAGAACTACTAGATCAGCTTGAAAATCCATTCCCCTGATTTTAAGATTGACTCACGGGCATACATGGGTGGATTTTATTTCACCGTTCGGGGATCTAACCAACAAATGTGTCTTCACGTAACTCATAGGTATATCATGCTTTGCCACAAATTGTTCAGATCGAAAGAATGCGATGCTCCGTAATCAAATAAAACTATTGCGGGCACAGAGTTGACAGGAAACGTATCCAGCACAATACCAGGAGCGTCTTGAGCTTGTTCAGTTGTCACGTGGTTCAATCTGCCACACACGTAATTCCGTTGACCCTTGTTGATCTGAGAACTTGCACTTCCATGGTGTATCTGAGATGATGGTTGTCCGAACCTTTGACCATTGTCTTTCTGAGGAGTCTAGATGTTACGATTTGGGCAGATGCTGGTTTATCATTCCAATTTTCCACAATTGGAACAACCATTAGAGTGAACTTGAGAGTCGTTTCTCATTAGGCACCTAAGCGATCTCGATGATGATTTGGAACATGTGGTGTTTGTTGGCTGAAATGTTGGGACTGTTGGGTTGAACGCTGCAACTGAGAATTTTGCAAATAATTTCCACTTGACTTACCAGAACTAAACTGAGAACCCTGTGATGAGTTGAAGTGGGGATGTGTTTTGCTAGATTGCCCATGTGTCTGGAACTTGCGCTTCCGTTCACCAAGTTCTGCATGTTTATTCTCTAGACCTATGTTTTGTTTAGTAATGTTGCGAAGTCCGAGAAGCTGTGACTCTGTAGTTGATAGTTGAGTGGTCCTATCAGACTATCTAGGAAGCATTCTTGCCTCTTTGGGTCAGTATTAACTTCATCTGATTCATGGCGAGACAACTGAGTAAACTTATCTAGATACTCGTTGACCGGCATATTGCCTTACTTTAGAGCGAGGAACTCCCTTTGCTTAAGCTTGATGTACCAGAGGGAATGTGGTGTACGTGAAAATGATCCTTGAACTCCTGCCAGGTGATGGCGTTCGGTGCAGCATGTGCGATAGTGTACGCATTCCATCATTCAGCTGTTAATTCTTCCAAACATCTTGTTGTATACGTGATCATCTCTCGATTAGTGCATTGCGTCATCTTCAACTTCTTGATAACAGTCTTTAATCAATCATCAGCATCCAGTGAATCGGTTGAGTGGGAGTATGTGGGAGAACTGTGACTCATGAATTCCTTATGCTTGTCCACTGGTGCTGGTGGTGCTGCTGGTGGTGGCTGACTTCCCTGAGCTTGAATGTTTGATTAGTGGCAGACAGGTTTTGGATTAGCTGCATGTGAGCGGCAAGAGATTGTTGCGTTACTGGACCTATTGCTGGGTTGGGGTGGAGGTGGTGCTTAATTCTGCTGATTAGCAATATGAGCACAGACAACAGATAGAATGTCTTGACCTTCTCCTGACCTGATGCTCAACATCTGGTTGTTGGAGAAAGGTATTTCAGATAGGAATAGTGAACTAATGCATGGTGAGATGATCTCAAAACAACATGAGCTTCCAACTTAAGACAATTTCTCATCCTGAGATTCACAAAGGCTAGCATGAGACAAGAGTTCGGGTGTTTAGCATCCAACACTGCTTATCTTGCTTCCATACAATTCGTTTTACACAAGCTCCATAAACATAATTCTTTATTCTTCACAACTCACTTTATAAACATCACTGGAATACTCAACCTAACTCCCGCTTGTGACTGTCCATTCCTTTTCTCGACTCTGTTGATTCGCCTTCGTAGGATTTTTCTTCTTTTCTTGATAAAGTGATTTGAATAGAGTCGGATTAACTCCATTTTTTGACTATTTGGAATCACTCTTCAATTCCTTTCATTTTCTTCTTTTGATCCAAAAGCTTCTTGGGGCTCTAACTTATGAAATGTCCCTCTTTGTTACAATAGAAACATGTTTTTCTTGCTTTAGTATTCCGCGATTGTATGTTTGACTAGAAGTAAGGGTATTGAGACTTCGATCCTGGGGTTGATTATCATCCTCTTTTGCACACCAACTAGCAAGATGTCCATTTTCTCCACACTTGAAGCGATATAATCCATCATGACTAGGCAAAATCCTCTTACACTTTGTTGGACAATTATTAACATAGTGACCTTCTTTACCGCATCCAAAACATCGTCTTTTAATACTGTTGCCTTGACTTTCTTCACTTACATGCTTCTTGAGTTGTTTGATTCCGTCAGGCTGAAATTCATTGAAAGTTATACTCCAATCCTCAAGGTTGATAATCTAATTACTATCTATAGCTTGAGCAACTTTTCTAGGACTGGATTTTGGGTACATAACTTCATCTTCTTATTGATATCCAAATGGTAACATTGTCTAGCCTCATCTCTCATTAAGCTGGCTTCTTTTTGGAGACATGAACGACCATGATGCTCACAACATTGACATGCTCCTCAGCCTTCATATGTTCTTGTTGTTCATTCGTCCGCAACTCTAATGCTCTATGACTTCTCCGATTATTTTGATGATTCCATACTTCTACAACTTGCTTCTTTACCGGTCCCAAGAGAACTCCGAGCTTTAGTTATCTCTCGTGTTATGAGGGGATGATGTGTTGATCTCCTTTTGTCCTTGTAAGACTTGAGCTTGCATGACCGATAGATTTTCTTTATCCAATGACGATGAAATAGTTGGAATCGACGGTTTCACCCAAAACAAGGTTGGAATTCTTAAGATTTGATGCTTGCTCTATAATATACTGATGGATATCAACCATGGTTTGAGTCATTGCTTGCAGAGTCTGAGTTTGTGTTGCCATATATTCCAGCATCTTGCATTCAATTACTGAGGTTGTAGATGGAATATCGATGTTTCCTTTGTTGTCTTTTTCTTCGTAATTTCCATTGGGACTCGCCTTCTGATTGTGGGATAAAGATAAGCTCAGAAGAGGTTGGAAATAAACAGATTGAAGAGCAAGGTAAAATTATTGATATCACATCCATTTCTTTTTCCTTGTTGTGATTGTAATCACACTGTGGTAGAGAGGAGAATAACAGGGATGAAAGAAATTGACCATCTTTTCTTTAACTTCTTTCATATGTTGATGTCTATATATGCTTGTAGATTTCTGGTTGTTGAGGTTGATGTTACTTCTTAGACTTTGATCTTCTGACATCCTCTAACCAACTCGAATGGCAGATAAGGATAACCCAGATTTGAACCCAATCTATCTCTATTAACCTAACAATTTATTTCTTGTTGTATTTGTGGCCATCACTCCACAATACAACTCACACAAACAAAGATCCAAATCAAACATGTGTTCAAACAACAAACATCAACACAACATTCGTCCTCACAGAAACGTTTCTATCGAAGTTTGATAAGGGGTAGGTAATCTAAGAACTTATATCAGACATCCTCGGTGGTGAAGATTCAGCTGATAGCACAAGAAACGAACTCAGAATAGATCAAAACAAAACAATGTGTTTTAACAAGAAGACAAGATTAAATTAGATTTTATACGTAAAATAAGTCTATTTTGAAGGATGACAGGCTTTCTAGAACATGAATCCTAACTTTTCAACCATTTCTAACTTAAGGCTGCGTCCTACAGTCAACCTGGCTCTGATACCACACTGTCACACCTGATTTTCCGAAGAAAACCAAATGCATCTCATTTGTGCGCCAGGATAAAGTTTACACACATATGATGGACGTCATGAGTGAAATATCAATAAACAGCAATAAAAACGTACAAGAGTTAAACCATTACATTATCTCTTTATTACACTCAGACGTTAGACTCGAAGGTCTTTACAACGATCAAACGATAACTATGAAGATGCAACTCCATCTTCATCTTCCACAAGCATCTGACTGGGGGCACGCAAGCCTCAGAACTCTTCGTAGTCGCTGAAGTACTCCTCTCCAGTGTTCTCTTCTGAACAGCGGGTAAGCAAGGGTGAGCACACTTATGGTTGGAGCTCAGCAAGTGGGGGAAAGATGCAAGGCCATCACGGATAGGCTAAGAGTTTTGCTGCGGTTAGCATTTTAATGTTGGTCAAGTTTTATTAGCAATCACCTAATTACTAGATGTAAGTTTATACCAACCCACTTAAGCATTTAGGAAAGCATCTCATCTCATAAACCCACAAGAAACCACAATTTAATTCCATCTTCAAGTTTATTAATCATGTGAGGGTCCAGGCCACTCTTGACCGTGAGCACGGCTGATCAATCACCTTTACACTGCGCAGGTTGTACACTTTACCCACGGTTCGTGTTCCCCATGTTGCCCGGTTGATCAGACCCTTAAACACTTCCGAGGTGAGTGGCTAGGGATCCACTACGAAGCCTTTACAAAGGAAAGAAGAGAAACCAACGACCGCAACAAGCATACGGCGGCGGAGCGGACCATAACCCTCCCTAATGGTCAGCACCTTAGCCAAGGTCGCTACCCCAAAAGAACCGGGCTATACCCCTTGAACTCCGCCCCCCGTGCCCCTCTCGTAAAAGAGCTATCGCCTAACCCACTCTCCTAATTAATCGGCTAAGCCGAGCCATATGGACTGTGGTTGCACTGTTTTCCTGGGTGGTTCTCCATGTTCCAATTTAACCATATGATCTTGTTATTAACCATAAGCACACACATACATGTATATCATCCAAGCTATCATGATCAACATTCATCATATTGCATAGGATTCATTTTAACCATCCCAAGTTATAGCAACTAAGCATTTCAAAACATTTATTTAAAAAGGGTTGTCCAAGGTAATGAAGGTAAAAGTCTAGTCATGTCCTTAAAAAGGTGATTTCCCATCAAGTTTATGCAATACAACATTTAAAAGTAAACTTAGTTATCATGCAATTGTTTAGGACAAAGAAGAATATGCAGAGGGAGAAGTCCACTTGCCTTCCTTGCTTAAACACTGGGGTTCTTCTTCTTCAAACACTTGCTCTTGATCCGCTTCAACTGGTTGCTCACTTGAAACTGGCACGGTGTCTACGAGCACACAAGAAAGCATACAATAAACAAAACAATACACCAAGCATGAAAAGCTTAAAGAGAAGACAAGGGTTGGCTCTAGGAACGCGAACACAAAAGCACTAGGAACTATCGAGAGCTTTGGATGATCACAAACAAGAGCTAGCTATGTGCTTGGTATATTTTAATTAAATAAAGTCAGGTGTATAGGTTATTTCAGAGAAATGCCCTATTTATAATTAAGCAAGTTATGTTTGTATTTAAAAGACGATGTAAGCCTACTTCAATTTTATTTATAAATATTCAAGTTTAACTTATACAAATTAAACATTTAATTTAAAAGAAGCATGTAAAAGCATTTAAGCGCTTCTCTTTATATTTCGAGTTATTCTAATCAAATTATAACTTAAAAACACATTTATATTCATATTAATCAAATTAACAATTTAATTAAGAAAACTCGAGATAAACCTATATTGCTTTTATATAGGAAGCAAATTGCATAATCATTAATCAAATTAAGTTTGATTATAAAAAACCGAGGTACACATCTAATTGGCTTTTAATTATAAGAAATATTTAACTAATATTAAGCATATTAACTTTCTTATGAAAACACGTGCTGAACTCTAACTAGGTTTTAATTAGAAAAGCATGCATAATAAGATTTAATCATATTAATCATTCAAATAAATTATAAAACAAGGAACATGCACAACATTGGTTCTATCACGTAGTTTTAGTTGATATGAGCCTAACGCAACTTGAAACGGTGGAAACGGAGCTAAAACGCACAAGATACGGCCAAAACAAGGTTCTAAAACTGACGGGCTTGAAAAGACGGTCGCGTGGACACCAAGAACGCTTAAAACGGAGCTAGGACGGAAAAGATATGTCCAAAACAAGTTTCAGGGGCTTTTCTGTGAAGCAACAGGGCTTCCAGGGGCTTATCTGCAAGAAACCAGGGGCTAAAACATAATTATGCATATAAACCTAAGGTCTATAGCACAAAAGGTTAATTCTAGGATCTCGGGTGGGATTTCCAGAGAGATCAGGGGCTTAAACGAAGAAAACAGGACCTGGTTGAAAGGGTTTTACAAGGTGGAAGGACATGGTTGTGAATTCCGGAAACTGGAGGTCCTTTTTGCAAAATTGCCAAGGCAGCCGGCGGAGGGGCTGAGGGTGTGCCACGTGGCCAACCGCGATTGGCTGGGCTGACACAGGGCTGACGTAGGGCTGACGCAAAGCCGTGGACCAGCGCCTGTGGACTTGGTCCACCGGTCCACGGTGGACCGATCTAAAGGGGTATGCCCCCCTTTTGATCTAGGCCGTCCGCGCCGATCGGACGGCCCTGGTCGCGCGCGGGTGAGGCCGGCGGGGGAGGCGGCGGCCCGCGGCGGCGCCGGCGGGTGGCGCGGCGGTGGCTCGCCGGGAGACGGTGTTCTCGAGCTAGGGACCACGATTTGGGGTGTGGCTGGGCCCTACACAGAGCTAGAATAACGGCGAACCCAACCAGGGCTACATGGAGGTGGCTCGGGTGATGTGCAGGGGCCTGCACGGCCGACGGCGGACGGCGGCGACGGGCACATGGCCGGCGAGCTCGCTTTCGAGTTTCCGGGCACGGAACGGGACGGGGTTGGGTCCTGGAGCTGGCTGGGGTGATGGCGAACTCAGGCTGGGGGTCCTTGTGGCGGGAGACGCAACCTCGGTGGCTCACCGCGGAGAGGGGCGGATGGCGGACCTCGCCGGCGTACGAGCGCCGGTGCTACGGCTCGGGACGCAGGAAAATAAGGGAGGGAGTGGGGTTCTCGCCTTGCTGCAAAGTCGTGGGGGCCAAAGAGGCTGGCGGAGGGGCGGCGTCGAGGGAGACCGAGGCGGCAGCGGCGGGATCCCGGCGGAGGAAGGGGCGCAGTTCGGTCCGACGAGGAGGAAGATGCCCCGGGGTGTCGGGTCCTCGTACTGGCGGCACGTGTGGCGATGCGAGGCGCGATGGGCTCGAAGAGGTGGTCGCCGACGTCGAGGAGCGCCGGATGGCCGGCAATGGCGTGGCGGCCGGCTTCACAACGGCGGCGCTTGTGCGAAGGTGGAGAGGTGCGGGGCTCGTATGGGGTGCGGAAAAAAAAGAGTGCGTAAGGTTCGAGCATGCCTTTATATGCTAGGAAGGAGGAGAGGGAGCGGCGTCCGGGCCAATTGGCCATCAATGGCCATGGCGGCCGGCCCGGCCTTGAAGGCTTTCAATGGGGCGGCTTGATTAGGGGAAACGGAAGGGAGTAAAGGAGGGAGAGGAGTGAAGCCGGGCTTCAATTGCCCTAAAGAGGGAGATTGAGGGAGGGGCGGCGCGAGAGGCGGGAGATCTGGCCGGCGGCGGCGCCCTGATGAAAAACAGAGGAGAGGAAGGGGTCGGCTGGAGGTGGGAGGCGGTCCTGACAGGCGGGCCCCAGCTGGCAGCGAGTGGGAGAGAGAGGAGGGGAAGGAGAAGGGGCTGACGAGCGGGCCCGAACTGGCAGCGAGAGAGAAGAGTGAGGGAGGGAGAAGCTGGGGCCGGCGGCGGGGTTGGAACCTGGGCCGGTGGGCCGGCCGGGCTGAAAGGGGGAAAAGGGGAGAGGGTTTGGTTGAGGGTTTTGTTTGTTTTTTTTCAAAAACTTTTCTAATCTTTTCAAACCTTCAAAACACTTTAAAGCTTCACACCAACAAACAAAACACCCTGCATTCAAATTATGATGCGCAAGCTCTTATTGCTTCTAAATCTTTAAAATGATATTTAAATATTTTAAAGGCCACATTTATTTGATAATTTTATTTAATCCTTAGAAAATTAAAACTAAAACACCTGGTTGCTTACATTAATTTAGTGATGGAAAATTAGGGTGTCACAGAGATGGAGAGACAAGTAGGCTCGGTTCGTCGGACCTGGTGGACAGCGGGACTTGGTGCGGGCCACATGGTGGCGATAAGAGCAAGACGAAGTCATGGACAATCGAGCCGGAGCACGGTGGCGGTCGAGTCAAGTGCTTTGACGGGAGGCCGGACTGAGCACGCGGGGTTTGGTGGTTTGCCCAGAAAACCAACGGAGGACGGTTTCTTGGTTTGGGCCTCAAAACCAAGTCCGAGGGCCCAACATGACGGAGATGGGATCCGGGCGTGTCGGGAAGCTTCGAAGCGGAGGACACGCGGCGGGATCGCATGGCTTGCGTCGGGAGGACGCGGGGTGCGGCAAAGGCGTGGCCGTCCGATGGCAAGACCCACAAACATTACCTAAATGCCCCCGCGTAGATTGTATTGCCAGTAGCTGAGTTAGGGGTAGTCGAGTCATTTACCACTCCGGCGGGACCTGATATATAAGCCATGAGTGTGTGTGGATGGCTCGCTCTCTCCGCGACTTAGGGTTTCATTTCCCCCTCCCATGTTCTCATTTTCGTAGCTATTTTCTCCTAAATTTTCTCTATGCTAGCATGAGAGCATCATGTGAGATTTATTGAGAGGGATGGATGCTAGGGCGGCATGCTAGACCTTGTGAATCTTTCCTGGTTTGTATAGAAGATTCGGAGTTGTGTTTTTCGTGGTCTTTTTGTGCTTGTTTTCGTGCCTTTGTTCTTAGAGTGATTCTGCGGATTTGAGTGGGTTTCTCCCCGGATTTCTTTGAGGGAAAGATGTATGGATGCCTTGTGCATCTTTGTGATTGATCTTGTGCCCTCAAATGCCGAGAAACCACTTCGATTCAAGGATTTTCGGTCGGAGCTCTAGCTTTTGGTGGTGCTCAAAGGATTCGCGATTCCCGGTGATTTAGGGAGTTAGGAGGCAAGATTTTTGGGCTATAGCATCCTTGTGTGACGCTTTTCAAGTCCCCAAACCCTTGTCTCCACAGCTTCTACCGTTTGGGAAATCTGATGATGATTTGGGGGAGTTGACCTTCGAGGTCGGGCTGTTTTCTGTTCTGTCCGTAAGGCGCGGACGGTCCGCGAGGGGCCGGCCAACGGTCCGCGAGGAGCGTGTTCTTCTCATGTTCTTCGTGTTCTTGCTCGGTTTCGTTTTTGATCCGTCGTGGCTTTGAGTTTTTGTTGGGCAAGGTTTCGGACAGTCCGCAGCAGCGGGCGGACGGTCCGCGGGTGCACGGCGGACAGTCCGCGTGCTCCCCGCGGACGGTCCGTTATTCGGGGTCTTCTCTGGAGGTTCTGTTTGCTTTTTCGGACGGTCCGCGGCACAGAGTCGGACGGTCCGTGGTGTGTGTGCGGACAGTCCGCGGCAGCAGGCCGGATGGTCCGCATGGCCCGTGCGGACGGTCCGCCCCTCCTGGCCGGACGGTCCGACAGAGCCTGAGTGCTTTGCTTCTTGGTTCCATTCCTCCCTTCCTTTCTCGTGCTTCCGCGTGTGCTTCAAGGAATCGTTCCTAAGACTGGAGGTTGATTCATAACCTCATTGTCTTGGCGATTGGTGAGTGATTCGATCCATCGTTTGTGTGTGATCGGGATTTGACTAGGGTATAGGCCGGGTTCTTTGAGAAGAATTTTTACCGGCTCCTATTCACTCCCCCCCCTCTCTAGTCGCCATCTGATCCTTCAATTGGTATCAGAGCTTGTTGCCGGATTCTTTGCGACTTTGACAAGTCTTTAATCCTAAGATGGCGTACATTGAGCGGGGCGGTCCGCCGCACTTCGATGGCAAGGGTTTCCACAAGTGGGCGGCTCGTATGATGATTTTTCTTCGTGGCAAGTTGTTGGATTTCATTGTGTTTGACAAGACCTATGCTATTACGGCCAACATCCATACGCTTATGGTGACCGATGCCGGTGCTAAGGCCAAGTATGAGGCTAATGCAAAAGCCGTTGATCATTTGGTCCGAAGCTTGTGTGATCCAGAGTTTGAGCGTGTTCACCATTCGAATCTTGCTTGGCAAATTTGGGAGAAGTTGTTGGTTGCTCACGGTGGTGATAACCATGTGAAGGCTCGCATCTTTGTCTCTTACCGGATGCAATATGAGAACTTCACTCAACTTCCCGGTGAGGACATTGATGCGATGTTTCAAAGGTTCACCGCCATCGTGAACAACATGAAGGCTAATGTTGAGGATTTCCCTTACACTGAGCATGATCAAGCTTTGAAGCTCTTGCATGTCTTGGACCCAAATGTTTGGGGTGCTAAGGTTGAGGCCATCAAGGAATCTGGGCAATATTTGACTATTGAGTTGGATGACCTCTTTTCTAAGCTCAAGTCGGCTGAGGTTGACAGGAAGTTGCAATCCAAGCATGAGGGCTCGACTGACCATAGTCTTGCTCTTGCGGGCAGATCAAAGGGCAAATCTAACCCTCCCTGTCGACAGTTTTCCTTGTCTTCTCTTATGAGGAGTTTGATGTGCTGGGCGAGTAGGAGCTGGCCTTGCTCTCAAGGAGGTTTGATCGACTACATGAGAGCCGGAGGAATGCAAGGCGGAGCTCGGGGACATGCTACAAGTGTGGCAAGCGTGGACACTTCATCGCCGAGTGCCCGGAAGCGGAGGAGAACAAGTACAAGATGAGCGAGTACAAGGCGCACCCAAGGTGTGAAGACAAGTACTCCTCCAAGGGCAAGCACTTCAGCAAGTCCAAGAGCAAGGACAAGGACAAGCGGCGACCGAGCAAGGGCGGATACAAGAAGGACAAGGCAAGAGCCATGGTGGCCGGTGCGAGCGACGTCGACTCAAGCTCAAGCGACGCGCACTCAAGCTCAAGCAGTGAAGATGAAGACGTCGGGAGGCGCAAGGGCAAGAAGAGTGCAAGCCGGAACCTCAGTGGGTTGAGCTGTGTGGCGCTTGAAGGCTTTTGTGGGATGGCCCATAACTCGAGCAGCAAGAAGAGCGAGAAGGAAGACAGCGACTCCGACTCGGAGGATGAGGTAAATCGTGACCCGACTCTTTGCTTGCTGAGATCACTAGGTTGAATGGCTTGATTGACAACCGTGATAGTGTGTTGAGAGATGCTAAGAAGATGAGGAAAGATCTTAGGGCTCAACTTGAGAATGCTAGTGAGAAAGTAGGAGAGTTAGAGTCCAAATTGCTTGAATTGAAACTTGAGAATGACTCTTTGAAACTTGCTCCTACTACTCCCGATGATGTTGAGTGTCTTGAGTGTGATGCATGGTTGAATGAGATCAAGTTTCTTAATGAGAAGAATGCTTCCACTTTGGCTAAACTAGATGCTCTTAGGACTGAGTATGATGAGCTTAAGGCTAGACCCACTTTGTTTGGTGGTTGTAAATCATGTCCTACTATGCATGCTAAGCTTGTTGATGCTCGTTCTACTATTAGCACTTTGGAAGCTTCTTTGAAATCTCCTGTTGTCAATGCATGCACTAGCTGTGATGAAGTTACTTTGTGCAATCTTGAACTTACTTCCCGTTTGGATGTCATCTATGAGGAGAATGATTATTTGAGGAAGGTGTTGGGTTGGTTGTCTGGGTAGGAACCTCAATTGAAAATCATGATTGAGGAGTTCAAGAGAGCTGATGGTCGTGGTTTGGGTTTTGAGAAGTTGGGTGAGAAAGTAGGAGAGAACAGTGGGGAGAGTGTGTATGAGAAGTGTGTTGAGTCTAACCCCGAGTTTAAGGTGATCGGAGACATCCAAGTCCCACTTCCAAAAGCACCCAATAACTCTTTCACTCCAAAGCCCAACCACCTTTGCAACAAGCTTGAGACAACCCAAGATCCACCCAAATTCCCACCCAAAACAAATGACTTCCAGAAACCCGTGAAGTTTGTGAGTGAGAAGGGTGAGAAACCTAAAGAGAAGCCAGAGCTAAAACCAAAACCCATCACCTTCAGGTGTGAGTATTGTGGCAAGGAGAGACACTTAGCAGAGTTTTGCTATAAGAGGAAGAGGGATGAGAGGCTTGCTAGGGAGCAAGCAAACTAGGATAGGTATCACCAATCTCATGGTATTCTGAGCCCAGAGTGTCACTTCCACGGGGTGTGGGAAGTGTGAGGAGTGTTGGCAGGTTCCCATAGAGAGGTGGTGGTGCGAGGTTTGAGAGGTTAGATGATGGTGTGCGTGCTGGTGAGAGGTTTGGTCGGGCTCAGGGTGGTTTTGTTAGACGTCCCCCTACTGGTCTAGGGGAGATGATCGTAGCTTTGGGTTCCAGAGGAACTACGGACCACGTTTTCCCCCTCGTGGTGCTCGTACTCCTTCCATGGGACATGGGAAGTTTGGTGGCAAGGGAATGATGTTTGCTAACCCCTCCTTTGAGCAGATGGCTCGACACTGGTTTAACTTTCTTTGTGCTAACCCCAGTGTCGAGTCACTAGCTCATTCTCGTTCTTGTTTCTGACTACAGGCAGGAGGCTTGGAGAACATTTGGTTGATCGAGTCCGGATGTTCCCGAAACATGACCGGAGATAAGAAGTGGTTCTCTAGCCTCACCCCAGTGAAGGAAAAGATGTACATCACTTTTGGGACAATGGACGAGGAAGGGTGATTTCTGAGGGTGTGGTGCATGTGAGTGACAAGGTAACGTTGAAGAGGGTTGCTCTTGTGAAGTCTTTGGGTTTCAATTTGCTTTCAGTTTCTCAGTTGCTTGATGAGGGTTTTGAGGTGCGCTTCAAGTCTGGCGAGTCTCGTTTGCTGGATTCTCGAGGTGATCTTGTCTGTATGATCATCCCCGAGGGTCAGGTTTTCAGGGCTGGTTTCTCTCGTTCTTTGGGTCCTGCTCGCTGTTCGATGGCCAGTCCTTCTGATTTGTGGAAATGGCATAGGCGGTTGGGACACTTGAGCTTTGATTCGGTTTCCCACTTGAGTGGTCTTGACCTTGTCCGAGGATTGCCGAGGTTGAAGCTTGAGAAGGATTTGGTTTGTGTTCCGTGTAGGCATGACAAGATGGTAGCCACTCCCCATCCACCCCTGACCGATGTCATGACCGAGCGTCCGATAGAGCTGTTGCACATGGACCTTGTTGGGCCAGCTCGAGTTCGCTCGGTGGGTGGGAAGTGGTATGTCCTTGTTGTGGTGGACGATTACTCTCGCTATGCCTGGGTGTTTTTCTTGGAGGACAAGAGTGAGACATTTGGTTTTGTTTGAGATCTGATCGTGAGGTTGAGAAACGAGAGGCATGGGAATGCCATCCGAGCTATCCGCAGTGATAATGGCTCAGAGTTCAAGAACTCTCGTTTTGATGCCTTTTGTGGTGATCTAGGTCTTGAACATCAGTATTCGACCCCTTATGTGCCCCCTCAAAATGGAGTTGTGGAAAGGAAAAATCGGACTCTTTGTGAGATGGCTAGGACGATGCTCGATGAGCACAGGACTCCTAGGAGGTTTTGGGCTGAGGCGGTCAATACAGCTTGTCATGTCTCTAACAGGATTTTATTGCGAGATTTCAAGAAAAAGACCTGTTATGAGCTGATGCATGGTCGGGCACCCAAGGTGAGTCATTTCCGAGTCTTTGGCTGCAAGTGCTTTATTCTTAAGAAGGGAAAACTCGACAAGTTTGAGGCTAGGTCCAGTGATGGTATTTTCTTTGGATATGCTAACCACTCTAGAGCCTATAGGGTGCTTAACCTTGAGACTAACAAAATCATGGAGACTTGCGAGGTAACCTTCGACGAGACAATTGCATGTACCTCTCTTGGCTTTGAATGTGCAGGTGATGAGGAGATGGCCGAGGATCTCTTTGAAGAGGAGAAGGATGAAGCTGGAGATGATGATGGGGAGAACCATGCGCCTGAAGCTGAGTGTGTACCCACTACTTCCCCTACGACCACTACGGAGTGTGGACCGTCTACTTCATGGACAACGACGGTGCGACAAGAGGACCAGGCGAGAGAAGCTGAAGTTGAGGGGCAGGTAGTCTCGAGGCATGAGGCTCCCCTGCAGATTCAAGAAGTGCATCCCCTGTCGAAGATCATTGGGGACATCGACGAACGTACTACACGGTCAAGGTCCAGGAATTCCTCTCATTTTGCTCATGCTGCTTTTGTTGCCACCTTTGAGCCCAAGGACATTGGACACGCTTTATCTGATGCAAATTGGGTCAATTCTATGCATGAGGAGTTGGAAAACTTTGAGATGAACCAGGTGTGGGAGTTAGTTGAACCACCTCCAAATTGCCATCCTATAGGAACCAAGTGGGTTTGGAAGAACAAAGAGGGTGAGAATGGGATGGTTGTGAGGAACAAGTCCAGACTTGTTGCTCAGGGGTTTAGTCAGAAGGAGGGGATCGACTATGAGGAGACCTTTGCTCATGTGGCCCATCTTGAGGCAATTCGGATCGTTCTAGCCTTTGCTGTGGCTAAAGGGTTCAAGTTGATTCAAATGGATGTGAAGAGTGCCTTTCTGAATGGGGTCATAGAGGAGGAGGTGTATGTGAAGCAGCCACCTGGGTTTGAGAGTGAGTTGTACCCACACAGGGCGTACAAGTTGAAAAGGGCTCTGTTTGGGTTGAAACAGGCGCCCCGTGCTTGGTATGAGAGATTGAGAGGTTTTCTATTGAGCAGAGGGTTTGTGATGGGTACCATGGATAGAACCTTGTTTCTCCTCAAGCATGGAAATGACTTGTTGATTGTTCAGATATACGTGGATGATATTGTCTTTGGTGGCTCGTCACATAACCTTGTTGCCAAGTTTGCAGATGAGATGAGCAGGGAGTCCAAGATGAGCATGATGGGCGAGTTGCTGTACTTTCTCGGGCTGCAGATCAAGCAAGTGATGGATGGAACATTCGTGCACCAGACCAAGTACACGAAAGACATGCTGAGGAAGTTCCAGATGCAAGATGTGAAGCTGATGTCGACTCCCATGGAGAGTACGACCACTTTGGATGTGGACGAGGACGAAGAACCAGTGGACCAGCGAGAGTACCGGAGCATGATCGGCTCCCTCCTCTACTTGACGGCGACGAGGCCAGACATAAAGTTCAGCGTGTGTCTGTGCGCTCGTTTTCAGGCTTCGCCGAGGACATCACATCGACAGGCCGTCAAGAGGATTTTCAGGTACCTACAGTCTGCCCCCGGTCTTGGCCTTTGGTATTCGTCCTCCTCGACTCTTTCTCTTCATGGTTTTCCGATGCGGATTTTACTGGTTGTCGAGTCGAGAAGAAGTCTACTTCTGGTACTTGCCAGTTTCTTGGGTCTTCGTTGGTTTCATGGTCTTCCCGCAAGCAGTCTAGTGTAGCTCAGTCTACCACCGAGGCGGAGTATGTTGCGGCCCGCGAGTTGTTTGTTCCCGAATTGTTGTGGATTTCATACACTTTGAGAGACTTTGGTGAGGAGTGCACCCAGATTCCACTTCTTTGTGATAGCACCAGTGCCATAAGTGTAGCTAAAAACCCAGTGCTTCACTCCAGAACCAAACACATAGAAGTGAGGTAGCATTTCTTGAGGGACAATGTGGAAAAAGGAATCATTGTGTTGAGTCATGTCCCTACCCAAGATCAGCTAGCAGACATCTTTACAAAGCCTCTCGACCAATCTACATTTGTGCGCTTGCGGGGGGAACTTGGGTTTTGTTGCCCTTTCTAGTTAATTCTTGGGGGTTTCTTTTTGTACCATAAGTATCATACCATGGTTTACTTTGATGTATATACATGCTTTGCTTGATGTACAAACCATGGTAGGATAGTCATCTTGTCATATATCATGTCGCATTTGTATCATATTGCATTTTAGGACGATGAGCTTCTTTCATATGCCTTATTTGAGTCTCTTTGGCTATTTGTGAGATATTGGTCATATGTGTGGAGAAATGGTGATGTGAGGCTATGCTCTTGGAATATTTGAGATATATGTGTGGTGAGATAGCCCTTTTTGAAATAAATGCTAATCTTGACTACGTTTTGGTGAAATCTGCTCCACTCATGTGTAGTAGTGTATCCGTGTCACAGTTTGGTCTAAATGTGCTTTTCATGCTTAGATTGTGCTTGGCTGTCTTTTTCTTGCATTTGGGCCAAAGGCCGATATCATTGTGAATGTTTAGCCTATGTTGCATTCATGGGGGAGTATAAGCTTCTTTTTGCCGCAAAGGCACTTCATGTACCATGAAATGAATTAATCTTGAAAAGAAGTGTGTATGCTGAAAAATGCTCCATCCATCATGTCTATGCTTAAAATGTCTTATCTTTCACTTATGGGTGCAAAACATGTTGCATGATGTTCACTAGTGTAGACGTCTCCCCGAAGTGGACACATGGCTCATGAGCTTTGACATGACATGCTTTGCTTTATAGGTGTTTACAATGATCTTTTGTTGAGAGTTTGATATCCTTGTATGCTCTCTGAGTGGTATGCATGTTTGTGGCTCGAGTGTGACATGGATAGGCTTTTACATGTGAAGCGAGCCTTCTTTTGGTAAAACTGCTTAAATCTGAAAAATTTTCTTTGTCACATGCTTGTATTTTCATATATTACTTGTGGCAATGCTTTGACTATGCTATGATTCATATGTGTGATCTTTGTCTTATTTCTAGCCTTTGACACTAGATTTGGCCTATTTGAGAAGCTCATGTAGATGTTTATATGTTTTGTTTTACATTCCTGCATTTTCACCTTGATTCATACATTGTCAACAAGGGGGAGAAGAGGTGAGCTTAGTGCAAATTCAGAAGAGGTGAGCTAAAATTTGGAAGTTTGCATCCACATGTTCAGGGGGAGCTTTCTTGCTGTTTTCCATGTGGAGTTGGTGCTTTGCTCGGCTTGTGACTTTTCTTTGCCTTTCTTTGGTTTTGGTCATGAGTTGAGCTTCTTTGTTTTTCTTTCTTCTTCCTTTCTTTCTTTCTCTGATTTTCACTTCGCGTTGTGTGTTGTCAATGCACTCATCAAGGGGGAGATTGAGGACCAGGAGCGTCCCAGTGGTCGATGGATGACCGCTCCTCAGTGATGAGTGATTGACAACGGGTGTTGGACTGACTCTTGGCTGAGTGCGCAGGTGTAGGCTGCGGCCTAGTTCGTGTTGTTGCAGGTGAAGAATGGGCGTGAAAGGTCTTCAGCCTTGAGGGGCCTCCGGGAGATGGAGAGACAAGTAGGCTCGGTTTGAGGGACTCGGTGGACAGCGGGACTAGGTGCGGGCCACATGGTGGCGATACGAGCAAGACAAAGTCATGGACAATCGAGCCGGTGCACGGTGGCGGTCGAGTCAAGTGGTTTGGCGGGAGGCCGGACCGAGCACGCGGGGTTTGGTGGTTTGCCCACAAAACCATCGGAGGACGGTTTCTTGGTTTGGGCCTCAAAACCAAGTCCGAGGGCCCAACACGACGGAGACGGGATTCGGGCGTGTCGGGAAGCTTCGAAGCGGAGGACACGCGGCGGGATCGCGTGGCTTGCGTCGGGAGGACGCGGGGTGCGGCAAAGGCGTGGCTGTCCGATGGCAAGACCCACAAACATTACCTAATTTCCCCTGCGTGGGTTGTATCGCCAGTAGTTGAGTTAGGGGTAGTCGAGCCCACTCCGGCGGGACCTGATATATAAGCCATGAGTGTGTGTGGATGGCTCGCTCTCTCCGCGACTTAGGGTTTCATTTCCCCCTCCCATTTTCTCATTTTCGTAGCTATTTTCTCCTCAATTTTTTCTAGGCTAGCATGAGAGCTTCACGTGAGATTTGTTGAGAGGGATGGATGCTAGGGCGGCATGCTAGACCTTGTGAATCTTTCTTGGTTTGTATAGAAGATTCGGAGTTGTGTTTTTCGTGGTCTTTTTGTGCTTGTTTTCGTGCCTTTGTTCTTAGAGTGATTCTGCGGATTTGAGTGGGTTTCTCCCCAGATTTCTTTGAGGGAAAGATGTATGGATGCCTTCTGCACCTTTGTGATTGATCTTGTGCCCTCAAACGCCGAGAAACCACTTTGATTCAAGGATTTTCGGTCGGAGCTCTAGCTTTTGGTGGTGCTCAAAGGATTCGCGATTCCCGGTGATTTAGGGAGTTAGGAGGCTGGATTTTTGGGCTATAGCATCCTTGTGTGACGCTTTTCAAGTCCCCAAACCCTTGTCTCCACAGCTTCTACCGTTTGGGAAATCCGATGATGATTTGGTGGAGTTGACCTTCGAGGTCGGGCTGTTTTCTGTTCTGTCCGTAAGGCGCGGACGGTCCGCGAGGGGCAGGCGGATGGTCCGCGAGGAGCGTGTTCTTCCCGTGTTCTTCGTGTTCTTGCTCGGTTTCGTTTTCGATCCGTCATGGCTTTGAGTTTTTGTTGGGCAAGGTTTCAGACAGTCCGCAGCAGCGGGCGGACGCTCCGCGGGTGCCTGGCGGACAGTCCGCGTGCTCCCCGCGGACGGTCCGTTATTCGGGGTCGTCTCTGGAGGTTCTGTTTGCTTTTCGGACGGTCCGCGCGCGCGGGGTCGGACGGTCCGCGGTGTGTGTGCGGACGGTCCGCGCGAGCGGCCGGACGGTTCGCGTGGCCCGTGCGGACGGTCCGCCCCTCCTGGCCGGACGGTCCGCCGAAGCCTGCGTGCTTTGCTTCTTGGTTCGATTCCTCCCTTCCTTTCTCGTGCTTCCGCGTGTGCTTCAAGGAATCGTTCCTAAGACTGGAGGTTGATTCATAACCTCGTTGTCTTGGTGATTGGTGAGTGATTCGATCCATCGTTTGTGTGTGACCGGGATTTGACTAGGGTATAGGTCGGGTTCTTTGAGAAGAATTTTTACCGGCTCCTATTCACTCCCCCCCTCTAGTCGCCATCTGATCCTTCATACTGGCAGGCCGTTCGAGAGCTTGAATGCAAGTTTCATGGGCTTGAACTTCATGATGTGCTGCGCAACGACAACAAAGCCGCCGACGTACTCGCCTAGACTGCATCAAGTCACAAGTTGGTACCACACGGAGTCTTCGCGAGCGACCAACACGTGCCCTTTGTACGAGCAGAAGGAGAGAAGCCGCCAGAGGTCATGGAGATCGACCAACCGCCCGAGCAGAACCTCGAAGATCCTGATTGGCGTTTCCCTATCCTTGAGTGGCTTGTCGAGGGGAAGCTTCCCTCCGACCAGACGGAGGCACGGTGCATCACACGGCGAGCCAAAGCATTTGTCCTCATCGAGGGCGAGCTCTACAAACAGGGCGCGACAGGCATACTCATGCGGTGCATCCTCGGAGATCAATGCCGGCATGTTAGGTGTAGGGAGCTACTACGCGAGATCCATGCCGGCATGTGCGGACATCACGCTGGTCCAAGAAAACTTGTCGAGAAAACTTTCCGACAAGGATTCTATTGGCCCACAGTAGTGGCGACTCCAAGGAGATTGTACGCCATTGTGAGGGGTGCCAGTTCTACACTCGACAAACTCATCTCCCGGTGCAAGCGCTTCGAACCATCCCCATCAAATGGCCTTTCGTTGTGGCACCTCGACATGGTGGGGCCGCTCTGACAAGCGCCCGAGGGATTCACGCATCTTCTCGTGGCGGTCGACAAGTTCTCTAAGTGGATTGAAGCCTGACCCATTGTGAACGTCTACTCCGAGGAAGCCGTAGCGTTCTTCACTGACATCATCTACTGCTTCAGCATACCCAGCACGATCATCACCGACAACGGCACCCAATTCACGGTGAAGAAAATTTTCAACTTCTGTGACAACAACAACATTCATGTGGACTAGTCTGCCGTGGCGTACTTGAACACGAACGGTCAAGTCGAGAGAGCGAACAACATGATCCTGCAAGGGTTAAAGCCTCGCATCCTCAAGCGCCTCGAGAAGTTCCGAGCAAGATGGATAGCCGAACTGTCATCTGTGCTATGGATCCTGCGCACCACACCGTGTTGGGCAACTGGTTTCACACCCTTCTTCATGGTGCACAGGTTGGAGGTGGTCCTACCCATAGACATCGACAACGGCAGCCCATGAGTACAAGCCTACACCGAGGAAGGCAACCAGGTTGCGCTTGAGGATGAGATGGACCAGTTCGATGAAGCACGAGATGTGGTGCTCCTACACTACGCCAAGTACCAACAAGCCCTGCGATGCTACCACGAGCGCAACATGCGCTCTTGCAAGTTCCAAGTCGTAGACCTGGTCCTCCGATGAGTTCAGTGCAATAAGGATCGACACAAGCTCATCCCCCTTGGGTGGGGGCATTCATCATCCACCAGGTGCTTCGACCCGGAACGTACAAGATCTGATACAAGGACGAACGAGTCGTCTCCAATGCATGGAACATCGAACATCTGCGGCCATTTTACCCTTGAGTAACTATTTAAATCTTATACATCAATGAATAAATGCCAGATGCTTTGTTTACATGTTTATAAGTTCGAAAAACTTCTCAGTTGCTATATTTCTGTATGTTGCAACTTCCCTGAAGGCTGAGCGGCAAGCATCCCTACATCCGTGCAGAAACGTTCCCAGTTGGGGCTACCCAGGGCACGATGCCCTCCTTCTGTTTTTTCGACTTTTCAAAAAACATCCCGACATTTATGTCGTAACCGATCGCACGAGCGAGAGGTTTTTTGGCGGAAGGCTCGACCTTGCGAGAAGTAAAGACGATGGCCTGTGTGGGCCAAAACGTTGCTACTTGTTCAAAGTTCCTAGCAACTACGCCTCCACCGCTATGGTGCGAAGACTTGCAGGTACAACTTGAGTCCTTAGGCCTTCATCCGACGTCTTTTCAAAAGTGTTCGAGCAACCGCCCAGACTCTGGTCTGAAATGATTTTCAGGACAAACCTTGCGAGTTACTTCACGAACCTCCCAAGTGTTCGGGTGCTGCGAACGTGTGGCACCCCTTAGTGGTTGAAGAGGGCTGAGCTTCTTGACTCCTATGCCCTCGCAGCTCCAAGGAAGAGCTGGGTCATCTCGAATTTTTAAGGCTTGCTACGTGTTACAGTGGTCGAAGCTGGGTGCTCGGGAGCGTTCGAGCTGTAACATTTTTTGAACAAGTTATCGACAATGAGATGTTGTTTTGTGGTGTTGCGCATATGAACTGTTCTTAAAATTACATGCACCTAATATGATACATCTAGGCTGAAGACCTGGAGCTTTTCGGGTCTTTTGGTGCATCTTTTGGCAGTAGGTCCAGGTTCTTGAAGGCAACGTCGGCCATGTCGCGGGCGAAGGCAGTGCAGTCTTCTTCAAGCTCGTCGCACTGGGTGTCGGAGATGCCAGGGGCCCAACCACCGCTCAGCACCATGCAGTTCAGCCCCTGGTAGTGCGACTCGAACATGGCGAGCACCCAGTGCACCGCCCTCCGAGTCGTTGACAACTCATGCTCCTTGATCACACCCGGGAGGCGCCCAACCTCTTCGACAAGCCTGTTGGGTAGTGTCGGTCCGAAGAGGTCGCCAAGCCCGATCATGACTACACCAACAACTCTTGCAAGCTTGGCGAGGTCTTAGATGTTCACCCTGCGGGACTCCTCAGACTCGCGCCGGGCGTTCCTAGCCTGCTTCAACTCGACCGCAGCTTGTTCCTGAGCCTTCCGAGATTGCTCGAGCTCGGTTCTAGTTTTTGAGAAAGCAAGTAGATCAAGGTCAACAAATGTGTCACGACCAAATCAAAATAAAGGCGAGAAAGAAGTCGAGATGAAGGTCTTACTCTCGAGTTGCTCCGACAGCTGCTCGAACGAGCTATCCTTCTCAATGATCTTGAGCAGGGCGGCGTTCAGCTCCGCGTCTTCGCTGTGAGTTTCACGATCATCCTGGTGCAGTATACGCGCATCTCTGGAACGCGAGAAGATAAGTCAGCACAGACAAATAATGGACAAGAGGAGGGGAGTTGCAAGAAGAAGCATCAAGCCTCACCGTCGAGGTCCTGCGACAACTTGGAGTTGTCCTCCCCCAGCCGAGTCGCCTCCTCGGAGACCACCTGGAGCCTGTAGGTCACCTCGGAGGACTGAAGGTTGGCCATCGTAAGGTCTTCTCTGTGGTGGCTAGGTCCCGCTTCAGCTCCGCCACCTTCGCCTCGAGCGTCGTCTTCTCCTAGGCTGCAGTCTGGGCGGTGTCTCGGGCAGCAGCCTCGGCAGTGGCGACGGTGGTGGTGGCCTTCTTAGTGGTGTCATTGGTGGTCACTGCGGTGGCCTGCAACCTCTTGATCTCCACCTCCACCTAAGCCAATCTCGTCGCCAGAGAATCCCGCTCCGTTGTGGTAGTAGCGGCAGTAGCTTGTGCGGCCGTGGCGCGGTCTTTCACGGACTGCTTGGCGGCCTCGAGCATGGTCGTCGTCGACGCCTCACTCGCCATTGCCACGCCAGTGGACACGCAGGCGACTACCAGCTGCACCTCCAGCTAGGCCCATTCCGCACGGAGCTCACCGACGATGAGCGCTCTCCTCGGTCGGACGCCGCGAGTGTCTGCTCCGGACGAGGAGTACATCAACTACGAATATTGGAAGAACAAAAGAAGACAAGAATGGGCTACTGCTGACGGATAAAACTCATATCCACGTACGATTCGCAAGCTTACGGACCTACACCTTCTTCACCACGGGGATTCCCTAGGTTCTTATCAATCCGCGGAGCAAGGGGATTACAAGTGTTTGATCTAGCACTACTACTAACTTACCCAAACCCTAATCTACGGTTAATCTAGAGAACAACCACGCTACACTAGAGAGAACGATTAAACCAACAAGATATATAAAAAAGACACTTTCCCAAGGGTCTACGATACTTGAACATGCAACCGCTTAAGATATGAAAACCGATCTAATCTATCAGGGGTTGTGACCATGGTTTCGCCCTTTCCCTCCCTCGCACTGTCACTACGCGGAGGTATTCGTGACTTAACCTATGATGTACATGACGTATTGTATGGTTCCAAGGGAGCATTGAGATCTTACTCCCTAAACGGCATGGTAGCTAACCTTAAACAATAAAGCCTCTTCAATACTAGATGATAGATAGATAACCATAAAACGTAGCGATTACATCTCAAGATCGATTACAACCCATGGACAAATGAGAAAATTACCCCATCAAGGTGCTAGGCATAGCACCGTTGATCATGTTGACGCCTTCGACGGTGTCTTCCTTCTCCTCTGGGGTGTCTTGGTAGGGCCTCGACGTCCTCCTCATGTTGTGGTTGCTTCCTTCGAGTAGAGCGATCCTTCTCACGAATGATCTCCCTCCTCTTCTCTCTCTAGATTGTGGACGACCTCTCGGGCAAATGGCTCTCCCTCTGCGAATGGCGGCACCTCCACGTACTTAGGGTTGAAAGATCTTCACGCTCAAGAAATGGGGGGCCGAACCGACCCCGAGATGGGCAAGGGCGGCCGGCCTGGGTCGACCAGCCTAGGCCAATCCTGGCCCGGTTCGGTCGCCCCTTCGCCCATGTGGGTCCTCTTGTCACTATGCACTTTGCCCCTTCCATTTGCACCATTTTGATGATGTCATCCTCACATCCAAGATTGAGGGTTTGCTCGCATGAAGTTTGTTCTTTTACGCTTCAATACTCGGGGATGTTTTTTTGTATCACTTTGGTCCTTGCCACCTTTGGGAGTGATTTCATCAAGCTCTCAAACACGAACGGGACTCCTTAATTGCTCCTTTGAACTTGTTGTGACTCCCTCCTTTATGTCAATGTTTTCCTACAAAAACATGACACTTCCAAATGCATACAAAGATGAGCTTGTTGTATCATCAAGTTCATGCATAAAGATCCCTCAACTTGGTCATGGAGATAACAACGTCCAAAGCCCACAAATGAAGGGGGCCAAGTGCAAAATGTCAAGATGAGCCGCGGAGAGAAGAACGGGCCCGAACCGGCCCAGAAAAGGCCCAGGCCTGTCAGCCCATTCGGACCGGCCCAGCCCACTTTTATGGCAGTTCGGGACCCCCTTTGCTCGGTGTTAAGTAGATGCAACCCTAATCGCGTGTGCAAGCCGCCATTCTCCAGAAACACCGTATAGTCCCTCAGAGCTGTCGGGGAAGAGAGAATCAACTACGAGAGAGACCCTTGGGGAAGGACACTCAGGAGAGATCATCACCAAGTCCAAGGGAGTTCGCCACGAGGAAGGAGGACACCGAGAGCTTGCCACGGTGCCGCCGGAGTTGAAGAAGAACGAAGATCCATCTTCATCGGAGGCATCCACCATCTCAACGGTTCCATGCCTAGCGTCATGATGGGGTAAACCTTTTGTTTCTCCATGGAGTTGTAACGGAACTTGAAGTGTAGTCACATATACATCTTGTTTGGATCATATGTCTATCATATCTTTTGTTGATGATTCTTAGTGTTTTAAGGCTAGCTACCATGCTTTCGGGGTTGCTCCCGTAGATCGCGTCAACATACCGTGTTCATTAGGGTTAGTATCAATTACCTTCACGTAGTGACATGTATGAGGGAAGGGAAAAGTCTAATCCTTGATCACACACCTAGATAGATTGGATTGGGGCTTTACCATGTTTTGGGTGATTGCATCTTCATGTGCCTAGACTCCATGGGCATACGTTCTTCATACTTGTGCACCTTTATCTCTCTTTAACGTAATCTAGGGTTAGTTTGTCTTTACTTTATAGATTAATCTTTCTATCATAAGTATTCAATCAACTAGATTAGTGTCAGGTTAAATGCTAGTAATCCCCTTGCTCCTTGGGTTGACAAGAACCTTGGGATCTCCCGTAGGGGAAGAAGGCCATAGGAGATCCATATGCTTGCGGATCAAAACTTCAATGAGTTTTACCTATCAACTAGCCCCTTTTTCTGGCGCTGTTGCCGGAGAGCAAGCTAGTTCACTTCGTTTAATCTTCATTGATTTTGTTGATTACTAACATCTAACCCCATTGTTCTAGAAAAACACTCTTTTTGTTTTTGTTTTCTTTTGTTTGTCTAGATGGCATTCATTGGAAATCCCTTGGAGGTACTGTAAAAATCACTAAGAGACTATGCTAGCCCTCGATGTAAGGACATGAAGGTACAAGAATCAGACTTGGTTCTCCAAGCAACAAGGTACGAAATCAAGCCTCGAATCATTGAGATGGCAGCAACTAATCTGTTCCGAGGTGTGGAGACGGACAACGCATATAGACATATCCAACGTTTCACGATGCTATGCAATATAGTACGTCAAGAGGGAGTCCCCGATGATTGGTTTAAATGGAATCTCTTCCCCTACTCACTTGTCAATGAAGCAATTAAGTGGTATTCATTCGCTTCCTTCGAAGTTGAGGGAAATTGGGACCAATTGATAAAGATATTTTGTGCCAAGTTTTTCCCTTTAAGCAAGATTCAACATATAAGGATGCAAGTGATTAACTTTAAGTAAGGAGAAGAAGAGGGGATTGATCAAGCGCGGATTAGATTCAACGAGCTAGGTGATGTACTTTTGCATACATTTTTCTTTTCCCTAACCCCTAGTTGCATGCGATACGTCCAAATGTGTGCAGGAGAAGATCTCATGGAGAAAACACGCACGGAAGCTTCACAACTTCTACAAAAAAATAAGAAAAGTGGCGGCCATGTAACGAGATTGGGAAACACTACTTTCGGGGAACCCAGAATGTGATGCAAGTGTGAGACCACTTGCTGAAATTTTTAGAAATACGGTCCCGGAAGAGAAGAAAGAGGAGCCAATCCCGAAAAAGGTTGAAGAAATCAAACACGCGGAAGCTGGAACTATCCCGGAGAGTGATCACGCCGAGACAAGCAAAGCAAGTGAAAGGACTATGTCAAGCGCGAAGCCACTAAGGGAGTTCGAGCAAATGGATTGGGTCCCGATTGATTTTGGAGAAAATTTTGACAGGAGAAGATCGTTCCCCAATCAAAAGGGAATGGCGAAAGCCGTGGAGATGGACTTTCCGCTAGAGAAACATGTGGAACAACCATACAATCTAGAGACAACCGGAGAGGTCCTTCAAAAACTCTTTAGCGAAGAAGAAGTGGATCCAGACCATGTGGCCGAAGCAAAGAGGATTATGGGAATCAAGCCCGAGGCATCACCATTCGCTCGCCTTGCTTAAATTTATGCCGTAGGATCCGATGAAGAAGTGAAGACATCGTCGCATATAGATTGCAAGGTCAACAACATCAATTGCAAGGCGTTACGCGACATTGGAGCACAAGTAAGTGTCTTGTCTTCTAAAATTTTTGATAAAATTCATGATCATACCATTGACCTAGTTCAAACCACTACTAGATTAATCATGGGAGATGTTAGAATTGTTAAACCTATTGGAATTGCTCGAAATCTAGAAATTTTAATTTCTAGAAAACTTATACCAAACGATTTCTTTATTGTTGATGTCTACTGTGATAAAAATGATCATGTAATTATTGGTAGACCTTTTCTCAAGTTGGTTAATGCCGTTTTAGATGCCGGAAAAGGAAAAGTAACTATTAATCTTGATGGGGATAATCACACATATAACTTTCTTCCCGCCTCTAGAATTGCCTCACCCCTACCTTTTCATGGCGAATAGGTAGAGAGCCTTCATTTTGTTGAAACCTTTAGGGATACATTGCAAAGAGCAATGGAGAATGAAACTAATGATGAGCTAGATGAAGAATTAATAGAAGCAACTAAAGGACTAGAACCACAAGATGGAAGCTTAGAGGAAGATAAGTTTGAAGACATCATGGAAATAAAACATGAGGAACCACAAGTACCCGAGGTGGATCTTAAGCCATTGCCCAAAGGATTAAAATATGAATTTTTGGGGCTGGACAAGACTTATCCCGTGATCGTGAGCGACAAATTGAGTCCCGAGGAGAACGACATGTTGCTGAATTTATTGAAAAAGCACAAGAAAGTGATCGGATATTCGATAAATGACCTCAAAGGACTTAGCCCAGCGTTTTGCACTCACCGCATACCTATGGAGGATCAATGCAAACCCATTGTGGACCATCAAAGGAGGTTAACCCATGTCATGTGAGAGGTGGTGAAGAAGGAGGTTATCAAGTTGTTGGATGCCGGAATCATCTACCCGGTGCCGCATAGCGAATGGGTGAGCCCCGTACATTGTGTGCCGAAGAAAGGAGGTTTGACCGTAGTGAAGAATGAGAAGAATGAACTAATAATGCAAAGAACTGTGACCAGATGGAGGATGTGTATTGATTATCGCAAATTGAACAAAGAAACGAAGAAGGATCACTTCCCCCTACAGTTCATCGACGAGATGCTTGAGAGGTTAGCAAACCATGCCTATTTTTGCTTTCTTGACGGCTACTCGGGGTTCATGCAAATTCCCATTCACCCGGATGATCAACACAAGACAACATTGCATATAGAAGGATGCCCTCTGGATTATGTAATGCTCCAGCCTGTTTTCAACGATGCATGATGGCGGTATTCTCGGAGTTCATCGAGGAAATTGTCGAAGTATTTATGGATGACTTCTATGTCTATGGCAAAATTTTTGCAGATTGTCTAGCAAATTTGGATAAAGTTCTTATATGGTGTGGGGAGGTTGACTTGCATTGGTGCTAAATTGGGAGAAATGTCACTTCATGGTGAAACAAAGAATAGTGTTGGGACACGTGATATCCGAGAGGGAGATTGAGATGGAGAAGGCTAAGGTTGAAGCGGTTGAAAAACTTCCACCACCGACAAATATCAAATCTTTGAGGAGTTTTTTATGCCATGCGGGATTCCATAGGAGATTCATCAAGGATTTCTCAAAGATTACAAAACCGCTGACTAATCTTCTCGAAAAAGATGTGCCATTCGATTTTAATGAGAAGTGCTTGGCGGTGTTCCAGACACTAAAGGGAGCTCTCATAACCGCACCTATCATACAACCGCCTGATTGGAGTCAACGGTTTGATATCATGTGCGACGCTAGCGACTATGCTGTTGGAGCCGTGTTGGGACAACGAATAGAAGGCAAGGTACATGCTATATATTATGCTAGCAAAACCCTTAATGGAGCTCAATGGAATTATGCAACAACGGAGACGGAATTACTTGCGGTAGTATTTGCCTTTGAAAAATTCAGATCCTATATTGTGAATTCTAAAGTAATCGTCTACACCAATCATGCGGCAATCAAGTATCTCTTGTCTAAAAAGGATGCCAAGCCAACGTTGATTAGGTGGATCCTTCTCTTGCAAGAGTTCGATGTGGAGATTCGGGATAAAAAGGGGTCGGAAAATTTTGTGGCCGACCATCTATCAAGAATGAATCGTGAGGATGATAAAGAGCCCATCAAAAACAAGATGAGAGACGATCATCTATACCGCGTCCTTGACAAAGACACTTGGATGATCAACATTATTCGAGCCATAAGAAAGATGTCGATTGAAAGATAAGAATGCTCAAAGAAGGGTGATGGCTGAGAGCCAAAAATATTATTGGGATCCACCTTATCTCTTTAGGCTTGGAGCGGATGGAGTCTTGCGAAGGTGTGTACCAAGGGAAGAAAGACTTGAAATATTAAAGAAGTGTCACTCGGGCAAGTATGGAGGACACTATGGACATTTTAGGACTCAAGCAAAGGTATGGGCTAGTGGGTTCTATTGGCTGGAGATGCATCAAGATGCGAAACAGTACGTTGCTTCTTGTCCGGAATGTCAAAGAATGGGGAATATATCACAAAGGAATGCTATGCCTTTAAATTATAACTTGCAAATTGATATATTTGACGTATGGGGAATTGACTTCATGGGGCCATTCACTAATTCAAATAGATATGAGCATATATTAGTAATGGTTGATTATGTATCCAAGTGGGTAGAGGCCATACCTTGACGAAGAGCTTCAACTGAGGAATCTATAGCAATGATCAAGAATGTTATATTCCCACTCTATGGAGTCCCACGAATTTTGATAAGTGATGGAGGAACACACTTCACGGGAAATAGTTTCAGAAAGTGCTTGTCCAAGGTGGGAATCGAACATAGAGTGGCCACGCCTTACCACCCACAAACCAATGATCAAGCGGAAACTTTAAATAGGCAACTCAAGAGTATTTTTAACAAGACCATCGAAAAGGGAGGTAAAGATTGGTCGAAAAAGTTGGATGGAGAATTATGGGCATATTGGACGGCACAAAAGACACAAATAGGTATGACACCATATCAATTCGTCTATGGTAAATCTTGTCATTTGCCTTTGGAATTAGAGCACAAAGAATATTGGGCGATCAAGAAGATGAACCTTGATGTGGATGCCATGAGAATCAAACGGAGAATTCAAATACGTGAATTAGAAGAGATGAGGCTTAAAGCTTATGAGAGTGCAACCATCTACAAGGAAAGAATGAAGCGATGGTATGATAAAAGACTTCAACCTAAGGAATTCAAATAAGGCGACAAGGTCCTCCTCTTTAACTCAAAGTTCAAGATATTAGGGAAAGGCAAATTGAAAAGCAAATGGGGTGGACCGTATGTCGTCCACTCGGTCTCGCCAAGCAGAGCGGTAACGATTATGGATATAAAAGGAGACCAATATTTGGTTAATGGACAACGATTGAAGGTTTTTCTTGAGTCTGATGTTGTGCCCATCGACTACATTGGCATATACACCATGGAGGACAAGCCCGAGCGTCAAGCCTATGACGTAAAACAAGGTAACTTTTTTGTAAATAAATTTTCATTTTCATTTATTTTTTTAATCAAGTGCTTTTCGTGATTTTTAGTTGGACCTTTTCACCACATAGGGTAGTATGCACGAAACATAGAGGCCTACAAAAGATGGGTCACGGGGGCCCAAAACCAGGGAGTAGGCCGGCCGGCCCATGCCGATCGACCCGCACCCCTGTGCACCGGTTCATGCCCGATTTTTTCTAGGATACGACTCGGTTTATTTCCTATCTTTGCTGACCTTTTTAGCAACATCAAAATTAGGAAGGGTAGAGTTTAGGCTGAGTTTTTCCCAAGGAGTGGTGCTCTTCTTGTGGCAAGTTTCATTAGGTGTAGTAGCTAGCTTTCCTTTTGTACCTCTTGAAAAATTACGACCAGGACGTTGTAAGATCTAAGCGTGGGGGGAGCTAGCTATTTTAAATTTTTTGCTCATGTGGTGGAAGGTAGAGTCTTAAAGTCGTGTCAAGTTTGAGTCATGTTTTAAAATTTTTAGCTCGTGATATGTCTTAATTTAGCGTTGAGTCGAGAAAAAGACATAAAAAGAGTGTTATATATTTTGTGTCATGCAAGTCTTTTGTTTATTTTGCTTGTTATGTCTTTCTTTTATCCTTATTATTTGAGGATGAGCATTTGTCACACCCGTTTTTTCGAAGAAAACCAAATGCATCTCATATGTGTGCCAGGATCTCAATTTAACACATATGATAGACTCATGAGTGTAATATCACAAAACATTGCTCAAAACATACAAAAAAGGATTATTAACTTTTATTACACTCACGACGGTAGACACGAAGGTCTTTACACGAACAACGATAACTATGAAGACACGACTTCATCTTCATCTTCATCTTCCACAGGCTTCTGACTGGTTGATCGCATCCTTAGAACTCCTCATAGTCGGTGAAGTACTCCACTCCGAGATTCTCCTCTTAATAGCGTAAGCAAGGAAGAGTACACTTAAGTTTGGCACTTAGCAAGGCCACAGAAATAACCGAAAAGCAATATTAATCCATCATTAAGTTCATTAATCATGTGAGGGTCCAGGCCACTCTTCACCGTGAGCACGGCTGATCGACCAGTTTTACACTCTGCAGAGGTTGCACACTTTCACCACAGTTCGCGTAAAAGTCCTGAAGATCTTTGAACCGAACCATGCATGTGCTGATCAGGCACAACACCACACTTCTGAGGTGTGATTGCATAGGGACGCTACGAAGCATTTACAAAGATATGCAAAAGCACCAACAACCCACGACAGTTACAGCTCAGGGCGGACCATAACTCTCCCTAGTGGTCAACACCTTAGCAAAGGCTGCTACCCCAAAAGAACCAGGCTATACCCCTGCAACCCGGAGCCCCCTGTGTGTTCCTTTCGGATAAGTTCATCAATACAATCACACACCTAATTAATTGGCTAAGCCAGAGCCATGTGGGCTGTGGTTGCACTGTTTTCCTAGGTGGTTCTCCATGTTCCGATTAATTTATAGTATTCTTGATTAAAGCATAGGTAGAAGGGTGGTTAGGGTCACTTGCCTTTCTCCAACGATAAGTTACTCCTTTACTTCAAAGTTCTGCCCTTGTTCTTCCTCGAATGACGCGTTGTCTACAATCATGCAAGAAAACATGCAATAAATAAAACAATCCATCAACCTTTACCAAAAGATTAAAACAAGCTTCTAGAACTAGCGGGCTCTGAGAGACCGTCGCGTGGACACCAAGAACGCTTAAAACGGAGCTAGGACGGAAAAGATATGGCTTTCACAAGGTACAGGGGCTAGATTGTAAAAGTACTGGAACTTAGGGGGTTTTCTATAAAAAAATCAGGGGCTAAAACATAATTATGCATATAAACCAAGGGTCTATAACACAAAAGAACTTAATTAGGACCTCTGGCTAGCAAAACAAGGAACCTAGGGGTTTAAACGAGAAAATCAGGACTTGATTAGAAGGTTCTTTACAAGTGGAAGGGTATTTTTGTAATATTAGAAAAGTATAAGGTCTCTTTTGCAAAATGGCAGGGCTGGCTTTGGTTGACCGTTACTTGATCTGTTGACCTGGGAGTTGGATAGATCTAAGCCGTTGATCGCCGATCGAGCGGCAGCGGCCAGCCGGCGGCGGTGGGCTCGGCGGCTGCGGCGGCGCATGGCCGGCGGCGGCGCAGAGCTCGCCGGAGCTCGCTCGAAATGAGCTTTTGGCCTTCGATTTCGACGGGACCAACAAGAAATCGAAGCTAAGAAGGAGAGAAACTCACCTAGGCTCTTGGGACGACGAGTGGAGCGGCGGAGAAGAAGATCGGGCGGCGCCGGAGATCCGGCCGGCGGCGGCACTCCGGTCGCGGGTGGCGGCGCTGCGCAAGAAGAGAGAAGGGGGAGGAGGTGCGGGTTGGAGAGGAGGACTTGGGCCGGCTTTTATAGGTCTCCGAGGGGAGAGGAGGGGCGCCCGAGGCGGTGGGCGGTGGCACACCGGTGGTGGCCGCCATTAATGCCCGGTGGGGCTCGGTGCGGTGGTGGAGGGAGGGGAAGGGGTAGGGGCGGCGCGTGGGACTGTGGCGGCGCATCAATGCCCCGCTCGGTGGCGAGTGGAAGGGGCGCGGGAGGCGGGGAGGCGGCGCCGGGGTGCGGTGGCCGGCCGCTGAAACGAACCGGGTTTCCGCGGACGGTAACCCGACTCTCTGCACCTCTATGGTTGTCCCAGGAGGGCTACCACGTGCAATCCCTGTCTCAGTGATGCCAAAAATCCATACAGAAAGATAAAACAAACACAGATAAAGTACAACATTTATTTATTACATTAATCATAGTACATCTCTTCGACACGTGTCGGGTACAAGTCCATCGGGACTGAATCAAACGGAAATAAAACGTCTAGCAGCGTCTCCATGCAAGTGCTGGGAACTCCAAATCCGCAGGCAGCTCGAGCGTAGAAAGAGCACTAATCCTCGCATCCGTCGTTGTCGAAGTCGTAGTCCAGCTCTGTGTCAGAGACACCAGGGTCTACCCGATAAGCGGGTAGGTCATGTCAGCTTCCCTACAAAAAGGCAAAAGCGGTGTATGTTCTACTATGCAGGATATATTCCTACTCTGCTTGTAGAAGGCTTAAGCAAAGCAGCGATGCAACGAACAAGGTAAGCAGAGAAATGCAGTGAGGTCAACACCTTGAGGAAGCTCATGCTTCCGAGGTCCACACCTCTGGAGTCCACACCCCGCTCAAGGATAGCACTCCAAAACACCAGATCACAACCACAATCCAGTTCCCAATTTTCATCTGCGATGTGGGGCCCACCTGCTCCTATCCCCACATCTCAATGGCCAAAACCGGGCTCACTCACTCATGGGAGAGAAGAAGCACAAGAGAAGAATATCTAGTCAGAAGTAGCGGTAGATAGCAATACTGTCCATGACTAGTGGACACAGACTATAGCTCTAGGTTTAAACACTCTACAGAGGTTGTACAACTGTACCCACTCGAATAGGGTCGAAACCGGCTGTCACCGGTTCCAGGCCCTATTGTACGGCTGAAGCCAAAGTAAGTGGACAGTACCCTCCTGCGTCTCCGAGTCTTGCTCAGCCTCCGCGGTAGAGCTCATACTGCCCGCGAGAGGTCCCTCGAAGCTGTGGAACCCTTCCCCGGCCTCACCGGGGCGAAGTCTTCTAAGGAGGAAAGAGCCATCTCTCGACATGATCACACCGATCCGCCTACAGGAGGGGCTCTATCCACTACAAGTCTCACCCCGCACCACCGCCCATAACAAGGTGGGCGGTTTGTACGAAAGTAGATACTACATCTGGTGGTAAGTCGACTCGGTCCTTAAGGGGCCGAGAGCGAGCACTCCCCATCTCCATCCCATACGACACGCCCCTCGGGTTAGAGGCCAGATCGCATCTTCCCGAGGAAGACGTTCACCGGTAACCAAGCGGCTCACTCCCGCCAAAACACGTCAAGGAGATATGCACCCAGAACGCATGCTAGAAACACACCGAGATCTCTCGCATCTCAGTCCAAGCCCAGAATACCATCCATAATCAAGCAACAAAAGTATGGATAGTTGAGGTATGGGACTAGCTAGGGGTCTGTAGCTAGTCCCGAAGCAGGTAAATCAAGGAATCAGGATATAACAGATCATCAAGGCAGGATAAAGTAAAGCATATAAACATGGGATCTACATGGTTTGGAGCGACATGACACCTTCGTTGCCGTTGAATCAGTCGTTGTCCGGAGCAGTGTACTCGGGGTCCTCCGCGTCCTCCTGGTCGGAGCTCGTGTCTGTGGCACCAGATTCAACGCGAACGTAAGAAAACGACGCACATCTAAGCAATAACTACAAATAGAAACCACTTTTTAGAAGATCCAAGAGAGCTCAAACTACCTACAATCAGCAAGGTCTCGAAATTACAAAAGTATAGAAATTAGTTTTGTATTTTTCTGAGCTTTCTAAAATTAGTTATGATTTTCAAAGATTAAAACTATTTATAAATCTTTTCTGAAAATCATTTAGACAATAGAAAAGGGATTTTTATTTAAAACGGGTGCTGACGTCAGCATGACATCAACGGACAGCGTTTGATGGGCCTTTAATGGACCGGAAGTGTTACTGGGCCGAAGGTGGCTCAGTGGGCTCGGCCCAACTTGCCTAGAGGGTTCGGCCCGGCTAGACCATTGGCAAAAGTTCACTGGTCCCCCTTGGATTCAACCCACGGGTCGATTTGGTGTCCCGGGCCTTTAATTGGACCTCGGTGGGCCGGTGGGCTGCTTTAGGCCCACACCGCCCCAGACTTAGATCTGCAGTAGGGCATGCAGGCCACCGCTCGGCTCCCTGGAGCGCGGCGTGCTCCCGCGCCGGCATGCCTTCCGGCGGCGGCGACGCGACTGGCCTTGAGCCTGGGTTGGCTCGGGTGAAATCAAACGGATGTGCGGCTACTCCCTTAACTTCGCACACGCCTTCACACCGGAGCAACCAGGGCTCGGCAAACAGTAGGTTATGGCGCTCGGTGGCTTCAACGCGCGCGGCGCGTGGCATCGCTCCAGCGTGCACGCGCAAGAGCACGACGCTCTGGCTCGGCACTGGGGTGCGTCCGGCCAGGCCGTAGTGGCACACGCGAACACCTGCAGGAAGGAGGAACGCCTGGCGCGAAGGACGGCTCTCAACCTTGCGCGTCGCGGCGAACAATGCACAGCATCGCGGCGCGCCTACATAGAAAATGACCACTGGCGAGCACCGGCGAGGGATGGTAGGCGCGGGTTTGACCTTGGCGCTGGGGTGCACGCGGTCACTGCCTGCTCGACCACATTCCTGCACAACACCACCACGGCACGAAGATCGTCCACAGGAACACAAGGCACGACGCGTGCGGCACACGGCACAGCGGCGCGTCATGGGATAGTCCTCGGTTCGACGAACAAAGCTGCAACACTGCGACTTGCTAACGAGAGTGCCCGACGTTGCGGCCTGGGGTGGCCACGGTGTCGGGTTCGCACAGGTGCGGCGTGACGCGGCGGCCGTCTATGGAGACACGGCGGCGCGGCGCACACGGTGCACGGCGGCTCAAAGGCGCGCCCACAGGTAAAATCAAGGAGGGAAAATGGCGCATGAGAGGAGAAGGCTGTGGGTTGGCTCACGTCGGGACGGCGATGTAGTCGTCGCCGACTTGATGAAGAAGGCGGCGCGTCGTCGGTGTTCACGGCGGCGTCCTGCTTCCTGCTCTGCCCCGGCTTCCCCTCCGACGCGGATGGCTCCTTCCTCTCCCGCGGCGACTGGTCCGGCTCCTCTCGTTCACAGGCGTTCTCCAGCAGCGGCGTGTCGGCGGCGACACGACGCCCGACTCGCTCCTCTCCGCCTCCACTCCCCTGCCCCCCTTGCGGCGGCGCTCACAAGAGAAAGGGAAAACCCTAACACGGGTTGGTGGGAAGCGACAGCGACCCCAGGGTCTCCCTATGGAGTCTCGGTCAAGGCGGTGCGAGGGTAGAGAGGGCAGGAGGTGCTCCTATTGGTGGACATGGCGCGACGGCTGACGTGGCTCCACACCAGCGGTGGCCGAGGCACCTTTGGCGTCACCGGGCGAAAGCAAAGGGGTCATTTCCCCTTAGCGGAATACCTTGACCGGGTCGCGCGCGCGCAGGCCTCGACGTGCGGTCCAGCTCATCCCCGGCCATCCCATTGTGCGTGCAAGGCACAAGGCGGCGCGGTGAGGTCGGGAGCAGAGTGGGGAAATGTGAGGAAGAAGGGAAGGGGTGCGGCTGACAAGACGGTCCCACAAGTCAGCGAAAGGTAAGTTAACTAAGGGGGCGCCAGTGAGCTGGGCTGCGGTTGCGGCTGGACTGGGCCGGCAGGTGTGAAGAAGGGTTGGAATTCGGCCCAAGACCAGACTTAGAGCTTTGGAAGAAGTTGATAAAAGTTTTAGTTTAGAGTTTGAATTTGAATCCTTTTCAAATTCAAACTTCACTCAACTAAAATCCAAATAAATCCAGAGAAACCCAACTCAAGTGTTTTACCATATTTTGAATATATGTTTTTATAAATGGGTCAATAAGGTGGAGAATTTAGGAGTTGGCTAGCAATTTGGTTTGAAAATTGATAGCACTGAATTCCAAACAAAAAAGTTTTAAATTTTTGCAAATTTTCACACCTAATTTGCTGGTTTGTTACATTCTCCGCCACCACCGAGAATCTCTTCCTCGAGATTTAGACTCCGACTTCCTCCGCGAACAAGTGAGGATACTCCTTTCTGAGATCAGCTTCTTTCTCCCAAGTTGCTTCTCGCTCTGCATGGTTACTCCACAGTACTTTGCAGAAGGGGATGGTTGTTCTCCTTGTCTCTTTGACTGCCCGATCCAAGATCTTCTCGGGATACTCGGCATACTCAAGGGTATCTTGCAGGTCAAGCAACTCCATGGGCACTTGCTTGGCTTCCACTGCCTTTTCACTCTTCTTTAGCTGTGACACGTGAAACACTGGGTGCACTCCTGCCATTGTCTCGGGTAGCGCGAGCTGGTAGGCTAGACCTCCAATCCTTTTGGTGATTTGATACGGTCCCACGTACCTTGGAGCAAGCTTTCCTTTCACCAGGAACCTCTTAGTTCCTCGAAGTTGTGAGACCTTCAAGTATACTCTGTCTCCGACTGCAAAGGTCAACTCTCTTCTTCTTTTGTCGGCATAGCTCTTCTGACGGCTTTGAGCGATCCTCAGGTTCTCGTGAACTTTCTCTACTTTCTCCTCTGCTTCCTCTATGATAGCTGGCCCAAAGAGTGTCCGTTCTCCAACCTCTGACCAAGCTAGAGGGGTTCTGCACTTCCTCCCGTAAAGAGCCTCAAAGGGTGCCATCCGAAGACTTGCTTGAAAGCTGTTGTTGTAAGAGAACTCTGCAAATGGTAAACTGCTCTCCCAATCGGTGCCGTAGGTGAGTGCACACGCTCGTAGCATGTCCTCAAAAACCTGGTTAACTCTCTCTGCCTGCCCGTCTGTCTATGGGTGGAAAGCTGTGCTATAGTTAAGGGTGGTGCCCATAAGCTTCTGGAAGCTCCGCCAGAACTTGGCGACAAACTGCGGCCCGCGGTCGGACACAATACTCTTAGGTGCTCTGTGTAGCCTCAAAATGTGTTCAACATACAACTCTGCTAGTCTTTCAGTTCGGTGCTGGGTCTTAACAGGTACAAAGTGGGCCACTTTCGTCAAACGGTCCACAATCACCCAAATGGAGTCGTTTCCCTTTGGGGTCTGGGGAAGTCCCACTACGAAGTCCATGGAGATGTCCTCCTACTTCCAAACCGGAATTTCTAACGGCTTAAGCAATCCTGCGGGTTATTGGTGCTCGATCTTCACTCTGCTACAAGTGTCGCAATAGGCCACGTAGTGAGCTATATCTCTCCTCATGTCTTTCCACTAGTACCTGGTCTTCAAATCTTTATACATCTTTGTCCTGCCCGGGTGAATTGAGTACCTCGAGTCATGCGCTTCTTTCATGATATGCTCTAGGAGTGCCTTGTCTTGCGGTACACAAATTTGTTCCTTCAGCTACACTGTGCCCTGCTGGTCTAAGCGGTAATCCTCTACTTTACCCTCCTTCATCAGTTCCCACAGAACTTTGATCTCTGCACTCGACTTCTGAGCTGTTCGGATACGTTCTTCCAAGTCATAGGTCACCGTAGTTCGTTGACTTGTCCATGGTCCACAATATCGATCCTCAGCTTGTCTAGCTCCTCGTGTAGGGCAGACTGCTCTTCTTTCACCACGAGGTTGTTGCAGTACGTCTTCCAGCTCAGTGCATCTGCCACGACGTTAGCTTTGCCTGGGTGGTAGTTGATCTCGACATCGTAGTCCTTGATCAGCTCTAACCATCTCCTCTGCCTCATGTTCAACTCAGTTTGGGTGAAGAAGTACTTTAAACTCTTGTGGTCGGTGAGCAGTTCACACTTGTTTCCCATCAAGTAGTGTCTCTAGATCTTGAGTGCATGCACAACAGCTGCCAGCTCCAAGTCGTGTGTCGGGTAGTTTTCCTCATGTTTCTTTAGCTGCCTGGAAGCATAAGCCACAACTTTCCCTTCCTGCATCAGGACGCATTCAATTCCTTGCTTTGAAGCGTCACAATAGACCACAAAGTCCTTAGGGTTGAAGTGGCTGAGTTTAAGTCTAGATCTGCTTTGCTAGGTACTTGCACTTCTTGCCTTGTCTTGCATGCTAAAATTGATGAAATGCATGCTTACACTGTTTCTCTTGAGGCTAAGCTGAAAGAACCAATTATACATCTTTCTCTACCTATGAAATGCATGCTTTGAAAAATTTGGACTTGCACATTATGTTGATCGTTTGCAGGATGAGAATGATGAGCTGATAAAGTTGATGGGTTGGTTGTCTGGTCATCAGCCTCAGTTGAGGATAATGATTGAGACATTCAAGAGGCAGGATGGTGAGGGACTTGGGGCAAACAAGGTTGGTGAGGGAAGTGGAGAGAATATCCCAGAGCCACCAAAAACCCACCACAAAAATGATTTCCCTCCCAAACCTAACCATCTTAGGAACCGACTAGACACAACCCCAGCTCCACCCGTGTTTCCTCCACAAACAAATGATTTTCAAAAGCCTATCAAGTTTGTGAGCACTTCGGGGAAAGTGTTCTCTGGGAAAGAAAGTGACAAGGCTAGTGAGGAGAAACCCGTGGAGAAGTCGAGTGGAGAGAAACCAAGTGAGCAGCCCCAACCCAAGCCTAAACCTAAGCTTGTGAGGTTTCGTTGTGGCTATTGTGGGAGAGAAGGCCATAAGGATGAGTTTTGCTTCAAGGGGAAGCAAGAGGAGAGAATGGCGAAGGAGTGGGCTAACAAGGACAAGTACCACCCTTCCGATGGTGTACTTGAGCCTCATGTGCATATGCCCATGGCCAAGGTGAGTGTGAGGACAGTTCCGGCTTGGGGAGAGCGAAAGGCTGTTGGAGGTGCTGCTGGCCGGGCTACATCGGTCAGACCTGTGAGGGGAACTGGTCAGACCCGTGCAGGCCTGGACAGATAGCAGGTTGGGTTTCGTGCTCATACAGGTGGGAGGTTCATTTCTGGAGGACGTGGTTCTGGTGGTTGGGCTGGAGAGTTTGCAGGAGGTCAGTTTGCTAGGCATTCTCCCCCTCGAGCTCACTACGGGGATGGGAGGAGTCGTAGCTTTGAGAAGGAGAGGAGGGACAGTCCACGAGACGCCTCGTGCCTTCCCAACGCCGCTCCCGCCCCGAGACGCCTGGAACGCCGCGCCCCGCCACGTGCACCGTGCCCCGGAACGTCGCCGCGCCGTACGCCCTCCCCGCCCGACGCCGTACGGGTGTCGCCCGGTCGTCCTCGCCCGCCCGCGCCGCCCCTCTCCCCGTGCTCCCTCGCTCGCGCGTCCCCTTTAAAGGCGCCGCCGCTCCTTCCCCGACGCTAACCCCCCCCCCAACGCCGACCGCGCCGCCCGCCGGCATTCCCCGCGCCCGGCCGCGGCGAGCTCCGGTTGCGGGCCAATTGCAAGCCAAGTAACACTCTCCTCCACCCTCCCCGGACCCTACCATAGCTCGCCGTCCTTCTCACCAAGCCAACCGAGCCCCAACCGAGCCGGAACAGCAGCCACCACGGCCGCCCCTCCCTGGCCGCCGGTGCGCCGCTCACCGGCCACCTCTCCCCACCAACCCAGCGCCCAAATAGGACCCTAGTGGCCCATAGACTCCTCCCTAGCCCTTCCCCGGCCGAACCCCGGCGAGCCTCGCCGGAATTTTACTCCACCATACTGGCCAGCCGCCCCCAGGACTACATTGCAAAACCCAGAATCTTTCCGAGGGCCTCCCTGCAAAAGGTTAACTCCAATAGTAAAGTGATTTAGCTGTTTCTTATAAATTGCGTAGAAACTTGTAGAAAACTCATAAAAATGGAAAACCAATTTTGTTGGATTCATAGTGAATTATCCTACAACTTTTGTTATTCTGGCCTGAGCTAATTCCTGACAGTTTTTGCATGAAAAATACAAATGTGAAAAACGTAGATCTGCAATATCTCAACAACTATAAATCCTCTATGTCTAATTTTTGGATATGTTGTGTGTTTGGTCATGACTAGCTCCTATGCCAAAAATTGCACAACGTTATGATGTTAAAAGTTTTATAAAAATGTTTTTCCTTTTATGCCAGATCTGCATAAATGATTTTTCTAACTAAAAATAATTATGTTCTTGAAACCAACTTTTGCACATTGTCTTTTAATTCCAAAACCCACCTCTGGTGAATTAATCACAATTTTATAAATACCAGAAATAATTGTTCTTGAATTATTTTTGTTTATCTTTAAAATTTCATAACTCAAGTTCCATAATAGTTCTAGGTGTATGTGCTGCACTACTAGGCTAATTTTGAACCCTATATCATGTGTGAGAAAGCTAGGATCATTTTGTTGAGTAATAGTTCTGTGTGCAGTTACCTTGTCCATCTAGTTAGCTTTTGTCTTTTCCAAAAATAATTAATTTATAGCTATCCAAAGCTCGCATGTGGGCCCAATGGCTTGTTGTAGGTGTTTAGAGTGTAAAATACCCTTCCACTGAATTTTCTTAATTAATTTCATGAATAAAAGCTATGGAAGCGATTAAAAGCTTAATAGTCATTAAATGGGAAATATCACCAAACCACCCTTGCTAATCTTGTGTGTGGTTGCAAATCATGTTTAAAGGTTAAATGCACCCACCCACTACTGTTTGTGAAGTTAGATTAAATTAATTACATATATATGTACACAGTCACCATCAAAAAGAATATCTAATAAATAATTGCAAATTGTTCCTTTTTGAAAGAGTATGCTAAATGTATTCTTATCTAGGTGAATGTGTCCAACAAATACACCCCTGATTGTCATCTATGGTTTGTCGTTAATTAAATTAAAAATCGTCGAGTAAATCTTGCACTTACATCTTCGTGTAGATCCTTCCGCCAGTAGACGTGCGCTCGTGCCGGAAGGAGACGAAGGTGACGACAAAGAGCTGCCGTGCGTGAACGTGGCTCAAGACCTGGACCCAAGTCTAGAAGGGCCCAAGGCCAACCTTGCCAGTGAAGGAAAGCCCCGGATCATTAACCCCGTCTTTTAAAATTATGCAATTATGTTTGCTTCGATTGTGCATTTACGTTTCAGGAGTTGAATTGAAACCCTAGATGCATGATCCCTAGGCACCTATGCTCTATCACTAGTATGCTAGGTCGATAGCTGCTATGCTATAGGACCGATAGAAGTCGAGTGATGCCCGTCACTCGCGAGAATAGGTTCCTAGATAGGAATCATAAGATATCCTTAAATGGATTGCTCATGTGGTAAGAGCATGGGATTGGGCTCCGGTCCAGTGGCTTTCGTGGGCTAAGCTTTTGAACGTACTAAACATTCATCGGGTATGGGACCGGTAAGCCTAGTACCTTAATGAGGCAGTGAGGGATCCTACCATTACTACTCTTGAGAAGTCGCCTTACCGGATAGCTACCGGGAAGGGGGGTGTATTGTGTGAGACTGGATACTTTGCGGGGTATACCAGCTAACCTTGCACCCAGGACTATAAGATTCGATCCCAGCCCGAGGATTTTTGGAAACGGCCTAGGCAAGTTGTCCTTACGGGGGCAGCCTACCGTGTGTTTGGGTTTACCTTGCAAGGTTTAAATCAATCGATTTTCGGCCTCTCACAGTTATCCGAGACTGCTTAATCAACTGGCCATGATATCCCATAATGATGGAACTCGAGGAATATTATTGTATGAATTAATTGCTTGTCAAATTCTTGATTGAATTAGATGGCACATTTAGAAATGGTAATCAACTAGAACTTGTGATAAATGATTGAAAGTAAGGATCTACTTTTAGTAGCTGTTCAGCAAAAGAAACTCCACCGGCCAAAAGCCTTTCATGTCTAGAGTTTGGTGATGTAGTTATCACCCGACGGTTAAGTCTTGCTGAGTATTAGTATCTCAGCCTTGCTTTAAAACGGTTGTTGCAGGTGTGGTTGACCGGAAGGGTGACGACAAGTAATGACATCACGGGTGGCCTCCTGTGATGTCTACCGTTGCGCTAGTTTAATGTATTTCCACTGTTTTTCGAACACTGAATCTTTACTTCTTGTCATGAACAATGGGTTGTAATCAAATGTTTAATTCATGTTGTACTCTGGACTCGCCTTCGCGTGAGTTTTAATGCATGCGTCGATCCTCTTTCGATGTCCAAGTGATTTACCGGGCGTTAACCCGGCAACCAACGACAGGATGATACTTTACTATTGCTTAAAAGACCAAAGTGGATCGGTCTTAGGCGATAGTACGGTATTTTCCTGGGCGGGTTGTCACAGGGACAATGGGCGTGGGCGTGTGCTTTCAGAAGGTGAGATTAAGGTGAGTGACAAGATCACTCTCAGGCGTGTTGCTCTTGTTCAACCGCTTGGGTACAATTTGCTTTCTGTGTCCCAGCTGTTGGATGAGGGTTTTGAGGTGTTGTTTCGGCATGGTGGTTCTCAGATTTTGGACTCTCGAGGGGACCTTGTCTGTATGGTTGCTCCCGAGGGTCAGGTGTTTCATGCTGATTTTTCTAAGTCTTCTGGTGTGGAGCGTTGTTTCTTGGCTGGTTCTTTGAGTGAGTTGTGGAAGTGGCATAGGAAGTTGGGTCACTTGAGCTTTGACCTTTTGTCTCGCTTGAGTAAACTCAATTTGGTCCGAGGATTGCCACGGTTGAGGCTTGAGAAAGAGTTGATTTGTGCTCTGTGTAGGCATGCCAAGACGGTAGCCTCTTCTCACCCGCCTCTCACCGATGTGATGACTGAGCGTCCATGCGAGCTGCTCCATATGGATCTTGTTGGCCCAGCTCGTGTGCGATCTGCGGGTGGGAAGTGGTATGTCCTTGTTGTGGTGGACGACTACTCTTAGTATGTGTGGGTGTTCTTTCTCTAGGATAAGGGGAGACGTTGGTTTTGTTCGAGCTCTTGTCTTGAGGTTGAGGAACGAGAGGCACAGAGATGCCATATGAGCAATCTGCAGTGACAATGGCTCAGAATTCAGAAACCCTCGTTTTGAAACCGTTTGCCATGACTTGGGTCTTGAACACCAGTTTTCGAGTCCGTATACACCTCCCCAGAATGGTGTTGTGGAAAGAAAGAATAGGACCTTGTGTGAGATGGCTCGGACGATGCTTGATGAGCATAGGACTCCGAGAAGGTTCTGGGCTGAGGCGGTGAATACCGTGTGCTATGTGTCGAACAGGATCTACCTCAGAGTGCATAAGAAGAAAACATGCTACGAGTTGATGCACGGTCGCACACCCAAGGTGAGTCACTTCCATGTCTTTGGATGCAAGTGCTTTATTCTTAAGAAAGGGAAGAAGTTGGATAAGTTTGAGGCTAGGTCGGTCGATGGTATTTTCTTTGGTTATGCATCTCACTCTAGAGCATATCGTGTGCTCAATCTAGAAACTAACCAAATCGTGGAGACTTGCGAGGTAACCTTCGACGAGACACAGGCACGTAGTCAGCTTGTCTTTGAGTGTGCAGGTGATGATGAGCTTGGCGAGGAGATCTTTTAGGAGGAGGAGCATGAACTTGTAGATGATGAAGATGGCGGTGTGGTGCCCCCGGCTGAACATGTACCCACTACTTCGACTACGGTGGTGGACGGACCCTCTCCTACACCTACGACGACAAATCAAGATCGAGGAGAAGCTACAGTTGAGGGGGAGGTAGCATCAAGGCGAGAACCTCCCCGGTGAGTACAAGCGGATCACCCAGCTTCGAGGATCATCGGCGACTTGAATGAACGCACTACACGGTCGAGGGTTCGAAACAATTCTCATTTCGCTCATGCTGCATTTGTTGCTATTTTTGAGCCCAAAGACATTGGAAACGCACTATCTGATCATAATTGGGTTAATTCGAGTTGGAGAACTTTTAGAGGAATTAGGTTTGGGAATTGGTTGACCCTCCCCCAGGGTGTAAGCCGATTGGTACAAAGTGGGTGTGGAAGAACAAAGAGAGAGAGAAAGGTGAAGTGGTGACAAACAAGTCAAGGCTTGTTGCTCAGGGTTTTAGTTAGAAGGAGGGAATCGAGTACGAGGAGACTTTTGCTCCATTAGCCTGTTTGGAGGCAATAAGGATCCTTCTAGCCTTTTCCGTGGCTAAAGGGTTCAAGTTGTACCAAATGGATGTGAAGAGTGCTTTCCTGAATGGTGTGTTGGAGGAAGAAGTGTATGTGTGGCAACCACCGGGGTTTGAGAGTGAGAAGTACCCCCACCGGGTGTACAAGTTGAGGAAGGCGCTGTATGGGTTGAAGCAAGCGCCTAAAGCTTGGTATGGTAGGTTGAGGGGGTTCTTGTTTGAGAGAGGTTTTGAATTGGGGAAGGTCGATCAGACCTTGTTTCTACTTAGGAAGGGCAGAGATATCCTGATTGTGCAGGTGTACATGGATGATATTGTCTTTGGTGGCTCGTCTAACTCTCTTGTTGCAAGGTTTGCAGAGGATATGGGCAGGGAATTTGAGATGAGCATGATGGGCGAGTTGCAGTTCTTCCTCGGGCTACAAATCAAACAATCAAAGGAAGGAACATTTGTGCACCAAGCTAAGTACACCAAGGATATTGTGCGGAAGTTTAAGATGGAGGACACCAAGGCCATGACGACGCCGATGAGTACGACTACAGCTCTTGATGCGGACGAGGAAGGCGAACACGTGGACCAGAAGGAGTACCGAAGCATGATCGGGTCACTCCTCTTCTTGATGGCGACGAGGCCGGACATCCAGTTCTCGGTATGTCTGTGCGCTCGTTTTCAAGCGTCTCCGAGGACTCTGCATCGGCAAGCGGTGAAACGAATTTTCAGGTACTTGCGTCACACTCTGTTGACGGTTAATAGTTGTATCAAAGTTCGTTTAGACTTGCAAGCGGACAAGTCTCCCGTCGTAGTCAAGGGACCCTTCTTCCCTCGAGTGGTGAACCCAAGGTATCGAATCCGTGGAACAATGTGCAACGCAAGGATTCAATCTAGTAAAGCAAGGTAAAGCTATCTAATGAAGAGAAGTTGCATCTAATCTACTAACTCATAAAGAAAACACATCTAATCTAATATACTAAATAGGTAACACGAGAAAGCAAAAGATAACCGATCTAGAGAGTCTAGATCATGCTTATGTTGTAGCTCCAAACAAGATAGATGAAGATAGAAAAGCGAATCTCATTAAAAGCATCTTTAAATCATGGTCTTCCATCCGACTCCGAAAACGCCCGCCTTTCAGAACCCCCGTTCTTTCACAACGTATCCCTACTCATGCGGGTAGCCTAGGGCGAGTTCGATAGAACAAGTTGAAATCACTTGGCCGGTCTGGTATGCACCTCTAGCCACCGCGGCTACAAGAGCACCCTATGTATCTATCTTAAGAATAGATCGTAGAAGAAGGAAAACCAAGAAGAGAACAAAATCATCGAGAAGGCACTTGATCGCTAGAAATCGAATTCACTTACAAACTTCACCATGAATGATTACATGAACAAGATCACCACCGAGGCCCTCCCTCGATCTTGATCCTCGCTCCGGAGCTCCGACGTGGTCTTCCATGCAAGGTTCCCACGTCGGCTAGGGAGACCCTTGACAACTAGCATGACCCTCATCTCCGAGATGGTGTCCCTCAAGCTTCTCTACTCCTCGGTGGCGGATTACGACTTGGATGATGCGTGGCTCTCGGTCAGGGGGCTATTAATAGCCTGAGAAGCAATTAGGTCAAAGGGGAGGCCGATTGGGCCCCGAAAAGGGCTGGGCCGGCCGGCCCGGGGCCGACCGGCCCGGGCCCTTTTCGGCCCAATTTGCTGCTCCGCTTCGCCGGTGTTGCTTCCGCGTCTTCTAGATGTTCTCCCCTTTTGCATGTGGGCCCTTGACGTCGGTTTCTCTCCGAATTGGACTCAACTCCTTGTCTTGCAAGATTCAACGCACTTTTCCGGTTCGGTCCTCGGAGTTTATCATCTTCTCGGGCTTGGTCCTTGGGCTCTTGGAGTCATGTTCACTTCATTGCTTGACTTGTATCGGGCTTCAAGGTCTTGTCATGAGGTGCTTAATGAACTTATCCCGGAAGTCTTGCTTTCAACATTAAAACCCTGCGTAAACACTTAACTCCAAAACCGACATGCACAAGTGAACTTGTTATACCACGGGGGTTAGTACCAATGAATAAGATACAAAAGTCATTCCAACATCGAAGGTAAACTCATGGCTAGGTTGACGGATTTTCACCGTCAACATCTCCCCCATGCTTAAACCTTGCTCGTCCTCGAGTAAGCCTTCGATGGATATCATCGCTGCCCATCAATGTTTAAACCTTGCACTTGATCATACATGAAAAAAACATAATGCTCTCAAAAGTTTAATTCGTTAAAGTTCCATAATGTAGTAGCCTTCATCCCTACGGAGGGTAGATATTTAATTAAGCTTATCCCACAAGTATTAACATGCTCACAAAGTTTAAATAGATCTCAGAATTTTTGAAATAAAGAACGAGATAAAGAAAAGAGCTAAACCAAGTTCACAAATTTAAATAACCTTGCATGTTGCTCATGAACTCTCATCTCACTTGTCTCTCAAGTTTATATATTCTACTCCTTTCCCTCTCATAACATATATGTGTGGTAGGCTTTATATGGAGCTTTGGGAAAGTTTAGTCCTAACAAGATTTTATGAATGAGGTGTTGTCAAAACAAGACAAGCATCTCATGGTCTTACCGAGACTCGTCAAAAAGGTCATTGGAAAATAATGTTAAGTCAAGGAGGGGAAAGAGAAAAATACACACACTTTAGATGAGTGGACATGTGCAAATGGCAAAGAGTGATCCCGAGGCACAAAGGAAGTCCTCGTTGTCGGATTGCACATGGTTGGAAAATGAGAATTGATCTTTTAAACTTGAAGCCTTGAATTTGTCGGATTGCACATGGTTGGAAAATGAGGGTAGTTCCTTGATCCACTTGCCTCCTTTGTTGTTAGCAGCGTCGTGTAGCCACTTTTTGAGGGCGTCGAGCACCATCCCATTGGCGCGCTTGACTTGTCCATTGGCCCGAGGATGGGCAACTGAGACATATCGGACATCGATCCCGCTGTTCTCGTAGTACTCCCAGAACTGGTGATTGTTGAAGTTGGAGCCCAGGTCTGTGATGATGCGGTGGGGTAGTCCGTAGCGATGCACGAGTTCATCCAGGAAGTCGAGTACTCTGTCAGCCTTGGGGCATGTAACCGGCTTGACCTCGATCCACTTGGTGAACTTGTCGATGGCCACCAATACTCGGTTGAATCCACCTGGCGCAGTTGGAAGTGGCCCAATCATGTCGAGCCCCCAGCAGGCAAAAGGCCAGGTTGGTGGTATGGTGACTAGCTTGTAGGCCGGGATGTGTTGTTGCTCGGCGAAGTATTGGCACCCTTGGCACCTTCTGACGAGTTCTTCGGTGTCGCCCAGAGCTGTGGGCCAGTAGAAAGCTCGTCGGAAGGCCTTGCTGACCAGCATGCGGGAGGACGCGTGGTTGCCGCAGACACCTTTGTGGATCTCCTCCAAGATGCCCTTGCCTTCTTGTCTTGGAAAACACTTCATGAGTACTCCGGAAGATGCGCCCCGCCTGTAGAGCTTGTCTCCGACGAGGACGTAGGACTTGGCACGGCGGATGAGTTGCTCGGCCAAGTTCTTGTCTGAGGGACCTTTTGCTCGCTGAGGTAGTCGATGAAGGGCTGCCTCCAGTCCACGTCGATCATCATGACCTCCTGGCCAGCCGGGGGATGCGCTGGGTCAGTGGTCGGTGGCGCCGACTCGAAGATGGATGGCGCGTGAAGCTCGTGGACGAAGACACCCGCTGGTACTTGAGCGCGAGTAGAACCAAGCTTCGACAGGACATCTGTTGCAATGTTATTGTTGCAGACGACATGGTGGAACTCGAGACCATAGAACTTGTTCTCGAGCTTGCGGACTTCTAGGCAGTAGGCATCCATGTTCTCCTTGTTGCGGTCCCAGGACTTGTTGACTTGGTTGATGACCACTGCGGAGTCGCCGTAGACTAGTAGCCGCTTGATACCCAGTGAAGCCGCGAGGCGGAGCCCATGTAGCAGAGCTTCGTACTCGGCTTCATTGTTTGAGACCTTCCAGAAGATCTGCAGGACGTACTTGAGTTGTTCACTCGTTGGAGAGATCAAGAGTACCCCTGCACCTGCGCCCTCGAGGTTGAGTGAGTCGTCGAAGTACATCACCCAATGCTCTGGGCGCTCGGTTGGAGTAGGTAGCTGATTCTCCCGCCACTCCGCCATGAAGTCGACTAGTGCCTGCGACTTGATGGCTGTGCGTGGCTTGAAGTCGATGTTGAGGGCGCCAAGTTTGACTGCCCACTTGGAGATTCTTCTAGTTGCATCTTGGTTCCGCAGGATATCACCGAGCGGGTAGTCGGTGACGACGAAGATCGAGTACTCCTGGAAGTAGTGTCGTAGCTTCCGCGAGGTGATGAGCACTGCGTACAGAAGCTTCTGTACTGGCTGGTAGCGTGCCTTGGATTCTAATAGGACCTCGCTGACGAAGTAGACTGGGCGCTGGACTGGGTAGGCGTGGCCGTCTTCCTGCCGCTCGACGATGATGGCGGTACTGACCACGTGAGTAGTCGCAGCGAGGTAGAGCAGTAGCTGCTCGCCTTTGTGAGGAGCCGTGAGGACTGGTGGTTTCGATAGGAAGTCCTTGAGTTGGGCAAGGGCTTGGTCCGCCTCTGGAGTCCACACGAACTTCTCCTGGTGCTTGAGTAATTTGAAGAAGGGGAGCCCCCGTTCTCCAAGCTTCGAGATAAATCTTTTGAGAGCCGCCATGCATTCGGTCAGCTTCTGCACGTCTTTGATGCACGTGGGAGCCTTCATGCTGGTGATGGCGGAGATCTTCTCGGGATTGGCTTCGATGCCGCGATGGCTGATGATGAAGCCGAGTATTTTTCCCGACGGTACGCCGAAGACGCACTAGTTTGGGTTGAGCTTCCAGCGGTACTCGCGCAGGGATGCGAAAGTTTCTTCAAGGTCATCGATGAGCGTGCTAGAGTTTCTGGTCTTGACGACCACGTCATCGACGTAGGCTTCGACGTTCTTGTTGAGTTGCCTCTTGAAGCAGGCCTGGATAGCTCGTTGGTATGTAGCGCCAACGTTCTTCAACCCGAAGGACATGGTCGTGTAGCAGTACGCGCCAAACAGGGTGATGAACGTGGTCTTCTCCTGGTCTTCTTCCTTGATCGCGATCTGGTGGTACCTGGAGTAGGAGTCGAGGAAGCAGAGCAGGTCGCAGCCCGCCGTGGAGTCGATGACTTGGTCAATCTGCGGCAACCCGAAGGGGTCCTTGGGGCAGTGCTTGTTGAGGTCAGTGTAGTCGACGCACATCCTCCACTCGTTCAAGTTCTTCTTGCGGACGAGGACGGGGATGGCGAGTTCCTTCTTGATGACATCCCGTCTGTCGTCGGCGAAGCGGCGGAGGTGTTGTCGCTTCGGGGTAGCTTTAGGATCGACGTTGAGTGAATGCTCAATCAACTCCCTGGGCACCCCTGGCATCTCCGCTGGTTTCCACGTGAAGATGTCGCGGTTAGCCCGGAGGAAGTTGATGAGCGCATCTTCCTATTTGGGTCGAGACCCACCCCGATGGTGGTGGTCTTGCTGCTATCACCTGTCCCGAGGTCAATTGTTTTGACCAGAACCTCCTCAGCTAGCTGAGGCTTGTTAGCTTTGTCCGACTTCTTTGGGATGTCGAGTTCACTTGGGGCAAGCTTCTTCGACGCAGCGTAGATCTCCAAATAGCATTGGGTACTTGATTTGTGGAGGCGATCTCCACAGCTTCTGTGTCGCAGTCGTGCGAAATCTTCAAGTCCCCTTGCAGCGAGAGTACACCTGCTGGACTCGGCATCTTGAGTGCCAAGTAGGTGAAGTGGGGTACCGCCATGAACTTGGCGATAGCCGGTCTGCCGAGGAGGGCATGGTAGGATGTGTCGAAATCCGCGACTTCGAACTTGATGTACTCGGTACGGTAGTTGTCCCGAGATTCCCCGAAGGTAACTGGCAGGACCACTGAGCCCAGTGGGATAGCCGCGTTGTCGGGGACGATGCCGTAGAAGGGCGAGGTGCTCTTGGTGAGCATTTGGGTGATGTCGAGCTTCATCTTCTTCAAGGTCCTTGTGAAAAGGACGTTGAGCCCGCTTCCACCATCGATGAGGACCATGTTGAGCTTGGAGCCCGCGACCACCGGCTTCAGGACAAGTGGGAACCGTCCTGGTTCGGAGAAGCTAGTCCATTGATCCGCGCGGGAGAAGGTAATGGGTACCTCCGACCACCTGAGAGGGGTCGGAACCGCTGGTTCAATGCTCATGACTTCTCGACGGGTAGCCTTTTGGACCCGTCTGCTGGGTAGTCCGCCGAAGAGGACGTTGACTGTCTTGTCGGGTTCCTGGAAGTCTCCATTGCCTTCGTCGTTCTTCTTCTTGCCTTTCTTTTCATGAGGGTGTCGTGGCTCTGGAATATCCTTGAGTGCTCGCCTGAGTTGGTAGCACTGCTCGGTGGTGTGGTTGTCATCCAGATGCCATAGGCACTTCTCCTTCAGCAAGTCTTCGAAGTCGCCGGAGGTCTTCTTTGAGTTCTCCTTCGCAGGGCGCTAGATAGCCGCGACAATGTTGTCTGGCTTGCGCTTGCGGTTGGGACCCGAGTAGTAGTTGTTGTTGCGACCGCCTTGGTTCCCGTTGTTGCTACTGCCGCCGCCCGTGTTCTGCTTGCTCTTGCCACGGATGGCGTCGTACTTGGCGTTGGCCTTGTCTTCTTCATCAGCCCAGGACGTGATCATGTCCTTGAGGTGGGTGATGGAGCTTGGGCGGCGACGGCCGAAGTCTTCGAAGGTGCGACGGTGGTAGAGACCGTCTTGGAAGAGGTCGATGACTTCTTTGTCAGAGACATCGACTACTGTGGCGCGCTTGTCGAAGAAACGCCGCATGTACTTGCGAAGGGTCTCGCCTTGTTCCTGCTTCACCATGGCCAGGTCCATGCGAGTACCTGAGCGGCCCATAGCACCCGCGAAGTTGGTGGTGAACTGCTCCTTCAGCTGGTCCCACTTGTCGATCGAGTACTTTTCGAGTGACTCGAGCCATGTGAGCGGGGCTTGGTCCAGGCAGAAGGGGAAGTAGAGACACTTGGTGTCGTTGTTGTCGCCAGCGTTCTCGATGGAGAGGGCGTAGCATCTGAGCCACTGCACAGGATCTTGCTTCGCGTCGTACTTGGTGATTCCCAGAGGCTTGAATTTCTCAGGGAGGTGGAGGTTGCAAAGTCACGCAGAGAAGGCGGGGAAGCCGTCGTTGTCGCCTGCCATGGTGTACTTCTTCCGCTACAGTTCTTCAATCTTCTGTCGGGCGTCGAAACCGCCCTGTGAGGCTCTAGAGATGTGGCTGTTCGCATGGCCTCGGCCGCCGTGATCGCCTCCGCCACCGGACCTTCTATTATCCCCATGGTTGGAGCTTCCGTCGTCGCTGCCTCCGCCGCCCGGGTCGCGATGAGGGACGATCTCACGATCGCCACCAGTAGCTGCAGCGCTGTTGCCACCTTGAGAGGGTCCGCCGGCCGTTGCACGAGTACGGTTGGGATTGGCCGGCAGCTCAGCTTGAGTACGGTTACGACCGAGGTCTGCGCTGCGACTTGTGGCTTCGTTGTCGCGGTTCCTGACGTGGGGGGGGGGCGGCTGGGCGACCCTGTTGTCAACTCGCATGAAGTAAGCGTCTTCTGCAAGTTTGACAATGACTTCTCCTGCGCGCATCCCCTAAGCTTGGCGTGCGATCGCTGTGATCGACATGAGTCATTGCTCCAGAGTAGTGTGTACCCTGCTCCCGACTTGGTCGAGAGCTTCTGCGAGGTTGCAGATGGGGAGGTTGTCTCGAAGACGCCAGTGCCGTTCATTCCGTTTTCTATTGCGCTCGCGTCGAGCGTCCCTGTTGGCGTCGGTCTCATCCGCGGGTGCGTTGGCAGACAGCTCGTCTGCGGAGATGTCCTCAAGGTATCGGTCGTCTGCCGTCCCTGAGGGTCTTGGCGTGTCGCCGGCAGCCATGAAGACTTGGCGGTCGGGGTTGCTAAGACTGGAGTCAGATCTCGCCACCTCTGTTGGAGTGTACTCCTGAGCTCGAGCGAGTGGTGTTCCCTCCTGGAAGGGAAGCGAGTCGAGGTAGGCGACATAGCGTGAGTTCCCGCTCGTCAGGTCAGCAGGCTTGCGGTCCGGCCAGTAGACGAATCTGCCGGCGGGTGTAGATGTTATAACCAGCCCAGAAGCCGGTCCTGACAAGGGTTGCTCTGGGGAGTTGTCCTCGGACTTGGGATCTTCAGGGTCCGACCCGAAGTCGAACTCGTACGCTGAGTCCGAGTAGAACCCGAAAAGGGGGTTGGAGTCCGAGGCTTGGCCGGGAGCGGTGTCGAAGTCCGAGTCATACTCGGGTACGGGCTCCTTGCCGGCCCGGCGTGCAGTGGGAGCCTTCGTGTGGGCCCTGCTTACGTTGCAGGGTCCGCGCGTGAAGCGCTCACGGGGTGGGTTGTTCACATACGATGGCTGAGTAGCCGGCTCGCATACGATAGCCCACGGGGAGGTCGAGCTCGAGTTGGAGGCGGATCCAAGCTCGAAGTCGGCGTGTTGGTCGAAAAGCGAAATTTCGCCGAATTTGCCGGCGAGTTCGCCGGTGACTACTTCGGGGAGCGTCACGAGGCCGGTCTCCAGAATGGGCAGCATGGTGAGGCGACGTTGGAAGGATCCGGCGCCATCAGCAGTGCAGACCCAGGCACCGAAGATGAAGGTGTCGCCGCGGTTGAAGGCGACGATTGGCTTGATGCAGACGGATGCCGTCGAGTTTGCCATGTGATCTCGGGCGAGAACTCCATACCTAGCGTGCCAGCTGTCGGTGTTTTAGACCGGCAACCTACTAAGGGGAGTACCCGAAGTAGATGAATGTGGCCTCGCCGAGATCGGTAACTCGAAGGAAGAGACACGTGGCACACAATTTAGGCAGGTTCGGGCCGCGAGGTGCGTAATACCCTACGTCCTGTATGCTGCGTAGCTCTGGATTGATTGGGTGTGATTACAAGATGATGCAATCTTAAGCCGTGAGAGAGAGAGGGGTCCCTGCCTCACCTTATATAGTCTGGGAGGTTGGGTTACAAGTCGGTTCAGGGAGAGAGTACTAGTCGAGTACGTCTAGGAGTTCTCTATACAGTGCGGGACATGTACATCTTCCTATCCGAGTACTTCTCCTCTGTAGTCCTTGTGCTTCACGCCAGTAGGTGCCGTGCAGCGCAAGTCGAGTAGTCCCAGGGGCCCACCGAGTAGTCGGTCCTGGTACCCACCAAGGTAGTGGGCCCAGGGAGGTCCATACGACAGCGTGGTCCTTACTGTGATGATCCCCTTCGGGCTGGGAATCTTCAGCTTCAGGTACGTATAGTTGGGCACGACCATGAACTTTGTGAAAGACAGCCTCCCAAGGATGGTGTGGTATGTCCCCAAGAACCCCACCACTTCGAAGGTGAGGGTTTCTTTGCGAAAATTTCACAATTCCCCGAACGTGACTGATGAGGACATCTTCCTCCACTATTACTCGTTAGCAAAGACGCAACATAAATGGGCCATGTGGCCCAGTTGTAGTCGGGCGGCGACCATGTGAGCCTCACTATTCCACCTTGCTTAGCTTGGGAGGAGGAAGCCACCTTAAAGGTGAGAGCCACCCTTCCCCTAACGGACAAGTCTTTCGGGGCGATTGGGCCTTCCCTGAGGGGTGCGTCGAAGGACGGTGCTATGTTTGCATCGAAATTCAGGCGCCGAGGACAAACTGCGTAATCGGTGCATCAGGCTTACCATAAATCCAATCCCACCTGGACCGGACTTATCAGTGACGGGCAAATTATATTGATCTGCCCGATGGGGAGAGCTTCCATTCCAGGGTCAACCCCGTGGAACGGTGTGGTCGACAGTCGCAACTTGGATCATGGGATGCCCATGTCATCAAGCGTTGACGCATATAGCACGTTGATCCCGCTTCCTCCATCCCTCAGGACCTTGTGGATCCATTTGGATTTGAACAGAGGAGCTACCACTAGTGGGTAGGATCCCAGTTGCGGCACGTGGTTGGGATGGTCCTTGTGGTCCAAGGTTATCGGAACCTCCGACCACTTTAGGTAGGACGGCTTCACGGAGTTGGCGTTGAAGACTTCTCGTCGGATCAGCATCTCTCGCCACCTCAAGGGTCGCACCGGTGACCCGCCGAAGATCATGTGGACCGTGTCGTCTTCACCCGAGTACCGACCCCCGCATCGTCGCCGTCATCGTCGTCGAGAGGCGGCGCCGCCTTCTTGGGTGGATCCGCCACCCTTGTCTTGAGGGTGCCGTTGATGTAGTTCTTGATCAACCGACGGTCCTTGAGTGTGTGCTTGATGGGGGCCTCATGGTATTGGCATTGCCGGGGAGCAAGCTAGTTTACATCGTTTGATTTGCATCTAACTTAGTTTTATACTTTAGTTTATCTTTTATTTGCTTTATCTAACATATATTATCTAGAAAAACACTTGTTTCGTTTTTGTTTTTGTTTTTATCTTATTGTCTAGATGGCGTTCATTAATCAACCCGTGGAAGAACCGGAGAAATCATTAAGGGATTACGCTAGCCCTCGATGTGAAGACATAAAAGTACAAGAGTCGGATTCGAAGCTCAAAGCGACCAAGTATGAGATTAAATCCAAGATCATCGAGATGGTGGCGGCAAACCCATTTGAAGGGATGGTTACGGAGAACCCATATAGACACATAAGGAATTCCACGACAATATTCAACACGGTGCGTCAAGAAGGAGTTCCCGATGAATGGTTCAAATGGAATCTCTTTCCCTACTCACTTGCCGGCAATGCAAAGACATGGTATTCGGTTGCGTCCTTTGAAGTTGAAGGCAATTGGAACAAGTTGACAAAGAAGTTTTGCGAGAAGTTCTTTCCAATTAGCAAGGTTCAACATCTAAGGAGGCAAGTGATCACTTTCATGCAAGGAGAAGAGGAAGGGATAGACCAAGCCTGGGATAGGTTTAATGGATTGATCGAACAAGGACCAAAACTCGGCTTCACCGGTGACGTACTCTTGCATACATTTTTCTTTTCCCTAACCCCTAGTTGCATGCAACACGTCAAAATGTGTGCAGGTGGGGATCTCATGGAGAAAACACTCACGGAAGTCGCCCAACTTCTACAAAAAGTTAGTAAAGCGGCTGCCATGCGAAGAGATTGGGAAACAAGACATGCGGAAGAGCCGGAATACAATTCAAGGAAGAAGAAGTGTGCTGATTTTTCTAAAGAGGCAACCCCAGAAGTCACAAAAGAGGAACCAATCATGGAAAAGCTTGAACAAGAACACATCAAGTCAAGAACTACACCGAACGTTGACTTCGCCGCACCAAATGAGACAAATAAGAGAAGCATGTCAAGCGCGAAGCCACTAAGGGAGTTCGAACCAATGGATTGGGTTCCTATTGATTACGGAGAAGTATTCGACAAGAGAAGACCATTCCCTAATCAAAAGGGAATGGCAAGTGCATTGGAAGTGGATTTCCCACCGGAGAAGAAAGCGGAAAATTCATACAACCTTGAAACCACCGGTGAGATCTTCCAAAAGCTCTTTGGAGATTATATAGTGGATCCGGAACAAATTGCTGAGGTGAAGAGAAACATGGGGATCAAGCCCGAAGCATCGCCATACGCTCGCCTCGCTGAAATCTACTCGATAGGATCCGAAGAAGAAGAGAAGACGACACCACACTTGAGTTGCGAGATCAACGGAGTTCAATGCAAAGCCTTATGCGACATCGGAGCCCAAGTAAGTGTTCTATCTTCTAAAATTTACGATAAAGTTCAATACCACAACCTAGAATTAGCTCCAACATCGACGAAATTAATTATGGGAGATGGTAGAACTATCAAACCTCTAGGTATTGATTGCAACATGGAAGTAAAAATCTCTAGAAACTATATACCAATCGATTTCTTTGTTATTGATGCTTACCATAGTAATAATGATCACAAAATCTTAGATAGGCCTTTTCTTAAGTTGGTTGATGCCGTGTTAGATGCCGGAGAAGGCAAAGTAACAATGAACTTTAATGGAACAAAGTACACATATAATTTTCTTCGTGCTTCTAAACACCTTACACCCTTTCCTCCCGAAGATGAAGAAGTAGAAGAGATAGATGGTCTTTGTTTTGTTGAAACCCTTAGAGACCTGCTGCAAAGAGCAATGGAAAATCAAATTAGTAATCAACAAGATGAAGAACTAGAGGAAGCAACAAAAGGCTTAGAGCCGCATGATGGTAGTGTGGAGGAAGAGAAATTCGAAGACATAGGAGAAATCAAACCCGAGGAGCCACAAGTGCCCGAGGTAGACCTTAAACCTTTGCCCAAAGGATTAAAGTATGAATTTTTGGGCCCAGACAAAACTTATCCAGTCATTGTGAGCGACGAGTTGAGTCCCGATGAAAATGAAGCATTGCTGATTTTATTAAAAAACATAGGAAGGTGATTGGATATTCGATTAATGATCTCAAAGGTATTAGCCCAGCCTTTTGCACTCATCGTATACCAATGGAAGACCAATGTAAGCCCGTAGTGGACCACCAAAGGAGGCTAACCCAAGCCATGCGAGAGGTAGTAAAGAAAGAGGTTATCAAGTTACTTGATGCCGGAATCATCTACCCGGTTCCACATAGCGAATGGGTGAGCCCGGTGCATTGTGTACCGAAGAAAGGAGGTTTGACCGTGGTGAACAATGAAAAGAACGAATTGATACCACAAAGAACCGTGACCGGGTGGCGGATGTGTATAGATTACCGTAAGCTTAACAAAGCGACGAAGAAAGATCACTTCCCCCTACCGTTCATTGACGAGATGCTCGAGAGGTTAGCAAACCACACTTATTTTTGCTTTCTCGATGGATACTCGGGGTTCATGCAAATTCGCATTCACCTGGAAGATCAACATAAGACAACGTTTACGTGCCCTTACGGAACGTTTGCATATAGGAGGATGCCCTTCGGCCTATGCAACGCTCCGGCCTCTTTTCAATGTTGCATGATGGCCGTATTTTCGGAATTCATCGAAGAAATTGTCGAGGTGTTCATGGATGATTTTTCTGTTTACGGGAAGACGTTCATGGATTGCTTAGCAAACTTAGAAAAGGTCCTCACGAGGTGTGCGGAGGTAGATTTGGTGTTAAATTGGGAAAAGTGCCACTTCATGGTTAAGCAAGGCATAGTGCTCGGACATGTTATATCCGAGAGAGGAATTGAAGTGGACAAGGCTAAGGTAGATACGATTGAGCAACTCCCACCTCCTACGGATGTTAAGTCCTTAAGGAGCTTTCTAGGCCATGCCAGATTCTATAGAAGATTTATCAAGGACTTCTCGAAGATCACTAAGCCTTTAACACATCTCCTTCAAAAGGATGTGGCATTTGACTTTGATGAGAAGTGTCTAGCGGCATTCCGGACCTTGAAAAATGCATTGATGAGTGCTCCCATCATCCAACCTCCGGATTGGAGCCAACCTTTCGAGATCATGTGTGACGCAAGTGACTACACCGTAGGTGCGGTCTTGGGACAAAGAAAGGAAGGCCGAGTTCACGCCGTAAACTATGCTAGAAAAACTCTTAGTGGGGCACAATTAAATTATGCCACTACGGAAAAGGAGTTGCTAGCGGTGGTATTCTCTTTTGAAAAATTCAGATCTTACATCGTGAACTCGAAGGTCATTGTTTACACTGATCACACAGCAATCAAGTATCTCTTGGCTAAGAAGGAAGCTAAACCACGTTTGATTCATTGGATCCTTCTTCTCCAAGAGTTTGATGTTGAAATTCGTGATAAAAAGGGGGTGAAAAATGTTGTGGCCGATCATTTGTCTAGGATGAATCGTGGACAAGATGATAAAGAGCCCATAGAAGATAAGATGAGAGATGACCACCTCTATAGATTGCTTGATAAAGATACTTGGATGATCGATATCATTCGAGCAATTTGAAAGATGCCCCTCGATCATCTAGATAAAAACACTCAAAAGAAGATAATCTCCGAAAGTAAGAAATATTTTTGGGATGCACCATACCTCTTCAAACTTGGCAATGATGGAGTAATGAGAAGATGTGTGCCAAGAGAAGAGAGGGTTGAGATTCTAAGGAAGTGCCACTCGGCGGAGTACGGTGGGCACTATAGTCATTTTCGAACCCAGGCAAAAGTATGGTCGAGCAGATTCTTTTGGCCGGAGATGCATGAAGATACTAAAAGATATGTTGCATCATGCCCCGAATGCCAAAGAACCGAAAACGTCTCTCAAAGAAATTCTATGCCTTTGAAATACAACTTACAAATCGACATATTCGATGTATGGGGTATAGACATAATGGTGCCTTTTAAAAACTCATTTGGATTTGAGTATATCCTAGTCATGGTTGATTATGTATCCAAGTGGGTAGAGGTAATACCATGTCGTAAAGCTTCCACGGAGGAGTCCAAGAATGTGATTTTTCCCCGTTTCGGTACACCGAGAATCTTGATAAGTGATGGAGGAACTCACTTCACCGGGAAGAATTTCAAAAAGTGCTTGTCCAAGTTGGGGATCGAACATAGGGTCTCTACGGCCTATCACCCACAAACCAACGGACAAGCGGAAACGTCAAATAGGCAATTAAAAAGCATACTCAACAAGACCATAGAAAAGGGAGGCAAGGATTGGTCAAAGAAATTAGACAGAGCTTTATGGGCTTACCGAACGACGTTCAAGACACCGATAGGTATGACCCCTTATCAATTCGTCTACGGAAAAGCTTGCCACATTCCGGTTGAGTTGGAACATAAAGCCTATTGGGCGATTAAAGAGATGAACCTCGATCTCGATGCCGTGGTGGTGAAACGAAGGATCCAAATAAGCATATGAAAACGCAAGCATATACAAAGAGAGAATCAAAAGGTGGTACGATAAAAGATTGAAAAACAAAGAATTTAAAGAAGGAGATAAGGTCCTCCTCTACAATTCGAGGTTTAAAACCTTCGGAAAGGGGAAATTGCAAAGCAAATGGGACGGACCTTATGTTGTGCATTCGGTGTTTTCCAGTGGAGCGGTAACCATTATGGATATAATCGGCGATCAATTTGTGGTGAATGGACAGCGGCTTAAGGTTTACTACGAACCCGACGTCGTGCCTCTTCACCATGTTGACGTCTTCACCATGGAGGAAGAGCCCGAACGTCCCGCCTAGGACGAAAAACAAGGCATCAACTTTTGTAAATAGTTTTTCTTTTAGTTTTCTGGAGTTTTTCACGAAGATTTACTGGGCCAACTTTTTCCCATGGGCTAAGGAAGAAAAAAATAGGGCGGTGTGCAAAAAACTGGACCAGCCCCCGCCCCCGAGGCAGGGTGGGCCGCCGGGCCCAGTGCCGACCGGCCCGCAGGGTTCCGGCGGCCGATGACGCCGAATTTCGCCCGAATTGCTCCTTTTCGACTTCCTTGTTTGGTCAGAAAATTTTAAGGGAAGTGTAAAAAGGAAAATAAGGTTCTCAGGGCTTTTCTCTCAGGACTATTTATTTGGCCGAATTGGGAGCTCGAGGATCAAACCTTTCAAGCAATATTTTGCACCCTTGTAGCAGTCATTGTGCCCCCAAGGATCTTAGAGTTGAAGCTAGAAGACAAGAAGCCATCGATGGAGGAGGTGATGCGATGCGAGCTCAAGCTACCCATCAAGGGGACCGCACGCATCCGTTGCGGAGGGCGTGTCCTGACCGGAGCTCTTGCATCTCGCAACCCCGTCGAAGGAGAGAAGGTCCCTACGCCCGTTCGAAGGTCGGCACGTATCCAAGGCATCAAGCGCAACGACTACAAGGAGGCATCGCCAGAGCCTAAGGATTATGGGGGTAGCGACTACTCTGACGATCGCAACCCGAGCTCGTGGGCGGCCGCCGAGAGAGATGATGACGATTGGGATGAGCAGCCCAAAGAGAGGACTCCCGAAGGCCCCAACAGCGACGGTAACGATGGCAACGAGAGCGGCAACGACAATGGAGGTGGCGACGACGGTGGCGATGACGGTGGAGACTATGGCGATGAAGACCCCTTCGGATTGCATCCGATGTGTTGTCGAACTTGCCGTCAATCCATCGGGGATCTCTACACGTCGGTCGATGAGTGTCTCCAAGCCATGGAAGCGATGAAGCAGCGTATGGAGGATTTGGAGCACGTAGTTGGAGACAATTTCAAGTTCCTTAACCGTAACGTGCGCAAACTTTTCGGCATGGTTGGAAACATGAGAGGGAAGTGGTGCAATACTTGCTTGAAGTACCACTAGGTCTAGTTTTCCCCTTAGGAATTTGTAAGATACGACGAGGACATCGTATGTTTTTAGCGTGGGGGAGAGCTAGCTAGCTAGCCTTAGCTTTTGAACTTCAAGTTTAGGTTCGGTTTAATCTTCGTGTGAGAGTCTTAGAGTTTTAATGAGTCTTAGCGTTTTAATGAGTCTTTAGAGTGTGTTTTAAAATTTTTGCAAGTGTCTTAATTTAGTGTTGAGTCAAGATAATCAAATAAAAAGAGTCTATATATATATATATATATATATATATATATATATATATATATATATATATATATATATATATATATATATATATATATATATATATATCTTTGTGTTTTATGTATTGCTTATCTTTATTCACTTGTTTGTTTAATCTTCGATTCTTGATATATGAACACAAGTATGTGGTTTGAAAAACGTTTACCGTGGTGCTTAGTGGAATTGCTACTACTTAAAGTACCCATACCGCACTTCAATCTTGAGCTTCACATGTTAGTTGTGCTATGTTCAATGCTAAAAGTTGGAGGATTTCAGTTCTGAAAATTATCTTAAAACCCTTGTAATAAAGGTTAGCAAAACCTCTTTTTCCAAGTTGAGAGTAAGAAAAAATTCCTATCCAAAGCCAAGTTTATTTTTTCGCTCCACCATAAGTGTGATTAGCACGATGAGTTAGGCTAGGACCCTTCTCTCTTGGTGAGTTTTAATTTCGAGCAATGATCATGTTCTTGTGCTTATCTTTTTGTTGCTAGCCTCGTCATATATTCGGTTACTTGACTTTCACAACGGAAGTCACGTACATCGCCGAATTCCATACCCAACCCTATACATCTCTTTTGTACATCGTATTCCTTGAACACAACCTATTTTCAAAGTTTCGTCTCATCTCTTGCATGATTTATTTAAAATTTCAGATTGTATGCATGCAAGGAAAGAGAGAATTGAAAGCTTTGAAAAGTTGTCAAGAGAGAGAAAATAAAGAGAAAAAGTATGTGTATGGAAAAGGACGAAAGAAAGAAAGAAAAAAATTATATGTGAATGGAAGAAGAAAAAGAAAAAGATGAGGTAGCAATAAAGATATGAGAGGGATGGATCAAGTGAAAGAAAAGAAAAAATAAAGTGTAAGGAAGGATGTCACGTTGATTGTGAGACGAAACTTTTACTCTATTTCCAACCATGTGCAATCCGACAACGAGGACATCATTGGTGTCTTGTAGTCACAATTTTCTTTTGCCCTTGCACATGTCCACCATTCTAAATCTTCTCATCCTTGATATCCCTACATATGGTTAATTCTCATGATCATTGGCTTGAAAGGTAGACAACCATTAGAGGAAGTTCTTAGTTTGACAATACTTGTGTTGATTGCGCTAGCCCTACCTATAGCTCCACCTTACGTGATATATGAGAGATTAATGGAGGTGAGAGTTTTATAAAATTTGGTCAGGATAGCCATTTCATATGAGTGACTTGAGAGAGCTTGGAGAAAGGTTTTTGTCTAATACTTGTTGTAGGAATTTTTTTTTTGAAAATCATAAAAACCATCCGATGGAAGCAAAGAAGTAAGCATGGTTAAGATTGAAAGCTTCGAGTGAAGAGTTTGACTTGTGGGGTAAAACTTGACGTGGTAAAAATTCTAAACGCCCATATTTATGTTTGATTATCATTACTTTGTGTTTATATATTGAAGATGAAGGGATTGACTAACTTGTGAAGAAGGATAAGTGGTATATGATTACAACACCTTGGACGAAGTTCTTTTACGAGTACTTGCTCGAGGACGAGCAAGAGCTAAGCGTGGGGGAGATGTTGACGGTGTATTTTGGTGCACCTAGCATGTTCATTACACTTTGGTTTGGATTTGATTATGGAACTAACCCGCCACTAGGCACACTAATCATATAACAAGTTCATCTTTGTGCATGCATTTGGAAGTGTTGTGTTTATGTAGGAAAACATGGACATAAAGGACGGATTCGCAACAAGTTCAAAGGAGCATTTACGGAGTCTTGTTCGTGTCCATGAGCTTGATGAAATCACTTCCAATGGTGGCAAGGACCGAAGTGCTACGAGGAACACCCCAGGGATTGAAGCGTAAAAAATCGAACTTCATGCGAAGAGAACATCCATCTTGAACGCGAGATAACATCATCAAAATCATGCAAGTGGAGGGGGCGAAGTACATAAATGCACAAGGACCCACAGAGCAAAAGGGGCGGCCGAACCGGGCCGAAAAGGGCCCAGGCCGGTCGGCCCAGGCCGGCCGACCCAGCCCTGTTCTGGCACCGGTTCGGTCCTGTTTTCCTTGCCCTCGAAGGATCTTCAGCCCTAAAAGCCCCGAGGCGCCGCCAACACCGAGGAGAGGAGTCATTCGCACCAGAAGGCCATCCACAAGCTAGAGAGAGAGGAGGAGGATATCCGGCGGGAGATCAACCACCTCGAAGGAAGCACCCTCTCGTGGAGAAGAAGGAAGACACCGGCGGAAGGGAAACCATGATCAACGGTGCCATGATCAGCACCTTGATCAACCGTGCCGTAAAGGGAGTAGAGCTCCGATGCTTCCTTGGATCCATTCAATACGCCGTGTCCATCAAAGGTCTAGTCATGAATACCTTCGCGTAGTGACAGTACGAGAGGAGGGAAAGGGCGAAACCGTGGTCACAACCCCGATACATTAGATTGGTTTTCATGTCTTTAAGCGATTGCATGCTCTAGTATCGTAGACCCGTGGGCGAGTGTCTTTTACCTTGATATCTTAATCGTTCTCTCTAGTGTAGTTTAGTTGTTTTCTAGTATTATATTAGTTAGGGTTTTAGTAGCTAGTGTGTCGTTGTAGATCGAACGCTTGTAATCCCCTTGCTCCGCGGATTGACAAGAACCTTGGGAATCCCGTGGTGAAAAAGGTGTGGGGTCCGTACGCTTGCGGATCGTAGAGGGATACGTCTTTTATCCGTCAACACATGCACGTAGGGGGTATGGAACCAACACTATAAGTGCATCCCACCTCATCCGGAGTCCATCTTCACCCATTCATTAGCCGTCGTTGCATGTTCTGAAATGGCACATGTTTGCTGAGCATTTCAGCCAAATGGCACATGTTCGCTAGTGTTTTTCCAGACTTTGGTCCGTCCCCGATGTTTCCGTACCCGGAGACCGATACCACCGTTTTCAGGTTCCCGAGACCTACTACACTCGTTTGCATCGCCGAACACATGCCCAAGGCCATTTTCACATATTTGGTCTATCCCTCACGTTTTTGCTCTCGGTGCCTGGTTTCGCCGTTATTGACCTCCGGTGAACTATAGCACATGATTCCATGGCCGAACACCTCCCCAGAGGCCATTTTCACATCTTTGGTCCACCTCTCATGTTTTCATCCCTGGTGCCCGGTGAGACCGTTTTTGTCCTCCCGTGACCTATAACACATGATTCCATGGCCGAACACGTGCCCGGAGGCCATTTTCACGTCTTCGGTCTATCCCTCATATTTTTGTCCCCGGTGCCTGGTGAGTCCGTTTTTTACCTCCCGTGACCTATAGCACATGATTCCATGGCTGAACACGTGCCCGGAGGCCATTTTCACGTTTTCAGTCCATCCCTCATGTTTTTGTCCCCTTTGCCCGGTGAGGCTGTTTTGACCTACTGTGACCTTTAGCACATGTTTCCTGGGCCGAACACGTGTCCGGAGACAATTTTCACATCTTCAGTCCATCCCTTATGTTTTTGTCCCCTGTGCCTGGTGTGAGGCCGTTTTTGACCTCTCATGACCTATAGCACATGTTTTTGTGGCCGAACACGTGCCCGGAGACCATTTTCATATCTTTGGTCCATCCCTCACATTTTCGCCCCCGGTGCCCTGTGAGGCCGGTATTGAACACTTGATGTTTCCATTTCATGCCAGAACACTTGTGCTACAGGTCATGCTACATGTCATTTTTAAGTATTGGTCCACTCCACGACATATCCATCCTTAGTTGTCATTGTTGATGTTGTTGGGAACTCATACCTTATATGTCATGTTCTTTCGCCTATACAACCTCCTCAATGTTAACCTTGGTCAAAGTCTATGTGACCGCTTGTCGAGTCATGAGTAAACTTGTGATATGTAATCTTATAGCATCTATATCGACATATGAAAGTATGAGTTTCAATACAACTTAATTTTGCCCCATTTGCTTAGACTTCACCGAGTCCGTGATATTTCACGGTTAACTGGGTTGTTTCAGGTTCGGTAAGCCTGAAACCGTTGTCGGGTGTTGAGGGGGGAGGGACGAATCCATGTGTAACACCCTAATTTTCAATTTTTGAGTTTAATAAAAAAATTTCTTATCCACAATTGCCATTGTCTAAGGAATATAAGGCATTTTGTGACTTCTAGGCATTTAATCATTTTTGTTAATTAAATTAATGAAATATAGGAGTTTATTGTTGCATACATATTGGGGCATTAGTTTATGTTTGTTGAGTTCAAATGCGAGTTTGAACTTTTGTTTGAATCTGTTTCAAAAAAATGGAAACCTTTCTTTTCCCCTCCCTTTCTTCTATTGTCTGTTGCGCGGCCCAGTTGGGGAAGTCTGGTCGTGCCCCCTGTTTTCCACCGCCCGGTCACTGCTCCACCCCGCGCTTCATAGCCAGCCAGCCGACGGACAACGCCGGCCCGGCTCCGCCTCGGCCCGCCGCGGGTGGGGGCCGCAGGTCAACCCCCACCTCGCGCCATGCATGGGTCGGACTCGGGGTCCGACCCCGAGCTTGCGCCGCGCGCGTGCTTGTCCTCGGGCCCACTTGCCCAGGCGCCTCTGCCCTATAAGATCCCGCCGCCTCGCGCACGTAGGGGCCCACGCCGAATCCCAGCACCCGACCTCACCTGCGCCGCCGCCGCTAACCCTAGCTCGCGCCGTCGCTACAATCTTGCTCCGTCGCCACCTTCCAATCAACAAGGAGCCGCCCCAGAGTTCTTCCACAAGGTGAGGACCTCTTTGGTGTCGTTTCTGAGCGTCCTTGCACACAATTTTGCTCCGCGCGCGCTCACCGAAGTTGGTGCAATGCCGCCGTCTGCCCCGCCGCACCGCACGGCGTCGTCGTCGCCTGTGCGCCTGTCTTGGTGGTACAATTAACTTCGTCACGACCTCTGCTTCATCCTGGTTTCACTGGCACGTGCAGCAGAGCACCCTAGCTCGATTTCGGACTGCGCCGACGAGCCGCCACTGCACGCCGCTGTTCATCGTTGCTTGTGCCGCCGTCGGTTGCCGCAGTTGCGTCCCACCACTGGATGAAGATCCGTCGGCCCAGATCCCTTAGGACCTGAGTCAACTAGTCAGCATACCGGTCAACTTGGCTGACCGGGGTGTCTTTGCAGAAAAGCCCCTTTGTTTCTTAGATTCACAGTTATATCCTTCCGCGGTCCAAAGTAATTATGTTTTAGCCCTCAGTTTTTCGCTGTTTAGTCCCTAGAAGTTTGAATTCCCTGCATTTTAGTCCTACACCTTGTTTTGGCTGTACAATGCACATTTTAGCTCCATTTTTAGCGTTCTTTATATCCACGCGATCGTCTCGACGAGTAGGACAGTTTTATGCCTCTGTTGTGTTATGTTAATACTGTTTGGTGATTGTTTCTTATTTTATTCTATTGTATGCTTGTATGTGAATGTGTTGAGCGTAGAGTACAATCCATTCAAGGATTTCGATGCCATTGAAGACTTTCAAGACCCTGAGCAGTTCCCGGAGCTGGTACAAGGCAAGTCTTTGCTGCATCCCTGTTGATCCTATTACAACATGCATTTTCATTACATCGTATTTATTTATCACTTTGCATTAATATGATGGGTTTGATTATTTAAGATTCGCCTAGTGTTGTTTATCCTATGCATTGATCAACCTAGGTTTACTTTATGTAGGGTAGAACTTGCTAGAGCTTTACCTTGGTTTTGGGTGGATTTAATGAACGAACATTAATCTGGATTTATTTATGCTATTCATTCATGTAATGCAAGAACACTTTATGTCTGTTAACCGGAACATGGAGCGACCACCCAGGAAAACAGTACAACCACAAGACATATGGCTCTGTCTTGGATTACTAATTAGAAACTTTAGAAGGTGGTATGTTTAATCTGAAAGGGGTTGGGGCTGACGGCAGATGGTGTATAGCCCGACCCTCAGACTGATCTGCTATATGGTAGATTCGCAACTGAGAGAGGTTTCTTGAGGACTGGAGCGTCTGAGGACCGGTGGATGGTCGCTCCTTGGTGTGATGAGTGATTGACAACATGGTGTGGACTGACTCTTGGCTGAGTATTGCACGTGCAGGTTGCGGCTTGATTTGCGTTGGTGCAGGTGAAGAGCGGGCGCAAAAGGTCTTTGCCTGTGTTGCCTCCGAGGAGTGGAGAGACAAGTAGGCTCAGCTCGATGGATCCGGTGGCCGAATGAGATCAAGTGCGGGCCGCATGGTGGCAAGAAAACCAAGGTGGAGCCAGTGCAGGGTAGCAGCTCACAACCGAAGTCTGCACGCGGGGTTTGGTTGGTTTACTCCACAAAACTAACATCCAGCCGAGACGATGTGGCGGCCAAGTCATGAGTGGGATTGGCGTGGAGGCTGCACTGAGTCCACGGGGTTTACGGCGGTTCACCACAAAACCGTCGGGGTTACTTGGTTGAGCCACAAAACCAAGACCGGAGGCTCGGCGGGCGGAGACGGGATCCAGGCGTGCCGAGAAGCTTCGAAGCGGGCGACACGTGGCATGATCGAGGTGCTTGCGTTGGGAGTACGCGAAGGCCCGATGGATGTGCGGTCGTCCGATGGAGAACTTCATGTGTTGACCAAAATGCCCCTGTGAGGGCTTGAGTTGTAACTCCTAGTGTAGTGGTACTTCAGTCTTTTCCGAAGGGCCTATATATAGGAGGAGACTGAATTTTCAGCCAACTCTTTGGCTTGTAGGTGGTGTGCTCTTTCATTTTGGAGTGCTTTGGGAGAGAGGGAGAGAGAGGAGTGTTGACAGTGAAAATCCGTCAACCTAGCCATGAGTTTACCTTCGGTGTTGGCATAAGTTTTATACCTTATCCATTGGTACTAACCCCCGTGGTATAACAAGTTCACTTGTGCATGTTGGTTTTGGAGTTTAGTGTTTATGCAGAATTTTAGCGTTGAATGCAAGACTTTCGGGATAAGTTCATCAAGCACCTTATGACAAGACCATTGAAGCCCCGTACAAGTCATGCAATGAAGCAAACTTAACTCCAAGAAGCCAGCGACTTGATCCGAGAAGACGACAAACTCCGAGGACATGACCAGAAAAGTGCTGAATCTTGCAAGACAAGAAGTTATGCCCAATTCGGAGAGAAGCTGACGACATGGACCTACATGCAGAAGGGGGAAACATCCAGGAAGCAAGGGAACCGACGTAGAGCAAAGGAGGCCTCGGGGCGGGCTCCGGATGGGCCCGGGCCGGCCGGCCCAGCCGGTCGGCCCGGCCCCCGTCCGGGCCCGTTTGCCCCCTCCTTTGCCCTAGCCGCCATCCAGGCTATTTATAGCCCCCTGACCGAGAGCCACGCAGGATCCAATTCGTCATCAGCCGCCAAGGAGCAGAGAAGAGAGGGACATCATCTCGGAGAGGAGAGGGTCGAGCTAGTTGACTAGGGTTTCCCTAGCCGACGTGGGAACCTTGCACGGAAGACCACATCGGAGTTCCCGGAGCTAGAAGCAAGATCAAGGAAGGATCCTGGTGGTGATCTTGTGTATGTATCATTGTTATAGATGAATTATCAAGTTGAATCTTTTCCTAGCGATCAAGTGTTTCCTCGAAGATTTCGTTTTTCGATCGGCTTTGCTTATTCCAATTCTATTCTCGAGATAGATTATATAGGGTGTTCTAGTAGACGCGGTGGCTAGAGGTACACGCCGGATCTTCCGAAAGAATCTCGACTTGTCTTTTGACTCGCCCTAAGCTCCCCACATTAGTAGGGATACGTTGTGACAGACCGGGGGTTCCGAAAGGCGGATGTTTTCGGATCTGGACGGGAAACCACGATTTAAAGAGGCTTCTTATAAGATTCGATTTGCTACTTCTTCTCTTGCTTGGAACTTCAACAAAAGGTTTACCCCGATCTCTCTAGATCGGTTTATCTACCCAATCTTACTTTGTTATCGCCGGTCTTTAGATTAGTTTCGTGTCTTTCATTTGGATGCATTAGGGTTTCTTTTACCGAAGATTGGAGTTACTTGGCTTTACTAGATCAACTTTTGCGTCACACATTTGTTCCACGGATTCGATACCTTGGGTTCAGCACTCGAGGGAAGAAGGGTCCCTTGACTACGACGGGAGACTTGTCTGCTTGCAAGTCATAAACGAACTTTGATATAACTATTAACCGTCAACAAGGAGTGAGTGGATCTTTGTTTGAGCTTTTTGCCATCCTAGATGTGTGATTCTTGGAGTGTCTTGTAACTAGATATGGCTAAGTGATTCATAGTGAAACCTTCGTCTTAATCTTGTGTTGAATCCTTCAATCCTGAGCATTTTTCTTTTATGTGATTTTCGGAGGTATTTTTGGAGGATTTTTGGGTCGTCGGATTTGAGTGCGTTTTGGTGGGGATTTCTTTGTGGGGATCACTCATAGGTCGTGTGTAACCATTCTCTTGGTGATCTTTCACTCACAAACTCTACGAATCGGCTCGGATTTGAAGTTCTTCCTCTCTACCTCTAGTTCTTGGTGTTCATTACGAAATCCTCGATTCTGCGAGATTGAGTGGGTTTGGGGCCATGAGATTTTAGGGATAGCTTCTAATTGAGGCAAATCCACTTCCCCTAAAGTTTGACTTCAATCCATTGGGTGAATCGGGAGACCAGTGATTTTGGGGAAAAGCTCTCTCTCTCTAGGTTTCCTACACTAAATAATTTTTCTGGTAGTAAAGGTTTGATATTTTGGAGGAGATCTTTTGGGAAAAGCTTCTTTGTATTGTTGTGGAGCCGTGATTCAAATTTCGTGATTTTTGGAGGTCGTTTGATCGAGTTTTAGATTTTTCCCTTCTTCCCTCGAGGCTGTTTTCTGTGCTGATTTGCACTTGGCGGACAGTCCGCGAGGTCACCGCGGACCGTCCGCGAGGCCCCCAGTTCATCGAGTTCGTCACTTGTTTTTCCGAGCTCGTGGTTCGATCCGCTTGGTTCTTGGGTTCTGGTTGCAAGGGGTGTGCCGGACAGTCCGCAAGCAAGTCACGAACGGTCCGCGGGCGTCGGACGGTCCGAAGTGAAACGTCAAATGGTCCGTTTTTCGTGGGGAGCTACTAGAGGTTTGGGCTGAAATTTCGGACGGTCCGCTCCATCCTCGCGGACAGTCCGCCCCCTCCTCGCGGACGGTCCGCCCCACCCCTGCGGACAGTCCGCCTCTAGCTCGCAGCTTTGGTTATGTGCTTTGCTTCTTTGATTTGTGCTTCTGCTAGTTGAACCAAGGATCGCTCCTAGGGTTTGTAGGTCCGTTGTGACTACGTGACCTTTGCGATTACATCTCCATCATGTGTGCTCAGATTTGGAGTTGATTTTGGGGCATATTCGAGTTCATCTTTTTGAGGTGAATTTTTATTGGCTCAAATTCACTCTCCCCCTTTTGGTCGCCTAATCGGTCCTTCATTTATGCGCTGCACTGATCAGGTAAACTAGCGAGTAGCCCGTGTTAGGGAATCTTTGTAAAGGCCTCGTAGCGTCCCTATGCTGCCACGCCTCGGTAGTGTGGTATTGTGCCTACTTTTGCACAGCGTGGTTGGGTCTAAAGTTTTCGGGACTTTTACACATCTTGTGGGTAAAGATGTACAACCTTTGCACAGTGTAAAACTGACTAGTTAGTCCTACCCACAATCAAGGGCGACCTGGACCCTCACATGAGTAATTTATGAAAGGTGGAATATTTAAACTTGTGCATTGCATTCTTTGGTTCTGTTGCACTGATTAATTGGGATTTGGTATATACTTATACTTGTTAGTAATAGTTGCTTAATAAAACTTGACCAAATAAAATGTTATCCTGCTTTACAACCACCAGCTTCCACCATAAAGCCTTGCATGTTGTTATAGAGTTTTCCCTTATTGAGTATGACATGTGCTGATGCTTGTTGTTCTATATTGCATCTACACTACCCGGCTGCTGCTCAGACGGACGCTTTGAGGACTATCCTGGAGAGTTCGATGAGTTTTAGGCATTTGTTCCTCTAGTCAGCTGCCTGTGGAGGACTTCTACGTTTACTTTTCCGCTGTTAGCTACTCGAACATGTGTTAATTTGAGACATTTGGTCATGTAATAAATGTTTAATACTTCCTCTATGTTTTTACATTGTGTTTTGGTATTCACTGATTCGATGCATGTGTGTAACTTGATCCTGGCGCACATCTATTCTATGCATTCAGATTTGCCCTTAAATCCGGGTGCGACAAAGTGGTATAAGAGCCGTGTTGACTGTAGGACGTTAGCCTAGTTAGAACTAGTCGCAAACTAAGGATTATATAATATTAGAAGTCACACATTGTTTAGTTTGCTTTATTCTATTTATTATATCTATTCTTGGTTTAATCTCATCCTTGATTATCTTTTTGTTATCTTAGCTTGATCTTGTCATGTTAATCAGCACTTGTCTCCTCTATCTTTTTAGATGGTTTGCCGACTGAAGACTACCCGTGTTGGTGCCTACCGCTTTCCAAGGTACCTGGAGGACTAGGACTACTACTGCTACTCCTCAGAGAGTGATGGGCACAAAGGCGACACTGAGGAGAGAAGTGGGGCGAGCTCTGCTTCAGTGCAAACTTCACGACCAGCTTCAGTCATTGAGTTGTCAGATGATGAGCCAGAAGAGGAGGAAACTGAAGATCAGGAACAAGGAGGTGACCCAGATGACCACTCAAATCCTGAAGGTTCAGATCCAGAGGATGGTGATGCTGATGATCACCTGCGCCCGAGAAGTGGAAGGTGGTCTTCTTTCACCATGATGGGGGACATGCACGTTTTCAGTTCTAGAGTCTGTAAACGTTAGATCGAAACGTTAGATCGGTGTGTTAGCTAGTGGGGTGTTTGATGCTTGATTTGTGATCATTCGTAAGTTGGATTTTTGCGTGATTGCAATGTCTTGTGGATTAAAGACACAATGACATTGGTTTAGTCATAAAGCTTGGTTAGTTGGGTTTAAGTTCTGTTCTAATCATCTTTTATCTTGCAATACCATAATTCTTTATCCATCTTATTTTATCTATCATGAGTATTATCTTAGTGCAAAATCTGTCCACGTCACTTCCTGACACAGCAATAGTGTTTTATTTTTATCTCGAGCTAAAGAACTCCAAATCCAGTAAAACCAGATGGGTTGGTTCACAAATTTTATATGTGAATTCTTTTCAAAAATTCAGCATTATTCAATATATATTATGCGAGTTATGTACGAAATTCTAAGCCATTAGAATCTGTCAAATTCTGCTGACACAGCTGAGTTCATTATTTAATATCTCGAGTTATAAACCTCCGATTGAGGCAAAGACAATTGGAGTAGTTCAGTAAATTGATGCATCATGTCTCCAGAAAAATTCGTGAATTTTGGTTACCTGTACAGCGAGATACATCTGTTTCTTTACAGCTATCAGAATCTATCTTAATCTGGAAGTCTGCATTGTTTACCTTTTAAGCTTTTCTCTCAATGCCATAATCTAAATCAATATTTCTAACGCTCAGATGGTGAACACCAGGTCCGGATCAGGAGTTGACCAGCCTCCAGTGACATGCCAAGAACGAGGCAGTAGCTCAGGCAGTGCACCACAGCCAGAACCAATGGATCTGGCCATGCAGCAGTTTTTTCAGACTCAATCCGCTTCTGGAGAACTTGACCAACACTGTGGCCAACCTGCAAGCTCAAGTCAACAATCCACCTCAGCAACAACAGCAGCAGACACCCATGAACAAACACAGGGAGTTCATGAGCCATCGTCCGCTAGTGTTCACACATGCTGCAGATCCGTTGGAGGTTGATGACTGGTTGAAGATGGTGGGCAAGATGCTCACTACCACGTAGTGTGATGATAGGGAGAAGGTCCTATTTGCTGCAGGACGACTCCAGGGGACAGCAGGAGCATGGTAGGATGCCTATGTTGTTTCTCATGCTACACGAAACACCATCACTTGGCAGGAGTTCACCAACAGCTTCAGGAGTCATCACATTCCTGCAGGGCGGATGAAGCTGAAGAAGAAGGAGTTCCTCTCTCTCAAGCAGGGGGGAATGTCAGTGACAGAGTTCCGGGACAGGTTCATAGAGTTGTCTCAGTATACACTAGAGGAGGTGGCAGATGATGCGAAGAAGCAGGAGCGCTTCACAGAGAGATTGGATGGACCGTTTTAGTACCAGCTGATGTCTCACACCTTTCCGTCCTTCCAGCACCTGCTAGACAAGGCCATCTACTTGGAGTCCAAGCGCAGAGAGTTGGTTGAGCTGAAGAGGAAGGCCATCACTCCAGGATAGTCCCAGAGCAGCACTCGCCCCCGCTTTACTTCACCGCTGGGTGCGTCGTTCCGTCTAGGAGGCCCGACAGGGAGTTATGGCCAACAACACCAGCAGCACCAGCAGTTCCAGTGCTCCGTCCAACACTTCCAGCGCCCAGGGCAGTAGACTCCACGCGTCTCCTTCCAGCAAAACTGTCAGATGACTATACCAACAATAGTTACTACCCCAAGAGGAGGTTGACCACTACCCGCGGGCAATAGTTACTACAAGTGTGGGGAGGTTGACCACTATGCCAACAACTGCCCCAAGAGGACCGCTCCTAACACTCTTGTGCAGAACCAGTAGATGAGGAATGGGAACCAAACCCCGCAGAGCAACAAGGGACAACAGAGTCAGGCACGTGGCAGGGTGAATCATGTGAGTGCTGAGACCGCTCAGAAGAATCCACAAGTAGTGCTTGGTATCTTCCTTGGCTACTCCACCCCTGCATCAATCTTTGATTCTGGAGCATCTCATTCTTTTCTATCTGCTCCATTTGTGGCCAAACATAGTATACCCATGTGTCCCATGAAACAAACCATGCTAGTTAACTCACCAGTGGGGGAAATGAAAGTTTTATATATGTGTCCTAATGTTAATCTAAAGATCATGGGAGTGGACTTTTGGGCAAGGCGGAATATCATTCTGGGTATGGATTGGTTGGGTATGCATGATACAACAATTCAGTGTGCAAAGAGGACAGTTCTTCTTACCAGTCTTAAAGGAGACAAGGTTGAGCTAGTGGCTACTACATCATCAGATGCAGGAGGTTCTATGCGATAGTTGGATGGCAAACCTTTGGAGGATATGAGAGTGGTCTGCGAGTATCCAGATGTGTTTCCAGAGGAGCTACCAGGTATGCTGCCTGACCGAGATGCTGAGTTTGTTATGATCTATTGCCTGGTATTGCTCCTATTTCTAAACATTCATATAGAATGTCTAGTACTCAACTGTTAGAACTTAAGAAACAGATTAAAGAATTGTTGGAAAAAGGGGTTTATTTGTCCTAGTTCATCACCATGGGGGTACCAGTTATCTTTGTAGAGAAGAAGGATGGTACTCAGAGGATGTGTGTGGATTATCAATTGCTTAATGAGGTTACTGTCAAGAACAAGTATCCATTACCCCGCATTGAGGACCTGTTTGATCAGGTGAGAGGAGCTAAGGTGTTCTCCAAGATTGATTTGCATTCTGGTTATCATCAGATGAAGATCAGGTGGTCGGATTTTCCTAAAACTGCATTCACCACTAGGTGTGGGCTTTATGAGTATATTGTTATGTCTTTTGGGTTGACCAATGCACCAGCCTACTTTATGTATCTGATGAACAAAGTGTTTATGGAGTACTTGGATAAGTTCATTGTGGTATTCATTGATGATATTCGGATTTACTCCAAGACTGAGGAGGAGCATGAGGAGCATATGAGACTTGTGTTGTAGAAGTTGAGAGAGCACCAGTTGTATGCCAAGTTCAGTAAGTGTGATTTTTGGCTGAAGAAAGTCTCTTTTCTTGGGCATATCATCACAAATGGAGGTATTTTAGTCGATCCAGCCAAGGTTAATGATGTGTTGAAGTGGGAACCGCCGAGGCCAGTTTAGGAGATCAGGAATTTCTTGGACTTACAGGGTACTATCGACAGTTCATTGAGGTATTCTCTCTCACCACATTGTTGGAGAAGGATTGGGAATTCAAGTGGACAGATGCATGTCAGGCCAGTTTTGAGGAATTGAAGAAGAGATTGACTACAACCCCAGTGCTTGTAATGCCAGACTTGCAGAAGGGCTTTGACATCTACCGTGATGCGTCTCGACAGGGCTTGGGTTGTGTTCTTATGCAGAAGGGACATGTTATAGCCTATGCATCGAGACAGTTGACGAAGCATGAGTAGAACTATCATACACATGATCTTGAGTTCGCAGTTGTGGTTCATGCCTTCAAGATCTAGAGGCATTACATCATGGGAACCAAGTGCCAGATTTACACTGATCACAAAAGTCTAAAATACATCTTCACTCAGAAGTACGTTAATCTGAGACATCGCCAATGATTGGAGCTGATCAAGGACTATGATCTAGACATAAGTATCATCCTGGGAAGGCTAATCTGGTTGCGGATGCTTTGAGTCGGAAGGGACATGCCAACATTGCATTGGCCTTCCAGCTGCCTGAAGAGTTGATGAAGGAGTTTGAGAAACTCAATCTGGGGATGATTGCTCATAATGAGGGAGTTACTTTGGAGGTAGAGTCTACCTTGGAGCAGCAGATACGTGAAGGGAAGCTGCAGGTTGTGGAGATTAGAGAGATCAGGGAGACCATGGAGAGGGGCAAAGCCCCTGATTTCACTAAGGATGATCAGAGGGATGATATGGTTCAAGAATAGGATCTGCGTGCCTGATGTGGGAGACCTTCAGAAGACCATCTTGAGAGAGGCCCATGATTTAGCTTATTCCATTCATCCAGGTAGTACTAAGATGTATTAGGATCTTAAGCATAGGTATTGGTGGTATGGGATGAAGAGGGATGTGGCCGCTCATGTAGCATTGTGTGACACGTGCCATAGAGTTAAGGCAGAGCATCAGAAGCCAGCTGGAATATTGCAACCGTTGAAGGTGCCAGAATGGAAGTGGGAAAAGATTAGTATAGATTTTATAGTGGGGTTACCACGGACACCAGCTGGGTATGATTCAATATGGGTAATAGTGGATCGATTGACTAAAGTATCTCACTTAATTCCTATTAAGAATACTCAGTCAGGTGCGAGATTGGCAGATCTGTATATGTCTCGGATTGTGTGTTTGCATGGTGTACCTAAGAAGATAGTGTCTGTTGACAGTGCAAAATCGTGCTCAAGTTCATCGCAAGCCTACGGGTGACTTGGTGCCTTTTCACCAAGGAGGGTCCTCCCTAGATTTGTCAATCCAAGGATCGGAAGCAAACTACTAAGGTTCTCTATCTAACCTACCGGTCTAACCCTATGTGAAGTGTTGATTGCATAGAGATTTAAACATACATGAAAGGATGTATGGATCACATCCACCTAGCCATAAGGGTGAGCATCCAAAAGATAAGCCTAGCCTATCATCTTCTCGTTGTCATTCCGGCCAAGGTGACAGACCAATCTAAACCTATACTATGATAAGGATTACACTCGATATGGAGTAACACGATATGGAGTGGTCCGATACACGTTCACCCACCGCATTCTCCTCCACCGTGCTGTCACTACGCAAGGATATTCATCACCGAGCGGCAACCTAGGTCCGTGCACTACTACGATGTATCCGCAAGACAAGACTAATCACCATGATTCGATCTAATTCTACTAAAAGGATATGCTAGCTACACATATGAGTAAGCATAACTCGTAGTAGATCAAAGTAAAGATAAGAATTTTTATATCACCATCCAATGTTGAAGGTACAAATGACTTGACGAACTCAAGTCACGGCTCCGAAACTCCACCATGGCTTCACCACACAGGGCCAACCATGGTGGCTAGGGCATGGCCTAGGCCATCTCCTAGGCAACTCGAGAACTTGTGGCGGCCGTCGGCTTCCTCCCGGTGCTTCTCCTTCTTGTTGGCGGCTCTCTGATGATTGGATCGATCAATCACCCCTCCTTGGGCGCCCATGGGGTTGTATTTATGTCCTTGGGGAGCCTTGGGGTGTGCTCTACCTTGCCTTGCACGAGATCTTCCTTGGGAGAGAAGGGAACTTGGTTTCCATAAAATCGGGTGCTCTTATACGTCGCTTTAGCGACAAAAAACCAACGTGTCCCTAAGGAAAGGGTCACTAGTAGGGGTTGGAGTGCATGCATGCAAAAGAAAACAATAGTGATGACATCAGCCACATGCAACGTTGATTGAAACTAAAAAACTATAAATCACAAACAAAACATCAAAATTAAATTCCAATCGCACCATTGGATTTCTGACAATAATAACTTCGAAACAAGACCTCACTTGATTATATTTTGACAAAATTTTTTTGTATTTTTTAATTATGGTTATATATTTTGTGATCGCTAGAACAAAACGAATAAAGTGCCAGAACAAACGAGAACAACTGTCAGAATAAGTTTATATGTCATCCCGAACAACAAATATGATGTCAGAACAAGGGTTAGACACATGTTATATAGAACAAGATGATACTATAGCCAGAACAAAATATTACTATAGCGAGAACAAGTTTGTATGTCATCTCGAACAAAAAAGTGTCAGGACAAATGAGAACAATTGTTAGAACAAAATCTGATTATAGTCGGAACAATTTTGTGTGTTATCTCGAACAAAAACAACCGTAGTGTCAAAACAGGAGTCAAAACAAGTTGTTATTATAGCCCGGACAAGATACTTATAGCCAGAAATACTTATTATTCTTGCAAGAACAAATTTACATCTCATCTCATAAAATAAAAATATTAATGATGGAGAAAATATTAAAAAGGAAAGAATAAAAAATGGAAACAGAATAAATAAAGTAGAAAATAATAAATAAACAAATAATAAAAAGAAAAGAAAAATAAAAGTGAAATAAGAAATAGAATAATAAAAGAAGAATAAAAAGAAAGAGAAAAAATGAAAAAGAAAGAAAGAATGATCAGCGGCGGTCAAACCAAGGAAAAGTGAAAAAAGAAACACCAACCACCGGCCGGTGGTGGCCAACGGAGGAAAAGGAAGAAACGAAAAAGAAAAAAAACAGACCACCGGCGGCCATCGAAGAGAAAAAGAAAAATCATCTCGCGCCACGGCTTCAGCGACACGAACGGATTTTGTCGCCGAAGCGTCATATAACATTTACCCATAAAATCAGACTCTTCCAGATTTTCCTGATTCGCAGCCCTTCCATGCCGGGACCACGTGGAAACTCCAAATAATGCAAATTTGGTATCCTAATTGTATGGCACGGAATTTCCTCCAACTTTAGTATGCATTGCTTTCCTTGGAAACGAAGATAAGATTTCCAAATTGGCCTTGGAAGATAATCTGTTCTGATTTCGGACTGACTACGCAACAGAGATTTCGGGGGCCATATCTCCTAGCTCCCTTATCCGAATTGGGCCTTCCACATGTCCAAATCTAAGGTATCGTCGAGGCCCACAACTTTGATAGTCATAGTTTTTCCATTAGAGGTCGTTTAAGTCTCCGAATCTGCACCGAAAGATCATGCAGTCCTGGGCTGCAAGAGTATCACTCAGGCTGAGTTGAACTCGTTGGTAAACATCCAAGTCCCCGGAGTTTTACGTGTTGATGCTTCGGTCCCTAGGCCATTTGGAGTGGTGTTCATCATGTGTCTTGACTTATGTCGGGCTTTATGATCTTCTCTCGAAGTGTTTGATGAATTTATCCCTAAAGTCTCCTCTTTAACGTTAATTTCCTACGTAAACAACAAACTCCAAAATCGACATGCGAGAGTGAACTTGATACATCCGGGGGGTTAGTACCATTAGTTAGAATATCAAATACGTGCAAATGTTGATGGTAAACTCATAGCTAGGTGTACCAAAATCGACCGTCAACATACCCCCATGCTTAAACCTTGCTCGTCCTCGAGCAAGTCCAAGATCTTTGCTTACCTTGGAAATCAGTGTTGCCTTTCTATGTCTTCCCTGCACTTAGTTATACACAACAAGACATATTGGTCTCTCAAGTATTCAGCATTTAAGGTTTAAGTTTTGGCCGACTACTTCATTATGGAAGATATACTATCATTAAAGAACATGTCACAATAAAACAAATATAGTGCTCTTGAACTTAAGCAAACATCAAACCTTTACCTTGTTTGATTGTGAAGGGTTTTCAAAAAGTGGTACATCTAACGTAAGTGAGGTTCTCTTGCAAAAGCTCATGGAAACACTCATCTCTTCAAGTCATTCAAGCCTACACTAGATTATTCTCAACCTATTCTACTCATATATGAAAGTGGAAAGCTTAAGTGGAGCTTGGTAGGTAAAAACAATCCTAGCAAAACATTATAATTGAAATATTGTCAAACTAAGAGAGAGATCTATTGGAATTACCGAGACTAACACACACATTTAGAAAGGTGGACATGTGCAAGTGGTAAATGGGTGACCCCGAGACACGAATGAAGTTCTTGTTATCGGATTACACATGGTTGGAAAAGATTGAGTATGGACTTGTCTTCAAAGCTCTCTGAGATTTAAATGAAGCTAAAAAGAATCGAGGAGCATTTTTATTTTTTTTATTTTTTTATTTTTTTATTTTTTTATTTTTAATTATTTTTTCTTTCTTCTTCTTTATTTCTTTCCTTCTTTCTTTTTTCTTTTCTTTTTTATTCATCATTTTTTATGCTCCTTCAAACTTTTAAGCAGTCATAGTACTTGCTATAGCAGTCCCCTCCCCCATGCTTAAATGATTGCTCGTCCTCTAGCATAGAAGTGAGGGAACCTATGGCTGCTAGAGAAGTACAAAATCCTGGTATTCCTTTATAAATCTTTTGAAATCTTCAAGGGCATCCTCCATGTCGAAACTCGCATGATCTTGTTGCATTGATGAGTCCCTCCATATGTTATATGTCTTGAAATCTTGCCAGAAAAGCTTAAGAAAATTCATTGAAAGTTCATCCATACTCAATTTGGGTTGTGGTCAAGGAGGTAATCACAAAAAAATATTTTGGGTTTAGGGTGGATGCCCAGCGAAGTTTGTGAAATTTACAATGTAGAAACTCACAATGTAAGGACAAGAATGGCTAGCATGAAAAAGATACGCAAAGGAATGGCCAGCTTCTTAGTCTCATACCACAGAAATCAATCCTAATCTAACTCATCAAGATATAAGTTTGCAAACTAAAGGTTATATCATGAAAATACTTGTATGTGTATAGGCTTTGGTAGGTAGAGCCTTGCAAGAGATTCACAAATGTAGATAGCATAAGGATTTTAATAAAACAAGTACAAGGAATAGGTTATCGGTAAACTTAAATCAAAGAGCAATCATAAAGTATGTGGGTCATAAAAATTAGTCATTTAACCTCCACAAATGAAAGAGTCGGTATTTATCAATTTAAGTTCCTTTTAATAGAGAGCAAAAAGTCAAGTCGTATACAACATCATGCAAGTAAAACAAGGCGACAACTTTCATCATTTTTCCATAAGCAAGACATACAAATGATATTATCGTGGTAAGCTCAAAAGAGATGGTGATTCATTTATTGAATAGTAAAACCTAACTAACCTAGGTTGTCCTGCTAGTAGCCATGTTAATGATCGAGAGATAAATACAAAGGTTGTCTATGGTTGAAAGCATATATGTGCAAGCATTTAAAAGGTGATAAACAAAGATAAAGTTAAAGGCAAGTTACCGTCCTTTTCGATGCTCGTAGTGAAGTGCAGTGTGGCCTTCCCCATGCTTAAACATTGTGCTTAGCATGGAGAAAGAATGATGAGCATCTTGGTGAAGGTGATCCTTGTACTCCATGTGGCCTTTCCCCCTTCGTCCTTCAAATCCTCCCCCATGCTTAGCATGTTGCTAAGTGTGGAAGAACTTGAATCGCTCGAAATCATATTGCCATGTGTTTGAGAATCGTCTTCACTACCTGCCTTTGTTACTTATTTATCCTTCAACTTCTTCTTATTATCATCAAGCCATGTTCCAATCCTTTGTCATATCATCATCACCGACTTCTATCTCGTCCTTGTCGCTGCCTCATCTTCCACAGATTTTCTTTTACTTCCTCAACAGAACATATACTGAAACACCCCTCAAAGTTGAAGTTCATGAAATTATCTTTCCAACGAGCCACCATTCGCATGAAACAGGTTCCGAACAAGAGATTTGTGCCTATTGTATTCCGGTGCTACAATTTGTCCAAAGCTGATTTCAGACGCGCAACGCTCAATGTTTCTGCCATATATCCTTGTACGGGTCTTCAAAATTGATAATTCTTGATGCATTGGAAAGATGGTTTTAAGGAGCTTCTGAATATTAACTTTTCTTCCATTGTACATCTCTGAACATATGCTCAAATATTGATGGAAACAGCGACTTCCTTCTCAAGCCTTGTAGATGACTAACGATCTTAATTGCAATTGGTCAAGAACTCATGGGAACACTTCATCATGCCTGCAAAACAAATCAAATGCACATTCTACCCCCGGGGTGATGGTCAGGAGTAGAAACAATTGCCAACAAACCAAATATATCCCTAAGATCTTAACTTGTGGCATAGCTCACCTAGTACAGAGAAAAGCAAGAACCAAATGAGTGTACGTGCGTGTAGGTGAAAATGCAAATGAAAGCAAGGTTTATAAAACTAAATGATGGTGGTCTCCAATCATGTCTAAACACCATGCTTACACAAGATTGCAAAAGAAAAAGCCACTAGTGAAGCATTATCATTGAAATGAAGCATTCATCAAAAAGTTTCGCAAAGAAACCAAGCTAACCTATGCATGATAGAACAAAGGGGTTGATGTAAAATGCAAATGCAAAGGAGTTAGTAAAAAGGGTCATCAATGTTTGAGAAAGGCTTCCGATGTTGTTCCTCAATAATGACAAGCAAGTCACTTTATGAGAGGCAAAGTCTTGGCAACCAAATTTTTATCAAAAGACATTAAACAAGCTAACAAGGTTTTAAGGTAAGACTTGTGGGTATCCTATATTTTTGGCTTAAGACAAGAATTTTGAAAAGATAAGATGGGTGAAGAAATTCTATCTAAGGTGGTTTTGAAAAGGAAGAAAAGAAAACAAGGGTTAGATTTTCGAATAAAAAACAAACCTATAGTTTTATGATTATTAAAGGTATGAGGTGTTTTTCCTAAGGGTTTAGGTTGAGGCTAGTCAAAATTTTAATTAGAAAAGGGATAGAGATAGACTTGGTCGCATTGACATAAGTCGATTCCTCCCTTTGTTGGCTTAGGTTCTAGGTGTGGTTTGATAAGAAGGTTTGGGCCATATTTTTTTAAGGGTTATAAAAGATGAGATGCAACATGCAACATAATGCAAGGGTGGAGAACAATGTTGAAAGAAGTGTAACATGATATGAATGAACAAAATGACATGACATGATAAGGTGGTGGTCCAAACGATAAGCAAATTAGCCTAAGTTAACTAGTCTCAAGTTTAGAATCAAAAGTGATCATACTTCATATTTCTCTCTAGAGACAAATAAAAAGACTCTAAACACTAAGAAGCAGACAAAAAAGTGGTCTACAAGTTTTCCAAAATTCAAGTAGAAAAGTACTCACTCAATATTTATTAAAGCATACAAGATGTGGTTGTGTCATTTACTAGAGCAATGGTACAATGCTACTTGATGTTTTCAAATAAAGAACACAATGTAGACTTGTCATAGTTTATATAAATATATAAAAAGATTGGGTTGCCTCCCGCAAAGTGCTTCATTTTAAGTCATAGAGCTCGACTTTCCCACGTACCTTTTTATTGTTGTGAAGCCATGGTTACTTGTGAGAGAATCCAAAGTAGCCATGCAGTTTGATGTTTCCTTATGAAATCGGTAGCGGTTCGCTTCCAACATCATCATTTGTTGAGTGGTGCCTCTTGTGTCTTCATTCAACCATGCTCCGGAGGTTTTATTTTAGTCCTTAGGTTCTGAATTTTATCATGTATGTGTCCTTGAAGGACCGATACGGTGAACCAGAGAGGGGGGGAGTGAATGGGAGCCGACAAAAATTCTTCTCGAAGGAGATGGAGGCTCCAACAAGATGAACACAACTTCCAACACACGTCTCCGACTTACTACCCAAGTTGGTCAAGCCCACGCATCCACTAGAGTGCTACTAGACCTAGGAACCAACTCTCAACCTCACAGACCCAAGAATGCAGCGCAACACAAAACTCGAGCCTCACTGACCTACACCGGTCAGGCTGGTGAGCACCACAAGTCAGACCGGTCCCTGCTGGTGAAACCTGGCGACTTCCTGTTGACGGTGTAAAACCGTGCTAAAGTTCACCGCAAGCCTACGGGTGACTTGGTGCCTTTTTCACCAAGGAGGGTCCTCCCTAGATTTGTCAATCCAAGGATCGGATGCAAACCACTAAGGTTCTCTATCTAACCTACCGGTCTAACCCTATGTGAAGCATTGATTGCATAAAGGTAACATACAAACACGAAGGGATGTATGGATCACATCCACCTAGCCATAGAGGTAAGCAAACCAAAGGTAAACCTAGCCTATCGTCTTCTTGTTGCCGTTCCGGCCAATGTGATAAACCAATCTAAACCTATACTATGATAAGGATTACACTCGATATGGAGTAACCCGATATGGAGTGGTCCGATGCACGTTCACTCGCCGCTTTCTCCCCTCTCATACTGTCACTACGCGAGGATAATCATCACTGAGCGATAAACCTCGGTCCGTTCACTACTACGGTGTATCCGCAAGACAAGACTAATCACCATGATTCGATCTAGTCCTACTAAAGGCATATGGTAGCTACACATATGAATAAGCATAACTCGTAGTAGATCAAAGTATGACAAGATATAGTTACATCACCGAATGTTGAAGGTACAAACGACTTGACGAATTCAAGTTGCGGCTCTGGAACTCCACCATGGCTTTACCACACAGGGCCAACCATGGTGGCTAGGGCATGGCCTAAGCCATCCCCTAGGCAACTCGAGGACTCGCGGTGGCCGTCAACTTCCTCCCGGTGCTTCTCCTTCGTCTCGGCGGCTCTCTGATGAATGGATGGATGTGGCTGCCGGCGGAGGCAGAGACTATTTATAGACAAGCACCTAGGGCAAAAGGGGGCTCGAACCAGGCCCGGAGTGGGCTGGGCCGGTCGGCCCAGGCTGACCGCCCCAGGCCCAATTCGCCCCGGTTTCCTCCCCGGTTGCTTCTCGCGTGATCCCTTATTTGTGTGCACTTCCATGTGGGCCTTTGACATCGTTTCCTTCACGGTTAAGGCTTGAATCCTTGCTATCCAAGCTTCACCGTTTTCTGGTTCAGTCCCTGAAGACTTGCATGTTGACGCTTCGGTCCTCGGGTCATTTGGAGTCATGTTCATCGCGTGTCTTGACTTGTGATGGGATTCATGATCTTCTCTTGAAGTGCTTGATGGACTTATCCCGAAAGTCTCCTCTTTAACGTTAATTTCTTGCGTAAACAACAAACTCCAAAATTGACATGCAAGTGTGAACTTGTTACATCATTAGTATGCCTAGTGGCGGGTTAGTTGCAAATCATAATCGAAACCAATGTATAACAAGTACTCTAGGTTGACGGAAATTCACCGTCAACACTTCCACAGAACAGCTCTACACCGGTCAGGCCGGTGTAACACACCGGTCAGACCGGTCCAAGCCAGAAAGCCCCAAAACACCAAATAGGCCTACCGAGCTCCAAACTGACCCAAACTCAAAATAGCAGCCACTCGGGACAACAGCGAACTCACCCAAATGTTCACCTGAGCAAAACCCAACAGGAGCCTGCACCGGTGAGACCGGTGAGAGGCACGAGTCAAACCGGTGTGACCTGAGCTCGTCGAGATGAACAACACTCGTGGGTCAACTCCCTCAAATCCAACTCCTGATCTCCCGAATCACTCCACGGATTTGCGCAAGACTTTGGGGATAGTAGGAACACCTCATGGGGAGTCCATAGCCAAGATTTTGTCCACCAAAAACTTGCCAATTCAAGAGGAATCGAAGAAATCCTGCCAAGAACTCCATTAACCCTAGAGCACCCAAAACCCAAAAATTGAGCCCCTTACCTCACGAATTTGGGAGGGGAATCAAAGGAAAAAGAACCACGAAGGGTTCACACATACACCCCCCACCAAATCCCCAAGAGCAAGGCCCCGAAAACACACCAAGAAAACCACTAAGAGAGGGCTCCGAAAATCACCACCAAGAACAAACGGGAACAACACAACCAAGCCTTGCGGAATCATGTCGAATCATCTATACATACCAAGGAGGTTCATACAAGGTCTAGTTTGCCGCCCGATCATCCAACCCTCTCACAAGATCTCACCATGAAGCTCTCAAGCTAGCCCTATAGAAATCCTAAGAAAATAGGAGGAGAAAGTAACAAAGCAAATGAACTAGGGTTCCAAGAGATGGCTGCCATCCTCTTACCTCTTGGGTTATATGGAGGCAAACAAAAGTCTAAAATACCCTTACTAGCTAATTAGGGATACATGCCCCTCGAGGGCAAAATCGGAAATCTTTGTCATCACTCCATCGGACGGATGCCCGGCGATCGCAACCCGCTTAGTCTCGATGCAAGCCTTGCGATCCCGATGCGTGTCCTCCGCTTCGAAGATTCCGAACTGCGTCGCCGCACACCGGTCAGACCGGTGCTCCTCACCGGTCAGACTGGTACCCACCGGTCAGACTGGTCTGGAGCCGCTGCATCTCTGTCTTCGGTTCTTCCGTCTTGGCTTTGTGGATCAACCAAGAAACCCAATGGTTTTCTGGTGAACCACTGCAAACCTCGCGAACTTAGTGTAGCTTCCGCCAATCGCCACTCATGACTCGGCTCGCACGTAGTCCTGGCTCGACCTTGGTTTTGAGGCTCAACCAAGAAACTGTCCATGCGGCCCGCACTTGACTCCGCTTGTAACGACCCCGGATTTTTGGTGAGGAAAACCCGAGTCCCTGTACCATTGCGATAGTCCCGGGATCAGTAGCTATCGCGTACAGATCTCATTACAGTAGGTAAATCACAACTGTACATCGCATCACACAAATATTAGTACTTAATTTATTACATGTCCAAAATGGAGTACAACATTACAAGCCTCAAGGCTGAATCAGAGTAAAATTCTACGTGGCGGTAGCTAGCATCTCGGAAGGGTCTCCATCTTCTGTTCTTCACGCCCAAAGGCATCCTTGAGCGAAGCGACGCATCCCTCAGTCGTACCATCCATCAGAGTTGTTGTCGAAGTCGAACTCGTAACCTGCACACTCAAGGTCTATCCCCAAGGAGTGGGATAGGTTCACGTCACCGACGGTATGCAGCTTTAAGTGGCCTATCTTCTAAAGGGTAAGAAAAGAGGCAAGGTAGAAGCTCAGGTTTCCTATGCAGTAGCAGCAAAGCATAAACAGAAATCATCTCCATATAGGTCCCAAACCAATCTCTCAGACACAGCTCGGAACCACCTGGTACCCCAGGGGCCCGTCTCCACAACCTATCTCCATCTAGGGTCGATGCGAGAACTTCCTCTCCTCGCACCTCAATGATTGCAATCAGATCGACGAGGTAGAGGGAGCCACTCTTCTCTAGCCGACTGCAACCACGGCTCACCACACTCTCAACTACAGGGGGAGGTAGAAATCCCAAAACATGAGGAACAAACATGTCTTCAAGGCTTGTCCATGACCGAGGACGCGACTATACGTATAGATCGAAACTCTGCAGAGCGTGTACACCTGTACCCAACTAGGAATGGTACCCGACGGTGATCAGCCAACCGAGCCCATCCTACTGTGCGAACTCTCGATAGTTACGGTCCCATCCTGCATCCGGCCCTCAAAACGAATCCCTCCTCAGAAGGAATCGCACCGGAACTGTGAAATGCCCCCGTGTGGCCACATGGGAGTCGCTCTAAGAGGGTGGTCTCACCTCCACCGCTCCCCCACTGATACCCCGCTATCCATCCCAAGCAGGTATAGTTCCGCACTTGCCGAGCTCAACTCGACCCTATCCCCACTCTCGGCGAGGTGGTGTGTACGAAAGTCCTATCGACAAGTTGATCCACTCGCTTTCAGACCGGGGCAAGCTCATGTCCTCCATCCGCAAGTAAAACCCCAACACCTAGGCTCCGAAAACCGTCAAAGTAGGGGTACTCTGAGGAGTGCATCCCTATCCCTGATCCCAGATCGGTTGTTTCGAGCTCACCCCCGCCAAAGTACCCAAAACGCCTTCTCCTGCCGGTTTTTACCCCACTCACACCAAGAACCAATATTCCCATCCCAAACACATGCATCGCGAAGCTCAGCGCATATACACGCTTATATACACATATATAGTAGTGGGTCAATCTAGGACAGGATAAATAAAGAAGGCAGTGCAAGGTTCATCATCATCATGCATTTAAGGTAAAGCGCTAGAATTCTACATAGCAATGCCTAATAGGTATTTCAGAATCAGTCGGGCGTGAACACCTGCGTGCGAGTAGTCGGCGGCGGCGTAGTCGTAGGTGTAGTCGATCTCCGAGCTCAGCTCCCCGGCTCCAGCTGCTCCAATTAACGCGTAATCAAAATAAAGGCGGGTCCTATTGCAATTAACTCCAAATGAACAACAATTAAGAGCCAAAAGAGAGCGAACACTAGTCTAACACGGAGTTTATAATCTTAGAAGAGCTTTGGAAAAGGTTTCACAATTTTCAGAGTTGAAATGAGTTTTCTAGGATTTTCCAAAGATAAAATAGATTTCTGAAATTAAAATATGCATACACAAATCACTTAAAATATAAGCTAACTACTGGCTGGCTCAAAAGGGCTCTAAGCTATCTACAGGCTGGCTGCAAGCTAGCTCTTCGAGCGCACATGGCTGCCACATAGGTAGCTATAAGCTGACCCATGCACAAGTGGCTGCCCACATGGCTGAAGGTGTGGCTGCCACAAACGATCTCGGTCAGATCTGCTGCGGCTCACAGCTGAGCGGCAGAGGTGTGGTGCTTTTGTGGTTGGTCGACCGCACTAGATCCGACAGGATCCACTATGGTAACAAAGGCGTGTGGGCACGTGTGTGCAACTATTCCCTACAGGACTCTGGCGTGGGCGCCAGGTGCTCGATGGTAAGTCCCAGAGGAGCGACGGGCGGAAAGGGGCTCGTCGGCGGCGACGTTTGTCGGTGACTCGAGTTCACGCGACTCGACGCGGCTCTGGTACACCTAGGGATTCATCTTGGCAAAGAAAAGGGTTGCCTTGGTCGGAAACTCAGCACGACAGTGACGGAGAGTGGCTTGGCGCGCAGTGCAAAGCAGAAGGTTTCGGCGACAAGGCTAGGGTGGTTGGCGTCCATGGATTTGCGCAAGACTTTGGGGATAGTAGGAACACCTCATGTGGAGTCTATAGCCAAGATTTTGTCCACCAAAACTTGCCAAATCAAGAGGAATCGAAGAAATCCCGCCAAGAACTCCACTAACCCTAGAGCACCGAAAACCCCAAAATCGAGCTCCTTAACTCACGGATTTTGGGAGGGGAATCAAAGGGAAAAGAACCACGAAGGGTTCACACATACATCCCCCACCAAATCCTCAAGAGCAAGGTCTCGAAAACACACCAAGAAAACCACCAAGAGAGGGCTCCAAAAGTCACCACCAAGAACATACAGGAACAACACAACCAAGCCTTGAGGAATCATGCCGAATCATCTATACATACCAAGGAGGTTCATACAAGGTCTAGCTTGCCACCCGATCATCCAACCCTCTCAGAAGATCTCACCATGAAGCTCTCAAACTAGTCCTATATAAATCCTAAGAAAATAGGAGAAAATAACAAAGCAAATGAACTAGGGTTCCAAGAGATGGTTGCCATCCTCTCACCTCTTGGGTTATATGGAGGCAACCAAATGTCTAAAATACCCTTACTAGCTAATTAGCTAGGGATACATGCCCCTCGAGGGCGAAATCGGAAATCTTTGTCATCGCTCCATCGGACGGATGCCCGGCGACCGCAACCCGCTTAGTCTCGACGCGAGCCTTGCGATCCCGACGCGTGTCCTTCGCTTCAAAGATTCCAGACTGGGTCGTCGCACACCGGTCAGACCGGTACAGCATCGGTCTGACCGGTACCCACCGGTCAGACCGGTTTGGAGCTACTGCATCTCCGTCTTCAGTTCTTCCATCTTGGCTTTGTGGACCAACCAAGGAACCCAGTGGTTTTCTGGTGAACCACTAGAAACCCCGCGAACTCGGTGTAGCCTCCGCCAATCGCCACTCATGACTCGGCTCCCATGTAGTCCCTGAAGGACCGAAACGGCGAACCAGAGAGGGGGGGAGTGAATGGGAGCTGATAAAAATTCTATTCAAGAATTCGGCCTATGAACCCGAATTCACTCTTGCACCTTCGCAAGCTTCTCTTGCCAAGTTCACGTAGCCACTGAAGTGCTACTGAACCTAGGAGCAAGACCCAACCAACAGCCACAGCACACACGCAGCGGAAACACACACGACACGGCTGCCGGCAGCCCAAACTGGTCAGGCCGGTTTCTCAAACCGGTCTGGCCGCATCTGTTGGACTTAGCCTCACGCAGGCAGGGGAAACCGGTCAGACCGGTTTGACAAACTGGTCAGATCGATTTTGTCCAGAAACTCCCCAAAGACCCAAAACACCTCAAGAGCCTTTCCACATCTGAACAAAAGAAGCCATGGCACAACAACAACTTCCTTGCTCAAAAACACTTCTCGACAGCCCAAAGGGCGAAACCGGTCAGACCGGTTTGGGAAACCGGTCAGGCCGGTTTTTACTCCGACGATCGGGAAGAACACGGCCGCGGGGAAAAACTCAACACTTCCTCCAATCGATCTCCCGATTCGTTCCACGGATCAAAGTGGGACTTTGGGGATAGTTGGGGTACCTCGTGGGCTACCCTTGGCTAGAAGCTCGGTCCCCAAAACCCAGTCAATGAAGAGGAATCGAAAGTCAACCCTCAAGAGCACCTCCAACCCTAGAACTCTGAAACCACCAAAATCGAGCCCCTTGACTCACGGATTTGGGGGGGGTCACAGCCCAAAGAACCACGAAGGGTTCCCACAAATTTGCCCCATCAAATCCCCAAGAGCAAGGTCCCGAAAACACCCCGAGAAAATCACCAAGAGAGGGCACCGAAAATCACCACCAAGAACAACTGGGAACAACACATCCAAACCTTGAGGAACCACGCCGAATCATCTATACAAGCCACAAAGGTTCATACAAGGTCTAGCTTGCCGGCCGATTATCCAACCCTCTCAACAAGATCTCACCATGAAGCTCTCAACCTAGTCCTATCGAAATCCTAAGAAAATAGGAAGGGAAAATAGGAAAGCAAATGAACTAGGGTTCCAAGAGATGGCTGCCATCCTCTCACCCCTTGGGTTATATGGAGGCAAGCCGAAAGACTAAAATGACCCTAAAGCCTAAACTAAGATACACGCCCACCAAGGGCACTTTGGGGATTTGTCTTCATAGCACCATCGGACGGATGCCCGGCAACCGCACTTCGCGTAGCCTCGACGCAAGCCTTGCGATCCCGACGCGTGTCCTCCGCCTCGAAGCTTCCGGCGCCCTGCGACCCCAAACCGGTCAGACCAGTTCTCCAAATCGGTCAGGCCGGTTTTGCCCAGACAACCACGCCCGGTCTTCGGCCTCGGCTTTGTGGCTCAGCCGAGTAACCCAGTGATTTTCTAGTGAACCACCGCAAACCCCGCGAACTTGATGTAGCTTCCGCCAATCACCACTCATGACTTGGCTCCCACGAAGTCCCGGCTCGAACCATGGTTTTGTGGCTCACCCAAGAAACCGTCCACCGACTTCATCTTGCTGTTCTTGCCACTATGCGGCCCGCACTTGCTCCCGCTGCCATCGGGTCCCTCTAACGAAGCCTACTTGTCTTCTCCACACTTGGAGGCCTCACCGGCAACGACCTTTCGCTCTTGTTCTTCACCTGCACCAACACGAGTCAAGCCGCAACCTGCACCTGCAATACTTAGCCAAGAATCAGTCCACACAACTTTGTCAATCACTCATCACACAAGGAAGCGACCATCCACCGGTCCTCGAACATCACATGGTCCTCAATCTCCCCCTTGATGAGTGCATTGACAACACACACATTTGGTAAGCAAAGAGAAAAGAAAACAGAATAGAAACAAAAAAGAAAACTCCAACAAGCGATCGAAAGCCGAGAAAGGCAAAGAACGAGATCACTTGAAGAAGACAAGTCTCGGACCCCTTAGGCAAGGGCATCGGCTGGACACATCCGAGACAAAAACCATGCTCAAGCAAAGAGCACAAACCACCAAAGCACACAAGAGCTCCCCCTACACATATGCATGCTCCCCCTAAACAAGTGCTAAATCTGGGCACAAACTGGTCAGACCGGTTGCCATAACCGGTCAGGACGGTTCCACCAAAACCGGTCAGACGGGTTTCCAAAACCGGTCAGGCTGATTTCACACAGCAGACCACACCCCCAAAAGCCAAAAAATGCAAAAGAAATGCACAAGCTCCCCCTTGACTCCTGGAATAGGTTCCAGGGATACAAAGCAACTTTTCTCCACCTTCCTTTCTCCCCCTTGTTGCCAATGCATGAATCAAGGCACAAATTTAAAAAAAAATGAAACCTAGAGCTTCTCAAGTATACAAAATTCATCACAAGATGTTACACATGTCCAAATGAGCAAGTTAGATACTCTACAGGTTCGTAATGACCTCAACTACATGATCACCAAGTTTCACAACCATTGGACAAGGCTAACAAGGATTTGAGTAATTTTGCGAAAAGTTACTCTCTCATGAGCAAAAACCTAAACATGAGCAAAACATGTCAAAGAGGCAAAGCCACACAAACTTCATGCTAGGACAACCATTCTAATCATAAGACCATCACAAACACCCACAAGCACCTTATGTCATGTCAAAGCCACCGAGCCACGTGCCTACTTCTATGTATGACACTTCTCATTGGTAGGCATCATGCAACGGTTTAGCACCCAAAGCAAATTAAATTCAGCACATATGACATGGGAGCACATTTTCCAGGCATTTTACATTTCATTTTCAGATTCATAAATGGTACATGAAATGTCTTTGCGACAAAAAGGAACTTATTGTCGGTGTTTTAGATCGGCAACCTACTAAGGGGAGTACCCGAAGTAGATGAATGTGGCCTCGCCAAGATTGGTAACTCGAAGGAAGAGACACGTGGCACACAATTTAGACAGGTTCAGGCCGCGAGGTGCATAATACCCTACGTCCTGTATGTTGCGTAGCTCTGGATTGATTGGTTACGATTACAAGACGGTGTAATTGTACGCCGTGAGATGAGATGATGTGTAGAGGGGTCCCTGCCTCGCCTTATATAGTCCGGGAGGTAGGGTTACAAGTCGGAGTAGGGAGAGAGTACTATTCGAGTACGTCCAGGAGTCTTCCATACAGTGCGGGACATGTACAGCTTCCTAACCGAGTACTTCTCCTCCATAGTCCTTGTGCTTCACGCCATCAGGTGTCGTGCAGCGCAAGTCGGGTAGTCCCAGGGGCCCACCGAGTAGTCGGTCCTGGTACCCACCGAGGTAGTGGGCCCACGGAGGTCCATACGACAAGCCCCTGAGTACTTTGTAGTCGAGAAGGATAGCTTTGAGTAGTCTTGACGGCCTTAACGAGTAGTCCTCAAGCGTCCCCGAGCACTACAAGTCAAAAGTCCTCAAGAGTAGTCGAAGCATCCCGAGGCTGGAATGTACTCCAGCTGATGTTTGAGCAATTCTGAAGCCTTCTCGACTAGTCCCAAGCGTCCTCGAGTGCTGCCCTTGAAGGTCTTCAACAATGCTCGTGTTGTCTTGAAGCCGAAGCTGATATGGAAGTGCGATTGCAAAATCACACTGCATATGGAGTAGCCCCCGAGCCTTAGGTTGAGTCATAGGCTTTGGCTGAGGGTCCATCTGAAGTCTTGGCAAGAATATCCCGAAAAATCCGGAGAAAAAACCGAAGGACACGTGGCACGGAGCCCCCGAGCCTTGAGTCGAGTACTTCCTCTCGAATTGAAGGGTCATCTTGTAGAATGTGTCCTGAGATGCTCCTGAGTCTTGTCTCTTCCCAGGTAGTCAAGTAGAAGTAGCCGAGCCCCCGAGGTGAGCCGCGTCGACTAGTAGAATACGAAGACTCACGCGCGGCCGCTGAGTCAGCCGAGCGCAGACTTATCCATCCGGCTGTTGGAGGGCCGTTTTGGCTTATAAATAGAAGCCAAAACCCTTAGGGTTTGTCACCCTACGCAGTTGTAGCCATTTCAAATAGATCTTGGCCAGAATCGCCCCTAGCGCACGCCGCCGCCGCTGTAGATCTGAGTGCGCCGCCGTCCAGAGCCACCGGAGTAGCCCCCGAGCGAATGCGCGTGAAGACACCGTGCACTTGGAGGATGAAGCCGTCGCCATCCAAGACCACGAAGACCACCGGCAGGAAGAAGAGAAGCCGCGACGAAGCCGCCGGATCTGCCGTAGGGGCAGCACCGCCGACGTCTCCACCGCGGCCAGATCCGAACTGCAAGTGGAAAAAGTCGAAAGCGAAGACCGAAGACTTGCTGGCCCTCCTCAATAGTGGATTCATCCGCAAGAAGGAGGTGGACATGTGGAGGGCTGCCGCCGGGGATCCGTACCCGATGGAGAAGAGCGAAGACGAGATCCCGATGTTCGCGCGCTTCGCGGAGCGCGGGCTTGCGCTCCCGGCGAGTGACTTCTTCAAGGGGCTCATGGGGTACTACGGCATCGAGTACCTCAACCTCAACCCCAACGGTATTTTCCACACCGCCGTCTTCGTCCACTTCTGTGAAGCGTTTCTGGGGATCAAGCCCCATTGGATCTTGTTCCGGAAGTTCTTCCGGGTGAAGCCGCAACCGAGCGCCAGCAACCCGCGAGTAGTCGGTGGAGCGGGAATCCAGATGCGGGAGGACGCCACCGAGCAGTACCTCTCATACAAGCTCATCGACTCCAACCAAGACTGGAAGGCGAAGTGGTTCTACATCACGAACCACCACCCAGGGTTACCGAAGCCGAGCAGGAAGCAACCAAAGCATCGCCTGTGGTGGAACACGGAGCCGACGACGCAGGAGGGGATCGAGCTCCACGAGTTGTTGGCGCGGATTAAGGCACTGAGGGAAGTCGGGCTGAGGGCCGAGCACGTGGCCTTCAGCATCATGAAGCGCAGGGTGCAGCCACTGATGGCTCGCGACACCCTAGGATTCGAGTACACCGGCGACGACGACACGTCGCGGATGCCTGGAGACGAAGTCGACGACGACGACATTGTCGACAGGCTGGCGCGGATCTTCAAGGACATGCCACCGTACACGGCGTGCCCTGTCCCGGAGTACTCCGCCGCGCGCCCGCCAAAGGAGGTAAGTAGCCGTACCCCCTGTCGAGTACCCATTCCATGTGAGTAGTTGTGCTAACGAGTTGTGTCTTGCAGGATGACTTGAAGAAGTTTGTCTCCGAGCCGCCGCCGCCCCCTCAGGAAATCGAGATCCTAGAGGAGGGGAAGACCAAGGCCAAGGAGCGGCGGGAGGTCGGCGAAGGGGACGACACCATAGTCATGGAGGACACGTCCGACAAGGACGACGACGAGGAGACGTTGCAGGACCGCTTTCAGCTGCGGTCGAGGTTCAGCCGACCTAGCCTACCTCACGTACCCCTCGTGCAGGATCCGCCAGCTAGCCTGGAGGCTAGTCTGGCTGCGCCTCCGCGGAAGCCGCGCAACCCCGCCCGCAAGCACGTGTCGAAGAAGTTGAAGGTCTCTGAGACCACTCCCCAAGAGGTAAGCCATCTTGAGTAGAGTAGTCGAGTACTAGTGTCTCGAGTTGATGTGTTGACAACTTGAGCTTCCTTGCTTGCAGGAGGTGCCGCCTACGGAGCCCGCTGATCAGGGAGACGAAGGCGAGTGGGACACGGTGGGGGAACCCGCTAGGAGTCGTAGCCCAGCCCCCACTGTCGAAGAGCTCCTGGCACAGATGGAGCGCCAGCCCCCTGCTCCTCAAGGGAGCACGGAGCCCGCAGCCACTGCTGCAGAAGAAGTGGTGGCCGCAGAAGTGCGGGAGAGCGCTGCACCTGCTGTTGTTGCTGCGGAAGAGGCAGCGGCCGCCGAGGTGCAAGAGAAGGCACCCGCCGAGGCTGGACTGGTGGACATCACCAGCATCCTCGGTGCCCCGGTCGTGACGATAGTCCGGTTAAGATTGTAAGTGTTGAATCTTCTCGAGTAGTACTTGATGTAGTAGCCGTGCTTGATTGACAAGCAATTTGTGTACTCTGCAGGAAATCAACGGATCTGTCCTGGGAGGGGGATGAACCCTCTACAACGGTGGCGGAAGAAGAAGCCGCTCCGCCCGCCGAGGAGTCCGCTCCCACCCCTCAGGCGGAGCCCGAAGCGCCGGCTGCTGAGGCTACGTTGCCCGAAGCCAGCGTGGTCAAAGGTGAGTACTCTGCTGAGGCTATAGTAATCCCCAAAGAGTAGTCGTAGTCGCTGATGCACTTGTCTTCTTGTTGACAGGCACTAAGGCCGAAGGGAGCGACATCCCAGCGGCGGTGCCCATGTAGAATTTGACACCACAAGTGCCGGAAGCTGCTGGAGGAGCCCCCGAGCTGATGGAGGTGGCCGTCGGAGAGGCCGCCACAGCGACCGGAGGAGAGGAGGCCACCACGCCACCAGAACCCGCTCTGGAGGTGGTCGTCTGCTCCCCGGAAATCCAAGACGCGGAGCCCATCTGCTCTGCGCCGATGACTGAAGCGGCCACAGGTAGTCATGGCGGGGTAGAGTTGCTGGCAGATGACTTGGTCGATTCGGCAACGGTGACTCGGCATCTGGAGGCTGTCCTCCAAGCCGAGCAGTGGATGAAGGTGAGTAGTCATAACTCCTGAGTAGTCAATTCGTAAGCGTTGAGTAACAATTTGACATGTGTTGTCTGTGCAGGACGTCGTGGAGAGGTCCCACGAGAAGTCCAGCATGCTTCAAGGCTTCAGCGACGCGGTGCTTCGGGCCGAGGCGCTAGAGGACCAACTTGTGAAGTTCTGAAAGCACACGGCCGCTATGCAGTCCAAGCTTGATACCGCCTTCACCAAGTATCACAACGACATCCAGGAGATGCAGGCGAAGAGCAACGACTTGGTGTGGAAGAACAAGTCGCTCCACAACAAGAACAAAGGTACACCACTTGTCTTGTTGAGTACTTGTTGGAGGTCGAGAGGTAGTCTAACCCGCTTTTCCTTGTTGTTTGCAGAGCTTGAGACCCGGGTAGATCAGTTGAAGGCTTCAGAGACGGATCTCAAGAACCTCTTCTACCAGGAGCAGGAGGCCCGCCAGGTACTCGAGTTAAATTATAAGGAGCTTGCCTACGAGTGCGACAAGCACATGGAGCTTCGTATTGCCTCCGATCGTGACCTCGTCAACTGCTACAAATCGTTGCAGAAGTTGAATGAGGACTGCGAGAGGTTGCGGGCCCAGCTGAAGGAGCTTGAAGAAGCCGCGCTCCCCATCGCAAGACTCCTGGTGCCTCATCCTGGCGGCCCCAAGATAGCACGGCTGGTGGATCGACTGAAGAAAGCCCCCAGCCGGCTGGCGGCCTACGTGAAGCATCTGGCGAAGTCGATCCCGAACCAGGTGCTGGCCTTCATGAAGTCCTACTTCCCGAAGGCGCCCATGGATGTAGTCGCTGGCGGGGTAGCCGCCAACTGTACAGACAAGCAGTATGCGGAGCTGCTGGAGCAGATGGGGCCCATTGCGGAGCAAGTCGCCGATAAGCTTAACCTCCAGTAGTCTTGTAATAGTTAGCTCGTAGTAGTATATGTACAAAAACATTTGTAATGTAATCGTTCAAGTATTAATGAAGAAAAGTTCCGTCAATGAGTACTTGTAGTCGCGATCTCAGAGTGCGGAGTCCCATCGTGGAGTTGTCGCGAGTAGTCGTACTCGGCAGTAGTCCCGTTGAGGGAAGTAGACAGTAAAGAAGTTGATGAGCAATCAAACTTTATTACTGAAGAAGTACACCTGGATGGCCAGGGCCGTAGTTACAGAGTAGTCGTCAGGACCCGGAGGCCGCTTACGGCTAAGTGGTGCTAGGGTGAGTAGCCGCTTACTGCAGTAGATTCGTAAGTAGCCGTGTAGGCTGGATCTATGAGTACATGGTCTCTTAGTAGACCGCTGCTAGAGTCCTTTGTCGCTCGTCGTAGCCCAGGATCCGTAGGTAGCCGCGCGGGCTGGATCCTGGAGAAGAGTAGTCCGGAGACTAGTGCCTGGACCCGGAGGCCGCTTACCGCGAAGGAGTAGTCCAGAGACTGGAGCCAGGACCCGGAGGCCGCTTACGGCGAAGGGGTCTTGATGTAGTCGTGTAGACTTGAGCCCTGGAGTAGTTGTGTAGACTAGGCGTAGAATTGACAGAGCTGGTCGACGTTCCACGAGTTGTCGACATCTTCGCCTTCAAGTGTCTGGAGGAGGTAGGAGCCCGGCCCGGTCACCTTTGCAACTGTGAAGGGACCTTCCCAGGGCAAGCTAAGCTTGTGTAGTCCTTCCGTGTTCTGGATACGACAGAGGACGAGATCGCCAATGTTGAAGGAGCGTTCCTTGACGTTGCGGTCGTGGTAGCGTCGGATACCCTCCAGGTACCTTGCTGATTGGACGAGGGCAGTACAGCGAGCTTCTTCGAGTCCATCGATGTCAACTCGTCTGCTGTCTTCAGAAACACCTTCGTCATAGTGCTCCACTGCTGGTGAGTTCCATATGACATCAGCAGGGAGGATTGCTTCGGAGCCGTAGACCAGGAAGTAAGGGGATTGCCCCGTTGGCTTGGAAGCCTGAGTATGTAGCCCCCAGAGTGCGTTGGGTAATTCCTTGATCCACTTGCCTCCTTTGGAATTAGCAGCGTCATGTAGCCGCTTCTTGAGAGCATCGAGCACCATCCAGTTGGCGCGCTCGACTTGTCCGTTGGCCCGAGGATGGGAAACTAAGACATATCGAACGTCGATCCCGCTGTTCTCGCAGTACTCCCAGAACTGGTGATTGTTGAAGTTGGAGCCCAGATCTGTGATGATGCGGTGGGGTAGTCCGTAGCGATGTATGAGTTCATCCAGGAAGTCGAGTACTCTGTCAGCCTTGGGGCATGTGACCGGCTTGACCTCGATCCACTTGGTGAACTTGTCGATGGCCACCAATACTTGCTGAAACCACCGGCGCGGCTTGGCAGTGGCCCAATCATATCGAGCCCCCAGCAAGCGAAGGGCCAGGTTGGCGGTATGGTGACTAGCTTGTAGGCTGGGACGTGTTGCTGCTTGGTGAAGTATTGGAATCCTTGGCACCTTCTGACGAGTTCTTCGGCGTCGCCCAGAGCTGTGGGCCAGTAGAAAGCTCGTCGGAAGGCCTTGCTGACCAGCGTGCGGGAAGACGCGTGGTTGCCGCTGTCGCCCTTGTGGATCTCCTCCAAGATGTCCTTGCCTTCTTTCCTTGGGACGCACTTCATGAGTACTCCAGAAGATGCGCCCCACTTGTAAAGCTTGTCTCCGACGAGGACGTAGGATTTGGCGCGGCAGATTAGCTGCTCAGCCAAGCTCTTGTCCGAGGGAACCTTCTGCTCACTGAGGTAGTCGATGAAGGGTTGCCTCCAGTCCACGTCGATCATCATGACCTCCTGTCCACCCGGTGGATGCGCTGGGACAGTGGTCGGTGGGGCCGGCTCCAGGATGGATGGCGCGTGAAGCTTGTGAACGAAGACACCCGCTTGTATTTTAGTGCAGGTAGATCCAAGCTTCGACAGGACGTCCGCTGCGACGTTGTTGTCGCGGACGATGTGGTGGAACTCGAGACCATAGAACTTGTTCTCGAGCTTGCAGACTTCTAGGCAGTAGGCGTCCATGTTCTCCTTGTTGCGGTCCCAGGACTTGTTGACTTGGTTGATGACCACTACGGAGTCGTCGTAGACTAGTAGCCGCTTGATGCCCAGTGAAGCCGCGAGGCGGAGCCTGTGTAGGAGAGCTTCGTACTCGGCTTCGTTGTTTGAGACCTTCCAGAAGATGTGCAGGACGTACTTGAGTTGTTCGCCCGTTGGAGAGATCAGGTTTACCCCTGCACCTGCGCCCTAGAGGTTGAGTGAGCCGTCGAAGTACATCACCCAATGCTATGGTCGCAGGTAGTTGATTCTCCCGCCACTCCGCCATGAAGTCAACTAGCGCCTGCAACTTGATGGCTGTGCGTGGCTTGAAGTCAATGGTGAGGGTGCCGAGCTCGACTGCCCACTTGGAGATTCTTCCAGTAGCATCTTGGTTCCGCAGGATGTCGCCGAGCGGGTAGTCGGTGACGACGGAGATTGAGTACTCCTGGAAGTAGTGTCGTAGCTTCCGCGAGGTGATGAGTACCGCGTACAGGAGCTTCTGCACAGGCTGATAGCGTGCCTTGGACTCTGACAGGACCTCGCTGACGAAGTAGACTGGGCGCTGGACTGGATAGGCGTGGCTGTCTTCCTGCCGCTCGATGATGATGGCAGTACTGACCACATGAGTAGTAGCAGCGAGGTAGAGCAGTAGCTGCTTGCCTTTGCGAGGAGCCGTGAGGACTTGTGGCTTCGATAGGAAGTCCTTGAGCTGAGCAAGGGCTTGGTCCGCCTCTAGTGTCCACACGAACTTTCCTGGTGCTTGAGTAGTTTGAAGAAGGGGAGCCCCCGTTCTCCAAGCTTCGAGATGAATCTATTCAGGGCCGCCATGCACCCGGTCAGCTTCTGGACGTCCTTGATTCACGTGGGAGCTTTCATGCTGGTGATGGCGGAGATCTTCCCGGGGTTGGCTTCGATGCCGCGTTGGCTGATGATGAAGCTTAGTAGTTTGCCCGAAGGTACGCCGAAGACGCACTTGTTCGGGTTGAGCTTCCAGCGGTACTCACGCAGGGATGCGAAAGTCTTTCCAAGGTCGCCGATGAGGGTACTGGAGTTTCTGGTCTTGACGACCACGTCATCCACGTAGGCTTCAACGTTCTTGTTGAGTTGCCTCTTGAAGCAGGCCTGGATAGCTCGTTGATAGGTAGCACCGGCGTTCTTCAACCCGAAGGACATGGTCGTGTAGCAGTACGTGCCAAACGGGGTGATGAACGCGGTCTTCTCCTAGTCTTCTTCCTTGATCGCGATCTGGTGGTACCCGGAGTAGCAGTCGAGGAAGCAGAGCAGATCGCAGCCCGCCGTGGAGTCGATGACTTGATCAATCCGTCGCATCTCGAAGGGGTCCTTGGGGCAGTGCTTGTTGAGATCAGTGTAGTCGACGCGCATCCTCCACTCGTTTGAGTTCTTTTTGCGGACGAGGACGGGGTTGGCGAGCCACTCAGGATGGAAGACTTCTTTGATGAAGCTGGCCGCGAGTAGTTTGCTGAGTTCCTTCTTTATGGCATTCCGTCTGTCGTCGGCGAAACGTCGGAGGTGTTGTCGCTTGGGGGTGGCCTTAGGATCGACGTTGAGGCAGTGCTCGATCAACTCCCTGGGCAGTCCTGGCATGTCAACTGGCTTCCACGTGAAGATGTCGCGGTTAGCCCGGAGGAAGTTGATGAGCGCGTCTTCCTATTTGGGGTCGAGGCCGGCCCCGATGGTGGTGGTCTTGCTGGAGTCGCCTGTTCCGAGGTCGATCGTCTTGACTAGAACCTCCTCAGCTGGCTGAGGCTTGTTGGCGTTGTCAGACTTCTCTGGGATGTCGAGTTCACTTGTAGCAAGCTTTTTCGACGCAGCGTAGACCTCCATCATAGTGTTGGGTACCTGATTTGTAGAGGCGATCTCCACGGCTTCCGTATCGCAGTCGTGGGAGATCCTCAGGTCCCCTTGGAGAGAGAGTACACCCGCTGGGCTTGGCATCTTAAGTACCAAGTAGGTGTAGTGGGGCACCGCCATGAACTTGGCGATGGCCGGTCTACCGAGGATGGCATGGTAGGAAGTCTCGAAGTCCGCGACCTCGAACTTGATGTACTTGGTGCGGTAGTTGTCCCGAGATTCCTCGAAGGTAACTGGCAGGACCACTGAGCCCAGTGGGATGGCCGCATTACCGGGGACGATGCCGTAGAAAGGCGTGTTGCTCTTGGTGAGCATGTGGGTGATGTCGAGCTTCATCTTCTTCAAGGTCTTGGTGAAAAGGACGTTGAGCCCGCTTCCACCGTCAATGAGGACCTTGTTGAGCTTGGAGCCCGCGACCACCAGCTTCAGGATGAGGGGGAACCGCCCTGGTTCGGAGAAGCTGGTCCATTGATCCGCGCAGGAGAAGGTAATGGGTACCTTCGACCACCTGAGAGGGGTCGGGACCGCTGGTTCAATGCTCATGACTTCTCGACGGGTAGCCATTTGCTCCCGCCTGCTGGGTAGTCCGCCGAAGAGGACGTTGACAGTCTTGTCGGGTTCCTGGAAGTCGTTGTTGTCTCCGTCGTTCTTCTTCTTGCATTTCTTGTCGTGAGGGTGTGGTGGCTCTGGAGTACTCTTGAGTGCATGCCTGAGTTGGTAGCACTGCTCGGTGGTGTGGTTGCCGTTCATATGTCACGGGCACTTCTCCTTCAGCAAGTCTTTGAAGCCGCCGGAGTTCTTCCTCAAGTTCTCCTTCGTAGGGCGCTGGATAGCCGTGACAGTGTTGTCTGGCTTGCGCTTGCACTTGGGACCCGAGTAGTTGTTGTTGTTGCGACCACCTTGGTTCCCGTTGTTGCCGCCGCCGCCGCCCATGTTCTGCTTGTTCTTGCCGCGGATGGCGTCGTACTTGGTGTTAGCCTTGTCTTCTTCATCCGCCCAGGACGTAATCATATCCTTGGGGTGGGGGATGGACTTGGGGCGGCGACGACTGAAGTCTTCAAAGGTGCGGCGGTGGTAGAGGTCGTCTTGGAAGAGGTTGATGACCTCCTTGTCGGTGGCGTCGACTACGGTAGCGCGCTTGTCGAAGAAGCGGCGCATGTACTTGCGGAGGGTCTCGCCTTGTTCCTGCTTGACCATGGCCAGGTCCATGCGAGTACCCGATCGGCCCATGGCGCCTGCGAATTTGCTGGTGAACTGCTCCTTCAGCTAGTCCCACTTGTCGATCGAGTGCTTGTCCAGCGACTCGAGCCATGTGAGTGGGGCTTGGTCCAGGCAGAAGGGGAAGTAGAGGCACTTGGTGCGTTGTTGCCGCCAGCGTTGTCGATGGAGAGGGCATAGCACCTGAGCCACTGGATGGGGTCCTACTTCGCGTCGTACTTGGTGATCCCCAAAGGCTTGAACTCGTCGGGGAGGAGCAAGTTGCGAAGTCGAGGTGAGAAGGCGGGGAAGCCGTCATTGTCGCCGGCAGTGGCTGACTTCTTCCGCCGCAGCTCCTCAATCTTCTGGTGGGCGTCGTAGCCGCCCTGCGAGGCTCCGGAGGCGTGGCTGTTCGCGTGGTCTCGACCTCCGCGACTGCCGCCGCCGGCCCTCTTGTTGGCTCCGTGATTGAAGCTTCCGTCGTCGCTGCCTCCGCCGTCAGGGTCACGGCCACCGCCGCCACGGGTGCGGTGAGGGACGACCTCGCGGTTGCTGTTGCCACCCTGTGAGGGTCCGCCAGCGTTTGTGCGCGTACGGTTGGGCTGAGCTGGGAGCTCAGCTCGAGTACGGTTGCGACCGAGGTCGGCGCTGCGACTTGTAGCTTCGTTGTTGCGGTTCCTGGCGGGAGGAGGCTGGTTGACCCTGTTGTCGACCCGCGTGAAGTAGGCGTCTTCAGCGAGCTTGGCGATGAACTCTCCGGCGCGAATTACCTGAGCCTGGCGTGCGATCGCTGTGATCGACATGAGGCATTGCTCAGGGGTAGTGTGTACTCTGCTCCCGACCGCCTCGAGAGCTTCCGCAAGGTTGCGGATGGGGAGGTTGTCTTGGAGACGCCGGCGCCGTTCGCTGCGCTTCCTGTTACGCTCACGTCGAGCGTCTCTGTTAGCGGCGGTCTCGTCTGCAGGTGCCTCAGCAGACAGCTCGTCTGCGGAGATGTCTTCAAGGTACTTGTCTTTGAAGGACCAGATGGCGACTAGAGAGGGGGGGAGTGAATAGGAGCCGGTAAAAATTCTTCCAAAAGAATCCGGCCTATGCCCTAGACAAACCCCGGTCACACACAAGCGATGGATCAAATCACACACCAATCGCCAAGACCACGAGGTTATGGATCAACCTCTAGCCTTAGGAACGATTCCTAGAAGCACACGCGGAAGCACTAGAAAGGGAAGGGAGGAATCGAATCAAGAAGCAAAGCGCACAGGCTCTGGCGGACCGTCCGCGCAGGAGGGGCGGACCGTCCGCGCAGGCCTCGCGGACTGTCCGACCTAAGGCCAAGGACCGTCCGCAACTGCACCGCGGACCGTCCGGCCCAACACCGCGGACCGTCCGTTAAAGCACACAACCTCCAGAAGCGACCCGAGAAAAACGGACCGTCCGCCGAGGTCGGGCGGACCGTCCGCGCCACCCGCGGACCGTCCGCTACTCGAGCTCGGACCGTCCGCAAACTGGCTGCAACCAAAACCAAAAGCCAAACCGGATCGAAAGCAAGGACGCGCAAGAACACGATGAACACGCGACGAACAAGCTCCTCGCGGACCGTCCGCGACCCCCCCGCGGACCGTCCGCGCCGCGCGCGGACGCACGAAAAACAGCCCGACCCCGAAAGTCAACTCCCCCAAATCATCATCGGATTTCCCAAACGGTTGAAGCTATGGAGACCAGGGTTTGGGGACTTGAAAAGCGTCACACAAGGATGCTATAGCCCAAAACTCTTGCCTCCTAACTCCCTAAATCACCGGGAATCGCGAATCCTTTGAGCACCACCAAAAGCTAGAGCACCGAACGAAAACTCACGAATCGAAGTGGTTTCCCGGCGTTTGAGGGCACAAGATCAAGCACAAAGATGCACAAGACATCTATCAATGTTTCCCTCAAAGAAATCCGGGGAGAAACCCACTCAAATCCGCGGAATCACACCGGGAACAAAGGCACGAAAACAAGCACGAAAAGCCACGAAAAACAACCCCGAATCTTCTATACAAACCAGGAAAGATTCACAAGGTCTAGCATGCCGCCCTAGCATCCATCCCTCTCAACAAATCTCTCATGAAGCTCTCATGCTAGACTAGAGAAAATGGAAGGAAAAATAGCTACGAAAATGAGAAAGAGGAGGGAGGAAATGAAACCCTAAGTCGCGGAGAGAGAGAGCCATCCACACACACTCATGGCTTATATATAAGGTCCCGCCGGAGTGGTAAATGACTCGACTACCCCTAACTAAACTACTGGTGATACAACCCACGTAGGGGCATTTAGGTAATGTTTGTGGGTCTTGCCATCGGACGGCCACGCCTTTGCCGCACCCCGCGTCCTCCCGACGCAAGCCATGTGATCTCGCCGCGTGTCCTCCGCCTCGAAGCTTCCCGACACGCCCGGATCCCGTCTCCGTCGTGTTGGGCCCTCGGACTTGGTTTTGAGGCCCAAACCAAGAAACCGTCCGCCGGTGGTTTTGTGGGCAAACCACCAAACCCCGCGTGCTCGGTCCGGCCTCCCGCCAAACCACTTGACTCGACCGCCACCGTGCACCGGCTCGATTGTCCATGACTTTGTCTTGCTTGTGTCGCCACCATGTGGCCCGCACCCAGTCCCGCTGTCCACCGGTTCCCTCGAACCGAGCCTACTTGTCTCTCCATCTCCCGGAGGCCCCTCAAGGCTGAAGACCTTTCGCGCCCGTTCTTCACCTGCAACAACACGAACTAGGCCGCAGCCTACACCTGTGCACTAAGCCAAGAGTCAGTCCAACACCCGTTGTCAATCACTCATCACTAAGGAGCGGTCATCCATCGACCACTGGGACGCTCCTGGTCCTCAATCTCTCCCTTGATGGGTGCATTGACAACACACAACGAGAAATGAAATTCAGAGAAAAAAGAGAGAGAAAGAAGAAAGAAAAAACAAAGAAGCTCAACTCATGAACAAAACCAAAGAAAGGCGAAGAAAGGTCACAAGCCAAGCAAAGCACAAAATCCACACCGAAAACAGCAAGAAAGCTCCCCCTGAACAAATGCACACTTCCAAATTTCAGCTCACCTCTTCTGAAATTTCATTAAGCTCACCTTTTCTCCCCCTTGTTGACAATGTATGAATCAAGGTGAAATGAAGAAATGCAAAGCAAAGCATATAAACATCTACATGAGCTTCTCAAATAGGCCAAATTTAGTGTCAAAGGCTAAAAATGAGACAAAGATCACACACATGAATCATAGCATAGTCAAAGCATTGCCACAAGTAATATATGAAAATACAAGCATGTGACAAAGCAAAATTTTCAGATTTAAGCAATTTTACCAATAGAAGGCTCGCTTCACATGTAAAAGCCTATCCATGTCACACTTGAGCCACAAACATGCATACCATTCAAAGATCATACAAGGATATCGAATTCTCAGCAAAAGATCATGGCAAACACCCATAAAGCAAAGCATGTCATGTCAAAGCTCATGAGCCATGTGTCCACTTCGGGGAGACTTCTCCACTGGTGAACATCATGCAACATGTTTTGCACCCATATGTGAAAGATAATATATTTCAAGCACAGACATGATGGATGGAGCATTTTTCAAGCATTATACACTTCTTTTCAAGATTAATTCATTTCATGGTACATGAAGTGCCTTTGCGGCAAAAAGAAGCTTATGCTCCCCCATGAATGCAACATAGGCTAAACATTCACAATGATATTCGGCCTTTGGCCCAAATGCAAGAACAAGGCATCCAAGCACAATCTAAGCATGAAAAGCACATTTAGACCAAACTGTGACATGGATACACAACTACACACGAGTGGAGCACATTTCATCAAAAATTTAGACAAGATTAGCATTTATTTCAAAAAGGGCTATCTCACCACACATATATCTCAAATATTCCAAGAGCATAGCCTCATATCACCATTTCTCCACACATGTGACCAAAATCTCACAAATAGCCAAAGAAACTCAAATATGGCATATGAAAGAAGATCATCATCCTAAAATGCAATATGATACAAATGCAACATGATATATGACAAGATGGCTATCCTACCATGGTTTGTACATCAAGCAAAGCATGTATATACATCAAAGTAAACATGGTATGATACATATGATACAAAAGGAAATCCCCCAAGAATCAACTAGAAAGGGCAACAAACCCCAAGTTCCCCCGCAAGCGCACAAATGTAGCTTGGTCGAGAGGCTTTGTGAAAATGTCTGCTAGCTGATCTTGGGTAGGGACATGGCTCAACACAATGGTTCCTTTCTCCACATTGTCCCTCAAGAAATGATACCTCACTTCTATATGTTTGGTTCTGGAGTGAAGCACTGGGTTTTTGGCTACGCTTATGGCACTGGTGCTATCACAAAGAAGTGGGATCTGGGTGCACTCCTCACCAAAGTCTCTCAAAGTGTATGAAATCCACAACAGCTGGGAACAACAACTCGCGGCAGCAATATACTCTGCCTCTGTGGTAGACTGAGCTACACTAGACTGCTTGCGGGAAGACCATGAGACCAACGAAGATCCAAGAAACTGGCAAGTACCAGAAGTAGACTTCCTCTCGACTCGACATCCAGCAAAATCCGCATCGGAAAAACCATGAAGAGAAAGAGTCGAAGAGGAAGAATACCAAAGGCCAAGACCAGAAAGGATCGTAGGTACCGAAAATCCTCTTGACGGCCCGTCGATGTGATGTCCCTCGGCGAAGCTCGAAAACGAGCGCACGGACACACGCCGAACCGTATGTCCGGCCTCGTCGCCGTCAAGTAGAGGAGGGAGCCGATCATGCTCCCGTACTCCCGCCGGTCCACCGGTTCTCCGTCCTCATCCGCATCCAAAGTGGCCGTACTCCCCATGGGAGTCGACATCGGCTTCGCATCTTGCATCCGGAACTTCCTCAAAGCATGTCTTTTGTGTACTTGGTCCGGTGCACGAATGTTCCATCCTTCACTTGCTTGATCTCGCGATCGAGAAAATACCGCAACTCGCCCATCATGCTCATCTCGAACTCCCCGCTCATCTCATCCGCAAACTTGGCAACAAGGTTATGTGACGAGCCACCAAAGACAATATCATCCACGTATATCCGAACAATCAACGAGTCATTTCCACGCTTGAGGAGAAACAAGGTTCTATCCACGGTACCCATCACAAACCCTCTCGCTCAAAAGAAAACCTCTCAATCTCCCATACCAAGCACGGGCGCCCGTTTCAACCCATACGCAGCCCTTTTCAACCTGTATACCCTGTGTGGGTACAGCTCGCACTCAAACCCAGGTGGCTGCTTCACATACACCTCCTCCTCTATGACCCCATTCAGAAAAGCACTCTTCACGTCCATCTGAAACAACTTGAATCCTTTAGCCACGGCAAAGTCTAGAAGGATCTGAATTGCCTCAAGACGGGCCACAGGAGCAAAGGTCTCCTCATAATCGATCCCCTCCTTCTGACTAAACCCCTGAGCAACATGTCTGGACTTGTTCCTCACAACCATCCCATTCTCTCCCTCTTTGTTCTTCCAAACCCACTTGGTTCCTATGGGATGGCAATTTGGAGGTGGTTCAACTAACTCCCACACCTGGTTCCTCTCAAAGTTTTCCAACTCCTCATGCATAGAATTGACCCAGTTTGCATCAGATAAAGCATGTCCAATGTCCTTGGGCTCAAAAGTAGCAACAAAAGCAAGATGAGCAAAATGAGAGGAATTCCCGGACCTCGACCGTGTAGTGCGTTCATCGATGTTCCCAATGATCTTCGACAGGGGATGCACTTCTTGAATCCACCGGGGAGCCTCACGCCTCGAGACTACCTCCCCCTCAACTTCCGCCTTCTCTCGCCCGGTCCTCTTGTTGCACCGTCGTTGTCCATGAAGTAGACGGTCCATGCTCCAAAGTGGTCGTAGGGGAAGTAGTGGGTACATGCTCGCCTTCGGGCGCATGGTTCTCCCCATCATCATCTCCAGCTTCATCTTTCTCCTCTTCAAAGAGGTCCTCGGCCATCTCTTCATCACCCGCACATTCAAAGCCAAGAGAGGTACATGGCATTGTCTCGTCGAAGGTCACCTCGCAAGTCTCCATGATTTTGTTAGTCTCAAGGTTAAGCACCCTATAGGCTCTAGAGTGGTTAGCATATCCAAAGAAAATACCATCACTAGACCTAGCCTCAAACTTGTCGAGTTTTCCCTTCTTCGAATAAAGCATTTGCAGCCAAAGACTCGGAAATGACTCACCTTGGGTGCCCGACCATGCATAAGCTCATAACAGTCTTCTTCTTGAAAGCTCTCAATAAAATCCGGTTGGAAACATGACAAGCCGTATTGACCGCCTCGGCCCAATACCTCCTAGGAGTCCCGTGCTCATCGAGCATCGTCCTAGCCATCTCACAAAGAGTCCGATTTTTCCTTTCCACAACTCCATTTTGAGGGGGCACATAAGGGGTCGAATACTGATGTTCAAGACCTAGATCACGACAAAAGGCATCAAAACAAGAGTTCTTGAACTCTAAGCCATTATCACTGCGGATAGCTCGAATAGCATTCCCATGCCTCTCGTTTTTCAACCTCACGATCAGATCTCGAACAAAACCAAATGTCTCACTCTTATCCTCCAAAAAGAACACCCAGGCATAGCGAGAGTAATCGTCCACCACAACAAGGACATACCACTTCCCACCCACCGAGCGAACTCGAGCTGGCCCAACAAGGTCCATATGCAGCAGCTCTGTCGGACGCTCGGTCATGACATCGGTCAAGGGTGGATGGGGAGTGGCTACCATCTTACCATGCCTACAAGGAGCACAAACCAAATCCTTCTCAAGCTTCAACCTCGGCAATCCTCGGACAAGGTCAAGACCACTCAAGCGGGAAACCAAATCAAAGCTCAAGTGTCCCAACCGCCTATGCCATTTCCACAAATCGAAGAAGGACCGCCCATCAAACAAAGAAAGCAGGACCCAAAGAACGAGAGAAATCAGCCCCGAAAATCGACCCTCGGGATGATCATACGTACAAGATCACCCCGAGAATCAAGCAAACGAGACTCGCCGGACTTGAAACGCACCTCAAAACCCTCATCAAGCAACCGAGAAACCGAAAGCAAATTGAAACCCAAAGACTTCACAAGAGCCACTCTCTTCAACGTTACCTTGTCACTCACATTCACAACACCCTCGACAAAGACCCTACCTCGTCCATTGTCCCCAAATGTGATGTACATCTTTTCCTTCACCGGGGTGAGGGCCGGAGAACCACTTCTTATCTCCGGTCATGTGTCGAGAACACCCGGAGTCGATCAACCAAATATCCTCCAAGCCTCCCCGCCCGCAAATGAAACAAGAACGAGAATGAGCTAGCGACTCGACACTGGGGTTAGCACAAAGAAAGTTAAACCAGTGTCGAGCCATCTGCTCAAAGGAGGGGTTAGCAAACATCATTCCCTTGCCATTAAACTTCCCATGTCCCATGGGAGGAGTACGAGCACCACGAGGGGGAAAACGTGGTCCGTAGTTCCTCTGGAACCCAAAGCTGCGATCATCTCCCCTAAACCCGTACTGAGGACGGGTAGGAGGACGTCCAGCAAAACCACCACGAGCCCGACCAAACCTCTCACCAGCACGCACACCATCATCTCTCCCCGACAAACCTCTCACCACCACCTCTCTCCGGGATCCTCGCCAACACTCCTCACACTTCTCACACCCCGTGGAAGTGACACTTTAGGCTCGTGGAATACCATGAGACCGGCGATACCCGTCTCCGGTTCGCTTGCTCCCTAGCAAGCCTCTCATCCCTCTTCCTCTTGTAGCAAAACTCGCAAGATGCCTCTCCTTGCCACAATACTCACACCCGAAGGGGATGGGTTTTGGTTTTGGCTCGGCTTCTCTCTAGGCTTCTCACCCTTCTCACCCACAAACTTCAACGGTTTCGGAACTCATTTGTCTTAGGTGGGAATTTGGGTGGATCTTGGGTTGTGTCAAGCTTGTTGCAAAGGTGGTTGGGCTTTGGTGTGAAAGAGTTCTTGGGTGCTTTTGGGAGTGGGACTTGGATCTCTCCGATCACCTCAAACTCGGGATTAGACTCAACACACTTCTCGTACACACTCTCCCCGCTGTTCTCTCCCACTTTCTCACCCAACTTCTCAAACCCCAAACCACGACCATCAGCTCTCTTGAACTCCTCAATCATGATTTTCAATTGAGGTTCCCGCCCCGTACAACCAACCCAACACCTTCCTCAAATAGTCATTCTCCTCATAGATGACATCCAAACGGGAAGTAAGTTCAAGATTGCGCAAAGTAACTTCATCACAGCCTAGTGCATGCATTGACAACGGAGAGTTCAAAGATGCTTCCAAAGAACTAATGGTAGAACGAGCATCAACAAGCTTAGCATGCATAGTAGGACATGATTTGCAAGCACCAAGCAAAGTAGGTCTAGCCTTCACTCATCATACTCAGTCCTAAGAGCATCTAGTTTAGCCAAAGTAGAAGCATTCTTCTCATTAAGCAGTTTGATCTCATTCAACCATGCATCACACTCAACACATTCAACATCATCAGGAGTAGTAGGAGCAAGTTTCAAAGAGTCATTCTCAAGTTTCAATTCAAGCAATTTGGACTCTAACTCTCCTACTTTCTCGCTAGCATTCTCAAGCTGAGCCCTAAGATCTTTCCTCATCTTTTTGGCATCTCTAAGCACACTATCACGGTTGTCAAGCAAGCCATTCAACCTAGCAATCTCAGCAAGCAAAGAGTCGGGGTCACGGTTTACCTCATCCTCAGAGTCGAAGTCGCTGTCTTCCTTCTCGCTTTTCTTGCTGCTTGAGCTATGGGCCATGCAACAAAAGCCCTCAAGCGCCACACAGCTCAGCCCGCTGAGGTTCCGGCTTGCACTCTTCTTGTCCTTGCGCCTCCCGGCGTCTTCATCTTCGCTGCTTGAGCTTGACTGCTCCTCGCTTGAGCTTGAGTCGACGTCGCTCGCACCGACCACCATCGCTCTTGCCTTGTTCTTCTTGTAGCCGCTCTTGCTCGGTCGCCGCTTGTCCTTGTCCTTGCTCTTGGACTTGTTGAAGTGCTTGCCCTTGGAGGAGTACTTGTCTTCACGCCTCGGGTGCGCCTTGTACTCGTTCACCTTGTACTTGTTCTCCTCCGCTTCCGGCACTCGGCGATGAAGTGGCCTCGCTTGCCACACTTGTAGCACGTCCCTGAGCTCCGCCTTGCATTCCTCCGACTCTCGTGTAGTCGATCAAACCTCCTTGAGAGCAAGGCCAGCTCCTCCTCGCCCAGCACATCAAACTCCTCATCTGGAATGGACATAAGGGAAGACAAGGAAAACTGTCGACAGGAAGGGTTAGATTTGCCCTTTGATCCGCCCACAAGCGCAAGACTATGGTCAGTCGAGCCCTCATGCTTGGATTGCAACTTCCTGTCAACCTCAGCCGACTTGAGCTTAGAAAAGAGGTCATCCAACTCAATAGTCAAGTACGCCGTACTCCTTGATGGCCTCAACCTTAGCACCCCAAACATTTGGGTCCAAGACATGCAAGAGCTTCAAAGCCTGATCATGCTCGGTGTAGGGAAAATCCTCAACATTAGCTTTCATGTTGTTCACGATGGCGGTGAACCTCTGTAACATCGCATCAATGTCCTCACCGGGAAGTGGAGTGAAATTCTCATATTGCATCCGGTAGGAGACAAAGAGGCAAGCCTTCACATGGTTAATTATCACCACCGTGAGCAACCAATAACTTCTCCCAAATTTGCCAAGCAAGATTCAAATGGCGAACACGCTCAAACTCTGGATAACACAAGCTCCGGACCAAGTGATCAACGGCTTTTGCATTAGCCTCATACTTGGCCTTAGCACCGGCATCGGTCACCATAAGAGTATGGATGTTGACCGGAATAGCATAGGTCTTGTCAAGCACAATGAAATCCAACAGCTTCCGACGAAGAAAGATCATCATACGAGCCGCCCACTTGTGGTAACCCTTGCCATCGAAGTGCGGCGGACCGCCCCGCTCAACGTACACCATCTTAGGATTCGGGACTTGTCAAAGTCGCAAAGAATCCAGCACCAAGCTCTGATACCAATTGAAGGACCAGATGGCGACTAGAGAGGGGGGGAGTGAATAGGAGCCGGTAAAAATTCTTCCAAAAGAATTCGGCCTATGCCCTAGACAAACCCCGGTCACACACAAGCGATGGATCAAATCACGCACCAATCGCCAAGACCACGAGGTTATGGATCAACCTCTAGCCTTAGGAACGATTCCTAGAAGCACACGCGGAAGCACTAGAAAGGGAAGGGAGGAATCGAATCAAGAAGCAAAGCGCACAGGCTCTGGCGGACCGTCCGCGCAGGAGGGGCGGACCGTCCGCGCAGCCTCGCGGACCGTCCGACCCGAGGCCGCGGACCGTCCGCAACCGCACCCCGGACCGTCCGGCCCAACACCGCGGACCATCCGTTAAAGCACACGAACCTCCGTAAGCGACCCGAGAAAAACGGACCGTCCGCCGAGGCCGGCGGACCGTCCGCGCCACCCGCGGACCGTCCGCTACTCGAGCTCGGACCGTCCGCAAACTGGCTGCAACCAAAACCAAAAGCCAAACCGGATCGAAAGCAAGGACGCACAAGAACACGGCGAACACGCGACGAACAAGCTCCTCGCGGACCGTCCGCGACCCCCCCCCCCCCCCCCCCCCCCCGGACCGCCCGCGCGCGCGGACGCACGAAAACGTACCCCGACCCCGAAAGTCAACTCCCCCAAATCATCATCGGATTTCCCAAACGGTTGAAGCTATGTAGACCAGGGTTTGGGGACTTGAAAAGCGTCACACAAGGATGCTATAGCCCAAAAATCTTGCCTCCTAACTCCCTAAATCACCGGGAATCGCGAATCCTTTGAGCACCACCAAAAGCTAGAGCACCGAACGAAAACTCACGAATCGAAGTGGTTTCCCGGCGTTTGAGGGCACAAGATCAAGCACAAAGATGCACAAGACATCTATCCATGTTTCCCTCAAAGAAACCCGGGGAGAAACCCACTCAAATCCGCGGAATCACACCGGGAACAAAGGCACGAAAACAAGCACGAAAAGCCACGAAAAACAACCCCGAATCTTCTGTACAAACCAGGAAAGATTCACAAGGTCTAGCATGCCGCCCTAGCATCCATCCCTCTCAACTAATCTCTCATGAAGCTCTCATGCTAGCCTAGAGAAAATGGAAGGAAAAATAGCTACGAAAATGAGAAAGAGGAGGGAGGAAATGAAACCCTAAGTCGCGGAGAGAGAGAGCCATCCACACACACTCATGGCTTATATATCAGGTCCCGCCGGAGTGGTAAATGACTCGACTACCCCTAACTAAACTACTGGCGATACAACCCACGTAGGGGCATTTAGGTAATGTTTGTGGGTCTTCCCATCGGACGACCACGCCTTTGCCGCACCCCGCGTCCTCCCGACGCAAGCCATGCGATCCCGCCGCGTGTCCTCCGCCTCGAAGCTTCCCGACATGCCCGGATCCCGTCTCCGTCGTGTTGGGCCCTCGGACTTGGTTTTGAGGCCCAAACCAAGAAACCGTCCGCCGGTGGTTTTGTGGGCAAACCACCAAACCCCGCGTGCTCGGTCCGGCCTCCCGCCAAACCACTTGACTCGACCGCCACCGTGCACCGGCTCGATTGTCCATGACTTTGTCTTGCTTGTGTCGCCACCATGTGGCCCGCACCCAGTCCCGCTGTCCACCGGTTCCCTCGAACCGAGCCTATTTGTCTCTCCATCTCCCGGAGGCCCCTCAAGGCTGAAGACCTTTCGTGCCCGTTCTTCACCTGCAACAACACGAACTAGGCCGCAGCCTACACCTGCGCACTAAGCCAAGAGTCAGTCCAACACCCGTTGTCAATCACTCATCACTGAGGAGCGGTCATCCATCGACCACTGGGACGCTCCTGGTCCTCAGTCTTGAGCTGTCCCTGAAGGTCCTGGCGTGTCACGGGCAGCCATGAAGACTTGGCGATCAGGGGTGCCAAGGCTGGACTCAGAGGCCGCCACCTCAGTTGGGGTGTTTGAGTCAGCTCGGGCAAGCGGTGTTCCCTCCTGGAACGGGAGCGTGTCGATGTAGGCGACGTAGCGTGAGTCTCCACTTATCAGGTCAGCGGGCTTGTGGTCTGGCCAGTAGACCAATCTCCCGGCCGGTGTGGACGTTATAACCAGCCCAGAGGCTGGCCTTATAAGGGATGCTCAGTAGTGTTGTCCTCGGACTCGGAATCCTCTGGGTCCGACCCAAAGTCGAACTCGTATGCGGAGTCCGAGTAGAACCCGAAGAGAGGGTTGGAGTCCGAAGCATGGTCGGGGGCGGTGTCGGAGTCCGAGTTGTACTCGGGTACGGGCTCCTTGCTGGCCCGGCGTGAAGAGGGAGCCTCCTTACGGGCCCTGCTGAGGATGCGGGGACCACGCGCGGAGCGCTCACGGGGCGGTGGGACCACATGCGATGGCTGAGTAGCCGGCTCGCATGCGATAGCCCATGGAGACGTCAAGTTCGAGTTGGAAGCGGACTCGAGCTCGAAGTCAGCGTGATGGTTGAAGAGCGAAATTTCGCCGAACTTGCCGGCGAGTTCGCCTGTGACAACTTCAGGAAGCGTCACGAAGCCGGTCTCCGGGTTGGGCGGCATGGTGAGGTGGCGCTGGAAAGATCCCGCGCCGTCAGCGGTGCAAACCCAAGCGCCGAAAACGAAGGTGTCGCCGCGGTTGAAGGCGACGGTTGGCTTGAAGTAGACAGGAGCTGTCGAGTTCGCCATGTGATCTCTGGTGAGATCCCGTACCTGGCGCGCCAGCTGTCGGTGTTTTAGACTGGCAACCTACTAAGGGGAGTACCCGAAGTAGATGAATGTGGCCTCGCCGAGATCGGTAACTCGAAGGAAGAGACACGTGGCACACAATTTAGACAGGTTCGGGCCGCGAGGTGCGTAATACCCTACGTCCTGTAAGCTGCATATCTCTGGATTGATTGGGTACGATTACAAGATGGTGTAATTGTACGCCGTGAGATGAGATGGTGTGTAGAGGGGTCCCTGCATCGCCTTATATAGTCCGGGAGGCAGGGTTACAAGTCGGAGTAGGGAGAGAGTACTAGTCGAGTACGTACAGGAGTCTTCCATACAGTGCGGGACATGTACAACTTCCTAACCGAGTACTTCTCCTCCATAGTCCTTGTGCTTCACGCCATCAGGTGCCGTGCAGCGCAAGTCGAGTAATCCCAGGGGCCCACCGAGTAGTCGGTCCTGGTACCCACCGAGGTAGTGGGCCCAGGGAGGTCCATACGACACTTATGCCCCTCCACAAGATGAAGCAAGAGGGCTAAACATTCATGATGGCAAATGAGCCTTTGGCCCCATATGATCAATAAACTAGCTATCCAACCACAAATTAAGCATAGCCAAGCCACTAAAACATGTCAAGATCATATAAAGGTATTTACACATGAGAGAGCATATATGTGACATTTTTCAAAAACATAGCCATCAACCATGGATTATTCATCAAGATCATCAAGAGCTAAGCCAAATTAACCATAGCATACCAAACAAGCTCACGAAGACATATATAGCATTCCATGGTGAACAATGTATATAGGAGAAGCTTTTCGTATCCAATGCACATGATACAAAATGCATGCAATCTAAGATACAAGGATTCCTATACATCATGTTACATATGCCATGCCAAATGCAAGAAATGCACAAAGAAAACTATACATATGCTACAAAGGAGCTCCCACACACCCAACTCAAGAAATCAAACACACACAAAGTTCCCCCCGCAAATGAGTGAAAGTTGCTTGATCTAGGGGTTTGGTGAAAATATCGGCTAGTTGGTCATGTGTGGGTACATGGGTCAAAGCTATCTTTCCTTTTTCTATGTTGTCTCTCAGAAAATGATACTTCACTTCTATGTGCTTGGTTTTGGAATGGCGCACTGGGTTCTTTGCAATGCTTATGGCACTGGTGCTATCACATTGAAGTGGGACATGGGTATACTCCTCACCAAAATCACTCATGGTGTATGAGTCCAAAGGAGCTGAGAGCAACAACTAGCAGCGGCAACATACTCGGCCTCGGTAGTGGATTGTGCAACACTCGACTGTTTGCGGGAAAACCAAGATACCAAAGAAGAACCCAAAAACTGGCAAGTCCCAGAAGTGGACTTCCTATCCAACCGACACCCGGCAAAATCCGCATCCGAAAAACCATGAAGCGCCAACGAAGAGGACGCGGAGTACCAAAGGCCGAAGTCGGGAGTGTGATGCAAGTACCTGAAAATTCGCTTCACCGCTTGCCGATGCGAAGTCCTCGGAGACGCTTGAAAACGAGCGCACAGACATACCGAGAACTAGATGTCCGGCCTCTTCGCCGTCAAGTAGAGAAGTGACCCAATCATGCTTCGATACTCCTTCTGGTCTACATGTTCACCTTCCGCGTCTGCATCAAGAGCTGTAGTTGTACCCATTGGCGTCGTCATGGCATTGGAATCCTCCATCTTGAACTTCCGCACAATGTCCTTGGTGTACTTAGCTTGGTGCACAAATGTTCCTTCCTTTGATTGCTTGATTTGTAGCCCGAGGAAGAACTGCAACTCGCCCATCATGCTCATCTCAAATTCCCTGCTCATATCCTCTGCAAACCTTGCAACAAGAGAGTTAGACGAGCCACCAAAGACAATGTCATCCACGTACACCTGCACAATCAGGATACCTCTGCCCTGCCTCAGTAAAAACAAGGTCTGATCGACCTTCCCCATCTCAAAACCTCTCTCAAACAAGAACCCACTCAACCTGCCATACCAAGCTCTAGGTGCCTGCTTCAACCCATACAGCGCCTTCCTCAACTTGTACACCCGGTGGGGGTACTTCTCACTCTCAAACCTCGGAGGTTGCCTCACAAACACTTCTTCCTCCAACACACCATTCAGGAAAGCACTCTTCACATCCATTTGGTGCAACTTGAACCCTTTAGCCACAAAAAAGGCTAGAAGAATCCTAATCGCCTCCAAACGGGCTACGGGAGCAAAGGTCTCCTCGTAGTCGATCCCCTCCTTCTGACTGAACCCCTGAGCAACAAGCCTCGACTTGTTTCTTACAACCTCACCTTTCTCTCCCTCTTTGTTCTTCCACATCCACTTTGTACCAATCGGCTTACACCCTGGGGGAGGGTCAACCAATTCCCAAACCGGATTCCTCTCAAAGTTCTCCAACTCCTCATGCATCGAATTTACCCAATTGTGATCAGATAGTGCTTGTCCAATGTCTTTGGTCTCAAAAGTAGCAACAAACGCAGCATGAGCAAAATGAGAATTGTTCCGAACCCTCGACCGTGTAGTGCGTTCATTCATGTCGCTGATGATCCGCGAAGCTGGGTGATCCACTTGTACTCACCGGGGAGGTTCTCGCCTCGATGCTACCTCCCCTTCAACAACAGCTTCTCCTCGATCTTGATTTGTCATTGTAGGTGTAGGGGAGGGTCCGTCCACCACCGTAGTCGAAGTAGTGGGTACATGTTCAGCCGGGGGCACCATACCGCCATCTTCATCGTCTCCATGTTCATGCTCCTCCTCCTGAAAGATCTCCTCGCCAAGCTCATCATCACCTGCACACTCAAAGACAAGCTGACTACGTGGTTGTGTCTCGTCGAAGGTTACCTCGCAAGTCTCCACGATTTGGTTAGCCTCAAACTTATCCAGCTTCTTCCCTTTCTTCAGAATAAAGCATTTGCAACCAAAGACATGGAAGTGACTCACCTTGGGTGTGCGACCATGCATCAACTCATAGCATGTTTTCTTATTGTGCACTCTGAGGTAGATCTTGTTCGACACATAGCACGCGGTATTCACCGCCTCAGCCCAATACCTCCTCGGAGTCCTATGCTCATCAAGCATTGTCCGAGCCATCTCGCACAAGGTCCTGTTCTTCCTTTCCACAACACCATTCTGGGGAGGCATATACGGACTCAAAAACTAGTGTTCAAGACCCAAGCAATGGCAAAAGGTTTCAAAACGAAAGTTTCTAAATCTTGAGCCATTGTCACTGTGGATTGCTCGTATGGCATCTCCGTGCCTCTCGTTCCTCAACCTCAGGACTAAATCTCGAACAAAACCAAACGTCTCCCCCTTATCCTCGAGAAAGAACACCCACGCATACCGAGAATAGTCGTCCACCACAACAAGGGTATACCACTTCCCACCCGCAGATCGCACACGAGCTGGGCCAGCAAGGTCCATATGGAGTAGCTCGCATGGACGCTCAGTCATCACATCGGTGAGAGGTGGGTGAGAAGAGGCTACCATCTTGGCATGCCTACACGGCGCACAAACCAACTCTTTCTCAAGCCTCAACCGTGGCAATCCTCGAACCAAATTGAGTTTACTCGAGCGAGACAAAAGGTCAAAGCTCAAGTGAGCCAACTTCCTACACCACTTCCACAACTCACTCGAAGAACCAGCCAAGAAACAATGCTCCACACCCGAAGACTGAGAAAAATCAGCACGAAAAACCTGACCCTCGGGAACGACCATACAGACAAGGTCCCCTCGAGAGTGTAAAATCCGAGAACCACCAGGTCGAAACAACACCTCAAAGCCCTCATCCAACAGCTGGGACACAGAAAGCAAATTGTATCCCAGTGATTGAACAAGAGCAACACGCATCAGAGTGATCTTGTCACTCACCTTAATCTCACCTTCTGAAAACACACGCCCACGCCCATTGTCCCCAAAAGTGATGTACCTCTTTGTCACCACCGGGACGATACTTGAGAACCACCCCCTGCCTCCGGTCATGTGCCTCGAGCAACCAGAGTCAATCAACCAAATGTTCTTCAAGTCTCCCACCTGAAATTCAAAAACAAGCACGTGAGCGAACAAACGACTCAGCATTGGGGTTAGTACCAAAACAATAAAACCAGTGCCGAGCCATTTGCTCGAAAGTGGGGTTAGCACACACCAAACCATCTTTTCTATCAAAACTACCACCACGAACACCACCTCGGTAACCACTCCGAGGAAACCACCCTTCTCTGCCTAGAGGAAGACCAAAACCACGAAAGGAGAACCGTGGATCGTCCCTCCTCTCCATCTCAAAGCTACGACTCCTCTCATTCGCGTATTGAGCACGAGAGGGAAAACACCTAGCAAACTGACAACATGCTGACTCTCCAGACCAACCACCAGAATCACGACCACCTGAAACAAACCTAGACTCCTCACGGGCATGAAAACCAAACTTGCCACTCTGCAGACCCCAAACCAGTCTGACCGGTTCCAAAAACCAGTCTGACCGGTTTCACTCCTCCAACAACACCTCCTGCACTCTTTCGCTCTCCCCAAGCCGGAGCTATCCTCAGACTTGCCATGGCCCTGGGCATCTGCACACGAGGCTCAAATACACCACTGGAGGGGTGACACTTGTCCTTGTTAGCCCACTGCTTCGCCATTCTCTCCTCTCGCTTCCTCTTGAAGCAAACTCATCCTTATGGCCATCTCTCCCACAATAGCCACAATGAAATGTCACAAGCTTAGGTTTGGGTTTGGATTGGGGCTGCTCACTTGGTTTCTTTCCACTCGACTTCTCCACCAGTTTCTCCTCACTAGCCTTTTCACTCTCTTTCCCAAAAACACTTTCCCGGAAGTGCTCACAAACTTGATAGGCTTTTGGAGATCATTTGTTGGTGTAGGAAACACGGGTGGAGCTGGGGTTGTGTCTAGTCGATTCCTAAGATGATTAGGTTTTGGAGGGAAATCATTTTTGTGGTGGGTTTTTGGTGGCTCTAGGATATTCTCTCCACTTCCCTCACCAACCTTGTTTGCCCCAAGTCCCTCACCATCTTGCCTCTTAAATGCCTCGATCGTCATCCTCAACTGAGGCTCATGACCAGACAACCAACCCATCAACTTTCTGAGCTCATCATTCTCATCCTGCAAACGATCAACATAATGCGCAAGTTCCAGAGTCTTCAAAGCATGCATTTCACAGGTAGAACAAGAATTAGGCAATGGTTCTTTCAACTTAGCCTCAAGTGAAGCAGTGTAAACATGCATCTCATCAATCTTAGCATGCAAAACAGGGCAAGAAGTGCAAGCACCTAACAAAGCAGGTCTAGATTTAAGCTCAGCCACTTCAACCCTAAGCACATCTAGTTCCTCACACTTGGAGGCATGTTTTTCCTTGAACAAAGCAAGATCAGCAAGGAAAATGGAGCCATCAGCACAATCAACCTCATCCGAAACAACAGGGCTAGCCTTAAGGGAATCAATCTCAAGCTTGCTATCAAGCACCTGTGTTTCTAGTTCAGCCACTCTAGTCCTAGCATCCTCGAGTGAAGCCCTAAGCTCTTTTCTCATTTTCTTGGCCTCTCTAAGCATGTCATCACGGTTATCAAGCAAAGAGCCAAGCCTCTGATTCTCCTAGCGCAAGAAGGGAAGTTCATCACGCACCTCGTCGTCGGACTCAGAGTCCGAGTCGCTCTGTGTGCTTTTCTTGCTGTCGGAGCTCAGCGCCATGGTGCAGAAACCATCTCTAGCGAAACAACTCAGCCCACTCAGGTTCTTGGACAACTTCTTGCTCTTGCGACGATCACCTTTGTCTTCACTGCTGCTTGAGTTTGAGGTGGAGTACGCGGAACTAGAGTCGACATCGCTCGCTCCCACCATCGCTCGGGCCATGCCTCGGCTCTCCTTCTTCCTCGATCGTCGCTCGTCCTTGTGCTTGTTCTTGTGCTTGCTCTTGTGGTCGCGCCTCGACCGGTACTTTCCATCCATCCTCGACTTGTGCTTGTAGCCGTCCTTGTTCTCGACCTTCTCCGGGCAGTCGGCGACGAAGTGTCCCAGCTTGCCGCACTGGAAGCATGTCCTCGTGTTCCTCATGTTCACCCGGTTCTCGTGCAGCCACTCGAACGTCCTCGTCAGCAATGCCAGCTCGTCCTCTCCAAGCACGTCGAACTCCTCATCTGGCATAGACATCAAAGAGGACAAAGAGGACATCCTGGTGGATGGGTTAGTGTTAGCCTTTCCTTTCGAACCACCAACGAGGGCAAGACTATGGGAATCAGTCGGACCCTCGAGCTTGGCAGTCATGCCCCTATCCACCTCAGCTAACTTGAGCTTCGAGAACAGCTCGTTCACCGTAAGAGTATCATACTTCTCCGACTCCACAATGGCCTCGAACTTTTCGCCCCATATTGTACGATCCAAAGAGTGTAAGAGCTTGACGGCTCTATCATGATCATCGTACGGGAGCACGTCCACATTGGCCCTCATGTTGTTCACAACCACTGTGAACCTCTGAAACAAGGCATCCATGGATTCACCGGGGAGATGAGTGAAGTTCTCGCACTCTCTCCGGTAGGTCGCATACATCTGTGCCTGAACCCGGGCATTCCCAACATGAGCCTCCTTCAGCACCGTCCAAATTCTACAAGCCAAGTGCTCGGTGTGCACCCAATCGAACTCAGGCTCACACAGAGCACGAAACAAGTAGTCGACCACCTTATTGTTGGCGTCGAACATGTCCCTCGATCCTGGAGCGAGGAAGTTCATCGGCTGGACATAGGCTGTGTCCACCGTGACATCCCAAAGGATCTGACCCTTACCGCGGAGGAACGCCGCCATCCGCTTACTCCACATCTGGTAGTTCTTTCCATTGAAGTGTGGAGGACCCGAACCCTGTTCCTGGTACGCCATCCTTGGATCTTAGACTGGTTAGAGTCAATAAAGACCCGAACCCGCTCTGATACCACTTGAAGGACCGAAACGGCGAACTAGAGAGGGGGGAGTGAATGGGAGCCGATAAAAATTCTATTCAAGAATTTGGCCTATGAACCCGATTTCACTCGTGCACCTCCGCAAGCTTCTCTTGCCAAGTTCACGTAGCCACTGAAGTTCTACTAAACCTAGGAGCAAGACCCAACCAATAGCCACAGCACACACGCAGCGGAAACACACACGACACGGCTGCCGGCAACCCAAACCGGTCAGGCTGGTTTCTGAAACCGGTCCAACCGCTTCTGTTGGACTTAGCCTCACGCAGGCAGGGGAAACCGGTCAGACCGGTTTGACAAACTGGTCAGACCGATTTTGTCCAGAAACTCCCCAAACACCCAAAACACCTCAAGAGCCTTTCCACATCTGAACAAATGAAGCCATGGCACAACAGCACTTCCTTGCTCAAAAACACTTCTCGACAGCCCACAGGGCGAAACCGGTCAGACCGGTTTGGGAAACCGGTCAGGCCGGTTTTTGCCTGGACAGTCGGGAAGAACACAGCCCGCGGGAAAAACTCAACACTTCCTCCAATCAATCTCCCGATTCGTTCCACGGATCAAAGTGGGACTTTGGGGATAGATGGGGTACCTCGTGGGCTACCCTTGGCTAGAAGCTCGGTCCCCAAAACCCACTCAATCAAGAGGAATTGAAAGTCAACCCTCAAGAGCACCTCCAACCCTAGAACTCCGAAACCACCAAAATCGAGCCCCTTAACTCACGAATTTGGGAGGGGAATCACAGCCCAAAGAACCACGAAGGGTTCCCACAAATTTCCTCCATCAAATCCCCAAGAGCAAGGTCCCGAAAACACCCTGAGAAAATCACGAAGAGAGGGCACCGAAAATCACCACCAAGAACAACCGGGAACAACACATCCAAACCTTGAGGAACCATGCCGAATCATCTATACAAGCCACAAAGGTACATACAAGGTCTAGCTTGCCGCCCGATCATACAACCCTCTCAACAAGATCTCACCATGAAGCTCTGAAGCTAGTCCTATCGAAATCCTAAGAAAATAGGAAGGCAAATGAACTAGGGTTCCAAGATATGGCTGCCATCCTCTCACCCCTTGGGTTATATGGAGGTAAGCCGAAAGACTAAAATGCCCCTAAAGCCTAAACTAAGATACACGCCCACCAAGGGCACTTTGGGAATTTGTCTTCGTAGCACCATCGGACGAATGCCTGGCGACCGCACTTCGCGTAGCCTCGATGCAAGCCTTGCGATCCCGACGTGTGTCCTCCGCCTTGAAGCTTACGGCGCCTTGCGACCCCAAACCGGTCAGACCGGTTCTCCAAACCGGTCAGGCCGGTTTTGGCCAGACAGCCACGCCCGGTCTTCGGCCTCGGCTTTGTGGCTCAGCCGAGTAACCCAGTGATTTTCTGGTGAACCACCGCAAACCCCGCGAACTTGATTTAGACTCCGCCAATCACCACTCATGACTTGGCTCCCACGAAGTCCCGGCTCGAACCTTGGTTTTGTGGCTCACCCAAGAAACCGTCCACCGACTTCATCTCGTTGTTCTTGCCACTATGCGGCCCGCACTTGACCCCGCTGGCCATCGGGTTCCTCAAATGAAGCCTACTTGTCTTCTCCACACTTGGAGGCCTCACCGGCAACGACCTTTCGCGCTTGTTCTCCACCTGCACCAACACGAGTCAAGCCGCAACCTGCACCTGCAATACTAAGCCAAGAATCAGTCCACACAACGTTGTCAATCACTCATCACACAAGGAAACGACCATCCACTAGTCCTCGAACCACACATGGTCCTCAGTCCCGACTCGACCTTGGTTTTGAGGCTCAACCAAGAAATCGTCTATGACTTCATCTTACTGTTCATGCCACCATGCGGCCCGCACTTGACTCTGCTGGCCACTGTGTCCCTCGAACGAAGCCTACTTGTCTTCTCCACACCTGGAGGCCTCACCGGCAACGACCTTTCACGCTAGTTCTTCACCTGCACCAACACCAGTCAAGCCACAACCAGCACCTACAATACTTAGCCAAGAATCAGTCCACACAACATTGTCAATCACTCATCACACCAGGAAACGACCATCCACCAATCCTCGAACCACACATGGTCCTCAGTCTTTGACAACATATCCATCGTCATCGCCTTGTTGTTGCCTCTTCTCTGTGGATTTGCCCCTGTATGCAGAACAGAACATATACCAAAATATAGTTCTGTTAATTATAAAATTACCTTTCCACTGGGTTTCGTCTTGATCGGAGTCCGAATGAGGGAGCTATGGTTGTTTCACTTCAGCACTGCTTGCTGTCCAGAATTTCAGTATGTGCAACCATCGGTGATTCGGCCATATCTGCTTGTAGGAACCTCTGATTGCCTTGCCGCTTGATTCGTTGGAACGTAGACTTCATGGAGCTTCTGAAAATTCAAGTATATCCAATTATTTTCTGCAGAGGTTGTGCAAGGCATCTTGATGACATCATTATCCTTTCGTCCATCGATCCGGAGATGTACGTGTGGTTTCATCTTGAAGTCTTTAAGGCCTCCATGCCACGCATCCTTTTGCTTCAAAAATCATTACCATTGCTGCATGAGCATGATGGTTATGGAATCCTTCTCCATCTTGCTTGACATGGTCATTTCCGAAACCTATAGCTTGAACAAACAAACCTCCAAAAGACATTAGTCTAAAAAAACTCAATTGACACACGTAGGCATACCTTGTTCATTTTTGTTTGCTTTGGGTGGGGGATCAATAACGGATGTTGGGCCACTAACCAAGGTTAGCACCTACCACTACAAAGTAAAACATGTGTAGCCATCAACTTGGTTGAGCGAAGTTGGACTTGTTGAAGTCTGAATGTTGAAAACTTTTCTCGATCGCTTTGTGTCTAGCTTTCCACCTACTTTCAAGGACACAAACAAGAAAGAAAGCATATATGCAATGATAAAAATTAGGGTTAGTTAAAAGAAAGATAGATTGCCCTAGGGTTCAAGTTGTCAGTCCCCGGCAACGGCACCAAAAAAAGGGGCTTGCTGACGGTGCAAAATCGTGCTCAAGTTCACCGCAAGCCTACGGGTGACTTGGTGCCTTTTTCACCAAGGAGGATCCTCCCTAGATTTGTCAATCCAAGGATCGGAAGCAAACTACTATGGTTCTCTATCTAACCTACCGATCTAACCCTATGTGAAGTGTTGATTGTATAGAGATTTAAACATACATGAAAGGATGTATGGATCACATCCACCTAGCCATAAAGGTGAGCATCCAAAAGATAAGCCTAGCCTATCATCTTCTCGTTACCGTTCTGGCCAAGGTGACAAAGCAATCTAAACCTATACTATGATAAGGATTACACTTGATATGGAGTAACACGATATGGAGTGGTCCGATACACGTTCACTTACCGCTTTCTCCTCCACCGTACTGTCACTACGCAAGGATATTCATCACTGAGCGACAACCTAGGTCTGTGCACTACTACAATGTATTCGCAAGACAAGATTAATCACCATGATTCAATCTAATCCTACTAAAAGAATATGGTAGCTACACATATGAATAAGCATAACTCGTAGTAGATCAAAGTAAAGACAAGAATTGATTTATATCACCATCGAATGTTGAAGGTACAAACGACTTGACGAATTCAAGTCGCGGCTCCGGAACTCCACCATGGATTCACCACGCAGAGCCAACCATGGCGGCTAGGGCTTGGACTAGGCCATCTCTTAGGCAACTCGAGGACTTGCGGCGGCCGTCGGCTTCCTCCCGGTGCTTCTCCTTCATGTCGGCGGCTCTCTAATGATTGGATGGATCGATCACCCCTCCTTGGGTGCCCAAGGGGTTGTATTTATGCCCTTGGGGGGCCTTGGGGCATGCTTCACCTTGCCTTGCAACCTTGCCTTGCACGAGATCTTCCTTAGGAGAGAAGGGAACTTGGTTTCCATAAAATCAGTCTCGTCCAGATTTTCTTGATTTGCAGCCCTTCCTTGTCGGTATCATATCTCCCACGTACGAACTCCAAATAATGCAAACTCAGTGTCCTGGTTGTATGTCATGAAATTTCCTCCAACTTTGGTATTCATTACTTTCCTTGGAAACGAAGATAAGATTTCCAAATCAGCCTTGGAAGATAATCTGTTCTGATTTTGGACTGACTGTACAACAGAGAGTTCGAGGGCTTTAGGGTTTAGGGCTCCTAGCTCCCTTATCCGAATTCGGCCTTCCACATGTTCAAATCTAAGGTATCGTTGAGGCCCACAACTTTGGGAGTCAAAGTTTTTCCATTAGAGTCCTTTTAAGTCTTCGAATCTGCACCGAAAGATCATGCTGTCGTGGGCTGCGAGAATATCTCTCGGGTTGAGCTGATCTCATTGGTAAACAACCAAGTCCCTGGAGTTTTACGTGTTGATTCTTCAGTCCCTGGGCCATTTGGTGTCGTGTTCATCATGTGTCTTGACTTGTGCCGGGCTTTATTATCTTCTCTTGAAGTGCTTGATGAACTTATCCCTAAAGTCTCCTCTTTAACATTAATTTCCTACGTAAACAACAAACTCCAAAATCGACATGTGAGAGTGAACTTGATACCTCGGGGGGTTAGTACCATTAGTTAGAATATCAAATACGTGCTATTGTTTATGGTAAACTCATAGCTAGGTGTACCAAAATCGACCATCAACAGTGTCTGATAGAGGTACACAGTTCACGTCACGTTTCTGGGAGAAGCTTCATGAGTCCATGGATACAAAGTTGAATTTCAGCTCAGCCTATCACCCACAGGACAGACTGAGAGGACAAATCAGATTTTGGAGATATGTTGAGACCTTGTGCTCTTAAGCATGGTGGTAGTTGGGGTTAGAGTTTGCTGTATGCTGAGTTCTCTTATAAAACCAATTATCTAGCTAGTGTAAAGATGGCACCCTTCAAGGCATTGTATGGGAGGAAGAGCAGAACACCCTTGTATTGGAGTCAGACAGGAGAGAGTCAGCTGTTTGGGACTGATATCATTAAGGAGGCAGAGAGGCAAGTTCAGATCATAAGGGAGAACTTAAGGATCGCTTAGTCTGGGCAGAAAAATTATGCAGACGGGAAGAGAAGAGATGTAGCTTTCCAAGAAGGCAATTATGTGTACTTAAAAGTGTCACCAATCAGAGGCTTGCGAAGGTTTAAAGTGAAGAGAAAGTTGTCCCCTCGCTTTATTGGACCCTTTCAGATCTTGCAGTGAGTAGGAGAGGTAGCATACAGACTTGAGTTACCAGAATAGCTCTAACATGTGCATGATGTGTTTCATATCTCTCAGTTGAAGAAGGATCTCAAACCTCATGATAAGGAGCCATTGCCTATGGATGGGTTGGATGTTAGAGAAGATCTCATTGTTACTGAACGGCCTATCAAAATCTTGGATACTTTGACACGGGTAACGAGGAATCGGGTTATTAAGATGTGCAAGGTGCAATGGAGTAATCATGCAGAGGATGAGGCAACTAGGGAAAGAGAGGAGGAATTGAAAGAAGATTATCCCCATCTCTTTGATCCATCCGAATCTCGAGGACGAGATTCATCTTAAGGGGGTAGGATTTATAACACCCTAATTTTCACTTTTGAGTTTAATAAAAAATTTGCTTAGCAACAATTGCTCTTTTCTAAGGAATATAATGTAACACCCCAGGTATTAAGTAAAGATAAATACCTCATTTAGTTATGTTAATCAATATTAATTAGCTCCTAATCATGTTTGACATGATTATGCACACAATTGCACAAAAGCCCTTGGTAAAAATCCAAATACATGGTCAAAACCCTAGATCTCTAAATGGCTGATTTGGTTTTCTTACGCGTTCTCCAAATTTCACTATAGAACTTCAAAATCGTCCAATATAAAAGTTCTTCGTTATCTCCGAGAACACGATTTTCATAATTGGCGGACATTCAAATTTTGAGTGCAAATTAGCCAAAAATAGGGTGAAGCCCTTACGAACAGTAATCCGAGCCATGGAAAAACTACAACTTCTCCACGTTTTCCCATCAAACAAATCATCAAAACATAGGTCACCCTTTGCAAAAGTTGTAGTCCTGTAGTTTATCTAAAACTTTTAATTTTGGGATTTTCGAGTTGTATTCATTTTATCCTTCATGCTAGTTGGCTTCTTGAACTGCGAGATGGTGGTTTTTGTTGTCCCCGCGAAGCGAAGATCATTCGCTTGGCGAATGAAGTGGATCAACCTCTTTTTTGCTCGAGCCAAACACTTTTTCTCGCTGGTCGAGCGGAACAGCGGAACAGCGATAGCGAATCAGAATAGAGAAGGCGAAGTAGGTTTTAAAGCAAAGGGGATAAGCTGGATAAAAACCAAAAGGACAGCAGCCCCGCAGGGCAAACGAACTGGTGAAGGTCCGTTCTAGTGACAGCATTCCTGGTTGGTGGCCTTTTGAGACATAATTGCCTTCTTAGGCTATACTTTCTTGACTAAGGAACTTCTATTCTATTTAATGCAAGAGTAAGGATAGACGTCTTATTCTTCAGTGTTGAGACCAATGTCCTTGCTTACAAAGCAAGTATTAAAGATCAACTATCTAATCGAGCATCAATCCTAGGAATTTTCTCCTCACGGAGAGAGATCAGAAAGCTTGGCACCAGATTTCGAAGGGTTTGGAGTTTCACAATTTTGAATGGGGCTAAACCAAACGAAAGGGGTGTCGACGCTGGCATCACCGCGCTCTCGTGCCGACACACCGCAGCCGCCAGCCCGCATGAGCCACACGTCGCGCGCCCATCCCTCCGGCGTACGGCCTCGGTCCCTCCGTGGTAGACCGGCGCGTCCGTGGGAAGCTCCGCACGTCCCACGGGCCGCCGGACCGCGCCTAGGCAAGCGCCGCGCGCGTGTGATCCGAGTGGCGGCGCCACACACCGCGCGGCCACGAGTGCCACCCGCGACGCGCGCATGCGGCCGAGGTCCGATGGCCGCCCAGCTGGCACCCTTCTGCTCGCCAGCATCGCACCCTCACGAGCTGCCAGACAGTCTCCTTCCCTCCTCTATCGCGGACAAGTTGAGCCGAGCACCGCCTGGCAGCAGTCCGCTCCGCCGCTCGCCAAAGCAACGTCGTCATCAAGCTCGCGATTTGTTCCTCCTCGTTGAGTTCCTGTCGCTTGCACACTTGCTCAGCCGACCACCGATGCCTCCCGTGCGCTTCCTTGCCATGCAGAACCATCGCCCGCCGGCAATTGGAGCAGGGGCGAACTGCCGGCCACCTCGCTGCCGCTAACCATCGCCAGAGCATCCTCCGACCTCCGGACCGCCTCAAATCGAACCCTAGGTGAGCCTACACCACTTTCCCACCCTTTCCCGGCAAAGCCCGGTCTTCTCCTCACCGGAATCCGGCCATCTTCACCGCTGGCCGCGCCACGGACTACATGGTAGAGTTCAAGGTCTTTCCAGGGTCCTAGATGCAAGAACCAGGGAGCTGTTCGTAAATCCTAAGCTGCAGATCTAGATCCAAAATGCAGGAACTTGTAAAATTCGTATTAAATCGTAGAAAAATCGAAAAAAATGCAAATCAAATTTTGTTGGTTTTCTGGTGAGGAACTCTAACATTTCTAGAAAGGATGTATAGGGTTTTTCTCTGTAATTTTTGAACGAAAAATCAAACTCAGTTTGAGATGTTTTTGTTGTAGTTTAAAATGTACTCATGCGATGGAGCTGAATTTTGGATATATTGCTCTTTATGGCATGTTTAGATTTGTGATCAAAGTTGAAATGAGTTTGATTTGAATATTTTCAATTATTATTTATGTAAACTTTATGCTAGATTAAGTGTGATGCCTTTTATAGCCCCTTTAGTGAACTTTTCTTTAAGAACTAGTGCACCCTAGGGCTTTGTCTTGGTGAATAGTACCCTTGGTAGGTTGGATTTGAATTTAGGCTTTTGTTTGATTTATGTTTTATATTTAAGCTTGTGTAGGATGTTAAATCAATAATTTGAAAAATAAATTTGATCTACATTTGTAACTTGGTCAGAGGCTTAAATTTGTTATAAATGACTTGTAGCAGAAAGTTAAGACCAAAATGATTAATAAATTGTTTTATAAGATTTATTTGTGTTATGCAAGGCTTAAATTCGTCTTTTCCGTATAAATTAATTTATAGATGATCTTAAGCTGAATTTTGGTTTGTGAGCTTAAAATAGGCATATGTTGTTGTGTACAAAAGTTTAGGACAGTTGGAGTTATATTTCTTTTATTATGAATTTTTGATGAAAGACTAGCTAAAAATCAATTAAAGGTGTTTGCTCACTTTTTAAGATAATCAAGGAGTTTATGAATTGTTCCTGTTTTTAATTATTTAAACACACCCCCTTACTGTTTGGTGAAGTTAAATAGCTTAATTTGCTTAGATGTGCACACAATCACCATCAAAGTAGTGTTTTGTTCATCATCACACCACCCTAATAATTTCTGTGAGAAAATAATAATGTGTACGTGTAGATTTACCAGACGAGACGTACACGCTCACCCAGGAGTAGGAGGGAGCAGCTAGTGGGGAAGTGAACCAGCTTGGTGTGCAGCAAGACCTGAACCGAAGTCCAGAAGAGCCCAAGGCTGTTGTTGAGTCCGAGGAAGGCAAGCACCGGTTCATCTAACCTTTTTGGTTTAAAAAGCTCATACCTTTTACATTTAAGTATTTATGTTTTACTTTGTGCATTTAAGTTTCAAGAGTTTTCTTCAAACCTACATGCATGATCCTTAGGGCTCCTATGCTCTTTTACTAGTATGTTAGGAACACTAGTGCCATGCTCTAAGGATATGGTAGAAGACGAGTAATGACTCATTGCTCGCGAGATATAGGATGCTTATGTTGGAATCATAAGTTGATTAAATTGACACGCTCATGTGGTAAGAGCAATGGGTTCAGTCTTGACCGAGTAGCATGGTGCTGGTCTAAGCTATTGAACGTACCAAGTGCTTGTCGGGAATAGGACCGGTAAGCCTAGCACCTAATGAACCAGTGCTGGAATTTTATCACTACTACTCTTTAGATGCGTCTCCCGGTTTGCTCCCGATAGTGCAAGTGTGATCCTAGACATGTCGTGTGAGGGCGTTCCAGTAACCTTGTACTTGGACTGTAGCATATTTTTCTAATCTGGGAATGACGGGAACCGCCTGGTCGGGGTAGACCCCGCATTCGCTTTTATTTGATTTCTTGGGGTCTATCTTCTTCCGTGTATCTTGGTTTTACCTTGCAAGGATATAAATCGATCGATTGTCGGTCACTTGCCGTTATCTGAATCGGCTTGACCACTGGCTACCCCATATTTATTTATGGAACATTTTGGATTAATATTGTTGGATGATTAATCTTGTTTGTACAACCATAATTGTTTTGATAGGTGCTTATCAAGAATGGTTAACATACTAGAATATGAGCTAAAATTTGAAAATAAGGATCAACTCTTAGTCGCTTTTGGCAAAACAAACCCACAAGCCAAAAGGCCTTGCATGTCTAGTCTTACTTTCTTTTGTCGGGTAAGTCTTGCTGAGTATTTGTATACTCAGCCTTGCTTTTGTTGTTGTTTTCAGGTAATCCCATCTGGCCTGGTTCTATTCCAGATGGTTGGGAACTTGAGTGGGAGAATGACGATGGGGAGTGATACTCTATGGATAGCCTCCCATGTGTATCACGCGCTTAGTTTTTATTTCCGCTGTTTAAACTTTGAATACCTTTACTTTTATGTATGAAAACCCGGTTTGTAATAATGTGAACTTGTGGACTTTTTGTAATGTAATGTTGTACTCTGGTCCCGCCTTCGTGTGGGCTTAGCGCATATCTCAATCTTGTTGTATGTGATTTAAAGGGCTTTACCCGGCAGAAGCGAAAGAATAATTCTTTATTATTGCTTAATGGCCATGTGGACAGGCTTAGGCGATAATACAGAACTATTTTGGGCGGTTCTGTCACATATAAGGTGTTTTGTGACTTCTAGGCATTTAATCATTTTTGTTAATTAAATTAATGAAATATAGGAGTTTACCGTTGCATACATGTTGGGGCATCAGTTTTTGTTTGTTGAGTTCAAATGCAAGTTTGAACTTTTGTTTGAATCTATTTCTAAAAATGGAAACCTTTCTTTTCCCCTCCCTTTCTTCTCCTATTTGTTGCGTGGCCCAACTGGGGAAGTCCGGGCGTGCCCCCTATTTTCCGTCGCCCAGTCGCGGCTCCACCCCACACTCTGCAGCCCAGCCAGCCGACGGCCCAACGCCGGCCCGGCTCCACCTCATTCGCTGCCAGGTGGAGGCCGCAGGTCATCCCCCACCTCGCACTATGCACGGGTCAGACTCGGGGTCCGACCCCGAGCTTGCGCCGCACGCGTGCTTGGCCTCGTGCCCACTTGCCCGGGCACCCCTGCCCTGTAAGATATCATCGCCTCGCTCCCGTAGGGGCCCACACCGAATCCCAGCGCCCGAGCCTCACCCGCGTCGTTGCCGCTAACCCTAGCCTGCGCCGCCACCGCGATCCTGCTCCTCCGCCGCCTTTCGGTCAACGAGGAGCCGCCCCGGAGTTCTGTCGCAAGGTGAGGACCTCTTTCATGCAGTTTATGCGCATCGTTGCGCTCAGTTTTGCTCAGTGCGTGCTCGCTGGAGTTGGAACAGCGCCGACATCTGCCCCGCCGCGCCGCACGGCGTCGCCGTCGCCCGTGCGCCTGCCTTAGTGCTACGGTTGACTTCGCCGTGACCTCCGCTTCATCCTGGTGTCACTCGCGCATGCAGCTGAGCACCCTAGCTTGATTTTGGCCTACGCCGGCGAGCCGCCACCGTTCACCGTTGTGTGTGCCGCCGCCGGTTGTCGTAGTTGCGTCCCACTACTAGATCAAGATCCGTCGGCCCATATCCCTTAGAACCTGAGTCAACCAGTCAGCATACCGGTCAACTTGGCTGATCGGGGTGTCTTTGCAGAAAAGCCCCTTTGTTTCTTAGAGTTATATCATTCCGCAGTCCAAAGTAATTATGTTTTCGCCCTCAGTTTTTCGCTGTTTAGTCCCTAGAAGTTTGAATTCCTAGCAGTTTAGTCCCTACACCTTGTTTTGGACGTAGAATGCGCGTTTTAGCTCCGTTTTTAGCGTTCTTTATATCCACGCGATCGTCTCGATGAGTAAAATAGTTTTATGCCTCTGTTTTTTCTGTAAATACTGTTTGGTGATTGTTTCTTATTTTATTCTATTGTATGCTTGTATGTGAATGTGTGGAGCGTAGAGTACGAGCCATTCGAGGATTTCGCTGTCGTTGAAGACTTTCAAGACCCTGAGCAGTTCCCGGAGCTGGTAGAAGGCAAGTCGTTGTTGCATCCCCATTGATCCTATTACAACATGCATTTTAATTACACCATATTTATTTATCGCTTTGCATTAATATGATGGGTCCGATTATTTAAGGTTCGCCTAGTGTTGTTTATCATATGCCTTGATCAACCTGGGTTTAGTTTATGTTGGGTAGAACTTGCTAGAGCTTTACCTTGTTTTTGGGTGGATTTAATGAACGGACATTAATCTGGATTTATTTATGTTATTCATTCATGTAATGCAAGAACACTTTATGTTTGTTAATCGGAACATGGAGCGACCACCCAGGAAAACAGTACAACCAAAAGATATATGGCTCTGCCTTTGGCTTACTAATTAGAAACTTTAGCATGTGGTATGTTTTACCTGTAAGGGGTTGGGGGCTGACAGCAGATGGTATATAACCCGGCCCTCAGACTGATCTGCTCTATGGTAGCTTCGCAGCTGAGAGAGGTTTATGCGCCGCACTTATCAGGTAACCTAGTGAGCAGCCCGTGTTAGGGAATCTTTGTAAAGGCCTCGTAGCGTGTCTATGCAGCCACACCTTGGTAGTGTGGTATTGTGCCTACTTTTTCACAGCGTGGTTGGGTCTAAAGTTCTTCTGGACTTTTACGCGACTTGTGGGCAAAGATGTACAACCTCTACAGAGTGTAAAACTGACTAGTTAGTCGTGCCCACGGTCAAGGGCGACCTGGACCCTCACATGAGTAATTTATGAAAGATGGAACTTTTAAACTTGTGCATTGCATTCTTTGGTTCCGTTTGCACAGATTAATTGAGATTTGGTATATGCTTATACTTGTTAGTAATAGTTACTTAATAAAACTTGACCAAATAAAATGCTGACTTGCTTTACAACCACCAGCTTCCACCATAAAGCCTTGGATGTTGTTATAGAGTTTTCCCTTGTTAAGTACAACATGTGCTCATGCTTGTTGTTTTTATATTGCATATGCACTACTCGGCTGCTGCTCAGACGGACGCTTTGAGGACTATCCTAGAGAGTTCGATGAGTTCTAAGAGTTCGTTCCTCCACTCAGCTGCCTGTGGAGGACTTCTACGTTTACTTTTCAGCTATTAGCTACTCGAACTTGTGTTAATTTGAGACATTCGGTCATGTAATAAATGTTTAATACCTCCTCTATGTTTTACACTATGTTTTGGTATTCACTGAGTCGATGCATGTATGTAACTTGATCCTGATGCACATGTTTTCTATGCATTCAGATTTGCCCTTAAATCCGGGTGTGACACCGTGCGACGTAGGGCTGGATCCCAGCGGATCGTGGCAGTAAGGCCACTCTGCCACTTACAATGTCTTGTCGCATATTTAAGTCGTCTGTAAAGGATTCAACCCGCCCCCGTGAGGAAGGGAGCTTCGAGGTGGCCTGTCACGGCTCATCGGCCGGGCAGGCTTAGCCAATGGCATGGGATCTTTTAAGGAGCACGGTTGCGGATCAGCCAATGGCACGGGACCTTTCAAGTGCTGTAATCTGTAGTGGCAACGAGAAGCTTTGTTTCTCAATGTTTCCTTGTCACAATGTGATGCACGATCCCTCTCCCTCACGAATGATGGATGTAGATTGTTCCTACCATTTGACTATACTTAGGTTTAGCGAACATGACCCCATTTGCCATTTGTTCGAGTTGATTTTGGTTATTCATGCTAACACAAGTAATGGGACTAACCACAATGTCTAGCATGTCTTTGTAGGCATTCCTAGGTCCCATGGATGTTACCACATGTTAACATACCATGGACAAGTTAACATACCATGCCCAAGCTAACATGTCATACCACAAGTTAACATACCATGGACATGTTAGGTTACTTACAGTAAATTTGAGGACTTAGTATATATTTGGAGGCTAAGTAAAGGCATGTTAAGTATGTTAAGTATGTTAAGTTGAAGCAAAGACCCAAGTTGAAGACGCAAAGAAAAGGAAGGAAAAAGACACTTTCGGATGAACCGACGGTACCTAGATAGCAAGCGTCGGTGCAATCGTCGGACGAGTTGGTACACTGGGTAAAACCCTAGGCACCGTCGGATGAACCGACGGTCCAATTTCTAGTAGCGTCGGACGAGTTGTAGAGGAAGAGCAGCGAAGACAGTAGCACCGGATGATTCGACGGTCTGAGTGTGGACACCATCGGTCTATCCGACGCTCAGTTTGAATTCATACAAAGACGCGCCAAGACAAAGCCTTCAGCACCGGATGATCTGACGCCTTGGTCAAGGTGAAGCGTCGGTCTATCCGACAGTCGTGTGAAAGCTAACAGAGGCGATGTGACATCCCGGCCCAAGGCTTAATAGGATTGATAAGGATACTCATATCAACAAGTTGCAACTTCTTTTCCGGAAGCCCATCACTAAAAACTCCAAAGTTAAGCGTGCTTAGCATGGAGCGATGGGTGACCGACCGGGAAGTCCTTCCCGGGTGCGCATGAGTGAGGACAAAGTGCGCAGGAAAGACATGTGTTGGTCTCTAGGAATATTCTTGGGGTCCTAGAGAGCTGCCAGGTGCAGGCGGGCCCAGCCTCGGGGAGGCGGGTCGTTACAATTGGTATCAGAGCCGACTCTCGCGGTTTCACGGGCGCGTGTGGTCGCAGTTGCGCAGGCATGGTGTGCATGGCTGGTGTGGGCCCTGAGTGGTCACACAGCATGGCACATGCGCTGGCACTGGACCCACGGACGTGGCCAAGAGAGGACGTTCCTGGCTTGGGGTTGATCGACGAGGACGTCGATCTTCTGAGGGGGGGTGTATGTGACATCCCGGCCCAATGCTTAATAGGATTGATAAGGATACTCATATCAACAAGTTGCAACTTCTTTTCCGGAAGCCCATCACTAAAAACTCCAAAGTTAAGCGTGCTTAGCATGGAGCGATGGGTGACCGACCGGGAAGTCCTTCCCGGGTGCGCATGAGTGAGGACAAAGTGCGCAGGAAAGACATGTGTTGGTTTGTAGGAATATTCTTGGGGTCCTAGAGAGCTGCCAGGTGCAGGCGGGCCCGGCCTCGGGGAGGCGGGTCGTTACAGGCGACTTGGGCGCGAGGTCTTCACCACCGGATGATCCGACGCACCGTCGGTGCATAGCATCGGAACAGTTGTGTCAGAGAACCTCAACGGCTATGTGATGTGGGAGGGGCACCGGATGAACCGACACCCTGGAAAAGCATAGCATCGGTTCATCCGACGCTACATTTTTCAGCAGCTTTTAGCCAACGGCCAGTTTGATGCCTTGGGCTATTTATACCCCTCCACTCACCCATTTGAGGTGGCTGGATTGTGTGGAAGTCCAAAGGAGTTCAAGACACATTGAAGATCATATCCAATCCATCCAAGTGCTTAATTGCTCATCCTTAGACTTGCATATGCTTTGTGTATGTGCTTAGTGCTAGGCTTAGCTTAGAGCTGAGTGAGTGCAAGGTTGTGCCAAACTTGTGAGGTGATTCTTGAATGAATCTAGTTGTACAAGGTTCGCCGGAAGCCTTGTGTCCTAAGTGGCTCACCGGCAATCGTCATCAACCCTCTGGCTTGGTGTGGAGCAGCTGTGACAACCCGCCCAGGAAAATACCATACTACCGCCCAAACCAATCAACTTTGGTCATTAAGCAGTAATAAAGTATCATCCTGTCGTTAGTCGCCGGGTTAACGCCCGGTAAATCACTTATATAGCAACAAGGATTGATATATATGCATTAAACTCACACGAAGGAGAGTCCAGAAATACAACATAATTAACATCCGAATTTTACCCCGAAAGGTTTAATTATTACAAACCGAAGTTTTTGTCATAACGACGTAGTTCAGAGTTTTTGAAACAGCGGAAATCAACTAAGCGGAAAGCGAGAACACCACGGGAGGCCAGCCATGATGCCTTCAGTCGTCATCCTCCACCCACTCCAGCTACCAGCCCGGCGGGATCTCTCCGGGCCACACATCACCGAAAGCATTACCTAGATCAACATGTTATAGCAAGGCTGAGTATACTAATACTCAGCAAGACTTACTCGTCGGTGATAACTACTTCACCAACTCTAGACATGAAAGGCTTTTGGCCACTGAGTTTCTTTTGCTGAAAAGTAACAAAGAGCATGTCCTTATTTTCAAGATTTTAGCACTCTAGTGGGATTATTTCTTTACTAAATTAGCCATCTAATACAGACAAGGTTGTACCATACAATTAATCAAGCATAAAATTCATCAACTTCCATCATTAGGGATCTCATGGCTAGTGGAGTAAGTAGTCTCAGATAACAGTGAGAGGCCGACAATCGATTGATTCCAACCTTGCAAGGTAGACCTAAACACACGGTGGGATGCCCCCGCGAGGAGAACCACCACACGGTTCCCAAAAATCCTCAGGTCGGGATAAAAGGCCACAGTCTTTGGTGCAGACTATCCGGTATACCCCGCGAGGCACCCGGACTCACCATACACCACCGGTAGCTAGCCATGAGACGCATCCCAAGAGTAGTGACAGTTAAATCCCTAACCTCTCATTAAGGTACTAGGCTTACCGGTCCCATTCCCGAAAAGTGCTTAGCACTTAACCCACGATAGCCACTGGACCGGAGTCCACATCCCATGCTCTTACCACATGAGAAATCCATTTATAAAGATCTTGTGATTCCTATCTAGGAACCTATTCTCGCGAGTGACGTCATCACCCGGCTTGTAACGGTCCTATAGCTTAGCAACTATCGGCCTATCCTACTAGTAAGGACACAAGAACCTAGGGGTCATGCATATAAGGTTCCATATAACTCCTGAACTTAAATGCACAAACATTCATAGATAAGTGTATATTAATTTGAAAAGTTGGGTCATATGCACCGGGGCTTGCCTTCGTCAGCAGGATTAGCCTGAGCACCCTCGGTGTTGTCGAGTACATCCACGTACTACAGAGCAGCTTCCGCTTCTCCTGCCTCGGCTTCTGGGACGAGCGAGTAGTCACCGTTAGGAAGATCTACACGGAATGCAATGCAGGGTTCAGGTGATGTGATAGATTAGTTATCTTATCCAACTCTTGTTGGTCATATTCACCTTAACAAGTAATTACTTCTTAATTTCTTTTTATGAAGATCCTTATTGATATGAGTTTTATTCTTTTATTACACACTTTAATTAATGCTTCCTTTCATAATTGTTTTTTTATGTGAAGCTTTAGTACTTTTACCTCTCACTAGTATAGGTGTGTACAACATACTTATTTATAATTTAATTCTTCAATAGCAAGGGTGTAATCTTAAATTTTAATTAATTTTAATAACACTTCTCAAAAGGGAAAAAGAATTAAAAAGGCATTTTCCTAATTTAATCCAAACATTAATCTATAAAAGGCCTTCAAGCTTTTATTTAACAAAAATAATCACTAAAAATTTAGTGAAGGGTTTCATAAGCATCAAACATCTATACTAAACCACTGAACTCACATGCAAAGTTTGGAAGCTAGAAAATAAAATACTTTGGAAAGATAACAAAAGACTAGCTAGCAAATCAAATTAAATGACTACAAAATTGAATAATCATCAAAATGCTCCAATCTTCCTTATGCATGCTCTCTGGTCCTAAACCATCCTAGAGAACCAGCAAGTACACCTAGAGCCACTACTGAACTTGTTTTGTTAATTTACAAAGGAAAATATGCACAAATTAAGAATAAATATTTCTGATCATCCAAAAATTGTGATTAATTCACCATAGGGGTGTCTTGGCATAACAAGTTGGGCATAAAAACATAAACACTTTTAGCTACAAAAATCATTTATGCAAAGTTTGCAGAAATGGAAAACAATTTATATAAAATGATTTACAACATAACTTTGTGCAATTTTTGGCACAGGCACTAGTCATGATCTAGTACACAACATATCCAAAATTTGGACACAAAGGATTTATAGCTTTTGAGATATTGCAGATCTAGGTTTTTCACATTCCAATTTTTCATGCTAAAACTATCAAGAATCAGACCATGAGAGTATAACAAAAGTTGTATTATTTTCCACAAGGAATCCAACAAAATTGGTTTCACATGGTTTTGAAATTTCTACGATTTTCTACGCATTTTACAAATTTCTCCAAAAGGAGTACACTTATTGAAGATGCATCTTGTTGACGCAAAATGTGCGCTCAACGCCAATCACACAGCAAGCCGAAAAGCGTAGCTTCGCACGCGCAGAGAGAAAGTGACGTGCCAGTCAATTTTTCCTGAAAATTAACAAAAGATAAGACAGTTAAATACCAAAGCTTGGAACTTGCCGGGTGGTCCCAGACAGTTCCATATTTACGGCTAAGAAGCCAAGTAAGACGACATGTAGCTATGCAAAGCTACCTGTCAAAGAAACATGACCATTCGGGTAACCGCAAAGGGAAAAGAACATTGCCGAACGGATGACGTAAGCATGACAACGATCGATCTTTGAATAATCATGGATGCATGTGCAAAAGCTATGACCGATCTTCATGAAGATTAACATTAAATGAAGTAAAGCACGGACATGATCATGTATTAAAATAAGCATGCATAGATCCAAAGCATTAGTCTACCGCATGTCTAATTACTTTAAGATCCGTCGGGCACGATATCAAGCAAATCTATCCACCGCATGATACAACTTGCATGAAAGAACGCACCACTTTCCACAAATAGATCTATCCACCGCATGATACAACCTAAATACGGAAAGCTAGAAGCACACGTCTTTTAAAACATAAATAACGCACGTGATCTACTCGTGAAGATATAACCGAATGCGGCCGAACAACCGATTCGGGGTCCATGAAGAAGGAACAAACATTACCACGTAAATAAATCTATCAAGCTGAATTGGAAATCTAATCCACCGGATGACTAGCCCCAAAGCAGCCCAAAAACCTGCATCTACCGCATGATACCCGGTTCTTTCAAGATTTATATGCGCAAAGCAAGCTTGAACCCACAACACGTGGCAACCTAGATCGATTCGGTTTCGGCTATCGGAGAGCACAAGATCCACGCGTCAAAGGCACGAAACCTGCTCTTGCACGGATCTTAAGAGGAAAGGAGCCGATCCAAACCCATCTAGATTGGGCAAGAGTGTATTACATGAATTAAAACATAAAGTAAAACTCATGATAACACGGGGTAACTTAATGAATCTACTGGATCTTGCCAAAATCCAATAGAGCCGATAACTAGCTTCGAGCTAGATCTTAGCCCACCGCATGGCTCATGATCTAACAAGAAACCCTCTTGAACCAAGCTTGAATCTACCGCGTGACACGAAGCATGGTAACAAGACTACTTGCATCAGATCTAAATCCACCGCATGATACTAGACATGATACAAGGTTGCCGGTACTCACGGAGGTCGACGGATCGATTGGTCCCCTCGAAGAACTCGACGACACGACAAGGGACTCTAGGGTTTGACGTAAGGCCGGTGTGTATTGAGGAATGAACGTGTGTTTTTTACATACATCCAGGGATCGTATTTATACCCTGCTGATTACAACTGCGAATGGATTCATTGCCTAACTAAACTCGATCGTCTGTCCATCCATTCGCTTCCTCTGATCGAGCCACGTCATCGTCCAATCCCGCAAAATCAGCTCTACTGTTCTTTTGCCGAACTGGAGCAGATAGCCGACCGCGGATCCTTCTGCCGAAAATCTCTGAAGATGTCTTTCCTTCCACCAGACGGACTCCTTTCCGAATCGGACCCACATGTCATACTCCTTACCAAATTTTGGTGTTAACACATGCCCCTTCAATTGTGGGATAAAAGTAATTTTGTTCCACAATTGACTCCACCACGAATCCTTGAGCCAAACCCGTCAACACCTTTGTTCTTCGCAATCCGCCGGTTCTTCGTTCGGATCCAACCCTAGATCCCCTTCGTTCCGAGCTCGAATCTCCAATGGCAATTCGTAACCAAGCTGCTCGGGTAAATTCACCCTTCCAAACCTTTGTTCGGCATTAGGTTTTCAATTTTACCTGAGATTTTCTTCTTCCGCTTTCTTCCAGGAACCTTCTACTGCTCTTCTGATTCCTATTGAGGCCAATTCGCAGTCTTATTATCTTGGTCCCGAAGGGAATCCTGACCCTCGAGATTTTATTGCCGCTGAATCTCAGAGAATCCCTTTCAAGGTAGCTTTATCTCCGCCTCCTCAGTGGCAAGATGCGTTCAAGAACTGGCCTTTGCCCCCAATCGCAGGCTGGAAGACTTGGTATCGCAGGATTCTTGCGGATAAGAGTGGATTGACCAATCTGGATACTCTCCGCATTGCTCAATGTCTGGAGTTATCCGTAGCTGAGACACCCAAGAACGAAGATCTTCTGATAGCCGCATGCCACTTCTGGTCAAATGGCGTCAACGCCTTCCTTTTTGGGCACGGCCCAATGTCTCCAACTTTGGCCGATGTGTACATGATCACCGGCCTTGACATCACCGGGTCTGTTCAGCCTTGGAACTTCAAAAATTCCTCACGCCAGACAGGGGTAAAGCCAGGGAATGGCTACAAGCAATATATTTCGAAGCACATGAGAGACAATCCCCTTGGCGAAGTTGAATACAGAGCCTTTTTAAACATGTGGTTATGCAGATTTGTCTTCTGTGGCAAGGCCAACGAACCCACTCTGAATCATATCGCAATGGCGATCCATCTGGCCAGTGGCAATCGCCTTCCTCTGGGAAAATTCCTCTTGGGCAGTGTATACCATATGCTTCATCAGACAGTTACCCAAATGTATACCAGCCAGAGGATAACGTGCGTCAATGGCCCTTGGTGGTTTGTTCAAATTTGGCTGCAGCTTCACATGCACCAGATTGTAGGCGTCGACTTGAACTCCAGGTTCTTCCCCTGGTCCAATCCCCCTGAAGGAGAGCTTCAAGTCACCAGAGGATGCCAAAGCTATGGAGAAGCAGCTTCAACTGTTATCGTTCAGCAGGACATCACCCAGCTCTTCGAGTTGTTCTTCAAAGGCTTCCCCAATCCTCTTTGGCTCCCTTATCTAGGCTATGACACTCTGACCTTCCCTGTCGAGTTCTCCTTTGAGCCCGGCCATCAAGATGGGAGATTCTTGGAAATCTTTAATATCATAATCCGCCCATGCATATTACCGGCCGAGTTCAATGGAGGGAGGCGAATGCCAGTACTTATGAGTACTACCAGCCTAATGTAATGGCCAGGCAGCTTGGATGCGGTCAGGTGCCCCCAAGATTGTTTCTGCATGAATTCCTCAAGCCCAGGGAGGAAATCAAAGAACTGATGCAGTGCAGCAGAGTTTTCAACTATGTGTGCAGTCCCACTGTCTACACATGTCCTTTTGTGCCTGCAACCATAGCTCACCCCACCTTCAATTCATGGTGGCAAGAATTCCATGACCACATCTTTAGTGAACCCGTTCATGTGTTCTGTGCAGAATTGGTGCCTGATTTCCTGCCGACTTCAGAGGTAACACAATGAACCCTTAGATCAAGCACTCCTTCTCCATTCATGGTTTTGACCTTCATCTTCTGTCCACAGAACACAGTTCCTGCCCCTCGAGCCAGGGTAATAACTTATAATGCCGAAGGCCCAATTTCAGCACTGGGGTTCAAATCCACAACCCTGCGCCAACTGATGGACAGGTATGCTATCACCGATCCCAGCCTTTCCAGCCTTGCTGTCGACAGGAGGCAAGGTCTGCATCTGATTCCCCCTCCGAGCGCTAAAAGGAGGAGAACTGTCAAGAAAGTACTGGTTGAGGTAAACTCCTTTACCTTCTTGATTACTGGGTCACTCTGTTCTTGATGGATCATATCATTGTGTATTTCAGACCAGAGCCCAACATTCTTCAGAACCAGCACCTGCCAATGCTCCACCCACTGGTATGACTTTTGCTGTTCTTTCTTAAGGATGAGCACTGGCACTTATCCCTTCAATTGGACATTTGCAGAAGAAACTGTGGGAGAACCACTTGTAGATGTTCCAGTGGTTCAACAGGCGAGCCCTTCCAGGGTTGAATTGTCCATCCCAGTAGAGATCTCATCTTCATCACCTTCTGCAGAAGCAGTACGTTCTCCAGAGATGAACCTCCCAACTGAACTGGAGCCACAAAATTCCCCCAGGATGCCATCGCCTATCACCAAGCAGCAATGACCAACCCAACAGAGGAGGATCCGATTCTTCACCAGCCAGAAACTCACGAGTCACTGATGGCTGCATCAGCATCTCCTGACTTGGAAGTTTCGGCTCTACTCGGGACGCCTCTTTCGTCTGCGATTGCTCCCACTCAAGAAACTACTCATGAGGTGCCCAATTCTGCTCTTAATCTCGATACCTTGGTGCTAGCATTCTCACCTCGGCAATGTTGTTTTCAGGATCACGCCCCGTTATCATCGAGCTTGCCATCAGAGGGCCCATCAACTGCCGATGTGATGAAAGAAATAAACCAGCCGTTGCCAGACGAGGTGTTGCTCAAACTCAAAGAAATTGCAGCCTGGCTAGAAAAAGACGTTCAGGATCAGCTCAATGATCTTCGCCATTTTGAAGAGATGTTTGAGCCCATTAGTCGCAAACTTCCCGATGACATCAGAGCTTTTCTGTCGTCCGTCTACGACTTAGAGCCCTTTTATGTTCCCTTGAGGCGCACTTGGAGGAAATTGCGCTCCCGTTCGGCCATTGAAAAGGAGAAAACTGATGCTGAACAAAGCCATGAACGGGATACAATCCCAAGCAGAAAGCCACAAAGATGCCTTGGCTGACCTGCAAGCCTCTTATGATCTGAAAGTCGCCAGAAAGGCTGCTCTAGAGGCGGAACTGAGAAGCCTATCAGCGGAGATGGAGATTGACCAGAAGAAAATAGCCGATCTTCCTGGATTGATAGCAAAGACTCAAGCGGAGGTGGAATCGGCTGTTACCAGAGTAAAGCAGTGCGATGCAGAGCTCACTGACTTATCTGATGCCCAAAAGGACTATCAGGAGATCTTGGATAATTCCCACTTGATAGTATCCAATGTTCGTCATGCACTTGCAAAACTCCTTAAAGCTTGAAGGTTCTTATTGATGTATACCTGGACTGGCCGTTCTTGTAATATTTCCTTTGCAATTTGAGATGTAATGCTGAACGACCCATTCGGTAGTGAAATGCCAACTCCCGAAAAACACCTTGATTTCCTTTAGCCGAAACAATCGATCCGCACGCGTTTCAGCTTAGAACTCCAAACGACCCACCGGCGGGTTGGTCAAGGAAATCTTTCCACCTTCCGATTTTATTGGGACGTGCGCCACGATCCACAGCCACGACTCGAAGCTACGATTTACCCTGCCAGGCTTATAAATGTTGCCATAGGTGCCCCTAGCTCTCCACCAGGCCTTCTAGCTCTCGAATCTTTGCCAATCTCTGGTCCTCTTGCAAACAGTGCACATCCCCAAACCGCAATGGTGCGCCGCCTCAACCGCCGCCGCGCCTCCGATGAGGCTGAGGGAAGCAGCGCTAATGCGCGCAGGCGGTGATGATCATCAATTTCTCCTCGTCGATCTTCCTTTTGATCTTCCTTTGCCTTGACAATCATCTCCCTTTTTCGCTTGATTCAGTGGAATCCGCCTCGCGCGCCGGCCAATCAGCCCCTCCCTGACGACTCTTCGGAGTCCGATGGCCACTCCCCGGTACCGTACGGGGAAGCAGATGCTATTCGCTTCAAGGAGGAGCTAGAGGCGTCCCGTCTTGAGCTGGAGGACGTCTCCAAAAAGGCGGGCGTGGCCGAACTAGAATGGGAGGACCAGCGGAAACAGCTGCTGGAGGCCATCGATGGTATGGTTCTGATTCTTGATTCAGCCCAGCCTTTGATGCTAATCCTTTCTTGTTTGTCTTTTGCAGCCCGTGATGCTGAGCTCGACCAGCTGAAGGCGCTGGTAGAGCAACTGGCCGAGAAGGTGAACGCCCACGGCGACACACCGGCGGAGCGCCTGGCCGCGGTGGAGCGCCGCATCGACGAGGTGGCCGTCCATGGCGTTCGTCTGGGCACCACCTTGGGCCTGGCTGCGATGGCGACGCATACGGACGTCGACTATTCCACCAGGCCGCGTGGCTTCCAGGGCGGCGCGCCGGAGGATATCGACGAGATCGAGCTCATCCTGGAGCGCCTCGACGGCCACGGCGACGCCATTGCCGAAATTACCCATCCCCAGTCTGTGTTGAACAGACTCTTTGACTAGATTGTACTAGGGATGTGTAAATGTCGGCAATATATGATGAACTTTTGGAATCTGCATTTGTTCCGTGATATTTCCCTTCGCATTTGCGTCTGTGAATTTGTCCTCTTCGAATGCATCTGGGAACTGTCTTTAGCCGAACGCTCGCAAACCACTGCCCCTTGGCGCAAGATTCACAAAGGATCCCAATTCGGCAATCCGTAAATACTGTTCAAAAGAAAACCCTTCGCACTCGGTGGAAACCCCTGCCGCTTGGTATTCCAACAGTGTGTACTGGCCAGATCATCACTCCCAATGCGCCTCCTTGGTCAATAAAATAGCCCGTGGGGTGCTCTGCAAATCCACTCGCACACTCTTCCATCGCTTCTCGTTTCTTCCTTTGCTGCCAGAAGAAAAAACCCCAACGCCATGGACAAGGGTAAACAGCCTCAGGGGAGCGGCTCGTCAAGGAAGCGTACGATTCGGAAGTGAGTTCTTTCTTGATCTGCTCCTTGTCCTCCCGCTTGATCTTGCGCTTCATGTTTTCCTCTGCCTTTTTCAGCCTTGATTTGCTCCCTGAAGAGGTCATCGGAACCGAAGATGTTCCTGAGTACATCTCCTCCGATTCTTCTCCTGAGGCGGAGGATGCCACGCCTGAGCAAAGGGTCATTCATCAGCTGCGCCGCCGTGCCCGCACTGGAGCGTGACCTCAGGGATATGTCCGTCCGCTGCCAAGCCGAACGCGAGCGACGTATGGCGCTAGAAGCGCTAGTAGGGGGTAAACGCTTCTGTCCCCCTTCATGTTTGCATCTGGATTTCTTGCCCCTAACCTTGATTCTTTTGCTCCAGATGTCTCTGACAGGTACAACAACCTGAAGGCGGCCTGGGATAGCTTGGTAGAGGCCGCCAATCGTGGTCATCCTCGTGCGTTCCAAGTTGCCGTCACGGTGGTCCTGGAACAACTGAAGAGGGAGCAGCAGCCGAAGAAGTAAAGAAAAGATTGAATCATACTTTCGCTTCTTCCGCCACGCCTTCTGCTTCCCTCCCTTTAGTGGACTTGACCATCGTGGGCTGCTAGATGTAATTTCGTGAGAAACAGTTGTAATGTAGTATTGAGCTAAGGGCAATGCATCGGGCACTGGCCATTTTCTCTTGTTCATGGATTTTTTTTTTTTGTTCTAAAGGCGGCCTCATCCTTGAGCGCCGGCTGTTTCTGTGTCAGATGTGTGTAATCATCGATCGATTTCAATGCTAGGATAATACTTCTTCAGATATCTTCCATTTATTGCGGCGGAAAACTCTTCTCCCAGCAAAGTTTTCAATATGTATGCATTACCTGGGACGCATCTGACCACACGAAAAGGCCCCTCCCAATTAGGGGACCATTTGCCGAATTCACTGTATTTAGTTCCAATCGGCAGTAGCGCTTTCCAAACTAGATCGCCTTCTGCGAATTGCTTTACTTTTACTTTCTTGTTATAGTATTTGGCGACCCGCAGCTTGTTTTTCTCGATGTTCTCCAGGGCCCTGAGACGGATCATGTGCAAATCTTCCAACTCATCCATCATTAGGCCGCTGTAATCCTTGGAGCTCAACTCGTTTTGTAGCACAACTCTCCTTGATTCTGACTGCATCTCCCAGGGTAGGATTGCATGGTGCCCGTAAACCAATTCGTAAGGAGAGGTCTTTGTAGCTCCATGGGGGGCCATTCGGTAAGCCCACAGCGCTTCACTGAGTACCGAATGCCACCTTCTTGGCTTCTGATCGATCTTTTCCTGTATCAGCTTGATCATGATCTTGTTAGAAGCCTCTGCTTGACCATTAGCTTGGGCGTAATATGGTGAGGAGTTAAATAATTTGATTCCCATGCTTTCGGCAAAATCTCTGAATTCCAATGACACGAATTGTGCCCCTTGGTCAGTGGTAATCGTCTGAGGAATCCCAAATCGATAGATGATGTGCTCCTTGACGAACTCGATCATGTTTTCTGACGTCACCTTCTTGAGTGGGATTGCCTCGACCCATTTGGTGAAGTAATCTGTAGCCAAAAGCACGAACTTATGCCCCTTGCTAGATGGTGGATTGATTTGGCCAATCAAGTCTATACCCCGTACCCTTGAATGGCCATGGCTTGATGATGGGATTCAATGCTGATGCAGGGACTCTTTGAATATTCCCGAACCTCTGGCATTCTTGACACCCCTTGTAATACTCAAAGCAATCCTCTAATATCGTCGGCCAAAAGCATCCAGCTTGCCTAATAACCCATTTCATCCGATAGGCCGATTGGTGCGCTCCACATATCCCATCGTGCACCTCGCCCATCATGTTCTTGGCTTCTTCTGGACCCAGGCATCGTAGCAATACCCCATCTAATGATTTATAGAACAAATTATCATCCAGAAGAACGAACTTGATTGCCTTGTACCTGAGCTTCCTAGAGACCTTTCGGGATGGATCTCTCAAATAATCAACGATCTCTTTCCTCCAATCATCTTCTGTAAGATCCGTCCCCAGTGCGCTCACCTCTGCAGCAAATGCTTCTCGGCTCTCTTTATAACCAGAGGCGCTCTGAGCCAGCCTGTTTGCTTCCTCGTTATGCTCTCTAGGAATGTGCTGTAGGGTTACCAGTGGAAAGCCCTTCAAGATTTCTCTGCATTCCTCGTAGTAACTCCACTTTGGTCTGATAAGCGGTAATAAGGTATCATCTGTCGTTGGTCGCGGTTGCCTTGGAAATAAATCCATATATAGCAACAAGGGATGAGTATATATAAAAACTCACACGAAGGCAAGTCCGGAGATACATCATAAATTAACATCAATTTCCACGAGAAGAATGTAATTGTACAAACGAAGTTTTTGTCTTCACGACGTAGTTGAGTTTTCGAAATAGCAGAATTAACTAAGCGGAAAGCGAGAACACCACGGGAGGCCGGCCATGATGCCTTCAGTCGTCATCCTCCACCTACTCCGGCTCCCGGCCGTCGGGATCTCTACGGGCCACATCCTTGCGGTATTCCACGGATCAACATATTATAGCAGAAATTTGAGTATGCTAATACCTGAAGCAAGACTCTACCCGTCGGTGATAACTACTTCTTCACCAACTCTAGACATATGAAAAGGCTTTGGCCACTAAGTTTCCTTTTCTTTTTTGAAAGTAACAAAGAGTATGTCCCCATTTTCAATATTTTAGCAAGTTCTAGTGGGATTATTCTTTACTAAATTATCCATCTAATACAGACAAGGTTGTACCATCATTAGGGATCTCATGGCTAGTGGAGTAAGTAGTCTCGGATAACGGTGGTAGGCCAGTAGTGTTCAACCTTTAAAGGTAGACCTAAACACACGGTGGGATGCCCCGCGGACAACCACCACACGGTTCCCAAAATCCTCGTGTTAGGATAAAAGGCCACGATCTTTGGTGCCGAGGCTATTCGGTATGCCCGAGGCACCCGAACTCACCCGCACGGTAGCTAGCCGTAGAGACACATCCCAAGAGTAGTGACAGTTAAATCTACTTCGTCTCATTAAGGTAGTAGGCTTCTTGGTCCCATTGAGTAAGTGCTTAGTACGTTCAAACACTTAACCCACGATGATAGCCCTTTGGATCGGAGTCCCACCTCCCATGCTCTTACCACATGAGCAATCCATTTATAAAAGTCTTGTGATTCCTATCTAGGAACTATTCTCGCGAGTGACGACATCACCGGAAGCATAAACGGTCCTATAGCTTAGCGACTATCGACCTATCATACTAGTAAGGACACGAGGTACCTAGGGGTCATGCATCTAAGGTTCCATGGGAACTCTGAACTTAAATGCACAAACATCCATAGATAAGTGTATATTAATTTGAAAGGCTGGTCACATGCACGCAAGGCTTGCCTTCGTCGGCGAAGTTGCTTTGTGCACCCTCGGTGTCGTCGAGTACTTCCACGTCTTGCGGAAGCGACTTCCGCTTCTCCTCCTCGGCTTCGGGACGAGCGAGTAGTCACGCGTCGGAAGATCTACACGGAATGCAATGCAGGGTTCAGGTGATGTGATAGATTAGTTATCTTATCCAACTCTTGTTGGTCATATTCACCTTAACAAGTAATTACTTCTTAATTTCTTTTTATGAAGATCCTTATTGATATGAGTTTTATTCTTTTATTACACACTTTAATTAATGCTTCCTTTCATAATTGTTATTTCATGTGAAGGTTTAGTACTTTTACCTCTCACTAGTAAAGGTGTGTACAACATACTTATTTATAATTTAATCCTTCAATAGAAAGGGTGTAATCTTAGATTTTAATTAATTTTAATAACACTTCTCAAAAGGGGAAAAGAATTAAAAAGGCATTTTCCTAATTTAATCCAAAAACTAATCTATAAAAGGCCTTCAAGATTTTATTTAACAAAATAATCACTAAAAATTTAGTAAAGGGTTTCATAAGCATCAAACATCTATACTAAACCACTGAACTCACATGCAAAGTTTGGAAGCTAGAAAATAAAATACTTTGGAAAATAACAAAAGACTAGCTAGCAAATCAAATTAAATGAATACAAAATTGAATAATCATCTAAATGCTCCAATCTTCCTTATGCATGCTCTCTGGTCCTAAACCATCCTAGAGAACCAGTAAGTACACCTAGAGCCACTACTGATCTTGCTTTGTTAATTTACAAAGGAAAACATGCACAAATTAAGAATAAATATTTCTAATCATCCAAAAATTGTGATTAATTCACCAGTGGTGTGTCTTCGCATAACAAGACAGCATGCACAAGTTGGGCATAAAAACATAAATATTTTTAGCTACAAAAATCATTTATGCAGAGTTTGCAGAAATGGAAAACAATTTATATAAAAAGATTTACAACATAACTTTGTGCAATTTTTGGCACAGGAGCTAGTCATGATCTAATACACAACATATCAAACGTTTGGATACAGAGGATTCAGAGATTTTGAGATATTGCAGATCTAGGTTTTTCACATTTCTATTTTTCATGCTAAAACTATCAAGAATCAGACCATGAGACTATAACAAAAGTTGTAGTATTTTCCACAATGAATCCAACAACATTGGTTTGGCATTTTTCTGAGACGGACTCCTTTCCGAATCGGACCCACATGTCATACTCCTTACCAAATTTTGGTGTTAACACATCTTTGCTACTAGGCCCCTGGAAAGAAATTGGGACTCGCAATTGGGTCCCTCAACCATGGGAGGTGGCGGCACCGGCCAAATTCCGGCGGGCTGGCTGCGCTCCCGGTCGGGGAAGTGGTGGTGCACAACCACAAGCTCACCTAGGGCCTTAGGGTGGCCGGAGTTGGTGCGGAGGAGTTGCCAGAGCGGGCGCACGGCGATGGCCGGCGGTGGCGGCCTTGGGAGGAGTGCGGCGCGGACGCCGAGGGCGGCGGCGAGCGGTCGGCGACGCGCGGCTCACGGGCGCGCGCGACGTCGCGACGCGACGCTGCCCTGCCCAAAATGTTGCTGAGCACTTGTTTGCACACGAAAAGCTCCTTTTTTTGAATAAAACTGCACTAAACTTTGAATACAAAATTTGTAGATCTAGCTACCCTCTACCTTTTTCAAAAAGACTATATGGGGTTTTCTCAACAAAATTTGCAAGAGAGGCTTGCCAACTTTGAATGCCAGCCTGTGCTCGTGAACAGGAGATGCTGACCTTGGAGCAAGTTTTTCATGCTTTTCCACTCAAAATTTGAGATGCCAATCTACATGAAAGTTGTGTCCCTCAACAAGCTGGACAACTTTCTTAAAGGTAGATTTTTAAGTGTTTAGGTGAATTTTGGAGAACGTGGCAAAAGTTCCGACAGACAGCTATGGGCACTAGGGTTTAAGTGGGGTTTGACCCAGTCTTTGACCATGGGTTGGCCCCACATGTGTGTCCACTAGATCAAAGGGTTCAATAGAGTTGGTTGGTGAGTTTTTCGAGATGAGGACCCAGGTTTGACCGTGGTTTGACCACTGTCAGCCGAGTTGACCGACGATTAGGATTAATTAAAAACCTGGGGTGTCACAGCCTACCCCTCTTAAACGGAATCTCATCCCGAGATTCGACTTAAGAACAATTAGATGGAAAGGAGAACTCACAACTTCGAGATTGCAGGAATCCCGGATACTTGGCGTTGAGGTATTCCTCCGTCTCCCAAGTTGCCTCTTCTTCCGTGTGGTGACTCCATTGTATCTTGTACATTCTCACTGTTTGTCTTCGGGTCTTTCACTCTTTTTGGTCCAATACTCTTAATGGGTGCTCGATGAGTGAGAAATCCGGCTCAATCCAATCATTAGCTTCTGTGATTACCTCGTTCTCTGGCACAGGCATTCCCTTCTTCAATTGAGTCACATGAAACACGTTGTGGACTGCGGAAAACTGTTCCGGTAATTGGATACGATAAGCCACTGGACCACATACTTCTATGACTTCATAGGGTCCAATGTAGCACGCAGCTAACTTTCCTTTGACACTGAACCTTTGCACGCCTTTGGTGGGGGACACCTTCAAATACACGTAGTCTCCCACTTCAAAGTGTCGGGGCGCAGTTCCCTTGTCATGGTAACTCTTTTGCCTCATCTGAGCCATCTTCAAATTCTCTCTTATTACTTGCACCTTTTCTCCGGCATCCTTAACTAAGTCTGGACTGAAGAGTGTCCTTTCTTCGGCTTCTAACCAGTTCAACGGAGTGTGGCATCTTCGTCTGTAAAGAGCATCGAACGGTGCCATCTTCAAACAAGCTTGATAACTATTGTTGTAGGAGAATTCTACCAAGGACAAACACCTGTCCCAACTCTTGTCAAAGTGCAAGATGCTTGCTCGTAGCATATCTTCCAAAATCTGATTTATCCTTTCCGTCTGACCATCGGTCTGCGGATGATAACTGGAACTGCGAATTAGCTTGGTTCCTAAGCACTCATGTAACTGCTCCCAGAAGCGAGCTACAAGCTGAGTTCCTCTGTCAGAGATTATAGACTTCGGAATTCCATGCAAACGAACTATTTGGTCCATGTAGAACTATGCATATTGCTGTACTGAATAAGTGGTATGTACGACAATGAAATGAGCGGTCTTGGTGAGTCTGTCCACGATTACCCAAATAGAATCTTTCTTGCTAGCTGTTAGGGGTAAACCCACAATGAAATCCATACTAATGTCATCCCATTTCCACATAGGTATCGACAGGGGTTGGAGTACACCTGCCGATTTTAAATGGCTTGCTTTCATCCGGTGGCAAGTATCGCACTCGGCTACATACATGGCTATATCCACCTTCATGTTGGACCACCAGAAATTCTGCTTCAAGTCTTGGTACATCTTGGTGTGACGCCCCAGGTTTTTAATTACCGTCATTAACGCTAATGACAGGATCAGCCGAGTCAAACCAGTCAAACACCAGTCAAACCTAGGTCAACCTAGGCCATCACCCCGAAAACCTCGGCAATGAACCCTAACGAACCCCTTGACCAAGTTTGCACACACCCGTAGTCGACCCTTGGCCAAAGACACGGTCAAAACCGGCTTAACCGTTGACGTCAGCGAATGTCGTCCGGAACTTTTGCCGCGTTCCCCAAATTTCACCTAAACACTTCAAAATCTACCTTTATGAAAGTTGTCCATCTTGTTGAGGGACACAACTTTCATGTAGATTGGCATTTCAAATTTTGGGTGGAAATTGGTGAAAAACTCGAATGATCGACGGCACCTCTTGTTTTCCAAGACAGAGCGGCATTCAATGTTGGCACGACGTTCCTGGAAAATCCGTCGAGAAAAACACTAGACGGCCTTTACAAAAGTTGTAGAGGGTAGCTAGATCTACAACTGTCGTATTCATCACTTCGTGCACTTGTATTCAAATTTTGAGAGAAAAATGTGCCCGAAGTGGTGCGGTCCAAAACGGGCGGCGCGAGTGCGGCCGCGCCGCGGCGTCGCGCCGGCCGGTGCGCCGCGCGCGCCCCGCCGCGGGCCAGCGCCGCCTCGGCGTCCGGGCCCTCCGGTGCGTGTTCCCGAGGTGGCCCGCGCCTTCCCAAGGCCCCTATGCGTCTCTCGAGACCTTGGACTCGGGAACGCCGCGAAAAACCAAGCCGCCGTACGAGCACGCCATGGACCGGCGGTCCCTTCGCCGTCGTCCCGGCGCGCACGCGTTCCGAGGCCCCCCGCCGGTCCACCGGTCGCTAGGAGGGTCGCACGTCGCTATAAGGCGCGAGTTGCCCCTTCGCCCCCGCGCGCGGACCCACTCCCCGCGGCCCAATCGCCCTGCCGCCGGCGCCATTGTTGGCGGCCACGGCGAGCCGCGGCTGCGGCCGGCCGTGCGCCCCGGCCAACCCGGCCACCACCTTTCCCTCGCCCCTACCCTCACTCACCGTTCCGCGCACAAGCTCCCCGAGCCGCCCACCGCTCCGGAGCGCCCGCTCCGGCGGCGGCCGCCGCCGGCGGCTCGCGGCACGCCCCCGCCGGTCGCCCTCTCCTCACCGACCAAGCCCCAAATCGCACCCTAGAAGTCCCTAGGCCACCCCCCACCCTCCCCCGGCCGGCGGTTGGCCGAATTTGGCCCGGACCGCCGCGCCCGCCGCCAGGGGCCACATTGCAAAAGAATAAATCTTTCCAGGGTCCTTCTTGCAAAAGGGTAACTCCAATAGTGTTTGCCATTTCCCTGTTTCTTGTAAATTGCGTAGAAAATCGTAGAAAAATCAGAAAAATGTAAAACCAATTTTGTTGGATTCATGCTGAATTATCCCACAATGTTTGTTATTTTGGCCTGACTAATTCCTTTTAGATGTTGCATGAAAAATACAAATGTGAAAACCCTAGATCTGCAATATCTCAAAAACCATAAATCCTCTGTAGCTAACTTTTGGATATGTTGTGTGTTAGTTCATGACTAGCTCCTAGGCCAAAAATTGCACAAAGTTATAATGTAAATCTCTTTCTAAAAATGTTTTTCCATACCTGGCAGATCTGCTTAAATGATTTTTCTTGTTAAATATATTTAATCTCTTGAGATCAACTTGTGCACACTATCGTGTAATGCCAAAATACATATCTTGTGATTAATCATGAATTTTGGATTAACAGAAATAATTATTCTTGATTTATGCATGCTTTCCTTTGTAAATTAATAAACCAAGTTCAGTAGAGGTTCCATGTCAACATGCTGGTTCTTTAGACTTGTTTAGGACGAGAGAGCATACACAAGAAAGTTGGGGTCAGAATGATGCTTATTTATTTTTATTTGCATTTAAGATGAATCACTAGCTAGCCTTTGTTATTTTCCATAATATTTAATTTCCTAGCATCCAACACTTGCATGTGGGTCCAGTGGACCAGGATAGGTGCTAGTAGGCCTAAGAAACACTCATTTAATTTTTGGTAATTTAATTGTTTAATAAAAAGCTTAAATGCCCTTTTAATATTAAAGGGAAAGTAAATAAAGAAAAATCCCTAATTAATTCTTTTTCCTTTTTGAAAAGTATTATTTAATATAATTAAAAAAATAATTAAGTATCATTGCTGATCAGAATATTAATTCATGGATAAAAGTATTATTTATACCTTGCTTGTGAAAGGAAAATGATTAAAGGCTTCACATGAAATAACAAGCATAATAAAAATCTTTTTTCAAAAGTGCAATAATAGAATAACCCATGTACAACCAATAACCTTCCTAAAGGAGAAACCTTAGATAGATGCTTGTTAAGGTGGATATGACCAACCAAGAATTGGATAAGACAGCAAACTATCACATCACCTAAAGTGCATTGCATTCCGTGTAGATCTTCCGGACGGAGATTACTCCCTTGTCCCGGAACCCGAGGAAGGAGGAGCGGAAGAGTCGCTGCAGTACGTGGAAGTACTCGACACCGAGGGTGCCCAGGCTAACCTAGCTGACGAAGGCAAGCTCCGGTGCATCTAACCCAGTTTTCAAATTCTTTATTCAATTATCTATGGATGATTGTGCATTTACGTTCAGGAGTTGAATGAAACCCTAGATGCATGATCCCTAGGTACCTTTTGTCCCTACTAGTATGATAGGTCGATAGCTGCTAAGCTATAGGACCGTTATAAGTCGGGTGATGACCTCACTCGAGAGAATAGGTTCCTAGTTAGGAATCATATTATATACTCAAATGGATTGCTCACGTGGTAAGAGCATGGGATCTGGGCTCCGGTCCAGTGGTTATGTGGGTTAAGTTTTTGAACGTACTAAGCACATGTCGGGTATGGGACCGGTAAGCCTAGTACCTTAATGAGGCGGCGAGGGATCCTACCGTTACTACTCTTGGGATTCGCTCTCACGGCTAGCTACCGGTGGTGTATGGTGACTCTGGGTGTACTGGGTGGGACATGCCAGATAGCCTGCACCAAAGACTGTAAGATTCGATCCCGACCCGAGGATTTCTGGGGACGGCCTGGGAAAGTTGTCCTTGTGGGGACAACCTACCATGTGTTTGGGTTTACCTTGCAAGGATTGATTCAATCGATTGTCGGCCTCTCACCGTTATCCGGGACTACTTACTCCACTAGTCATGAGATCCCTAATGATGGAAGTTGAGCAAGATGATACTTGATTAATTGTATTGTACAACTTTGTTTGTACTAGTTGGCTAATGTAGTAAAGATTAAGACTACTAGAACTTGGGCTAAAATCTTGAAAGTAAGGACCTACTCTTTGTTACTTTTTAGCAAAAGCAACCCAGTAGCCAAAAAGCCTTTCATGGTCTAGAATTGGTGAAGTAGATATCACCGACGGGTAAGACTTGCTGAGTATTAGTATACTCAGCCTTGCTATAATGTGTTGATCCAGGTAATGCCTTCAGTGATGTGTGGCCCGGTGAGATCCCGCCCGGCTGGGAGCTGGAGTGGGTGGAGGACGACTACTGAAAGCATCATGGATGGTCTCCCGTGGTGTCTTCACTTCCGTTAATTTAGTTCCGCTGCTTTTCGAAAACTCGGAACTATTTCATCATGACAAAAACCATGGTTTGTAATAATTAACCCCTTCGGGGTACGAATTTGGATATTAATGTTGTTGTAGCTCTGGACTCGCCTTCAAGTGAGTTTTAACGCATATATTCGATCCTTGTGCTTTTCAAGTGATTTACCGGGCGTTAACACGGCAACCAACGACAGGATGATACTTTATTATTGCTTAATGACCAAAGTGGATCGGTCTTAGGCGATAGTACGGTATTTTCCTGGGCGGGTTGTCACAGTTGGCATCAGAGCTTATATGCACCAGAGATTAATTAATAAACCTTAATCACTGGTTTTGAATAAAATATGCCAATATTTTCTGATTTTCCAAAATACGTTGGTCCGCTAAGGATAAACTAGACCAAGAGGCCCTAGAGGGAATTTTGGGTTCTTTCAGGTGGCTTATTAAACTTATGGTTTATTTTGCTAACTTCCAGCACATTACTTTATGTCAGACTTACTTTCATGCACAACCATACTAGTTCATCATGTTTTGCCATACGTGGTGGTACCACAGGGAAGTCCTGTGAGGGACTAGTGAGACCTATTCCAATGGGTGTCACGTCGCGTCAGAGTCTCATCACGTTTTGCCATACGTGATGGTACCACGGGAAAGTCCGTGAGGGATAAGTGAGTCCTATTCCAATGGGCACTCACGTCGCGTCGGAGTCTTGAATAGGACGCTGTCCATGCAGCGGCTTAACGCATGAATACCATTTCTATAGTGAACGGTAATGAATGTGGACGCTTTCGTGACGTGCTGGCACGAAAAGTTCATTTTCTGCAGGTACATAACAGCGCTTCGTTAGTCGTTAAGCAAGTACCGTATAGCTCTCGACTAGATATTATAGGGAGAGACGAATAAAAGCCTTGCCACCGGCACTAACTTCGATTTTTCGACTAGATATTATAGGGAGAGACGAATAAAAGCCTTGCCACCGGCACTAACTTCGATTTTTGGCTTGATTGCCATGTGAGGTCGAATAGGACGTCTTGCATGCATGTTAAAAATCGAACAACTAAAATGGACCCAAAAATCGAAATTTCCATATGTTCTCTAAGGAAGATTATGCTAGTGTGTGCTTTTTATAAACTAGAGTACCTCTCATACCTAGCCGTCATGCTTCCGAAATTTTTGAAAAATTGGTTTACCTTGTGCTAGGTGTAATTAAACCAAATTTTTAAAAACAATTGCCCCTTAACTAGTTATCTTGTACTAGCAAGTCTCAATCCTAGTTCCGTTTGGTTTGGTTCACACTTTCCTAGGAACATCTAGGTTCAGTACCGTCCACCTTGTTCCTTGTTCGATGCTCAACCTTAAAATTTGAAATAGGTGTTAAGGAATTTATTTTGAACCGGGAAAACTCAAGAAAGATTTGAGGGTTCTGGATTTTTGGTTATGAATTTTTGTTCACAACTGCCAGAACCTCATGTCATTATGTATGTGTGCTCGCTTCGAGCTCTAACATATAGATGTGCCTTTGTGCACATGAATACCCAGCAATGCTAAACCGGAGAAAAGAACTTATGCTATTCTACTATGTCAGAGGGAATGTCTTGATCATAGAACTCAATCTTCAATGGTGATTTCACCTACCAACTTGTTATCTTCATCGACTTGAATTTTCCCTCCAACCCCTTTTATCCTTAAACATGTTGAAGCCTTAGACACAGAAACTCTCTTGAGCAGTCAAGGTTCTCGAATAGTCAATGTGGAGAAGTCATCCATCGTGTGTTCATTCTTGATCCCGAGTGGAATACCAACTTGAAGTACGTCTACGGACCTTGAATGAGGATTTTCGGTGCATGAGCATCGATTCCTGAATTTGATGCTTATGGCCACTGTGTTGTTCGGTTCCGTAAAACTTACCATAAATGAGCTTTCGTCGTACATATTCTACTTGTCAATATTATGAACAAGCTTATGAATGTGTGTTTAATGAAAACTCAATTTTTCAGATGGTCGAACCGACACGCAACACTCCCATTGGTTTTGGTGCCCCAAGTAGTAATGACCCACCCCCGCCACCATCCCTGACACCGACAGAGGCACTTCTGATCACACAAACCGACTTATTGCGCCGGCTCTCCCGCATGCAACAACAGACAGACCAGCGCGTGCAGCTGTTGGAACAGAGGCCTTCGCACGGGGCCAATCATGAGGGACCACATGCGGTCACTACCTACACCCAGTTTATTGGGATGAAGCCTCCAACGTTCACTAAGGCAGAAGAACCGCTTGAAGCTGACGCATGGGAAAGGGCCATAGAGGCCAAGTTTTCTGCTTTTACCCTTCCTTGCTCCAAGGAGCGCAAGGCAACCTTTGCAACGTTACAACTTCGGGGCGAAGCACTGATGTGGTGGGTACATTTCAAGTCTATGCAACCTGCTGGACATGAAGTCACTTGGGTTGAATTCAAGAAAGCTTTCAAGGACCACCATATTCCTAAAGGACTTATGGACAGAAAAATGAGAGAATTGTTGGCTCTGAAGCAAGGAGCTGACACCGTGTACCAGTATGCATAGAAGTTCAATAGTCTTTGCCAGTACGGAGGACATCACGTGGACACTGATGCCAAGAAAATGGAACGTTTCCGTGATGGTCTCAATGGTGACTTGTACGAAAGGCTAATACTGTTGGAACCCAATAGCTATCATGAGTTAGTAAACAAAGCTATCTCTCAGGAGGATGCCATGAAGAAGGCACAGGAAGATAGGAAGCGACAAGCCGATTTCACTTCCGGCAGTGAATCGAGCAAGCAATTCCGCTTTGTCAAGAAGCGTACTCATGGGTCTTCGCAATCTTCGGCATCTGGGCAGTGGAGAAGGACCCCACTCCAGGGCAATCCTTCGGGAAATCTCCAATACCAAAAGAATCCACAGCATGTGCCCAAGCTTAAGGAACTCCCGCCCCGCATATGCTACAATTGTAGACAGCCCGGGCATTTTGCCAATGAGTGCCCGAACCCCAGATAGCAGAAGCACCAGCAGCAGAAGCAGACCCCCGGATCCACTAAGGGCAACCGCAACAAGAAGCCAAGCTTTCAAGTGAAGCAAAGCCAACCGAATTTCATAAGTAACCTCTCTATTTGGGAACCCTCCTTACTTTGTCTTTTACTTTCGAATCTCGGGACGAGATTCTGTTTAAGGGGGGTAGACTGTGATGCCCCAGGTTTTTAATTACCGTCATTAACGCTAATGACCGGATCAGCCGAGTCAAACCAGTCAAACACCGGTCAAACCTAGGTCAACCTGGGCCATCACCCTGAAAACCTCGGCAATGAACCCTAACGAACCCCTTGACCAAGTTTGCACACACCCGTAGTCGACCCTTGGCCAAAGACACGGTCAAAACCGGCTTAACCGTTGACGTCAGCGAATGTCGTCCGGAACTTTTGCCGCGTTCCCCAAATTTCACCTAAACACATCAAAATCTACCTTTATGAAAGTTGTCCATCTTGTTGAGGGACACAACTTTCATGTAGATTGGCATTTCAAATTTTGGGTGGAAATTGGTGAAAAACTCAATTGAGTGACAAACCTCCTCGTTTTCCAAGACGGAGCGGCATTCAATGTTGGCACGACGTTTACGCAAAATCCGTCGAGAAAAACACTAGACGGCCTTTACAAAAGTTGTAGAGGGTAGCTAGATCTACAACTTTCGTATTCATCACTTCGTGCACTTGTATTCAAATTTTGAGAGAAAAACGTGCCCGAAGTGGTGCGGTCCCGAAACGGGCGGCGCCGCGAGCGCGGCCGCGCCGCGACGTCGCGCCGGCCGGCGCGCGCCCCGCGCGGGCCGGCGCCGCCTCGGCGTCCGGGCCCTCCGGCGCGTGTTCCCGAGGTGGCCCGTGCCTTCCCAAGGCCCCTACGCGTCCCTCGAGACCTTGGACTCTAGGAACGCCGCGAAAAACCAAGCCGCCGTACGAGCACGCCATGGACCGGCGGTCCCTTCGCCGTCGTCCGGCGCGCACGCGTTCCGAGGCCCCCCCCCCCCCCCCCCCCCCCCGCTGGTCCACTGGTCGCTAGGAGGGTCGCACGTCGCTATAAGGCGCAACCGCCCCTTCGCCCCGCGCGTAGACCCCCTCCCCGCGGCCCAATCGCACCGCCATCGGCGCCATTGTTGGCGCCCACGGCGAGCCGCGGCTGCGGCGGCCGCGCGCCCGGCCAACCCCGGCCACCACCTTTCCCCTGCCCCTACCCTCACTCACCATTCCGCACACAAGCTCCCCGAGCCGCCCACCACGCCGGAGCGAGCGGCTCCGGCGGCGGCCGCCGCGCCGGCCCGCGGCACGCCCCCCGCCGGTCGCCCTCTCCTCACCGACCAAGCCCCAAATCGCACCCTAGAAGTCCCTAGGCCACTCCCCCACCCTCCCCCGGCCGGCGGTTGGCCCGAATTTGGCCGGACCGCCGCTGCCCGGCCGCCAGGGGTCACATTGCAAAATAATAAATCTTTCCAGGGTCCTTCTTGCAAAAGGGTAACTCCAATAGTGTTTGCCATTTCCCTGTTTCTTGTAAATTGCGTAGAAAATCGTAGAGAAATCAGAAAAATGTAAAACTAATTTTTTTGGATTCATGCTGAATTATCCCACAACGTTTGTTATTTTGGCCTGAGCTAATTCCTTTTAGTTGTTGCATGAAAAATACAAATGTGAAAACCCTAGATCTGCAATATCTCAAAAACCATAAATCCTCTGTAGCTAATTTTTGGATATGTTGTGTGTTAGGTCATGACTAGCTCCTAGGCCAAACATTGCACAAAGTTATGATGTAAATCGTTTTCTAAAAATGTTTTTCCATCCCTGGAAGATCTGCTTAAATGATTTTTCTTGTTAAATATGTTTATGCTCTTGAGCTCAACTTGTGCACACTGTCTTTTAATGCCAAAATACACATCTTATGAATTAATCATGAATTTTGGATTAACAGAAATAATTCTTCTTGATTTATGCATGCTTTCCTTTGTAAATAAATAAACCAAGTTCAGTAGAGGTTCCATGTGAACATGCTGGTTCTTTAGACTTGTTTAGGACCAGAGAGCATACACAAGAAAGTTGGGGTCAGATTGATGCTTATTTATTTTTATTTGCATTTAAGTTGAATTACTAGCTAGCCTTTGTTATTTTCCATAATATTTAATTTCCTAGCATCCAACACTTGCATGTGGGTCCAGTGGACCAGGATAGGTGCTAGTAGGCCTAAGAAACACTAATTTAATTTTTGGTAATTTAATTGTTTAATAAAAAACTTAAATGCCCTTTTAATATTAAAGGGAAAGTAAATAAAGAAAAATCCCTAATTAATTCTTTTTCCTTTTTGAAAAGTATTATTTAATATAATTAAAAAAATAATTAAGTATAATTCTGATCAGAAATTAATTCATGGATAAAAGTATTATTTATACCTTGCTTGTGAAAGAAAAACGATTAAAGGCTTGACATGAAATAACAAGCATAATAATAATCTTTTTTCAAAAGTGCAATAATAGAATAACCCATGTACAACCAATAACCTTCCTAAAGGAGAAACCTTAGATAGATGCTTGTTAAGGTGGATATGACCAACCAAGAGTTGGATAAGACAGCAAACTATCACATCACATAAAGTGCATTGCATTCCGTGTAGATCTTCCGGACGGAGAATACTCCCTTGTCCCGGAACCCGAGGAAGGAGGAGCGGAAGCGTCGCTGCAGTACGTGGAAGTACTCGACACCGAGGGTGCCCAGGCTAACCTAGCTGACGAAGGCAAGCTCCGGTGCATCTAACCCAGTTTTCAAATTCTTTATTCAATTATCTATGGATGATTGTGCATTTACGTTCAGGAGTTGAATGAAACCCTAGATGCATGATCCCTAGGTACCTTTTGTCCCTACTAGTATGATAGGTCGATAGCTGCTAAGCTATAGGACCGTTACAAGTCGGGTGATGACCTCACTCTAGAGAATAGGTTCCTAGTTAGGAATCGTATTATATCCTCAAATGGATTGCTCACGTGGTAAGAGCATGGGATCTGGGCTCCGGTCCAGTGGTTATGTGGGTTAAGTTTTTGAACGTACTAAGCACATGTCGGGTATGGGACCGGTAAGCCTAGTACCTTAATGAGGCAGCGAGGGATCCTACCGTTACTACTCTTGGGATTCGCTCTCACGGCTAGCTACCGGTGGTGTATGGTGACTCTGGGTGTACTGGGTGGGACATGCCAGATAGCCTGCACCAAAGACTGTAAGATTCGATCCCGACCCGAGGATTTCTGGGGACGGCCTGGGAAAGTTGTCCTTGCGGGGACAGCCTACCGTGTGTTTGGGTTTACCTTGCAAGGATTGAATCAATCGATTGTCGGCCTCTCACCGTTATCCGAGACTACTTACTCCACTAGTCATGAGATCCCTAATGATGGAAGTTGAGCAAGATGATGGTTGATTAATTGTATTGTACAACTTTGTTTGTACTAGTTGGCTAATGTAGTAAAGATTAAGACTACTAGAACTTGGGCTAAAATCTTGAAAGTAAGGACCTACTCTTTGTTACTTTTTAGCAAAAGCAACCCAGTAGCCAAAAAGCCTTTCATGGTCTAGAATTGGTGAAGTAGATATCACCGACGGGTAAGACTTGCTGAGTATTAGTATACTCAGCCTTGCTATAATGTGTTGATCCAGGTAATGCCTTCAGTGATGTGTGGCCCGTTGAGATCCCGCCCGGCTGGGAGCTGGAGTGGGTGGAGGACGACTACTGAAAGCATCATGGATGGCCTCCCGTGGTGTCTTCGCTTCCATTAATTTAATTCCGCTGCTTTTCGAAAACTCGAAACTATTTCATCATGACAAAAACCATGGTTTGTAATAATTAACCCCTTCAGGGTACGAATTTGGATATTAATGTTGTTGTATCTCTGGACTCGCCTTCAAGTGAGTTTTAATGCATATATTCGATCCTTGTGCTTTTCAAGTGATTTACCGGGCGTTAACCCGGCAACCAACGACAGGATGATACTTTATTATTGCTTAATGACCAAAGTGGATCGGTCTTAGGCGATAGTACGGTATTTTCCTGGGCGGGTTGTCACACTTGGTACTGCCGGGATGAATAGAAAATTTGGACTTGTGAGCCTCATCGAGGATGATCTTCTTAATTTCTGGATCAGCTGGAACCACAAGGCGTTTTCCAAACCAGATCACATCCTGGTGATCCGTCCAGAAACAAGTATAATTAGGATCTCCCTCGGCTAGGATAATTGATCTCATGAGGTCGAAGTGCCCGTGAAGCATAGGCAATGACTCGGCCTTCTTGCATAAGGACACAGCCGAGACCCGTGCCTGATGCGTTGCAGAAGACTTCAAAAGGTTTGGAATTATCTGGTTGCACTAGCACTGGGGCTGAGGTTAAATGTTGTCTCAAGTTGTGGAAGGCTTTCTCACATGCTTCGCACCACACGAACTTCACTCCTTTCTTGAGCAGTTCGGTCATAGGTTTCGCGATTCTAGAGAAATCGGGAATGATTCGACGGTAGTATCCCGCCAACCCTAAGAACTTGCAGATCTGGTGTACGGACTTGGGTGGTTTCCAATCCATCACCTCTTGGACTTTGCTCGGATCTATAGAGATACCATCTGGGGAAATAGTGTGCCCCAAGAATTTCACACTCTTCAACCAGAATTCGCATTTGGAGAACTTAGTGTAAAGCTTATGATCTCGCAAACGCTGAAGGACAATTCGGAGATGTTTGGCATGTTCTTTCTCATTTTTGGAATAGATGAGGATATCATCGATAAAGACCACTACAAATTTGTCGAGCTCCGTCCTAAACATGAAGTTCATGAGGTACATGAAGTAGGCTGGGGCATTCGTGAGACCAAAGGAAATTACTAAGAACTCATAAAGTCCATAACGAGTGGAGAAGGCAGTTTTAGGAATGTCACAAGATCGAATTTTGATTTGATGGTAACCAGAACGAAGGTTGATCTTTGAGAAAACTCTAGCTCCTGCCAGTTGATCAAAAAGAACATCAATTCGGGGAAAAGGATATTTGTTCTTGATGGTTACTGCATTGAGCGGTCGGTAATCCACACACAGCCTCAAGCTACCATCTTTCTTCTTGACAAAGAGAGCGGGACAGCCCCAAGGAGAAGAGCTCGGGCGAATATAACCCTTATCTAATAGCTCCTAGAGTTGATTTTTCAGTTCGGCTAATTCTTTGGGTGGCATGCGATAAGGTCGTTTGGAAATGGGCGCAGTACCCGATTGGAGTTCAATTACAAACTCAACATCTCTGTCCGGCGGCATACCAGGCAACTCATCAGGAAAGACATCCAGATACTCACACACTACCGGAATTTCTTCAAGAGGGGAGATAATGGTAACATAGGCACAAGAGTCGATACCGTCCTTGAAAGGTAGGTACAAGGTAGTGTGCCCGACCGTAGGTGAATTTATCTCTACAACCCTATCTGATATATCTAGAACCACCTTATGCTAGGTCATCCAATCCATACCCAAGATAACATCCATACCTGCCAAGCTTATGGCGATAAGGTTTGTTGGAAAGATTTTACTACCTAATCCCAAACATACTCCACGGATTAAGATATTAGAGGTGACTTGCCCTCCAAGAGTAATTATCTTGTAAGCGGTATTGGTAGGAGAACGCTTTAAACCCATTTTGCTTATCAGTTTTTCACTTATGAAACTGTGGGTAGCTCCCGAATCAAATAAAATCTTAACAAGAGTATCGTTGATAGAGAATGTAGCAGTGAGCACTAAAGCACCCTCTAGAATATCACTCATGGTGGTGAAGTTCAGCTTGCCTTGGCGTACTTGAACCATAGGCTTCTTAGCCGGGGTGGCAGGCTTGTTCCCTGCACCCTGATTCTGGGGGTTGGGCTTGATCTGCTTGGGTTTGGGGCACTCGCTGATGTAATGCCCGGGTTGACCACAGTTGAAACAACGGCGATCGCCGACGTTGCGAGGAGGTGCATTAGACTTTGCAGCCTGCTGCTGAGCATTTCGGAACTGGAAGTTCCTTGAGGGTTTGCCATGGGATGGTTTCATCGTCCAGCGTCCAGTTGAAGATTGTTGGGATGAGTTTGGAACATTCTTTTTCACAAAGCGAAACTTCTTACTTGTTCCGCTGCCCGGAGCAAAACCAGACGGTCTCTTCTTGTCCATGTGGGCCTTTTTCATGGCATCCTCCTGGGAGATAGCATTGTTCACAAGCTCATGGAAATTTTCTGGCTCGAGCAGGTTCAGCCGCTCGTACAACTTGCCATCTAACCCATCGCGAAATCTTTCCATCTTTTTCGCATCAGAGTCCACGTGATGCCCACCATATTGGCACAAGGTGTTAAACTTCTGGGCGTAACGGTACACCGTATCACACCCCTGCCTAAGGGCCAACAACTCCCTCATCTTTCTATCCATTAATCCCTTGGGGATGTGATGACTCTTGAAAGCTTGCTTGAAATCTTCCCAAGTTACGAGACGCCCTCGCATTGACTTGAAATGATCCCACCACATTAAAGCTTCTCCTCGCAGTTGCAGAGCTACGAAGTTGGCTTTGTTCTCCTCGGAGCAAGGCAGCACAAAGGCAGAGAACTTTGCCTCGATGGCCTTGATCCAAGCCTCAGCTTCCAGGGGGTCTTCCGCCTTGGAGAAAGTTGGTGGCTTCATTCCGATGAACTGAGCGTACGTGGTGACCTGAATAGGCCCCTCGTGATTGGCCCCGTGTGGCGGCCCTCGGTTCATCTGCTGAGCGATCTGTTGCTGCGTCTGCAAGATCTGGCGCAGCACCTCGGTTTGTGTGGCCATGAAGGCCTCTGACGGCGTCATGGGCGGTGGTGGCGGCAAGTCACCACTACCGTTCGCTCCGAACCCATTGGGAGGGCTGCGCGTGGTTCCCACCATCTGAAATGTGAGCCTTGTTAGACACATAACCAAAAGCTTACTTGGAAATGATGACAAGTGCAATCATACATAACCACAGCTCATTTGCATTCATAAGATGATGATAGCAACAGTCGAAAGATATCATGCAACCAAATTACGATTCATAAAATTATTCTTCAGTCATAGTTAGAAGATACGATGACTCGAGTCCCTCGAGCTAGCCTTCAATTTGTGGCGATTTCTCTCATTTCGCGCGTACGGAGGAGGTAACGTGCGAATAATCACCAAGTCGCTTTGGCCAAAAATTTCGTAGTTCTCCCTTTATCATGCAAAATGCTTAGTGTTTGCGAGCGCGGTCATGATAACACTCGACACATTGGGTTAAACAACTTGCACAAGATCTCAATAGCTCGGTTGAACCACATCAAACTCAAATCGAACACAAAATGCTTAACATTCTTTATTACAAGACGATGGATAGGGTCCAAGGACACTACAATACTCAAATCGGAAAAAGCATCATGATACAACTGAATTACATTGCAATCGCATTGCACGATGACATACTCCTAAGCGGACTACCACACTCATCCTGTAGACGAAACCTAGGAGCACATTCCTTCTTGATGTCGTTCACTGGCATCCTAGTTACCCACTGAAGCACCACTGCCCGCAGGTGAGTCTGGTGGAGTCGGTAACGGTGGTCCAGCCTGGCTCGTCTAATCTAGACCAGACAGACCCTGCTGCTCCTCCGGGTGTGCCTGTACTGGAGGTAGCGGCTGTAAGGACACTATAGCCTGTAGGGCTGCAACCTGCACCTCGGCCTCCTCCACATGGTGATGCATATCCGCAATGTTCTGAAGTAGCGTCAACCTCTCAATCTCATACGCATCGGCATTCTCCTCCAGGGTGTGAACCTCCGCCTCCAGATCTACAATCCTCTGTAGGCGGTCGCCTCTCTCTAACTCTAACTGGAATCTCCTAGCATGTAGCCTGTCATTCTCCTGCTGCATCTGAGTAAGTGTAAAGTTCAGCTGCTGGTGGGCTGCTGGTAGCTGCTGCCAATCCCGCCTAGCTGCCTCCAGACGCTGCTCGATAATCACTGAGGTATTGTAACGCAGCCCCTGAAGTGTGAAGACAACGTTAAGACAACGAGCCAATGTCTACGTGACACCCAGCAGCTCCGCTAGCAACAACAGCTCCCGTAGGTGATCCATACGGTCCAACCATGTCGGGTCGTGAGGACTCATAGCAGGAAACAGCCCGAACGGAGAGAGAGCTACCACAATGGGGTTGTGGTCACAGAAGTCCGTCAGCACTCGGAGAGCGGCTGACTCGATGGTCTCGTGGGTAATAGAACCCCAGTAGACAAAACTCAAGTCGAACCAGTCGGCGTGGTCCGGGTGTGGTAGTACAGTGACAATCACCCTGAACGGGGAACACCTAGTCGCTCGAAATCAGACACCTCGTAAGTCGGTGGAGTAGTGTAGCCAGCGGCGCTGAGTGCTTCCCACGCAAGATGTGGAAAACCCTTGTAGTGCAACCCGTTGGTACGGATTGTACCGTCAACGTCGAACTCGTGAAACACAAGAAAAGCCATCTGTACAAAAATGTAACACATGTCAGGTCTCAAGGAGAACGGCATGTCAAATGGTGAAGTTCTGGCAGCTGTGAATAAAATTCATAACCAAAAATCCAGAACCCTATAAATTTTTCCCCAAGTTTTCCGGCTACTGCAATGGTTCTTTTACACACTTTTGGTAACCAAGGTTGAGATAGGTCAAAGAAACAAAGTGGAAGAATGTAATGTCTAGATTCGCTTAGAAAGGTGTAAGCCAAGCCGAAAGAAGCTGTGATCGAAATTTACGAACGAAAGCCAGACTAGCAAGGAACAACTTGTTTTAGCATATTGGTTAAATCATTCCTAGTACGTGGTACTAAACAAGATGAACAAGCTTTTACCAAAATTTTGGCAGCACAACACCTAAGCATAAAAGGCACTCCCTTTTTACAAAAAGCACACACTAGTAATCTTCCTTAGAGAGCATACGGAAATTCTGTTTTGGGTTCATTTTAGCTATTTCGATTTTTAGTATGCATGCAAGACGTCCTAATCGACCTCACATGGCAAATGAGCCAAAACTCGAAGTCAGTGCCGGTGGCAAGGCTTTTACTCGTCTCTCCCTATAATATCTAGTCGAGAGCTATACGGTACTCACCTCGCGATTAACGAAGCGCTGTAATGTACCTGCAGAAAACGAACCTTTCGCGCCAGCACGTCACGAAAGAGTCCCATACATTAACGTTCACTATAGAAACGGTACCCATGCGTTAAGCCGCTGCATGGACAGCGTCCAACCTCGGACACCCTCCATTTGAATGGAGTGTATCCTTGCCTCGCATGATCGACATGCGGAATGCACACGTATGAAACACGTGGCGACAACACAACTCACAAACAGACGCGAAGATGGGATCCGTGGAATGGATCACTCCATCAACCCTCACAATTCCCGTGATGCGGCACAACACACGTATAAAACACGTGGCTCAACTAGTTTGGTTATGCAAGAAAGTAAGTCTGACATAAAGTAAATGTGCTGGAAATTAGCAATTAAACCATAGGTTAATTAGCCACCTGAAAGAACCCAAAAATTCCCTCTAGGGCCTCTCAGTCTAGTTTATCCTTAGCGGACCAACGTGTTTTGGAAAATCAAACAATCTTGGCAATTTTCTATTTAAAAATTAGTGATTAAGGTTATTAATTAATCTCTGGTGCATATAATTGCTCTGATGCCAACTGTGACAACCCGCCCAGGAAAATTCTGTACTACCGCCCAAACCAATCCACTTTGGTCATTAAGCAGTAATAAAGTATAATCCTGTCGTTAGTCACCGGGTTAACGCCCGGTAAATCACTTATATAGCAACAAGGATCGATATATATGCATTAAACTCACACGAAGGCGAGTCTAGAGATACAACATAATTAACATCCGAATTTTACCCCGAAGGGTTTAATTATTACAAACCGAAGTTTTCGTCATAACGACGTAGTTCAAAGTTTTCGAAACAGCGGAAATCAACTAAGCGGAAAGCGAGAACACCACGGGAAGCCAGCCATGATGCCTTCAGTCGTCATCCTCCACCCACTCCAGCTCCCAGCCGGGCGGGATCTCTTAGGGCAACACATCACCGAAATCATTACCTGGATCAACATGTTATAGCAAGGCTGAGTATACTAATACTCAGCAAGACTTACTCGTCGGTGATAACTACTTCACCAACTCTAGACTTGAAAGGCTTTTGGCCACTGAGTTTCTTTTGCTGAAAAGTAACAAAGAGTATGTCCTTATTTTCAAGATTTTAGCACAAGTTCTAGTGGGATTATTTCTTTACTAAATTATCCATCTAATACAGACAAGGTTGTACCATACAATTAATCAAGCATAAAATTCATCAACTTCCATCATTAGGGATCTCATGGCTAGTGGAGTAAGTAGTCTCAGATAACAGTGAGAGGCCGACAATCGATTGATTCCAACCTCGCAAGGTAGACCTAAACACATGGTGGGACGCCCCCGCGAGGAGAACCACCACACGGTTCCCAAAAATCCTCGGGTCGGGATAAAAGGCCACAGTCTTTGGTGCAGGCTATCCGGTATACCCCGCGAGGCACCCGGACTCACCATACACCACGGCTAGCTAGCCGTGAGACACATCCCAAGAGTAGTGACAGTTAAATTCCTAACCGTCTCATTAAGGTACTAGGCTTACCGGTCCCATTCCCGACAAGTGCTTACTACGTTCAAACACTTAACCCACGATAGCCACTGGACCGGAGTCCACATCCCATGCTCTTACCACATGAGCAATCCATTTATAAAGATCTTGTGATTCCTATCTAGGAACCTATTCTCGCGAGTGACGTCATCACCCGGCTTGTAACGGTCCTATAGCTTAGCAGCTATCGGCCTATCCTACTAGTAAGGACACAGGTACCTAGGGGTCATGCATCTAAGGTTCCATACAACTCCTGAACTTAAATGCACAAACATCCATAGATAAGTGTATATTAATTTGAAAAGTTGGGTCATATGCACCGGGGCTTGCCTTCATCAGAAGGATTAGCCTGAGCACCCCCGGTGTCGTCGAGTACTTCCACGTACTGCAGAGCAGCTTCCGCTTCTCCTCCCTCGGCTTCTGGGACGAGCGAGTAGTCACCGTCAAGAAGATCTACACGGAATGCAATGCAGGGTTCAGGTGATGTGATAGATTAGTTATCTTATCCAACTCTTGTTGGTCATATTCACCTTAACAAGTAATTACTTCTTAATTTCTTTTTATGAAGATCCTTATTGATATGAGTTTTATTCTTTTATTACACACTTTAATTAATGCTTCCTTTCATAATTGTTATTTCATGTGAAGCTTTAGTACTTTTACCTCTCACTAGTAAAGGTGTGTACAACATACTTATTTATAATTTAATACTTCAATAGCAAGGGTGTGATCTTAAATTTTAATTAATTTTAATAACACTTCTCAAAAGGGAAAAAGAATTAAAAAGGCATTTTCCTAATTTAATCCAAACATTAATCTATAAAAGGCCTTCAAGCTTTTATTTAACAAAAATAATCACTAAAACTTTAGTGATGGGTTTCATAAGCATCAAACGTCTATACTAAACCACTGAACTCACATGCAAAGTTTGGAAGCTAGAAAATAAAATACTTTGGAAAAATAACAAAAGACTATCTAGCAAATCAAATTAAATGAATAAAAAATTGAATAATCATCAAAATGCTCCAATCTTCCTTATGCATGCTCACTGGTCCTAAACCATCCTAGAGAACCAGCAAGTACACCTAGAGCCACTACTGAACTTGTTTTGTTAATTTACAAAGGAAAAATATGCACAAATTAAGAATAAATACTTTTGATCATCCAAAAATTGTGATTAATTCACCAGAGGGGTGTCTTGGCATAACAAGACAGCATGCATAAGTGGGGCATAAAAACATAAATATTTTTAGCTACAAAAATCATTTATGCAAAGTTTGCAGAAATGGAAAACAATTTATATAAAAAGATTTACAACATAACTTTGTGCAATTGTTGGCACAGGAGCTAGTCATGATCTAATACACAACATATCCAAAAATTGGACACATAGGATTCATATTCCTATTTTTCATGCTAAAACTATCAAGAATCATACCATAAGAGTATAACAAAAGTTGTAGTATTTTCCAAACGAATCCAACAAAATTGGTTTGGAATTTTTCTGAAATTTCAATGATTTTTTACGCATTTTACAAATTCCTCCAAAAGGAGTACACTTATTGAAGATGCATCTTTGCTACTAGGCCCCTGGAAAGAAATTGGGACTCGCAATTGGGTCCCTCGACCATGGGAGGCGGCGGCCGGCCAAATTCCGGCGGGCTGGCTGCGCTCCCGGTCGGGGAAGCGGTGGTGCACGACCACATGCTCACCTAGGGCCTGAGGGTGGCCGGAGTTGGGGCGGAGGAGGCTGCCGGAGCGGGCGCACGGCGATGGCCGGCGGTGGCGGCCTTGGGCGGAGTGCGGCGCGGACGCCGAGGGCGGCGGCGCGCGGTCGGCGACGCGCGGCGCACGGGTGCGCGCGACGTCGCGACGCGACGGCGCCCTGCCCAAAATGTTGCTGAGCACTTGTTTGCACATGAAAACTCCTTTTTTTGAATAAAACTGCACTAAACTTTGAATACAAAATTTGTAGATCTAGCTACCCTCTACCTTTTTCAAAGAGACTATGTTGGGGTTTTTCTCAACAGAATTTGCAAGGGAGGCTTGCCAACTTTGAATGCCAGCCTGTGCTCATGAACAGAAGATGCTGACCTTGGAGCAAGTTTTTCATGCTTTTCCACTCAAAATTTGAGATGCCAATCTACATGAAAGTTGTATCCCTCAACAAGCTGGACAACTTTCTTAAAGGTAGATTTTTAAGTGTTTAGGTGAATTTTGGAGAACGCGGCAAAAGTTCCGACAGACAGCTATGGGCACTAGGATTTAAGTGGGGTTTGACCCAGTCTTTGACCATGGGTTGGCCCCACATGTGTGTCCACTAGATCAAAGGGTTCAATAGAGTTGGTTGGTGAGTTTTTTGAGGTGAGGACCCAGGTTGACCGTGGTTTGACCACTGTCAGCCGAGTTGACCGACGATTAGGGTTAATTAAAAATTTGGGGCGTCACAGCGGCGAGGACACTTTGTGCGGGGGACGTGGAGACCCCCTTCCTTGGTGGAGAAGCTCCTTAGTGGAGGCGGCATCAAGGTGACCAAGGGAGCTTGACAAGTGCCTAAGTGGCTAGCCTTTGTGGTGAGTCAAGTGGTGCTCTTGGGAGAAACTTGGTGACCGGGAAGCAATACACTTGTGTGAGTGCTTCAACGTGGACTAGGGGTGGCTTAATGCCTACCGATACCACGAGATAAATCGCATGTCAAGAGTTTGCTTCCTCTTATCCCCTTTACGTTTCCGCATTTACTTTATTGCAATCTTTGCTTGCCTTTACTTTCCTAGAGTAGTATCATGCTAGGATTGGCTATAGGTTGCAAACCTTGTTTTGGGATGGGGTTTTCACACTAGAGCAAACCTAGTTGCACATCTAGATAGTATGTTCTAGTTTATCTTTGAGTAAAAATAGTGAAGCCATAGGTCAAGGTTTTAAGTTGCCTAATTCACCCCCTCCCCCTCTTAGGCTAACGAGCATCCGATTCCTTACATTGTGCCCTGAATTGGTATCCATGAGCTTGCCCCACGCGGTGTGTTTATACGCCCAGTGGGCAGATGTTTTATCACAGCTCACATTGCAGGGGTTGTGATAGTTTAGGAACATTGTATATCCTATCCTGATAAGCCAACCATCCATAGTAAGATTTTGGACCTTGGGAACTCTACGTTGCCAAATCTCATTGAGAGTTGAGCATTTGATCCCTCCAAATGATAAGAATTCGTATAAAGATCTGGTTGTGTATCTTCCTGATTGATTTGCCTAGTTCCCAAACAGCCTCATCTATGCCTGAAGATAATTGGATCCCTCTTAATAACATTTGGCACCTTTCAGCTATTCCACTCCTGTAGCAAAAGAAACGTTCCTTCTCCCTGTTTAGTTCAGTGAAACATATTGAATTTTTTTTAGTTACCTTTCAAGATCTATTAAGAGTACTAAGCATAGACTAATTACAAAACTTATTACATGAATGGATTAGAAATCGCGTGATGAATCCATTAAGTATAATTAATCCATCAGAAGATCTCTCTTCCCTTCAAGGTGAAGCTGAAGCAATTTCCGATCCTGTTGAGCTTCGCCGTGACCATCAACAAAGCACATGGCCAGATAATTCCACATGTTGGTATCTATCTACCTGAGCCTGTTTTTGCACATGGACAGTTGTATGTAGCATTATCCAGAGGTGTTTCATGTGAGACTACATGGGTTATTGCTATAAACATTCTGATAGACCCGACTGGGAAGAGCACGAAGAACGTTGTATATAGGGATATCTTGAAGTTATGAGGTCTGTTACTTACGCTATACATATTTTAATTTTTTTAAAAAATCTACTACTATATGTATCATATGTCTTCATATATACATGATGTCATTTACATTTGTGATCACACGACATATTCATGTAGTTTATTTGTTTGCAAGATTCTCTTCGGATTACGGTGTATTGATGATGTGTATGCATGTCGCGAATTCAACAGATGATACCCATGAAAAATATGTCGTGTGCTATATTCTATTGTATTCATCATATCATGGAATGTTGCTTCGTGAATGTCAGTATATGAAAAATTGACTATCATTTTTTAGGAAAAGATTGCATCTGTAATTTGTCTTGAACGTGTGTGAAACTGAGTAATTGTCTAGACGCCTGTTGTGTTGAACATGATGAACAGATGTACACCAAAGTTGTCAAGGAAAAGGTTCACCATACACATTTATTATAATGCACACAAATAAGACAATTGATAAATTGTATGTATATTGTAAATGTGTTTCGGAGTAGGCGCAATCGTTCTAGTGGCTGCAAGTGATCCCGTGGACAGATCCTGGTCCAATGTGGATCTACCCACGCGCACAATGAGGGCAACGTTGAGGGTGCATCAGGTGTCAAAGCAAGAGAGGTTGTTCGCGATCCGAGGAGGATTGCATTGGCGGTCGATGCAAAGGGTGCAGGTACGCATTTATATTTACTATATTATAGATGATCGGAGTTACGTTATTTGAATGACGTGAGTTGTTTAAAAATGTATCATTTTTCTTCAATTGGTTGGTAAAGTATTATTTTTTCTTGATTTCTTGATTATTGAGTTCCCTTGATAAAAAAATGTGCTAATTGTTTTAAACACGTGTGTGACGCATGTGCTGATAGAATTAGGTTCGTTAGATTTGTCTTGAAAATTAAGGTAGGAGTTGGGAATAAGTATTGTCATTAATCTCCACAATTAATACTTCTAATTAGTGTATGAAGATTGATGTGATAAGTAATTAGTGAATTGTTTAGGAACTAGACAGTGATATGCTTCACATAACTTCATACTAAGAAATAATGGATCGAGGGTTTTAGGTGAACACTAGTAGAAATACTCTAATCCATGACGTTTTGCTTCTGACGATGCAAAACTTCGTCACAGAATAATACCTTTCTGTGATGAAATTTTCATTTTCGTCATAAGGTACAAGTGATGAAGTTTTTCCTTAATTATTAATGATGAAAATAAAAAATTGTCACCGAACTCTAACTGCAAATGGTCATAAATTATGTTTTTATTTTGTGACGAAATCTAATCGTCACCGATTAGATTTGACATCGTCATCGTTTATTTGCCTCATTCGGTACATTTAATGATGAAGCAAATTGGTCACAGATGAAGATGAGTTTTAGCATTCGTCATAGATAATGTGCCTGGTTTCCCTCACGTCTACCACTTGACAGCGTGCAATGCATGAACAATTTGGTCACATATAAGTTTTAGGAATCGTCGTAGATAACATGTCTGGTTGCACCTTGACAGCATGCGATGCGTGGGCCACATTAAATGTGCTTAAATTGCAAAAATGTTGCCCACTCAGGGATTTGAACCTGAGACCTTTGGAACAAAATTGAAGTGCGCTGACCACTAAGACGAGAATCAATTTGTGTTATATTGGGGTTTTTTCTTTTTATTAATGAAACACAATAAATCTTGTAAATAAACCTAAATTGCAAAAAAATGTGTTCGCTCAAGGATTTGAACCACCAGAGACCTTTGGAATAAAATTAAAGTGTGATGACCAGTAGGACAAGCATTAGTTTTTGTTGTATTAGGGTGTTTAATTTTTTTTATTAATTGAATGCAATAAATCTTATAAATCAAACTTGAAAAACTATTTGGAAAATGGGATTCGAACATGAGATCTCTTGCAATATAATACTAAGTCATACCACTACACCATTCTTCCTTTTGTTGTAGAAGGGGCAAATATTGCCCTTATTAAAAACAAGCACGTTTATGGAATTGAGGCGCAGAAACATCAAGAACATGAACAAGAACGATTTCTCTTTTTAATCTTTAGTTAAAACTTGTGAGTAGTCTTTCTCCCTCGTACTAACTCCGAATATAATAGTTTTTTTCCTAAATGCTTCTAAAATCATGTTATATCAATTTATGATATTGACTCTGGTCATCTCTTCATGTGTAAAAATTTGAACAATTCAAATTTTGAATTCTAAAAAATGACAACTAAAAGCAACATTCTTTTAACACTAAATGATGTAAATGTAAAAATGACCTAAATGAACTTTGTATATCTTGATGAGTTGTGAATTTTTTGGTATTCATGACTTTTCAATTCGAGATAGTTTACGGTTCGAAAAACAGAAAATTCTATAAAATTTAGTAAAATTCAAGTTTTGAATGGTTCAAAATTTTCCAAATCCAAAAATGTCCAATATATAGTGTGTCCAACTTTCTCAGAATCACTTAAAACTTTTTTGACAACATGATACACCAAAAGGCGGATCTCTTGCAAGTTTTCACATTTTTTGAGCAAGATTTGATGATTTTAACATTTATTATTTTTAAATCAACAAATAATTACAATAATAGGTAAACTTGGTCAAAAAATACCGAAACTTCACACAACATCATGATTTGGATCCATAAGAATCCCAAAAAAGTTTCAAATGATTTCGAGCAACTGGTACTACGCATCCCACACAGGGATGAAGATCTCTCGCTAAGTCACAATGACATGTGTGAGACAGGTATGCTTCAGTGGTGATGTGCATCATCACTTTCTCATAATCACTTAAAACTTTTTTGACAACATAATACACCAAAAGGTGGAGCTCATGCAAATTTTCAGATTTTTTAAACAAGATTAGATGATTTTAATATTTATTATTCATTAAATCATCAACTAATTAAAATAATATGCAAAAATGATCTAAAAATTCTGAAACTTCACACAACATCATAGTTTGGATTCAAAAGAATCCCAAAAAAGTTTCAAATGATTTCGAGCAACTGGTACTACACATCCCACATAAAAGTGCCTTAATTAGGTGAAAATGATGAAAAATACTAAACAAGCCACAAATAGGCATTTTTCGGTCCACCAACGTTAACCCTTCGGCTCTGTTTTTTTCAAAACGTCGATCCGTTCGATCCGACGGCTGCCAACTCTTTGAAACCCTAGTGCTCCTCTGCATCCCTTCTATGCCACACCCGCACACCCACACAACACATCCGCCGCCTCCATCCCATCCTTTCTCCGTCTCTCCCAGCCTCCCCTGCCTTGCCCGCCTCCTACCCATCCGCGGCACTCAGGCCACGAGAAGGCAAGGTAGGCCGAGGCTGCAGTACCACGAGCTAACTCCGCCCAAACAGCGGACGACTCCCTTAGTCCCTCGTGCCTCTCGGGTCGCTGTACCGGTGGGCGGCGACCTAACAGGGCAGAAAGGGCGGACATCTCCAGATCTCCCATAGCCCACTCCACTCCCCAGTCCGGCGGTCCCCATACGGCCATCCCCAATCGGGCAGCGGCCAAGCCCCAAGGCACCGGTGAGTGGTTGGCTGCGGTCGGGGGTCGCACCCTAGCCACGGCAGGCTACGGCCCGGCCCGGACCACGGCCACGACCGGCCAAACCCTAGCCGTGCCCAACCGGCCCCGGCCGGCGGCGGTTGGCCGCGGCCGGTGTCTAGCCAACTCCGACCGGCCGACCACACCTAGCCACGGCCGCGCCCAACCAGCCTCAGCCTGGCCCCAGCCGGTTGGACCCAGGCAGCCCCCGGCCAACCAGTCACGCCTGGAAAATTCAATTGAGCGCAAAAAAATGGGGCTGCTAGGGTCTCGAACCCATGACCTCTCTGTTCAGAGGCGAACAAGCTACCATTGAGCTACCTTTTGTTTTGTGATTTATACTTGTGATATATGTTATATATTAGGCTACGTCAAAATAACCGAAAAATGAGGTAATGAGAGTTTGAACCTTGGCCCTCGAGGACGTGAAGCATCATCTCACAACTGCGCTACGATAAAATTGGTGTCGTTGCCTAGCATTTTATTACTAATACTCATACTTGGATCCGGTGCCGCTGTTTGCACCAATCAGGTTGTGCCACATCACTGATTTAAGATGAAAAACACATAAAACGTTCATATTTCTTTTAAATTCACATTTTAAATTTCTAACTGGTGTTTCTCCTTCATAGTAACTCCAAATTAGATAAGTTTTTTTCCTAGTGTTTTTCTAAAATCGCGCTCCTTCATTTATTGGTATTATTTTATATGTTAATTATTATGCTTCAATCTTTTATATACATCTTGTTATCTTTCACCCAAGTAGCAAATAAAAATAGCATGTTTTTAAATAAATTTCAAGTGCAGCTTTATATTTACTCATACAAGGTTGTGTCCAAATTTTAGCCACATACGAGTTTAATAACATTATGAGGTGTACAAACTTTGAAGGTTTGACTATAGTTATCAGAAACTATGTGAGAGATGTTCCCATTTATGAACATCTATAGTCTCACTTTGTTAAAACTTTTTTAAATTTTTATGGCAACATTATGGACCAAAAACATGTCGTTATGCCAATTTGTAGAATTTTCTACTGAAATTTAGATATTATTATAATTATTATATTTTACTTTTGAGATAAAAGTTTGAATGTTCATTATAATTCAAATTGATCAACATAAGGATGTGTCCAAAATTTAGATGCATACGAGTCAAAAATAATTATGAGGTATTCAAATCTCAAAGTTTGGCTTTGAGTTTTAGAAAACTACAAGAGGGATGTATCCATTTTAAACAATGTAGGATCTTCCATTATCGAAATCATTTGAAAATTTTATGTCAAGTTTATTTTTAGAATTTTCGGAGAAGTTTTGGATATTTTTATCATTATTTTATAACAATGTGACTAGTACATGTTCAAGTTTTCCCTACAAGTCAATTGATTTTTTGTCAATCTCCTAGATTTGGACTAAAATGGACCATATGCATCTAAATATAGTTTTTTAGAAATTTTTTAATCTTATTAGGGATACTTATAATTCAATTTGGAATTACTTTCAGTAAACATGTAGAAATTCATTTATATGATTAAAAATAGAAAATCTATTTGAAAATTCTTGATATTTTTAAAACACAACCTATATCTATCCTGTTTTATATAAAAATGTATTAGTTCATATAGGGTTATTATTTTTGTGTGTTACTTCACAATGATTTGGTAAATCAAAAAAGAAAAACGTTAATTAAACAAGAAATGAAAAAACTCCCGATTCAGCCCAAATGGCCCAAAACTTTGTGACCGTCCATCTTCATTTCGATGGCTCAGATCGCGTTTCCACAATATAAAACCTGCTCAAACCCGAGCTCCGCTTGCCCTCATCCTCATTCCCTCCCCTCCGCACGCTGCTCGGCGGCTCAGTCGCTTAGCCTCGTCCGCCTCCACCTCCTCCCCGAGTCCCATCCCCTCCGCGCGTCGTCCCTCCCCTACATCGCTCGCTCCCTCTATCCTCGCCTTCCCCAGCCGGATCCGCCACCACCGTCGGCGGCGCCTTGAACGACAGCAAGGGTGCCCGTTCCTTTTCTCCCCTGTCCGCCGCATCTCCTCCAGATGCCCCGGCCGGATCTGCCACCACCGTCCACCCTGGAGCACCTGCGGCCGTGCGGATCCCCGACCTCAGCCACCAGGTGCTGAGGTGGGCACCGGGGCAGCACTCGACGCTGGATCTGTGCACGAAGCCTTACGTCCCAGATCTGCGGTGGTGGCGGCGGCAGGTATGTGAATCCTGCCGCCACACCACATCCTTGACGAGTTCTAGGGCTCTGGGGGGCCACGCGCTCGCTGAGGGCCACTTCCTCGACGTCCTACGCTCCGCCCAGGTGTGACGCAGCGAGCAGATTACACACATATTCAGGGATTCCGATTAGCTGCAGTTTGGTCCTTAATCAAACACGTGGCATGCAATTGTTTATGGCCGAATCAAAGGAGCGGGTTCCTTAGCTTGTCCAGGAGATTATCTAGCTTCAATCATGGATTGGATTAGTGTTGTGCTATGTTGGATCTGTCTAGTCTAATTGTTTGTGATAGAGCAATTGTTTTGATTCACCGAGTATTAGTTTGCTTCCTGTCTTTCTTGCCATTTTCTTTAACAAAAATAAAAAAAGAAATACATCAAGGATACTTAGGCTTCCTCCTTAGGCTTCTATATTTAGCGAGTGCATGTGCAACTTTGGTCGGTGATTTGCATTCTTGTTGTTTTCCTGTAAGAAAATAATAGAGAGAATATGTCTAGAATACACTTATAGTTCATATCAACATGTGCTTTACATCCCTACTGTTTTCCCACACAAAAATAACTAGTAATTCCTTGAATATGAACGAGTTGTATGCATGTATCTAATTCATTCCTGTATCTAAATATGTAAAATAACTAGTAATACCTATGTAGAGCTCTTGGGGATAAACTAGTATGTCTTAAATCTTGGTTGATACACAATTTTAGATTTCAGAATGCATTTGTTTCTTCTTCTCACAGAATATTCTAGTGACAAATAATTAGATGATATTTTGGATAAGTAAATGAATTGTGAACAACCATTGCTTCATTCTGTTAGACCATTCATGATTTGCCCTGTATGGGTATTCCTTTTTGTGTCATATACTTGTCCTCTCCTTGTAGTGTTAACTGGTTGCAGCATATCTAATTTGCAATATCTAATTAGTTTACTCATGCAATTTCTTGTTAGTGACATGAAATGGGTAATTGCAAGACAGAATCATTGCTGACTAATGCACCACCATATATGTTCTTTCGTTGCCTTATGTTTACCTACATTTGCACCCACCGGACATAATTCTCCTTATTTTTGTGCAGGCCAGAATGAGTTAGGGACCTTCTTACTTTGAGTAGCTCCAATGGATCCTAAAGGTACAAAATTAATTGACTGCTGGAATGTGAGTGGTCATTCTACACCAAGGCATCGATGCTGGAGCAGCCCACAAGTAATCTGATGTTCACTTGCAGTCTTCTTTTCTACATATCTAGATTAGAGAACTAGAGATGATGGTGGGCGGAATCAGATTACAGCAAGTGATTGGGCATTTATTGAAATTAGTGTGCCATTTGATGTTGCAGAAAAGAAAACCTTATCAATATGATCCACTTCGTTTGACTCATTGCAGGTAAGTAATAACTGGAAATTTGTTGGGTGGTTATTGCTCTATCTGCTTCTAATAGTTGTTTCACTATCTTTGCTTTATAACTCTTATTTTCTTGGCAGGTCAGCTAGCTCATCTCTACACTTCTTTTCTGCAGGTCAGCTCGACAGCTCATGCACAAGCTGCAACAGATCGAGTTTGATTTCTCTCAGGTGAGAACAAGATCAAGGTCAGAATAACCCTTTTGCCTCTTTCTTCTACCCTAATGCAAAGCAGCAACAATGTAAGAACTCTATTTTGGCATGTGTGCAGGATGCTGAAAGGAAGTGTGGTTTCTATGAGAAGTACAAGATGTAAAATAAGATGTGAAAAATGTAACTTGTAGTTAGAATATGTTGTAATTTGTAGTTCGAATTTGTTGTAATGTGAGTAATAATGTGAATTGAGTTGAGTTATGGAGTTGTATGGTCATTGGAATACTGGATCTGTTAATTTATACAAGTTTTTTGTTATTTCAGTATTATTTGTAAATTGTATTGATAATTACCATTTGCACTTTTGTGACGAAATAAAACTGATCAGATCAACCACGTGGCTCAATAAAGGACAATTTGTGACCAAAATGAGAGAAAAACTGTGACCAACAAATCTGTGACCATTTTATATCGAAAGGTGACGATGGCAAATATCATTCTGTGACGATATAAACTTTTCTTCTATGACGATTCAAAAAAGATGACGTCAGATGCCACGTCATTGATGACGTCACCGCCACGTCAGCTGCCACGTCATTGCTGATGTCAGCACCACGTCACATGCAAACGCCGTTAACGGGAGATTATGACCAAAACATAGGAACATCTATGACCAAATATGATCGTCACACATCACAAATGCCGTTAACGGCGCCGTCAGGTAGTCAGGCACCAAGGACGTAGTTGTCGTCATGGAAAAATATGACGATAACGGAGTTATATCCATGACCAAGGACGTTCGTCATAGATTGAGTTCATTTCCATGAAGACAACTATTTCGTCATGGATTAGAGACACATTTGTGACGGAAAAAACTTATTTCGTCACAGATGCATAAATGTGACGTCAATTCAGTGACCAAATGAATATCGTCACAAAATCATCACAAATGACTACCTATGACCATTTTGGCGCCTTCGGTGACGTTAAGGGAACGTCATTGATGACAACACCCCTACTAGTGAATTTTTGGTCTTTTTTAAAGTCTATTAGGAGTATTGAGCGAAGATTAGTTAAAAAATAATTACACACATGGACTAAAAATGCGACATGAAACCATTAAGCCTAATTAGTCCATTATTAGAGGTTATTTACTGTATCATGGCATAATTAGGCATGTTAGACTGGTCTATAAATTAAAATAGAGGTTGTGGAATGTGTTTTGTCATTTATTCACATTTAATACTCTTAACTAGTGTCAGATTGATGTGACTGATAGTTGGTGAAATGTATGATAAGCATATTGTAGAATTGTGGGGCCCCCATGATGATACCCTTTATAAACTACTTCATCCGCCCCTAAATATAAGTATTTCTCGATTTTTATGCATCACGTTTGACTGTTCGTCTTATTTAAAAAATTTATGAAAATATGAAAATAAATATGTTATACTTAAATATATAGATGTAAAACATATCATAATAAAATAAATAATATTTTATACTTTTTAATAAGACGAACAATCAAACGTGAACATAAAAGTCAACAAATGCTTATATTTAAGTACAGAGGGAGTACAATTTTAGAATACTGTTGTGCACTTAGTTCTATGGATGGGTGTAGATATAAAACTTAGGGAACCCTAAAATTTCACATAAATAAAGAAAAGAAAAGAAAAGGTAAGGTAAGGTAAGGTAAGGTAAGGTGATCACAACTCACAAGAGAATAAAGGAAGACAAGAAGCGTACACCACAAGCTCCAGCGCTCGCTCAATCAACTGGAGGCCGCGCTGACGAGCTCTCTGAGCTGCCGAACGAATTCGTCGGCGAACCTTCCCTGCACGCCGTTGTCTGTCAAGAAGTCGGCCCACTTGCCAGCGTCTCCTCCCCCTCCTTCCGCCACCGCCGCGGCGACCGCGTCGCACACGTCCTGGCGTCCGAACCAGCCGTCCTCGCCACGGCGCGCCACCTCGACGCCCAGGCGGAGGTCGCGTGCGAACAGCGCCGCGTTAAGGTACTGGTCACCCTTCATGGGCAGCAGCACGAGGCGGCAACCGGCGACGAGACCCTCCACGACGGAGCTGAACCCGGCGTGGGTGACGTAGCACCCCACGCTCCGGTGGCGCAGGATGTGCTGCTGCTGCACCCACCCGGTGTGCACCAGTCCTCTCCCTGACACCCTCTCCGCGAACCCCGGCGGCGGGAGTGCGGGACGACCGCCGCGCCGTCCGGGGAGTTGAGCACCGCGAGGAACGGGCGGCCGGTGGCCTCGAGCCACAGGAGGAGCTCCGTGGCCGCGGCGGGATATAGGAATGTCTCGCTGCCGAACGACGCGAAGACGACGGCGCCGTCCGGGAACGCGGACAGCCACGTAGCCCACCGCTCGTCGAGCTCCCCCCGCGGCGAGTCCGGCACCAACGGCCCTGCGACGAGCACGGGCTTCCGAAACTGGGCGGCGAGGTAATCGACGTAGGCACCTTCCATCTCGGCGCAGGTCTTGAGCACGATGCCGTCACAGGCCCGGATGCCGGCCACCACGCGTTCGTGGACGCAGGGCTGGCCGCCGAAGCTGGTGAACATATACGTGAAGTCGGCGGCCTGGTACGCCGGAACGCCGGAGGCCGCGAGTGGAGAAGAGGCAGGAAAGCCCGCTGGGACGGACATGAGGTCGCGCGCCGACAGCAGCGCCCCCGCCCTCGCCCCCGCCCCGTCGTGGAGGCGCGCGGGCACCGATAGGTAGGCGCCGGCGATGGCGGAGAACACGCTGAACCGGAGTGACTTGACGCCCAGCGCCGCGGCGTCGGCGGCGGCCCACGGGGTGGCGAAGTCGAGCAGCACAGCGTCCGGACGGAGCTCGGCTAGCAGCGCGGCCACCTGGGGCCGGGTGGCGTCAGCGTCACACGCGGCCTTGAGTAGCTCGGCGCCGTCGGGCGAGGCGTCCGCCGTGCTGGCCGCGTCCTCGGGAAGCCCCGGCACGCGGGGCAGGCGCAGTGGCATGACGGCCACCTTGCTGGAGGACGGGGTGGAGGATAGCTTGGCCTCGACGTGCGGGACGTTCCCGGCGGCCGTGAGCAACGTGACGTGGATGGAGGAGGAAGAGGAGGCCAGCAGCCTCCGCGCCAGCTGCGCGAACGGGACTATGTGGCCGAAGGCGAGCCACGGGAGCATCACCACGTGAATGGGCGTGGGCGCGTGGCGTTGCTGCCGCCGCCGGCGTCCGCGTTTCCCCTTCCGCCGGCTGCCATGGTGATGTCCAATACTCCAATCCGGGTCTGGTTCTTGCTGTGACGAAGCTCATGGAGTAGTGAAGGGCTGGAGGCTACATATACATGTTGACACCCAAAAAGGAAGGACTACGTACGCCGATCTAACCGGTGGTCCTATCGGGTCAGACCGCCCTGCTCAAAGTCCTCAAAAGTCAATTTGAACTTCACCATTGTATAGATCTCGTCGAGTAGATCAAGATCCATATATGGAACATCTAATTTAGAGTCCGTATGAGAGATATGACTTTCGGAAGATCTACACGTCACATAGGAGGTTAGACCGTGTCCCATAGGCGGTTAGACCGCACCGTGCAGCTAAAATCTGAGTTAGGAGTTGTATTTTGACACGATTTTATAAGGGTTTCGACTCCTAATGGGGCAAGACCTACCCTCCCTATCAATATAAAGGGCCACGACCGATTGAAATGATCCAATCGATCAAATCAATCTACTTTTATATTTTTACCTTTTCTCTTTGTCTTAAACTTTCCAATCTACTACTTGTTATTCTTCTTTCGTCTCTGTGACGTCCGAAGGCGTTCTAGGTTGTATGCTGACCCTAGAGCAACCCTACGTGCATTAACTTTGACGGGATCCCCCCGAGCTGACGTTCGTAGGTCTACAGTCAGTTCATCCTGGCACCCAGCCTAAAAGCCCTGCAGTGTGACTGTCCTGTGCAGCGAAGGTGCAGCAGGCTTTCTCCTCACGCGATCCAAAAAAGGTGTCAACAATACCATACCAGTAAGCAGTAGCGATGCAGAGTACTATGATAGTAGTGGTTGTCCAATTGCAATGGTGATGTTCTACTCGCACAGCTACCTTCAACAGCTACCGACTTTTAATTTAACTAGGAATCTCACCGGTTTGTTGCTGCGGGAATTATGAAAAATGCAATGACCGTAATACAGAATTTCGGTAACCTCGCGCATCTGATCATAACCGCGCGTTGCTGCGGGAATTAAAAGATAATGCAATGATCGATCATAGGAGAAAATTTCATGATATCATCTCTGCACGATAGGGATATAAGCTTATTATCCTTACAAAAGTAGGACAAAGGCCAAATCATCTGCCCGTTTCACATGATCCTATATACCTGTTGGACATAATTCCTAGGAGACTGCACCTACAAACCTCCTCAACAACAGCTATTGAATTTATTTACAATACAATATTACATATAGCTAGTAACTTGCCCATGCATATAACATCTTATCCCATCATTATATATTGATGAGTAACATCGTTCACAGAATCACAGGCAAATACCAAATGCTGATTGCCAAATTAGAAATTGTACTAAAGTAATTATCAGCTCCAAAGAAAACACAGAGTTATGTATGCTAATACACATTCTGGCAAGGAATTAAGAATAATGACTCCTCACCTTGCGTCCATTATTGTTTGAAGCAGGTCCGGGCTCACGCAGATTCAAGCTCAGGAAATTCTCTTGTCAAAAAAAAATAGAAAAACTCAGAAAGTTCTCGGCACGACGTCTTCAGTCCTGCAACGCGTGATGCTTCTTTGATTCAGTCTTCAAAGGTCTCCAATTCAGTATCCATCAAGTCTGAAAAGGGCCAGAGGAATTTGTTGTCTCTGTTTGGCCTCGCTATATCATTCTTTTTCTATGTGTTGTTGATTTCTCCTGTTCTTGTAGAAGCATGGGCCTCAGGCAAGTCGTCGAGTTTTGCACTTGCAGGCAGATGCTATGGAGGGCACGCGCTCCCGACTCATCGCCGCTCCGTCCACGACATACGTCGTCACGTGGCTCCAGCGCGGATCCGTATGCCGCACCTAGTGAAGCCCGACGCAACGGACGACTCCCCCGCTCCCTCCTCCTCTCTATCCATCACGGTGGCAGCAACGCCCTGCTCCTCGCCGTCTCCTCGGCGGCCTCGGCCAGATCTACGTTGGGCACGGCAGGCGAGGCCACAGGCGGCGCGTGGCGGCGCACCTCTCCAGCGGCGGGAGCGAGCTCCGGTGGCCCCCTCCTGCTGTCGGCACGAGCTCCGGTGGCCTCCTCTCCCGAGCGGCGGGCGGGCGTCCCCGGCGCGAGCCACGAGGGCGAGTCGGCATGCGCGGCTGCACGGGCGTACGCTGCTTCCTCTCTCCCTTCGCTCTCCCGCGATCGAGGTGACCGAGGTGGGGCCTTTCCTGATTTATGCGTGCGGGAGTGGGAGTGAAGGAAGAGGATGCGTGCGGTCGCAGAGATTTGGTAGGGGAAGAGGCCGCGAGGAAACGAATAGGTGTAAGGAATCGGATGCCCGTTAGCCTAAGAGGGGGAGGGGGTGAATTAGGCAACTAAAAACCTTAACCTATGACTTCACTAATTTTGCGCAGCGTACACTAACATACTATCTATATGTGCAACTACGGTTGTTCTAGTGTGAAACTCCCATCCCAAAAGAAGGTTTGCAACCTATAGCCAATCCTAGCATGATATTACTCTAGGAATGTAGAGGCAAGCAAAGATTGCAAGAGAGTAAATGCGGAAACGTAAAGAGGATGAGAGGAAGCAAACTCTTGACACGCGATTTATCCCGTGGTATCGGTAGGCACTAAGCCACCCCTAGTCCACGTTGTTGAAGCACTCACACAAGAGTATTGCTTCCCTGGGTCACCAAGTCTCTCCCAAGAGCACCAACTTGACTTGCCACAAAGGCTAGCCACTTAGGCACTTGTCAAGCTCCCTTGGTCACCTTGATGCCGCCTCCACTAAGGAGCTTCTCCACCAAGGAAGGAGGTCTCCATGTCCCCGCACAAAGTGTCCTCGCCGCTCCACACCAAGCCGGAGGGTCGATGACGATTGCCGGTGAGCCACTTAGGCCCCAAGGCTTCCGGCGAACCTTGTACAACAGGATTCACTCAAGAATCACCTCACAAGGTTGGAACAACCTTGCACTCACTCAGCTCTAAGCTAAGCCTATCACTAAGCACATACACAAAGCCTGCACTAGTCTAAGGATGAGCAATTAAGCACTTGGATGGATTGGATATGATCTTCAATGTGTCTTGAACTCCTCTGCACTTCCACACAATCCAACAACCTCAAATGGGTGAGTGGAGGGGGTATAAATAGCCCAAGGCATCAAACTAGCCGTTGGCTAAAAGCTGCTGAAAAAGGTACCGTCGGATGATCCGACGCTATGCTTTTCCAGGGCGTCGGTTCATCCGGTGCCCCTCCCACGTCACGTAGCCGTTGAGGTTCTCTGACACAACTGCTCCGACGCTATGCTCCGACGCTACGTCGGATCATCCGGTGTTGAAGGCCTCGCGTCCAAGTTAGTACTGTTAGCTTCCAACAGACCGTCAGATAGACCGACGCTATGCCTTGACCAAGGCGTCGAAGCATCCGGTGCTGAAGGCATCGTCTTGGCGCGTCTCTGTATGAATTCAAACTGAGCGTCAAATAGACCGACGGGGTCCCCACTTAGACCGTCGGATCATCCGGTGCTACTGCCTTCCTTGCTCCTCCTCCGCAACTCGTCCGACGCTACTAAAACACAGACCGTCGGTTCATCCGACGGTACCTAGGGTTTGACCCTGAGCACCAACTCGTCCGACGATTGCACCGACGCTTGTATTTGAGGGACCGTCGGTTCATCCGACGGTGTCTTCTCTTTTCCTTTTCTTGCTCGGTTTTGACCCTTTGTTTTGGCATTTTTGCATGGGGTTTTCTTGCATCCTTGGGACCTAGAAATGTCTACAAAGACATGCTCAAACAATATGGTTAGTCCCAATGATCATGTTGTCATGAATCACCAAAATCAAACTCCGAACAAATGGCATATGAGGCCATGTTCGCTATAATCTCCCCTTTTTGGTGATTTATGACAACACAACCAAAGCAAGCATAAATTTGCTAGAATTGACAGAATTAGAACCACTTACACTTGCTTGGATGCTTACCATTATCCAAACTCCCCTAGATCAAACTTCCCCCTTTTTTTGCTCTTATGTTCACATTCCCCCTTTGGTCTCAAATCCCTGAAATCACTTGTAAGCATCCTTGAGCCCACTTGTAAGCTTACGCCACACGCTTGCTTTGGTCTCACATTCTCCCCCTTTGGAATAAAATCACCAAAAAATCCAAAGCAAACGGATCCAAGGAAACTAGCAAGATCTAGCAACCATAGCTCAAAGGAGAGATGTTAAATGCAAGGGAGAAAGCCGCATGAACCATGATCCATAAGTATGATATCAATGAAGATACCACATGTGTGAATAACTAAGGTGGATCACAAGCTCATGAGACTAACATGATACAAACTAAGCTCCCCCTAAGTGTGTGCATAAAAAGAATACCACTTGCAAGACAAGGGTAGTGAGAAACAAGTGCACAACTACAAACTTGTAAAACAAGGAAGCTTAGAGCATATCATGCAAAGAGGTAGCTTAAAGGACAAGAGATAAAACAAATGGGTTCTTGTTACATTACCACTTGTAGATATCACTTGTAGTCTTTTGATTATTGCATACCTCCGGGGGATGATCCTCTCTACCTTGTTGGCACCACATTGAGATAAGCCACTTGGAAATGATATCACTAGGTGACACCACTTGAAAAAAGCTTGTATAGAAGACACTTAGGGTACCACAAGGATTAGGAATGTATGAGTACATTGCCTTTGAACTTATATAGAGACATAAGCTCGCAAGGACATGACTCAATAGCATGAAGCTCATATTGCTATATTCACTCTTTTAGAGATGTTAGATCACATTGAGAGTGAAATAGCATTCTCTTAGAATGAAACACCGCACCGGAACGCGTCGCTAAGGGACTACATAAGAAAATCTTGAAACAAAGTTAGTCCCATAACCAAACCATAGGATGAGCTCCCCCTAAATGTGTGCATTTAGTGTTTGAATCACCAACCAAATATATGCACATTGTTTATGACAACAAAGGGAAGCTAATCCTATAGCTTGCTCATGATGCAAAGAGATATATATGAAAACATGCACCATGAAAGAACAAGTGTAGCTTTCCTACACACTAATCAAACTATGTAGATTGCTCATGGGTTAGCACATGACACAAGCAACCTACCATATGTAAGCATTGCAACAAATGCAACCTAAACAAGGCAATGGAGCTACAATGATGCAAGAGATAGGTACTAGTTTCCATTACCTCAATCGGGGAACTTGGGCAACACATGTCCAACTCGCAAGCTTGGCTTCTAGGCTTGAATCTTCTCATCTTGATTGTACCAAGCCTCCCAAGTCCCCGCTCTTAAGGCCTTCAAGTGGCCTTTGGAACCCAAACCATTTGAGGCCCCTTCATGTTGGTGATGACTTCCTTGGGCACCCAAATAGGTTGGTTCCAACCCTGCTCTTCCTTCATCTTCCCAACCTTGTGTGCAACCACCTTGCCATTTTCCTTCTTCTTGATGACGTAGGTGTTTCTCTTGGTCTTGTTCTTGCGGTTGGGCTTGGTGTAGATGAGGGAGCTCTTGATGGTAGGCTTCAATTTCTTCTTTGCGCCCTTGTCCATCTTCTTGAAAAATTGGGGGCATTTGTAGAACTTGTGCCCTTCCTCATGACACTTGTAGCAAGTCACGGTTGCACACTTCTCAAGCTTCTTCACCATGGGATCACGGTTATCTTGAGAAGGTTGTACTTGGCTCTTCATGTCTTGAGAGGTGTCCACTTGTTCTTCATCGTTCTTGCCCTTGCCCATCAAGTTTGCCAACCTCTCTCGGAGCCATTTCACTTCTTGCTTGAGCTCATCATTTTCCTTGCCTATGAGATAATCACATGATTCTACAACAACATTCTCATGGCAAGATGGTGAGCAAGATTCATCAATTAAATCAATACAACAAGTTGAAGCATCTACCTTGGAGATAGGAATTGCACAAGGGATAGATGTTTTATCAAGCTCAAAGGAATTACTTGTTTTAGTCTCATTGCTCTCAAGCTTAGATTTTAGCTCATCACACTCCTTGCTAAGCAATTTGAATTTGCACAACAAATGTTCATAATTTGTAGCAAGGGTGTCACTAAGATCATTGAGAGCATTGAGTTCTTTAATTTCATTAGCTTGTTGTTCAAGCATTCCTTTTTGCTCATGGATTAGCTCAACAAGATCATTGAGAGAGGTGGTGTCGGATTCGTCATCACTTACATTGCTTTCCATACCTTTGGCCATAAGACACATGTGTGATGATGAAGGACCTTGCATGAAGCGGGTGGTGAAGTTCTTTCTTGATTCATCGCTTGAGCTAGAAGAACTTGATCCACCACTTGTCCACTCGCGGACGGCGAAGTTTGCTTCTTGCCTTGGTCTTCTCTCCTTGACCACCTTCTTCTTGGGCTTGTGCTTGATCTTGGTGAACTTGATGTGTTGATGATGACGCCCTTCTCTCAAGTGGATGTTGTAGCCGTACATGTTGACTTTCTTCACATACTTGAAGATCTTCTTCACGTACTCGGCCACCATAGATTCAACCTCTTTATCACTTGAGGAATCTTCATTGTCACCATCATCCTCACTTGAGCTTCCATGAGTAGCCATTCTACTCAACACCTTTTCTTGTCGGCTTGAGAGAGCATGGCTTGTTGTTGGAGAAGATGGTTCTTGGGGCTTTTCTTGGGGCGCCTTCTTTGACTTGGGCATGAGTTGAAGCTCATGTGCCATAATCTTGCTCAAGATATGCGATGGCTTCAAATCTTCGAGCTTCTTCTCGTAGATGATTGCTTTCACCAAGTCATAGTCGGGCTTTCGGAGACTTTGAAGGATCTTGCGGTTGATGTTCAAGTCCGTGATGTCCTTCACACCTAAGGCATTAATCTCATTGACAAGCACATTTAGGCGTGAGTACATGGATTCGGCATTTTCATTAGCAAGTTGCTTAAAGCTATTGAATTCCTCAAGGAGACAACAATAGCGTTCATTAGCAACTTCTTTTGAACCCTCATTTTGCTCCTTGATGGTTTTCCATAGCTCATGAGCATTTTCACAAGTAAAAACTCTATTGAAAGCGCCTACATCTAGTGAGGACAAAATGATACTCTTAGCAATTACATCAAATTGCTTTTCCTTCCTAGTACCATTTTTCATGCCCTCATCGGTGACTCTCCAAACATCAAGGTCCCTTGCTTGGAGATAGGCCTCCATGAGAACCTTCCACCGAGGATAGCCCGTGCCATCGAAATGTGGAGCCAAACCTAAGGTATCCACCCCTTTCATCCCTCTAAAGAGCAACTCACTAGGCGGTGAAGCCTAACCGTTCCAATGAGCCGGTTTTCACAATTTACCAATCGAATTGGTGTTTCCTTGTGAAGGAAGTGAGTCCCGGCTCTGATACCACTTGTAAGGAATCGGATGCCCGTTAGCCTAAGAGGGGGAGAGGGTGAATTAGGCAACTAAAAACCTTAACCTATGGCTTCACTAATTTTGCACAAAGGTACACTAGAACATACTATCTATATGTGCAACTACGGTTGTTCTAGTGTGAAACTCCCATCCCAAAAGAAGGTTTGCAACCTATAGCCAATCCTAGCATGATACTACTCTAGGAATGTAGAGGCAAGCAAAGATTGCAAGAGAGTAAATGCGGAAACGTAAAGAGGATGAGAGGAAGCAAACTCTTGACACGCGATTTATCCCGTGGTATCGGTAGGCACTAAGCCACCCCTAGTCCACGTTGTTGAAGCACTCACACAAGAGTATTGCTTCCCGGTCACCAAGTCTCTCCCAGGAGCACCAACTTGACTTGCCACAAAGGCTAGCCACTTAGGCACTTGTCAAGCTCCCGTGGTCACCTTGATGCCGCCTCCACTAAGGAGCTTCTCCACCAAGGAAGGGGGTCTCCACGTCCCCCGCACAAAGTGTCCTCGCCGCTCCACACCAAGCCGGAGGGTCGATGACGATTGCCGGTGAGCCACTTAGGCCCAAGGCTTCCGGCGAACCTTGTACAACAGGATTCACTCAAGAATCACCTCACAAGGTTGGAACAACCTTGCACTCACTCAGCTCTAAGCTAAGCCTATCACTAAGCACATACACAAAGCCTGCACTAGTCTAAGGATGAGAAATTAAGCACTTGGATGGATTGGATATGATCTTCAATGTGTCTTGAACTCCTCTGCACTTCCACACAATCCAGCAACCTCAAATGGGTGAGTGGAGGGGGTATAAATAGCCCAAGGCATCAAACTAGCCGTTGGCTAAAAGCTGCTGAAAAAGGTACCGTCGGATGATCCGACGCTATGCTTTTCCAGGGCGTCGGTTCATCCGGTGCCCCTCCCACGTCACGTAGCCGTTGAGGTTCTCTGACACAACTGCTCCGACGCTATGCTCCGACGCTACGTCGAATCATCCGGTGCTGAAGGCCTCGCGTCCAAGTTAGTACTGTTAGCTTCCAACAGACCGTCGGATAGACCGACGCTATGCATTGACCAAGGCGTCGGATCATCCGGTGCTGAAGGCATCGTCTTGGCGCATCTCTGTATGAATTCAAACTGAGCGTCGAATAGACCGACGGGGTCCCCACTTAGACCGTCGGATCATCCGGTGCTACTGCCTTTCTTGCTCTTCCTCCGCAACTCGTCCGACGCTACTAAAACACGGACCGTCGGTTCATCCGACGGTACCTAGGGTTTGACCATGAGCACCAACTCGTCCGACGATTGCACCGACGCTTGTGTTTGAGGGACCGTCGGTTCATCCGACGGTGTCTTCTCTTTTCCTTTTCTTGCTCGGTTTTGACCCTTTGTTTTGGCATTTTTGCATGGGGTTTTCTTGCATCCTTGGGACCTAGAAATGTCTACAAAGACATGCTCAAACAATATGGTTAGTCCCAATGATCATGTTGTCATGAATCACCAAAATCAAACTCCGAACAAATGGCATATGAGGCCATGTTCGCTACAATAGGCCTCGATGGGTAACTGTGCTGACTGAGAATTTGTCGCAGTGGAGGCGAAGAGGCCGCTGTCTTCTCCCATGCGGCCAGAGGTAGTGCGTACCAAAAGCGTAGGCTGCATTTAGTAAAGAGGACCAATCAGAGGTCAGAGAACTCCCTAAGAATAGCTAGTGGGGAGCTCCTATATAGGAGTTATAGATTCTGGTAAAAAATCACCAATGCACCACATGTCCATTATCTTGTTTCCAAAAAATTTACGGAGGTCTGTTTCAATGGGGTTTCATGGGAGGATTTCATCACATTTAATTGTTGTACACATCAGCAATTGCTGATTTGGCATGATATTTAATGATGAAACAGAAAAACTCAGTGTCGTCACCACGACACCGCACGGGCGCGACTACCTAGCTCCATGAAACGGGATGAAGTGAGAAGCTCAGGTGTTTCATCGCTGGATCCACAGCAGCTCGGCGCGTGTGCGGCCCGCCTCGCACCCTCCCGTGCTTCCTCCCGCCAAATCTCCGACCAGACAAAGAGCGGCTGCGCTGGCGGCCAGGCAAACAACATCTCCGGTGGCCAGGCAACAACCCATTTGCCGACTCCGCCGAATCTGCTGCATCCCCCGCAGCTCGCCCTTCTTCCACCAGCCACCGCTCCTCGCACGCGCCTACATGCCAAATCCCCTGTGCTGCCGCCTACACCGTCCCCAGCTCCGCTCGCGTGCCAAATCCCTAGCCCTCCCCTTCGAATCGAGCTCTCCCCCCTACAAATCTACCGCCCTTTTATCCTCCTGCCCAAGATCCCCCTGCGAAGATCCCTCTCTTCCATGGGCATCCTGTAGTTGATGAGTCCTCCCCTCGTTGCCTTCGTCAGCAGCGCAGCGTGGTAAGGGAAGAGGACTACTCCCTCCATCTCATAATAAATGCAATTCTAGTACTCAGCACGCAAACCAATATGAGGTGTGAAATGACCAAACTACCCCTTGTCTTTTATGAGAATGATCTAGATGTTAGCTTGTCTTTAGTGTGAGAAGCTTTTGGAGCCTATTGTCTTTTGTGGTGAGTTAGTCAAAGTTGCATTTTTTTGGGACAAAATTCAAATTCTAGAATTGCATTTATTTTGGGACGGATGGAATAATGACGGGGTAGCTACAGATGCGTAGAAAGAGCAGCAGAGCATGAATAATGGCGGCAGCGGATTAGCAGGTAGAGTAGCAGGAGCCGCACATGTTTAGCTAGAGCGGCAGGGTAGCAGGAAGAGTGGAGAAGAATGTATGGTGGCTGAGGCGCTTGGGCTCTAGTAGCTGCAGGGAGAAAGGATACAAGAACGGGAATAGGACAAAGAACAAAATTATAAATGGAAAAAAGGAAAATGAAGGAGAAATTACGGTTAACCTATATAGTCATATCCAACATCGATTTTATTTCATAACGAATTGTATAAATGGATGAAAAGAATAAAATTATTTTACTGCAATGTGAAACGGATCCATATTTTCAAAGGTGATATATGGACAAATATAACATATGATTATTTTTCAATATCAACATATTACAATATTCTACATATTGATATACAAAAGGCTACATAAATCACATGATACATATGATCACATCACCATTCCACAGTTAAATGTGGCGCTATGTCTACGAAACTGTGAAGTGAAACTATGCACTGAGAGTGACAGTTTCATAACAATGAAAAGTTGATGTGGCAGTCTAGGTAACCGTGCCCGTGAAACTTCCACTGAGATTGGCCTAACTACTCGTCACTTCAATCATCAAACACTAATTAAGAATACGGATTAATGACAAAATCCATTCCACAACCTCAACCTTAATTTTCGAGACGAATCTAATGAACCTAATTATGTCATAACCAGACAATGTTGTGTTAAAACTAATCGCTAATGATGAATTAATTAAGCTTAATAAATTTGTCTAGTGATTTTCAGTCCAGCCGTGTAATTAGTTTTGTAATTAATTTATATTTAATACTCTTAACAATCCTTTAAAAAGACTCCAAAAATTTCTCCTAGAAACTTCACAGAACTAAATGGGTCTGAGAAAATCCATACTTTGTTTTAGACGCTCGTCTCGCTCTCTCGGAAAGCGTCATCTCCTCCACAACACATCAGTGTCGATTGGGCTTGAGGGCACTCCCGACCCAGACTCTATGGTAGAGTCCAGAGTCATTAATTACACTACCACGTAGGCAAATTGCTGATGTGGCAAACAATTTAATGATGAGAGAGGGGTGAAATCTTAGAAAACAAGTCTAAATTAGACTCCAAGTCTACACACAAAACGAAGCCTGTGCGGATCCCGTGTGGCTGCCCGCATGCACAACATGTTCTCTTATTTAATAAAGCGGGAGTAGAAGATCCGAGAGAAATATTAGATAGACTCCATGGTAGAAAATCTACATTGGAGAATATAGTTTCTTATGATAGTCTTCGACATATAGACTATGGGTAGAGTCTGGGTTGGGAGTGCCCAGATGCGACCTCTCATAAAAGTTCAATCACACCGAGTTAATGGATCTTTGCGGCAAGATCACTCCATGGCCCCCGGTCTTTGATGACCTGACCGGACCCACATGTGCAGAGGGAGAGGGAGAGGGAGGGGGAGGGGACACGGGAACAGTCGCGGGTGTCTCGCTTTTGCGCGCAACCGCTGTTGGACGCTCGTTCGAGTCGTTCCCTGCTGCGTGCTACCGACGAACCATTGTTGCTGGCACTACCTCCGTCCCTCCCGCGAGGAGTGTCCACTTTAACTTTTTAGTCAAATGATTTTATATTTGACTAAGTTTATATAAAAATATATCAATGCTTTTGATGTCTAACAAGGTTTATAAGATTCATTATGAAATATATTGTCATATCATACCTATTTGATGTTATAAATATTCATATTCTTCGTTATAAATTTAGTCAAACTTCAAATAGTTTGACTGAAAATGTCAAAGCGGGCACTATTTGCGGGACGGGGGGAGTAGGTATCAACACGTGCATAGCAAATGTAAGTTATTCCTGTGCATGCATGCATAGTTGGCTGTTGTGCGGTGTGGTTATTTCTCTGATTCCCGTTTTGCTGGCGATTCATCTTGTCCCATGCTTCCTTTTTTTCCTCTTTCGAGACACTTGGTGTGTGGGTGAATAAATAAGAGGATTGTTTGACATACATATACATATGAATGCAGAATACATTTAATCTGACAAAAAAATATTGATTTACAAATTTTTTATAAATATTACTAATAAAAATATCATTTATTTCTCTGAAGAAATGAACGAAACATTACACAATGCAAGAGTAAAAAAATAGTTAATCTCTACTCCTAAAAAGAATGGAAGTTAGACAAAAAGTTGATGCGTCGTTCGACGTGCGTCTGCCTCCCGTGCGTGTCCGCCTCTCCGCGGGTCGCTCTCCTACTCTCGCCTTCGCCCCCACACCACAGATGTACCCATTCTCAAAAAAAAAAAAACCGCCACCCCACCCCGGAGTCGACGAGTCCGCGGCCGTCGTCGCCACCCTCTCCTCTCCGCCGCCGTTGACGTCCTCCCTCCGCCGTCGTCGACATCCCCGTCCTCGCCGCCGCCGTCGACGCCCCCCTCCTCTCTGGACGACCCCAAAGTCCCATAGCCCCCCTCTATCCTCCTCAATCCTCACGTTCCCCTGTCGCCACAAAGTCTCGTGGTGCAAACCTGCACCGCCGCCTCAATCGCCGCCGCCGCCGTCCGAGATCGCTGCCTCCTATCCAGCGCCGCCGTCGAATCACCGCACTGACATCCACTCCCTGCGCCCCCTTTCGGTGTTGACATCGCATCAACCACCGTATCGCCGCTCCAACCGGCCAACGCACATTGCTCCCATGGAGGTTGGCCCACCCGCTCGAGCAGCTGGGGCGGTGGGAAGGAGGTGGCGCCACACCAAGGTCGACAGCCAAGGCCGCCGGATCCGGATGCCTGCATCTCGTACACCTGAGCCGCTGCCTCTCCTACGCCTCCAAACCGGCGCCAACACTCATGGACGCCGCCGCCGCCGCTATCTTTTGCGCCTACTCCGCCTCTGCCCGCCGCGCCTACTCCGCCTAGATCCGGCTCCACGGCAGGGCGTCCATGCTGCCGTAGGGCATGGACACACATTTCGTCGGCGCTCGCTGGCCGCCACTTTCCTGGACGGCCTCCATCGAGACGCTGAAGATCGACAAGGCCAGCATGATGCGACAATATAAGAAGAAGGTATAAGTCCGTGAACAATGTTTTCCAAGCTTTGGCGCTTTGCAACTACTCTGTTCAGTGCCACTTACTAATGCTTGCCAGTGTGGCAGTTGGAATGCCCCATTTAGAAGAACTGCTAATGTGCTGATCAGGATTATTCTCATTGTTATTGATGCTACGTGTGTTATGTCTACTACTTTTTATTTGTTTCTCACTTTTTTACACCTGCAAACTAAAGTGCTTGCTGCGAGAGTGATTGCAACTTTTTCCTTAGCTTGCAGCGTGCTGATCTTCCTTTCCTCCGTTGCTACTGGCTACTGCTTACTTGTACATTGATCTTGTGTGTTATTTTATTGCAGATCCTGGTTTGCTGACTGCTGTGAAGGACTACGGTGATGTCAAGGATGACACATTGGTAAGTGCTTGCCCTCGGTTTTGTTCCTGCATTTATTCAGTTAGAAAGCAGAAAGATGCTAAAGGTACAGGAAAAGTGAGTATTCTCTGATTCTCTGATGCCCTCGGTGATGTCAAGGAATCCGCCTAGGAAATTTTCATGACCATGGTGCATATCCTTGATGAAGGAGTGCTGAGTCTCTCATTCCGTTTGGAGGGAGCCCACAAGTAGAGAAGAAGGAAGACACCGTCAGAAGGGTAACCTTGATCAACGATGCTATTTCTAGCACCTTGATGGGGTAATCTCCTTTCATCCATGGGTTGCAATCGATCTTGAGATGTGATCATACTTTGTTGGATTATCTATCTATCATCTTGTGTTGAATATACTTTAATGCTTAAGGCTAGCAACCATGCCGTAAAGGGAGTAAGGCCCCAATGCTTCCTTGGATCCAATCAACACAACCCCTGATAGATTAGATTAGTTTTCATGTTCAAAACGATTGCATGTTCTAGTATCGTAGACCCATGGGCGAGTGTCTCCTATTTTCAAAAGGGAGCTCCGGAACAAGTGGATGTGCATGAAGGCACATGGGAAGGTTGAAGGACCGATACGGCGAACCAGAGAGGGGGGGAGTGAATGGGAGCCGATAAAAATTCTTCTCGATGGAGATTGAAACTCCAACAAGATGAACGCGGCTTTCAACACACTTCTCCAACTCACTACCCAAGTTGGTCAAGCCCACGTAGCCACTGGAGTGCCACTGGACCTAGGAACCAACACACACAGCCTTCCAACTCGAGCACGCAGCGGAACACCAAAACTCAAGTCTACAGACCCACACCGGTCAAACCGGTGAGCACCACCGGTCAGACCGGTCCCTGCTGGTGAAACTGAGCAACTTTCACTAAGTGGCTCTGCACCGGTCAGACCGGTGAGACACACCGGTCAGACCGGTCCAAGCGTGAAAGCCCCCAAAGCACCAAACAGGCCAACCGACCACCAAACTGACCCAAACTCGAAACAGCAGCACCACGAGACAACATCGAACACACCAAGACGTTCACCCGAGCAAAAACCCACCAGGGCTTGCACCGGTCAGACCGGTCAAGAGCACCAGTCAGACCGGTGTAGCCTGGGCAGCTCGGGATGAACAGCACCCGCGGGTCAACTCCCCCAAATCGAAATCTCGATCTCCCGAATCGCTCCACGAACTTGAACAAGACTTTTGGGATATTAGGAACACCTCATGAGGAGTCCATAGCCAAGTTTAATCCCACGAAAACTCGTCCAAAAAGGAGGAATCAAGGAAATCCCGCCAAGAGCACTCCCAACCCAAGAACTCAAGAAACCCCGAAATCGAGCACCTTTACTCACGGATTTGGGAGGGGAATCACAGCCCAAAGAACCACGAAGGGTTCCCACAAATTTACCCCATCAAATCCCCAAAAGAAAGGTCCCGAAAACAACTCAAAGAAATCACAAAGAGAGGGCTCCGAAAATCACCACTAAGAACAACCGGGGAAAACACATCCAAACCTTGAGGAACCATGCCGAATCATCTATACATTAAACAAAGGTTCATACAAGGTCTAGCAAGCCGCCCGATCATCCATCCCTCTCAACAAGATCTCTCCGTGAAGCTCTCTTGCTAGTCCTATGGAAAACCTAAGGAAAATAGGTGGAAAATAGGAAAACAAATGAGCTAGGGTTCCAAGAGTTGGCTGCCATCCTCTCACCTCTTGGGTTATATGGAGGCAACCGAATGTCCAAAATACCCTTCTCTACTAACTAGGGATATAAGCCCCTCAAGGGCGGATTTGGAATTCTTGATGTCTTCTCCATCGGACGGATGCCCGGCGACCGCACCCTGCGTAGCCTCGACGCAAGCCATGCGATCCCAACGCGTGTCCTCCGCTTCGAAGTCTCCGGACTGCGTCGTCGCACACCGGTCAGACCAGTGCTCCCCACCGGTCAGACCGGTACCCACCGGTCAGACCGGTCATACCCACCGGTCAGACCGGTCTAGCGCTGATGCACCTCCGTCTTCGGTTCTTCGGTCTTGGCTTTTTTGGATCAACCAAAGAACCCAGTGGTTTTCTGGTGAACCACCGGAAACCCCGCGAACTCGGTGTAGCCTCCGCCAATCTCCACTCATGACTTGGCTCCCACGTAGTCCCGGCTCGACCTTGGTTTTGAGGCTCAACCAAGAAACCGTCCATGACTTCATCTTGCTGTTCATGCCACCATGCGGCCCGCACTTGACCCCGCTGGCCACCGGGTCCCTCGAACGAAGCCTACTTGTCTTCTCCACACCCGGAGGCCTCACCGGCGACGACCTTCGCGCTTGTTCTTCACTCCGCACCAACACCGGTCAAGCCGCAACCCGCACCCGCAATACTTAGCCAAGAATCAGTCCACACAACGTTGTCAATCACTCATCACACAAGGAAGCGACCATTCACCGGTCCTCGAACCACACATGGTCCTCAATCTCCCCCTTGATGAGTGCATTGACAACACCCACACGAAAGTAACAAGAGAGAAAAGAAAAAGAAAAGAAACGAACAAAAAGAAACTCCAACAAGCGATCGAAACCCAAACAAAGGCAAGAGGGCTAAACATTCATGATGGCAAATGAGCCTTTGGCTCCATATGATCAATAAACTAGCTATCCAACCACAAAGTAAGCATAGCAAGGCCACTAAAACATGTCAAGATCATATAAAGGCATTTACACATGAGAGAGCATACATGTGACATTTTTCAAAAACATACCTATCAACCATGTATTATTCATCAAGATCATCAAGAGCTAAGCCAAACTAACCGTAGCATACCAAACAAGCTCACAAAGACATATATCTCATTCCATGGTGAACAATGTATATGAGAGAAGCTTTTCCTATCCAATGCATATGATACAAAATGCATGCAATCTAAGATACAAGGATGCCTATACATCATGGTACATATGCCATGCCAAATGCAAGAAATGCACAAAGGAAAGCTATACATATGCTACAAAGAGAGCTCCCACACACCCAACTCAAGAAATCAAACACACACCAAGTTCCCCCCGCAAACAAGTGAAAGTTGCTTGATCTAGGGGTTTGGTGAAAATATCGGCTAGTTGGTCATGTGTGGGTACATGGATCAAAGCTATCTTCCCTTTCTCTACGTTGTCTCTCAGAAAATGGTACCCCACTTCTATGTGCTTGGTTTTGGAATGGAGCACTGGGTTCTTTGCAACGCTTATGGCACTGGTGCTATCACATTGAAGTGGGACATGGGCATACTCCTCACCAAAGTCACTCATGGTGTAGGTGATCCAAAGGAGCTGAGAGCAACAACTAGCAGCGGCAACATACTCGGCCTCGGTCGTGCATTGAGCAACACTCGACTGCTTGCGGGAAGACCAAGACACCAAAGAGGAACCTAAAAACTGGCAAGTCCCAGAAGTGGACTTCCTATCCAACCGACACCCGACAAAATCCGCGTCTGAAAAACCATGAAGCGCCAAAGAAGAGGACGCGGAGTACCAAAGGCCGAAGTCGGGAGTGTGACACAATTACCTGAAAATCCGCTTCACCGCTTGCCGATGCGAAGTCCTCGGAGACGCTTGAAAATGAGCGCACAGACACACTGAGAACTGTATGTCCGGCCTCGTCGCCGTCAAGTAGAGGAGTGACCCGATCATGCTCCGGTACTCCTTCTGATCCACATGTTCACCTTCCTCGTCCGCATCAAGAGCTGTAGTTGTACTCATCGATGTCGTCATAGCCTTGGAGTCCTCCATCTTGAACTTCCGCACAATATCCTTGGTGTACTTAGCCTGGTGCACAAATGTTCCTTCCTTTGATTGCTTGATTTGTAGCCCGAGGAAGAACTGCAACTCTCCCATCATGCTCATCTCAAATTCCCTGCTCATATCATCTGCAAACCTTGCAACAAGAGAGTTAGACGAGCCACCAAAGACAATATCATCCACGTACACCTACACAATCAGGATATCTCCGCCCCTGCCTCAACGAAAAACAAGGTCCGATCGACCTTCCCCATCTCAAAACCTCTCGCAAACAAGAACCCCCTCAACCTCGCCATACCAAGCTCTAGGCGCTTGCTTCAACCCATACAGCGCCTTCCTCAACTTGTACACCCGGTGGGGGTACTGCTCACTCTCAAACCCCGGAGGCTGCCTCACATACACTTCTTCCTCCAACACACCATTCAGAAAAGCACTCTTCACATCCATTTGATGCAACTTGAACCCTTTAGCCACAGAAAAGGCTAGAAGGATCCTAATCGCCTCCAAACGGGCTATGGGAGCAAAGGTCTCCTCGTAGTCGATCCCCTCCTTCTGACTGAACCCTTGAGCAACAAGTCTCGACTTGTTCCTCACAACCTCACCTTTCTCTCCCTCTTTGTTTTTCCACACCCACTTTGTACCAATCGGCTTACACCCTGGGGAGGGTCAACCAACTGCCACACCTGATTCCTCTCAAAGTTCTCCAACTCCTCATGCATCAAATTAACCCAATTGTGATCAGATAGTGCGTGTCCAATGTCTTTGGGCTCGAAAGAAGCAACAAATGCGGCATGAGCGAAATGAGAGTTGTTCCGAACCCTCGACCGTGTAGTGCGTTCATCCATGTCGCCGATGATCCTCGAAGCTAGGTGATCCACTTGTACTCGCCGGGGAGGTTCTCGCCTTGATGCTACCTCCCCCTCAACATCAGCTTCTCCTCGTTCTTGATTTGTCGTCGTAGGTGTAGCAGAGGGTCCATCCATCATCGTAGTCGAAGTAGTGGGTACATGTTCAGCCGGGGGCACCACACCGCCATCTTCATCCTCTCCATGTTCATGCTCCTCCTCCTGAAAGATCTCCTCGCCAAGCTCATCATCACCTGCACACTCAAAGACAAGCTGACTGCACGGCTCTGTCTCATCGAAGGTCACCTCGCAAGTCTCCACGATTTGGTTAGTTTCAAGATTGAGCACACGATATGCTCTAGAGTGAGATGCATAACCAAAGAAAATACCATCGACACACCTAGCCTCAAACTTATCCAACTTCCTGCCTTTCTTCAGAATGAAGCACTTGCAACCAAAGACATGGAAGTGACTCACCTTGGGTGTGCGACCATGCATCAACTCATAGCATGTCTTCCTCTTGTGCACTCTGAGGTAGATCCTGTTCGACACATAGCACGCGGTGTTCACCGCCTCAGCCCAATACCTCCTCGGAGTCCTATGCTCATCAAGCATCGTCCGAGCCATCTCGCACAAGGTCCTGTTCTTCCTTTCCACAACACCATTCTGGGGAGGCGTATACGGACTCGAAAACTGGTGCTCAAGACCCAAGTCATGGCAAAAGGTTTCAAAACGAGAGTTTCTGAATTCCGAGCCATCATCACTGCGGATAGCTCGTATGGCATCTCCGTGCCTCTCGTTCCTCAACCTCAAGACTAGATCTCAAACAAAACCAAACGTCTCCCCCTTATCCTCGAGAAAGAACACCCACGCATACCGAGAGTAGTCGTCCACTACAACAAGGACATACCACTTCCCACTCGCAGATCGCACACGAGCTGGGCCAACAAGGTCCATATGGAGCAGCTCGCATGGACGCTCAGTCATCACATCGGTGAGAGGCGGGTGAGAAGAGGCTACCATCTTGGCATGCCTACACGGCGCACAAACCAACTCTTTCTCAAGCCTCAACCGTGGCAATTCTCGGACCAAATTGAGTTTACTCAAGCGAGACAAAAGGTCAAACCTCAAGTGACCCAACTTCCTATGCCACTTCCACAACTCACTCGAAGAACCAGCCAAGAAACAACGCTCCACACCCGAAGACTGAGAAAAATCAGCACGAAACACTTGACCCTCGGGAACGACCATACAGACAAGGTCCCCTCGAGAGTCCACAATCCGAGAACCACCCGGCCGAAACAACACCTCAAAACCCTCATCCAACAACCGGGACACGAAAGCAAATTGTACCCGCCGATTGAACAAGAGCAACACGCCTCGAGTGATCTTGTCACTCACTTTGATCTCACCTTCGAAAGCACACGCCCACGCCCATTGTCCCCAAAGGTGATGTACCTCTTCGTCACCACCGGACGAGACTTGAGAACCACCCCCGTTCTCCGGTCATATGCCTCGAGCAACCGAGAGTCAATCAACCAAATGTTCTTCAAGTCTCCCACCCGAAATTCAATAACGAGCACGTGAGCGAACAAACGACTCGAAGACCGGGGTTAGTACCAAAAGAGTAAAACCAGTGCCGAGCCATTTGCTCGAAAGTGGGGTTAGCATCAACCAAAGCATCTCTCCTACCAAAGCTACCTCCACGAACACCACCACGGTAACCACCCTGAGGGAACCACCCCTCTCTGCCTGGAGGAGGACCAAATCCACGCAAGAAAGCCTGTGGAACGTCCCTCCTCTCCAACTCAAGGCTACGACCCCTCCGATCCCCGTATTGAGCACGAGGAGGAGAACGCCTAGCAAACTGACCACCTGCACCCTTTCCAGCCCAGACACCGCAACCACGACCACCGTAAACAACCCTCGCACCGTACGAGCTCGAAACCCAAACAAACTGTTCGTCTGTGCCCGCACCGGTCGGACCGGTGCTCCACACCGGTCTGACCGGTGTGACTGAAGCGCTCGAAGCCTCCAGCAACCTTCCGCTCTCCCCAAGTCCGAACTGTCCTCACACTCGCCTTGGCCCTGGGCATCTGCATACGAGGCTCAAGTACACCATCGGAAGGGTGGTACTTGTCCTTGTTAGCCCACTCCTTTGCCATTCTCTCCTCTCGCTTCCTCTTGAAGCAAAACTCCTCCTTATGGCCATCTCTCCCACAATAGCCACAATGGAACCTCACAAGCTTAGATTTTGGCTTGGGATGTGGCTGCTCACTCGGGTTCTCTCCACTCAACTGCTCCACCGGTTTCTCACCGCTAGCCTTCTCACACTCCTTCCCAACAAACACTTTCCCCGTAGTGCTCACAAACTTGATAGGCTTTCGGAGATCATTTGTGGGTTTAGGAAACACGGGTGGAGCTGGGGTTGTGTCTAGATGGTTCCTAAGATGATTGGGTTTTGGAGGGAAATCATTCTTGTGGTGGGTTTTTGGTGGTTCCGGGATATTCTCTCCACTTCCCTCACCAACCTTGTTTGCCCCAAGTCCCTCACCGTCTTGCCTCTTAAAGGCCTCGATCATCATCTTCAACTGAGGCTCATGACCGGACAACCAACCCATCAACTTCCTCAGCTCATCATTCTCATCCTGCAAACGATCAACATAGTGTGCAAGTTCCAAATTTTTCAATGCATGCATTTCACAGGTAGAGCATGATGTAGGAATGGGTTCCTTCAGCTTAGCCTTAAGAGAACTAGTGTACTCATGCATCTCATCAATCTTAGCATGCAAAACAGGGCAAGAAGTGCAAGCACCTAGCAAAGCAGATCTAGATTTCAGCTCAGCCACTTCAACCCTAAGCACATCTAGTTCCTCACACTTGGATGCATGCTTTTCCTTGAACAAAGCAAGATCAGCAAGGAAAATAGAGCAATCAGCACAATCAACCTCATCCGAAACAACGGGGGCTAGCCTTCAGCAGAATCAATCTCAAGCTTGCTATCAAGCACTCCGTGTCTCTAGCTCGCCCACTCTAGTCCTAGCATCCTCGAGTGAAGCCCTAAGCTCTTTTATCATTTTCTTGGCCTCTCTAAGCATGTCATCACGATTATCAAGCAAAGAGCCAAGCCTCTCATTCTCCCGGCGCAAGAAGGGAAGTTCATCACGCACCTCGTCGTCGGACTCGCAGTCCGAGTCGCTCCGTGTGCTCTTCTTGCCGCCGGAGCTCGCCGCCATGGTGCGGGAAGCCGTCTCTCGCGGGGCGCCCCAGCCCGCTCAGGTTCTTGGATGACCTCTTGTTCTTGCGACGATCACCTTTGTCTTCACTGCTGCTCGAGCTCGAGGTGGAGTACGCGGAACTGGAGTCGACGTCGCTCGCTCCCACCATCGCTCGGGCCTTGCCTCGGCTCTCCTTCTTCCTCGATCGTCGCTCGTCCTTGTACTTGTTCTTGTGCTTGCTCTTGTGGTCGAGCCTCGAACGGTACTTGTCGTCCATCCTCGGCTTGTGTTTGTAGCTGTCCTTGTTCTCGGCCTTCTCCGGGCAGTCGGCGACGAAGTGTCCCGGCTTGCCGCACTGGAAGCATGTTCTCGTGTTCCTCCTCATGTTCACGTGGTTCTCGTGCAGCCTCTCGAACTGTCTTGTTAGGAGCGCCAGCTCGTCCTCTCCAAGCTCGTCGAACTCCTCATCTGGCATAGACATCAAAGAGGAGAAGGAGAACATCCTGGTGGATGGGTTAGAGTTAGCCTTTCCTTTGGAACCATCAACGAGGGCGAGACTATGGGAGTTAGTCGGACCCTCGAGCTTGGCAGTCATGCCCCTATCCACCTCAGCCGACTTGAGATTTGAGAACAGCTCGTTCACCGTCAGAGTGTCATACTTCTCTGACTCCACAATGGCCTCGAACTTTCCACCCCATATCGTACGATCCAAAGAGTGTAAGAGCTTGACCGCTCTATCATGATCATCGTACGGGAGCACGTCCACATTGGCCCTCATGTTGTTCACAACCACCGTGAACCTCTGGAACAAGGCATCGATGGACTCACCGGGGAGATGAGTGAAGTTCTCGTACTCTCTCCGTAGGTCGCATACATCCGTGCTCGAACCCGGGGCGTTCCCAACATGAGCCTCCTTCAAGACCGCCCAAATCCTACAAGCCAAGTGCTCGGTGTGCACCCGATCGAACTCGGCCGACACAAAGCACGAAACAAGTAGTCGACCGCCTTGTTGTTGGCGTTGAATCCGTCCCCTCGATCCCCGGAGCGAGGAAGTCCATCGGTTGGACATAGCCTGTGTCCACCATGACATCCCAAAGGATCTGACCCTTTCCGCGGAGGAACGCACCCATCCGCTTGCTCCACATCTGGTAGTTCTTGCCATCGAAGTGTGGAGGACCCGAACCCCGTTCCTGGTACGCCATCCTTGGATCTTAGACTGGTTAGAGTCAATAAAGACCCGAACCGGCTCTGGTACCACTTCAAGGACCGATACGGCGAACCAGAGAGGGGGGGAGTGAATGGGAGCCGATAAAAATTCTTCTCGATGGAGATCGAAACTCCAACAAGATGAACGCGGCTTCCAACACACTTCTCCAACTCACTAGCCAAGTTTGTCAAGCCCACGTAGCCACTGGAGTGCCACTGGACCTAGGAACCAACACACACAGCCTTCCGACTCAAGCACGCAGCGGAACACCAAAACTCGAGTCTACAGACCCACACCGGTCAGACCAGTGAGCACCACCGGTCAGACCGGTCCCTGCTGGTGAAATTGAGCAACTTTCACTAAGTGGCTCTGCACCTGTCAGACCGGTGAGACACACCGGTCAGACCGGTCCAAGCCTGAAAGCCCCCAAAGCACCAAACAGGCCAACCGACCACCAAACTGACCCAAACTCGAAACAGCAGCACCACGAGACAACAGCGAACACACCAAGACAACAGCGAACACACCAAGACGTTCACCCAAGAAAAAACCCACCAGGGCTCGCACCGGTTAGACCGGTCAAGAGCACCGGTCAGACCGGTGTAGCCTAGGCAGCTCGGGATGAACAACACCCGCGGGTCAACTCCCCCAAATCCAAATCTCGATCTCTCGAATCGCTCCACGGACTTGAACAAGACTTTGGGGATATTAGGAACACCTCATGAGGAGTCCATAGCCAAGTTTAATCCCACCAAAACTCGTCCAAAAAGGAGAAATCAAGGAAATCCCGCCAAGAGCACTTCCAACCCAAGAACTCAAGAAACCCCGAAATCGAGCACCTTTACTCACAGATTTGGGAGGGGAATCACAGCCCAAAGAACCACGAAGGGTTCCCACAAATTTCCCCATCAAATCCCAAAAGAAAGGTCCCGAAAACAACTCAAAGAAATCACAAAGAGAGGGCTCCGAAAATCACCACCAAGAACAACTGGGGAAAACACATCCAAACCTTGAGGAACCACGCCGAATCATCTCTACATGAAACAAAGGTTCATACAAGGTCTAGCAAGCCGCCCGATCATCCATCCCTCTCAACAAGATCTCTCCGTGAAGCTCTGTTGCTAGTCCTATGGAAAACCTAAGGAAAATAGGTGGAAAATAGGAAAACAAATGAGCTAGGGTTCCAAGATTTGGCTGCCATCCTCTCACCTCTTCGGTTATATGGAGGCAACCGAATGTCCAAAATACCCTTCTCTACTAACTAGGGATACAAGCCCCTCAAGGGAGGATTTGGAATTCTTGATGTCTTCTCCATAGGACAGATGCCCGGCGACCGCACCCTGCGTAGCCTCGACGCAAGCCATGCGATCCCGACGCGTGTCCTCCGCTTCGAAGTCTCCGGACTGCGTCGTCGCACACCGGTCAGACCGGTGCTCCCCACCGGTCAGACCGGTACCCACCGGTCAGACCGGTCTGGCGCTGCTGCACCTCCGTCTTCGGTTCATCGGTCTTGGCTTTGTGGATCAACCAAGGAACCCAGTGGTTTTCTGGTGAACCACCGGAAACCCCGCGAACTCGGTGTAGCCTCCGCCAATCTCCACTCATGACTTGTCCCACGTAGTCCCGGCTCGACCTTGGTTTTGAGGCTCAACCAAGAAACCGTCCACGACTTCATCTTGCTGTTCATGCCACCATGCGGCCCACACTTGACCCCACTAGCCACCGGGTCCCTTTAACGAAGCCTACTTGTCTTCTCCACACCTGGAGGCCTCACCGGCGACGACCTTTCGCGCTTGTTCTTCACTTACACCAACACCGGTCAAGCCGCAACCTGCACCTGCAATACTTAGCCAAGAATTAGTCCACACAACGTTGTCAATCACTCATCACACAAGGAAGCGACCATCCACCGGTCCTCGAACCACACATGGTCCTCAAAGGTTTTTGGAGTATGATCGCGGGAGGAGACCATCAGCAAAGAAATACTATCTGGAACCCCATCATCCAAGTGTGTCACTTTTGTGCAAGTGGATTTTTGGGAGAATAAGAGAGACAAAGATAACCAACACGGAGTTGAATTGGCTTTACTCGGCTTTGATTGCCAAGTGGCCAATAGACCCCACTCACCTATGATCAACCGGTGGTGTTGTTAAGCAACATCGAGTTCAAGAGATATTGGTTCGGGGTGTTGCCTCTCCATATTGGCTATCTCTTTGAAACCGGGTATTACAAGGAACCCGAATCATCTCCTACCCGGGACTTCCCTAGGAATATATGAAGGAAGGAAAATATATAAGTGAAGAGGAGAGAGGAGGCTTCAAAGTGGCCTAGGTGAATTTGCCCCTTTCGGAAGGAAGGTTAAGACTTTTCTTGAGGGGAGGAAGATTGGTTAGAGGAAGGACTTCTTGTGCCGGCGAAGACAAATAAAGGAGAAGGATTATAGGAGAAGGTTCTCCCATGGCCCAAGAAGGAAGTGCGCAACAAAAATTATGTGCAACCATTTGGAGGAATTCCGGCGCCGCCGAGTTACTACGATGGTGTACCAATGCAAGCATGGGGGAGTGGTGCAGCCATACCCCCACCAAATTTTGCGGTGCCCAACGTAGCCTTTGTGGAGCCATCTGCACACCTTCCTCAACCACAACATAATGTGGCCACCATTGGAGGATACACTGCAAGAAACATGCAAAATATTGCAGCCATCCTAACCAATGCAAACCAAATGGGTGAAGGAAATGCAAACGTCGCTTATGTGCTGGGACACCTTCACCTAGCACCCTCAGACAATTCATAGGAGGAGCGGGCCAATCTTATTATGAGTAAGGGTACAACAACCAAGACTATCAATATCAACCACCAGCGGAAGATTAGAGAGAGGAGGAGCTTTAGTTATCTTTCCTTTACCCCTTTTCTTTAATTTTCAGCTTGTATGCACCTATGTATGCATAGTGTTTTTAGTTTTTATTTAAATTTTCAGCATGTGTCTTAGTGTTTATTTTCATCATGAATAATGTCACCACCTAGTTTTTACTTTGGTAAGGTTACAAAGTTTGTGCCATGATGATATATGATTACAATTGCCGCTTTGTTTATCTTTGTAATTGTTTTATGCATGTTTAAACTACTGCTCTCTTAAAATACAAATCTGAAATTATCTAAATGCTAGCTTAATCTTTAGTGTAGGTTATGATAAAAATAAAGACCCATAGTGTTTTATGTGCTCTCAAGTTTTAGATGGATTAAAGATGATTTATTTTTGTTCTTAAATGTAATGCTAACCTTGTCATAAATACCACTTGCGTGTTGCTCTACCTATCTAGAGCCATATAAATATTTGAGTGCAAAAACTTAGTATACAAGGTTTATTTTTGGGTGAGTTATTTCAGGCCTTGATTTCTCTAGCCCGAGACTAAGAAGCTGGTCATTCTGTTTTTGCGTATCTATCTTTTTGCTAGCCTCTCTATCCATGCATTGTGTATCCCCACATCGGAGATCTCACAAACCTCGCCGGATATCCACCCTTAAAACCAAATATCATCTTTTGTGTTTACCTCCTTGAACACAACCTATCGTTGAGTATGGATCATCAATTCAAGGAAGATCGCAAGACGGTGCCAACATTGAAGAATTCAAGTATCTCTCCAAGGAAAAATATTCCCGGTACCTTCCTTCTTTATCGCCTCTTTGCTCGAGACGAGCAACGTCTAAGCATGGGGGAGGAGGTAGGTACGATGCAATTTTTAGAGTTCAAAAGGGAGCAAATAAAAAAGTTCAAAGGGGAGCAAATAAAAAAAATCAAAACTCCAATGTGAAAGTCACGTTACCGAATGTATTACAGAAAAAATGATGAAAAGAAAGAAAGAAAGAAAGAAAGAAAGAAAGAAAGAAAGAAGAGAAAAAGAAGAAAAATATGAGTATGTGTAAAAGTAAAGTGAACTCCCCGGTTCTCTAAAGTGCATTAGAAAATTCAAGGCTTCAAGATTAAAAGATCCATACTCAATTTTCCAACCATGTGCAATCCGATAACGAGGACTTCCTTTGTGCCTCGGGATCACTCTTTGCCATTTGCACATGTCCACCCATCTCAAGTGTGTGTATTTTTCTCTTTCCCCTCCTGGATATAACTTCATTCTCCAATGACCTTTTTGACGAGTCTCGGTAAGACCATGAGAAGCTTGTCTTGTTTTGACAACATCTCATTTATAATATCTTGGTAGGACTAAACATTCCCAAAAAGCTCCATATAAAGCCTACCACATAAATGAATGTTATGAGAGGGAAATGAGTAGAATAAATAGGCTTGAGAGACAAGATGAGATGAGAGTTCATGAGCAAGATGCAAGGCGGTTTAAATTTGTGAACTTGGTTTAGATCTATTTCATCTTGTTCTTTATTTCAAAAATTCTGAGATCCATTTGAATTTTGGGAGCATGTTAATACTTGTGGGATAAGCTTAATTAAATATCTACCCTACATTGGGATGAAGCCTAGTACATTATGGAACTTTAACGAACTAAACTTTTGAGAGCATTATGTTTTCTCATGTATGGTCAAGTGCAAGGTTTAAACAATGAAGGGCAACGATGATATCCATCGAAGGCTTACTCGAGGACGAGCAAGGTTTAAGCATGGGGGAGCTGTTGACGGTGAAAATCCGTCAACCTAGCCATGAGTTTACCTTCGGTGTTGGCATGAATTTTGTATCTTATCCATTGGTACTAACCCCCGTGGTATAACAAGTTCACTTGTGCATGTCGGTTTTGGAGTTAAGTGTTTACGCAGGGTTTTAACGTTGAAAGCAAGACTTCCGGGATAAGTTCATTAAGCACCTCATGACAAGACCTTGAAACCCGATACAAGTCAAGCAATGAAGTGAACATGACTCCAAGAGCCCAAGGACCAAGCCTGAGAAGATGACAAACTCTGAGGACCTAGCCAGAAAAGTGCTGAATCTTGCAAGACAAGGAGCTTCGTCCAATTCGGAGAGAAACTGACGACAAGGGCCCACATGCAAAAGGGGAGAGGATCTAGAAGACTCGAGAAGCAATACCAGTCGAAGGAGGACATAGACTGGGTCGGGATGGGCCCAGGCCGGCCGGCCCAGCCTGTTCCGAGGCCCAGTCGCCCCCCTTTGACCTAGTTACTTCTCGGGCTATTTATAGCCCCCTGACCGAGAGCCACACAATCAATCAATTCGTCATCCGCCGCCAAGGAGCCGAGAAGCTTGAGGGACACCATCTCGGAGATGAGGGTCGTGCTAGTTGTCTAGGGTCTCCCTAGCCGACGTGGGAACCATGCATGGAAGACCACGTCGGAGCTCCGGAGCAAGGATCAAGATCGAGGTAGGGCCCCGGTGGTGATCTTGTTCATGTAATCATTCATGGTGAAGTTTTTATAGTGAATCCGATTTATAGCGATCAAGTGCCTTCTCGATGATTTTGTTTTCTTCTTGGTTATGCTTTTTCCCCAATCTATCTATAGCTAGATTGCTTAGGGTGCTCTTGTAGCCGTGGTGGCTAGAGGTGCATACCGGACCGGCCAAGTGATTTCAACTTGTTCTTATCGAACTCGCCCTAGACTACCCGCTTGAGTAGGGATACGTTGTGACAGAACGGGGGTTTCGAAAGGCGGGCGTTTTCGGAGTCGGATGGGAGGCCACGATTTAACGATGCTTTTAATGAGATTCGCTTTTCTATCTTCATCCATCTTGTTTGAAGCTACAACATAAGCATGATCTAGACTCTCTAGATCTGTTGTCTCTTGCTTTCTCTTGCTACCTCTTTAGTAGATTAGATTATATTAGATTAGATGTGTTTCTTTTATGAGTTAGTAGATTAGATGCAACTTGTCTTCAAGAGATAGCTTACCTTGCTTTACTATATTGAATCCTTGCATTGCACATTGTTCCACGGATTCGATGCCTTGGGTTCACCACTCGAGGGAAGAAGGGTCCCTTGACTACGACGGGGGATTTGTCCGCTTGCAAATCCATATGAACTTTGATACGATAATCTACCGTTAACAGCCGCCCATGCCGCAGTTCTCCCCACGGATCCTCTGCTAAGCTCCTCCGTCGGTCGTCGTCGTGCTTCTGCCGCCCGCCCTCTCAATTGCGCGAGCTCAACCGGCAACAGATCCATGGTCGCCTCTGCATCTTGCATCGGAGGAGAGCCGTCATGTGTAGGCTATTGGCTTCAGTGCCGAGCTCGCATTCGCCGCCTGCTGCATCGCCGATCTACGCCACGCGGCCGATTCGCAGCGTCGCTGGAGAAGGGTGATCGAGGCCTCGAGGGCTGGCGCCCTTCCAGTTCACGAGCCCAAGTGCCGCTGGACGATTTGAGCCTGTGCTTCGCCGATTCGTCGCCCTCTAGAGGTGGTCCTCTCCTCTCCCTGCTCGAGCGCAGCTGCCTCTGTGTGAGCTACACATTTACACCCCCGCTCTGCCCCAATCTTGACGCAGGTGTTGCTGCTGCCCACAACCCCAATCTAGACCTCGCAGCGATCCGGCAGCTCCCTGCTACGACCTTCTCATGGGGTGCCTTTTCATTGGAGGCAGTGGTGAGTTCGTTGAATTGCTTAGTCTCCACTTCTGGTCAATTAGCATCCAATTGGCACACCTGCTGGTGTTTTGGGTCAATTAGCATCCAATTCCCCCTACTTTGCTTGATTGCCCAAGTTGATGGAAAAGATTTGTGATGATGGCTATTGGTTAGCAGTTTGAATTAAATCGAGTAAGGCCCATGTCTTCTGGTGATTTCAGTCAATCAGCACTTTAGCAACCCCAAAATTTAGTGACTGCAAGATGCAGAAGCAACCGGTTCGGCTTTGTCATTGTGTCCCAAATTCAGTGACCTAAGTATCTTTTGGCATGAAAAGTCTACTAGCTATTACTAACATCCCTCTGTGTGTGCGTGCGTGCAGATCGAAGACCCTTTCCAGAGACGGTCATAGCCTCTTTGGTTTCCTAGATAGTCCAATTGCAATGCTTTGAGGAATGTTAAAATTATTCATCTGATATTGTAGTGTATCAGATTCAGATCACATATTGCCTTACCTACTTTGCCATTGAGTTTTGTTTTTCAAATGCTTTTCCTTTATATTTTTCTTGTTAGCACATGCATCTGGAGTATATATAAAGCTGATTGAGGATCATATATATTCTGCTAAACAAGGTAATCATTGTTTTGCAACTAAACTAAATCTTTCATATTAATTAGACTAGCTGTGATTACTGTAGATTTTTTGCATGCATGCTAATCCCCTTTTCCTTGCGATACAATTGTGCTGACATGTTCATATGAAGAAGGTAATCACTGTTTTGGGTTATATGCTGGATTGGAGAAATCAGTATAGTTTTGGTGCCTCAACCTGAACATGTACTAGTATGCTCAAAATAGGCATGTGTGATCATTTGGACCAATTGCTAGCTAATAATTATGTGTTGTTCCTAACTATTAACATCTGCCTGCAGCTCTATGATCACATTAGAGCAGATTGGTCATAACAAAAGTGCTCTGACATTTGTTTGTTTTATGAAAGACATTCAAACAAGTTCAGTTGAGGGCGAAGGCGGAATATCTAGGGAAGTGTAGAAAGTTCATTTTAGCTTGACGATTTACGACATCCATCAGTATGTGTAATGTGATCCTTCCTAACCGTTCTTATGGCATGATGATGTATTTGCAAGAAATCATATGTTTGAACTACCTATGTTACTTGGAATGAAACCCTGATCCATGTATCACCTTATAAGAAAAAAAATCCATCCATTGCTTCGATGGCTAGTAAAATTCATTTCTTGTATTTCCCAGATATTGATTATGATTCTGCAGGGCCTTGGTTGCTGCCAGCTGATTAAATTAAGTTGACTGCCATTCAGAGTTATATTTATATTGCTGGCCAATCTCATTATTGGTTTTGCCTTACAATTACGGATCTTGCAAGCAGAGGACCTTTACATCCCAAAAAGATTGCTTGTAGTATGTACACTTTGGGTTAACAGGTTTGGTATTTATTCTATTTAAGTTTTTTCGCATTCATTGGGTTTGATATATATTTAATCCTCTCTACTATTGTTATCTGAAAATTATTCGTTTCTTTTTATTTGCAACATGGTGCCCTGTTTTAATTGTTCAGATAATGTTTGCTCACTGAAATTAGTACTTGTTGTCAATCAGGGTTCCTGTTTATTGATTGTCTAGTATGTCTTAGACCAATATTCAAGATGGTGACCAACATTTTTTCAGAGCACCGGCACTGGTGGAGCTTAGTGTAGTGTAAATGGGGCCAGCATGCCCCCCTGGTTACTCCTGGTTATTGGAAGTCTCCACTATCGATGTGCATGGTTATGTACTCTGAATTTCAGTGCCCAATTATGCCTGCTACTTTGCTTGCTGCAAGATCATTTACATTGTTTTGACACTTTTCTTTAAATGTAGATAGCACTGTATCTTGCCAATTTGTCGCACACTTCATTATTGCAACCTGCTGCCTCATCATGTCAATATAATGCACATTGTTCAACATTTAGATTATGCACTAAGGTCCACCCGTGATGTTTATTTGTGTGAACCCTTGCATAGAAGGTATGCATGAAGTACAATATGCCATTGGAAAATATCCTATTTTTATGAAAAAATGGTATTAATTAGATTTGTCGGGGACAGCCCTAGGGGTCCCCTTTAACAACTGGGAAATCCCCACTTAAAACCCGCAACAAAGCCAAACACACTTTGCCTAACCATGCAGGATACGGCCCATGCCGCGGGGACCCCAATGGCCCACCAAGGCGGCCCTCTCAAAGATCCCCTCGAGGATGCACGCCTCCCTCGGGCCGGCTCCGTCCCGTTCGAGGGGGTGCGCTTCCCTCGAGCAGGGTCCGCCTCGCTCGAGGACCCGCTCCCCCTCGAGCAGGCTCCGCCTCGCTCGAGGGTCCGCCCCGCCCTCGACCGGGACCCGCCTCGCTCGAGGGCGCCCGCACGCGTGCGCCTACTCCCGTACGCGGGCATTTAACGCCCTGACACCGGCAGGACGGCGCCATCATGCGCCCGGGGCTCGTGCCCCCGCACGCCGCACCAACTCCCCGCAAGGGAGCCCATCCCCATCACCGTGGGGGGGGGGGGGACTGTGCAACGCGGCCGGTGCCGCCCCGTGACGCCGCCGCCCTGCTCCAAAGACGGCTAATGCGCCGAGCCCTCGCAGGGGGGCCGGCCGCACCCCTCGATTTGCTTTCTTGTGACCCCCGCAGGTTAGGTGGAGGCGCTAGGCCGGTGGGACGCCATCCCCGCCACCGTTGACGCGCATGGCCGCCGCCCCCGCACGTACGAACCGCACGCCGGCGCCGTGGCACCCGGCTCGGCGCCGCGGAGCGTACGGGAACGGAACGTCGCCTTGCCTGCCACTGTGCCTCGTACGGACCGACGTCAGTAGCTCGCTCGAGCCTATCAGGAGACACCACAGCCATCCTCCGCCCTTCTACCCTCGAAGCCGCTACTGTTCGGGTACAAGATAGGCCATGATGGCCGGATCGCTGCAAGGATCGTCCGGAGGGCCGCCCACTCTATAGCATAGCACGCCACGCCCCTTCACGTAGCTAAATAGCGCGGCGCACATGTGATTCGCTCCCTCCTTGATCTATAAAAGGGGGAGGAACCCCTCTGCCGCGGGGGGAGAGACAGACACAACACAACAGGAGACAGGCTGCGCCACGCACTTGCTCTCCAATTCTCCCATAACATCTTCAGCCATTACACCAGGGACTTGGAAGCCACGCTTCCTCTCCCACCTTGCTTGTAGCAGCCCCACTACAGGCACCCCCGGTGCTGAGCAATATAGTGCCATGAGCACACCACTGCTGGACATACGGCCCCCTCGGCCGGAACCAGGATAAACTCTATGTCCTTTGTTGCTTAGCATCGACCATTGAGGGATAGACCACGGCGCTTTCTACTGGTTAGTGTCGGGACCATATTCCGCACCGACAGTTGGCGCCCACCGTGGGGCATCGAGCGCCTAAGGTCATTCCACCAACTCCCTCCATGGTGATCCGCACTGAGTACCGCTGTACACGCTACTGCATGGGCAGTTCGGACCCCCTCCCCGCCGGGTTCGAAATCCGGTTTGGGGGCCTGAACTTTCAGGCCACGGGGAACGGTTACCTCATGCGCCTCACCAACCGTGAGGAGCTCCGTGCGCGGCGCCAGGCCGGGTCCGCTCCGGCCCCAGCTGCCCGCACCGCCACGGCGCGGACGCCCCGCCGACACGGACGCCGCGGGCCCGTCGACGCCACGACGCCCCCCGCCGCTCCGGTCCGCGTTCGCGCCGGCACGGTCCGAGCGACGGCGGGACGAGCGCGCGCGCCACCCGCCATCACGGCATCCGCCACCCCAACGGGACAGCGCGCGGTCTCCGGACCGCGCCTTCCCATTGGGCTGCGTGGAGCCGCGACGGCCTACAACAGCTACGTCAACACCACGACGCGCAGGGTTCCCCCCGGCCGCCACGTCTTCGTCGCCAGGGATCCCAGCGCCTCAGCCGCTGATGAATCGTCCTTGGGTTCCCTTGACGCGCCACCACCCGCTAACCTCCACGGATACGCGGAGTGGGACTTCTCCGGCGTGCCGGACCCAGTCATGTTCCGGTGTTTTCTCGACGCTACGGACTACTGGTTTGGCTGCTCCGATGACTCCAGCACCGGAAGCTACGACCCCGGGCGGGAGTGCTACGCTGTCATCACCAACGACCCGGCCCAATGCCGCCGGTGTGGTGGGCGCCGGGAGACAGGAGGTCACGCCCGCCCCCGGGATCGCCACGCGCCCGGCCGCGGGCCAAGCGCTCCCTACCGGGGCCGACGCCGACGCGCCGTGGACCAGGCCCGCGAGCTCGAGGCCAAGATGGCGGAGGAATACCGGACGGTGCGGCTGCTCCGTGCCTCGATGGCAGGGGAATCCTCCGCGCGCGGCAAACGCGCGCGGGAGCTGGGCAAATAGGTCCGTGACCGCATCAACACCGACCCCAACGTCGACAACGCGGACGCACCCCCGCGGGCGAGCCAAAAGCTCATTGCCGCCGCGACGCTGCTGCGGGCCATGCCGGCACCCTCGACCCCTGAGGCGCGAGACCTGCACCGCGAGGTGCGTACTCTCATCGAGCAAGCGGGCCGGCCCGGCCAGGCCGAGAGCTCGGCATCACGCATCCGCCAACGGGGGGACGAGCGAGACGACGGGCCGCACGGGGGGCGAACCCCTCGGTCCACGCAGAGGAGCGGCGGGGCGACCCGCCAACCCGAGACGCACGCCGGCCAAGGAGCGGCTCCTTGACGCGCGCGCGCGGCGCCGGGACGGCGACGCCCGCAACGTCATCAACGCCCGGCGCACGAGCAAGGAGGACGCGCGAGCGGCGGTGCGGCTACCACCCTCGACGGGGTGGACGCTACGACAGCCGACGAGGACCGCTCCCCGACGCCGGAGCCCCCCGGGACCCGTGTGCTCGGCCGGGAGATCCGCGCGGCGGCCTTCCCCCAACGCTTCCGCCAACCCTCGACCATCGTCGGGTACAACGGGGAGACGGATCCCCGCGTGTAGCTCAACGACTACCGCCCCCCGGCGTGCCGCCCGGGCGGGGGCCACCGCCGACGAGGTTATCATCCGCAACTTGCCCCCCCGCACCTCGGTGATGCAGCCCGGACATGGCTCGAGCACCGCCCGCCGCCCGCATCCACAACTGGGACGACCTCGTCCGCACGTTCGTAGGTAACTTCCAGGGCACGTACGTGCGCCCTTGGAATTCCTGGGATCTGCGCTCCTGCACCCAGAAGACCGGCGAGTCGCTGCGGGAGTTCATACGGCGCTTCTCCAAGCACTGCACAGAGCTCCCCAGCGTGGCGCAGTCCGAGATCGTGCACGCCTTCCTCGAGGGCACCACGTGCCGGGACCTTGTGCGCGAGCTGGGGCGCAGCCCGCCCGCGGACTCCAACGAGCTGTTCGACATCGCCACCGGGCCCTCGCCTCCCGGAGAGGAGGCCGTGGGGGCGATCTTCGACGGCAAGAAGGGCAAGCGCTCGGAGGACGCGCCCGCGGAGGGCAGCAAGTCCAAGGAGCCCCACCGCAACGACAAGCGGGGCAAGAAGGGGGAAAGAAGCCGCGCCGCGAGGCGCGCGAGCAGGGGCGCGACGGCGGTAATGCCAAGGCCCTTGCCGTTGACCCGCCGACGGGGCCCTCGACCGGCCCCTCGAGGTCCGGGGGTGTTTGATGACATGCTAAAAAAGCCATGTCCTTACCACAAGACCCCAGTAAACCACACCCCTTGAGCAAAGGCGATATGCTCAAGAAGTTCTATGGCCGCGCTGCCGCGAAGGAGGCAGAGGCCAAGAAAGACGGAGGCGATGGCGACGCCGGCGGCTCCCCCGCCGTGGAGAACGTGTTCCTCATCTTTGGGGGGCCGACCGTCGACATGTCGACCCGCCAGCACAAGAAGGAGCGGCACGAGGTCCTCGCCACGGAGAGGGCGCCTCCATCCTTCCTCAACTGGTCGGAGGACGCCATCACCTTCAGCAGGGAGGACCACCCGAACCGCATCCCCAACCCGGGCCAGTACCCGCTGGTGGTCTACCCAATCATCGGGAATGCACGGTTCTCGAAAGTCTTGATGGACGGAGGCAGCAGCCTCAACATCCTCTACGTGCATACGCTGCGCCTGCTGGGGATTGGGTTGGACCGGCCGCCGGCCCGAGCACGAAGCCATTCCACCCGCGTCGCGCCCGGCAAGCGGTGTCCGCCCCCTCGGGCGCATCGATCTGCCGGTTTGGTTCGGCACCGCGAAAAATTTCCGCAAGGAAACACTCACCTTCGAGGTGGTGGGGTTCAAGTGCGCCTATCACGCCATACTTTTGCGGCCCTGCTACGCCAAGTTCATGGCGGTCCCCAACTACACCTACTTGAAGATAAAGATGCCAGGACCGAACGGCGTCATCACCGTAGGTTCGTCCATCGAGCACGCATTCGACTGCGACGTCGAGTGCGTAGAGCACGCAGAAGCACTGGCGTTGGACGAAGCGCTGGTGACCACCTTGGAGAAGATGGTCAACGAAGACCTCAACTCCGCCGCCAAGCACACCGGCACCTTCGAGGCCGCGGAGCAGACCAAGGAGGTCCCCCTCGACCCAGCTGCCCCCGAGGGCAAGGTGTTGAGGGTCAGCTCCACCCTCGATCCCAAATAGTTAGTGGTGCTCGTCGACTTCCTCCGCGCCAACGCCGACATTTTCGCGTGGAGCCCCTCGGATATGCCAGGCATCCCGAGGGAGGTTGCCGAGCACTCCCTTGACATCCTGCCTCACGCCCGCGCCGTGCAACAACGGCTGCGCCGCTTCGACGAGGAGCGGCGACGGGCTATTGGAGTGGAGCTGCGGAAGCTTCTGGAGGCCGGGTTCATCAAGGAGGTGTTCCACCCGACGTGGCTAGCAAACCCTGTACCTGTAAAGAAAAAGAATGGGAAGTGGCGGATGTGTATAGACTACACTAGTCTTAACAAAGCATGTCCTAAAGTTCCTTTTCCTTTGCCACGCATTGATCAAATTGTTGACTCAACGGCTGGGTGTGAACTGCTCTGCTTCCTTGACGCCTACTCCGGGTATCATCAAATAAAAATGAAGGAGTACGACCAGCTCGCGACTTCGTTCATCACGCCGTTCGGGATGTTCTGCTACGTCACGATGTCGTTCGGCCTCCGAAATGTAGGTGCGACATACCAGCACTGCATGCAGCACGTCTTCGGAGACCACATCGGACGGACGGTCGAGGCGTACGTGGATGACATCGTCATGAAAACCAGGCAGGCGGACGACCTGGTTGGCGACCTCGGCATCTCGTTCGGCTGCCTACGGGCCAATGGGGTCAAATTAAACCCCTAAAAGTGTGTCTTTGGAGTGCCGCGAGGCATGCTCCTGGGATACATCGTCTCCCAACGAGGGATCGAGGCCAACCCCGAGAAGATCACGGCCCTCGAACGAATGGGCCTGATCCGGGACCTCAAGGGGTGCAAAAGGTGTTGGGGTGCCTTGCCGCCTTGAGCCGCTTCATCTCGCGGCTCGGTGAGAAGGGCCTGCCCCTCTATCGCCTCCTCAAGAAGCACGAGCGCTTCTCCTGGACCGCCGAGGCCCAGGAGGCGCTCGACAAGCTGAAGGCGTCCCTGACGCACGCCCCGGTCCTCACACCGCCGCAAGACGCGCGAGCCCCCTCGCAGCCTCTACGTGGCCGCGACCACCCGTGTTGTCGCCGCCGTGATCGTAGTGGAGCGCACGGAGGAAGGGCACGCCCGCGCCGGTCCGGGCCAGCCCGGTCTATTACATCGCCGAGGTCTTGTCTGACACCAAGATGCGCTACCCTCAAGTCCGTAAGCCGCTCGTACGCGGTGGTCCTCGCGTGGCGCAAGCTGCGCCACTACTTCGAGGCCCACCCCGTCACGGTGGTTTCCTCCTTCCCGCTGGGGGGAGATCATCCGCAATCCCGATGCGGCGGGCGGAGATCGCCAAGTGGTCCGTGGAACCGATGGGCGAGACGCCGCCTATGCCCCGCGCAAGGCCATCAAGTCCCGCATCCCCGGCGGATTTTGTCGCTGAGTGGACGGATACGCAGCTGCCACCGCCACAAATCCAAGCAGAGTGCTGGACTCTGTACTTCGACGGGTCGGTGATGAAAACAGGGGCGGGCGCGGGCCTGCTCTTTGTGTCACCCCTCGGGGAGCACATGCGCTACACAGTGCGCCTCCACTTCCCCGCCTCGAACAATATGGCTGAGTACGAGGCCCTCCTTTGCGGCCTCAAGATCGCCATTGAGTTGGGTGTCAAGCGCCTCGATGTGCGAGGGGACTCGCAGCTCGTGATTGACCAAGTCATGAAGAACGCGAGCTGCGATGACGACAAGATGGAGGCCTACTGCAAGGCCGTGCGAGCCCTCGAAGACAAATTCTACGGCATCGAGCTCAATCACGTGCCCCGCCGGTACAACGAGGAGGCGGACGAGCTGGCCAAGATCGCGTCCGGGCGGATCACCGTCCCCTCGAACGTTTTCGCCCGCGACATCGCTCAGCCCTCAGTCGCCCTCGAGCCTTACCCCTCGAACCACACAGACTCCTCGGGGGCTCCCTCAAATCCAACGGGTGTGGAACCCATTGATGAGGACCCCTCGAACGAGGCGTACGTGCTCTCCCTCCTCGAGGGGTATGGAACCTACGAGGCTGAGGCGATGGACATCGAGCCAGCTCCTGCCAAGGCTGACTGGCGTGACAAGTATGTGGCCTGGATGGCCCGAGGGGAACTCCCCGTGGACCGGGCCGCAGCCAGGCGCATCGCCAGGATGGCTAAGTCATTTGCCCTCGTCGACGGCGAGCTGTACAAGCGCGCCGCCTCCAGCATCTTGCAACGGTGCGTGCCCATCCCCGAGGGGCGCGAGCTCCTGCGGGACATCCACGCTGGGATCTGCGGCCATCATGCGGCGCCGCATACCCTCGTTGGCAACGCGTTCCGCCAAGGCTTCTACTGGCCTACCGAGGTCGCAGACGCCAGCGAAATCGTACGCACCTGCGAGGGGTGCCAGTTTTACGCCCGCAAGTCCAATCTCCTCGCTCACGTCCTACAGTGCATCCCCATCACATGGCCGTTCGCTGTGTGGGGGCTGGACATCGTCGGGCCCCTGCGGAAGGCGCCCGGGGGCTTCACCCACTTGCTGGTCGCGATCGACAAATTCTCCAAGTGGGTGGAAGTGCGCCCCATTAAGAACCTCAGAGCAGAGCAAGCGGTGACGTTCTTCACCGACATTGTCCACCGCTTCAAAGTGCCAAACTCCATCATCACCGACAACGGGTCTCAGTTCACGGGCAGGAAATTCTTGGAGTTTTGCGACAAGTTCCACATCCGTGTGGACTGGGCAGCTGTGGCACACCCACAGACCAATGGCCAGGTAGAGCGTGCTAACGGCATGATCCTACAAGGCCTTAAGCCTAGAATTTTTGACCAGCTAAACAAATCTGGTCGGAAATGGCTCCAAGAGTTACCAGCAGTCGTGTGGAGCCTAAGGACCACCCCAAGCAAAGCCACCGGGTTCACCCCGTTTTTCCTAGTCCATGGCGCGGAGGCCGTCCTCCCCACGGACTTAGAATACGGATCGCCCAGGGTTCGAGGCTACGACGAGGATGCCAACCAGCGAGCCCGCGAGGACTCGCTGGACCAACTTGACGAGGCACGCCTCGTGGCCTTGATGCATTCCGCGAGGTACCAACAGTCCCTCAGGCGCTACCAAGCACGCAAGATACGCCGGCGGGATTTCAGCGAAGGGGATCTGGTCCTAAGGCTACGCCAAGACAACCGAGGACGCCACAAGCTATCGCCTCCGTGGGAGGGACCCTATGTCGTGGTGAAGGTACTCAAGCCCGACACATACAAGCTGGCCAATGAGGACGGTGAAGAGCTCACCAACGCTTGGAACATCCAACAGCTACGTCGCTTCTACCCCTAGCTAGGATTCCCAAGCATTTTTGTTGTAAAAATCACATGACCAACGCCCCAGTTGGTGACAACTATGTAAACGCCACAAGTCTAATGAAAAGGGCAACTTGGCTTTCCTCTGAAACCCAAGTTACCCTTGGGGGCTACTGCGGGGGGCATTCCCCCCCCCCCCCCAAAATGGTCCCATTTTCGCGCAAAAACAAAACAACTCACGCGCGCTAAGTTTGTTTTCTACTTCGACCCCGAGTAGCAATTCGAACAGGGCGCAGGCAGCCCAGCAGAAGGAGCGCGCGAGCCAGAGATAGCCCACGCCGCGAGGATACGGCCCTTCTCTCTCGCCTCCAACCCAGCGGGCCACCCGCGAAAATCGAACTCCCCTAAGTAAAATCTACTCAAGAAGAAGGAGAAACAAAAAGCGTAGCAAACAAAAGACTCTATTTCGCATCAACAAATGTTTATGTCAAGAACAACTGGTTTATTTACAAAGGCCATACGGCCAGCGTACTGATACATCGAACAAAAACGGGCCTAGCGCCCAGTTGTCTTCAGGCGGGAGGAGCGGCGGCGTCAACAGCGTCCGGGAAGAGGAACTCCTCGAAGGCTTCAGCGAGCGTCCCGACGGCGTCAGCGGCGAGCGCGTCCACACGCTCCATCGCCACCTCGTCCTCAACACCGTCGGGGACGACATAACCCTCCGCCAGCGCCTCGAAGTTGACCTCGTAGTGGGATCGTACCACTCCGAGGGCCTTCTGGACGCCAAGACGCAACGCCCGGCGCATCCGTTCGGTGACGTGGCCGCCAAGGGCGCGCAGGCGGCTGGCCAACGAGCTGCCGGCCTGTGCTTCGCCCTCCTCCACGACCCGGCAGGTCTCGAGGGCCGCGTTCCACAACTCCTGCAGCTCCTGCTCGGAGGAGTTATAGGAGGCTTGCAGTGCCTCGGCCCGCTCGGCCGCATGCCCCAAAGCGGTGCGCAAGCCTGAAGTCACCAAGGCAAGGAAGAAATCAGAAAAAGGAGTGTGAACTCCCAAACAGAAAACCAACCAAACAGGAGTCAAGCAGCGGCTCACCTTCGACTTGCTTCTTCTCCACCTCGAGGGCACGGCGCTCGGCCTCGACCGTCAGCTCGAGGCCCTTGACGGTCTCGCCCTGCTCCCCGGAGGGCCGCCTCTGGTTCGCGCTCGCGATGCTGAGCATTATCAGCTTGCCCTCGACCTTGGAGAACGCGGTGTTCCGCTCCTCCAACGACCCCCCCCCGCGCCGCCCCTCGCGAGCGACGCGCTCTCGCTCCCGGCCGCCGACAGGCGTCGGCAAGGGCGGCCCTTGCGCTTCTTGCCGGAGCCGCCCCTCGCCCCTTGGCGAGCGGTGCGCTCCCGCGAAGCCGGGTCCCTCGCAGGCGGCGAGCGCCGCGGCCTTGGCGTCGAGGGCGGCCTTCAAGTCGTCGGCCTCCTTCGCCCTTTGCTCGAGCGCGCGCGCCCGCTCCTCGTCCAGGCGCTGCTGTGCCTGCGCCCCCTCGAGCGACGAGCGGAGCGCCCAGTTCTCACTGCGGACGCCGGCCACCTCCGCCTCCCAATTGGTCGCCATCGTCCGCATCTTCTCCAGGTCCGAGCGTGCCTACCACAGCGCCTCATCACGGTCGATGAGGGCTATGCAGATCCGCTCGAGGCTAGAGCGGCGCGCCGGGTCTTGCCTCGTGGTCTCGGGGAGTTCGTCGCGCAAGGCCATGGCCCGGTACGCCAACCAGCCGTCCGGAGTCCTGAGGGCGTCGGCGAGCGCGTCGAAGGCGCCGCATCGCTCCCGGACCTGGTGGAGTTCGGCGTTCACCCGATCGAAGGCGCCGTACTTGTCGCGGGCACGGCGCTCGAGCTCCTGCCACCCACGATTCGAAACCCGTAAGCGTCATGATACAGAGACAGCGCGCAGAAAGGAGGGAAAGAGGAAAACGAGCAGCGTTGCCCTACCTGGAAGACATGCCACGCGGGGCTGCCGTGGACCCTCAGCGCCTTGTTCAGCGCACGGTTGAGTGTGGCGCCGTGGCTGCGGAGCTCTCCCCACAGCTCCTTCTCCGCCTGGGCGTCGGCAAACGCGGGCGGGTCGTCAGCGACCCCCTCCACCCGGGGCGAGTGGCCGGCGCGGGAAGACGAGGCCTCGACATCATGTCCTCGGCCCCCCGCCACCATGTGGCCCTCGCGCCGCCTCACGAGAGCCCCCTCCTGGGACTCCGGGGAGAGCGTGGGGAAGCTGACCCACTGATCCCACCCGGGCGGTGGGGAATCGTCATCCGGGACCTCCACCACTACCGCCCGGAGCCGCCGGCGGTGTGCCGGCCCCTCGCGCCACCCTCCGCCGGCGCCTCCACCTGCGCCTCCACCCGCCACGGCGCCCGACGCGGCGCCGTGGCCACCGCCCTCCCCGGCCGCGCCTCCGCGACCACGGCGCCCGTCCGCCCTCCTCAACCGCAACCACGGCGCCGCCGCGGGCCGCACCTCGCCGCCTCCGCCGCGGCCGGCGCCACTCACCGCACCTCCGTCGCGGCGCGCCCACCGCCGGCCGCGTCTCCACCACCGCCGCCGCCACGGCCGCGCCCCCGCCGCGACCGGCGCCCGCCTCTCCTCGACGACCGCCGCGACCGCGCCCGCCTCTCCTCGACGACCGCCGCCGCGTGGCGGTAGGCCGATCCGCCCGCCGAGGCCTCGAGGCCTCGCCCGCGCCTTGCGAGCCCTCGCCCGTCGCCACCGTGCTCGTCCCCGCCCGCGGCGCCCTCGACGAGCGCCGCCGGGTGGGGATGGACGCATCCGCCCTCAGCACCTTGGCCGGTGCGAGGGGAGGCACGGTTGGCACCACCCTGACCAAGCATAAGCAAAAGTCAGAACGCGTGGTCACCAAAAACCCAAACACAGCAGAAGGGCAAGCCCCTTACCTCGAAGAGGAGAAGGCGCGCTTCCGTTTCCTCGAGGCCTCGGCGGATGAGGCCCGCGCGGCCGACGCGCCGGCCGCCTCGCCCCCGACGCCTCCGCCGCGCGCACGGCCCCGCCCGCGCGCGGACACGCGCGCGCGCGCGCCCGCCGCGCGCGCGCCGGCTCCTCCGCGGCCGCCGCCGCCTCTGTCGTTGATTGCCGGCGGCGGGCGCCGTTGCGCCCGCCCCAAGCGATGCTCGCCCTTGCCACCGAAGCCGGCTCCGGCGACGGGGGCGCAGTGCTCCCACCTATCGAGGGGCCCCGCCCCCCGCCTTCTTCCTCCTCGTCCTCCTCGGAGGACGAGTACTCCTCGGCCTCCGGCGAGGAGAGCCCCGCCGCTCGCGCCGCCGCACTCCTCCCTCGCTCCGCCGGCCGCGGCGCCGCCGCGCGCGCTCCCTCTTGTGCGCCGCCCGCTCCTCGCTCCCGCCGCTGCGCCGCCCGACCGAGCGCGCGGGAGTCGGGGGTAGGCGGAACGGACTTCGCGGCGGTGAAGTTCACCAGCTGCATGCGAAAACGTTCAAGGCGCGTCGGGGGGCAGAGGCAACACCAAGAACTAAAACGGAATCAAGAATCGTACTCACCAGCGGGCCGGTGGGGAGCATCTCGAACTCCCACGGGGACCGGTTCTGGCGCAGCATCCGAGTGTCAACGGCGTTCCGCGCCCGCGTGAGCGCGTACGGCCGCTCAAGGGGGGTCGGGAGCATCCGCGACCTCGCCGCCGCGACGGGGTCCGCCTCCTCTCGTCAACTCGTAGATGCGGAGCGGCCTCTCCATCGCAGGCACGACCCGCCGGTGGTGGAGGAAGGCGAGAACGCCCGCCGCGGTCAGACCGCGCGTCGCCAGGTTCCTCAGGGCGGCCAGGACCGAGTCCTGCCGCCTCCGATGCTGGGGCGTGGATATCCCGTAGCCCCAGGAGTCGGGCTTCTCCTTGAATACCCGACCGGTGTAGGGGGGAGGCCGGGCTCGGCGTTGCACAGATAGAACCACCCCCGCTCCCAGCCGGCGTTGTTCGTCGTCATGGTGCAGGGGATGTAGTCGTCCTTGAACTGCCCCCGCAGGGCGAGCGACATCCCGCCGGCGCGCACCGCGCGGCGGGTCCTCTGCTCCGTCGTGGGTTGCGTGAAGAGCTCCGCGCGGAAGAGGTGTACCCGCAGCTCCCGCCCGATCGGGGATCCCTAGATACCCCTCGCAGACGCCCACGAACGTGGCCGCCTGTGAAATCGCGTTCGGCGCGAAGTTATGCAACTCCACGCCGTAGTAGTGGCACGGCCGCTCGCATGAAGCGCTCGCGCGCGCGGTGAAGCCGCGCTCGTGGAAGCGGATAAAGCTCACCACATAGCCCTCCCGCGGGTTGGGCGCGTGGTCCCCCGCCGGCGGCACTATCCACTCCGCCGGCGGCCCTCCTCGTTTGCCGCCACCGGCCGGCGGGTGACCGGCTCGCCAAGGGCCGGGCCGGGGGTCACCGTCGACCGCTCCCAGGCGTACGGGTCGAGGATCGTGAGGGGCGGAGGCGGCGCCATTAGAAAGGACAAGGAACGCGAGAGCGGAAAACAAGGAAAGGAAGAGGAGCTCTAATGGCGGAGGCGCACGATGGCAAGAGCAAACCGAAGGCGAGAGCACAAGGGGCGAGAACGGCGAAATGCTAAGGTAAAAAACCACCGTTTTCCCTCCCCTCAGGTTTATAAGCCGCGGGCGAGCTCTCCGGGGAAGACGTCCCGCGCGCATTAACTGCAGGGAATCTTCTTTCTCGCTGACGGGCGGGCCCCACCACGACCGCGGCGGCCACGCCACCGCGAATAAGCCATCATCACGGCGGAGAATGGCAGGGACCATGACAGCGGTCACGTCCGCTTGCCCACGCCGCCTACTACGCGCGCGCGCGCGGTTGCGACGCCTAAAAAGACGCGCCCACGACGCGAAATCACGGCCCCGACTGCATAGCATTTAATGGCTCGGTTCCTTACAAGGTACGCAGAGCCCTCGAGCGACACGAGCCCCTGGCTCGAGACGATGTCAGCCCTCTAAGGGACATTGGCGTGAGAAGGTCGCCCCGGGGCCCCGCTTGGAAACAGAAAGGGAGCACCGCAAGCACCCATGCCACGCAAAACCCTCGAGCGACACGAGCCCCTGGCTCGGGACGATGTCAGCCCTCTAAGGGACATTGGCGTGAGAAGGTCGCCCCGGGGCCTGCTTGAAACAGAGCAGGCACCGCAAGCACCCATGCCACGCAAAACCCTCGAGCGGCACGAGCCCCTGCTCGGGACGATGTCAGCCCTCTAAGGGACATTGGCGTGAGAAGGTCGCCCCGGGGCCTGCTTGAAACAGAGCAGGCACCGCAAGCACCCATGCCACGCAAAACCCTCGAGAGGCACGAGCCCCTGGCTCGGGGCGATGTCAGCCCTCTAAAGGGCACAGGCGTGAGAAGGTCGCCTCGGGGCCTGCTGGAAACAGAGCAGGCACCGCAAGCACCCATGCCACGCTGTGTTACTGATCAGCGCCTCGGGGGCTGGCTCGCCCAGGCCCCTGGATGGTCGCAGACGCCAGGCTGGGAGCGCTTAGCCACCGCCCCGCACCATTGCTACTAATCAGCACCTCGAGGGCCGGCTCGCCCGGGCCCCTCGACGATCACAGACGCAAAGACGGGGCCACCCAGGCGCCGTCCCGCACGACCCTACTGATCAGGGGTTCGAAGCCTGACCCTCGACGGGTTCGAACAGGCGCCCCAGATCGCAGAGTCAGGGACGACGAAGGCACGCGCATTCTAGCCGTTCCTCGAGCCCGTCGGCTCGAGGGTTCCCCATATGTCGTATTCGAGAGCCGGCGAGGGCAGCTAGCTGGGGGATCCCACCGAGGGAGAGCTTCCGCGCCCTCGGTCCCTATCGAACGGGACCGAGCCCCACCTAGCAAACTCACGCAAGCGCTTCCATGGACGTGTCTCTGGACCACGCAGCCTACCCTTATCGAACGGGGCATGGGCGTCTACTCGAATCGCCCACTAGTAGCTCAACGAGGAATCCGCAATTCGCGACCCGCTCGATGGGGTTGCGGAAACCTCACCCTCCGTCCCGCGGAGGGACGGCGAGGGCGCGTTAAAAAACAAGTCGTAAAGCTCTACCCGATCGCCTCGAACGGGCCCAGGCTCGGGGGCTTGACGCACGGCTACACCGCCTTGGATTGCACCCGCCGGGAGACAAGCGCCACCGGTGCGTGCGTCACCGAGCCGGCCGAAACATTGCCGACGCCGGTTGGAACATGTACCATGCCCTCTCGACCCGCTCACGGTTAACCCCCCCGCAGAGCATCCACGCTCTCGCAGGCTTCGGGGTTAGACCCGCCGGGCCGCCGACGCGGCCCCACGGAAAGCGATCACAAGACAAGAAGGGAAGAACGTCCCCACGCCGCGTTCTAGCATCCGCGGGAGCCTCAATGGTAAACCCACAGATGCTCGGGGCCACCGTCGGGGACAGCCCTAGGGGTCCCCTTTAACAACTGGGAAATCCCCAGTTAAAACCCGCAACAAAGCCAAACACACTTTGCCTAACCATGCAGGATACGGCCCATGCTGCGGGGACCCCAATGGCCCACCAAGGCGGCCCTCTCAAAGATCCCCTCGAGCAGGCTTCGCCTCGCTCGAGGATGCACGCCTCCCTCGGGCGGGCTCCATCCCGTTCAAGGGGGTGCGCTTCCCTCGAGCAGGGTCCGCCTCGCTCGAGGACCCGCTCCCCCCTCGAGCAAAGCTCCGCCTCGCTCGAGGGTCCGCCCCGCCCTCGACCGGGGCCCGCCTCGCTCGAGGGCGCCCGCACGCGTGCGCCTACTCCCGTACGCGGGCATTTAACGCCCGACACCGGCGGGACGGCGCCATCATGCGCCGGGGCTCGCGCCCCGCACCGCCGCACCAACTCCCCGGAAGGGAGCCCATCCCCATCACCGTGGGGGGGGGGGGACCGTGCAACGCGGCCGGCGCCGTCTCGTGACGCCGCCGCCCTTGCTCCAAAGACGGCTAACGCGCCGAGCCCTCGCAGGGGGGCCGGCTGCACCCTCGATTTGCTTTCTTGTGACCCTGCAGGGTTAGGTGGAGGCGCTAGGCCGGTGGGACGCCATCCCCGCCACTGTTGACGGCATGGCTGCCGCCCCCGCACGTACGAACCGCACGCCGGGCGCTGTGGCAACGGTTCTGGCGCTGCGGAGCGTACGGGAACGGAACGTCGCCCTGCCTGCCACTGTGTCTCGTACGGACCAACGTCAGCAGCTCCCTCGAGCCTATCAGGAGACACCACAGCCATCCGCCGCCCTTCTACCCTCGAAGCCGCTACTGTTTGAGTACAAGATAGGCCATGATGGCCGGATCGCTGCAAGGATCGTCCGGACGGCCGCCCACTCTATAGCATAGCACGCCACGCCCCTTCACGTAGCTAAATAGCGCGGCGCACATGTGATTCGCTCCCTCCTTGATCTATAAAAGGGGGACAAACCCCCCCTGCCGCGGGGGGAGAGACAGACACAACACAACAGGAGACAGGCTGCGCCACGCACTTGCTCTCCAATTCTCCCACAACATCTTCAGCCATTACACCAGGGACTTGGAAGCCACGCTTCCTCTCCTGCCTTGCTTGTAGCAGCCCCACTACAGGCACCCCCGGTGCTGAGCAATATAGTGCCACGAGCACACCAATGCTGGACGTACGGCCCCCTCGGCCGGAACCAGGATAAACTCTGTGTCCTTTGTTGCTTAGCATCGACCATTGAGGGATAGACCACGGCGCTTTCTACTGGTTAGTGTCGGGACCATATTCCGCACCGACAAGATTCACTGTGACAATTTTATTTTTTCATTAACTAGAGATGCACCATTGATTGTTCACCAGTTCGAGATTGACATGCCAGTTAGATTTTCTCAAACTTGATACTACGAGGGTGGGTATCCCATTTTTTAGTTTTTGCTGATGTCCATGTGTGAGACAATATGTTCCGACAAACATTCAAAAACGCTGGCTGGTCATCAATACTGTTTTGGAGCATCCTTCCACCAGATGCATGTGTCATTCTAGAAATTAGCAATCTTTTTTTCTAATATGGTTGTACTCATGCTTGCTATTTTTCTAGTTTTATTTTCTTCCTCTATCATGTGCATGGATAACACATTTTTTTTGCTTGGATATATTGTTGTGCAGTTCTGGATGACGCCTCCACCCGCAGCTGCAACTGCTGGAGCAGCAGGTGTTTATATTGTATACCCTGAGTATTGAATAATATTGAGTACCTGAGTCATTCCCGCTAGTCTGATCCCAGCCGTCCCAAGCTTCCACACCATTTTTTCCGGTTTTTCTTGTTTATTTTTTCATTGGTAAGGGCCACACAAATCGTGGGCGAGCCTGCACGCCGGGACGGTTTCCAGTCCCAGCACGACATCTCTGTCTCTTTCCTTGTACCTCTCGCCATCTCTCGTGGTCTGTTCCACACCGTCATCGCTGCCGCCGATAACCGTAGGTCCCTAGCCAATACCTCTCCAGTGCTGCCACCGCCCAGCCCAGCTAGATGCCAAATCAAATCATCCAGCCACTGCCACCTTAGGCGACCAGAAGAAGCCGCAATGAAGTCCAGATCGACCGAGGACGGCAAGATCCGGCAGAGATCTGCTCCAAGTGGCGACCTGGTGAACGAGACCCCACGAGTTGATCCGCACTGCGTAAGGAGCTCAATCAGATCCCCTAGCCACCACCGTCAGCCCTCTTCCTGGTTCAGCCTGGAGTACGGTTGGTGGACGGCTGGAACTGTGTCGGCGTCGTGGCTCCACCTTGGTGACCTCCGCTGCACCTTCCCAACCCTCTGCAATCCGATAGCGAAATACCAAAGTAACACGATCCCATCTCACCTTCTGCACTTTGCATCCCCATCTTGTATGTGTGGCCTTCAGAGGATTTCTTTGGATGAGTTTGCACTGATTCCCCTGTTGCAAGATAAGCATCCTAACTCCAAAATTCTCTGCTTTATGTAGATTTGAGGCACTAGAACATGGGCAAGATTTTCACCTCGATAACACTTGACTGCCAAGAACTTTCTAATTTTATTCTGATTTGACCCAGACAATTTCTGAAATTGCACATAGTAAATTTTTTTATCCAATAGTATGTTTTTTTGGGAAGTGTTAGAGCATAACTGAACACTAGAACATAGTAAAATACTATCTTAATTACCAATTCTAATTTGACTCCTTGGAGATAGGGATGCTTGGCTCCTTTGCGCTCTGATTCATGGCCACCAACTTTCAACGTTTCCTCCCAATTTTGTCCATATGAGTGGCAATAGAAAACCTTATGTTCTGCCACTTTGATTGCTGCAAGATCATTTATGTTGGTTTGACCCTTGTCTTTAAATGTTGATAGCACTGTATCTTGCCAATTGGTTGCACACTTCATTATTGCAACCTGCTGCTTCATCATGTCAATTCTATGCACATTGTCCAACATTTAGATTGTGCACTACTAATGTCCAACCACAGTGTTTTGTTCCTGTGAACCCTTGCATACAAGGTATGCATGAAGTCCCACATGCCATTGCAAAATGTCCTATTTTTATGAGAAACTGGTATTATTTAGATTCAGAGTGATAGTTTACTTTTTTCGTTAACTGGAGAAGCACGATTGATTGTTTACTAGTCACAGACTGATATGCAAGTCAGATTAGCTCAAACTTGATACTAGGAGGGTACCATATTTTTTAGGTTTTGCTGATATCCATGTGTGAGACAATATGTTCAGACAAACATTCTCGATGCTGGCTGGTCGTCAATGCAGTTTTGGAGCATCCTCCTGCCAGATGCATGTCATTAACTCATTATAGAAGTTAAAAAATCTTTTTCTGATATGGTTATACTGATGCTTGCCATTTTTCTAATTTTATTTTCTTCCTCTATCCTGCGCATGGATAACAAACAATTTTGCTTGAATCGTTGTGCAGGTCCGGATGAAGCCTCCTCCCGCAGCTGCAACTGCAGGAAGAAGCAGTAAAGTGTGATGTATAAAATTCCAAATAAGTTAGCTTTTCAGGCAACGAGAATTCAGATTGAGTTCTGATAAGCAGCCTGTTCATTTGGCTGGTGGCTGATGGCTGATGCTGATTTGTTCTGAGAGAAAAGTACTGCTGGCTGGTTGCTGGTTTGTTCTGAGAGAAAAGTACTGCTGGCTCTTGGCTGATAAGCCAAGCGAACAGAGTGAAGATCTTTGGCCACATAGGAAACTATGCTGACAAATCTCCATTATGTCTACATGACCTTGAATGCAGCAATATATATATATATATATATATATATATATATATATATTATGCACCCGGGTGCATTCTCTATAGCGAATGCACCCAGGCCCAACTAACCGAGCCAACCAGGCTTCTTTAACCGGTGGCGGGGGCGCGCGCGGGCTTGGTGGGTGGCGCGGGGGCGCGGAACCGCCGTCATAACCGCACCCCACGACCGATTAAAAAAAACCGCACCCACGACCTCCTTCGTTAACCACCCACGTTTGGCCCCCTTATTACAAACTCCTCCCCGTCACTCTCTCATTCAATTCCCCCGACCCGTTACCACTCTCTCCACTTTCTCGTCTTCTCCGCTTCAGCTCTCGCCGGCGAAGAGAGGTTTTCTCGTCGGCTTTGAAGCGGAGCGATCGACTTCGTGAAGCTTTTTAGTGCTCGTCGGGATTCCGAGCGGCGAATCACCCCTCTCTACTGCGCTGCGTTTCCGTCGCCTTCCTCTTTCTCTCCGCGCGGCGGTGGGGGGGGGGGGGGGGGGGGCCCGCGGGGGGGCGACCGTGGTGAGGCGGGAGAGACCCAGCGCCGTTTCCCCACTGCGTTCACGAAACACATTGCTCGCAGGTATGCCGCCCGACCTCTCGCCCCTTTCATTTTTTTCCGTTAGGGTATCTGTGTGGCTGCGTGATTATTCATGTTTCGGCGGATTTTTGTTTTTCGAGAGCCCCTGGGGGGGTGGTGAATGAGGGCGTGAATGATTTTTGTTATTCATTCAGATGATATTGCTGCTACTTTTTTTCGTTAGGGTTTTTACTGACTATTTTTTTGTGTTTTCCATTCATTGGATTTTCATATTCGATCAGACGTGGCTAGGTGTAAAAATCGCATGCGCTCCCGTCGTGTTATTTTTTTTAATTTTTTCAGTTAGGGGGGTGGGGGTTTGATTGATTCATTGTTAGCAACCGTTGCATCACAGAAGTAGCAATCGACCTATTACTGAGTTTGCAACCGGTCAATTACACTAGAAAACATTTGTTGCGAGGTGGGGGGGGGGGGGGTTGATTGATTCATTGTTAGCAACCGTTGCATCACAGAAGTTGCAATCGACTTATTACTGAGTTTGCAACCGGTCAATTACACTAGAAACGTTTGTTGCGAAAAGTCTTGTAGCTTTGTCACATTTTTTGTTTGCAATCTGTTAATTGCAGGAGTTGCAACTATAATCACAGCAGAAGTTTGTAATCGTCTTAGCACACATGGCTTTGAGTGATTTCATTGTTATCAACCGCTGTATTACAGAAGTTGCAATCTCCCTATTTCTGGAGTTGCAACCTGTTAAGCAGACACAGCAATAGTGTTTTTGTATGTGTTGTAGCTTTTTTTTGTAACTGGTTAATTTGTTGCAGTTGCAACCATAATCACAGCAGAAGTTGTAATTGTCGTATTAGACATGATTTTTTTATGTATTTTTTTTTTTGTGTAGCAGTTTGATATTTGTGAGAACTGTATCCTATATTTTCTTTACAGGAGTTGCAATTTTGTCTAGTATTAAATCTTTTTTTATTAGCATTAGTAGTTTTTTTTTGTGTTACTGGTTTATAGGAGTTGCAATTGCCTTATCATAGAAGTTGCAAACTGTGCATTTTTTTATTTTTGATGATTGTTTATGTTCATATATTTTTTATTTCAGTTGTTATACTTTTTATAATGGAGCAAGGCGGTCAGCAAGGTGAACAACAAGGTGGTCAAAATACTCGATCTTCTCCTCGGTTGTCTGAGAAGAGGAAGGCTGACAATTTACAAAGACTCCGTGAGAGGCGGAAAAGGCTCAGGTTGCCAACACCGCCGCTGGCTAGCACTGCTGAAGAGCAAGGAGATGAAGAACAGCATGATGAAGATTTTGCCCCAGATGGTGAAGGTTCTGGACACGATGACGGCGATGATGCCGCTCTGGCCGCTGTTGGCGATGGTGACAAGGGCAAATTGAAGCCACAGTCCATGCGATGCTCCCCTGCGAGTTTTATCAAGCTTATCAATGCTTTACCAAATGATCTTAAGGGTCAAGTAGTCGCAAAAGGTTTTGGGGGTCTTCCCGAATTTCAAGCCCAATTACCTTAAGAGGGATGTTAGCAGCTGGCTGATGCGGAAGTTCAATCCAGAGACAATGAAGCTTGAGATTGGTGGCGGCAAAGAGATCAATGTCAGCCATCACGCTGTGTGGTGTGCCATGCAGATTCCTAATGCTGGAGGTGACCCGCTCCCAATGTCTGACGCAGATGCCCGTGCTGAGTGTGATCGGCTCGGCTTACAGATTGTTGGCCCTTCTTACAACTCGAGAAAGGGCATTACTGTGAAACACATAACTGCTGGACTGAAGAACCATTCATTGACTGGGGAGCTTGGTCTAAGAGCCTTTTTCATGGCTGCTTTCCAGTGTTTGCTGTTCTCAAACACTGACACCAAGATCAGGCTCGATGATGTGAGATATACCCAGGATATTCAGAACATTGGCACTAGGAATTGGTGCAAGGTAGTTGTTGACAGGCTCAGCGTTGCTGCTCGATTATACAAGATGGATTATGCTCAGAAAGGCATCAATGCACCCATCAGCGGATGCACCATCTTTCTAGTGGTAAGCTCAAGTCAGACACGCATCTTTTGCTGTTCTTTTTTTGTTTCATTGCTTTTTTTTTGCAACTGTTTACATACTGTTGTTGCAATCATATATTTTTTTCACTGTTTTTCAATCTGGCATTGCACCTTTTTGCAATCACTTGCTACCCAGGTTTGCAATCATATTCCAAATAACCTAGTCAGGTTTTCTTTTTTTGCGACCACACATAATTATTGTTTGCAATCACACACAAAACATAGTTGCAATCACACACTGGTTCAGTTTCTTTTTGTCCCTTTTGCAGTCACAGAAATAAACCACACACTTTTAGATTTTGCAATCACTTGCTACCCAGGATTGCAATCATATTCCAATAAGCAAGTAGCTTTGCAAGCACATATACAAAGTCAGGTTTTCTTTCTTTTTTTGCAATCACACATAACTACTGGTTGCAATCACGCATGCCAAATAGCTGCAATCACACACTGGTTCAGTTTTTTTCTTTTTGTCCCTTTTTGCAGTCACAGAAATAAACCAGCATTTTTGTAATCACACACTTTAGTCTTTTGCAATCACTTACTACCCAGGTTTGCAATCATATTCCAAACAACCAAGTAGCTTTTCAACCACAGACAAATTCAGGTTTTTTTTTTGCAACCACACATAACTACTTGTTGCAATCTGTCACTCCAAATAGTTGCAATCACACAGTGGTTCAATTCTTTTTCTTTTTTGCAGTCACAGAAATAAACCAGTAGTTTTTGCAATCACACACTTTAAATAGTTTTTGCAATCATACACTTTAAATAGTTTTTGCAATCACACACGCTTTTTTGCTTCATCACCGTTTTTTTTTGCGGATGTTATACGTCGACAACTTGCGGCACGGATTCCCGGACAAGCCCTTTTTGCATCCCCCGGTGCTCCTTCCTGGCCTCGAAGATGATTCAAGCTATACTCAACCAGGACCGCAGGGGGGATGTCGCTGGCGACAATGTTGAGTTTGGACATCTCAGGGTTTGTTTTCTTTTGCAATCACACTTTCTTTTCTTTTTTTCTTTTCTTTTTTGCAAATGTCACCACTGTTTTTTTTACTCCAACTTTTTTGTTTTTTGCAGCTGAAAAGTATCACGGACACATGCTACGGCGCTCCTGTGGGGTCTTTGACGATCGCCCATCCCCGCATTTGGCCCCGCCCAAGATGCGGATGATGAGGGGCTTGCGAAGGAGTGCGCCCAACCCGCGCGGGACCTCGCGCCCCATCGGCAGCCGCTACATTTGCTGCTGGGGCTAGTGCATCCGCCGCTGCAGCAGGGGCTCCTGGGCCTAGCACCTTCCATGATCCCGGCGGTCATGGGCCCCACAGCAGTTCCCCTCCTGTTTTCTATGAGTACCCAAGTTTGCGCACTGCATTTAGCCAGCGCCTTTCTGATTTAGTTGGAAGGAGCAGGAAGGAAGACGCGCTGGCTATCTTGAAGGAGTTTGACAAAAGCACTAAATGTGCACAGGAGTATGCAAGGAAGGCTTCTGAGTACGCAACAAGGTCACGTGATCTCATGGCGTCAGCTCATCAGGAGTGCTTTAGCAGCATCAACAAGCTTCTTGCGGATGCTGCAGCTGCCAAGCAAGCTTCCAAGGGTCGCAGGAGGAAGGTTGCGAATGTCACACAACCATCAACTGTTATGTTCTTTTTTCTTTATATATATTTTTTTTCATAATCATGTTGCTACCACATGTAAGCAGAAGATGCAATCAGACACACAACCTTTTTGCAAACATACATCTCACATCACCTTTTTTTTTGTTTTCAATCAGATGTAAACTGCAGTTTATTTTATATGTAATCACTACTTTTTTTGCAATCATGCACACCCAAGGTTGCAAACACACTAATATAGCATTTTTTTGCAATAACACTTTTATTTCTGTGTTTAACAACAGCACCAGCAACAGAATCAAGTATGGAAGACATTCCTGGGGCAGACACGGATGATGGTGTTTTCGACGCTCCCAGCCCAATTGAAATGGAGGTATATGAAGGCGGCGCGCACGATGAAAACCCTGCACAGGGTGATGTTGATAGCAGAAACGTTGAGCAAACACCACCCCACGGTGATGACATTGAACATGGTAGTTTCGATAGAAGTAAGAATATATATTTTTTATATTTTAGTCTAAAGGATCTGTATTTTATTTTTATTTACTCACCATCTTCCTCTTCTATTTATTTTTGCAGCCCCCACACCTTTCGGCAACATTTCAAATGTTGATGAAATTCTTGGACTTTTTGATTCGCCTCCTCGCGCCGGGGACAATGCGGATGAGCCCCCGCGTGAGCCAAGACACACTTGTTGCAAAGAGGAGTGCTTCCTCAATATCTCCCTCTCCCCCACCCGCCTTGATGTAAGCTCTTTTTTTACACCCGAGTTGCAATCCCCTCTCGGGGTTTAATGTAGTCACACCGCATGGAAAGTTGCAATTAGTTACTCAATCTAGCAATCATAAGCATTTTCACTGTTTTTCTTTTTTTTTGCAATTTTTGATTTGTTTGTTTTTTCCTCAATCCTATTATTTTCAGCCTCGGCGGCATCGGCGGCATCGGCATCGACGGCGAGCGGGTTTGTAACCCACACACCACCAACATTGCAGTTGGGTTGTACTTACGAAACTTGCAATCCTTTTTTTTATTTTATTTCTTTTTGTTTTTTACCTGGCTAAACCACAACTATTCACTCTTTTTTTCTCTTACCATAACACGCTTCACTAGAACTTATGCAAGGAGGACCGACAGGGAGGAGAGGAGGCGAAACTTAAAGATGCCGAGGGCCGAGAAGAATATTGCGAGGAGGCAAGAAGAAAGGCTGAAGAAGAGGAAGCCTAGAAGAGAGAGTCTGAAGCCGAGGAAGCCAAGAAGAATGCCGAAGACGAACAGAGGAGAAAGGCTGAGGCTGATAAAAAGACTTTGGAAGACGAGAGGACGTTGAAAGCAGCAGCAGGTTTGTAACCCACACACTATCCACAATGCAGCTTGCTTGCACTTATATTTGCAATCATAACTTTTTTTTACTGTGACATATTTCACACTCAGCAGCCGAAGCAGAAGCTAAGCAGAAGGCTGCCGATGAGGAAGCTTCAAAGAGGGCTGCAGCTGAGGCAGCAGCAGGTTTGTAACCCACACACCACCAACATTGCAGTTTGCTTGCACTTTATAGTTGCAATTATAACTCTTTTTTTTCACTGCCACATATGTTTCACTCAGCAGCCGAAGCAGAAGCCCAGCAGAAGGCTGCCGAAGAGGAAGCTTCGAACAGAGCTGCAGCTGAGGCAGCAGCAGGTTTGTTACCCACACACCACCAACATTGCAATTTGTTTGCTCTTATAGTTGCAATTATAACTCTTTTTTTTACTGCCACATATGATGCACTCAGCAGCTGAAGCAGAATCCAAGCAGAAGGCTGCTGAGGAAGAGATTAAAAAGGTGCAGGGCGAGGCAAAGCAGCAGTTTGTAAGCCACCCACCACCAACATTGCAGTTTGTTTGTATTTATATTTGCAATTATAACTTTTTTTAATGCCACATATGATGCCCTGAGCAGCTGAAGTAGAAGCTAAGCAGAAGGCTGCTGAGGAAGATAAGAAAAAGGCTGCAGCTGAAGAAGAGAAGAAAAAGCTTGCTCGCATTAGCTTTGAAGACGGCTTCATCCGAACAAGTCACGGAAGGGAAATCTAGTGATGAGCAAGCAACAACAAGTTTTGTAACCATTCACTTGTCTAGGCTTTTTTTTTGCAATCACAACTCACTCCGCTGTTGCAATTACACATTACTCAGACTTGCAATCATAAATAACCAAATAACCAAGTTTCTTCAACCACACATAATACAGTCATGGCGTAACCACAAATAACTTCGGTTGCAATCACGTACGTAAAACGAGCTTGCAAACACACACTGTTATGGCAAATTTTTTTGTAATGACACGCACAAAAATAGGTTGCAAACACTGTACATGCTTTTCGTTTTTTTATTCACAGTTTTTACGTTGTTGCAATTACAGAACAAGCCATGCCGAGCAAGAGTGCTGAACCTGGAAAAGCACAAAAAGGCAAGAAAGCTGCAACTGAAGATCATCAGAGCCAGAGCGACGATTTCGTGATGAGCAAAAAAGATGCAGCTGATGAAATCTGGAGGAAGAAGGCCGAGGCTGATAACAAGAGAAATGTTGCTGCTACCAAGAAGCTTGAGTCAAAGAAAAAGGCTGGAGCTGATAAGAAGGCTGAAGAGAAGGAGAAGAAGATCATAGCAGAAATCCAGAAAAGGCTGTACGCGAACATTGTTCTTTACGAAGGAGCCTTCCGCATCAAAGATAAACAAGCGAGTGGAGATGCAATCGTCAAAGGCGTATGCTAAGAAGCGTACCGAGTATGAGAAAAAGTTAGATTTTCTCCGCCAGGAAGCCACTGCCTGTGTTGGAATCCGTGGAGGCACCTTTGCGAGCAAGAACCCCTTCATCGGTCGACGATGTCGAGTTTCCTCCGGAGTCCCAGGATGATATTGCTAATTTGACTCCACCGATCCGTCTTTCACAAGATGAAGTGTCTGAAGGTCTCGTCGATTACGGCAAGGTTCAGAGGCTTATTTTCAAGCGCCTAGGTGACAGAGTGATGAGGAGGCCTGCTGAGTTCGTATCTCCGTTCCAGATAAAACGCAAGCGCCCCGACATACCTGTTTCCAAGGCTGTTTATCCGAGGCGTGAAGATCATATCTGAACCTGAGCTTCAACAGTATGTTTCTTTTTTTTACTGTGTATTTTTTATGTTGCAATTGTTTTCATACTGGCATTGCAACTGTTACACTCCCAGTTTTGCAATTTGTACACTTTTTTTTGCAATCACACATTCAACACTTTTTTTTTGCAACCACTCACACAGCAATTTGCAATCATATGTTGTCAAATCTAGTTGCAATTGTTTTCTAACTGGCATTGCAACTCTTACACTCCCAGTTTTACAATTTGTACATTTTTTTTGCAATCACACATTCAGCACTTTTTTATGATTGCAACCACTCACACAGACCAATTTGCAATCACATGTTGTCAAACCTAGTTGCAATTGTTTCATACTGGCATTGCAATCGTTACACATGCGCTTTTGCAATTTGCACACTTTTTTTTGCAATCACACATTTAGCAGTTTTTTTTGCAACCACTCACACAGACCAATTTCACATGTTGTCAAACCCAGTTGCAATGCACAGGAGTTGCAATCACAGTTAACAAGCTGGTTTTGCAACCATACACTGTGTTTTTTGGAAGTATCACACAGAGGCGTTTGCAACCACATTGATTTCATTTTGGAATTTTTTGGTGCAGGAGGTCTTTATTGGAGTTTGGCATTCTTGCTGAATTTACTGGACAACAACTCATTGACAGTTTCTCAAACGACAAGTTGGGAGAGTCTTCCTTGATCGATTTCGTGGTGCATTGCATGCGGCATGATGACATTGTGCACAAGCTTGATTCGTTTGGGTACGGTGGTGTTTCTCACGACCGGTTTCTATGTAAGCCTTTTTGTTTTTTCAATCGTCCGTTTTTTTTAATACAATACAAGAACTTTGTTGAAACAACAACATTTTTTGTTGTGACTGATCTAGTTTTTGTTTTAATGGGCTTTTTTTTGCCCCCTTTGTGTGCAGTGGAATATTAATGGTTGCGACGCAGTCCTCAATGAGGATAAATCCGAGACAGAAGAATTCAAAGTCGTCTGGAACCACCTGATGACCGAGTGCATAAACTACGACCTGTCAAGAGCAAAACTGGTTAGCAGACATCTTTTTTCTCAAATACAGTCTGTTTTTCTTGTAACATTTTTTCAAAGTTGCAATTGCAAAATTATAATCTACAACCCTTTTTTTCATTAATATTTTTTTGAGTAATTGCAATCATAAATGAAATTGCAATCACACATCAACACTAGATGTAATCAATACACTAATCATTTTTTTGTCCCCCTGCACTCTTGTTTTTTTGCACCAGATCTTTGTCCCTATCCATGACGCGGGACATTACTTTGTTTATTGTTTCAACTTCATGCATAATCGCATTGATGTGCTGGACTCGAACGACTACTTCATGAAATGCACGGATCCTGTAGAACGTCACAAGCATGTGTTTGCAAAAATTCCAATCATAGATGCAGCTTTCCAGAAGGTGTCCAACTTCAAGCTGCCCAGAGTTAGTGGTTGGAGGAAGCCTTTCATTGAAGTCCCCAAGCAAGCTGGTCCCAATGATTGCCTATTTTTTGTCTAGAAGTACATGGAGTACTATGATGGGAACAAGATGACGGAGGAAATCAACCCGGTAATGCGTGATGTGAACTGATCCATTTTTTACATCTTTTCTCTTTTTTTTCTATGTTTTCTGTATGTGCATTTTTTTACCGTACTGTCGAAATAGCTATATTTTTTTAATGTGTGTTTTTTATGCTGCTGCAGTTCAACGGCGTCATTTACAGATGTGAGATGCTGCACTATCAAATCTTCCACCCCCTCAACCAGGCCGATCTCCCCCGCAATGCCGGACAAGTACGAGAATCGGGGGACGCCGTCTTGATCTCGAAGATGACGGCGGTCGGTCCGTGGACTTTTAGGATCCTTGGGATAAAAAACATGTTATATCTGTGTGTTTATATGCATCTGTATGCGACATGTTATGCGTGGCAGTACGAAAATACTATATCATGTGATGTGGCAACTTTTTAAGTCCTTTTTTTGTTTGATTTTTGCGAATTTTGAACTCTGGCAATGTATTTTTGTGCACCTTCTTTTTTTTATTCGGCATGAAGTGTTTTTTTTAAAATCCACCTTTACCTGTTTTGCAACCACATACGCGATAAAATTGCAATCACTCACATGTGTTGTTTCTGCAACTGTGTTTTTTTTGCAATCGCAGCACATCAGCGGTCAAGGATGTTTGCAATCACCTTGTATTTTTCACGAAGTTGCAACCACATCAAGCAAAGACCAAACTAGTCACATCAAGCTTTTTTACCAGTTTTTGCAATCGCAATCACATTGCTATAAGGGGTGCAATCACACTGAGACATGATTTGCAATCAACTACATTCTGGTTTGCAACTGTCGTTTTCTTTTGCAATCGCAGCACATCAGTCGTTGCAAACACACTGCAAAGGATGTTTGCAATCACCAGTATTTTTGGACTAGGTTGCAACTTAGCTTCAATATCACAGTGTCGTGGCACGGAGCTTTTTTATACCATTTTTTTGCAATCGTAATCACATTTCTATAAGGGGATCACACTGAGACATGATTTTGCAATCAACTACATTCTGGTTTGCAACTGTCTTTTTCTTTTGCAATTGCAGCACATCAGTCGTTGCAAACACACTGCAAAGGATGTTGCAATCACCAGTATTTTTGGACCAGGTTGCAACCTAGCTTCAATCTTACAGTGTCGTGGCACGGAGCTTTTTTTTTGAAACTGGTGTTTTTTTACCCGTGTTTTTTTGAAACTCTTTTTTTTTGCAAAATCACTGCTCTAAGGTTGCAATCACACTGCTATGAGGGTGCAAGCAATAACCCACATTCTGGTTTTCGCAACTGTCATGTTTTGCAATTGATACACATCAGCTGTTGCAACCACATGTGAAGAATGTTGCAATCTCCTGTATATACACCAGGTTGCAACCACCATCCTAGTTGCAATCTGACAGTGTCATGTTATGGAGCTTTTTCTTTTTGAACTGGTTTTTTTTGCAGACTCATTTTTTTACTTGTGTGTTTTTTGCAACTGTTTTTTTGCAACTGTTTTTTTTGTTGCAATCGCAGTCTCATTTTTTTTGCATCTGTTCTTTTTTTTAAAACACATATAACTCCTGGTTGCAATCACTAACGCAAATTTTTTTGCAATTACACATTGGTTCAGCTTTTCTTTTTCTTTTCTTGCGATCACGAAATAAACCAAAGAGATTTTGCAATGAGACACTTTAGTTCTTTGCAATCACTTACTACCCAGGTTTGCAATCATATTCAAACAACCAAGTAGCTTTGCAAGCAAACGGACAAAGTCGAGTTTCCATTTGCAACACACATAACTCCCGGTTGCAATCACGTTTGCCAAATTGTTGCAATCACACACTGGCTCAGTTAATTTTTTTCTTTTTTTTCCAAACACACGTAAGCGGCGGCTTGCAATGACACTGCTATAAGGGCGCAAGCAATCACCTACATCTTGGTTTTGCAACTGTCATTTTTTTCGCAATTGCTGCACATCAGATGTTGCAACCACATGTTTTTGGATGTTGCAATCACCTGTCTTTTTTCACGAGGTTGCAACCACATCAAGCAAACACCAACCTAGTTGCAATCTGACAGCTTCATGGCATGGTGCTTTTTTTGAACTGTTTTTTTTGCAATCGTGACACATCAGTGGTTGCAACCACACTGTAACCTATTAAGCAATCAACCGTATTTTTCATCTGTCTTGCAACCACATCAAGCAAACATTAACCTAGTTGCAATCTGACAGAGTCATGCAGCAGTTTTTCAGTATTTTTTGTAATCACAGTTGCAATCAAATAGTTTTTGTTACCCAGCAGTTCTTTTTTTTGCAAACCAGATGCTATTTTTTGGATAAATTATATTGTATTCATTCAGATTCATAGTCATCCCTGTAGTCAACATCGCGCGAGGTCGCTCTTCTGATTCGAGCAATCGCGCCACGTGCTTGCGACTGCTGCAGAACTACACTGCATTCAGATTTTTGTGTTTCATCTGCTTCACTCTGCCCTTCCCGATCTCCGTTTTGTCCGTTTTTTACTCTTGGGTGGCCTCTTTTTCTTTGAGCCCAACCTTCGCTTTTTGCACCTCTTTTTTTGGCTTTGTTTTCTCGTCGCCTTGCTTCGTTTGGGTTTTGGGGGCATGTTGTGCCGTAGTGCCCCTAACATGACAAAGTTTGGCACTCCTTCACACCCTTACCTCCACCGTATGTGCCGTAAGGATTTTCGGTATCATAATGTTTTTGGAGGATTTTGCCGCGCCGACAGTGCTTCCTACCTTTTGTGCTAGACATGGGTGGTTCACCACTATCACACCGCCTAGGGTAGTTTCTGAACCAGGCACATGGTTTATTTTTGGTGTGGCAGGGTTAATAGGATTTATAGCAGCTTTCCACGGTGGCGTCACCACTTTCATCTGTTGGTCGGACACAAACTAGACCCATCTCGTTATCCCCATTTTCATGCAAATCACCACTTTCCATCTCACAAGCGAGCAGCCTCTCGCCGTTTGTAGAAGCTCAATACCAGGAGTTATCATGTCGATGTGCCGGGACGGTCTCGAGCATAAGCACGGTCGATTTGCTTCCCGCTCTACACAGGCGCATTAACTTGGGCGGCAGCTTTGACATTCTCGTTTGCTCTGTGTCGCATGAGTCGCAACCCGAACATCGTGCCCGTCCCATGGAACTTCGGATCTCGCATTACGTGTGTATCGACGCGAATGTACTTTTCGGTATGCTCGCACTTGCGGTGGGTGAATGCTTTGATCACGTGCATGCAAAACAACCCCGTGTGCTCCCATTGCATGCATTCGCATTTATATATACCCTCTTTTTTGTCGGCTAGCACCTTGAATGCGTGTTGTGCCCAACAGAACACTCCTCGTTCCTTTTTCATGCTTCACCAAGTAACCGCATTCAACATCCGGATCGAGCTCAATCACAAACGCCGTATCGTTAGCATATTCCCTCTTGTATTCATTATACACCGCCCGCGTGTACATCCCCGCCGAGCCGCTCATCAAACCGTGATTTGCACGCCCCGACAACTTCGGCTCGCACATCGAATTTTGAATTTCGGTTTTCATCATTACATTTTTATTGCAACCGCAGACATATCACAATGCAGTCAAATGTAACACGTTGTTGCAATCACGCACACCAAATAGTTGGAATCGCACACTTATCCAGTTTTTCTTTTTCTTTAATTTGCAGTCACAGAAATAAACCAGCAGATTTTGCAACCAAACACTTTAGTTTTTTTGCAATCACTTACTACCCAGGTTAGCAATCATATTCCAAACAACCAAGTAGATTTCCAAGCACAGACAATATCAGGTTTCATTTTTTTTGCAACCGCACATAATCCCAGGTTGCAATCACGCACGTCAAATATTTGCAATCACACACTGTCTCAGTTTTTCTTTTTCTTTTTTTTGCGATCACGTAAATAAAGCGAGCAGCTTTTGCAATGACACACTTTAGTTTTCTCGCAATCACTTAGTACCCGGGCTTGCAATCATATTCCAAACAACCAAGTTTCTTTTTTCAACCACGCGGACAAAGTCGGTTCTTTTTTTTTGCAACCGCACATTTTTCCCGGTTGCAATCACGCACGCCAAATAGTTGCAATCACACACCGGCTCATTTTCTTTTTTCTTTTTTTTTTGCAGTCACAGAAATAAACCAGCTTTTGCAATGACACACTTTAGTTTCTTGCAATCACTTACTACCCAGGCTTGCAATCATATTCCAAACAACCAAGTTTCCTTTTTCAACCACACAGACAAAGTCGTTCCTTTTTTTGCGATCACGAGAAATAAACCAAAAGCTTTTTGCAATGACACACTTTAGGTTTTTGCAATCACTTGCTACCCGTGCTTGCAATCATATTTCAAACAACCTAGTTTCCTTTTTCAACCACACAGACAAAGTCAGGTTCTTTTTTTGCAACCGCACATTCCCCCTGGTTGCAATCACGCACGCCAAATTGTTGCAATCGCACACTTGTTCAGTTTTTCTTTTTTCTTTTTTTTGCAGTCACAGAAATAAACCAGCAGTTTTTGCAATGACATACTTTAGTTTTTTGCAATCACTTGCTACCCAGGCTTGCAATCATATTCCAAACAACCAACTAGCTTTTTCAACCACACAGACAGTCAGGGGTTTCTTTTTTTGTGCAACCGCACATAACTACTGTTTGCAATCAGTCACGCCAAATTGTTGCAATCACACACTGGTTTATTTTTCGTTTTCTTTTTTGGAGTCACAGAAATAAACCAGCAGCTTTTTGCAATCACTCACTTTAGTTTCAATCAGTCACCCAACTTAGTTGCAATCACACACTGGTGCAATGACTAACTACAAATTTTTTTAACCAAACATGTTTTTTTTGCAAAACCACAAATTAACATGATTTGCATTAAAAAATTTTCAGTCTTTTTTTTTCAATCACACACAATCAGTTGTTGCAAACAGACATATGTTGCTTTTTGCAATCATACATAAAACAGCGCGTTGCAATCATTGAACTAACAGGGTTTTGCAATCATATGTTTTGGGGTTTGCAGTTTTAAGAATACCTCGTGAGTAGTGCGACTCCCCAAAGCATCCATGTGGTCCGTGTGTCGAACAGAGTCAAGTACCCTCTTTGCAAACATATGCAATGTTGTCACACCGCCAACATATCCATCTTTCAATACTCGTTCGGCTCTCGCATCTCCGGGTTGAAGTCATTCTTCCGCAAAGACATGCCCTTAAAATATGCCGCAATCCATCTTTTCCTTTTCTCGCCACAATGCTACAATCGCCGGGTGTTCCCTTATGCCACATTCATCCATTAGCTTCCCCCACTCTACCTCAAATTGTGTAGAACCCGCAGGATAATTTATCGTAGACTCCAGCTTTTCCTTCGCATTTTTGTCCCTGTGCACCTTGTACAACTCCTCGAGTTCATAATCCCACATCCTTATTATGTGCCACCGGCAATTTCTGTGTTGTGATTTATCAAACACAATTTTTATCGCCTCCCTCATTGCCGCATATTCATCTGCAGAAACATCAATTTTTTAAAACCAGTTTCCTTTTTTCTCCTGTGAATAAAATGTTTTCTTGCAATCCAAAAACATACGATGATTTGCAATCAAAAAAATAGAGTTTAATGTTGCAAACGTTGCAACCACACTACACACTACAGTTGCTTTTTTTTACAGCAATCATTATAGAATAAATCAGAATATACCCCCTCCCCCTCTCCCTCAAAATATGCACCTGTTAGAATCACAAAAGGCTGCCTGCCGCCCATGCAGCTTTTGAATGACTCGAAGAGCCATCTGGAAGTGTCAGTTGTCTCATCCCGAAGAAGCGCTTGCCCAAACGACACATTTTTCGCATTGTTGCCGCATCCGACAAACATCGCCAGGGCATCTTCTTGTTGTTAGTTTTGTGGGTAGTGTCAAAAGTGATGACGTCTCCAAAATCCACGTATTCTCCGCACGCCGACTTGCATGGCTCCAAAAAATGCTTCTTAGCACTTTCGTCTTTGGGTCAAAATCAACATCCCGAGAGAATGCTTCATTGTTTTGCTTACACTCCCTAAAAAACTGGAATAACTTCTCAATGTCACCATCCCTGTCCTCTCGCGTCTGCTCAGCTTTCCTGCACAACAAGTGAATGAAAAAACATTTTAAGCATACAAAATAGGTTTTTTTGCAATCGCAAACTACCCAGGCTTGCAATCATATTCCAAATAACCAAGTAGCTTTGCAAGCACACAAACAAAGTCAGGTTATTTTTTTTTGCAACACATATAACTCCTGGTTGCAATCACCCACGCAAATTAGTTGCAATTACACATTGGTTCAGTTTTCTTTTTCTTTTCTTGCAGTCACAGAAATAAAACCAGCAGATTTTGCAATGAGACACTTTAGTTCTTTGCAATCACTTACTACCCAGGCTTGCAATCACATTCCAAACAACCAAGTAGCTTTGCAAGCACACAGACAAAGTCAGGTTTCTTTTTTTGCAACCGCACCTAATTCCTGGTTGCAATCACGCACGCCGAATAGTTGCAATCACACACTGGCTCAGTTTTTCTTTTTTTTTTTGCAGTCACAGAAATAACCAGAAGTTTTTGCAATGAGACACTTTAGTTTTTTGCAATCACTTACTACCCAGGCTTGCAATCATATTCCAAACAGCCAAGTAGCCTTGCAAGCACACAGACAAAGTCAGGTTCCTTTTTTTTGCAAACGCACATAATTCCTAGTTGCAATCACTCACGCAAATTAGTTGCAATCACACATTGGTTCAGTTATTCTTTTCCTTTTTTTGCAGTCACAGAAATAACCAGCAGTTTTTGCAATGACACACTTTAGTTTTTTGCAATCACTTACTACCCAGGCTTGCAATCATATTCCAGACAACCAAGTTTCTTTTTTCAACCACACAGACAAAGTCAGGTTTTCTTTTTTTGTAAACGCACATAATTCCTAGTTGCAATCACTCACGCAAATTAGTTTGCAATCACACACTGGCTCAGTTATTCTTTTCCTTTTTTTGCAGTCACAGAAATAAACCAGCAGGTTTTGCAATGACACACTTTAGTTTTTTGCAATCACTTAATACCCAGGCTTGCAATCATACTCCAAACAACCAAGTTTCTTTTTTTCAACCACACAGACAAAGTCAGGTTCCTTTTTTTTGCAAACGCACACAATTCCTAGTTGCAATCACTCACGCAAATTAGTTGCAATCACACATTGGTTCAGTTTTATTTCCCTTTTTTTGCAGTTATCGAAATAAACCAGCAGATTTTGCAATGAGACACTTTAGTTTTTTGCAATCACACACTACCCAGGATTGCAATCATAGTCCAGACATATGACTTACATGTTTTGGATGTCCTTCTCTGTGAATGGCCAGTTTTGACGTCCTCCATACAATTCTGACATCACATTCATCGCAGCTTGGTTTGGCACGCCACACCTTGACATGATTGCAAACAAGTCATCCATAGCAGTCTCCCTCTGTTTATGAGCATGCATATATCTAACCATCCCGGCGATGGCTGAAGTTTATGGTTGTGTGCTTCCCCGATTCCGTCGAAGTACCGCATTTTGCGTTTTTTGTCCTCCTTAACTTTAGCATATGCCGGGCAACCAATTCTCATCGATCTTTTATCGCTTTGTGGTTCATCATTTTCCTTGCCCGGCTTCATAAAACCCCGACGGTTGCAAACCCGGTGTTTAGTCTCTTTACTAGTCCTCATGGTTCTCACACTGAATCCAGCCATTTTTGCATAATCAAGGTAAAATTGGTGTGCTGCTTCTATTGAATCAAACTCCTGCCGCGCTCTTGGGACAAACACATCAAGCATGTTTGCATCCTGTGTGGAGAAAATAACCAACCATAAGTTTTTTTTTGGCCTTTTTTGTTTTTGCAATGCACATGGGAATAATGTTGCAACCAGACAGCATTACACGTTGCAAACGAGCGCAACATAATAAATGCAGATTAGTACACACAGCAGACTACGACCCCTATTTTGTTTTTTGCAATGCACATGGGAATAATGTTGCAACCAGACAGCATTACGCGTTGCAAACAAGTGCAACAAAAATAATTGCAGATTAGCACACACAGCAGACTACGACCCCCATTTTTGTTTTTGCAATGCACATGGGAATAATGTTGCAACCAGACAGCATTACACGTTGCAAACAAGCGCAACAAAAATAATTGCAGATTAGCACACACAGCAGACTACGACCCCCTTTTTTGTTTTTGCAATGCACATGGGAATAATGTTGCAACCAGACAGCATTATACGTTGCAAACAAGCGCAACAAAAATAATTGCAGATTAGCACACACAGCAGACTACGACCCCCTTTTTTGTTTTTGCAATGCACATGGGAATAATGTTGCAACCAGAGGGCACCATACGTTGCAAACAAGCGCGACAATTTGTTCCAGCGGCAATCTACTAGAGGGCACCCTACTTTTTTTTTGCAATCGCACGCGATATCTCTGATTGCAACCAGAACCCACCAAAACTTTCGCAAACATCACACACAAAACACTGACAATGAAACCTCAAATCATCCCGGATTTTTGGGTTTTGCAACCTAAGTTTGCAAACCAACAAAGAACTAAATAGCGAAACGAGGTTTAACGTTTCCGTGTGTGATTTTTTTCCGTTACCGGATGAACAACTCCGACGGATCAGGCGTGATCATTGAGCCAGGCGGAATCGACGGCGGAGGCGTCAGCAACGTCGCGTGATGCAAGGGATCACCCGATCCGCAGCCCCGCGCCCCTGCTGTGGGCGTTACTGACGTAGGAGGTGCCGCCGGAGCAGATGCAATCGGTGGTGGTGCCGACGATATCGGCCGAGACCCAGCCGTCGTAACAACCGCCATCTGCTCCGGGACCACGTGCCGCCCCGTCTGTGGTGATCCCAGGCGCGGAAGCGACAGTGGAGCCATTGGTTTTGGCGAGGAGCGGCTCGGCGATCCGAGGCGTGGAGGAGACAACAGGCGCGGCCATTGGTTTTGATTGGGCGGGGGGGGGGGGGGGGTGGGAGACCCGATGGCGATTTTATGGGGGGGCATTGTCGGAGGTGGGATATCGCGCTCAGTGGGGTCTCCTGGTCGGACCCGGTCGGGGCGGGGGGCGGGGGTGGGAAGCTTGGGCTCGATGTTTGGGGTCTGTGCATTGGCGAACTAAAATGCACCCAGTTGAGGACCATGTGTGGTTCGAGGACCGATGGATGGTCGCTTCCTTGTGTGATGAGTGATTGACAACGTTGTGTGGACTGATTCTTGGTTAAGTATTGCAGGTGCAGGTTGCGGCTTGACTCGTGTTGGTGCGGTGAAGAACAAGCGCGAAAGGTCATTGCCGGTGAGGCCTCCAGGTGTGGAGAAGACAATTAGGCTTCGTTCGAGGGACCCGGTGGCCAGCGGGGTCAAGTGCGGGCCGCATGGTGGCATGAACAGCAAGATGAGGTCATGGACGGTTTCTTGGTAGAGCCTCAAAACCAAGGTCGAGCCGGGACTACGTGGGAGCCGAGTCATGAGTGGAGATTGGCGGAGGCTACACCGAGTTCGCGGGGTTTGCAGTGGTTCACCAGAAAACCACTAGGTTACTCGATTGAGCCACAAAACCGAGGCCGAAGACTCGACGAGGAGGTGCGGCCACCCAGGCCGGTTCAACCGCCCAGGAGGGGCGGCCGGACCGCCCGGGGGCCGGTCGGATCCCCGTGGCCGGTCCTAACCGCCCGGGGGGGCGGTCTGACCGCCCTGGCCGCCGGCGCCGAGAAGCTTCGAAGCGGAGGACACGCGTCGGGATCGCAAGGCTTGCGTCGAGTCTACGCAGGGTGCGGTTGCCGGGCATCCGTCCGATGGTGAAGACATCAAGAATTCCAAATCCGCCCTTGAGGGGCATGTATCCCTAGTTATTAGTGAATGGTAGTTTAGTCTTTTGGGTGCCTCCATATATACTCATTAGATGGGTGGATGGCAGCCAACTCTTGGAACCCTAGCTCATTTGGTTTTTCCATTTTCGTTCTCCATTTTCCTTAGGATTTTAGAAGGCTAGCTTGAGAGCTTCATGTGAGATCTAGAGAGAGGGATGGATGTTTGGGTGGCAAGCTAGACCTTGTACGAACCAATCATGGCATGTATAGAAGGTTTGGCGTTGTTCATCATGGTGGTTTTCCCCGTCTCTTTGGTGTTGATTTTCGGAGCTCTTTTTGGCGGTGTTTTGAGGACGATTTCTTGGGGTTTTTGGTGGGTGTCACGTATGAGGTTCTTGTGCCTCTTTGGCTGGTGACTTTGCCCCCAAATCCCCTTTGAATCGGACTTGATTTGGTTGTTTCTCGAGTTGGGCGAGTTCTTGACCTAGAGAAGCCATTTCTTCGATTTCTCTTGATTGTGAGCGTTTTGGGTTGATTTCTTTGAGGTAGAGGTTGCCCAGGTGGTAACCCAGCCTATTCCCAAAGTTTGGCTGCAATCCGTGGAGTGATTCGGGAGATCGGGCGCGAGGAAGTTGAGGTTTGACCCGCGGGTTCATTTTCCGGAAGGGGCGGTCTAACCGCCTACGGGGGCGGTCTAACCGCCCCGGGTGTTTCCGGTCAAAGTTTTGTTTCGCCGGATTTTCCTCTCGTGAGTTTGTTCGCCTTGATCGAGGAGTGTCCGGGTGAAATTTGGGGTCGTTCTCGTGCAGTTTGCTAGGTGTTCTTGGTCGGGGTTCGTTGCTGGGTACAGGAGGTTAGACCGACCCAGGTAGCCGGTCTAACCGCCCCTAGGCCCTTGGGTGAAGTTTTGGTTTTCGCCAAGATTTTCTGGTAGCTAGCATGGACTTGACCAGAGATCTCTGTTGGTGAAACCGTGGTGTGTTTTGGTGCTCGGAAGAGGTGTTTCGAAGGATCTCTTGGTTGCCAGGTGGAGGCGGTCTAACCTCCCCCTATACCCGGTCTAACTGCCCCCCTCTGGTTAGCCGGCTTTCGAGTTGTTTCCGCTGTCGGTGCTGCGTGTGTGTTGTGGTTGCTGGTAGAGTTTGTTCGTAGGACCAGTAGCACTCCGGTGGCTACGTGGTTTTGGCAAACGGGAGGTAGAAGTGCGGAGCGTGTGATTTCGGGGGTTCGACCGAGCTAGTTCGTCTTGTCGGAGTTTCAATCTCCCTCGAGAAGAATTTTTATCGGCTCCCATTCACTCCCCCCTCTCCGGTCGCCTAATTGGTCCTTCAAGTGGTATCGCAGCCGGTTCGGGTCTTTGTTGACTCTAACCGCCTAAGATCCAATGATGGCGTACCGGAACGGGGTTCGGGTCCTCCACACTTCGATGGCAAGAACTACCGCATGTGGAGCAAGCGGATGGGTGCGTTCCTCCGCGGAAAGGGTCGACTCGTGGGATGTCACGGTGGGACACAGTGCTCTGTCCACCGATGGATTTCCTTGCTCCGTGGTCGAGGGACGCATTCGACGCCAACAATAAGGCGGTCGACTACTTGTTTCGTGCTTTGTGTCGACCGAGTTCGATCGGGTGCACACCGAGCACTTGGCTTGTAGGATTTGGGCGGTGTTGAAGGAGGCTCATGTTGGGAACGCCCGTGTTCGGGCACGGATGTATGCGACCTACCGGAGAGAGTACGAGAACTTCACTCATCTCCCCGGTGAGTCCATTGATGCCTTGTTTCAGAGGTTCACGGTGGTGGTGAACAACATGAGGGCCAATGTGGACGTGCTCCCGTACGATGATCATGATAGAGCGGTCAAGCTCTTACACTCTTTGGATCGTACGATATGGGGCGGAAAGTTCGAGACCATAGTCGAGTCGGAGAGGTATGATACTCTGATGGTGAACGAGCTGTTCTCGAAGCTCAAGTCGGCTGAGGTGGATAGGGGCATGACTGCCAAGCTCGAGGGACCGACTGACTCCCATAGTCTTGCCCTCGTTGGTGGTTCCAAAGGAAAGACTAACTCTAACCCATCCACCAGGATGTTCTCGTTTTCCTCTTTGATGTCTATGCCATATGAGGAGTTTGATGACCTTGGAGAGGACGAGCTGGCGCTGTTGACGAGGCGGTTCGAGAGGCTGCACGAGAACCGCGTGAACATGAGGAGGAACACGAGGACTTGCTTCCAAGGCGGCAAGCCGGACACTTCGTCGCCGACCGCCCGGAGAAGGCCGAGAACAAGGACAGCTACAAGCACAAGCCGAGGATGAACGATGGCAAGTACCGTTCGAGGCGCGACCACAAGAGCAAGCACAAGAACAAGTACAAGGACGAGCGACGATCGAGGAAGAAGGAGGGCCGAGGCAAGGCCCGAGCGATGGTTGGAGCGAGCGACGTCGACTCCGGGCCCGCGTACTCCACCTCGAGCTCGAGCAAGCAAGGAAGACGAGGGAGATCGCCGCAAGAACAAGAAGTCGTCCAAGAACCTGAGCGGGCTAAGCTGCTTCGCGAGAGATGGCTTCTGCACCATGGCGCTGAGCTCCGGCAGCAAGAAGAGCACACAGAGCGACTCGGACTCTGAGTCCGACGACGAGGTGCGTGATGAACTTCCCTTCTTGCGCCAGGAGAATGAGAGGCTTGGCTCTTTGCTTGATAACCGTGATGACATGCTTAGAGAGGCCAAGAAAATGAGGAAAGAGCTTAGGGCTTCACTCGAGGATGCTAGGACTAGAGTGGCTGAGCTAGAGACACAAGTGCTTGATAGCAAGCTTGAGATTGATTCGCTTAAGGCTAGCCCTGTTGTTTCTGATGAGAATGATTGTGCTGATTGCTCCATATTCCTTGCCGATCTTGCTTTGTTTAAGGAGAAGCATGCCTCCAAGTGTGAGGAACTAGATGTGCTTAGGGTTGAAGTGGCTGAGCTTAAGTCTAGACCTGCTTTGCTAGGTGCTTGCACTTCTTGCCCTGTTTTGCATGCTAAGATTGATGAGATGCATGCTTACACTAGTTCGCTAGAGGCTAAATTGAAGGAACCCATGCCTACATCTTGCTCTACTTGTGAAATGCATGCATTGAAAAATTTGGAGCTTGCACATTATGTTGATCGTTTGCAGGATGAGAATGATGACTTGAGGAAGTTGATGGGTTGGTTGTCCGGTCATGAGCCTCAGTTGAGGATGATGATCGAGGCCTTTAAGAGGCAAGATGGTGAGGGGCTTGGGGCAAACAAGGTTGGTGAAGGAAGTGGAGAGAATATCCCGAGCCACCAAAAACCCACCACAAAAATGATTTTCCTCCAAAACCCAACCATCTTAGGAACCGACTAGACACAACCCCAGCCTCCACCTATATTTCCTACACCCACAAATGATCTCCGAAGGCCTATCAAGTTTGTGAGCACTTTCGGAAAGTGTTCTTTGGGAAAGTGAGTGACAAGGCAAGTGAGGAGAAATCGGTGGAGGAGTTGAGTGGAGAGAAACCAAGCGAGCAGCCCCAATCCAAGCCTAAACCCAAGCTTGTGAGGTTCCGTTGTGGCCATTGTGGGAAAGAGGGTCACAAGGATGAGTTTTGCTTCAAGAGGAAGCGGAAGAGAGGATGGCAAAGGAGTGGGCGAACAAGGATAGGTACAACCCTTCCCATGGTGTACCTAAGCCTCGTATGCCACTACCCGGGGTAAGGCCGTGGTGAGAAGTGTTCCGGCATGGGGAGATGCGAGTTCCCGCAGCCGAGGAGCAAGCTTCGGAGGGGGCGGTCGACCGGCCCGGCTAGGCGGTCGACCGGCCCAGCCCCGCAGGGGGGGGGGGGCGGTTAGACCGGCCCGGCTAGGCGGCTTAACCGCCCCCCCCCCCCACTCGGGGCGGAGTGGTTTTCGAGGTGGTGAGTCGAGAGGTTTTGGTGTCCGGAGGTGGAGTTGCCGGTGGTTGGTCTGGAGAGACAAGCAGGTGGTCGTCTTGCTAGGCATTCTCCCCCTCGAGTTCACTACGGGGATGGGAGGAGTCGTAGCTTTGAGAAGGAGAGGAGGGACGTTCCACGGGTTGTCTTCCGTGGGTTTGGTCCTCCTCCAGTGCAAAGTGAGGGGTGGTTTCCTCGAGTGGTTACCGAGGTGGTGTTCGTGGTGGTAGTTATGGTAGGAAAGATGGCTTGATGTGTGCTAACCCCACTTTCGAGCAAATGGCTCAAGCACCGGTTTTCCTCCTTTGGTACTAACCCCCGCCGAGTCGTTTGTTCGCTCACGTGCTTGTTTTTGAATTTCGTGTGGGAGACTTGAAGAACATTTGGTTGATTGACTCCGTTGCTCGAGGCATATGACCGGAGACAGGGGGTGGTTCTCAAGTCTCGTCCCTGTGGTGACGAAGAGGTACATCACCTTTGGGGACAATGGGCGTGGGCGTGTGCTTTCGTAAGGTGAGATAAAAGTGAGTGACAAGATCACTCGAGGCGTGTTGCTCTTGTTCAATCGCCGGGGTACAATTTGCTTTCCGTGTCCCGGCTTGTTGGATGAGGGCTTTGAGGTGTTGTTTCGGCCGGTGGTTCTCGGATTGTGGACTCTCGAGGGGACCTTGTTTGTATGGTCGTTCCCGAGGGTCGTGTGTTCGTGCTGATTTTTCTCGCCTTCGGTGTGGAGCGTTGTTTCTTGGCCGGTTCTTCGAGTGAGTTGTGGAGGTGGCATAGGAAGTTGGGTCACTTGAGCTTTGACCTTTTGTCTCGCTTGAGTAAACTCAATTTGGTCCGAGGATTGCCACGGTTGAGGCTTGAGAAAGAGTTGGTTTGTGCTCCGTGTAGGCATGCCAAGATGGTGGCCTCTTCTCACCCGCCTCTCACCGATGTGATGACCGAGCGTCCATGCGAGCCGCTCCATATGGACCTTGTTGGCCCGGCCTCGTGTGCGCGATCTCGCGGGTGGGAAGTGGTATGTCCTTGTTGTGGTGGACGACTATTCTCGATATGCGTGGGTGTTCTTTCTTGAGGAGAAGGGGGAGACGTTTGGTTTTGTTCGAGATCTAGTCTTGAGGTTGAGGAACGAGAGGCACGGAGATGCCATACGAGCTATCCAGCTAAGGATAATGGCTCGGAATTCAGAACTCTCGTTTTGAAACCTTTTGCCATGACTTGGGTCTTGAGCACCCGCTTTTCGAGTCCGTATACGCCTCCCCGTAATGGTGTTGTGGAAAGGAAGAACAGACCTTGTGCGAGATGGCTCTGACGATGCTTGATGAGCATAGGACTCCGAGGAGGTATTGGGCCGAGGCGGTGAATACCGCGTGCTATGTGTCGAACAGATATACCTCGCAGTGCACAAGAAGAAGACATGCTATGAGTTGATGCATGGTCGCACACCCAAGGTGAGTCACTTCCATGTCTTTGGTTGCAAGTGTTTCATTCTGAAGAAGGGCGGAAGTTGGATAAGTTTGAGGCTAGGTCTATCGATGGCATTTTCTTTGGTTATGCATCTCATTCTAGAGCATATCGTGTGCTCAATCTTGAAACTAACCAAATCGTGGAGACTTGCGAGGTAACCTTCGACGAGACAGAGCCACGTAGTCAGCTTGTCTTTGAGTGTGCAGGTGATGATGAGCTTGGCGAGGAGATCTTTCAGAAGGAGGAGCATGAACATGGTGATGATGAAGATGGCGGTGCGGTGCCCCCGGCTGAACATGTACCCACTACTTCGACTACGATGATGGATGGACCCTCTGCTACACCTACGACGACAAATCAAGAACGAGGAGAAGCTGATGTTGAGGGGGAGGTAGCTTCGAGGCGAGAACCTCCCCGGCGAGTACAAGTGGATCACCCAGCTTCGAGGATCATCGACGACATGAATGAACGCACTACACGGTCGAGGTTTCGGAACAACTCTCATTTCGCTCATGCTGCGTTTGTTGCTTCTTTCGAGCCCAAAGACATTAGACACGCACTATCTGATCACAATTGGGTTAATTCGATGCATGAGGAGTTGGAGAACTTTGAGAGGAATCAGGTGTGGGAGTTGGTTGACCCTCCCCCAGGGTGTAAGCCGATTGGTACAAAGTGGGTGTGGAAAAACAAAGAGGGAGAGAAGGGTGAGGTTGTGAGGAACAAGTCGAGACTTGTCGCTCGTGGGTTCGCCGAAGGAGGGGATCGACTACGAGGAGACCTTTGCTCCCGTAGCCCGTTTGGAGGCGATTAGGATCCTTCTAGCCTTTTCCGTGGCTAAAGGGTTCAAGTTGCACCAAATGGATGTGAAGAGTGCTTTTCCGAATGGAGTGTTGGAGGAAGAAGTGTATGTGAGACAACCCCTCCGTGGTTTGAGAGTGAGAAGCACCCCCACCGGTGTACAAGTTGAGGAAGGCGCCGTATGGGTTGAAGCAGCGCCTAGAGCTTGGTATGGCAAAGTTGAGGGGGTTCTTGTTTGAGAGAGGTTTTGAGATGGGGAAGGTCGATCGACCTTGTTTTTGCCGAGGCAGTAAGGCAGATATCCCGATTGTGCGTGTACGTGGATGATATTGTCTTTGGTGGCTCATCTAACTTTCTTGTTGCAAGGTTTGCGTATGATATGAGCAGGGAGTTCGAGATGAGCATGATGGGTGAGTTGCGCTCTTCCTGCCACAAATCAAGCAATCAAAGGAAGGAACATTTGTGCACCAGTGCTAAGTACACCAAGGACATTGTGAGGAAGTTCAAGATGGAGGACTCCAAGGCTATGACGACGCCGATGAGTACGACTACGCCTCTTGATGCGACGAGGAAGGTGAACACGTGGACCGAAGGAGTACCGGAGCATGATCGGGTCACTCCTCTACTTGACGGCGACGAGGCCGACATACGCTTCTCGGTGTGTCCGTGCGCTCGTTTTCAAGCGTCTCCGAGGACTTCGCATCGGCAAGCAAGGAAGAGAATTTTCGTGTACTTGCGTCACACTCCCGACTTCGGCCTTTGATACTCCGCGTCCTCTTCTTTGGCGCTTCATGGCTTTTCGTACGCGGATTTTGCCGGTGTCGGTTGGATAGGAAGTCCACTTCCGGGACTTGCCGCTTTTTGGGTTCTTCTTTGGTGTCTTGGTCTTCCCGCAAGCGCCGAGTGTTGCTCAATCCACGACCGAAGTCGAGTATGTTGCCGCCGCTAGTTGTTGCTCTCGCCTCCTTTGGATCACCTACACCATGAGTGACTTTGGTGAGGAGTATACTCATGTCCCACTTCAATGTGATAGCACCAAGTGCCATAAGCGTTGCAAAGAACCCGTGCTCCATTCCAAAACCAAACACATAGAAGTGAGGTATCATTTCCCGAGAGACAACGTAGAGAAAGGGAAGATAGCTTTGATCCATGTACCCACACATGACCAACTAGCCGATATTTTCACCAAACCCCTAGATCAAGCAACTTTCACTCGTTTGCGGGGGGACGTGGTGTGTGCTTGATTTCTTGAGTTGGGTGTGTGGGAGCTTTCTTTTGCCGGGTGTCGAGCCCGTTTTGCCTCCCCTCGAGGAGCCGGTGGTTTGTGAGCTTTGTGTGTGGGAGCTCCTTTGTAGCATATGTATAGCTTTCCTTTGTGCATTTCTTGCATTTGGCATTGCATATGTAACATGATGTATAGGCATCCTTGTATCTTAGATTGCATGCATTTTGTATCATATGCATTGATAGGAAAAGCTTCTCCTATATACTTTGTTCACCATGGGTTGCTATATATGTTCTTGTGAGCTTGTTTGGTATGCTATGGTTAGTTTGGCTTAGCTCTTGATGATCTTGTTGAATGATCCATGGTTGATGGCTAATTTTTGAAAAATTTCATATACATGCTCTCTCATGTGTAAATGCCTATATGAGATCTTGACAAGTTTTAGTGGCTTTGCTATGCTTACTTTGTGGTTGGATAGCTAGTTTATTGATCATATGGGGCCAAAGGCTCACTTGCCATCATGAATGTTTAGCCCTCTTGCTTAATCTTGTGGAGGGGCATAAGTTCCTTTTTGTCGCAAAGACATTTCATGTACCAATCATAAATCTGAAAATGAAATGAAAAATGCTTGGAAAATATGTTCCCATGTCATATGTGCTGAAATTAATTTGCTTTGGGTGCTAAACCGTTGCATGTTGCCTACCAATGAGAAGTCTCATACATAGAAGTAGGCACATGGCTCGGTGGCTTTGACATGACATGAGGTGCTTTTGGGTGTTTATGATGGTCTTATGATTAGAATGGCCGTCCTAGCATGAAGTTTGAGTGGCTTTGCCATTTTGATATGTTTTGCTCATGTTTAGGTATTTGCTTGTGAGAGAGTAACATTTCGCAAAATTACTCAAATCCTTTTTAGCCTTGTCCAATGGTTGTGAAACTTGGTGATCACGTAGTTAAGGTCATTACGAACCTGTCGAGTATCTAACTTGCTCATTTGGACTTGTGTAGCTCCTTGTGATGAATTTTGTATATTCGAGAAGCTATATGTTGAAAGTTTTCGCATTTTGCCTTGATTCATGCATTGTCAACAAGGGGGAGAAGTTTGTGCATGTTTTGGGCACCTGGGAGTGTTTGGAAGGTGTTCCAATTGTTTCGGGCATTTTTTGAGCAGTTTGGTGCAGGGCCGGTCTCTTGGGGCGGTCTAACCGCCCCCCCGTGCGGTCGGATCGTGCACAGGCGGTCTAACCGCCCCGTACAAGCGGCCTAACCGCCCTGGGCAGTGTGAGCAAGTTTTTGTTCTGTGTTGCATTCCCGAGTTGCATTGCTGCATGTGTTCAGGGGGAGTGTGCTGTGGCTCAGGGGGAGCTTGCATATGTGCAGGGGGAGCTCTTTGTGGTGTTCGAGCTTTGCTTTGGTGGTTTGCGCTCTTTGCTTGAGCTGTGTTTTGTCTCGGATGTGTCGAGCCGTTGCCCTTGCCTAAGGGGTCCGAGACTTGTCTTCTTCAAGTGATCTTGTTCTTTGCCTGTCTTTGGCTTTCGATCGCTTGTTGGGGTTTCTTTTTATTTGTTTCTTTTCTTTTCCTTTTCTCTTGTGTTACTTCATGTGAGTGTGTTGTCAATGCACTCATCAAGGGGGAGATTGAGGACCATGTGTGGTTCGAGGACCGATGGATGGTCGCTTCCTTGTGTGATGAGTGATTGACAACGTTGTGTGGACTGATTCTTGGCTAACTATTGCAGAAGTGTGCTGCGGCTTGACTCGTGTTGGTGCAAGTGAAGAACAAGCGCGAAAGGTCGTTGCTTGGTGAGGCCTCCAGTGTGTGGAGAAGACAAGTAGGCTTCGTTCGAGGGACCCGGTGGCCAGCGGGGTCAAGTGCGGGCCGCATGGTGGCATGAACAACAAGATGAGGTCGTGGACGGTTCCTTGCTAGAGCCTCAAAACCAAGGTCGAGCCGGGACTACGTGGGAGCCGAGTCATGAGTGGAGATTGGCGGAGGCTACACCGAGTTCGCGGGGTTTGCAGTGGGTTCACCGTAAAACCACCGGGTTACTCGGTGAGCCACAAAACCGAGGCCGAAGACTCGACGAGGAGGTGCGGCCACCCGTGCCGGTTCAACCGCCCAGAGGGGGGCGGCCGACCGCCCGGGGCCGGCCGCATCCCCGGGCCGGCCTAACCGCCCGTGGGGGCGGCTCCGACCGCCCGGCCGCCGGCGCCGAGAAGCTTCGAAGCGGAGGACACGCGTCGGGATCGCAAGGCTTGCGTCGAGGCTACGCAGGTGCGGTCGCCGGCATCCGTCCGATGGTGAAGACATCAAGAATTCCAAATCCGCCCTTGAGGGGCATGTATCCCTAGTTATTAGTGAAGGGTAGTTTAGTCTTTTGGGTGCCTCCATATATACTCATTAGATGGGTGGATGGCAGCCAACTCTTGGAACCCTAGCTCATTTGGTTTTTCCATTTTCGTTCTCCATTTTCCTTAGGATTTTAGAAGGCTAGCTTGAGAGCTTCATGTGAGATCTAGAGAGAGGGATGGATGTTTGGGTGGCAAGCTAGACCTTGTACGAACCAATCATGGCATGTATAGAAGGTTTGGCGTTGTTCATCATGGTGGTTTTCCCGTCTCTTTGGTGTTGATTTTCGGAGCTCTTTTTGGCGGTGTTTTGAGGACGATTTCTTGGGGTTTTTGGTGGGTGTCACGTATGAGGTTCTTGTGCCTCTTTGGCCGGTGACTTTGCCCCCAAATCCCCTTTGAATCGGACTCGATTTGGTGGTTTCTCGAGTTGGGCGAGTTCTTGACCTAGAGAAGTGATTTCTTCGATTCCTCTTGATTGTGAGCGTTTCGGGTCGATTCCTTTGAGGTAGAGGTTGCCCAGGAGGTAACCCGCCTATTCCCGAAGTTTGGCCGCAATCCGTGGAGTGATTCGGGAGATCGGGCGCGAGGAAGTTGAGGTTTGACCCGCGGGTTCGTTTTTCGGAAGGGGCGGTCTAACCGCCTACGGGGGCGGTCTAACCGCCCCGGGTGTTTCCGGTCAAAGTTTTGTTTCGCCGGATTTTCCTCTCGTGAGTTTGTTCGCCTTGATCGAGGAGTGTCCGGGTGAAATTTGGGGTCGTTCTCGTGCAGTTTGCTAGGTGTTCTTGGTCGGGGTTCGTTGCCGGGTACAGGAGGTTAGACCGACCCGTGTAGCCGGCCTAACCGCCCCTAGGCCCTTGGGTGAAGTTTTGGTTTTCGCCAAGATTTTCTCGGTAGCTAGCATGGCCTTGACCAGATATCTCCGTTGGTGAAACCGTGGTGTGTTTTGGTGCTTGGAAGAGGCGTTTCGGAGGATCTCTTGGTTGCCGTGTGGAGGCGGTCTAACCGCCCCCTATACCCGGCCTAACCGCCCCCTCCGGTTAGCCGGCTTTCGAGTTGTTTCCGCCGTCGGTGCCGCGTGTGTGTTGTGGTTGCCGGTAGAGTTTGTTCCTAGGACCGCAGCACTCCAGTGGCTACGTGGTTTTTGCAAACGGGAGGTAGAAGTGCGGAGCGTGTGATTTCGGGGGTTCGACCGAGCTAGTTCGTCTTGTCGGAGTTTCAATCTCCCTCGAGAAGAATTTTTATCGGCTCCCATTCACTCCCCCCCTCTCTGGTCGCCTAATCGGTCCTTCACGGGTGATACTAAAATGCACCTAGGTGCATTCTGTATAGTAAATGCACAGACTCTGTGGTTGCAACTTCGCAGCTGAACCAATTGCAACTTGACGGACCAATTGCAACGAATTGCAACTTGATGGACCAATTGCAACTTAACGGACAAATTGCAACTCGACGCTAGAAATTACGCAGGAACGAATTACAACTAAGAGACTAACTGATTGCAACTGTGGCACTGCACTAATTGCAACTCGACGGAACTAATTACAATGAATCTGACTCTGTTGCAACTGGACACGAACCAATTGCAACTAGACTTCTAGTTGCAACCCGACGTGAACAAAATTGCAACCAGAATGAGCCCAGTTCTAATTCTGTCAATTTTTGCAAATTTATGCTTGCTTTGGTTGTGTTGTCATAAATCACAAAAAGGGGGAGATTGTAGTGAACATGGCCTCATATGCCATTAGTTCGAGTTTGATTTTTGTGATTCATGACAACATGATCATTGGGACTAACCATATTGTTTTAGCATGTCTTTGTAGACACTACTAGGTCCCAAGGATGCAAGAAAATCACATGCCAAAATGAGAAAATCAAGGGTCAAAACCGAGCAAGAAGGGAAAAGAAAAGACACCATCGGATGAACTGACGGTACCTAAATAGCAAGCGTTGGTGCAATCGTCCGACGAGTTGGTACACTGGTGAAACCCTACGCACTGTCGGATGAACCGACAGTCCATTTTCTAGTAGCGGCGGACGAGTTGCAGAGGAAAAGCAGCGAAGACAGTTGCACCGGATGATCCGACGGTCTGAGTGGGCACACCGTTGGTCTATCCGACGCTCAGTTTGAATCAAGACGGAGTCTTCAGCACCGGATGAACCGACGCACTGTCGGTGTATAGCGTCGGAGCAGTTGTGTCAGAGAATCTCAACGGCTATGTGACGTGGGAGGGGCATCGGATGAACCGACGCCTTGAAAAAGATAGCATCGGTTCATCTGATGCCTTGAAAAAGATAGCATCGGTTCATCCGACGCTTCCTTTTTCAGTGGTCGTTAGACAACGACTCTTTGAGTGCCTTGGGCTATTTATACCTCCTCCACTCACCTATTTGAGGTTGCTGGATTGTGTGGAAGTGTAGAGGAGTTCAAGACACATTGAAGATCATATCCAATCCATCCAAGTGCTTAATTGCTCATCCTTAGACTTGCATATGCTTAGTGTATGTGCTTAGTGCTAGGCTTAGCTTAGAGCTGAGTGAGTGCAAGGTTGTGCCAACCTTGTGAGGTGATTCTTGAGTGAATCAAGGTGTACAAGGTTCACCGGAAGCCTTGGGGCCTAAGTGGCTCACCGGCAATCGTCATCGACCCTCCGGCTTGGTGTGGAGCGGCGAGGACACTTTGTGCGGGGGGCAAAGAGACCCCCTTCCTTGGTGGAGAAGCTACTTAGTGGAGGCGGCATCAAGGTGACCAAGGGAGCTTGGCAAGTGCCTAAGTGGCTAGCCTTTGTGACGAGTCAAGTGGTGCTCTTGGGAGAGACTTGGTGACTGGGAAGCAATACTCTTGTGTGAGTGCTTCAACAATGTGGACTAGGGGTGGCTTAGTGCCTACCGATACCATGGGATAAATCACATGTCAAGAGTTTGCTTCCTCTCACCCCCTTTACGTTTCCGCATTTACTCTATTGCAATATTTGCTTGCCTTTATTTCCTAGAGTAGTATCATGCTAGGAACCTTGTTTTGGGATGGGAGTTTCACACTAGAACAACCCTAGATGCACATCTAGATAATATGTTTTAATTTACCTTTGTGCAAAAATAGTGAAGCCATAGGTTAAGGTTTTAAGTTGCCTAATTCACCTCCTCCTCCTCTTAGGCTAACGGGCATCCGATTCTTTACATGTACTTGATAGGGTCGATCAGTTGTCGTTAGCTGCTGCGTGCTTCTTGGCGTCCTTCTGGTGGTGCTCGTGGAACACGAAGCCGGCCGCGCCCAGTGCCTCCACTGTCGTATGGACCTCCCTGGGCCCACTACCTCGGTGGGTACCAGGACCGACTACTCGATGGGCCCCTGGGACTACCCGACTTGTGCCGCACGGTACCTGATGGCGTGAGACGCAAGGACTACGGTGGAGAAGTACTCGGATAGGAAGCTATGCATACCATGTACTGTGTAGAGGACTCCTAGACGTACACGAATAGTACTCTCTCCCTAAACCGACCTATAACCCTGCCTCCCGGACTATATAAGGCGAGGCAGGGACCCTTCTTTCTCATTACGCATCATCTTGTAATCACATCCAATCAATCCAGAGCTACGCAGCATACAGGACGTAGGGTATTACACACCTCGCGGCCCGAACCTGTCATGTCTATCACTACGATAGCACGTCAGGCTCAGGGGATGCGCGCAGGAGAAGTCATCGCCAAGCTCGCGGAGGATGCCTACTTCATGCGAGTTCACAACAGGGTCACTCAAGTGCCCCCCGTCAGGAACCGCCAGCAAGTCAACAAAGCCACAAATCGTAGTGCGGACATCGGTCGTAACCGTACTCAAGGGGAGCTACCAGCTAACCCCAACCGAACCCGGGCATGACCTGGTGGACCTTCCCATGGTGGCAATAGCGCCGGCGCCAACCGTGAGATCACCCCTCACTGTGATCCTGGCGGTGGAGGCAGCGACGGCGGGAGCTCCAATCACGGGGCTGGCAGAAGAGCCGAGGGCGGAGGCGACTGCGACGGCCGAGGCCACGCGAACAGCCACGCTTCCGGTGCTTCATGCGGCGGCTTTGACGCCCGCCAAAAAATCGAAGAACTATGGCGCAAGAAGTCCTCCACGGTAGGCGACAACGATGGCTTCCCCGCCTTCTCTGCGCGGCTTCGCAATCTACTTCTCCCGGAGAAATTCGAGCCTCTGGGGATCACCAAGTACGAAGCGAAGCATGATCCAGTGCAGTGGCTCAGATGCTACGCTCTCTCCATCGAGAACGCTGGTGGCAATAACGACATGAAGTGCCTCTACTTCCCCATCTGTCTGGATCAAGCTCCGCTTACATGGCTCGAGTCACTTGAGAAGTACTCGATCACCAGCAACTTTGCGGGCTCTATGGGCCGCTCGGGTACTCGCATGGACCTGGCAATGGTGAAGCAGGAACAAGGCGAGACCCTTCGCAAGTACATGCGGCGCTTCTTCGACGAGCGCGCCACCGTAGTCGACATCTCCGACAAGGAGGTCATCGACCTTTTCCAAGACGGTCTCTATCATCGTCGCACCTTTGAAGACTTCGGTCGTCACCGCCCGAGCTCCATCACCCACCTCAAGGACATGATCACCTCCTGGGCTGATGAGGAAGACAAGGCTAACGCCAAGTACGACGCCATCCGTGGCAAGAGCAAGCAGAACACGGGCGGCAATAGCAACAACAATGGGAACCAAGGCGGTCGCAGCAACAACTACTCGGGTCCCAATCGCAAGCGCAAGCCAGACAACACTGTTGCGACTATCCAGCGCCCTGCGAAAGACAACTCGAAGAAGACCCCCGGCGGCTTCAAAGACTTGTTAAAAGAGAAGTGCCCGTGGCATCTGGACGGCAACCACACCACCGAGCAGTGCTACCAACTCCGGCGAGCACTCAAGGACACTCCAGAGCCATGGCACCCTCACGACAAGAAAGGCAAGAAGAAGACCGACGAGGGCAACGACGACTTCTAGGAACCCAACAAGACGGTGAACATCCTCTTCGGCGGACTACCCAACCGACGGGCTCAGAAAGCCACTCGACGAGAAGTCATGTGCATTGAACCAGCGGTTCCGACCCCTCTCCAGTGGTCGGAGGTACCCATTACCTTCTCCCGCGCGGATCAATGGACAAGCTTCTCTGAACTAGGACGGTTCCCACTTGTCCTCAAGCCGGTGGTCGCGGGCTCCAAACTCAACAAGGTCCTCATCGACGGTGGAAGCGGGCTCAATGTCCTTTTCACCATGACCTTGAAGAAGATGAAGCTCGACATCACCCTCATGCTCACCAAGAGCACTTCTCCCTTCTACGGCATCGTCTCCGGGAACACGGCTATCCCACTGGGCTCAGTGGTTCTGCCAGTTACCTTCGAGGAGACAAGGGAAAACTACCACACCGAGTACATTAAGTTCGAAGTCGCGGACTTTGAAACTTCCTACCATGCCATCCTCGGCAGACCAACTATCGCCAAGTTCATGGCGGTACCCCACTACACGTACTTGGTACTCAAGATGCTGAGTCCAGCCGGTGTACTCTCATTGCAAAGGGACTTGAAGATATCCTTTGACTGCGACACAGAAGCTGTGGAACTCGCAGCCACGAATCAAGTACCCAACGCAATGATGGAGATCTATGCTGCATCCAAGAAGCTTGCCCCAAGTGAACTCAACATCCCAGAGAAGTCGGACAAAGCCAACAAGCCTCAGCCAGCTGAGGAGGTTCAAGTCAAGACAATTGACCTCGGGACAGGCGACAGCAGCAAGACCACCACCATCGGGGCGGGCCTCGACTCGAAATAGGAAGACACACTCATCAGCTTCCTCCGGGCTAACCGAGACATCTTCGCGTGGAAACCAGCGGACATGCCAGGGGTGCTCAGGAATCTGATCGAGCATTCACTCAACGTCGACCCTAAAGCTACCCTGAAGCGACATCACCTCCTCCGCTTCGCCGATGACAGACGGGACGCCATCAAGAAGGACCTCACCAAACTACTCGCGGTTGGCTTCATCAGAGAAGTCTTCCATCCTGAGTGGCTCGCCAACCCCGTCCTCGTCCGCAAGAAGAACTCGAACGAGTGGAGGATGTGCGTCGACTACACCGACCTCAACAAGCACTGCCCCAAGGACCCCTTCGGGTTGCCATGGATAGACCAAGTCATTGCCTCCACGGCGGGCTGCGACCTGCTCTGCTTCCTCGACTATTACTCCGGGTACCACCAGATCGCAATCAAGGAAGAAGACCAGGAGAAGACCGCGTTCATCATCCTGTTTGGCGCATACTGCTACACGACCATGTCCTTCGGGTTGAAGAACACCGGCGCTACTTACCAACGAGATATCCAGACCTGTTTCAAGAGGCAACTCAACAAGAACGTCGAAGCCTATGTGGATGACGTGGTCGTCAAGACTAGAAACTCCGACATGCTCATCGCCGATCTTGAAGAGACTTTCGCATCCTTGCGAGAGTACTGCTGGAAGCTCAATCCGAACAAGTGCGTCTTCGGCGTACCGTCAGGCAAACTACTCGGCTTCATCATCAGCCACCACGGCATCGAAGCCAATCCCGAGAAGATCTCCGCCATCACCAGCATGAAAGCTCCCACGTGCATCAAAGATATGCAGAAGGTAACTGGATGCATGGCGGCCCTGAATAGATTCATCTCGAAGCTTGGATAACGGGGGCTCCCCTTCTTCAAACTGCTCAAGCATCAAGAGAAGTTCGCGTGGACTCCAGAGGCAGACGAAGCCCTTGCTCAGCTCAAGGACTTCTTATCCAAGCCACCAATCCTCACGGCTCCTCATAAAAAGGAGCAACTACAGCTCTCCCTCGCTGCGACTACTCACGTGGTCTGTACTGCCATCGTCGTCGAGCGGCAAAAAGACGGCCACGCCTACCCAGTGCAGCGACCAGTCTACTTTGTCAGCGAGGTCTTGTCAGAATCCAAGGCACGCTATCAACCCGTACAGAAGCTATTGTACACAGTGCTCATCACCTCGCAGAAGCTATGACACTACTTCTAGGAGTACTCGATCTCGGTCGTCACCGACTACCCGCTCGGCGACATCCTGCGGAACCAAGATGCTACTGGAAGGATCTCGAAGTGGGCAGTCGAACTCGGTGCCCTCAACATCGACTTCAAGCCACGAACAACCATCAAGTCGCAAGCACTAGTCGACTTCATGGCGGAGTGGAGGGAAAATCAACTACCTACTCCAACCGAGCGCCCAAAGCACTGGGTGATGTACTTCGACGGCTCGCTCAAGCTTGAAGGCGCAGGTGCAGGGGTACTCCTGATTTCCCCAACGGGCGAACAACTCAAGTGCGTCCTGCAGATCTTTTGGAAGGTCTCAAACAATGAAGCCGAATACGAAGCCCTACTACACGGGCTCCGCCTCGCGGCTTCACTGGGCATCAAGCGGCTACTAGTCTACGGCGACTCCGCAGTAGTCATCAACCAAGTCAACAAGTCCTGGGACCGCAACAAGGAGAACATGGACGCCTACTGTCTAGAAGTCCGCAAGCTCGAGAACAAGTTCTACGGTCTCGAGTTCCATCACGTCGTCTGCGACAACAACGTTGCAGTGGACGTCCTGTCGAAGCTTGGTTCTACTCGCACTCAAGTACCAGCGGGTGTCTTCGTCCACGAGCTCCACGCGCCATCCATTCTGAAGCCGGCGCCACGGACCACTGATCCAGCACATCCCTGGCTGGCCAGGAGGTCATGATGATAGATGTGGACTGGAGGTAACCCTTCATCGACTACCTCCGCGAGCAGAAGGTTCCCTCGGACAAGAACTTGGCCGAGCAACTCATACGCCATGCCAAGTCCTACGTCCTAGTCGGAGACAAGCTCTATAGGAGGGGCGCATCTTCCGGAGTACTCATGAAGTGCGTCCCCCAAGAAGAAGGCAAGAGCATCTTGGAGGAGATCCACAAAGGCGTCTGCGGCAACCACGCGTCCTCATGCACGCTGGTCAGCGAGGCCTTCCGACGAGTTTTCTACTGGCCCACAGCTCTGGGTGATGTCGAAGAACTCATCAGAAGGTGCCAAGGGTGCCAATACTTCGCTAAGCAACAACACGTCCCGACCTACAAGCTAGTCACCATACCGCCAACCTGGCCCTTCGCCTGCTGGGGGCTCGACATGATTGGGCCTCTACCAACTGCGCCAGGTGGATTCAACAGAGTACTGGTGGCCATCGACAAGTTCACCAAGTGGATCGAGGTCAAGCCGGTCACATGCCCCAAGGCCGACAGAGTACTCGACTTCTTGGATGAACTCGTGCATCGCTACGGACTACCCCACCGCATCATCACATACCTGGGCTCCAACTTCAACAATCACTAGTTCTGGGAGTACTGCGAGAACAGCGGGATTGACGTCAGATATGTCTCAGTTGCCCACCCTCGGGCCAATGGACAAGTCGAGCGCGCCAATGAGATGGTACTCGACGCTCTCAAGAAGCGACTGTACGATGCTGCTAATTCAAAAGGAGGCAAGTGGATCAAGGAACTACCCAATGCGCTCTGGGGGCTACGTACTCAACCCTCCAAGCCAACAGGATAATTGCCATACTTCCTGGTATACGGATTCGAAGCAATTCTCCCCGCCGATGTCATGTGGGATTCACCAGCAGTAGAGCAATACGACGAAGGCATATCTGAAGATAGCAGACGAGTTGATATCGATGGACTCGAAGAAGCTCGTTGTGCCGCCCTCGTCTAATCAGCAAGGTACCTTGAGGGTATCCAACGCTACCACGATCGCAACGTCAAGGAATTCTCCTTCAACGTTGGAGATCTCGTCCTCCGTCGCATCCAGAATACGGAAGGACTACACAAGCTCAGCTCGCCCTGGGAAGGTCCCTTCACAGTCGCAAAAGTGACCGGACCAGGCTCCTACTGCCTCCAAACACTTGAAGGTGAAGGCGTCAACAACTCGCGGAATATCGATCAGCTCTGTCGATTCTACGCCTACTCTCTCGACTACCCCGGGGGCTCAAGTCTACACGACTACTCAAAGACCCCTTCGCTGTAAGCGGCCTCCGGGTCCAGGCACTAGTCTCCGGACTACTCTACTCCAAGATCCAGTGTTAACGACTACTAACGGATCTTGGGCTGCTCAGAGCAACAAAGGACTCCAGCAGCGGTCTCTACTAAGAGACCATGCACTCCTAGATCCAGCCTACACGGCTACTAACGGATCTACTGCTGTAAGCGGCTATACGCCCTAGCACCACTCAGCCGTAGGCGGCCTCCGGGTCCTGGCGACTACTCTTGTAAAACGGCCCTAGCCATCTAGGTGTATTTCTCTCATTAATAAAGTTTGATTAATGGGCCTACTGGCGAGTACTACTATTCGTGACAACTCAATGATGAGAACTCCGCATACACACCTTGCGACAACGAGTAATCATTTATGAGAAGCTTTCTCATTCATAATTAAACAAGTTTAGTACAGCTTTGTTTATACAATTACTGCTACAAGCTAACCCTACAGGACTACTAAAGGTTCAGCTTGTCGGCGACCTACTCAGCAATTGGCGACATCTGCTCCAGGAGTTCCGCGTACTGCTCATCAGTGCAGTTGGCGGCTGGTCCACCCGCGACTACATCCACTGGAGCCTTCGGGAAGTACGACTTCATGTAAGCCAAGATTTGATTGGGGATCGACTTCACCAAATGCTTGACGTACGTCGCCAGACGAGTGGGAGCTACTCTTAGCCGGTCCACCAATGGAGCTATCTTCGGCCCGCCCGGATGAGGCACCAGTAGCCTCGCAATGGGAAGTGCGGCTTCTTCAAGTACTTTCAGCTGGGCCCGCAGCTTCTCGTAGTCTTCGTTCAACTTCTGCAGGTATTTGTCGCAGTTGACGAGGTCACGGCGCGAGGCAATTCGGAGCTCCATGTGCTTATCGCACTCGTAAGCCAATTGCTTATAGTCATATTCAAGTACCTCACAGGACTCCTTCTCCCGGTAGAAGAGGTTCTTCATGTCGACTTATAAAGCCTTCAGTTGCTCGACCCGGGTCTCAAGCTCTGCAATCAACAAGGCGGGGTTAGACCACTGCAAGACATCTCCAATGGGTACTCTACAAGACAGCACCGTACCTTTGTTATTGTTGCGGAGCGACTTGTTCTTCCGCACCAGCTCGTCGCTCTTCGCCTGCATGTCCTAGACTTCGTTATGGTACTGGGCGAAGGCGCCATCAAGCTTTGATTGGAGCATGGTGGAGTGCTTCTGAGCCTTTGCGAGTTGTTCCTCCAAGGCCTCTGTTGACGGTAGATTATCATATCAAAGTTCGTTTAGACTTGCAAGTGGACAAATCTCCCGTCGTAGTCAAGGGACCCTTCTTCCCTCGAGTGGTGAACCCAAGGTATCGAATCCGTGGAACAATGTGCAACGCAAGGATTCAATCTAGTAAAGCAAGGTAAGCTATCTTATGAAGACAAGTTGCATCTAATCTACTAACTCATAAAGGAAACACATCTAATCTAATCTACTAAAGAGGTAGCAAGAGAAAGCAAGAGATAACCAATCTAGAGTAGATCATGCTTATGTTGTAGCTCCAAACAAGATAGATGAAGATAGAAAACCAAATCTCATTAAAAGCATCTTTAAATCGTGGCCTCCCATCCGACTCCGAAAACGCCCGCCTTTCGGAACCCCCGTTCTATCACAACGTATCCCTACTCATGCGGGTAGTCTAGGGCGAGTTCGATAAGAACAAGTTGAAATCACTTGGCCGGTCCGGCATGCACCTCTAGCCACTGCGGCTACAAGAGCACCCTATGTAATCTAGCTATAGACTAGATCGTAGAAGAAGCAAAACCAAGAAGAAAGCAAAATCATCGAGAAGGCACTTGATCGCTAGAAATCGGATTCACTTAAAGACTTCACCATGAATGATTACATGAACAAGATCACCACCGGGATCCTACCTCGATCTTGATCCTTGATCTGGATCCTACCATGAATGATTACATGAACAAGATCTTCCATGCAAGGTTCCCACGTCGGCTAGGGAGACCCTAGACAACTAGCTCGACCCTCATCTCCGAGATGGTGTCCCTCAAGCTTCTCTGCTCCTCGGCGGCGGATGACAAATTTGTTGATGCGTGGCTCTCGGTCAGGGGGCTATAAATAGCCCGAGATGCAACTAGGTCAAAGGGGGGGCCGACTGGGCCTCGGAACAGGCTGGGCCGGCCGACCTAGGCCGACCGGCCTGGGCCCATTCCGGCCCAGTCCGTGTCCTCCTTTGTCTGGTATTGCTTCCCGAGTCTTCTAGATCCTCTCCCCTTTTGCATGTGGGCCCTTGTCGTCGGTTTGTCTCCGAATTGGACGAAGCTCCTTGTCTTGCAAGATTCAGCACTTTTCTGGCTAGGTCCTCGGAGTTTGTCATCTTCTCGGGCTTGGTCCTTGGGCTCATGGAGTCATGTTCACTTCATTGCTTGACTTGTACCGGGCTTCAAGGTCTTGTCATGAGGTGCTTAATGAACTTATCCCGGAAGTCTTGCTTTCAACGTTAAAACCCTGCGTAAACACTTAACTCTAAAACCGACATGCACAAGTGAACTTGTTATACCACGGGGGTTAGTACCAATGGAAAAGATACAAAAGTCATGCCAACACCGAAGGTAAACTCATGGCTAGGTTGACGGATTTTCACTGTCAACAGCTACCCCATGCTTAAACCTTGCTCGTCCTCGAGTAAGCCTTCGATGGATATCATCGTTGCCCTTCATTGTTTAAACCTTGCACTTGATCATACATGAGAAAACATAATGCTCTCAAAAGTTTAGTCGTTAATGTTCCATAATGTACTAGCCTTCATCCCTACGGAGGGTAGATATTTAATTAAGCTTATCCCACAAGTATTAACATGATCCCAAAATTCAAATGGATCTCAGAAATTTGGGAATAAAGAACAAGATGAAAAAGAGCTAAACCAAGTTCAAAAATTTAAACCACCTTGTATTTTGCTCATGAACTCTCATCTCATCTTGTCTCTCAAGCCTAATTATTCTACTCCTTTCCCTCTCATAACACATACATATGTGGTAGGCTTTATATGGAGCTTTTTGGGAAAGTTTAGTCCTACCAAGATATTATAAATGAGATGTTGTCAAAACAAGACAAGCTTCTCATGGACTTACCGAGACTCGTCAAAAAGGTCATTGGAAAATGATGTTATATCAAGGAGGGGAAAGAGAAAAATACACACACTTGAGATGGGTGGACATGTGCAAATGGCAAAGAGTGATCCCGAGGCACAAAGGAAGTCCTCATTATCGGATTGCACATGGTTGGAAAATGAGTATGGATCTTTTAATCTTGAAACCTTGAAATTCCTAATGCACTTCAGAGAACCGGGGAGTTCACTTTATTTTATTTTTATATTATACATACTCATATTCTTTTCTTTTCTCATTTTTCTTTACACTCACTTTTTTTCTTTCTTTTTCTTTCTTTCTTTTTTCTCATTTTTTTCTTTCTCAAATTTTTTTATTTGCTCCCCTTTGAACTCTAAAATTGCATTGTACCTACCTCCTCCCCCATGCTTAGACGTTTGCTCGTCCTCGGGCAAAGAGGTGATAAAGATAAGGTAGGTACAAGAAATACTTTTCCTTTGGAGAGATACTTGAAGTCTTCAATCTTGGCACCATCGATCTTCCTTGAATTGATGATCCATACTCAACGATAGGTTGTGGTCAAGGAGGTAATCACAAAAGATGATATTTGGTTTTAAGGGTGGATATCCGGCGAGGTTTGTGAGATCTCCGATGTGGGGATACACAATGCACGGATAAAAAGGCTAGCAAAAAGATAGATACGCAAAAATGGAATGACCAGCTTCTTAGTCTCGGGCCAGAGAAATCAAGGCCTGAAATAACTCACCCAAAAATAAACCTTGTATACTAAGTTTTTGCACTCAAATATTTATATGGCTCTGGATAGGTAGAGCAACACGCAAGTGGTATTTATGACAAGGTTAACATTAATTTTAAGAACAAAAATAAATCATCTTTAATCCATCTAAAACTTGAGAGCACAAAAAACACTATGGGTCTTTATTTTTATCATAACCTCCGCTAAAGATTAAGCTAGTATTTGGATAATTTCAAATTTGTATTTTAAGAGAGCATTAGCTTAATCATGCATAAAACAATTGCGTTTGTAACTTTACTAATGGTAAAAACTTAGTGGTTACATTATTCATGATGAAAATAAAAACTAACACACATGCTGAAAATTAAAAATTAAAGTAAAAGCTAAAAATACTACGCATACATAGGCGCAAACAAGCTGAAAATTAAAGAAAAGGGGGTGAAGGAAAGATAACTAAAGCTCCTCCTCTCTCTAATCTTCCGCCGGTGGTTGATATTAATAATCTTGGTTGTTGCACCCTTGCTCATAATAAGATTGTGCCTCTCTTCCTATGAATTGTCCGACGGTGCTAGGTGAAGGTGACAAAGCTCATAAGCGATGTTTGCATTTCCTTCACCCATTTGGTTTGCATTGGTTTGGATGGCTGCAATAATTTGCATGTTTCTTGCAGCGTATCCTCCAATGGTGGCCACACTTCGTTGTGGTTGAGGAAGATGTGCATATGGCTCCGCAAAGGCTATGTTGGGCACCGCAAAAATTGGTGGGGGTATGGCTGCACCACTCCCCCATGCTTGCATTGGTACACCACCGTAGTAACTTGGCGGCGTCAGAATTCCTCCAAATGGTGGCACATAATTTTGTTGTGCACCTCCTTCTTGGGCCATAGAAGATCCTTCTTCTATAATCCTTCTCTTTCATTTCCTTCGCCGGCACAAGAAGTCCTTTCTCTAACCAATCTTCTTTCCCCTCAAGAAAAATTCTTAATCTTCCATCCGATAGGGGCAAATTTACTTTGGCCACTTTGAAGCCTCCTCTCTCATCTTAAAATCTTAAGGAAGTCCAGGTAGAAGAAGCTTCGGGTTCCTTGTAATACTCGGTCTTAAAGAGATAGCCAATATGGAGAGGCAACACCCCGAACCAATATCTCCCGAACTCGATGTTGCTTAACAACACCACCGGTTGATCATAGGTGAGTGGGGTCGATTGGCTGCCTGGCAAAGCCGAGTAAAGCCAATTCAACTCCGTGTTGGTTATCTTTGTCTCTCTCATTCTCCCAAAAATCCACTTGCACAAAAGTGACACACTTGGATGATGGGGTTCCGGATAGTATTTCTTCGTTGATGGTCTCCTCCCGTGATCATACTCCAACAACTTTCCCATGTGCCTTCATGCACATGCACTTGTTCCGGAGCTCCCTTTTGAAATAGGAGACACTCACCCATGGGTCTACGATACTAGAACATGCAATCGTTTTGAACATGAAAACCAATCTAATCTATCGGGGGTTGTGACCAAGGTTTTGCCCTTTCCCTCCTCTCGTACTCTCAATACGCGAAGGTATTCATGACTAGACCTATGATGGTCATGGTGTAAGATGATAGATAGATAATCCAACAAAGTATGATTGCATCTCAAGATCGATTACAACCCATGGATGAAAGGAGATTACCCCATCAAGGTGCTAGAAATAGCACCGTTGATCAGGGTTACCCTTCCGACAGTGTCTTCCTTCTTCTCCACTTGTGGGCTCCCTCCAAACGGAATGAGAGACTCAACACTCCTTCATCAAAGATATGCGCCATGGTCATGAGAATTTCCTAGGCGAATTCCTTGTGGGTGTTTGCCGACACTCCGTTAGAGAATTGCACCCAACCTCGGTGTCCCGTATGAAAACCCAATATGTGGAGAGCTTGGCCGTTGAAGTCGACATTCACTACAAGCCTCTACTCAAGGTGAGCGAGCTTCTTCTCCTCCTCCGCCGTCATGATGAAAAACCCCTCGGGATACCGCGGAGCGTATGGAGGTGGAGCGGATGATCGTGTCGAGTGGCGAGGTCGGACGGGCGGCTCCTCCATATGTCCTTGAGGTTTGGTGAACCTCATAAACGAGTTTCGTGTTGCCCTCATGCCAATGAGGAGAAGAGTGTGGTTCCTCCTCCGTGGTGCCGTATCCTCCTCCATGCTCCGAGGAGACTCGGAAACCGAGTGCCTCCTCGAAGTCGATGATGGCTTAGACAACGATGATCCCTTCTTCTTCGGTGAAAAGGCTTGTAGTTTTCTTCCATGATTGCAGCACTCTCCCTCACAAATATATATCCGAGGTTTTCAACCGGTAATAAGGTACACAAATATTATTTTGGAGTCTGGACTTTGAGTGGATTAAGGATGTGATTTGTTGCACGAAACAAGCGAGGTGGATGGCTAAGTCTAAGGTGGTTCCGGCCTACAAACTAGAGCACACGAACAAAGAGCTGGATGAGAGACTTACCTCTCTCCTCCTCTTGGCTCGGTTCTTCTCTAGTGCATTCATGCTTGTTGCTTCGTGATCGCGTGCACCTTCCAAACGTTCTCGTCCACTCCTTCGCTTGCATTATTGCTCCTTCCACTTGATGTTTTCGCTTTGGCTCACTTCCATACTCCCTTGCCTCACATGCCTCCATGATATTCGTACAAAACAAAGCCTTGGCTGCCCCCCATGCTTTTCCTTGCATGTGGTTTGATAAGATGTTAAAGGGCACCCTATGATGTATCATGGTGCATGTATGGTTAGGTTGACTAGATTGCCTCCCTCTAAGCATGCTTTAATGCTAAGCACTCCTCTAATTTTGAAAATAAAAAATAAAATCAGAGCTATTAATGAGTTCAAATATAAATTTAGAGAAGTTTTTAAAGCATTAAAAACAAATGTAAGTCAAAATATTTTCCGACTACTTTTATTTTGGTCTCACCGGTATTGTTTGCTTTCATTTGTTGAGAGCAAACTTTTCCCGGCTTGATCATGGGGACATAGGTTTAGGTTCTAATTTTGATTAGATAAGAGAGATTTTGAATGAAATAAAATTAAATGAGGCTTATAAAAATTCTAATCTTAGAGAAACCAAGGATATATATTTTTAAACCAACCAAAAATCAAGTTTCTAGGTTCACGCGAGTCGTACCACGTGCTGAAATTTAAATAACATCTAGGTATAAGTCGTGGTTCTACTCGTGTGTTTTTAGCATGAAAAACAAGTCAACCTTAACATCATAAAGAGGATGAAAGGTTGAGTTAGGTTCTGAATTTTTTTTTGGTTTTGGTTTCTCGAAAAAGAAGCAAACAATCACATAGGATGGTTCATGTAAAGGGTTTATGATCAAGCAAAATATTCAACCAAGAATTATGTCTCTAATATTGTTCAACCATTCTAAGTCTAATGTTTTGCGTAGTAAAATTCAAAACTGAATTATTAAAAAGACTCGAAAAACCTGGAATCGGGTTGTCCTCCCGGTAGCTTATTCTTGACTACGGGTTGCTTCCCGCCTAGCGCTTCGTTTATAGTCCATGGCTAGATTTCTTCACTTGATAACTTCGGATCAATGCACTTTGCGGGCGTTGCAATCTTGGGTACCCACTTCCACACCATCTTGGGCACGGGCTTCTTCTTCGGCTTAGTCATTTTTTTGGTCTTCACAGGCTGGCTTTGTCCTTTGGTCTTGACGGATGCAACAACTTCCTTCATGTAATGGCCCGGCATCTCAAACTCTGGTCCTTCGGTTGTGATCTTCATGGTCTCCTTAGTGTGATCCTCCATCTCTCTCGAATGAGTTTGAGTAGCCTTCGCCGTCTTGGGACCTTGAGGTTGTCTCGGATATTCTTCTTTGTTACCCATCGGTTGTCCGACAAGTTGTCCCACTTGCGTCTCTAACAACTTCATCACGATGAACTTCATGTATAGAGCTTCCGACCTCCGTCACCTTGCCATCTAAATTCTTCAATATTTTGTCCATAGCCTTGAACTTAGTGACGACGTCCTTGTTGATCTTGGACATGGTCATGCTCCTCACAATCCTCACATGTGGATCTTGCCTTGGCAGCCTTTAGGTGTTGAGCTTCTTTCTCTATCTCCATCTTCTCCACCCTCCTCTTGATCTTGAGCGGCCTTCCGGCGTCTTTAAGGTTTATGATAGGTAGATCAACGATGTCCGGGGTGCATAGCTCGATCTCGCGCTCCGGTTGTTGAGGTTGATCTTCCTTTGGACTTGGAGGTGGTGATTCCCTTGGAGATTTTGACGGTCCTTCGACTTTGGCTTTTGGATCTAGGGTTTCCAACCCTTTAGCTTGTGTTGCACGTCCCCTTTGCCTGTAAAGTTTTCCTGGATCATCCACAAAAAAAGTTTTCTTGGAGAGGTAGCCAATCATCTCCGGTTAGGGTTAGCAATAAAACAAAAATCTAAAAAGAAAAGACAAATTAGGGTTAATCAAAACTAGATTAGATTGATTTTTTTTCTTTTTGAGGATGATCAAACTTAAGAGATGCAAAAGAAAATGAAAAGAAAAACTGAAAGATAAGCGTTACTAGATTGGATATTGATTGCTTTTTTCCCGGCAACGGCGCCAGAAAAAGGGGCTTGTTGACGGTAGATTATCATATCAAAGTTCGTTTAGACTTGCAAGTGGACAAATCTCCCGTCGTAGTCAAGGGACCCTTCTTCCCTCGAGTGGTGGACCCAAGGTATCGAATCCGTGGAACAATGTGCAACGCAAGGATTCAATCTAGTAAAGCAAGGTAAGCTATCTTATGAAGACAAGTTGCATCTAATCTACTAACTCATAAAGGAAACACATCTAATCTAATCTACTAAAGAGGTAGCAAGAGAAAGCAAGAGATAACCAATCTAGAGAATCTAGATCATGCATATGTTGTAGCTCCAAACAAGATAGATGAAGATAGAAAAGTGAATCTCATTAAAAGCATCTTTAAATCATGGCCTCCCATCCGACTCCAAAAACGCCCACCTTTCGGAACCTTCGTTCTGTCACAACGTATCCCTACTCATGCGGGTAGTCTAGGGCGAGTTCGATAAGAACAAGTTGAAATCACTTGGCCGGTCTGGTATGCACCTCTAGACACCGCGGCTACAAGAGCACCCTATGTAATCTAGCTATAAACTAGATCGTAGAAGAAGCAAAACCAAGAAGAAAACAAAATCATCGAGAAGGCACTTGATCGCTAGAAATCGGTTTCACTTAAAGACTTCACCATGAATGATTACATGAACAAGATCACCACCGGGATCCTACCTCGATATTGATCCTTGCTCCGGAGCTCCGACGTGGTCTTCCATGCTAGGTTCCCACGTCGGCTAGGGAGACGCTAGACAACTAGCTCGACCCTCATCTCCGAGATGGTGTCCCTCAAGCTTCTCTGCTCCTCGGCGGCGGATGATGAATTGGTTGATGCGTGGCTCTCGGTCAGGGGGCTATAAATAGCCCGAGATGCAACTAGGTCAAAGGGGGGGCCGACTGGGCCTCGGAACAGGCTGGGCCAGCCAGCCTGGGCCAACCGGCCTGAGCCCATCCCGACCCAGTCCGTGTCCTCCTTCGTCTGGTATTGCTTCCCGAGTCTTCTAGATCCTCCCCCCTTTTGCATGTGGGCCCTTGTTGTCGGTTTGTCTCTGAATTGGACGAAGCTCCTTGTCTTGCAAGATTCAGCACTTTTCTGGCTAGGTCCTCGGAGTTTGTCATCTTCTCGAGCTTGGTCCTTGGGCTCTTGGAGTCATGTTCACTTCATTGCTTGACTTGTACCGGGCTTCAAGGTCTTGTCATGAGGTGCTTAATGAACTTATCCCGGAAGTCTTGCTTTCAACGTTAAAACCCTGCGTAGACACTTAACTCCAAAACCTACATGCACAAGTGAACTTGTTATACCACGGGGGTTAGTACCAATGGATAAGATACAAAAGTCATGCCAACACCGAAGGTAAACTCATGGCTAGGTTGACGGATTTTCACCGTCAACAACCTCCGCCCGGAGCACTGTGTCGCCGTATCCCTGGAGCATGTCAGATTTTTGTCGGGATCTCTCCACGACATCCTGCGGCAGACAATAACTGTTACTTGGGTACTCAGCATTTATGGCAGATTGACTACTCAAGGGTACCGACAACTTACCTTCATCCACTACTCGGCCTGGCGCATCGCCTCCATGTGACGCGCTACTGCCGCCGGGTCAACGAGGTCATCTGCCAAGAGTTCAATCCCACCACGACTACCCGTGGCGGCTCAAGACATCAGTGCCGAACGGATCGGCTCCGCATCTTGAATTTCCGGCGAGCAGACAACTACTTCCAATTGTGACTCTGGCAGTACATCGTCGCGCTCCTCTCCGGCCATCGCGGGGGCTCCTCCGCTGGCTACGTTCGCCGGCTCGGGGGCTGCTCCGGCAGCTCCTGGGGTCTCCGGCGCCAAGGCTTCAACGGGCACTGCCTCGGGGATGGTACTTCCCTCGGCCTCGGCCCCTGTCAACAGAAGACATTTGGATTAGTCTCCCTCGGCGACCACGACTACTCCTCGAGGAAGACTGCGTTTGCGCAGTATACTCACCTTCTACAATGCTGGCCTCCGGCAGCGTAGCCTCCACGGCCGGTGCCTCGGTCGCTGCGTGGGGGGCGGGAGCGGACTCCTCAGCGGCTGGCGCGGAATCCTCTTCAGCCATTGCCGTGCTGGGTTCATCCTCATCTCAGGTCAAGTCCGTGGATTTCCGTCGTAGTACACAACCGGTTGTCAACCAAGTACGACTACCAAACTACATGTACTACTCGGGAAAGATTTCACTATGCCACAACACCACAATTACCGTTGGATGGTCTGACGCTGAAAGCCACATATAGCGTCAGACAGTCTGACCCTAAGAACATATAGCGTCAGACTTCAGCTGACGCTGTAAGTCCTGACGCTAAAACTCTTTAGCGTCAGACCAGACTTATAGCGTCAGACAGTCCGATGTCCTGAAAATGTTTAGCGTCAGATCATCCGTTACTAGTTTTCAGCGTCAGATCCTCAGTTACCATTCATATAGCGTCAGACAATCCAATGGTCCAAGAATTTATAGCATCAGATTGTTTGATAAGACTATAAAATATGCAGAAAAAAATAATACAATTAGAAAATATCATACAGATTCAAGTTGATGCTCCATCACATAAAGATACACACATACATCACATGAAGCTCAATACATATAAATATATATCATACAATCTTGTCCATACACACTTTGTTTGAATCATCCAACAATGCAAGTCAAGTAGCAAAAGATTGCATCAAATACACATCCCGGCAAGCAATACTAGTATTTGGGGTTTAACATACTAAGAATTGTGTACACAATCATTTCTAGGAACTCAAAAACCAAAAGCAATGGCTTGCCAAAGACAATGGCACATCCACTAGGTTTGCACCACAAGCCGCCTAGCACTTCTCGAAAAATATAACCATGTAATTAGATAAGTGAAGAAATATATGAACTGTTCTAGGAGTACATTTGTAGTATATTTAAACATGCATCTACACGGACATGGAGGTATGTATCAAGCATTAGGCGGGGAAAATCGACCTTCCCGCAATAACAATTATGTAGGTAGGCGGGGAAAATCGATCTTCCTGCAATAACAATTATGTAAGTACATAACAAATCCTACAATCCCATCTTTGTGGAGATGATGAACACTTGAAAAGAATCTTTCGGGCCACCACAAGCTTTTCAAAAAAATCATGTCACCATAGAGACTTACCCAATTGTGGTAATAAAGCTTGTAGTGAAGGAACCAACAGAGAACCGCAATAGGAGGCAACTCTTGCCAACACCTAGAAACAAGTAAGAAAAGTATTTGTCAGGCAATTGAGATGACAGAGAACTTAACCAAAGGACATGATACTAGCTACACACTACACAGTAAGTCAATAACTTTTCAGTCAAAAACATACCTTCTTATGGTAACCATCCAGATCTATGCATGTTACAATGAAATAGCTACTAGAGAAAAATCAGCAATTGGAATAATTGCACAGTTACCCCACGAACCAATGAACCTCAAGCAAATAATAGATTGCACAGTTACTAGAGAAATAATTTTTGAATTTTTTTCTGATGCCAATAAATTAGTTCAACTGCTTCATCTAACATCCAGCAGCTGCCATTTTCACAAGTTATTGCCCCCCCAGCAAGACACTACCTCTATCCACTGACAACAAGTTCCATAAACATAATGGTTAAATTGTATGCGGTAACAAGTATTAATTATAGAAGACAGAACAGCACAACATCATAAATGATTTTATTATCTAAAGCACCTATATTGAACATATCCCGAAGTAACATTTTCTAGTCTCTAGCTCAATGTAGGAAATAGTAAAAGAAACAATTGCTTAACTAGGAAGTATCAACTCAAAACGTCAACCATTGAACAAGTCTACCAACTTAATCTGCAATGCAAGGGGACTTTAAGAGCACACTTCCACAGATTAGACTATTTTCGGAGTGCATCTTCCTTGAACCAAACGCGGTGGTGGTGGAGCCAGATGATGGCGCGGCTGGCGAGCCGGCGGCGAGGCGCGGGTCGAAGGATGACGGCACGGTGGAGCGAAGCGGGCGACCGGCGGCGTCGCGGCGTAGAGGGGGGCCCGCGACGGGCGAGATCCGTCGGCGCCACCTCCATGGGCGACGGCGAGGCCCCCGGACGGGAGCTCCGCGCGGCCACCTCCATGGCCGGGCGGGGAGCTCCGCGCGGCCCGCGGCCTCCTCCATGGCCGGGCGGGGAGCTCCGCGCGGCTCGCCTCCATGGCCGGCCGGGGTGCTCCGCGCGGCCCGCCTCCACGAGCGACGGCGAGGCCCCGGCCCGGGGAGCTCGCGCGGCCACCTCCATGGCCGGGCGGGGAGCTCCGCGCGGCCGTGGCCTCCTCCATGGCCGGGCGGGGAGCTCCGCGCGGCTCACCTCCATGGCCGGCCGGGGTGCTCCGCGCGGCCCGCCTCCCACGAGCGACGGCGAGGCCCCGGCTGGGGAGCTCGCGCGGCCGCCTCCATGACCGGCGGGGAGCTCCACCGCGGCCCGCCTCCATTGACGACGGTGAGGCCCCGGCGCGACGCGGGTGGGTGGGTGGTGGCGGTGCGAGGGGCGATGGGTGTGTGCGAATGGATAAGGGAGGGGAGGGGTGCAGTGGAGATAATGAAGAGGGAAGAGAAATAAAAAAAGGAAAAAATGAGAAGAAAAATATACGGGAAAAAGAAAAATAGGAGGGAAAAAAGGAAATAAAAAAAGAAAAGGAAGGGTATTTTGGACATTTCATCCTTTACACAAGCAGGAGAAGCTGTTTTGCCAAACGATATTCGAAACTGATTCAGCTTCACCAGCAAATCCGCTTCACTAGCACAGCCACAGCTGAAGCTGCCACAGCCACAACCACAGCCGTGCCAAACGCACCCCGAATAGGCATGAGTGCCTGAATAGGAGTAGCAGAGGGAGACAAAACGAAAAAATGCCAATCGTACGAAAATAGATGGTGGATTGGGCCGGCTATTTCGGCCACCCAAATGACAGTCAACTAGTAAAAAGTCTTTACCAAAAAGAAAAGGGGAGGAGAAAAGGGGGAGGAGAAAAAATAATTTGAGGGGAGAAAAGGGAGAAATGCAAGCAAGAGTAATTTTGACTTTTTACCATCTCAATCCACCAGAAAAGGGTAATTTTTTTTCTTTTTCATTTATTGCTCTATTGCGAAGTACCGTATAAGAATAACTATCCTATATACACAATCTCAAAAACAACTATCCTATATACACTAATATACTCAAGAAAAAACTATCCTATATACACTAATATATTTTTTTATATGTAATATACTACATATTATTCGTATGGTAGAAGTTTCAAATATTTTTGAGCTGATTTACTATTTTATGTAAATTAAAGGAATTTTTGCGTGGTTTCTTGAAATAATTCAAAATTAAACTACATGTGCATCTAATAATATAAAAAAATTTAAAAAGTCATATTTAGGCGTAGACGTGTGCTGGGAGACGAGAGGGGCCCATATATGTTTAGCGTCAGACTACACGATGCTATAGTTTGTTTTAGTGTCAGACAGAGAGGCGCTAAATCTGGAACTTTTTAGCGTCAGCCAGCACATCGCTAAACATGGATTTAGCGTCAGATCATCTGTGAGTAATATTTAGCGTCAGATTATCCATCGATAAAGAAAAATTTTAGCGTCAGATCTTGTGGTGGCAATTCGGTGTTGTGGCATAGTGTTTTCACTTACAAGCTCGACCGGACTACTGTCACGGTTGGGGCGCCAAGTATGCTGGGAATGTCGACTAGTCTAGCTTCAGAAGGTGCCTCCTCTTCGGCTTCAGTAGCCGTCGGTTCTTCAGCAGTAGTAGCTGCTGCTGGCTCAATCCTGTCCTCAGCAACCGGCGCCTGCGGCACGGCTTCTGTCATGGCGGGGGCTGGGCTGTGGCTTCTCTCAGCTGGCTCCCCCACAGTCTCCCAGACGCCTTCGTCCCCTTGCTCCACGGGGTCGGAAGGCGGAATCTCCTGCAAGCAACGGAATTTTGTTGCCAGCATACAAAACATCGAGAAATCAGTACTCGACTACCCTACTCGAGGATTTTTACCTCTTGGGATATGGTCTCAGTGACCTTGAGCTTCTTGGCCACACGCTTGCGTGCCACGTTGCGCGGCCTCCTCGGCGGCGCAGGCAAACTAGCCTCCAAGCTAGTTGGTGGATTTTGGACGAGAGGGACATTGGGCAGTCCAAGGCGGTTGAATCTTGACAGCAGTTGGAACCGCTCTTGAAGCGTTTCCTCGTCATCTTCATCTGATGTGTCTTCAACGATCACAGTGTCATCACCTTCGCCGACTTCGCGACGCTCTTTGGCTTTGCCCTTCCCCTCCTCTGGGATTTCGACAAGTCGAGGAGGCGAAGCCGGCCCGGAGACAAACTTCACTATGTCATCCTGCAAGAAGCACATTGGGTGAGCACGACAACTACTACATAATCAGTACTCGACACTGAGTACGACTACTGACCTCGTTCGGTGGGTGTCGGTGTTTAAACCTCTCGACCTCCATGGGAGGTACCCGCAGCAAGGTAGAAGGTGGGGATCGCCATGATCTGGAACCCGAAGGTATGCACGAGGACACAAGACACAAGATTTATACAGGTTCGGGTAGCCAGAGTAGCTACCCTACGTCCTGTTTGGAGTAGTATTGTGCCCTGCGCTTGGGTTGTTCCCCGGAGGGATTGTGGATGTCCTCCTAGGTACCCGGCCCTCCTTTATATAGTCCAGGGGGCGGGTTCCTAGTCGGTTACAAGGCAGGAGTCCTAGTAGGATTACACAGAGCGAGTCCTAGTAGGAGTACGGGGGGAATTCTAGTAGGAATCTGTCTTCTACTCTTCCTCCTTCCTTGCATGAGTACCCGGGGTGTATGCCCGACAAGCCCCCGAGCACGTTGGAGTCGAGAGTAGTAGTTCGAGTAGTCTTGAAGCCTCTTCGAGTAGTTCTTGAGCGTCCTCGAGTACTGCTTGAAGAAGTCTTCAATAGTACTTGAACTGCCGCGAGGCTGGAAGGTGGTCCAGCTCATCAATCTTGAAGTCGAGATTATATGGAAGTGCGATTGCAAAATCGCACTCCATATGGAGTAGCCCCCGAGCCTTAGGTTGAGTTGTAGACTCTGACTGAGGGTCAATCTTGATTCTGCTTCCGTCTTGAAAAAATCAACTGATGGGTGTAGCCTAGTAGCCCCGGAGCCTTGGAACGATTGAAGAATCAGTCCGAGGGTCTTCAGTATTTGCGGAAGTCATCATTTGAGTACTCTTGTAGCGTTCAGCCCCCGAGCTCGTCGCCAGGTGAGCCGTAGGAGCCACGTCGAGTAGTTGTTGGTGCTGAGCCCCCGAGCTAGAGAGCTAGCAGAGACTACTCGAGTTGATGTCGAGTAGTAATTTGGTGCGTAGCCCCCGAGTTTGGGAACTAGCTGCGCCAATGGAGGTACACGAAGCGTACCGGAAAGTCGTCGCCGAAGCTTGACCTGAAAGTAGAGATGCGTACATTATGTAGCATTTTTGTAGAAATTGAATCTACAAATGACAAATACAAATATGAATATAGATGTAAATGTCATGTGTCATGCTCTTGTTTCGGTCGTAAGGCGTCGAGTAGTTAGCCTGATGCGGTTTAGCGCCCAGTCTCTGTGATCGCTGTTTAGCCATAGCCGCTGGGGGGCGTGAAGGCATGACAGGAGAGCTGGTTTAAGCGCCCGGTCTCTGTGGTCGCTGTTTAGCCATAGCCGCTGGGGGCGTGGAGGCATGACAGGAGAGCCGAGGCTTTGCGCGGATCAAGGCGTGTGCTACTGTAGCGAGACCATTAAGAGGTAGACGAAGGTAGTCGGCATGGCGACAAGAGAGAGCGCGATTGCTCGTTGTTCCGCGTGGCGGAGAGCAGGATTGCGCAGTGCCTCCTCAGGGTGTAGTTGTGCGCCTCCAGCACTCAGTACACGAAACGTCGTGGCAAGAGCCTCCTAATTTGGTGCACCAAGCACCGTGGCGGCGGTCAACATCCCCAAGGAATAGCTGGCACGGTGTAGCTCTGCTGGCAGGTAGCCGTCGAGAGGCGTACACGAAGTAGTCTTCGGCGTTGGTTCCTGTATGTGGAGAGCAAGCCGAAGAAAAAATAATTATTGAAATAAGTGACTTAGCTTAATTCGCGGACGAGTGTTGACGAAGCCGTGGCGGTCGGTGATGGAGCCGCGACGGTTGGAGCTGAAGTCGACTAGTTGGAGGTGGATCCGACTAGTTGTTGATGTCGCGGGAGCCGTTCCTCGACTAGTTTTCGAGTTGAAACTAGTCGAGATAAGTTGTCGAGGTAGTCGTACGCCCAGAAGACGACGTCGCGGCGGCGTGCGGCGTAGTCGATGTATAGCCGCTGCGGCCGAGAGACGAGTACTCGCGGCGCACGGCAAGGTTGACGTAGAGCCCGTGTGGCCAGGTGACGAGTAGTCACAGTGCACGGTGAAGTTGATGTAGAGCCGGTACGACGTAGTTGACGTAGTTGTAGCTGCGTACGTCTTCTAGTTGCATGAAGCAAAGAACTCGGAGAATCCTTGGTAGCTTGGAATCTTGGCTTGGATGCGTGACAGCTGCTGGACTGCTCCACTTTGATTCGGATTTGGACAGTGATGTGTCCATCTTGATCTCCAACCCGACGACTTGGGAACCGAGGCGGAAAAAGAAAGGAATTGGCGCTGTTTCCGCTCGGTTCATGTGCTTCTCTCAGATACGGCGAGTTGACGTGGAGAACTTCAAACTCGGCGAATTGGAATCCGTTTGCGCCGAGTAGATTGATCTGGATTTGGTCCTTCGAATTCGCCTGATGATCGTGACGATGGCCCCACGGTGGGCGCCGGTGTCGGTGTTTAAACCTCTCGACCTCCATGGGAGGTACCCGCGGCAAGGTAGAAGGTGGGGATCGCCATGATGCGGAACCCGAAGGTATGCACGAGGACACAAGACACAAGATTTATACGGGTTCGGGTAGCCGGAGTAGCTACCCTACGTCTGTTTGGAGTAGTATTGCGCCACCGCGCTTGGGTTGTTCCCCGGAGGGATTGTGGGTGTCCTCCTAGGTACCGGCCCTCCTTTATATAGTCCGGGGGGCGGGTTCCTAGTCGGTTACAAGGCAGGAGTCCTAGTAGGATTACACAGAGCGAGTCCTAGTAGGAGTACAGGGGAATTCTAGTAGGAATCTGTCTTCTACTCTTCCTCCTTCCTTGCATGAGTACCCGGGGTGTATGCCCGACAGTGGGCGCGCGGCGGAGTACTCCGGGACTGGACAGGGCATGTACGCCGGCATGTCCTTAAAGATCCTGCCTAGCCTGTCGATGATGTCATCGTCATCAATCTCGCCGCTGGGCATCCGCGACGAGTCACCCTCGCCGGTGTACTAGTAAATGAGGGTATCACGAGCCATCAGCGGCTGCACCCTCCTCTTCATAAAGCTGAAGGCCACATGCTCGGCCCTTAGCTCGGCTTCCCTCAAAGCCCTGATCTTCGCCAGCAGTTCGGGTAGCTGGATACCCTCTTGCATCGTCGGCTCGGTGTTCCAGCAGGGCCGGTGCTTTGGCTGCTTCCCGCTGGGCTTCGACAACTCCGGGTGGTGGTTGGTGACGTAGAACCACTTCAAATTCCAATCCTGGTTGGAGTCGATCAACTTGTACGCCAGGTACTGCTTCGCGACGTCCTCGCGCATCTGGATGCCGACCCCTCCGACTACTCAGGGGTCGTTGGCGCTCGGCTGGGGCTTCACACGGAAGAACTTCCGGAAGAGTACCCAGTGGGGCTTGATCCCCAAGAAAGCTTCGCAAAAATGGACGAAAACGGAAGTGTGGAAGATACCATTGGGGTTGAGATTGAGGTACTCAATACCATAGTACTCCAAGAGTCCCTTGAAGAAGTTGCTCGCTGGGAGAGCCAATCCGCGCTCCACGAACCGTTCTTCTCCATTGGGTATGGATCTCCCGCAGCGGCGCCACATGTCGACCTCCTTCTCCCGAAGAAATCCGCTGTTGAGCAGCGCCAGCAGGTCCTCAGTCTTGGCCTTTGACTTCTTCCATTCCTTGTTGGGATTTGGGCGCGGGAGAGACACTGGCGGCGTCGACCCTCCGGCGGATCCAGTGGCTTCCTCCCGAAATCTCTTCTTCCCGCCGGCGGTTTTCAAGATCTTGGATGGCGAGGGCTTCATTCTCCAAGTGCACTGAGTTTTCATTCGCATTCGCTCGGGGGCTGCGGTGGTGGCTATCCACGGCGGCGCGCCTGGATCTACGATCTACACTGATCTGGCAGTATGCACTGGCGGCGGATTCTAGGCGAGATTTGCTCCGAATGGCTGCAAGTGAGTGAGATGAAAAGCCCTAAGGGTATTGGCTTCTATTTATAAGTCAACAGGCGGCACCTCAACGGCCGGACGGATATGTTTCAACATGGCTGACTCAGCGGCAGCGCCTGACCCTTCAACTTCCAGTAGTCGATGCGCCTAATCTCGGGGGCTCGACTACATCTAATCAATTCCATGGGTAGCGACAAGATTCAAGAGCAACTCAGGACACATTCTACATACAAGATGACCCTTCAATTCGCGATGAAGTACTCGACTCAAGGCTCGGGGGCTCCGTGCCACGTGTCCTTCAGTTGTTTCTCCGGATTTTGCGGGATAATCATGCCAGAACTTCAGATTGACCCTCAGCCAGAGTCTATGCCTCAACCTAAGGCTCGGGGACTACTCCATATGGAGTGCGATTTTTCTATCGCACTTCCATATTAACTTCGGCTTCGAGAGAACACGGGTATTGTTGAAGACCTTCGAGAGCAGAACTCGAGGATGCTTGGGGACTACTCGAGAAGACTTCAGGATTACTCAAAGATTAGCTGGAGTACCTTCCAGCCTCGGGATGCTTCAAGTATTCTTGAGAACTTTCGACTTGTAGTACTCAGGGACGCTTGAGGACAACTAGTCAAGGCCGTTAAGACTACTCGAAGCTATCCTGCTCGACTACAAAGTACTCGGAGGCTTGTCGTATGGACCTCCCTGGGCCCACTACCTCGGTGGGTACCAGGACCGACTACTCGGTGGGCCCCTGGGACTACCCGACTTGTGCCGCACGGTACCTGATGGCGTGAGGTGCAAGGACTACTGTGGAGAAGTACTCGGATAGGAAGCTATGCATACCATGTATTGTGTAAAGGACTCCTAGACGTACACGACTAGTACTCTCTCCCTAAACCGACCTGTAACCCTGCCTCCCGGACTATATAAGGCGAGGAAGGGACCCTTCTCTCTCATTACGCATCATCTTGTAATCACATCCAATCAATCCAGAGCTACACAACATACAGGATGTAGGGTATTATGCACCTCGCGGCCCGAACCTGTCTAAATTGTGTGCCACGTGTCTCTTCCTTCGAGTTACCGATCTCGGCGAGGCCACGTTCATCTACCTCCGGTACTCCCCTTGGTAGGTTGCCAGTCTAAAACACCGACAGCCACCGCCGCTACCTCCTCCTTCACCCAGTGCCCGTGCGCGTTCTTGGGTCCTTCTTCGCCTTGTGCTACTCGTGCTGCACTATTTTTTTGGAGAATGAATTTGCATGCATCGTGCATGGCCAAGACACACACACACACACAGAGACAGATATATATATATATATATATATATATATATATATATATATATATATATATATATATATATATATATATATATATATATATATATATATATATATATATATATATATATATATATATATATATCGGACGACACTAAAATGCGCCTGGATGCATTTTGTGCAAACAGTGCACAGACCCAATCTCCTCCCCCACCCGCCCCCTCCTGGCTACCTAGCGGCCCACGCGATTCGCCTGGCCCGCGTTGCCCCTCATCCCACGCCTGCCCCGCGCGTGCGACAGCACTCCGCAAACCCCTCGGGCGGCGCTATAAATTTTTTTACCACCCGCGGGTCCCACTGACACATGCGATGTTGACCAACCTGGAACGAGCGAGGGACACAAAATGCAATCACCATCGCTTTGCACATGGGACGATGACGGTGAATGATGGTCGGGGAGAGCAGAGATAGCTTACTGTATCAGCGACGATGTAGGGGAGAGGAGGAGATGATCGAATCAGAATCGTATCCTGCTCGGCTTGGCTCTTCCATTCCATCCCCTGCTGCTATGTACTCGCACATATACTAGTGAAGGATGCCGGACGAGAGGACCTACCACCAAGACTAGCAAACTATTTAAAAAAAGAAAAAATATTAAGGCAAGTGAAGGCAATTCTCGGGTTGCAATTGGATGATAATTAGCTAGTTCATATGTCATTGCAATTGCAACTGGGCACTAATCAAGTTAGGAGCAGGAGCAATTGCAATTGAACAGGTGCTCCAATTGCAACACGAATAATAGCCTAGTCACAAATACGAAAATAATTAAAAATCATACACATTAAGTCGCAATTGCAAGTAGTTGTATCCTCCAATTGCAACTAGAATAATAACCTAGTTACAATTGAATAATAAACATAGGTACAAAATTAATTAAACAATCATGCACGTTCAGTCGTAATTGCAAGTGGTTGCATCCTCCAATTGCAACTAGGATAATAACCTAGTTGCAACTTGAACCACTGTTGGGTTGCAACTGAAAGGGTAGTACAGTATCAGGTAGAAGCACTTAGTAGTTACAAGTCAGAGTGTATATCAATTGCAACTCAAACCACTGTCAGGTTGCAACCGAAGGGGTAGTACAGTGTCAAGCGGTAGTACTTAGTATTTGCAACTCGGAGTGTATATCAATTGCAACTCGAACCACTGTCGGTTTGCAATTGAAGGGCTTAGTATCAGGCGGAAGAACATAGTACTTGCAACTCAAAGTGTATATCAATTGCAACTTGAACCACTGTCTGATTGCAACAGAAGGGGTAGTACAGTATCAGACGGAAGCACTCAATATTTGCAACTCGAAGTGTACGTCGATTGCAACTCGAACCACTATCCAGTTGAAACAGAAGGGGTAATACAATATCAGGCAGAAGCACTCAGTATTTGCAACTCGAAGTGTACATCTCGGGTTGCAATGAAGGGGTAGTATAGTATCAGGCAAAATTACTCAGTATTTGAAACTCGGAATGTATATCAATTGCAACTCGAACCACTGTCAGGTTGCAACTGAAGGGGTATAGTATCAGGCAGAAGAACTTGGTATTTGCAACTCGGAGTGTATATCAGTTGCAACTTGACAATAAAATAGATACAAAAATAATTAAAAAAATCTTGCACACCCAGTCGCAAATTGCAAGTGGTTGCATCCTCCAATTGCAACTAGGATAACAACCTAGTTGCAACTGGACTATAAAATAGGAAAAAAATAATTAAAAAAATCATGCACACTTAGTCGTAATTGCGAGTGATTGCATCCTTCAATTGCAACTATGATAATAACCTAGTTGCAACTAGATAGTAAAATAGGTACAAAAATAATAAATAATAATAATGCACATTCAGTCGCAATTACAAATGATGGCATCCTCCGACTGCAACTAGGATAGTAACCTAGTTGAAACGGGAGCACTCAGTATTTGCAACTCGAAGTGTACATTGATTGCAACTCAACCACTGTCCGGTTGCAACAGAAGAGGTAGTACAATATCAGGCAGAAGCACTCAGTATTTGCCACTCGAAGTGAACATCGATTGCAACTCGAACCACTGTCGGGTTGCAACTGTAGGGGTAGTATAGTATCAGACAGAAGCACTTAGTATTTGCAACTCGGAGTGTATATCAATTGCAACTCGGACCACTATCGGGTTGCAACTTAAGGGCAGTACACTATCAAGTAGAAGCACTTAGTATTTGCAACTCGGAGTGTATATCAATTGCAACTCGAACCACTGCCAGGTTGCAACTGAAGGGGTATAGTATCATGCGGAAGAAACTTAGTTTTTGCAACTCGTAGTGTATATCAATTGCAACTCGAACCACCATTGGGTTGCAACTGAAGGGGTATAGTATCAAGCGAAAGAACTTAGTACTTGCAACTCGGAGTGTATATCAATTACAACTCGAACCACTGTCGGATTGCAACTGAAGGGGTAGTATAGTATCAGACGAAAGCACTCAATATTTGCAACTCGGAGTATACATTGATTGCACTCGATCTATTGTCCGGTTGCAACTAAAACTAACGAGCGTGCATGAGGAACAATTACAACTAGTCGGGTCCACCAATTACAACAAGTTAGGTCCTCCAATTACAACTAGGATCGAATAGTGATCGAGTTACAAGTACAATAAGAAGGCATGCATACAACACCACAATTTGCAAGTAAAGCACTAGTCTATTTACAGCTAAGCAATTGCAACCGAGCCACTAACGAGCGAGTTCGAGTGAGCTAACGAGCTTTGAGCTTTTCGTCCAGCCCTAGTTGCGACTAATTGCAACTCGAGAAGCACTTCAGTTGCAAGTGCACAAGCGCTTCGGTTGCAACTCTGCTAACGCTTCTGTTGCAACTCTGTGAACGCTTCAGTTGCAACTCGAGTAGCACATCGGTTGCAAGTCTACAAACTGTTCGATTGCAACTCAAAGGGGTAGTGCAGTATCTGATAGAATCACTCAATATTTGCAACTTGAACCACTTCCAGGTTGCAACAGACCCCTCCCATGACTCGCGCACCCTACCCCCGGTTCCTTTCCTACCGCCCCCTGGGGGTCGCTCGCGCCCCTGCCCCCGCTTCCTTCCATACCCCCACCCCCCTGAGCGGTGCGCCGTGCGCCCCCGCACCCGCGTGACCCCGCACCTGGGTGCATTCCATGCATCGGGTGCACAGACCCCTCCCCTCTCCCCCGGACGCGGCCCGCACTTCCTTTCCTATGCGGCGCTGGGCGACCGCCGACCCATCTAGTGGCGCGCACGCACCACCACCTCCTTTTCCTACGCGGCGCGGGACCCATCGGTCATGCGCGCCCCACCCCGGCCCCGCGTGAGGCGCCCCGCCTGCCGCCCGCCCGAGGCCCGGAGTGGAGCAAACCTTTTTACGCCCCTCCCGTCCGTACCACTGGGCCCTCAGTTTTTTCCATCACCTGATTACCAGTATAATTTTTAATGGACTAAATTAAACTAAAGAAGTAGCACCTCGGATCACACTCGAGCAGTCGTTATAATTTTTTAGGTTGCACCTCGGATCGCACAATGTCACTTAAGACGCTAACAAGCTACAAGTAGATCAATTATAAGTAGCCGGGTGCTCCAACTACAATTATAATAATAATCAGGTTACAACTACACTTGAAAAGGTATGCACACATCATAATTAGTGTTGAGGAGAAATAATCAAAACACAACCGGGACAATTGCAACATGTAACATCTACCAATTGCAATTAGTATAATATTCTGGTTACAACCACATAAGAAAGGCAAAGTTGCAAAAATGTCTCATGCACCAATTGCAATAAATGATTAAGTATGATTGGAACTAAGATCCTGTTGCTCCCGCTTTCACTGCACACTTTTCCGCCACCACCACCTTGTCGTTCTTCAGCACGGTGACACCTCACCTCCGATGTGTCCCCTCCAGCGCGTGTGGCGAGCGGGGCACTCGCCGCTGACATGTATCGGTCGTCGTGAACCGGGGCACTCACCGCCGGTGTTGTACGACATGTATCGGGCCAGCTCATCCCATACACCTCAATTGCAACTCCTCAAGCACTTTAGTTGCAACTCTAGGCACTATAATTTTTATAATTTTTATTAGACGAATTGCAACTCAATCAGCGCTCTAGTTGCAACACGGCAATCACTTCAATTGCAACTCCTCAATCACTTCAGTTGCAACTCTAAACATGTAATTTTTTATAATTTTGATCAGTCGAATTGCAACTCAAAAAACCCTCCAGTTGCAACTCGACAAGCACTTCAATTGCAACTCTTCAGAGCACTTCGATTGCAACTCCGCAAGCACTCCAGTTGCAACACATCAATCACTTCAATTGCAACTCCTCGGGCACTTCAGTTGCAACTCTAAACATGTATTTTTCTTATAATTTTTATCAGACGAATTGCAACTAAACAACCCTCCAGTTGCAACTCCACAAGCACTTCAATTGCAACTCTTTCCCTACTTTTTTCGGCCAATTTTTTTGGTTGCAAGTTGCAACTGTAATAATATACTACTTGCAACTATAATGATACACTGGTTGCAACTCGTCAAGAAGGCAAAAGTGATTACGACATTGGATATTTTTTAAAATGCAAGTTGCAACAACGACAACTTCCCAATTGTAAATCTAAAGACTCACCGGTTGCAACTACCAATGATACAGTGGTTGCAACTCGTAAAACATATTCAGTATTTGCAACTCGTAGTGTACATCATTTGCAACTTGAACCACTGTCTGGTTGCAACTGAAGGGGTACGAAAGCACTCGGTATTTGCAACTCGAATTGTATATTGATTGCAACTTGAACCACTGTCAGATGCAACTGAAGGGGTAGTACAGTATCAAGCGGAAGCATTTAGTATTTGCAACTCAGAGTGTGTGTCAATTGCAACTCGAACCACTATCAAGTTGCAACTGAAGGGTATAGTATCAGGCGGAAAGAACTTAGTATTTGCAACTCGGAGTGTATATCAATTGCAAATCGAACAACATCGGGTTGCAAAATTGTCTCACGCACCAATTGCAATAAATGATTAAGTATGGTTGCAACTAAGATCATGTTGCTCCCACGTGCGCTTTCCCTGCATGCTTTTCCGCCACCACCACCTCGTCGTTCTTCGACACGCCAACACCTCACCTCTGACGTGTCCCCCCAGCGCGTGTGGCAAGCGGGGCACTCGCCGTTGACATGTATCGGTCGTCGTCATCAGCGCAGTCACCACCGGTGTTGTAGGACATGTATCGGGCCAGCTCGTCCCATGCACCTCAATTGCAAATCCTTAAGTACTTCGGTTGCAACTCTGGGCATTATAATTTTTATTAGACGAATTGCAACTCAATCAACGCTCCGATTGCAACACGACAATCACTTCAATTGCAACTCCTCAATCACTTCAGTTGCAACTCTAAACATGTAATTTTTTATAATTTTTATCAGTCGAATTGCAACTCAACAACCCTCCAGTTGCAACTCAACAAGCACTTCAATTGCAACTCCTGGAGTAATTGGAACTCTTTCCCTACTTTTTTCAGCCAATTTTCCTGGTTGCAAGTTGCAACTGTAATAATATATTGCTTGCAACTATAATGATACACTAGTTGCAACTCGTCAAGAAGGCAAAAGTTACTGTGCCGTCTAGAAACCATTTATAGCTATGAGAATAGCCTAATTGCAAGTAAGGAAAAATGCAGTCTAAAAACAATTTACAATTAGGCCAATAATAGCCCAATTGCAAGTGCTCACCACTGCAGATAGGGATGAACATGAGGCAACTGTATTTTTACTGTATTTTTACTATGATCGTCTCGCGATGTCGACACAGAGCATGAAGACGTCACCAGTTCTCCTTGTACCTGCAAGAAATAGCAGGTCCAGTCACGAGGAGGGTGGATCCGCGACGCCGGAAGAGATGGACCTGGAAGGGTTACCAGGGCCAGCACCGCGTCGCTGGGAGCTTCCACGTCTAGCTTCCTCCAGTTACAGACAGCACGCTGCCGCCAGGCCAGGCCTCGCGCCATCGCACAGGACCGGCAACCACCTCCTCTGGACACAGAACACGCCACAACTGGGCTGAAGCGTCCCCTCATCCGAGGTGACCAAATGTGACACAAATACCAGTCCCAGGAGGCTGGTAGCACATTTATTACAACAGGTGGAATCAGTCTTTTACATTACGGTTACAGAAAGGGCACGGTAGTGCCAACGCTACAATGAACAACACAAACGCTAGCGACCATACTACGATAGCAAAGGCTTCCATAGCCTCCTCAGAGTACCACACCATGGAAGCTTTAGGTAGGGCCCTGGTACACAGGCACGGTTGGGTGTAGGGCAATGACCTACTCAACGTCTTCTGGAATGAAATCGGGATCCTCCTCTGTAACATAGTTAGTAAACAAGAGTGAGTACATACGTACTCAGCAAATCCAACCCCACCCACGGAGGGGCTTATAAGCAGTATCATGCATAAGGTATAACAAGGATCAGGTTAAGGTTCATTTTGCAAACTTACACATGCAGGGGTTCATTTCAAAAAGGTTTTCGCAAATCATTTTCATAACCCAAGTAACTCACTTGTTTTAGGAAAACCATTGTGGATCTACCGGACTTCCCGTCCGTCGTAGCCCAGGCACACAGCCACACATTTCACCCAGAAAACAACTCACGCTAGAAAACATCCCATCCCAAACACTAGTTTTTGTGACCACACCGTGACTCGTCCAATACCGTGGACACGGCTATTCGAATAGGTTTGACACTCTGCAGAGGTTGTACATCTTTACCCACAAGTAGGGTACCGTCACACGGACACCTCGGTGCGGTACGGATCCTATCAAAGCCATTACCCACCTTAGCTAACACTACGAGCCACCACGGAAGCACCCAAGGGGTTATCCCACATAACCGGGCGTACCTCACACGGAGCGTACCCCGACTCCTTGGTCTCCCCGCCCCGCTCACCCGCACACCAGATGGCAAGTAGATTAACTAGTGGGGTTTATGCCAAGCCGTTGCCACATACAACGGTCGAGTGGTTGTACGATGATTTGGGTCAGGTGAGATGTCACGCAACCCGGTCCTTAACCGACAAGATGGACAACTCCCAACACGCTCAACCACACAGGTACGAGCTCACCCATACTCCTGACACACACGTCCATCCCGTCTACCCAGTTCTGTACTCATTTTCCAAAAATATCCCATTCCCATTTTTAAAGCACTCACACATTTTGAAAGCACTCACACATTTTTAAAGCACTCATTTAGGCCAAAACAAAGTTCAATCATAGCAATCAAGGGTGGCTATCCTACCATGTTTTGCAGTAAAACAATATGCAATTTATAAAACGGGTATAGGGTATATTTATAAAACTAGGACAGAAGCATGCATCAAAGGGGGAGGTTGAACTTGCCGTCTTCGAAGTCTTCGGGGAGTGCCGGCTCGGCGTTCGGGACCTCGGGCTCCTGCTCGCAGTAGTCGGCTCCAAACTCCGGCTCGGGGTACCTTCCTTCGTTTACTTCGTCGGCTATAGCGCACACACAAGCAAGCATGCAATCAATATAAGCATACACAATTTCTCCGGCTGAGCTCGCGGAAGGTAATTGGATAAAATAGGGAAATAAATATTATGCAGGGGTTTTGGGTGACGGATGGGTGATGGTATACCCGGCACGGGCGTGGGAAAGGTTGGGCGCGATTTTGATAAAAATCGCGCATGAAATGCCGGTTAAAGGAGGTGTTTAGGGTTAATTAGGGGCTCGTTAGTATTTTATTATAAAAGAAAAGGACCTAATTATAATATTTAAACCTAGCGGGGGTGTTACTAAATAGTCCGGGGGCATAATTGTAAAGGGACGGGGTTGTTTTTGTGGTTTAATTTAAAGTATAGGGTCTGTTTTGGAAGAAAAGAGTGAGGGAAATAGAGGGGGGGGTCGGTTTTGGATAAGTGGGAAAAGGGCGGGGGGTTTTGGGCAAAAAGCCCTTCTTCTTCCTCCCTCCCTCACGACACGAACGCGAGAGCGGGGAGGCCGACCGTGGAAGGGGGAGGGGCGCCGGCGACCCGGTGCACGGTGACGGCGGGGGATTGGGGCGAAACAAAGAGGAGGACGAGGGCAACCGATTCCGCTTCTTACCTCGGGGCGGGGTGCTCGGAGAGGCGGATCGACGGCCGGCAATGGGGCTGTCCGCGGTGGTGACCGAAGCGGCACTGGTGGTGGTGATGGAGGGCTCGGGAAGGAGGGGGAATTGGTCGTGGAGGTGCGGGGCGAGGTGGGGAGCCGGTCCGGCCCTTTTATAGGCGCGGGAAGGTCGGTTTGGCGAGGATATTTCGAGCTTCGCGGAGCTTCAATGGCCGTCAATGGAGGTTCGGGAAAAATCCCGGCGTGGACTCCGGCCAGCGGGATTCTCGGTCGTTGCTTTGTGCGAATTGACCCGTCGTGCGGTGCTGCCGTGGCCGTGGAGGGGAGGCCGTCGGGGGAGTAATGGTGGCCGATTTGGAAGTGACGGCTCGGCTTGCCGGTCTTCGTTTGTCGAGCAATGGAGGGGGGAGGTGTTGCCTTTCTTTGTAGGAATGGGGCCGTCCTTGGCGTGCTTTGTCCCGGTGGTGCGGGGAGAGGGGAGGGGCGGTGCTTGTTCGCGGGGGCGCGGGGAGGTCGCGCGTGGGGGGAAGGAGGTCGCGGCCTCCCGGGGGTCGCGCGGGGGAGGCTCGGCCCGGAGGCCGAAGGAAGAAGAGGGAGCGGTGGAAAAAGAAAGGAAGAAAAAAAAAAGAAAGAAAAAGAAAAAGGAGAAAAGGGAAAGAAAAAGAAGAAAAGAAAAAGGGAAATAGGAAAAAGGAAAAATCGGGGAAGAGAAATAGAAAAGGGATTTAGAAAATTAGGAGAATTCCTAGAAAAATTAGGAGAAGGGTTTTGCGGATTTTCCCCGGGTTTCTCGGATACCGGCGTCAATTTCGGAACGGCGGTGATGGCGAGGCGGACCGGCCGGCGGGACCGCGGCGTGCACGGGATTCCCGGCGTGGTGGCCGACCGCGGTCCGGGGCGGCACGCGACGGGCGACGGCCCGAACGCGGCGGTGCCGGCGGGATTCGCGGCACGCGCGCGGGGTGAGAGAGGGAGACAAGTGACCGGGATTCCGAAAGGGGCAAATGAGCTCGGTGGGACGGTTTTGAAAACACGCGTGATTTATTTGGTGATTTATTAGGAGCTAAAAACGCGGGCGTTACAAACCTACCCCACTTAAAATGAATCTCGTCCTCGAGATTCGGCTAAGTCTCGAATAGGTGGGGGAATTCCTTCCTCAGTGCATCCTCTCGTTCCCACGTAGCTTCTTCCACCCCGTGTCTACTCCATTGGACTCTGCACACCCGTACTTCGGTCGTCCTTGTCCGCTTGACCACAGTGTCTAAGATCTTGACGGGCACCTCCTGGTACCTAAGGTCCGGCTGTAGATCGATGGTCTCTACTGGTACTCGCTTTTCCTCCAGAACCTTCAAACACCGGCGTAGCTGAGAGATGTGGAATACTGGGTGTATATCTGCCATTTCCTCGGGTAGCTCCAGTCGATATGCTACAGCTCCGACTTTCCTGATCACTTTATACGGGCCGATGTACCGAGGGGCCAACTTCCCGTGCACTTGAAATCTCCGGGTTCCTCGGATAGGTGAAACCTTGAGGTAGACGAAGTCTCCTGGGTTGAAGCTCGCTTCACGCCTTTTCTTGTCTGCGTAGCTCTTCTGTCGGGACTGAGCGGCTTTCAACTTTTCTCGGATATCAGCTACTCGCTCCTCGGCTTCCTTTATAAGCGCGGGCCCAACCAGGGCACGCTCTCCTACTTCTGACCACATCAGGGGTGTCCTGCATTTTCTCCCGTATAGTGCTTCGAATGGCGACATTCCCAGACTTGCTTGGTAGCCATTGTTGTAGGAAAATTCTGCATATGGCAGGCTCTGCTCCCAATCTTTGCCGTAGGTGAGGACGCATGCTCTCAACATATCTTCCAAAATTTGATTCACCCTTTCGGTCTGTCCGTCCGTCCGTGGGTGGTATGCGTAGCCGAAGTCTAGCTTGGTGCCCATGGCTTTGTGCAGGCTTTTCCAGAACCTAGAGGTGAACTGGGTCCCTCTGTCCGAGACTATTCTGCTAGGCACTCCATGCAGCTTCACTATATTTTCTATGTAGAGTTTTGCCAACTTCTCTCCACCATAAGTGGTCCGTATGGGTAGAAAGTGAGCGACTTTGGTGAGTCGATCCACGATCACCCATATGGAGTCATGTCCTTTCTGAGTCCTTGGCAACCCTACTATGAAATCCATACCTATCTCATCCCATTTCCACACCGGGATTGGTAAAGGTTGCAACAGTCCTGCGGGCTTCTGATGTTCGGCTTTGATCCTCTGACAAGTGTCGCAGTGGGCGACGAACCGTGCAATGTCTGCCTTCATCCCATTCCACCAGTACTTCTGCTTTAAGTCCATGTACATCTTGGTGGATCCCGGGTGAATGGAATATGCTGAGTTGTGTGCCTCATCCATGATGGTCTGTCGGAAATTTCCACCTTCGGGCACGCATATCCTGTTCTTGTACCACAGGGTACCTTGGTCATCTACCCTGAAGTCAGGGGCCTTGTTCTCTCCAGTATGCTTGCGGATCCTCATCAGATCCTCGTCGGCTTCTTGGGCCTTCCGGATCTTCTCTTCTAGGGTAGGCCGAACACTCGGTGGCGGACGTAGCCTTGGGGGACGATGTGTACGTTGAGTCGGGCCATCTCCTCTTGCAACTGGGCACTCTTAGGTGCCGCCTTCTCGTAGGTTTTCCGGCTTAGAGCATCTGCTACCACATTGGCCTTCCCCGGGTGGTAGTGAATTTCCAGATTATAGTCCTTGACTAGCTCTAGCCATCTTCTCTGCCTTAGGTTCAGGTCGGGCTGGGTGAAGATGTACTTTAGACTCTTGTGGTCGGTGAAGATTTCACACTTGTTCCCGATCAGATAGTGTCTCCAGATCTTCAGGGCATGCACTACGGCTGCAAACTCCAGATCATGGGTGGGATAGTTCTGCTCATGGGGTTTAAGCTGACGGGAGGCATATGCCACTACCTTTCCATCTTGCATGAGAACACATCCCAACCCTTGCCGGGAGGCGTCGCAATATACGACAAAGTCCCGTTGAATGTCTGGCAGGGTCAGCACTGGGGCTGTGGTCAACCTCTTCTTCAACTCTTGGAAACTTCTCTCACAGGCCTCGGTCCAGATAAACTTCTTCTCTTTCTTGAGCAGCTCTGTCATGGGCCGGGCGATCTTGGAGAATCCCTCGATAAACCTCCGGTAGTACCCGGCTAAACCTAGGAAACTCCTGATCTCACTCACGTTGGTTGGTTGCTGCCAGTTGGAGACTGTCTCAACTTTCCCGGGGTCTACAGCTACTCCTTCTGCAGTCAATATGTGCCCAAGGAAGGATATCTTCTCTAGCCAAAATTCACACTTGCTGAACTTGGCGTATAGCTTGTGCGCCCTCAATTTTCCCAGTACCACTCGAAGATGTTGTTCATGCTCCTCCACACTCTTGGAGTAAACAAGTATGTCGTCAATGAAGACCACGACAAACTTGTCCAATTCCTCCATGAACACCTTATTCATGAGGTTCATGAAGTACGCCGGGGCATTGGTTAGTCCAAAGGACATCACCGTGAACTCATATTGCCCGTAGCGAGTGACAAAGGCGATCTTGGGGATGTCACTTTCCCCGATCTTGAGCCGGTGGTACCACGATCTTAAATCCACCTTCGAGAAGTACTTGGCTCCCTTCGGTTGGTCAAACGGGTCATCTATTCTGGGAAGAGGGTACTTGTTCTTAATAGTGACCTCGTTCAGCGAGCGATAGTCCACACACATCCTCATGCTCTTATCCTTCTTTTCCACGAAAAGCACTGGGGCTCCCCATGGTGATGAGCTTGGTCTGATGAACCCACTTCGCTGGAGCTCTGCTAGCTGCTTCTTCAATTCTGCCAACTCAGGGGCTGCCATCCTATAGGGCCTCTTGGCTATGGGAGAGGTTCCAGGGATAAGGTCGATCACGAACTCTATGTCCCTGTCTGGTGGCATTCCAGGGAGCTCTTCGGGGGAACACATCCGGGTATTCTCGTACTACGGGACATCTTCTATGGACTTGGCTTCTATGTTGAAAACCATTATATCCGGCTTGTGTCCCCGGGTGTGGCGGTGTCACTTGTATCCCGTCCGGGTTGGTCGGGTGCACTACTTTATCGGCGCGGCTTATGAGGCCATGGTGTTGGCTTAACCGGTCCATACCAAGGATCACATCTATCCCCTTGGATTTCGGTACTACCGGTGTCGCTAGGAACTCTACCCCACTTAAAATAATCCTTACCGGGGGCATCCCGGTTGACGATTAATGTCACCTCCGGGCGTTCGAGTTATTAGGGGTGCTTTTAGTAGTCTTGTGGGTATGCTATGCTTTTCCACAAAGCTTGAGGATATGAATGAGTGTGATGCTCCTCGAATCGAACAGTATGGTAGCCAAAGCGAGCCGACCGAGAACTCACCGAGTACCACTCCTTGTGCTTCTTGTGCCTCCTGCGCATTGATGTGATTCACCCGAGCGCGTCCATACGACTGCTGGGGTTGCCTCATCTGCTGGTTGTTGGGGTTGTTGCCGAAGCTGTTGTTGCTGCGCACTGGCATGCGGTTGGCTCCTGACGCAAGTGGCCTTGGTCCGTTTACCGAGTTGGAGTAGGTGGTGGTGGCTGGCTTTTTAGCATAGGGGCAGTTGGCGATGAAGTGCCCTGTTTCCCGGCAGTTGAAACACACTCGGGAGCTGTTGTTGTTGTTGTTGGTAGTGAGCTGGCTGGTGTTGTTCTGTGGGGGCTTCATGGCATTCTGGTTGTAGGAGGGCTTGAACTGGGCTCTGGGGGCTTGTGAGCTTGTGGCTTGGGTTTGGGTTCTGTATTGCATTGGAGCTTGGAACCTGGACATGGGGTGTCCAAAGTTTCTCGGCCTCTGGGACCGCTCTTGCTGCTTGGCCTTGTGCTCCATGAACTTGCGCTTGTTTTCCTTCTTCTCCTCGGCCTTTGCCCTTTCCGTGAGGATTGCCATGTTCATAAGGGTGTTGAAGTCGGGTAAATCCGAGGAGTCGGCGGTGTCCTCGGTTCGGAGTCGGCCCCTTCTTGAACATCTCTTGCTTTTTGGAGTCTTTATCCACCTCCTCGGGGGCGTAGCGTGCCAGCTCTATGAACTGGTACGTGTACTCCTCCACAGACATGTTGCCTTGGCGGAGTTCGCGGAACTCATCTGCCTTCCGCTTCAGTGTAGCCTCGGGATGTGGTAGCGGCGGAACTCCTCCACGAATTCATCCCATGTGATGGCGGAGGGATCCTTGGGCGCGGCGCGTACATTCTCCCACCGAGGCTAGGGCCGTCCCGGTGAGTCGGTGAGCTGCCAGGAGAACCTTGTCATGGTCCTCGCAGTGGAGGGGCTCTAGTTCCCTCAGGATGGCTCTCAGCCAATCGTCAGCATCCAGAGGATTCACCGACCCGCTGAAGGTGGGCGGCTTAGTCCTGAGGAACTCGATCAGCTTCTCGTTCATGCTCATGGCACGGGGTCTTGGACGATTGATGGCATTGAAGATAGCCTCCATCAAGACCGTCTGCGGTTGGCCAAGACTTGAGCCAAGTCAATAGGAGGGGGTGGTGGTGGCGGGGACCACGTTCTCTCCTCCTTCTTCATTCGGTTAACCTCTTGTTCGGGAAGGCGCTCCCTCCGATCGGCTTGCGATCCCTCGACGCATCCGACCGGTGGGTCCCGACGGGCGCACCGGAAACCATCCGTAAAGAAGCGGGTTTCTAAGAGATCTAGTTTTATGTGATGTTTAGGTGGGTTATAACGGATTTCTTTTGAAAAGGCGGGGTTTATTCGCCGGTAAGCACACAACAAGCATATAGCAAACAAGCAAGTACAAACAAGTTTTTATTACAAACCGGTGAGGAGGATACATCCCGACTACGCGGACACACTACACGACTAAAGGCTAAGGCGCGACTTGGACCGGTACGGCTTCATTCCCTGGGTCTTGGGGCACACTACTCGCGAGGAGAGCGCGTCTTCGGGGTCGAGTGTTCTTCCAGTGGAATGAGCAACTCGTCATCGTTTCCTCCTTCGGGGTCTCCGTTTTCCTGAGGCTGTGCTGCGGCTTCGGTGGTAGCTGTTGGGGGTTCAGTGACCGTTGGTGGTGCTGGTGGGACTTCTATGGCTCCTCCCCATCCTGCCGGGGGGTGTTCCCGGCGGGACTTGAGGTTCTCCAATGGCTGGAACTGGCGTTCCGCCGTGGGTCCATTCTTGCATGCGTTGGTCCTGGATCCTTCTGAGGCTTTCCTGGGCAACGGCTTCCTTGCTTATGGCTGCTGCGGTCCTCGCTTCAGCTTGAGCCACTCGGACTTGGTGCATCCGTACTGTGACTTCAGCTTGCTCGGCCCGGCTGATCTGTTCCCTCAAGTGTCTGGCCTGGTCATCAAAGAGCTTGTCCGGGGGAGACAAGGTAGGCGACTATGTGGTATAGCGAGGTCTTCTTGGTGGCGGCGTCGCTCCAAGTTCCTCATGCGGGCCCCGCCAAACCGGGGTCCCGATGGCGGGAGGGAAGTACCTCATCGGTGTGGGGACGAGGTGCTCTTCGTAGATTCGGCACGGGTAGCGGAGGGCTTTTCGAGGGCCAAGGGATAGGTATCCCGGTGTCGGAACCCCTGTGGCGGTCACGCGCCACGGCTCGATGTTGGTGTGGCGGTTGCTTCTAGCGACGGAGAGGACCACTCTACGGCGAAGAGTGCCGAGTTGCTCGTACTCTCTCGTTGTAGTACCTAGGGCGCTCGGTGATACCGAGGCGCTCCCGGGGAGTGGATGAGCGAGGCGAGCAAAACCGAGGCTCCTCCCGGCACACGCCTTGGGTCCATCCATCTTCCGCCATCTGAAAACAAAGATAGGGTTGAACAGGTTGTGGTGGGGTACAAGAGATGGATAACTTTATTTAGTAGGAAGGTTGGGGTACATCCTTAGGGGTACACTTATTATTGCCAGGACTCGATTTCTAGCCTAAACACCCTAGTTTCATGGTGATTCTTCCTCTAGCTGGATACGGCGCTTCTTCAGTGGAAGATCTTGCTCCAGTATCTCTTCTTCAGTCTGGGTCCCTTTGTCCCAGTGAGTTTCTTCGGGTTCATCTTCTTCTGCTCTGGCTCCTTCATCTCTGCTTCTTCGCTCCTTTAGTTCATCCCATAGCTGTTTGTGGAACATCTCCGATCGTTCCTTTTCCCTGAGGTAGTCTTGCCTCATGTTGTGCAGCTCAACTTCTGCTATGGTGGTCTTTACCCTTTCTAGTTCTATCCTCTGTTCTGCTCTTTCCGCTCTGTCGATCTGCTGCTTCAGTTGCTGGGCTTGCTCCTGATAAAGGTGGTCTAGGCCTCTGAGGTATATGGATAGGTGGGGAAACGCCTCTTCTAAGTCTTCTTCCTCTCGTTCCAAACCTCTCATGCGATCAATCCACGAGCGTCCTCTTCCTCCGGAGGGTGGAAAGAATCCCATTGGAGTCCTTCGGAGGTGCTGTCTATAAACCACTCGTAGCTGACGCAGGGCCTTCCGAGCAGCCTTGGGGTAGGTGTCGGCAAAGCGAAAACCAGTGGCGGAGACGAACCATGGCTCTATGTCGGGGTAAAGCGTGCTTCTTCCCACAAAGATCAGCAGCTTACACCGAGGGGTACCGAAGCGCTCGTACTCTCGGTAGACGAACTCTGGCGGATCCCTTACTCCGACGCGCTCTAGGCTGAGTAGCAACAGGTTAGGGAGACCAGGCTGGACGGGGCAAATTCCACCGTTCCACTCGGGGTTAGGCATCTGGAAACAAGCAAGAATCAAGGTAAGGATTTGGGAAAAGGTGAGCTTGGCAAAGGAAAGGTTAGAGAGGGCCAGAGGAGGTCTCGTATCCTAGGGGTCATGTCCTACGGCCAACCTACGGCTGCGATACCACCCGAAGCGTCCCCTCATCCGAGGTGACCAAATGTGACACAAATACCGGTCCCGGAGGGCGGTAGCACATTTATTACAACGGTGGAATCGAGTCTTTTACATTACGGTTACGAAAAGGGCACGGTAGTGCCAACGCTACAATGAACAACACAAACGCTAGCGACCATACTACGATAGCAAAGGCTTCCATAGCCTCCTCGAGTACCACACCATGGAAGCTTTAGGTAGGGCCCTGGTACACAGGCACGGTTGGGTGTAGGGCAATGACCTACTCAACGTCTTCTGGAATGAAATCGGGATCCTCCTCTGTAACATAGTTAGTAAACAAGAGTGAGTACATACGTACTCAGCAAATCCAACCCCACCCACGGAGGGGCTTATAAGCGTATCATGCATAAGGTATAACAAGGATCAGGTTAAGGTTCATTTTGCAAACCTACACATGCAGGGGTTCATTTCAAAAAGGTTTTCGCAAATCATTTTCATAACCCAAGTAACTCACTTGTTTTAGGAAAACCACTGTGGATCTACCGGACTTCCCGTCCGTCGTAGCCCAGGCACACAGTCACACATTTCACCCAGAAAACAACTCACGCTAGAAAACATCCCATCCCAAACACTAGTTTTTGTGACCACACCGTGACTCGTCCAATACCGTGGACACGGCTATTCGAATAGGTTTGACACTGCGGAGGTTGTACATCTTTACCCACAAGTAGGGTACCGTCACACGGACACCTCGGTGCCTGGTACGGATCCTATCAAAGCCATTACCCACCTTAGCTAACACTACGAGCCACCACGGAAGCACCCAAGGGGTTATCCCACATAACCGGGGCGTACCTCACACGGAGCGTACCCCGACTCCTTGGTCTCCCGCTGCTCACCCGCACACCGGATGGCAAGTAGATTAACTAGTGGGGTTTATGCTAAGCCGTTGCCACATACAACGGTCGAGTGGTTGTACGATGATTTGGGTCGGGTGAGATGTCACGCAACCCGGTCCTTAACCGACAAGATGGACAACTCCCAACACGCTCAACCACACGGTACGAGCTCACCCATACTCCCGACACACACGTCCATCCCGTCTACCCGCGTTCTATACTCATTTTCCAAAAATATCCCATTCCCATTTTTAAAGCACTCACACATTTTGAAAGCACTCACACATTTTTAAAGCACTCATTTAGGCCAAAACAAAGTTCAATCATAGCAATCAAGGGTGGCTATCCTACCATGTTTTGCAGTAAAACAATATGCAATTTATAAAACGGGTATAGGGTATATTTATAAAACTAGGACGAAGCATGCATCAAAGGGGGAGGTTGAACTTGCCGTCTTCGAAGTCTTCGGGAGTGCCGGCTCGGCGTTCGGGACCTCGGGCTCCTGCTCGCAGTAGTCGGCTCCAAACTCCGGCTCGGGGTACCTTCCTTCGTTTACTTCGTCGGCTATAGCGCACACACAAGCAAGCATGCAATCAATATAAGCATACACAATTTCTCCTACCGAGCTCGCGGAAGGTAATTGGATAAAATAGGGAAATAAATATTATGCAGGGGTTTTGGGTGACGGATGGGTGATGGTATACCCGGCACGGGCGTGGGAAAGGTTGGGCGCGATTTTGATAAAAATCGCGCATGAAATGCCGGGTTAAAGGAGGTGTTTAGGGTTAATTAGGGGCCTGTTAGTATTTTATTATAAAAGAAAAGGACCTAATTATAATATTTAAACCTAGCGGGGGTGTTACTAAATAGTCCAGGGGCATAATTGTAAAGGGACAGGGTTGTTTTTGTGGTTTAATTTAAAGTATAGGGTCTGTTTTGGAAGAAAAGAGTGAGGGAAATAGAGGGGGGTCGGTTTTGGATAAGTGGGAAAAGGGCAGGGGGTTTTGGGCAAAAAGCCCTTCTTCTTCCTCCCTCCCTCACGACACAGAACGCAGAGGCAGGGAGGCCGACCGTGGAAGGGGGGAGGGGCGCCGGCGACCTGGTGCACGGCGACGGCCGGGAATTGGGGCGAAACGAAGAGGAGGACGAGGGCAACCGATTCCGCTTCTTACCTCGGGCTGGGGTGCTCCGGAGAGGCGGATCGACGGCCGGCAGTGGGGCTGTTCGCGGTGGTGACCGAAGCGGCACTGGTGGTGGTGATGGAGGGCTCGGGAAGGAGGGGGAATTGGTCGTGGAGGTGCGGGGCGAGGTGGGGAGCCGGTCCGGCCCTTTTATAGGCGCGGGAAGGTCGGTTTGGCGAGGATATTTCGAGCTTCGCGGAGCTTCAATGGCCGTCAATGGAGGTTCGGGAAAAATCCCGGCGTGGACTCCGGCCAGCGGGATTCTCGGTCGTTGCTGTGCGAATTGACCCGTCGTGCAGGCTGCTGTGGCCGTGGAGGGGAGGCCGTCGGGGGAGTAATGGTGGCCGATTTGGAAGTGACAGTTCGCTGCCTGGTCTTCGTTTGTCAGAGCAATGGAGGGGGAGGTGCTGCTGCCTGCTGTAGGAATGGGGCCGTCCTTGGCGTGCTGTCCCGGTGGTGCAGGAGAGGGGAGGGGCGGTGCTGTTCGCAGGGGCGCAGGGGAGGTCGCGCGTGGGGGGGAGGAGGTCGCGGCCTCCCAGGGGTCGCGCGGGGGGAGGCTCGGCCTGGAGGCCGAAGGAAGAAGAGGGAGCGGTGGAAAAAGAAAGGAAGAAAAAAAAAGAAAGAAAAAGAAAAAGGAGAAAAGGGAAAGAAAAAGAAGAAAAGAAAAAGGGAAATAGGAAAAAGGAAAAATCAGGGAAGAGAAATAGAAAAGGGATTTAGAAAATTAGGAGAATTCCTAGAAAAATTAGGAGAAGGGATTTTTGCAGATTTTTTCTGGGTTTCTCGGATACCGGCGTCAATTTCGGAACGGCGGTGATGGCGAGGCGGACCGGCCGGCGGGACCGCGGCGTGCGCGGGATTCCCGGCGTGGTGGCCGACCGCGGTGCTGGGGCGGCACGCGACGGGCGACGGCCCCGAACGCGGCGGTGCCGGCGGGATTCGCGGCACGCGCGCCGGGTGAGAGAGGGAGACAGTGACCAGGATTCCGAAAGGGGCAAATGAGCTCAGCTGGACAGTTTTGAAAACACGCGTGATTTATTTGGTGATTTATTAGGAGCTAAAAACGCGGGCGTTACATGGGCTCAAAACGCACGTCGTCGCCGAACCCACCACCGTCTGTCGCGGGATTCCACGCGGGGAGCTCGCCGGTCTCATGCGTTGTCCACTTGCGCGCGGGATCTCACCGTCCGTCACCGAGGAGGCGGCCTCCGCCCCGCAACTGGCCAGGGAAGGCGACCTCCGCGCCGCAGCTCAACGAGGGAGGCTCCCGCGGGCTGCAACCCGCGCCTCGTCGCGCTGTAGCTCGCCATCACAGAGCTGCTCCTTCCAGTGAGATCCCGCCGCTGAACACCGGCTAAGAGGCCTCCGCGCTATGGCTCACCGAGGGAGGCCACCTGCTCGTCGTTTGCTCGCCTCTGCACTGCAGCTGGCCGGGGAGGCATCCTTCGCGCCGCCGCTCGCCAGAGAGCTGCTCCCACGACCGCGCTGAACCAGGATCCGCGTCGGGCCGCGGGGGTCCGCGCCTCCGCCACGGATCCCCCACGGGCGCCGCCCCTCGTCGGGTACCCACATCCACGGAGGTCGTCGTGGCCGTCGCGGTGGAGCCGTTCGCCGTGGGCTCCCGCGCGGACATCTCGTCGGCGCGGTTCGCCGGGGGAGGCCAATCCGGCGACGGCCGCTACCTGTGTCCACGCCGTATCTCCCGCAGGCAGCTACTCCTTGGGGGGTCCGCACCGATGTCGCCTCCGCACCACTGCTCGCCGCGGGAGCCCCGCCGCTCCCCCACGGCCGGCGGGTCGCCGGATTGGCCATCTGCATCCCCTGGTGAGGAGTGAGAGAGGGATGAGAGAGAAAGTAGGATTCAAAATAGATGAGCGGTCGGTGCCTCGGTGGTGAGCAAGGATGTGATGGGACTAGTGGACCCAGGGTGAGAAGGAGACTGGCTCGGTTGGACCAGGTGGCCTGTTGGCCGGCCGGTTGGCTGCGCTGAGTGCGTTGGTCGACCTGGGTGCATTCCTTATAGCGAGTGCACCCAGGTGCATTATATATATATAATAACAAGAGCTAGCAGTGACGACAATCAACGAATATGTGTGCGTGCTTAGCGTTAGCGTACAATGGCGTAGGCACCGGCGGCGATGGCTTCGAGCCCGCCGAGCTGCTCCAGGTGCTTGTGGTGCTTCTACTTCTTTTCGTAGTCCACCTCGCCGCTCGCCTCCTCCTCGCTGCCGTCCTTGTCGTGGCGGTGGAACAGGTGGTGGTGCTTCTTCTCCTCAGCCATGGCCCGGCCGGTTGGTCGTCGAGAGAAAACTAGTGTGTCCCCTTTCGATGGCGTGTTGATTGTTGCGATGGATATGAGCCAGAAAACCACCGGTATTTATTTATAGGACGAAACGAACCTCCGTCTGCTCTTCCAATAACACACACACACACACCAGCCTTTCAAATACCACCATCTCTGCACTTGCGTTTCTTAACGATCCATTGACAAACGAGAAATTACGCGTCCTAATTGTGCTGCGCACATCGCATCGATATTTTCAGCGGTTACCAAATCTTTTAAAACTCCAACCCAATATCTACGACACCAAAAAACAGTTTGATGCTACAATGGTCATTGATTGCTTAATTCTTTTTTCTTTTGGGCCAAAAAGGTTGATTGCTTATTTCAAAAGACTTCTCTTCTGTTTATATCCAGTGGAGACAATGGCTAATCGTTAAGCACTAGTGGTTATGGATTCCAATTGGCAACTTGATCCTCCCCCACCTTGTACCAGAAAATTAGCTAGAGAGTAAATTTTATGAATGTATATTCGAACAACCAAACGCTGAAGTAACTTATGCTGGTGGCATTGGTTGCTATCTGCTGCTTTCTATGGCCGGTTTGAAAAAACGGGAACGCGCTATCAATTAAAGTCTTAATCTGTCCTGTCATTGTGAACCCACGAGGTCATGACTTGCTTATTGTCAGTCCAACGCGCACGGCCCAAATGGCGCCAAAGGGAAAGGTATGTTAAACGATGAGATATTTAGTTGTTCAGGTGTATCTTCTAGTTAGTTGGATAGGATAGATATATATATCCTATAACTTGTAACACAAGGTTGTTTGTTGTACAAGCCATGGTAGAGGCTGTTTCTACCCTATATTAACACGCAACCGGGAGCCCCAAAATGCACCCTGTTTCTCTCCTTTTCACATGGTATCAGAGCCTTCTTCTTAACGGAAAAACTCCATGGCCTTCGCTTCTTCCTCCTCCGCGCTCTTGGCTGCACTTTCCCTGACCACGTTTCTGCCGTCGGTCTCAGAAAAACTGAGCCGCACAAACCACCAATCCTGGAAAGCCCAAGTCCTTGCAGCGCTAAGAGGAGCACAACTCGCAGATTGGCTTGATGCCAATGCCGCCCCGCCAGAGAAGTTCTTGCCCAAGAAGAAGCCTGGTGATGATGACGAGGTGCCAGTGGTCAATCCTGATCACGGTACCTGGGTGGCGAAGGATGATATCGTCCTCAGCTACCTCCTCACCAACCTCCAGAAGGAGATCCTTGGCCATGTCAACACGGAGACCACGGCTAGGGGTGCATGGAAGGCGATTGAGGTGCTTTTTGCGTCGCAATCTCGTGCTAAGATTAATAGCACACGCATGGCCCTTACGTAGGCCACCAAAGGTACATCTACTATTAGCGAGTATTTCACCAAGATTAAAAGCTTGGCAGATAAGATGGCAGCAGCAGGTCAAAGACTCGAGGATGAGGAGTTCGTGTCCTACGCGCTGGCAGGGTTGGATCAGGATTATGATTCAATCGTGTTGACCGTAGCGGCACGCGTCGAGCTCGTTAACACCAAAATTTGGTAAGGAGTATGACATGTGGGTCCAATTCGGAAAAGAGTTCGTCCGGTGGAAGGAAAGGCATCTTCGGAGATTTTCGGCGAAGGATCCGCGGTCGGCTATCTCGCTCCCGGTTCGGCAAAGGAACAAGAGAGCCGATTTTGCGGGATTGGACGGTGGCGTGATTCGATCGAGAGGGAGCGAATGGATGGACGGTGATCAAGCTTAGTTAGGCAATGTATCCATTCGCGAGTTGTAATCGGCGGGGGTATAAATACGACCCCTGGATGTATGTAAAAAACACGTTCATTCCTCAATACACACCGGCCTTACGCCAAACCCTAGAGTCCTTTGTCGTGTCGTCGAGTTCTTCGAGAGGACCAATCGATCCGTCGACCTCCGTGAGTACCGGCAACCTTGTATCATGTCTAGTATCATGCGGTGGATTTAGATCCGATGCAAGTAGTCTTGTTACCATGCTTCGTGTCATGCGGTAGATTCAAGCTTGGTTCAAGAGGGTTTCTTGTTAGATCACGAGCCATGCGGTGGGCTAAGGTCTAGCTCGAAGCTAGTTATCGGCTCTATTGGGTTTTGGCAAGATCCAATAGATTCATTAAGTTACCTTGTGTTATCATGAGTTTTGCGTTATGTTTTAATTCATGTAACACTCTTTTGCCCAATCTAGATGGGTTTGGATCGGCTCTTTTCCTTTTAAGATCCGTGCAAGAGCAGGTTTCGTGTTTTGACGCGTGGATCTCGTGTTCCCCGATAGCCGAAACCGAATCGATCTAGGTTGTTACGTGTTGCGGGTTCAAGCTTGCTTTGTTGGTATAAATCTTGAAAGAGCCGGGTATCATGCGGTAGATGCGAGTTTTGGGTTGCTTTGGAGCTAGTCATCGGTGGATTAGATTTCCATTTCGGCTTGATAGATTTATTCACGTGGTAATGTTTGTTCCTTCTTCATGGATCCCGAATCGGTTGTTCACCGCATTCGGTTATATCTTCACGAGTAGATCACGTGCGTTATTTATGTTTTAGAAGACGTGTGCTTCTAGCTTTCCATATTTGGGTTGTATCATGCGGTGGATAGATCTATTTGTGGAAAGTGGTGCGTTCTTTCATGCAAGTTGTATCATGCGGTGGATAGATTTGCTTGATGTCGTGCCCGACGGATCTTAAAGTGATTAGACATGCGGTAGACTAATTGCTTTGGATCTATGCATGCTTATTTTAATACATGATCATGTTCGTGCTTTGCTTTATTTAATGTTAATCTTCATTGAGGATCGGTCATGGCTTTGTACGTGCATTCTGTTTATTCAAAGACCGATCGTTGTCATGCTTACGTCATCCATTCGGCAATGTTCCTTTTTCCTTTGTGTTTACCCGAATGGTTGCGGTTCTTTGACGGTAGCTTCACATAGCTACATGTCGTCTTGCTTGGCTTTTTAGCCGTAAATATGGAACCGCCCGGTACCACCCGGTAGGTTCCAAGTTTTGGTATTTAACTCGTTTTCCCTTTGTTAATTTTCGGGAAAAAATTGAGCGGCACGTCACTTTCTCTCTCGCGTGCGAAGCTAAGCTTTTCGGCTTGTCGTGTGATTGGCGCCGAGTGCATATTTTGCGTCAACACACTTCTTGGCACGCCCGGGGGACCAACGTACCGAATTGGTTCAAGATGCCCGAGATCACGGACCTCCCGGATGTCGGCATTGAGGAGCTTTCTCCCGAGAGCGACATCGGCGGCTCGTAGACGCCGTGAATCGGTTTCAACGAAGTGTCTCATGTCATTCAAGAAGAATCGAAGTGGGGTACCGTATTTAAAGAATGGCCTCGCCCGCAGTGCTGTTGCCGGGAGAAACCGACGCTACGACTCGGCAAGAAAAGGAAGAATGCGCGCGGATCTTCCAAGAGTCAATGGACGACGTGCTCACCAAGCACAATCAAGCTTTCCTTGGGTCGCTCCAACGGATGATGGCGGCCCTCTTTGGTCCGGGCGCGGGGCAAGCGTTCGGAAAGGCGTACGCCGGAAAGAGCACCGTGAGCCGGGTGAATCGAGCTCTCGGCCGCCACCACGGGGCCGGTGCGGCGGCCCCCTCCTCGCAGCTCCGGAGCCAAGCGTTCCAACCTCCTCCACGGGGAGCCGGAGGGCAGCCGACGGTCCGGCCTCCGCCGCAAGCTTCAGGAAGTCAACCAATCCTGCCGCCACCACAAAGCAGCACAGTCAGCCTGTGCAACAGCCGAATCCGTACCAGCCCACGTACGGAGACCTAGCGTTCGGCTCATCTGGGGCCCCACTTGACCCCAGTCGAAGAATAGCTCCGTCGACCAACTGGCTCCAGAGGAATCTATACGGCGGTGGCTATCATGAAGTGGGAAATTACGGGGCGTTCGACGCCTTCCCGCACCCGAGGTACGCGCGGGCCGCAGGCGCTCGGGAGGAAGATGCCCTAGCTCGCAAGATGGCCGAATTGATGCGAATCGGTTCGGCCTCAAGCCAAGGATGCGAGGGCCCCACCTACGGCCGCCGTTCCCCGGAGTGGTACTATAACGTGCTCCTGCCGCCAAGGGTAAAACCACCAACGGAATTCACAAAGTTCTCTGGGCAGGACGAGACAAGCACGGTCGAGCATATCGCTCGTTATCTCATGCAGCTGGGGGAATGTTCAGCCGAAGAGACGTTCAGGGTTCGCTACTTCCCCGCCTCGGCCGACGGGTCCGGCTTTTCGCTGGTTCTCGTCCTTGCCGCCCGAGTCGGTGGCCGTGGTGGAAAGATTTGGAGCGTAAATTCCACGCTCACTACTTCGACGGCGCTTCGAGAAAAAGTTGATTGACCTCGCCACCCTAAAGCAAAGGCACAGTGAAACACCGCCGGAGTTTCGAGAAGGTTCGAGAGAAGTCAAGGGCATGTGCTTCTCATTGAACTTGCCGGACGATCGGCTAGCCGATATGGCCGTCGCCGGGATGTTACCGGCCGTGCGCGAAAAGCTCTTTGGGATGGAATTTGAAAACTTGGGCCACCGTCACGAAATTATCCTTGATGAGCAATCGGGCATATGGCCTCAAGAAGGACCCCAAGTTTGGCAAGCGAGACGACGTCGCCGATATCTACAATCAATTCTTGGACAAAGCCGATTTGTTCGAGGATTCGACGACGAACCGGAGATAGCCGCGGCGAAATCATGTGGGGTAAGGAGCCTCTCACAATGAATCGGCGTTGGGTCGGACGGACCAAAGGAACCTATGACTTCGACGTCACAAAGGCCGATAAGTTGTTTGAGCTCTTGGTAAAAGAAGGCCGAATCAAGCGCTCGAAGGGCACTCTATGCTTCGGCCCCGATGGAGTCAAAGCGAAACGTTACGCGGCTTTCACGACGGGGACTCCCATTCCATCAACGACCGCAGGTCTTCGGGATGAGGATCCAAAAGGCTATCCGGAAGGGCACCTCAAATTCGATAACAAGATGAAACCGGATGGCCACCCCTTCCCCGCGAACATGCTCGGCTTTTCCGTCAGTGCTATAACAGCCGAAGAGAAAGGGAAAGTCAAGGTCCTGACCTCGGCCCAGTCCAAGCAAGATGGATCGGTTGACCCGAAGCGCCGGGTGACCATAGAGCAAGTCCAGGGCGACGCCCCCCCGCGTTCTCAAAAGCCATATCGAGATCGGGGAATCGTCCAAGCCCAAACCCAAGGTGACGTCACGCATCCTCCTTAATAAATGGCAGCGCCAGATGGAGAAGGAACGCTACCAGGAGCGTCGTCACGAGGAGGAGCAACGCAGGGCTGAGGAGGAAGCGCGCAGATGGAATCAGGGAACGCACGCGCGCGGCGGGAGAGCGCGCCCACCGGGGGTGCGCCTTTTCGTGCACCGCCGGAACGAAGGCCTGAAGCTACCCACATTAAGGAACTGTCCTGAATGCAGCGACAGATATGCTGAGTACGAGCGAGAAACCGCCAATCGCCGATCCGTCCACGAAAGACTTGGAAGGATCCACCCGAATGGGGATCGGCGGCAAAAAATTGAAATCATTGATCATCCCAGGAAGCGCCGAGCTGATCTCAGGTGGGCTGACCACGAGGAGGACGAGGAGGTCTACGTACGGCGAAGGGGCAATGGTGCCCACCCGGTCTACGCAAGAGCCAGAAGAGGCGGGTCCAACGCTTGAGGAACCGCGAGATGAAGCAAGCCGGGGTCCGGACGAGACGCGAAGTGGCGCCCCAAGGACCGGCCGGAAGGATCAAAGCGTCAAGCCCCCGCATGCATGGTATACTTCCCGCCAAACGAGTTCATGGCTCCCGCTAACCGGGTGATGCGGGAGGAAGCTTCCTTTGACGACGAGCAGCCGAGGAGATGATGGCGCGGCCGGTGCTTGCCAAGCGGGCCATCTTCGACAAACCGGCCAAGAATCGCCACATGAGGCCGCCGTACTTGAGGGGGTACGTCAATGGCAAGCCATTGACCAAGATGTTCGTCGACGGTGGCGCGGCGCTTAACGTGATGCCGTACACCACCTTCGGGGAAGCTTGGCATGACCCCGAGCGATTTGACACCAACAAGCATCATCCTCAACGACTTCGCCGGAACCCCTCGGATACCAAAGGATGCGCTCACGTGGACTTGATGATCGGGTCCAAGACGCTCGCTCACCACCTTCTTCGTCATCGAAGGGAAGGGAGCCTACGACCGTCGCTTGGGGCGGGACCGGATCCACGCCAAGCTGCCGCGTCCCATCCACTATGCATCAACCCGATCCAGTGGGTGGACGATGAAATTGAGGTCGTACGGGCGGACGACTCCGTGAGCGTGGCTAACATGGAACCGGCCTTCCGGGAATACCAAGGCATCGATTGCTTCTCGAGGGAAGGACCGGGGGAGAAGGTCTCGTTGAACCCGTCGGCGGTGACCAACGACCGATTCAAGCGGTCGGCTCTTACGAATTTTAATGGAGAACCCCGTGGATGGCACCGATGGCAAGCCGGGACGAGGATTCATGTCGGCCGATAAGCCGGAGGAAGTTGACATTGGGAACGGTGATAAACCAAGGCCGACGTTCATCAGTGCAGGTTTGCAACCAGACTTCAGGGGGAACTTAATCAAGCTTCTCAAAGAATATAAAGATTGCTTCGCCTGGGATTACTCGGAGATGCCTGGATTGGATCGATCCATCGTCGAGCACCGGTTGCCAATCAAGCCCGGTTTCAAGCCATATAAGCAACCGCCCCGGAAAATCTACAAGGATGAAGTATTGGCCGATGTGAAGAAGGAAATCGAAAGATTGCTTGATGCAAACTTCGTTCGGCCACGCAGATATGCGGAGTGGATTTCTAACATCGTCCCCGTATACAAGAAAAATGGAAAAATGAGAGTTTGCATAGACTTCGGGGACCCGAACAGGCTACTCCCATGGATGGATACCCAATGCCTATTGCCGATTTGCTTTGATTGACGCCGCTGCTGGGCACAAGGTGATTAGCTTCATGGATGGCAACGCAGGGTACAATCAGATCTTTATGGCAATAGAAGATATCTCGAAGACGGCCTTTAGGTGTCCTGGTCATATAGGCCTATTTGAATGGATCGTCATGACATTTGGGTTGAAAAATGCCGGTGCAACCTACCAGCGGGCCATGAACTACATTTTTCATGAGTTGATCGGCAAGACCGTGGAAATCTACATTGACGACGTAGTGATCAAGTCCTTAAGCCATGACTCCCATCTGGAGGATGTGAAGAAAACCCCGGAATGCACCGGAAGCATGGTCGAAGATGAATCCAAACAAGTGTGCATTTGGGGTGTCAGTGGAGAATTCTTGGGGTTTTTGGTCCACGAAAGAGGGATTGAAGTTGGCAAAAAGAGCATGAAAGCCATTGATGAAGTCGTTCCTCCAACCAACCTCAAGGAGTTGCAATCACCGCTCGGCAAGATCAACTTTGTGAGAAGGTTCATCTCAAATTTATCACGAGAAGGTGTTGCCGTTCTCTCCGTTGCTTGAAGCCGAAGAAAGATCAAAAATTCACATGGGGTGACGAACAACAAAAGGCTTTCGAGGAAATCAAGCAATACATGAAGGCGCCACCGCGTCTGGTCCCTCCTCGGCTAAACAAGCCTTTCAAGTTGTACGTGGCGGCCGATACCCAAACTATTGGATCGGCCCTTATTCAAGAATTCGAAGGGAAGGAACGGGTAGTAGCTTATCTTAGCCGAAAACTACTTGATCCCGAAACCGGTATTCGGCTATGGAAAGATTGTGTCTTTGCGTATACTACTCGTGTACAAAGTTTCGGCACTACTTGTTGAATGCCGAATGCACCGTATACTCGAAGTTTGATGTGATAAAACATATGTTATCTATGCCAATTTTGAACGGTCGGGTTGGCAAGTGGATTTTAGCTCTATCGAATTCGAGTTGAAGTATGAATCGGCAAAAGCCATCAAAGGTCGGATCATTGCCGATTTTATAACCGAACACCGTGACCCTTCAATTGATCTCGCTCGAAATTACCCCGTGGGCTTTATTCTTTGACGGGTCATCGTGTGGCAAAGGTGGGGGAGTAGGGATCCCGCTAATTTCACCCGAGAGGTGAGATGTTTGAATTCGCCATTCCTATACAACCCACCGTCACAAATAACCAGCCGAGTACGAGGCAACGCTTCGAGGGCTTCAATATTTGAGAGAAGCCGGGGCCGTTTCGGTTGAAATTTATGGGGATTCGCAGTTGGTCATCAAGCAATTAAACGGCCGGTACGAGTGCGGGAGCGAGGCGCCGAGGAGTTACTACGAGGAATGCGAGAGAAATCTTGAAGAGCTTTCCACCGGTAACCCTACGAAGACATTCCTAGAGAGCATAACGAAGAAGCAAACAAAGCCGGCTCGCAGCGCCTCCGGTTATAAAGAAGATCAAGAAGCATTTGCTGCAGAGGTGAGCGCACCGGGGACGGATCTTACGTAAGATGATTGGAGGAAAGAGATTGTTGATTATTTGAGAGATCCATCCCGAAAAGTCTCTAGGAAGCTCGGTATAAGGCAATCAAGTTCGTTCTTCCGGATGACAATTTATTCTATAAGTCATTAGATGGAGTACCGCTACGATGCACCGGGTCCGGAAGAAGCCAAGAACATGATGAGCGAGGTGCACGATGGGATATGTGGAGCGCACCAATCGGCCTATCGCATGAAATGGGTTATTAGGCGGCCGGGTGCTTTTGGCCGACGATATTAGAGGATTGCTTTGAGTATTACAAGGGGTGTCAAGATTGCCGTAAATTCGGGAATATTCAAAGAGTCCCCGCATCGGCATTAAATCCCATCATCAAGCCATGGCCATTCGGGGTCGGGGCATAGACCCGATCGGCCAAATTAATCCACCATCTAGCAAGGGGCATAAGTTCGTGCTTTTGGCTACGATTACTTCACCAAATGGGTCGAGGCAATCCCGCTCAAGAAGGTGACGTCGAAAACATGATTGAGTTCGTCGGGGAGCACATCATCTATCGATTTGGGATTCCTCGGACAATTACCACCGACCAAGGGGCACAATTCGTGTCGTTGGAATTCGAGAGATTTTGCCGAAAGCATGGGGATTAAACTCGTTTAATTCTTCCCCATACTATGCCCAAGCTAATGGTCAAGCGGAGGCTTCCAACAAGATCATGATCAAGCTCATACGAGAAGAAGATCGACCGAAGCCGAGGAGATGGCATTCGGTACTCAGTGAAGCGCTGTGGGCTTACCGAATGGCCCCCCATGGAGCTACAAAGACTTCTCCTTACGAGTTGGTCTACGGGCATCACGCGATCTTGCCCTGGGAAATGCAATCAGAGTCAAGGAGAGTAGTGCTGCAAAAGGATTTAAGCTCCAAGGATTACAGTGGCCTAATGATGGATGAGTTAGAAGATTTGCATATGATCCGTCTCGGGGCCCCGGAGAACATCGAGAAAAACAAGCCGCGGGTCGCCAAATACTATAACAAGAAAGTAAAAGTAAAGCAATTTACGAAGGCGATCTAGTTTGGAAAGCGCTACCGCCGATTGGAACTAAATACGATGAATTCGGCAAATGGTCCCCTAACCGGGAGGGGCCTTTTCGTGTGATCGGATGCGTTCCTGGCAATGCATACATATTGAAAACTTTGCTAGGAGAGGAGTTTTCCGCCGCAATAAATGGAAGATATCTCGAAGAAGTATTATCCTAGCATTGAAATCGATCGATGATCATACACGTACGACACGAAACGGCCGGCGCTCGAGGATGAGGCCGCCTTTAGAACAAAAATCATGAACAAAAGAAAATGGCCGGTACGATGCATTGCCCTTAGCTCAATACTACACTACAACCGGTTTCTTGCGGGATTACACATAGCAGCCCCCGAAGGCCAAGTCCCCTAAGGGAGGGAAGCGAGAAGGCGTGGAGTAAGAAGCGAAAGTATGCTTCAATCTTTTCTTTGCTTCTTCGGCCGTCGCTCCCTCTTCGCTTGTTCCAGGACCACCGTGACGGCGACTTGGAACGCACGAGGATGACCACGGTTGACGGCCTCTACCAAGCTATCCCGGCCGCCTTCGAAGTTGCCGTACCCGTTAGAGACATCCGGAGCAAAGGGGATCTAGGGTTGGATCGAACGAAGAATCCGGCGGATTGCGAAGAACAAAGTTGACAAGTTTGGCTCAAGGATTCGTGGTCGGAGTCAATTGTGGAACAAAATTACTTTTATCCCACAATTGAAGGGGCATGTGTTAACACCAAAATTTGGTAAGGAGTATGACATGTGGGTCCAATTCGGAAAAGAGTTCGTCCGGTGGAAGGAAAGGCATCTTCGGAGATTTTCGGCGAAGGATCCGCGGTCGGCTATCCGCTCCCGGTTCGGCAAAGGAACAAGAGAGCTGATTTTGCGGGATTGGACGGTGGCGTGATTCGATCGAGGGAGCGAATGGATGGACGGTGATCAAGCTTAGTTAGGCAATGTATCCATTCGCGGTTGTAATCGGCGGGGTATAAATACGACCCCCGGATGTATGTAAAAAACACGTTCATTCCTCAATACACACCGGCCTTACGCCAAACCCTAGAGTCCTTTGTCGTGTCGTCGAGTTCTTCGAGAGGACCAATCGATCCGTCGACCTCCGTGAGTACCGCAACCTTGTATCATGTCTAGTATCATGCGGTGGATTTAGATCTCGATGCAAGTAGTCTTGTTACCATGCTTCGTGTCATGCGGTAGATTCAAGCTTGGTTCAAGAGGGTTTCTTGTTAGATCACGAGCCATGCGGTGGGCTAAGGTCTAGCTCGAAGCTAGTTATCGGCTCTATTGGGTTTTGGCAAGATCCAATAGATTCATTAAGTTACCTTGTGTTATCATGAGTTTTGCGTTATGTTTTAATTCATGTAACACTCTTTTGCCCAATCTAGATGGGTTTGGATCGGCTCTTTTCCTTTTAAGATCCGTGCAAGAGCAGGTTTCGTGTTTTGACGCGTGGATCTCGTGTTCCCCGATAGCCGAAACCGAATCGATCTAGGTTGTTACGTGTTGCGGGTTCAAGCTTGCTTTGTTGGTATAAATCTTGAAAGAGCCGGTATCATGCGGTAGATGCAGGTTTTTGGGTTGCTTTGGAGCTAGTCATCAGGTGGATTAGATTTCCATTTCAGCTTGATAGATTTATTCACGTGGTAATGTTTGTTCCTTCTTCATGGATCCCGAATCGGTTGTTCGGCCCGCATTCGGTTATATCTTCACGAGTAGATCACGTGCGTTATTTATGTTTTAGAAGACGTGTGCTTCTAGCTTTCCATATTTGGGTTGTATCATGCGGTGGATAGATCTATTTGTGGAAAGTGGTGCGTTCTTTCATGCAAGTTGTATCATGCGGTGGATAGATTTGCTTGATGTCGTGCCCGACGGATCTTAAAGTGATTAGACATGCGGTAGACTAATTGCTTTGGATCTATGCATGCTTATTTTAATACATGATCATGTTCGTGCTTTGCTTTATTTAATGTTAATCTTCATTGAGGATCGGTCATGGCTTTGTACGTGCATTCCCGTTTATTCAAAGACCGATCGTTGTCATGCTTACGTCATCCATTCGGCAATGTTCCTTTTTCCTTTGTGTTTACCCGAATGGTTGCGGTTCTTTGACGGTAGCTTCACATAGCTACATGTCGTCTTGCTTGGCTTTTTAGCCGTAAATATGGAACCGCCTGGTACCACCCGGTGGGTTCCAAGTTTTGGTATTTAACTCGTTTTCCCTTTGTTAATTTTCGGAAAAAAATTGATCGGCACGTCACTTTCTCTCCCGCGCGTGCGAAGCTAAGCTTTTCGGCTTGCCGTGTGATTGGCGCCGAGTGCATATTTTGCGTCAACGAGCCCATCACCATTGTCGAGCTTCACACCCAACTGATCACCCACGAGCAGCGCTTGGAGATGCGCAATGGAGGCAGCCAGTCTTCCGTGAACCTCGCCGCCAAGGGCAAGGGTGGCGGGGGCAATTTCGGTCACAGAGGACGCACTGGTGGCAACAATGGTGGTCGCAACGGCGGCCGCGGCAACCGTTGAGGATTCACCCGCGGTGGAGGCAACAATAGAGGTGGTGGCCGCAGCTCTTTTCAACTGGGCGTCTGCTGCCAAATCTGTGGCAAAGAAGGACATCTGGCACATCGCTGCTTCAAGCGATTCGACTCGAACTACAACGGGCCTCCTCAGAAGTCTGCATCCAACGCCACAACGTCATCATACGGTGTAGATACCAACTGGTATATGGACAACGAAGCCACTGATCACATCACAGGCAACCTCGAGCGCCTGAGCTTCCATGAGAAGGTATAATGGCGGTGAGCAAGTGCATGCTGCCAACGGTTCAGGTATGGACATCATGCATATTGGACATAGTACATTACGCTCCCCTTCTAGCAATCTGAGATTAAATCATGTTCTTCATGTTCCTCAAGCCAAAAAGAATTTGCTATCTATTCATCGCTTCACCAATGATAATAACATTTTTGTTGAATTTCATCCACATCAATTTTTTGTTAAGGAGGAGGAGACGAGGAGAACACTCCTCAGAGGTAGGTGTGAAGGGGGCCTCTACCCGCTGCGATTATCTTCGAATAAATCTTCGTTCAATAAACAAGTTCTCGGTGTTACTCGGCCGACGACCTAATTATGGCACAATAGATTAGGGCATGCTTCATCTCAAGTAGTTCAAGGCATCCTTAGTCGCCACAAGCTTTCCTTTATTAGTGATTCAAATACAGGTCATGTCTGTAATGCAGGTCAACAAGGCAAAGCTCATCAATTGCCTTACTCTAGATCTACAAACATCTCAGCTAAACCTTTTGATTTGATTTATTCAGATGTGTGGGGGCCGGCGCCAACTTCAGTTGGATGGTAAAACTATTATGTAAGTTTTATAGATGACCACAACAAGTTTGTGTGGCTTTATCTTTTGCGTCACAAGTCTGAAGTCTTCCAAGTCTTTAATGATTTTCAACATATGGTTGAAAGACAACATAATTGCAAAATTTTAGCTGTCCAAACCGACTGGGGAGGAGAATACCAATCCCTTAATTCTTTTTTCCAGCGCATTGGGATCACACACCGTGTTTCCTGTCCATATGCTCATCAGCAAAATGGTTCGGCGAAACGCAAGCATAGACATATTGTAGAAGTTGGCCTCACCCTTCTTTCTCAAGCAAGCATGCCGCTAAAATTTGGGGGGGGAGCATTCCTTCATGCCGTGTATCTCATTAACCGACTTCCTTCTAGGGTTATATGTAATCAAACTCCCTTTTTTCCGTCTTTTTGGCAAAGATCCAGAATACACTGATCTTCGTGTGTTCGGGAGTGCATGTTGGCCAAACCTTAGGCCTTTCAACACTCGAAAGCTTGAGTTTCGCTCGAAACCGTGTGTCTTTCTAGGCTTCAGTAACCTGCATAAAGGATACAAGTGCCTTGATCCTAAGGATGGGCGTGTATATATATCACGTGATGTTATTTTCGATGAACACATCTTTCCCTTTGCATCTTTGCACCCAAATGTCGGGACACGTCTCAGGGCTGAAATCCTTCTCCTCCCTAATCATTTATATCCGGTGGATGCTAATGACTGTGGCCATAGTATGAGTCCTACTGAACCTACTGACCCATCTACAAGTTGTGTAGGAGACTCAGCCGCAATGGCCAAAAATTTGGTGAAAACCGGTGTTGATTTCAGGGCTTAGGAGCGTGTTGGAGACCGTCATTGCATGTGCCGCACGGACGGGAGCAGCAGCCGGCTCGAGGTCGATCCGCCTGTGCCTGGCGATTCTCCTGCGCCTGGCGCAGCTCTGTCCGGGGCATCTTCTCCGGGATCACAGCCCATCATTGCTGCAGGAGGCAGCAGCAGCACGGGGGAGGCGCGTGCCCAGGCAAGTGGCGGACGGGACATGCTGGTCGGATCTTCTGCGCTGTCTTCTGCATCGGCCGGGTCTTCTGCGCCATCTCCACCGGCTGAAGACGGTGTGTCACCCGCATCCGATCCAAGGGGGAGCACAGTACAGTGCGGCTATGGCACCTGCTCTTGGTATTTCTCCTGTGGCTCCTAGTACCTCCTCGGTGGATCTAGCAACATCTGAGAACATGAGGCCGATCACTAGGTCTCAAAGTGGCATTGTCAAGCCAAAGGTTTATACTGATGGCACTGTTAGATGGGGCATGCTTGCAAGTTCGTCTGATGAAGAGCCTACATCGGTTCAAAGGGCGTTAGTGATCCAAAGTGGGTTAAAGCCATGAATTTGGAGCATGAGGCATTGCTACCCAGCAATACTTGGAAACTGGTACCTCGACCAAAAGGGAAGAATGTCATCGGTTGTAAGTGGGTTTTCAAAATTAAACTGAAAGCTGATGGTACAGTTGATCGGTACAAGGCGCGGTTGGTGGCAAAAGGGTTCAAGCAAAGGTATGACATAGATTATGAAGATACGTTCAGTCCAGTCATGAAAGCAGCAACTATTCGTCTTATCCTCTCGCTGGCAGTGTCAAATAACTGGTCATTGCGTCAGCTAGATGTTCAAAATGCCTTTTTGCATGGTGTTCTAGATGAGGAAGTATACATGGACCGGCCACCAGGTTATGAGTCACATCCAGGTTATGTGTGCAAACTTGAGAAAGCATTGTATGGACTTAAATAGGCCCCTAGATCCTGGTATGCTCGGTTGTGTGGAAAGCTTATCTCCTTGGGTTTCAAGCCGTCAAGAGCTGACACCTCTTTGTTTTACTATAGCAAAGGTGGTCATACTTCGTTTGTTTTGGTCTATGTGGATGATATCATTGTGGCAAGTTCATCTCTTGAAGGTACCAAGGCTTTACTCTCAGATTTTCAGAAAGATTTTGCGCTCAAGGATCTAGGTGACCTTCACTATTTCCTTGGAATCGAAGTTAAAAGAGACTCAAATGGTTTGGTACTATCACAAGGGAAGTATGAAAATGATATATTATCTCGGTCTGGTATGGATAAGTGCAAACCAGTTGACACTCCATTACCTAGTACACAAAAACTCAGTGTGTCTGATGGTGATAAGCTCGATGAAGGAGATTGTACAAGGTATAGGAGTTTGGTGGGTGCATTACAGTACCTAACCTTGCCAGGCCAGACATTAGTTTTGCAGTAAACAAAGTGTGCCAGTTCTTGCATGCTCCTATGACAACACATTTCAGTGCCGTCAAACAAATCCTATGGTATGTGCGTGGAACAAGTACTCTTGGTCTACGGATCTGAAGATCACAATGCAGAATTGTCAGTGCGTTCTCAGATGCGGATTGGGTGGGTGACATTGATGATCGTCGATCTACCGGAGGATTTGCTGTATTTTTTGGAGGAAATCTCATCTCTTGGACAGCTAGAAAGCAAGCCACGATTTCTAGATCATCAACGGAGGCTGAGTATAAGGCGTTGGCAAATGCAACAGCTGAGATGATGTGGATACAAAAATTGTTGACTGAACTTCGTGTTCCTCATGTGCGGGTAGCCCGGTTGTGGTGTGACAACCTTGGAGCAACGTATCTATCAGCAAATCCAGTCTTTCATGCTCGAACAAAGTATATTGAGATTGATTTCCATTTTGTGAGAGAACGAGTAGCACAAAAATTGTTGGATATTCGGTTCATTGCTTCAAGAGATCAAGTGGCAGATGATTTTACTAAATCTCTACCAGTGGTCAAACTTCATCAGTTTAGGCGCAATCTCAACCTTGTTGAAGGCTGAGATTGAGGGAGGATGTTAAACAATGAGATATTTAGTTGTTCAGGTGTATCTTGTAGTTAGTTGGATAGGATAGATATATATCCTATAACTTGTAACACAAGGTTGTTTGTTGTAGAAGCCATGGTAGAGGCTGTTTCTACCCTATATCAACACGCAACCGGGAGCCCCAAAATGCACCCGTTTCTCTCCTTTTCACAAGGTACACATCAAATGGCTGTTTCGCCAGCTTTCTTCAGAGCTAAGGATGCAAATCGCCTTATCTGATTCCCATTTTTATTTATTTATTTTGGTTTTATTAAAATTTGTACCAGAGAATTGGCAACAAGAGGGCTGCCGATTTCAATTCAGACCACACAATAAGGTTCCTGTGGTCTGAATCCGAGCCTTGATCACATCGAGAACTCGGTCCGTATGAAAACTTCCTCAGATCTGGTCCGCGGAAATTATAAGGAACAGAAACTAGACAATGAAAATGTACGACTGAACATGCAGTCTGCAACTCCCTCTACCGCAATTGCAGGAAGCTAAACCAAACATAATTGCAGAACATTTCAAGGTAGCAGCACTAGTGGAATATGATATCACCCTATGTGCGCACAAGTTGGAATATGTGGCAGTTATCCTACATTGTCAACTGATAGAATGCTTTTGAAATTAAGAGCTGCATATGCATATACAACTCACATTACAATATTTCTCATGAGATTACCTGCTTCCGTTAAAAGTAATTCATTACTTCATCCATACACTTCAGCTGACAATATGTTTTATGTAAGTAGCTGCCACTGTGAGAACAAGTTCTGCTGAGATTATTGTACGTAAAATCCTTTACACTTGTTGCTAGCCCCCTAGGCTTGGCATCTCTTATGCCCTCCTTCCCTAGCACGGTAGCACCCTAAACAACCTTTGAACTGAAAACCCACAACTTCTAACTTACTAAGCTAACTAAAATAAGCTCCTCCTAAAAAGAGTGGAATACCAAAATTGGTGGGACATCAAGATATCATCCGTCATTTGTTAGTGAGAATGCCAGGAGAACAAACAAGATGATGAAAACAATCATAGCTGCAGCGAAGGAGAATATGATGCGCTGCGAGAAGCCCTTATTTTCTTGACCAGCCAATTCAACCTCATTTAGCAGGCTCCTTACTTCAATGATGTCTGAATCCTTTGCAGCATGGAATAGTCTGTTTTGAACCTCATCAAGCTTGGCGGTCCTTCTGGATCGATTGGTTTCCCTTGCAGACCAGAGGAACCCAGTCATCCTCCACAGGAGCATTCCAACGTAGATTGCTACGATGCAGTCGACACTGTAATGATGACGTTCCCGTATCTCCCTCTGAGCGCTGTGGACGACGAGGAACCATATCGCAACAGAGCTCCATCCTCCATATGCTTCCTGTGAGGTAAGTAGATGGATAATGCACTAAGGTGTTAAAGTGATATTTTCTGAAGGTGAAGAGCACACAGATTCAGCAAGTCAAATAGAAAAGAGGAGGGAAACTCTTGTTAAGTCTTCATCGCAAGTTTGCAACTTAGCATTAGTTATACATACCACATCAATGTGTTGATTTGTTTTTGAGATAACAATGAAATGTTTGACAGACCAGTAATTATCATGGAGTATCTAGGACAGTACAGAACATATTATGATGCAATTGCAGGGAACTAAATGCAACTTTGTATATAGGATGTACAAGTCTATCACTTTCTATTTAATTTCTGTGCACAACATATCCTAAAACAGGATGATTCTGATCAGTTAAAATTGATTTCAGTTGCAGCAGGAGTGCAGGAAAGGGAGGGTAAATTGAACACTTGACACTAACAATCTGATAAGTTGGGAAGACGAAAACATCGCCTACCGTCCATGCCATAGCAGTTAGGACAGCAACAAGCATATGCCCACTATACAGAAGATCAGTACAACCACCACTTGATTTCTTCAGTAAATGATACCATGAGGGCCCATCTCCAGTGCTTGGCCTCAAAATATCTACTAGGAAGCTCATCAGTCCCCACTCAGGTTTATACTCATCAGGGTAGTCTTGAAGAGTAGCTTTAATCAGGAAGGATGAAAAAAAGCAAATGAGCTCATACTGGTCTATCAAAGCAGCTATATATACCTACAAACAGGTAACAGTAAGGATAATGAGATGAATGTACTGACCATATGGCATGTCCTCTTTCATAACCCTCCAGATCATTTCCCGATCAGAAGCATATGGAGCATAATATTTCTGTGCCCAAGGATGTGGATGGTCAGGTATCTGATATCGGGCTTCAGCACACCAAGGTCGCGCAGACGGAAGAATTGTAGCAAGAAATGTTATGGTCCGGAGCAAACGCCCAACCGCCATAGTGAACATATATCTTGAGCCTATTCCAAGTCCTGGACCTTTGATGCAGTCAAACAATGCCGAAAACCCCAACATGATAAACAGCATCAAGTAATGATGAAGAGTGATGATGCGAGCTCTGAGTAGATCAACCACAGTTTGAGGAAGCCTCTCGTTCAATGCTAGAAGAATCCACTGGCCAGTGTCAGGAAGAGGAGCAGTAGATCTGTTGATAGCAGTGGACCTGTCTTAGTGGAGCTTCTTTGATAGTGAATAGTTATATTTATTTATTTGACGAGAGCAATATTGAAGTGTCTCATGCTTCAGAAGTGCACAGTACTGATTGCACTGAAATGAATCGAACTGAAATATCTACTGACTGTAGGTTGGGGAGGAAAAATAAAGCAGGTAATAGCCAAAGGTTTTTTTAAAAAGAACAGGTGGCAGACTTCATATATCATGCTAACTAAAGAAATCATTCAAATTTCAACCAATAACACTCTATGCAGGGAGGTTACTAGATGATAAAAACACAATTTTATTTTGTTCTTGTCTACAATTGGAATGTCATAAGTTGCTGTTCAACCAGAAGGCCTGGCCATGGAATGTTTTTTTTAACAAACGGGCACAGGATGTGCCTATTTCATTTATAAAGAAGGAGAGTCACAGTAATTACAAAGTATTTACGTTCTCGCTAGCAGTACCGCGAGGTCCTTCACTCCCTCCGCTACCCAAGCACTTGCCTCGCTCTTGATCTTGGCCACTGTGGACAGCGCCGACGCCTCAGCACGGTCACAAACTCTAGCATTTCGCTCCTTCCAAATCATCCAAACTGTCAAGAGCGTGATGGAACGTGCGTCCTTCCTCGGGATATCCGGTATGAATGCGATGTTCTTCCACTAGTGTAGTGCCGACTCGCTGTGCGGCCATTCAGCTGGCTTAAGGTCTCTCAGACCGACCCAATCTGCAATTAAGCTCCACACCCTTCGTGTGTAGCGACCTTAGAAGCCAGGAACGTGGAACGTGGCCATGTTCCGCGTTCCGGGAACTTCGTTCCGGAACGAGGAACGGGGACGGCCGGGAACTTCGTCCCCAAATCATAAGAAACGTCGATCCGATCCTGTTGGGACATAGAGACGGACCGAAGACGAGCCAAACCAGGTTCGTAGACATACCTCAAGTCAATGCATCTGGGGCCAATGGCCACCACCGGCAGGCTACTATCCTACTGGAGTCTGGACCTGAGTTCATGACCGTGAGAGCATGAGGTTGCCCGCTGCCCGTAGCCGTCGACGGCCTGCCGCTCAGAGCCTCAGACACCGTCGCCTCCTGCGGTCTGCTGCTCAGACGCCGTTGCCGCCTGCGGCTTGCTGCTCAGACGTCGTCTGTCCGCGGCTTCGCGCGCGGCCGTGCTGCCATGGGGCGCAGGGGCAGGCTGGCAGGAGAGCAGGGCCTCGCGATGGCCTTGGCCTCATGCCTCGTCGCGTTGTAGCATAGGGGCGCGAGGCACGAGCACGGCAACAGCCGCCATAGATGACCACGGTGACCTGTAGAGAAAAAGGCAGTGACGGCAGGATGGGGTGGAAGGATAAGAAGTGAAAAGGATAGGGTAGGCTGTGTAGCTGACGGGTGGATGCAAGTTATTCACACATCTAACTGATAAAAATTTGATGAAAAAACAAAAAGAAAAATAGCACAAGTCAGGATTTGACCCATCGTCCCGGGAACATCGTTCCGGAAACACTCGGAACATGTTCCATCTCAAATAGGAACGTATGGAATAGGTATACTTACGTTCCTGTTGATTTTGAAAAATGATGTTCCGCGTTCCACGTTCCCGTCCCTCGTTCCTAATGTTCCGGGGACATGGCTTCTAAGGTAGCGACAAGCCGAGACGAGGTGGTGTGTTGTCTCCATCGTCGCTCTGCAGAGGGGGCAAGAGGGGCTGTGATCCCACCCCCTACTGTCAAGCCTGTCAGAGGTCCACACCCTGTTCTGAAAGATGAGCCACACAAAGAATCTACAGCTCGGTGTAGACCAAGTTTTCCAGATTAACTTTAACTCTGGGGTTTTAGCGCAATCGATGAACTGTGCTTTATAAGCTGACGCAGAGGTGTATTCCCCACTCCTTGTGAATCTCCATGTTAATCGTCTTCTTGTTGTTGTAGTTCGATGGGCGCGAGTAGAGTCCATAAGGTGACGAATTGTTCCAGGTGCATAGTGGTGAAGACCGTGCGGTAGTTCAGGTCGCGAATCCAAGTGTTGTTGTGCAGCGCCTCAGCTACTGTACGCTTTTTCTTCCTTGTTTTGATGAAAAGGAGTGGCGCGAGGTCCTTTGGCCTAAGCCCATGCAGCCAGCCGGACCTCCAGGATGGTGTCCTTCGGCCATTGCAGACGGAAATTGTAGTGCAAGCCGTAAAGAGGAGTTGGTCGCTCTCAGTGCAAGGGACCTCCATGCCCACCCAGGCCTTCTCCGGGGAGCCCCACTCGTGCCAGAGCCATCTGAGCCGGAGGACCGTCGCAAACCTGTCAAGATTAAGGATCCCCAGACCCCCAAATTCCTTAGGAAGAGTTGTTTTCGTCCAATTGATCTTGCAATTACCGTCAGAAAGAGTCTTATCCCCCGCCCAAAGGAAGCACCGGCGAATCTTGTCAATCGTGTCAAAAACGTCTTTTGTTGGTTTCAGCACCGTGAGAGAATAGACCGGTTGCGAGGGTAACACCGATTTTGTGAGGCTAGCACGACCCGCTTGGGTAAGATTTTTCCCATACCATGTTTGACAGTTTGCCCGCCGCCTTGTCGATTTGCGGCTGGAAGTCGACCTTGCGCAGGCGTTTCGGTGAGTGGGGCAAACCGAGGTACTTAAGCGGGAAGTAAGCTCGGGCTAGAGGTAGGGAGCTTAGGATCTCATCGATATTGACACTGTTGCAGGAAATCGTGGACACTGTTGTCTTCTGCAGGTTTGTTTGAATCCCCGTTACGGCACCGAAATTAACCAGCAGGTCTCTTAGGTTGCGCACGTCAGCAACTGTTGGTTTCAGGAAAATGACGGCGTCATCAGTGTACATAGAAACTCGGAAACGAGCCACCCGTCCATTGAGCTTTGTGAGGAGGCCCCTGTCTGTCGCGATCTGCAGCAATCGGTTCGGTCGATGGCTGGTTTCGTATGCCAAAAAAAGGCTGATGCAGCGATGCCAAAACAATCGCCCAAAATGCCAAATTTCCACATTGCTACATTCTAAGCCATACTTCTAAATTTTGATTATAAACAACCATAATTCAACATGCATAGTAGTGATCAACTACACATTGCAGTTAAACGACAAACTAAACGCCACAAAGGACGCAATAATCAGTTAATCACACATTTGTGTAGTAATAAAAATCCTAAATGTTCAATCACTAGAGGAACTAATTAATAACCTGTGCCACTGGAGGCCGAGCACGGTGTTGATGAAGCGGAGGGAGATGGCCTCGCAGAGTAATGCCGCGAGCATGAACACCAAGACGGCGAGGAACCGAGGGGCGGCGCGGAGCTCAGCGTCCCACCGGCGGTAGAAAGGCGCGCGCGCGGCGGTGGCGAGCGCCAGGACCGCCCAGAGCGCCGGCCGCAGCCGCTCATGCCACGAGGGGGACAGGTGCCGCAGGTAGTCCACGCCCACGTACGCCGCGGCCGCGAGCCCCAGCCCGCCGCCCGCCGCGACGGGCCGCCAGCGACCTCCTGCCCCGCGCCGCGGCAGCGGCGGCACGGGCCTCTCCGCCTTCCCCTGTGGCTTCGACATGGCCGGGAATTCTGGGGGACAGCCTCTCGCCTCCAGTGCTCATCGGAAAAAATCAGAATTGTTTGCTGTAAATAGCGATTGTACAAATATAGCAGTGACTAATAATATCAACAGCATCTGCATCTTTACTGTAAGATGCCATTCAGAGATTCAAACAGCAATCTCATCAGAAAGTTTGTGGTACACATGAAAATCAATAGAGGCTAATATATCCACTCTGATCTTAATCAGAAGTTTCACCAGAAGTTCTCAGCTCAGCAGAAGCTGAAGCAATTGAATCAGAGTCCAGGTGTCAGAAAATGCTGTAATGATGACCACTCAATTTCCCCTTTCCGTAAAAAAAGTGGTACGTGTCAGGATTATATTGGTTGAAAAAACGACTAAAACGGAAAAAAACAAAAACCCCTCAAAAAACGAATTTTTTATATTTAATTTATCACGATTTTGCAAAAATATATGGTCCGGCACAAATTTAGCAAAAATATACATCTGGCGCCGTGGCCCACGGCGTCAGGGACATAACGCCGTGGGCCGCGGTGCCAGGTGCCGCCAGGAGTGGGCCCTTAGCCCTAACGCCAAGCGCCATGGCGTTAGGACCTTGACGCCGTGGCCCTCGGCATTAGGAGCCTAACGCCTGACGTCAGCGTGGCGCTGAGGTAACGCCGTGGCCCACGGTGGTATCTATATTCCTTGCCACAGTGGGCTGCGGCGGTAGGATTTTTTAAAAAATTTAAATTGTTGAAGGATTGATAAAACGACGAACCATTAATACATAATGATGAATTTAGATAAACGATTACAACATTTGCAATGGCACGTGGGACACAATTACCCTAACTTTGTGCCGCTGCTACTAGTCCTAACGTGCCTTAGGGAATTTAGATAAACGATTACAACAATTGTAGTCTAATTGTACGAATAATACCCAGAGAACTCAGACATCATAGACCCGCCGGACTGCTGGGAGGGCATGTAGTACCCCGTCGGGGGTGGAGTTGGATCAGATGGTGGAGTTGCTGGTGGAGTGTTGTCCTTCTTTTCATGGCAAAGACAGCAGCAGTACTCGTCCTCACAACCTGTGTTCATCTTCACCACCATTGGTCCGGTCACAGGTCCGTCGTCGCCGTTGGTAGATGTCGGATCTGGAGAAGCCAATGCCGACGCGACTTCTTGCCTCAGGTTGAAGATGACAACATTCTCGAGGTAGTTGATGTACTCTTGATACGGGTGAATAGCTGGGGGATCCACCCATTGCATGAAACCGCAATTATCTGGTTGTTCGGAGTACTGCAGGAACCGTGATTACATTAGTAAATCATAAATAAAATGATGAAGGACAAAGGTCATGGATTTTTGCCTACCCATGCTCGTGAGCAATGCCAGAAGCGGCGACCTGAGTTGTCCCATCCCTGATAAACTTGCATCACACAGAACTCACCGTGTGCACACCTTGGCCAGTTCACCGTTTTATTTGGGGCGTACTTTCTAACATCACGCATGGATTTCAAATCTCTCTTGTCTAAGACTGGAAAGTTGGTGTTGAACTCTGGATCTTGCTGGCTCCACAGTGCTGGACCGAGGGAGTCATCATCATCAGCCCCAATCCAGGAGCTCATTGTTGCTTGCTGTGTTGTGAAGTGAGAATGGTGAAGAGTGGTCACATATATGTAGGCGCAGACTGGATGGTGGGCCATTCAATCCGGGGCAAGAAAACGACCAGTGACTCAGAGGAAACACACCATAGAACCAGGTACACTGTTTGGTGCAGTGACTCACAAAAAAACACACCCTATGTGTTCAATATTTGGAGCAATTCACAGAAAACACTTCCGTCTATGAGTTTTACTGTTCGCATCTGAAATGCATCTTAAATCATGTCTTAAATATACAACCCGACTCTAGAGAATGACAAAATGAAATCAAAATTTTTTATGGATATAGTAGCACTTGACGTCGAGTACTCTACGCTTACTGGGTACAACGGGGGTATTTCCCCTTCCTCATAGCATCCGGCCCAGCTTCCTTAGCCCGTTGAGCTCTCTCCCTCTTCCTCTCTCTATCTGCTTCACGGGCCGCGACCGCTTCACGTTCTTTGATCTCCCGCCGAATGCGAATTTCCTCCTGCTGCTCCTTACGTTTTTGTTCTTGTTTTTCTACCTCAACCATTCTTTGCCACCTCTCACGTGCGGAACGACACGTGTCCTCGACGTATCGCTTGTCTTGTTCGGACTGCTCACAATCTAGCCACTGCATAAAATCACAGAGAGGAGGTGGAGTATTTTTCAAAGACAAGTTAGCACATAATTAAATAGCAATGACATAATATTTATTTAGTAATTCAATTAGTTCTTACTTTTGGTCTAACATTGCGACATGGTGGGAGGGGGTCATGCTCGTAGTTCTCGCACATGAAGAACCTCATCCCGTAGCGGTACCCGAGAACGTTGCACTTGACAAGCTTACAGTTGTCACCGCAGTAGCACATAGGAGTGTGGATCCCCTTTGGCACCTCAACCTTGTCCTTCCTACTGGTGAGGAACTCCAAATCCAACTCAGGACCCGTTGAAGCCATTGAAAGCCTACAAAACAGACGAGCAATATGATAATTCATTACTTGTTTCATTTGAAATTATAGAACAAAATATAACCGGATACGATAAGAAATTCGATGGCAAGAATAAAACAACAAGCAAATGAAAAGGTAGTTCAATTATTACAACACGATAACATGCATAAGTTCAAATATTACAAGACCTTGGCAGATAAATTGTTCAAATATTACAAGACGACAACCAGCTTAAGTAGTTCAATTATTACAACACGGTAGCACAACAAGTACTGTCACTGCATTCCTTCGTTGTAGCGGCTGGAACGACGTCCACGTGCACTAGATGAAGGTGGTGTATAAGTGGCAGTGGAAAAGTAAGATGCTTCGATGCATTTCTTGTAGGAGTGTCCAGGATTGTTGCACTTGGAGCATATCTGCGCCTGAGGTCCAGCTTCAGCCTCATCCATGTTGTTCCTAATCCTCTTCTTCTTGCGTGGACCGACACCTTGACACATGGTTGGATCTGGATTTGGTATGTACAATTCAATGTCTTTGGGGTCTTGAGTGAAAGTTCCAAGATGCAGGTAACCATCAATAGTGTGGTTCCAAGTGTCTAGAACGGTTTGCTTCAGAAAGTATTTAGGCATGTAGCGGCCCCAATGCTGATTTTTTGTTGCAAGGCATGCAACGATCACATGTGAGCAGGGGTAGTGCAGGAGTTGTGGCTTCTGGCAAGAGCATGAGCATGTATGATTGCCAATAACTGTTTTCTGTATTGTTATTTCACCATTGGCCTTTTGTGATTTGAACTAACGACTTATCTGGTATTTCCACTTCACTTCATCGCCAGGCTCACGATGTAGAGGTTCTAGGTACGCTCTGTGACAGACAGCAACCTTCTGTTTTTTGTTCAAGTACTCAGTTATCCATGTTGAATACACCTGTCGGGTATACTCCCCGGGTACTCGTGCAAGGAAGGAAGAATAGTAGAAGACGGACTCCTTGTAGAATTCCCCTGTACTCCTACTAGGACTCGCTCTGTGTAATCCTACTATGACTCCTGCCTTGTAACCGACTAGGAACCCGCCCCCTGGACTATATAAAGGAGGGCCGGGTACCTAGCCGCACATCCCAATCCCTCCGGGGACAACCCAACACCAAGCGCAGGGCGCCATACTTGATCCCCCAAACAGGACGTAGGGCTCGCCACCTTGGCGGTCCAAACCTGTATAAATCTTGTGTCCCGTGTCCTTGCGCATACCTTTGAGTTCTCGGTCTCCCGATCACGATCCCCACCGCACAATCTACTACCTCGGGTACCCCCTCGGTAGGTTTGCCGGTCTAAAACACCGACAGCTGGCGCGCCAGGTAGGGGTGATCATCACCACCGGGCGAATTCGAAGGACCCTCGTCAACAAGATCAATCTACTCGTCGACTCGCCGAGATCCATTGAAGCAAGTCTCCTTGCTCTTGTCAAAGCGGAATCAATTTTCCTACGCCGCACTTCCGGTTGCTTCGGCAACGTCGCGCGGCTCGTCATGCGGCTCATCGCGCCGCTCGTCGTCGACTACTTCGTCTTCGCCGCGCGTACGGGTGCCTCGGCACGTCGCGCGGCTCGTCACGCGTCTTGTCGCGCCGCTCGTCGTCGACTACTCCGCCTCGCCCGGGCTCGTCGTCGACTACTTCGCCTTCGCCGCGCGTCCGGGGTGCCTCGGCACGTCGCGCGGCTCGTCACGCGGCTTGTCGCGCCGCTCGTCGTTGACTACTCCGCCTCGCCCAGGCTCGTCGTCGACTACTTCGTCTTCGCCGCGCGTCCGGGTGCCTCGGCACGTCGCGCGGCTCGTCACGCGACGTGTCGCGCCGCTCGTCGTCGACTACTCCGCCTCGCCCGGGCTCGTCGTCGACTACTTCGTCTCCGCCGCGCGTCCCGGGGTGCCTCGGCACGTCGCGCGGCTCGTCACGCGGCTCGTCATGCCGCTTGTCGTCGACTACTCCGCCTCGCCCGGGCTCGTCGTCGACTACTTCTCCTCCGCCGCGCGTCCCGGGGTGCCTCGGCACGTTGCGCGGCTCGTCACGCGGCTTGTCGCGCCGCTCGTCGTCGACTACTCCGCCTCGCCCGGGCTCGTCGTCGACTACTTCGCCTCCGCCGCGCGTCCGGGGTGCCTCGGCACGTCGCGCGGCTCGTCATGCGGCTCGTCGCGCCGCTCGTCGTCGTCGACTACTCCGCCTCGCGCGAGCTCGCCGTCGACTACTCCGCCTCGCCCGGGCTCGTCGTCGACTACTTCGCCTTCGCCGCGCGCTCGGGGTGCCTCGGCACGTCGCGCGGCTCGTCACGCGGCTTGTCGCGCCGCTCGTCATCAACTACTCCGCCTCGCCCAGGCTCGTCGTTGACTACTTCGTCTTCGCCGCGCGTCCGGGTGCCTCGGCTCGTCACGCGGCTTGTCGCGCCGCTCGTCGTCGACTACTCCGCCTCGCCCAGGCTCGTCGTCGACTACTTCGTCTTCGCCGCACGTCCGGGTGCCTCGGTTCGTCACGCGTCTTGTCGCGCCGCTCGTCGTCGACTACTCCGCCTCGCCCGGAGCTCGTCGTCGACTACTTCGCCTTCGCCGCGCGTCGGGGTGCCTCGGCACGTCGTGCGGCTCGTCACGCGGCTTGTCGCGCCGCTCGTCGTCGACTACTCCGCCTCGCCCAGGCTCGTCGTCGACTACTTCGTCTTCGCCGCGCGTCCGGGTGCCTCGGCACGTTGCGCGGCTCGTCACGCGGCGTGTCGCGCCGCTCGTCGTCGACTACTCCGCCTCGCCCGAGGCTCGTCGTCGACTACTTCGCCTCCCGCCGCGCGTCCCGGGTGCCTCGGCACGTCGCGCCGCTCGTCACGCGGCTCGTCATGCCGCTCGTCGTCGACTACTCCGCCTCGCCCGGGCTCGTCGTCGACTACTTCGTCTTCGCCGCGCGTCGGGGTGCCTCGGCACGTCACGCGGCTCGTCACACGGCGTGTCGCGCCGCTCGTCGTCGACTACTCGCCTCGCCCGGGCTCGTCGTCGACTGCCCGCCTCCCGCCGCGCGTCCCGGGGTGCCTCGGCACGTCGCGCGGCTCGTCATGCGGCTCGTCGCGCCGCTCGTCGTCGTCGACTACTCCGCCTCGCGCGAGCTCGTCGTCGATTACTCCGCCTCGCCCGGGCTCGTCGTCGACTACTTCGCCTCCACCGCGCGTCGGGTGCCTCGGCACGTCGCGCGGCTCGTCATGCGGCTCGTCGCGCCGCTCGTCGTCGTCGACTACTCCGCCTCGCGCGCGGCTCGTCGTCGACTACTCCGCCTCGCCCGGGCTCGTCGTCGACTACTTCGCCTCCACCGCTCGTCCCGGGTGCCTCGGCACGTCGCGCGGCTCGTCATGCGGCTCGTCGCGGCGCTCGTCGTCGTCGACTACTCCGCCTCGCGCGAGCTCGTCGTCGACTACTGCGCCTCGCCCAGGCTCGTCGTCGACCACTCCGTGCGCCGCGACTTCGTCTTGCGGCCACGCTGGCTCTACTTCAGCCACGCCGTGCGTGGTGACTACTTGCCTCGCGGCAACACTGGCTCTACTTCGAGTACGCCGCGTGCCGCCAAGATGTCATCTTCCCCGGTCGCATCGCGCCGACCATTCATCTCGACTAGTTTTCCAAACTAGTCGAGAACGGCAGTCACGCCCCCAACAACTAGTCGGAATCAACTCTGACTAGTCGACTTCAACAACAACCGTCGCGACTCCATCACCGACCGAGCACGGCTTCATCTACAAGTACGCCTGGCGTGAATGACTAAGTCATTTATCTAAATGATTACTGTTTTCTTGGCTTGTTCTCCTCATCATGTAGGACTACTTGCCGACTACTCATTTGTGTATGCTTCTCGGCGGGTTTTCATGGGAGCTACACTCTGCTGACTACTCTCGGGGCATATCAATCAAGTCGCCGTGAGTCTACTTCATCAACTCGGGGGCTATCCCTAGGAGGCAGTTTCTAAAGTACGCTACGCGTGGCAATCTAAAGTCGACTTCTAAAGTCGCATTCTAAAGTCCGCTCCGTGCGGCATATAAAAGTCGACTCCGGTCGCATCTTCGCCTGCTTCAGTGGCATACTACGTGTGTAAGCTTCGATGGAACCTAGCTGTAAGCGGCCCTCGGGTCCTGGCGACGATGGAACCTAGCTGCATGTGGTCTTCACGCTCTGTACCATGGGTCCAAGTGCCCTAAGTACTCGCTCTCCGTACCTTGGGTCTGAAATCCATGGCCCAGGTACGCAAGTCGACTCCGGTCGCACCTTCAAGTCCACTACGGTGGAACCCGTACCTTGGGTCTGAAATCCATGGCCTAGGTACACAAGCCGACTCCGGTCGCACCTTCAAGCCCGCTCCGGCGGCAATCGTACCTTGGGTCTGAAATCCATGGCTCAGGTACTTAAGCCCACTCCGGTGGCACAAGTCGACTCCGGTCGCACCTTCAAGCCCGCTCTGGCGGCAACTGTACCTTGGGTCTGAAATCCATGGCTCAGGTACATAAGCCCACTCCGGTGGCACAAGTCGACGCTAACGGTCGCATCCAAGCCCACTCCGGTGGCACAAGCCCGCTCCGGCGGCAACTGTACCTTGGGTCTGAAATCCATGGCTCAGGTACTTAAGCCCACTCCGGTGGCACAAGCCGACTCCGGTCGCAATCTTAAGCCCGCTGCGGCGGCAAAACTACTTGTTTTTTCTGATTTTTTATTTGCTTTGGCTTTCCGGAAAGTGCTTTTCGTTTTTTGCATCTTGAGTCCACCCCGCGTGGCACAAAGTTGACTACTGCAGTCGCACCTAAAGTCCGCTCTACGCGGCAACTAAAGTCGACTTCTAAAGTCGCATATCAAAGTCCGCTCTACGCGGCAACTAAAGTCGACTTCTTAAGTCGCATATCAAAGTCCGCTCCGCGCGGCATCCTAAAGTCGACTTCTAAAGTCGCATATCAAAGTCCGCTCCGCGCGGCAACTAAAGTCGACTTCGGATTTCAAGTCGCATCTCAAAGTCCGCTCCGCGCGGCACAAAGTCGACTTCGGTTTTCAAGTCGCATCTCAAAGTCCGCTCCGCGCGGCACAAAGTCGACTTCGGTTTTTAAGTCGCATTCTAAAGTCCGCTCTGACGGCACGACTACTTCTCAAGCTCCATGGCTCGACGCCAAACTGCTACTTGGAATCTCTCCAGCTCGGGGGCTGCATTTCACATACTACTCGAAGATAACTTCAGCATGCTTCGCTCGCTCTCAAGCTCGGGGGCTCCTCACCAATCACTACTCGACGTGGCTCATACAGCTCTCTTATCTCGGGGGCTACACGCTGCAAGAGTACTCGGATGATGGCTTCGCGAACACTGAAGACGCTTGGATTGATTACCTAATCATTTCAAGGCTCGGGGTCGCTATGCTACACCCATCATTAAAATTTTTTTCAAGACCGATGAGCCGGACCACCTTCCCGGCCTCGCGACGGTTCAAGTACTAATGAAGGCTTCTCCAAGCAGTACTCGAGGACGCTCAAGTACTACTCGAAGAGGCTTCAAGACTACTCGAACTACTACTCTCGACTCCAACGTGCTCGGGGGCTTGTCGGGCATACTCCCCGGGTACTCGTGCAAGGAAGGAAGAATAGTAGAAGACGGACTCCTTGTAGAATTCCCCTGTACTCCTACTAGGACTCGCTCTGTGTAATCCTACTATGACTCCTGCCTTGTAACCGACTAGGAACCCGCCCCCTGGACTATATAAAGGAGGGCCGGGTACCTAGCCGCACATCCCAATCCCTCCGGGGACAACCCAACACCAAGCGCAGGGCGCCATACTTGATCCCCCAAACAGTACGTAGGGCTTGCCACCTTGGCGGTCCGAACCTGTATAAATCTTGTGTCCCGTGTCCTTGCGCATACCTTCGAGTTCTCGGTCTCCTGATCACGATCCCCACCGCACAATCTACTACCTCGGGTACCCCCTCGGTAGGTTTGCCGGTCTAAAACACCGACAACACCTTCTGAGGGTCCTGTATTGCTGCATCTGCTGCATTAACATGGTCAAGAAAGTACTTCATTGTGCGGTACAAGAAGAACTCAATGATACCAACAAGAGGTTGAGCTCTGGCACCACGCAAAACAGCGTTGTGGACCTCAACAAAATTTGTTGTCATTATCCCATGCCTCACACCTCTCTTATCAAACAGGAGGGACAATTTCTCCTTAGGCTCATTCTGAATCCATTGGCTGAAGGTCTTCACAGCACGTCCCCTTCTCCTTCTGACATTTGGACCATCTAGTCCAACGTCCTCCAGAGAAACTGGCTCTTCCCCGGGTTTAGTACTTACAGGCTTCTTAGCTATCTCTTCTGATGCTTTCTTTGTCAGATCATCTAATTTTTGCCACAGGTCAAAGAATTTCTTCTCCTAATTGGTCAAACATAGGCGCTTCAACAATTTTGTAAGTTCTTTGTTCTTGAACTGGCTATGAAAGTTTGCTCCCATATGCCTCATGCACCACCTGCTATGCACATCTGGCCATTGTGCTGCTCTGTAACACTCTTGACTACCTTCTTTGATGTCACTAATGGCCTGCAAAATACCTTTGTGTCAAACGTCTGACACATGTCCCACCACCATGTGCTTCAATCTCTCCAGAAACCAATACCAAGTGTCACCGTTCTCTCCCTCTGCAAAAGCAATTGCCAATGGAAACAACTGATTGTTGCCATCTGCAGCCGCAACTGTAAGGATTGTGCCCTTGTATTTTCCTGTTAGGAATGTGCCATCTATGCAAATAACTGGTCGAGAGTGTTTGAATGCAGCAATAGTAGGACCCAATGCTATAAGAATGTCCGCTGCAAGACTTGCTTCCCTGGCCTTGACACATGATCATAAGCCTTGATATCATAATAACTACCAGGATTTAGCGCAACAATTGTCTTCAGCAATCGAGGCAGATTGTCATAGGATGCTTCATAAGTTCCCCATCTCATCTCCATTACCTTATTCTTTGCCATGTATGCCTTACCATAACTTATGTGATACCTAAATTTCTCCTCAATTGCCAAGATAATGGACTTAGGCTCAAAAGCAGGATTTTCCACAATCTTAGCAAACATCTGCCTAACCACAAAACCAGATGACAAATTATGATGGCTTGCATCCAGCTGCTCAAGTACACAAGTGTGATCCACAACAGATTTGATCTCCCAATAATTTTCCACTTGCCCTTTTAAGCATACATTCGAAAAGAACAGGTGGGCTTCAGACATTTTACATCATATATATGTGGAAAACTCTTCACTACCCTGAACTCTCTCTGCAGAGTAAGGGTGGACCACCTCTTCACTGCATCCTTCACCTCTACTGCACTCTGAAAGGATCTTGTGATGCCTAAAGGGGGGGTGGATAGGATCACTTTTAAAAATCTGCAAAATCTTAGCAACGGATCGGGGGATCGGATGACCGGCACGGCGGCCGAGGATGACCGGGGTCCGGGTCACCCTAGCATTTGTCCCGGATCAACCAGCACGCAGGGGTGAGACACAATAACTTGTGAATAAGATGAATTTTCGAATAGTAAATGAACCAAACTTCGTGTAATTGATGTGGAAACAACCTGCAACAAAAGATATTACAAGCAGCAACACAACAAAGTAGATCGATTAGAAAGTAATTTCTAGGGTTAGGGTGAAGATGAAGAACAAAGCAAGCAAGGGATACAAACGATTTGTTTACCGAAGTTCACCTCCACTAAGAAGGCTATGTCTCCGTTGAGGTTCCCACAAAGGGAGGGCTATCACAAAGAGCCACTTGCCTCTCCAATTCACCACAAAGGCAAATTGGTGCTCACTAAGAAAACTCCACAAAGGAGGGGTAATACAAACGTTCCCGGGTGCTCCACATGGAGAGGGCACTCAATGGGCGACGCCTAACCGTCTAGAAGCAAGCTTCAAGAGTAATAAACACGAACCGATCAACCAAAGCCACCACAAGTGCTTCTTGAGAAGAGGAATTGAAGAGATCTCACAAACGGGCTAAATCCTACACCTCAAATGCTCTCACACTCAAACCCTAGGAGGAATCCTTGATTGGTGTGCTTGGGAATGAGTTTGGAGAGTGGAAATGAAGCTTTGGAGGTGGAGCAATGGAGTAGGAGGCGGGACCCTAAAGAGGAGGAAGAAGGGGTATTTATACCCACTTCCCCCGAGCTAGCCGTTGGGGGCTTCCTGCGGCCTGGCCGGGTCACCCGCCTCCCTCCAGTACCGTCCCGGGTGGCCCGGCCACTTGTACCGGTTGACCCGGTAGGGCTGGAGGGGGGAAGGTTTGACTACTAAAGGGCTGATTTTGGGTTTTCTAAAGATTTTTCTAGGCTTTTCACTCTTAGAAAAGATGAGAGAAGATAACAAGAAGCACTTGTAGCGAACTTTGACTAACCGACCGCATCCCTCTTTATAGTATGGTGTTTCCTAAACTCAAATTCAAACAGAAAATTAAAATTAAATCGCCAATTGAGCTTCAACACCATACGTAAGAAAATGAGGGCCTTCCTTTGAGAATTCACATTTATTTGACTTTAAAGCCTGCACACATCTCATTGAAAGCATGAATCCTTCCAACTTGCATTGACATTATCACCAAAACAATTAGGAGCCTAGATGCACTTTCAATCCCCCCCTTTTTGGTGATTGATGACAACACAATTTGGTTAATAGAAAGAGATGTGTGTATCCAATGATTTAGTGAGGAACTCCCCCTAGATGTGTGCATTATCAAATAAAAGAGGCCTCAAATGCCTTTGCACACAAATTTTCAAGAGCTCCCCCTAAATCTTTGCATAAATACATTGTGCACAAGTGTGATAAGAAATATCCTGTGATGCATATGACAAAATATATCACAACAATAAAGTGAGAAACAACAAATCATCGACCAACACATGCATCAAACATAACCATTAAGATCCTTACATCACACTAACATAGATAAAATTCCACAAATAAGTCTTACAAATAAAAGTTTTGCACTTGGCACACCATCATCCATCACACACACATAGTTCATTACATGTCCACTAGTTCGATTACATAAATAGCGTTAAGATAGATAAAGGTAGATAGGTAGGGGCTTCCAACCACCAAATTCACTCCCCCTTTGGCACCAAGCACCAAAAAGGGAAGCTAATCCTCGTCATTCTCGTCGTACTCCTCCTCACCCTCATAGTCTTATTCTTCGTCATCAACGGGGACCCAAGAGCTAAGGTCCTCCCACGGATTTGGAACGGGAGAAGGAGGATCAAATGTTCTCATCTCATGGACAGGAGAGTGTGGAAGGTTGAGGCTAGCGGCCATGTCCTTTTGATTCTTCTCATGCCTATGAAGTTCTTGAGCCAACCACCAACGGTCGGCCTCACACTCCCTAGCATCTTTGTAGAGCATGTTGAAGCAAGCAAACAAGCATTTTGCAAGAAAGTTGAATTTTCCTCTCTTACCCCTAGGAGCCCCATGAGAATGAGAGGCACCCTCAAAAGGAAGTGGATCCTACGGGCCCTTTGTTGGTGGAGCTTGAGAGGAAGAGGCACCCACATCAGTTGGTCCATCAATAGCATAAATACCCGAATACCTTCCTCTAGCATCAATACCGGTTGTGTGCTTGCCAAGACGAAAAGATTGAGAAAGTTTGCCTTTACTAGTCTTGCATGACTCATGAACAACATCCGTCTTGAGATCAAGTTGAGTAGCATGCTTAACCATCATGAAAATGTACGGTGCATAGTGACAACCACTAAATGAGGTGTGTGAACAAATGATGATCTCATGCCAAAGAAAGTGACAAGCATTGAATTTAAGTTGACCGGGAGCCATTTGATAAAGGAGGTTTCTAGCTCTATGAGATATGTTATCTACCCCTAGGACAAAGAGTGTACCTAAACAAAAGGTTGAGCATCTTGTAATACGGGGTGAGTCCACTAGTATGACCATAGTTGATGTTTCCATAGGCATGATCATACATAAACCTCATTTTAGTCACCTCTAGTTCATCCTCACAATGAAGTCGCACAAGATCACTATTGAATTGATTGGTTATGGTAGCACCTCTAAGTTTGAAAAGATGACCAAATTCATAAACTGAGATTTTGAAGCGCTTACCACCAAGAGTGAAGTGCATCTCATTCTCATCTCAATCAACATAAAGTGTGGCATAGAACTGTGCCACAACCTCCTGAGAATAGTCACACCGAAGTCCCATGAGATATGCAATCCCCATGAACTGACACCGAGTTTGAACAGCCTGCATAACCTCCTCAATAGGGGCAGGTAGATCAAGCAAGTACAGCCAATCCACCCACTTCATCTCAATCGTGACATAAGGGTAGATTGGTCGACTCATACCAATCTGCTTGATGAGCAAGCCAAAACCTATCATCACTGAAGAATGACCTCTGAAGCCGCGTTGGATCCTCTGGCCAAAACTGAAGAGACCTCATGTCCGTCCCCGCCTTCATGAAATTCACCATAGGCGGGTCACGCTATGTGCGCTCTGGACGGTGAATGGGCACGGCCATCTGCTCATAGATAGATAGATCAATGTTGTCATCATAGCGGTCTCCAACCTCTGCAGCGGTGCTCACCCTCTTGGTCCTAGCACTGACGGTTGTGGTCCTCCTCTTGAGAATGGGGTTGCCATCATGACCACGTCCGGGGCCCTGTGCACGAGAGGGAGGAGCTTGAGGATTGGACCTCTTCTCATGCACATGAATACCAAACTCCTCGCCGGATGAATGTTCCTCAAACTCCTCAACCTCTTCTTCACTTGATTCGAAACGAATCTCTTTGCCACGGGCACTAACCTTCTCATGACCCATCTGAAAATTGATAAGATATGGAAGGAATAAGAATTGATGAATGAAACTACACAAAACTAGGGTTATTGGGTCAACCCAGCCCTAGCCGGGTCGACCGGCATGGGTGGCCGGGTCAACTGGCTAGGCGGGATGAACCCTAGAACAAAGAATCAAGGGTCCGAAAAATGTAGCCATGGGATTGAGACATGATCATAGGAGGTTGCTCTAGGACCTAGATAGAAGCATTTGCCCAAAGGATTTCATCTAGAACGAACAACATTGAGAGATCGGGAAATTCGGAGTTTGAATCGAGATTACTGTTGGATTCCCGCGAAGTTTCTGGAAAATCCGATGAGGAAGGACCTCTTGGAGGAGAGGAGAATCAAATCCCCCAAACCACGGAGAGAACCCATGGTGGAGCTTGGAAATCGCCTGGGCGGTCTTTGAGAGGCGGCGGCGGCGGTTCGAGTGGAGTAGTGAGGGAGTTAGGGTTCTAAGGGGCCGGCAGCGCGGTTTTTATTGGTCTGCGAGGGGCCGGGCGACCCGGCATGGGTGGCTGGGCAACCCGGCGACCTCCAGTGGCGTCCCGGGTGACCCGGGCACCTGTGCCGGTCGACCCGGCGGCTTACAGGGCAGCCCCGGTGAAGGACCGATTAGGCGACAAGAGAGGGGGGGGGGAGTGAATGGGAGCCGATAAAAATTCTTCTCGAAGGAGATTGAAACTCCGACAAGATGGACTCACTCGGTTGGACCCCCAAAATCACACGCTCCGCACTTCTACCTTCCGTTTTCTAAAACCACGTAGCCACTGGAGTGCTACTGGTCCTAGGAACAAACACTAGCAGCAACCTCAACACACATGCACCCACGACAGCGAAAACAACTCGAAAGCCAGCTGTCCAGAGGGGGCGGTTAGACCAGGTATAGGGGGCGGTTAGATCGCCTCAACCAATAAATCCTGCGGAACATCTCTTCCGAGCACTAAAACGCACCACGGTTTCACCAACAAAGATCTCTGGTCAAGGCCATGCTAGCTACCAGAAAATCTTGGCGAAAACCAAAACTCCACCCAGGGGCCCAGGGGCGGTTAGACCGGCTACCAGGGGCAGTCTAACCTCCTGTACCCAGCAACGAACTCCAACCAAGAACACCTAGCAAACGGCACGAGAACGACCCGAAACTTCACCCAGACACTCCTCTGATCAAGGCAAACAAACTCACAGAGGAAAATCCGGCGAAACAAAACTTTGACCTGGAAAGCCCAGGGCGGTTAGACCGCCCCCTCCAGGCGGTTAGACCGCCCCTTCCAGAAAACGAACCCGTGGGTCAAACCTCAACTTCCTCGCGCCCGATCTCCCGAATCACTCCACGAATTGCAGCGAAACTTTGGGAATAGCTGGGTTACCCCCTGGGCAACCTCTACCTCAAAGGAATCGACCCGAAACGCTCACAATCAAGAGGAATAGAAGAAATTGCTTCTCTAGGTCAAGAACTCGCCCAACTCGAAAAACCACCAAATCGAGTCCGATTCAAGGGAGATTTGGAAAAAAAGTCACCAGCCAAAGAGGCACAAGATCCTCATACGTGACACCCACCAAAGACCCCAAGAAATCGTTCTCAAAATACTGCCAACAAGGAGCTCCGAAAATCACCACAAAGAAGGACGGGAAAACCACCTTAAGGAACAACGCCGAACCATCTATACATACCATGAAGGTTCGTACAAGGTCTAGCTTTCCACCCAAACATCCATCCCTCTCTCTAGATCTCACATGAAGCTCTCAAGCTAGTCCTAGGAAAAACTAGGGAAAAAGGAGAACGGAAATGGAAAAACAAATGAGCTAGGGTTCCAAGAGTTAGCTGCCATCCATCCACTCAATGAGTATATATGGAGGCACCCAAAGGACTAAACTACCCTTACTTAAAACTAGGGATACAAGCCCCTCAAGGGCGGATTTGGAAGTCTTCAGATTTTCTTCATCGGACGGATGCCCCGCGACCGCAACCTGCTTAGCCTCGACGCAAGCCTTGCGATCCCGACGCGTGTCCTCCGCTTCGAGGCATCTTGGCGCCAGCGACCAGGGCGGTTAGACCGGCCCGGGCAATCTGACCGTCCCAGGCGGTCTGACCGCCCCTCCTGGGCGGTTGAACTAGCCTGGGGTGGCCGCACCTCCTCGTCGAGTCTTCGGCCTCGGTTCTGTGGCTCAACAGAGTAACCTAGTGGTTTTCTGGTGAACCACAGCAAACCCCGCGAACTCAGTGTAGCCTCCGCCAATCTCCACTCATGACTTGGCTCCCACGTAGTCCCGGCTCGACCTTGGTTTTGAGGCTCTACCAAGAAACTGTCCACGACTTCATCTTGCTGTTCATGCCACCATGTGGCCCGCACTTGACCCCACCGGCCACCGGTCCCTCGAACGAAGCCTACTTGTCTTCTCCACACCTGGAGGCCTCACCGGCAACGACCTTTCGCGCTTGATCTTCACCTGCACCAACACGAGTCAAGCCGCAACCTGCACCTGCAATACTTAGCCAAGAATCAGTCCACACAACGTTGTCAATCACTCATCACACAAGGAAGCGACCATCCACCGGTCCTCGGACCACACATGGTCCTCAATCTCCCCTTGATGAGTGCATTGACAACACCCACATGAAGTAACACAAGAGAAAAGAAAAAGGAAAGAAACAAATAAAAAGAAACCTCAACAAGCGATCGAAAGCCAAAGAAAGGAGAAGAGCAAGATCACTTGAAGAAGACAAGTCTCGGACCCCTTAGGCAAGGGCAACGGCTCGACACATCCGAGACAAAACTATGCTCAAATAAAGAGCACAAACCACCGAACCAAAACTCGAACACTACCAAGAGCTCCCCCTTCACGTATGTAAGCTCCCCCTGAGCCAAAGCACACACCCCTTGAACCAATGCAGCAATGCAACACGAGAATTCAGCAAAGAGCAAAAACTGCTCACCAAGCCCAGAGGCGGTTAGACCGCCTGCACAGGGCGGTCTGCACCTCAACTGACCGCCTAGGGGCGGTTAGACCGCCCCAAGAGACCGGCCCTGCACCAAACTGCTCAAAATTTGCCCGAACCAATTTGAACACCTTCCAAACACTCCCAGGTGCCCAAAGCATGCACAAACTTCTCCCCCTTGTTGACAATGCATGAATCAAGGCAAAATGCGAAAAGATTCAACATATAGCTTCTCAAATATACAAAATTCATCACAAGGAGCTACACAAGTCCAAACGAGCAAGTTAGATACTCTACAGGTTCGTAATGACCTCAAATACATGATCACCAAGTTTCACAACCATTGGAGAAGGCTAAAAAGGATTTGAGTAATTTTGCGAAAAGTTACTCTCTCATAAGCAAAAACCTAAACATTAGCAAAACATGTCAAAATGGCAAATCCACACAAACTTCGTGCTAGGACAGCCATTCTAATCATAAGACCATCACAAACACCCACAAGCACCTCATGTCATGTCAAAGCCACCGAGCCATGTGCCTACTTCTATGTATGAGACTTCTCATTGGTAGGCATCATGCAACGGTTTAGCACCCAAAGCAAATTAATTTCAGCGCATATGACATGGGAGCACATATTCCAAGCATTTTACATTTCATTTTCAGATTTATAAACGGTACATGAAATGTCTTTGCGACAAAAAGGAACTTATGCCCCTCCACAAGATAAAGCAAGAGGGCTAAACATTCATGATGGCAAATGAGCCTTTGGCCCCATATGATCAATAGACTAGCTATCCAACCACAAATTAAGCATAGCAAAGCCACTAAAACATGTCAAGATCATATAAAGGCATTTACACATGAGAGAGCATACATGTGACATTTTTCAAAAACATAGCCATCAACCATGGATTATTCATCAAGATCATCAAGAGCTAAGCCAAACTAACCATAGCATACCAAACAGGCTCACAAAGACATATATAACATCCCATGGTGAACAATGTATATAGGAGAAGCTTTTCCTATCCAATGCATATGATACAAAAAGCATGCAATCTAAGATACAAGGATGCCTATACATCATGTTACACATGCCGTGCCAAATGCAAGAAATGCACAAAGGAAACTATACATATGCTACAAGAGAGCTCCCACACACAAAGCTCACAAAACACTGGTTCCTCGAGGGGAGGCAAAAAGGGCTCGACACAACAGGAAAAAGAGCAAAGGAGCACAAAATTCACAAGCTCCCCCTAAACAAATGCACTAGGGCCAAAGAGCATACAAAGCTCACCCTACACACATGAGATAGAGAAGGAGCAAAACAACCCAAGTGGCTTGACCAAGGCCACACACTCGAAGGTCACAAATACACTTACCTTTATCATTTCTTCACAAATCACTCATCCTTGTCCACCGTCCCCGAAAGTGATGCACCTACATGCACACCGGGATATGAGGCTGGAGAACCACCCCCGATATCAACCAAATGTTCTCCGAGCCATCCACCTGCAACTCAAAACCAAGAGCGAGAGTGAGCAAACGACTCAACACTGGGGTTAGTTCCAAAAGTGTAAAACCAGTGCCTAGCCATTTGCTCGAAAGTGGGGTTAGAACAAACCAAGCCATCTTTCCTACCAAAGCTACCTCCACGAACACCACTACGGTAACCACCATGAGGGAACCAACCCTTTCTACCTGGAGGAGGACCAAAACCACGAAAGAAAGCCCGTGGACTGTCCCTCCTCTCCTTCTCAAAGCTAAGACTCCTCCCATCCCCGTAGTGAGCTCGAGGGGGAGAATGCCTAGCAAAGTGACCACCTGCAAACTTTCCAGACCAACCACCAGAACCACTATCTCTAGAACTGAAACCTCTCGACTCATCACCTCGAAAACCACTCCGCCCTAAATTCTGGGGGGCGGTTGAACCGCCTAGCCAGGCCGGTCTAACTGCCCCCCTCTGGGCAGGGCCGGTCTGACCGCCTAGCCAGGCCGGTCTGACCGCCCTCTCCAGAACAGCTCCTCGGCTGCGGAAACTCGCATCTCCCCATGCCGGAACACTTCTCGCCACAGCTTTACCCCTGGGCAGTGGCATACGAGGCCTAGGTACACCATGGGAAGGGTTGTACCTATCCTTGTTCGCCCACTCCTTGGCCATTCTCGCCTCTCCCTTTCTCTTATAGCAAAACTCTCTCTTGTGACCATCCTTTCCACAAAACTCACAATGGAAAAGGATTGGTTTGGGCTTAGGCTTGGGGTGAGGTTCTTCACAAGGCTTCTCACTTGGTTTCTCACTAGGCTTTTCACTTGCCTTCTCACTCGGTTTTTCTCTTGGTTGGTTTGGCTTGGATGCAAACTTGTCTTTGGGTGTGGGTTGTGGTGGAACTGAAACATTCCCAAATTTCCCTTCTCCCTCACCACTGCCCTCACCAAACTTATCCAAACCCAAAGTCCAACCATCAAAGCGCTTACAGCTAGCAATCATCATACCAAGCTGAGGTTCTTGACTCGACAACCAACTCAGCGCTTCACGCAACTTATCATTCTCATCTTGCAAGCGACCAACACATTTTGCAAGATCTAAATTCTTCATAGCATGCAACTCACATGTAGAACAAGAAGTAGGAATAGGCACTTTCAAATCTGCCTCTAGCAAAACAATGCGAGAACGAAGCTCAACAATTTTCTCATGCAAACCAGGGCAAGAAGTGCAAGCACCAAGCAAAGTGGGTCTAGATTGTAGCTCAGCCAACTCAACCCTAAGCACATCTAGTTCCTCACACTTGGAGGCATACTTCTCCCTAAGATCAGTCAAGTCAGCTAGGAAAGCAGAGCAATCATCACAATCATTCTCATCAGCAACAACAGGGCTAACCTTAATCGAATCAATTTCAAGCTTGCTATCAAGAACCTGTGTTACTAGCTCAGCCACTCTAGTCCTAGCATCCTCGAGCAAAGATCTAAGCTCCTTCCTAAGCTTCTTAGCCTCTCTAAGCATGTGATCGCGATTATCAAGCAAGTCAACCAACTCCTCAGTCTCCTTGCGCAAAGAAGAGAGCTCATCACATACCTGTCACAACCTGAAATTTCCAATTTCAGGATGTGAATAGAGAGAATAATTAAATAACAATTTTCTCATAATTTTAAAACTTTTCCAACATTTATTTTTTCTTTACAGGAAATATAGTATAGGAAAATCCTTTGTTTGATTTTCTGAATTAAAAACAAAGTTGAGAGTGTTGCATTCATGCCGATGCATCTAGTGGTTTTGAGTGCTAAAGGTTTCAAAAATGCGTTTAGGAGCTGTCCTAACTCTTCCGAGAATTTTCTGGATTTTTCCGGAATTTATTCTCATTTGCCTTGAGCTATTTCTATTTATTAGAAGGCTCTAAAGTCTTTTTCATGAGCTCCAAATATTTTATTTGGATTGTTCATGTCCCAATCTGTCTCTGGGAATTTTCCTAGAATTTTTGGAATTTTTAGAATATTTTTTTGTGGCTTTTATGAATTACCTAGCTATTTTCTAGATAATTCATTTCCCGAAAATAAATTCTGAAATCCCTTTTTCCTTTATTCTTTTTACTTCCTCCTTTTCGGCCCATGGCCACTTTCAGCCAATCTCCGAAGTCTGGCGAACCTCCCTCAACTTCCTCTCAACCCATTCTCTAAGAGGTCCGTTCGGCCCCCTCCAACTTCTCCGGCCTGCTCAATCTTTCTCCCGCCTCAGCCCGGTCCACCTACTCGCCGTGGCCCTGCGCCGGCCCGTACGGAGCCCATTTGGGCCTAAGCGCTGCCATGCCGGCCGCCGCGGGACTCCGGCCGGAGTCCGGCGACTGCACGCTCCGGCGTCCGTGCCGAGCACGCCAAGCCTGCACCCCTATTTAGCTCGCGCACCTCACCCCTGAGCCCTAGCCGCGTCTCGCTCCTCCCTACCTTGCACCGCCTCTGCAGAACACCGCTGCCGCCATGGGAGCTAGCTCTGCAGCGCCGCCGTCGCCGATTTGTCGCGGTCGCCGCTCTTTAGGGCAAGCCGACGCCACCGGCGGCTCCGCGACGTCGCGCTGCACCTCCTCAGCCCCTCCCCGTCGCCGGAAGATCACCTGTGCGCCGTCGCCGCTTGGGGCCGAGTCGGCCACCTCTGACCTTGCTCCGCCGGTACTCCCCTCTCCGATTCCGGCCGCCCCATCCAACGGTGAGCTCTTCCTTGAAGTCCCCTAGACCTCCCCTTTCCTTCCCCCAACTTAAGTGAGCCCCTGGGTCCTCGGGTCGCCGGCGCCGCCCCCTGAGCCGCGGCCTCCCCTGCCCCTGCCTGCTGAACGCAAGGTAGAAGAAGGACCTCCATCGTTTTACACATAGAACCCTGTCTGTTCGTGTAATGTTTATCCTATCTTATGTGTCTTGCAGCTCTTCCAAATAACCCCCTGGAATTTTTAGATCCTTTGCAACTAGATCCAGCCCAAGCCTTTTATCAGATCTAACCTCGATCTTTAACCTTCTTGCGAGCACTATTCAGTGTGTCTTGCATATCTTCTCAGCTAGCCCCTGAAGACTATGGTTAATCTCGTTCGGGCACCTGCAATCTTGTTTTCTCCATAGAATCTTTGTTTTAGATCCGTTTTTGTCCGTTCAAATTGCGTCAAGTCCATAATGATGTAAAGCACGCGTTAGTGTTGTGTTTTCACCATGTTTTGTTTTCTGGAAATAAAATTAATATTAATTTTGATTAATGTCTAGTATATACGACTTTTCCAAATAAAAGCTATATAGATCTATACATCGTTTTTCATAAGCAAATTTAATTTGATTAATGTTTCTATCACATGTTTTTGTACATAAAAGTTAATTAGATCTTTATCTCGGTTTTCGTAAACTAAATGTTAATTTGTTTAATAGTTAATTAATCTTTTCTTATTAAAATTTGATTAAGCTTGTACATCGGCTTTTATAATAAATATTAATTTGATAAATGCCAATACCATAATGTTTTAATAATAATATGACCTACTCGAATTACAAAGTTTCGTTTTGATTGTTCATATAGTTTAGTTTTTCTAAAATTAAATGTTAAATTGATATAATCTATATATGAATCTTTATAAATAAAACTTGACTAGTTCTTTACACCGGTTTTGCAAATAAAGTTTAATTTACTTTAATTCCAACATAGGGTATTTGCTTTTTGAAATATCCTTTACATTGGCTTTGTTAATTAAAATGAACACAGCTCATAATCTTGTTCTATCATAAATGCAAATAATTCGTTAGACGTTCGGTGTAAGCTTTATCTTAGTATCTCTTTTGATCAAGTTTATCAGAAGCTCTCAATCTTTCTAGTGTTAGCCCAAGCTAAACCATGTGCATCTAATCAAGCCTTAGAGTTTCTGCTTAGCTTAGTAGCTTTATCTGTGTGAGTACTTTGCACTGCTCATTTGCCTATCAAGTAATCTTATCACTCTTGTTTCATGTTTATCATAGAATCTTGTTTATCAGCATCTAGCTAGTTGATGTCTATTCCATACCTGTTAGGTTGTCCTTTTATAAATCAGCTATGTTCTTATGCCCAATCCTTTGCAGCTATACCTTTCTTTAGAGCTAATCTTGTTATCGGTTTCTTTACCAACTAGTCTAGCTTACCTTTTGTTCAGTTCGTTGCTACCCGTCTAGTTCGTCTCACAGTAACCTGTACGTTAGCATGTGTATCAATTGTTACTTGTTTTAACATTAAAGATGCATGTTAATCTTGACTAATTCTTATTCCCATGCTTTTATAAACAAAAAGTGATTAGGTTCTAATCCGGTTTTTCTTAATCATAATGTAATTGGTTAATCCCTATTCACAACTAGTTTTTCTAAATAAAAGATGTTAGAGTTAAACATCGGTTTTCATAATAAAGTTAATGTTCCTAATGCAATCATAAATGCCTTTTCAATATTAAATATGTTTAGTTGAACACGTGACATAAAGTTATTCACCTAGATATCTTATACTTGCTTTATCTTTCTAAAGTAATTATTAACTTGACATAACTTCTACTCAAATGTTATAAATAAAATATGATTAGGTTTATCGCGATTTCTTTAATTAAATGTAACTTGTTTAATGGTAACATAGAGTATTTCTCTGCAATATTCTTTCACGCGATTTCTTAATTAAAATATGCCAAGCGTAGTTTCTTGTGGTTTGATAATAATCTTTCGATAGATTTGAGCTTAGTTCCGTTATCAGTGGTTCCCTCGTTTCTTGCGTAACCAATAGGATCAAGCTCTATCTCCGCGTGATCTTTCCGGTCCTTGCTCAGTCTTCCGTGACCATCTCTTCAAAGCTAATCAAGCCTTCCCTTCCAAGCACACTTTGTGTTCTTTAGTGATCCATCTAATCAAGCCTATCCTTTAGTGCGTTCTTTTAAAGTTTCCTTTTGATTGGTGCTTTGTTCTTAGTTTTACTTGTGTGTTTGCTTTGCATGTTTGTGCCCGATGATTGATGCGCTTAGAATGAACGTGGTTCGAGAGATTGGAAGAGTGTGAAGGTGAAGATTCTGAGCAACTACTCTTTGGTTAAAGGCAAGTGCGTCCTTGTTCTTGTCCTAATAACTTTATTAATCACTGTTGCATTGCTTTGCATTAATTTTGATGGGTTCCTATTAAGGATGACTAGCCTCATTTGAATGTTATCTTGAACCTGGTTTTTAATTAATTTTGATGGTAGATGTTGCTTAGTGTGCTCAAGTGGGTTGGTAATAATCAACATGGTTATCATTTTATGCTCTATGTTCCTTTATGATAATTTTAATACAAGATCACTGTGCATTAATCAGAACATGGAGAACCACCCAGGAAAACAGTACAACCACAAGAACTAATGGGCAATGGTCTTGGCTGAATAATTAGGAACTTTAGCTTGTGGTGATCTTACCTGATAAGGACAAGGGATCGGCGGTACTGCGGGGTATGGGCTCGCTCTAGCAAGGGTTTGGGTGAGTTATTCTTTTATGGTGGGGTATCGACCTGCTAGGGGACTTTATACCTTGCTACCTGATCCGGACCTTGTGGGTCACAACTTGTTGGAGAACCTTTGTAAAGGCCATGTAGCGTCCCTATGCAACCACACCTCGGTAGTGTGGTATGGTGCTTGGCCGACATCGCATGGTTGGGTCCAAAGTTCACCGGAGCTTTTACGCTGCTTGTGGTGAAAGTGTACAACCTCTGCAGAGTGTTAAACTAATCGATTAGCCGTGCTCACGGTCAAGAGCGCCCTGGACCCTCACATGATTAATTGAACTTGAAGATGGACTTAAATTGTGATATGTGTTATGGTTATGCTTGCCATATGCTTATGGCGTATCTTATCTATCTCTTTATACTTAATTGTGGGTTGGTATAAACTTATACTTTTATTAGTAATCAGGTGCTAATAAAATTTGACCAACTAAAATGCTAAATGCTTAGAGCTCAGTCCACTATGAAGCCTTTGCATTCATTCTTTCCCCACACTTGCTGAGTACGACAAGTGCTCACCCTTGCTATAAACAATGTTGCTCAAAAGGAGGAAGCTATTCTGAAGTCTTGTGAAGATGTTGCTGGTTCTAGGCGTATGCAACCCCTAGTCGATTGCTTGTGAAGTTTGGTGCCTCTGTTTCCAGGATTAAGCGTAAACTCTGATAATCTCCCTTTTTCTTACGTGATATTGTTTCTGTTATTCACTTATGTCAACTATATGCGTGAAAATTGATCCTGGCATGCATATAGGTTTGCACTTGGTTTTCTTTGGAAAAACAGGTGTGACAGAGTGGTATCAGAGCTGTATCGACTGTAGGACGTGAGCCTAGATAGTAATGGTCGTTTCTTAAGGTTTCCTTTGATCTAAAATTCATCACTACCTTTGCCTTGAGCTTTGTGATGAATATTCTCGCTCCTTAAACCATATCTTTCATCAATCCTCCTTGATAGCTCACCTTTGACTGTCACATTTTCATTTGCACATCATTGTTTTGCAAATGATTACGACCTCTACCCCTGCTTATTTATTTACTCTTCCCTTGGTCTTGATCTTGTCTCTCTTTTCCACTTCTCTCAAGCAATGTTTTTATCACATGTTTTTGTACATAAAAGTTAATTAGATCTTTATCTCGGTTTTCGTAAACTAAATGTTAATTTGTTTAATAGTTAATTAATCTTTTCTTATTAAAATTTGATTAAGCTTGTACATCGGCTTTTATAATAAATATTAATTTGATTAATGCCAATACCATAATGTTTTAATAATAATATGACCTACTCGAATTACAAAGTTTCGTTTAGATTGTTCATATAGTTTAGTTTTTCTAAAATTAAATGTTAAATTGCTATAATCTATATATGAATCTTTATAAATAAAACTTGACTAGTTCTTTACACCGGTTTTGCAAATAAAGTTTAATTTACTTTAATTCCAACATATGGTATTTTCTTTTTGAAATATCCTTTACATTAGCTTTTTTAATTAAAATGAACCCAGCTCATAATCTTGTTCTATCATAAATGCAAATAATTCGTTAGATGTTCGGTGTCAGCTTTATCTTAGTATCTCTTTTGATCAAGTTTATCAGAAGCTCTCAATCTTTCTAGTGTTAGCCCAAGCTAAACCATGTGCATCTAATCAAGCCTTAGAGTTTCTGCTTAGCTTAGTAGCTTTATCTATGTGAGTAGTTTGCACTGCTCATTTGCCTATCAAGTAATCTTATCACTCTTGTTTCATGTTTATCATAGAATCTTGTTTATCAGCATCTAGCTAGTTGATGTCTATTCCATACCTGTTAGGTCGTCCTTTTATAAATCAGCTATGTTCTTATGCCCAATCCTTTGCAGCTATACCTTTCTTTAGAGCTAATCTTGTTATCGGTTCCTTTACCAACTAGTCTAGCTTACCTTTTGTTCAGGTCGTTGCTACCCGTCTAGTTCGTTTCACAGTAACCTGTACGTTAGCATGTGTATCACCTGTTACTTGTTTTAACATTAAAGATGTATGTTAATCTTGACTAATTCTTATTCCAATGCTTTTATAAATAAAAAGTGATAAGGTTCTAATCCGGTTTTCTTTAATCATAATGTAATTGGTTAATCCCTATTCACAACTAGTTTTTCTAAATAAAAGATGTTAGAGTTAAACATCGGTTTTCATAATAAAGTTAATGTTCCTAATGACATCATAAATGCCTTTTCAATATTAAATATGTTTAGTTGAACACGTGACATAAAGTTATTCGCCTAGATATCTTATACTTGCTTTATCTTTCTAAAGTAATTGTTAACTTGACATAACTTCTACTCAAATGTTATAAATAAATATGATTAGGTTTATCGCGATTTCTTCAATTAAATGTAACTTGTTTAATGGTAACATAGAGTATTTATCTGAAATATTCTTTCACGTGATTTCTTAATTAAAATATGCCAAGCGTAGTTTCTTGTGGTTTGATAATAATCTTTCGATAGATTTGAGCTTAGTTCCGTTCTCAGTGGTTCCCTCGTTTCTTGCGTAACCAATAGGATCAAGCTCTATCTCCGTGTGATCTTTCCGGTCCTTGCTCAATCTTCCGTGACCATCTCTTCAAAGCTAATCAAGCCTTCCCTTCCAAGCACACTTTGTGTTCTTTAGTGATCCATCTAATCAAGCCTATCCTTTAGTGCGTTCTTTTAAAGTTTCCTTTTGATTGGTGCTTTGTTCTTAGTTTTACTTGTGTGTTTGCTTTGCATGTTTGTGCCCGATGATTGATGCGCTTAGAATGAACGTGGTTCGAGAGATTGGAAGAGTGTGAAGATGAAGATTCTGAGCAACTACTCTTTGGTTAAAGGCAAGTGTGTCCTTGTTCTTGTCCTAATAACTTTATTAATCACTGTTGCATTGCTTTGCATTAATTTTGATGGGTTCCTATTAAGGATGACTAGCCTCATTTGACTGTTATCTTGAACCTGGTTTTTAATTAATTTTGATGGTAGATGTTGCTTAGTGTGCTCAACTGGGTTGGTAATAATCAACATGGTTATCATTTTATGCTCTATGTTCCTTTATGATAACTTTAATACAAGATCACTGTGCATTAATCGGAACATGGAGAACCACCCAGGAAAACAGTACAACCACAAGAACTAATGGGCAATGGTCTTGGCTGAATAATTAGGAACTTTAGCTTGTGGTGATCTTACATGATAAGGACAAGGGATCGGCGGTACTGCGGGGTATGGGCTCGCTCTAGCAGGGGGTTGGGTGAGTTATTCTTTTATGGTGGGGTATCGACCTACTAGGGGACTTTATACCTTGCTACCTGATCCGGACCTTGTGGGTCACAACTTGTTGGAGAACCTTTGTAAAGGCCATGTAGCGTCCCTATGCAACCACACCTCGGTAGTGTGGTATGGTGCTTGCCGACATCGCATGGTTGGGTCCAAAGTTCTCCGGAGCTTTTACGCTGCTTGTGGTGAAAGTGTACAACCTCTGCAGAGTGTTAAGCTAATCGATTAGCCATGCTCACGGTCAAGAGCGGCCTGGACCCTCACATGATTAATTGAACTTGAAGATGGACTTAAATTGTGATATGTGTTATGGTTATGCTTGCCATATGCTTATGGCGTATCTTATCTATCTCTTTATGCTTAATTATGGGTTGGTATAAACTTATACTTTTATTAGTAATCAGGTGCTAATAAAATTTGACCAACTAAAATGCTAAATGCTTAGAGCTCAGTCCACTATGAAGCCTTTGCATTCATTCTTTCCCCACACTTGCTGAGTACGACAAGTGCTCACCCTTGCTATAAACAATGTTGCTCAGAAGGAGGAAGCTATTCTGAAGTCTTGTGAAGATGTTGCTGGTTCTAGGCGTACGCAACCCCCAGTCGATTGCTTGTGAAGTTTGGTGCCTCCGTTTCTAGGATTAAGCGTAAACTCTGATAATCTCCCTTTTTCTTACGTGATATTGTTTTTGTTATTCACTTATGTCAACTATATGCGTGAAAATTGATCCTGGCATGCATATAGGTTTGCACTTGGTTTTCTTTGGAAAAACAGGTGTGACAATACCTCATCCTCGGAATCCAAGTCCGAGGCGTCCTTCTGGCTTCTCTTGCTGCTCGAACTGCGAGCCATGCCACAGAAGTCGTCCTTGAGGCTTAGGCCCGTCACACAGAGGCCATTGAGATACTTGCTGAGGTTCTTCTTCTTCTTCTTCTTCTTCTTCTTCTTCTTCTTCTTCCTCCTCCTCTTCTTCTTCTTCTTCTTCTTCTTCTTGTCATCCTCTTCGTCTTCATCACTCGAGCTTGAAGACGTGTCCTCGGAATCGGACTCAATGTCGCTCGATCTCTTCATCTTCTCTCGAGACCGAGCCTTCCTCCCATGTTCATGATCCTTCTTCTTGGACTTCTTCCTCTTGTCCATGAACTTGTGCTTATCATGGTTGTTCACCTTCAGACACTCGGCGAAATAGTGTCCAGCCTTGCCACACTTGAAGCATGTCCTCGGGTTCCTCCTCATGTTCACCCGGATCTCGTGCAGCCTCTCGAACCGCCTCGTCAGGAGCGCCAGCTCGTCCTCTCCAAGCACGTCGAACTCCTCGTCTGGCATAGACATTAAAGAGGACAAAGAGAACATCCTGGTGGATGGGTTAATGTTAGCCTTTCCTTTTGAACCACCAACGAGGGTGAGACTATGGGAGTCAGTCAGACCCTCGAGCTTGGCAGTCATGCCCCTATCCACCTCAGCCGACTTGAGCTTCGAGAATAGCTCGTTCACCGTCAGAGTGTCATACTTCTCCGACTCCACAATGGCCTCGAACTTTCCGCCCCATATTGTACGATCCAAAGAGTGTAAGAGCTTGACAGCTCTATCATGATCATCGTACGGGAGCACGTCCACATTGGCCCTCATGTTGTTCACAAGCACCGTGAACCTCTGAAACAAGGCATCGATGGACTCACCGGGGAGATTAGTGAAGTTCTCGTAGTCTCTCTAGTAGGTCGCATACATCCGTGCCTGAACCTGGGCATTCCCAACATGAGCCTCCTTCAGCACCGTCCAAATTCTAGAAGCCAAGTGCTCGGTGTGCACCCGATCGAACTCAGGCTGACACAAAGCATGAAACAAGTAGTCGACCGCCTTATTGTTGGCGTCGAATCTGTCCCTCGATCCTGGAGCGAGGAAGTCCATCGGCTGGACATAGCCTGTGTCCACCGTGACATCCCAAAGGATCTGACCCTTTCTGCGGAGGAACACTCCCATCCGCTTACTCCACATCTGGTAGTTTTTGCCATGGAAGTGTGGAGGACCCGAACCCCGTTCCTGGTACGCCATCCTTGGATCTTAGACAGGTTAGAGTCAACAAAGACCCGAACCGGCTCTGATACCACTTGAAGGACCGATTAGGCGACCAGAGGGGGGGGGGAGTGAATGGGAGCCGATAAAAATTCTTCTCGAAGGAGATTGAAACTCCGACAAGATGAACTCGCTCGGCCGGAACCCCAAAATCACACACTCCGCACTTCTACGTTCCGTTTGCCAAAACCACGTAGCCACTGGAGTGGTACTGGTCCTAGGAACAAACACTACCAGCAACCTCAACACACACGCACCCACGACAGCGGAAACAACTCGAAAGCCAGCTGTCCAGAGGGGGCGGTTAGACCAGGTATAGGGGGCGGTTAGATCGCCTCCACCAGGCAACCAAGAAATTCTCCGAAACACCTCTTCCGAGCACCAAAACGCACCACGGTTTCACCAACAAAGATCTTTGGTCAAGGCCATGCTAGCTACCAGAAAATCTTGGCGAAAACCAAAACTCTACCCAGGGGCCTAGGGGTGGTTAGAATGGCTACCAGGGGTGGTCTAACCTCCTGTCCCAGCAATGAACTCCAACCAAGAACACCTAGCAAATGGCACCCGTTGCGTCCATGCTCCTCCGCCGCCCGTTGCCGTTTCCCGCCTCTGCTACGCCGTCGCGCTGCCCCCTCTGCTCCGCTCCCGCGTCGAATCGAGGACGGGGCGGATGCCGCCGCGGCCGTCCTCGGGGACCGGCCGCACCACCTCGCCGTCACTCGCACGCGAGCGGGGGACGGCCGGAGCCCGCGAGCTCTCGCGCCGGCCTGGAGGAGGGAAGGGAGGGGTGGGAGGCACGGCCGCGGAGGTAGGGGATGGAGCCGCGGAGGGAGCAGGGCCCAGCTCCATGACGACGCGTGGCCATGGCCGACGGCGGCCCGGATCTAGCAACCGGCGACGGAGAGCAATTGTGCTACGCCGGCCACCGCGCCGAAGAAGAAGAGGGGAGGGAGGCGCCGACGCTATGTCTGCCGGGGGGCGCGCCGCCGGCGCGAGATTCACCGCGGCGGGAGCTCTGCTCCGTGGCCGACCGCACCGGGCGTGTGGCCGGAGCGCCCTTCGTCTTCGGCAGTTCGGCCTCCTCGCCGGTCTCCCCTGCTCTGCTCCTATGCGCTAGTCCGCTTGCCGGCGCAGGTGGGGAGAGCGACGCTGGCAGAGGAGCCGAGGTGGGCGGGATGGGAGAGAGAGAGAGAGTAGGGGGGAGTAGGTGGGAGGGGGCCGGTGGGGAGGGTAAAAAAAGAAAAGGAGAGGATGACGAGTGGGCCCCGTGCAGGGTTGTTTGGATGAAGAAGGGAGATAAAGGATGATGGGTGCGGGAGAGGTGAATATAGAGGAGAGAATCTTAATGACAATGCAAGAATATTCTATTTTGAAGGAGGTTTTGGAGTATCACGAGTGTGGATGGTCTTACAACGTGACGGGTATCTGCAACCGGAGCTCCTGCCCCCTCGCCAACAGCCGCTACGTCACCATCCGAGATCACGATGGTGAGTGACCGTCGTCTTTCGCCACCTATCGCCTATTGGTATGAAGTTACCTGAATATTTTTTTGTGTTTGGTGCTGCATAAAGTTATGGACCTCACAATCTATGGTCACGTACATTGTTTAGGGATACTTACTTTATTTTCCTATCACATCTGAAAGTGCCTCGAGTGAAACTTAGTTAGTTCTTAAGATAATAATCAAAGTTACTTATTGTTCCCTGTAGCTTGTGTAAGAATTGACTGAGCGCCATACCACGAAACGTATCGAGCCTCTACTCTCTGGCTTCACCTTGTTTTAAGAAAATGGAACCCAAATTGGGCGTAATGTAATCAACTACAGCCTACAGACTGTTATAATGAACTAAGTTAGAATTCTATAACACCAAAATTAGCTCAGATGCTTTGATACTACTATGTCCTAACACTGACCAAATTGTTGACAACTTATGGACCAGGTTATTACTCCAACAGGTTGATTCTTGAGTATATGTATCGGTAGAAAAACAATGTTTTCGAGTTGCAAAATCGAGTTAGTCACCGAATAGTCGTTATAGTGCTAGTTGATCCAAGTCGAGACTAGCCAGCCTAGGGCAGCCTATTGATTAGTTGGTTTGCTATTTGTAACTGTAATCTAATTCAAGACATTAACATCTCCTCGGTTATAGTGCTAGTTGATCCAAGTCGAGTAGCCAGCCCATGGCAGCCTATTTGACTAGTTTGTTGGCTAATGGCTATTCATGACTGTAAATCTAATTCAATGCATAACATCTCGCAAAGCATGCGCTGTTATATATATTTCATTAAAGATTAGTATATTATTAGTCTACTAGCCAATGTAATCGAACCGATGCATCTGATCAGTGTCCAGGGTGTTAGTAGCTGAATTTTCACTCTCATTGAGAGTGAGCATGACACTGAGAGGTTGAGAATTTTCTGGTTTGTTTCTCAAACATACTACAATGCCATGCCAACCCAAGGGGGTTGGGGATACATATTTATAAGGTTGTTGAGGCTGCTAGCCAGCCAAGCATATGCCGAATTCTAGTCTAAGATGCTAGTCTAACTGCTGTCCTAGATGCTGCCTAACTGCTGCCATAAAGCAGTCCAAGAGGCTGGGGAATACTACCTTGCTGCAGCCCTACACAAGTACCATGTGCTGCTGCAGCCCCACAAAGACCAGCCCCACAAAGACCAACAGTACAGAGACTTATCCAAGACTTATCCATCATACTCCCCCTAAGTCTTGTGTGTTGTCTTGTGAGAAATCTGAACCATCCCAGTCTTGGAGCAGAGCTCCAAAAACCTGATCCTCCCAAGACGCTTGGTGAGCAGATCGGCAAGTTGATCCTTGGTGTTGATGTAGCTTGCCTTGATGCTCCCTTCCTCCAAACAGCCTCGGATGAAGTGATACCTCACTCGGATGTGCTTGCTCCGTTCATGGAAAACGAGGTTCTTCGCCAGGGACAGAGCGGACTTGCTGTCCACTCAGAGCTCCACCGCTTTAGTGTCTCTGCCAAGGAGATCTCCGAGCAGTCGAGCGAGCCAGATCGCCTGAGTCGAAGCGGTGGAGGCCGCGATGTACTCGGCCTCACAGCTGGACAGGGCCACCACCTGCTGTTTGACTGACTGCCAGCTGACAAGACACTTGCCGAGGAAGAAGAGGATCCCGCTGGTGCTCTTGCTGGTGTCGATGTCGCCCGCGTGGTCGCTGTCCCTGTGCCCGACGAAGTGTGCCTCCCAGGGGCACCTCGGGTAGAAGAGGCCGTGGTCGAGAGTCCCCGCGACATAGCGGATGATCCTCTTCACAGCCTGCTGGTGCTCCATCGTCGGTCGCTGCATGAACCGACTAACGTAGCCAACGGAGAACACTAAGTCCGGTCGTGTGTGGGCAAGGTAGCGAAGGCTCCCCACAAGACGCAGGTACTGTGTAGCATCCACCTCCTCTGCTGTGCTATCACGAGTCAGCTTCAGCCTCTCCTCCATCGGAGTGAGAGTTGGGTTGCAATCGGTGAGCCCCGCTAGATCAACGATGCGCTTGGCGTAGGCAGTATGTCAAAGCGTGATCCCGGAGTCGTCTTGGTGCACCTCAATCCCCAGGTAGAAGGAGAGAGAGGCCCTAAGTCTCTCATCTGGAAAGTGGCCTTCATTTCTTCCTTGAACGTTGCCACTTCCGCTTCCTTGGTGCCGGTGATCACCAAGTCGTCGACGTAGACGCCCACTAGCAGAGTGTTTCGTCCACTACCCCGCCGGTAGACGGCCGCCTCGTGCGGGCTTTGCTCGAAGCCCATCCTCTTGAGTGTGGAATCCAACTTGGCATTCCACGCCCTTAGTGCGTGTCGCAAGCAGTAAAGGGCCTTGCGCAGGAGCAACACCTTTCCCTCCTTGTCGGGGATTGCAAATCCCAGCGGCTGGTGCACGTAAACCTCCTCCTTCAAGTCGTCGTTAAGAAACGCCGACTTGACGTCCATGTGGTGGACGCACCAGCCCTCCTGGGCAGCCAGCACAAGAAGGAGCCGCACAGACTCCATCTGTGCGACGGGGGCGAAAGCATCGTCGAAGTTGACCCCCTCCTACTGCACGAAACCTCGTGCCACTAGACGAGCCTTGTGCTTGATGACGACACCGGCTTCATACCTCTTCAGTTTGGACACCCACTTAAGGGTGATCGCGCGGTGACCACGAGGGAGATCAGCAAGCTCCCAGGTGTGGCTCTTCTCAACTGCGTCCATCTCTGTGTTCATCGCGGCATGCCGTGCCGCGTCTCGCTCGGCCTCTGCGAACGACCGAGGCTTGCCGCCGTAGCACCCAAGGTGCAGCTGCGCCTCCAAGTCATGGGGCGCGAGTCCCGACACTGGTTGGTCGCCGAGAAGGTCCTCCATCGTACAGTACCGCAGCGGCTCGCCGTCGTAGCACGCGTCGATGCGCTCCACATCGTGGGAGAGTGTGGTAGCGAACACAACCGGGTTGGGCTCAACATGAGCTGGTGCTGAAGTAGACGTGCCCGGGGGGGTGGCTGTCGGTGTCGGGGCATGTGGCATCGGTGCCGGAGTACGAGGCGTCGCCGGCTGTGGTGAAGTCCGAGGAGAGCTCGTCACAGTTGAAGTCGTGGCTGGAGAGCGTGGAGTCGATGGAGTAGCAGGAGCCGCAGCTCGAGCCGTGGCTCGAGAACGTGGTGCTACCGGCGTAGTGGATGTCAGAGTCGGTGGAGGCTCGGGGACTGGGGTAGGCACGCTTGGCGAAGAAGAGCTGCCCACTCCCCTAGTGGCCAAGCTTGCCACAGTTGCGGCAGGTGTCGTCTGGTGCCGGCTTTGGCTTGCCAGCAGCTTGCTTCCCAGCTTTGCGCGGTTTGACGCGCTTGTGGCCTCCTGTCGCGAAAGAAGGCTCCCCCTTCTCCCCGTCACCTCGGTAGACGTCCCACTGCTTCCCAGCAAAGTGGAGCCTCCCGCCAATGGTGACAGGTCCCGATGAAGGTTGTGGCTCGTCGGCGTCGACGACCTTGAGGCAACCAATCGCCTCCTCTACATCATTGTGGAGAGGTCAATCACGGACTCGACCCCGCGAGCCATTTGCTTGTACTTCTCAGGGACACAGCGGAAAAGCTTCTCTATGGCTCTCTCCTCGTCATAGATGCCATCGCCGAACTGCACCAACTTTTGCATCAGGGTATTGAGGCGGAGGGCGAAGTCGTCGATGTCCTCACCCATCTTGAAAGCCAGGTTCTCCCACTCCTTGCGGAGCGTCTGCAGTGTGGACATGCGGGCGCGGTCGCTACCAATGCGCGCAGCAGCGATGGCGTCCCAAGCCTCCTTTGCAGTGTCCTTCTGAGAGAGTGAGAACTGCATCTCGGGCGGGACAGCAGCAACGTGGGCGTCCAACGCTTGTCGATCTTCATCGTAGTCGACGTCGTCGTAATGGATCGCCTCCCACATGTGCCGCACCTAGAGCCTGATCTTAATGATTGCGGCCCACTCAACGTAGTTGGTCTTGGTGAGGGTAGGCCACCCGCCATCCCTGACGACGGCCGGGACCCCGTAGTGACCTTGGTGCCGGTCTGGGGAGAGGGAGCCGCGCCGCCTGTGAGGGGCGCGCTCTCCGTCGCGCCTGCCCTGCCATCGGTCCTGGGCCATCTCAGCCTCCAGCCGAGCAACCCTCTCCCTCAACCGCCGGGCCTCCAACGTGCGGATGTCCGGAGCGCCGCCGCCGCCGGGCGCACCTCCGCCCGGAGTGCCTCCGCCGGGCACGCCTCCCACAAGAGCACCACCGCCGGGCGCGCCTCCGCCCGGAGCGCCACCGCCGTGTGCGCCTCCCACGGAGCACCGCCGCCTGGCGCACCTCCGCCTGGGATGCCGCGGCCAGCGGGGGCGACCGGTCTTGCTACTGCTGGCTGGTGGCTACTGTGAGGCTGTGGAGGGAAGGGAGCAGGAGATGTTTAGGCTACATGATAGTACGGCTCTGATACCAGATGTTAGTAGCTGAATTTTCACTCTCATTGAGAGTGAGGATGACACTGAGAGGTTGGGAATTTTCTGGTTTCTTTCTCGAACATACTACAATGCCATGCCAACCCAAGGGGTTGGGGATACATATTTATAGGGTTGCTGAGGCTGCTAGCCAGGCAAGCATACGCCGAATTCTAGTCTAAGATTCTAGTCTAACTGCTGTCCTAGATGCTGCCCTGCTGCCATAAAGCAGTCCAAGATGCTGGGGAATACTACCTTGCTGCAGCCCTACACAAGTACCATGCGTTGCTGCATCCCCACAAAGACCAGCCCCACAAAGACCAACAGTACAGAGACTTATCCATCAGGTAATGATTTTTTTATTAATCTAGCGCTTGACAAATACTATGTGGCACCATGTAATGATAATTGTTATACTGTTTTTTGTTATTTACGACAAAGTTGTATAACCTACAATATAAATGAGCATTCACTGTTGACAAAAAGACACTACTGATTGTTTTTCCATCTTGGCAACCTCGTAGTCATTGTCCCCTCGCCGTCTTCTTACCTGTTTTTTTATCGAGAGTCGAGCTAAGACTCGGCAAAATGTTTGCCGAGTGCCTTACAAAAAACACTCGGCAAAGAGGAATTGGATGTAATTTGGTAAGATTTGAATTTGGTTAATGCAGAATTTGCAGTGTCTGTTGTATACGAAAAGAAATCTAGAAGCAGTCCATGTGTAGTAAATTGGCTCGTTCTGCGTTGACCAAATGAAAGGGCAAATTAAAAAAAAATCGGGTTAAGAGAAGGAGGTTTTCTTTAAGTCCAAATCACTCTATGCTTTATTGATTAGAGGTACTACATTAATTAAATTATGCCATCCCTTTATAGTAAGGGCCAGGTTTACTAGCTAGAATGGTTACTTATATTATCATCTCCAAGAATTTATTAATTGTCTCCGGCCAGTCTCCTTCAATTATCTAGGGTGGAAAGATCAACAAACTGCATATATACTGTTACAAAAAAACATATATTCCTTTGTACTACCAATTATTTTCCTTCATATGAATCATATATGAGGTCTTTGCTGAGTACCCAGTTGCCGTGTGTTCTTTGCCAAGTGCTTCAGGCACTCGACAAAACTACAATTTCCCGTAGTGGGATTAATAGTTACCAAACAGTTCTAACAATTTACCTTTACCATGTAACAATTGATTAGTTTGGTTCTGAGGATTATCAGATTGTTGTGGTTGTGCATCCTATTGATGATGTAGGTGATATTGAGGCTTATGTTTTCGGTCATTGTAGGACTAAAGGATGATTGAATTGTATTGCATCATCCTAACAACTTTTTAAGTTGTATTTCTGTTTGGGGTCAAATTAGCCCACAAGGACGTATTAGTACTAGAAGCATTGGAGTTGAGGTATCTTTTTGTTTATATTTTTAATCCAAGGGTGTTGTTTTTCACCAGTGTTAAGGTCTTGATCTTTTCAATTGTGAGCTATGCATAGTTATCATCCGAATATTTTGGTGATATGTTATATATTCTGTTTTCCCATTACGGGCTCTGCAGGAATCTTTTACTTGTACATGAAAACTGCTGAAAGAGCTCATGTGCCAAATAAATTATGGGAGAGGGTTAAATTGCCAAGGAACTATGAGAAAGCAATAGAAGTTATCAACAAGCATCTTGTGTGTATCTTCTTTTTTGGTACTTTGTATCGAAAATTTCAAGTGTAAATTTTCTCAAGCATGATAGCATTCCTTTCGTTCCATTAGGAATTTTGGCCACAGTTACTTGTGCATAAAATTAAGCAGCGCTTGACAAAAATGACTCAGTATCAGATAAGAATGAGAAAACTTCAACTGAAAGTGAGGTGGATACTTCTGCTACTGATTTCTATACTATGGTAGTTTCTAATATTTTATTAACAATAATAATAATAATAATAATAATAATAATAATAATAATAATAATAATAATAATAATATTATTATTATTATTATTATTATTATTATGTGATAAGAGAAAGGGCTTTGAGTGATGCAGCAGAACATTGTTGCAGAAAAAAACTTATTGATTACTTTACTCTCTGGGAAATGGAAATACTGCTAATCTATTTTCCCACTCTTTTAGGGAGAAGTTAATGACTGTACCCAGGAAGAAAACTCAGATTGGTAACATGAAAGCGAGCAAAGCTGAACTGGCTGCAAACATAGATAATGTCATTTTCCTGTCATTCTCTTTATCAGGTCTCGATTATGATCCATTGACACGTTTCTAATAACACATGCACCTCCTAGCATGCAGTGTATTCAAAGAGAATTACTCGATCGTCTGAAGGAAGGCAGTTGTCGTGGCATATACAATTACCCCTTTGATAAGTTTAACGACATTGTTGAACTTGATGGGAAAAATGTTGTTTTTGTTCCAGAAGACGAAGATGTAAGCGTTCATAGTCACAGGCTCTTTTTTTGGGGTTTCACTGTTCACATGCATTCCAATGCAATAAATTAATATACTTGAGTTCACTTGTCAATGCAGGAATATCAGTTGGAGTACGTTGAGCCTGATGAGATTGAAATGGAAATGGAGGACATGGAAGAGTTTGAAGGCCTTCATAATGGTGATTATGGTATAAGAATCTCCCATCTTTGTATTGATTTATCATGCACTACGGGAAACGGCAGATTGCCGTGCGTCAAAATGTTTGCCATGCGCTTTTCATCGGGCGCACGGCAAACGTCGACTTTGCCGTGCGTTTTTCGGATGACGCACGTCAAACAAAAACGCACGGTATCTATATACTTTGCCGTGCGTTTTTAAGGGGGCGCACGGCAATCACAAATCTTTGCCGTGCGTTTTCCTATGGACGCACGACAATTCTTATACACTGACGGTTGACGGGCGTCAAGCTTTGCCGTGCGCCTTGGAAAAACACACGGCAAAGACAAGAAGTTTGCCGTGCGTTTTCGTATGGCGCACGGAAAAGTTACAACATTGCCGTGCATTTTGCATTGGCGCACGGCAATGTATTTTTAAAAATTGAGTTTTCACACCTTATTTCAATTTTTCCTCCAAAAGTATATTATTTTGCACTCTACATTTCAATTATATAATCATATCTTTATTTTTGCTAATTTTAACGAATTGTTTTGATGGATAGGATTTTTTTCGTGTTAACCAAATTTGAACTGCAAGTGCATAAAATAATAAAGTATAGTTTCTGGAAAAATGCTATTTGTTTAATTGATACCTTTTTAGGACCTTATGCATGAAAGTACTTGAAATTTTAAACAATTTGTTCGCGGGGAATGATAAAATATGTGTATGTGAATTGTTTTTTTTATTGTATTAATTGCAAATGAAGTTTGAAAGTGAAGAGATTTGTCGAGAGCTCGTGATATACGGTGGGAAGGGTGTGAAAAATAGTACAAAGAGGTTTGGAACGATCCGTCACGTATAGTGTTTAAAAACCGAAGCATCTAACTCGAAGTTTCATAATGTTTATAGTCATCTCACTTGGTACGTAGTCTTAGTAAATTTTGAACTTGGTTTTTGACTTGAAAACTTTTCTCTAGTGAACATAAAACTTACATTGACTCATGTTAGTTCATGGTATTTTTTCGCATCCATTTGCTAATTTTCATATATTAACTGTAACTAAATAACTGTAACTAAATAATTTAAATAGACATGTATTGAATTTGAGTAATAACTTCGAAGAAAACCTAGTTGTAAAAAAGACATTCATATTTTTTACTACAATGAAAAGCTTCATCTAATTTTGAATACTGCATTCACAAGAATTTGAATTTTCCATTCATAGGAATAAAAAAATAGAAATTTACATCTCTTTGCCGTGCGCTGCAGTAAACAACGCACGACAGACATCATTGTCATGCGCCGCCCACTAAAACGCACGGCAAAGGTCATATATTGCCGTGCGTTGACTTCGCAGGCGCACGGCAAAGACAGTGGCCCCACTTAGGGCCCGCCGCAGCCTTCTCTCCCGGATCGAATCATCAGCGTTCAAAAAAAACGAGCCTGCATCGGCCCCTTCTCCCACATCGACCCCTGCTCCATCGCCGCCATCGACCCCTCCAGATCCACCGCGCCCCGTCCGCCCGCCCACCGCGCCCCGTCCGCCACCTCGCCCGGCCCCTGCTCGGCGTCGGCGGTGCCCGCCCCTCCTCCGGCCCCGGCTCGCCCCCCCCCTCGTCCGGCACCCATCCGCCATCGCGCCGGCCCCCGCTCGGCGCGGCCGCGCCCCCCCCCCCTCCTCCCGGCGCACCCCCCGCCCCGCCCACCGCCCGCCCGCCCCCGCCCGCCCTCGGCCCCCTCCTCTAGCGCCGGCCCTCCTCCTCCGGCGCCTTCGGACGCCGCGCCCGCCCCCGCTCGCCCCCAGGCGCCACAGCTCCGGCCCGTGCTGCGGCACAGTGACAGGTGTTTCCCCTAATTTTTTTTCCATCTGTTGCATTGCTATAATCTGACTTATTCACCACCTCCTGCAATCTAACAGATTAATCTTAATTACACAGGAAGGGAAGTAGAGGCAGGAGGAGGGGGAAAATGGAAGGAGGGCAGGGGAGAATAAGGAGGAGGAGATGGAGATGGAGAAGGGGTAGGAGTCGGCCGGAGAACAAGGAGGAGGAGAGGGGAATATTTTAGCTCCAGCTTGCCAACTTTGAATGCCGCCATGGCGACTCCTCCCTCCACCCTCGTAGGCTCCCGGCGATCATCTCCCTGGCGATCTACCGCTGGTGATTGGTGATTGGTCCCCCTTCTCGGATCTCTCTCTCTCATGGAGGTGCCAACGGATCTGGTTGGCAAGTTGGATTTCAACCATGGGAAGCTTTTCCAAGATCAAGTACTGGTACGTCATCGCAAGTCCGTGCATCACCCTTCTTCCTCTCCGAATGGCTCTTTCTTTCTTTTGGCTGTTTTTCGTCGCTTCACGGTCCGTTTAACGGAGGATTCAGTGGCTTGGATGCTACAATCTTGCCTTGGGGGATCGGCAGCTGGTTTTCATGTGCGATTCCAAAGTGACCGTCACTTTCGTTTCTCGGTGTCTTGCAAAGCAGTGGGCTTTATGATCTACAATCTCAAGCGATTTATTGGTGAATGTTTTGATGTTTATTTCTTCTTGTGGAGCAACGGAGCCCCTCATTGGGAGAGAGAAAAGTTTCTTTGGGAACAGGAACAATCGAAAGAGTGGCACTATGTGCAATCTAAGAGGCAAAAGAAACTTTCTTCTCGGTCCCGTGGTCGCCGAGTTCACTTTGCTCCCGATGTTTCTCATGATCCTCCAATGCATCGGTCAGATCCTGTCAAATCGTTTGTGGTTGGTTCTCTTGAGGTTCCCACTACGGTTCGTTTTTTCGATCGTTTTTGGCAGACTTTCAGCCGATCTCTCTCAATCAGATCCGATTTCCAGGGCGTGTTCTTCGCGCGATGACACCGCTGATCAAAATTCAAATTCAAAGGCCACTTCTTTTTCCTGCGGCAAATGTCTTGCAGTGGGCCACCGGGCGGTTTCCTGTCTTAGCCCGTGGAGATGTCGGGCTTGTTTTGGTTATGGGCACAAACAACGTTGGTGTTTAACTCGGGTTAAGCCGAAAGTCCATTGGGCCCCCAAAAGACAGTGCACGATTCAGCCCACGGAAGATGAAAGGTCACGCCCTATTTCTTTCCCCTCCTCCCACGACTCCCGAAGAAATAGCAATCCCGAAAGTTTCCAATCTTCCCCAAGCTACAGTACTGATCGCTCTTCCTCGTCGTCGCCGCCTTCCACTACCCCCCCGCCGCCTCCGCCCCCTCCTGAGCCCGACGACATGGCCAACTTCCCGTGCAACCCAATGCTCTTCCTCCCACCCGGCCTTCATGTGGAGCATGGATGGCACCGTCCGGCTCGTGCTCGCGTTGCCCTGGGGGGTGAGCCACCGCGCCGCCATGAACAGTACGCCATTATTTCCCTGGAGCCGGAACCGCAGCAAGATCAAGTGCCTGGTATCCTGCAGCAAGTCAGTGAGTTCTTGGAGCACAACTTTCACGTAGATGTGATTTCATCTTTTCCATCTCCGCTGGGCTTGGGGCTTTTTCGGTTTGCCAATCCTGTTCAGCGTGAAGAACTGCTTGATGCTTCCCCAATTAACTTTGGTCAGTGGGTAATGTCGGTTCATAAGCATGATGAGGCTCCACGAAACTTTAGAACCTGCAATTATATCAGAGAATCTTGGATCATGTTTTTGGCCTTTCCGCTAGATTATCAGACTCAGGACTTCATCCAGGCAGCTGTTGCCCCCTTTGGCAGATTAATTAGATGGTTTGAGGGACCTAATAAGTCAAGAGTAATTGCTCGCTGCCTACTCCTGTCTCCTGATCGTGTCCCTCGTAGCATGGTGGTGTCTCAAGGTACCATGCTTGGTGGTGCAGGTAGATCCTGGACTGTACCGGTGTTTATTCTGAATGGCAATTTCCCAGATGGTTTTCCTCATGACGAGGATCAGGTGCCAGTGGATGGTAACCCACACCCAGTTCATGGGGAAGTTCAGCTTGGTAATGTTGATGGGGCCCAGGGGGGGCAGCAAGATCTCAATGGAGCTGGTCACCATGTCCATGCAGATATTGGATTGATTGACCAACAGATGGCTGATGTCCAGCAACAAGCTGCCCGCAGCTCAACTTTGTCCCTCCTCATGAGTTGGTGGGCCGGGATGCTTGGCCCGATGTTGATCGGCGGCGGGAGAATGAGTGGCGGGAGGAGGTTGACCAAGTCATGGAAGAACTTTGTTCAACAAGCAAGACTCAGTCAGTTTTGATCAATCAGGATCCACAGCTGAGTACTTGAGGGCCCATGGTCCTGACATTGTACTCAATGTTGAAGATGTTTTATCTGGCAAATTCAAGACAGGTTCCTCTTCCTCCACTTCCTCTGATGCTTCTTCTTCAGTTCACCCTGAGGTGCACAACATGATACACCCGACTTTGCTGGCAGTTGAGATAGCGGCCTTTCAGAAGCTGCTGATTCCAAACATCCCTCCAGTGCTGAATTTTCCAGTTTTTGTCAATACTGCTCTCATACAGACCATTACCTCTGGTTCTTCAGTTCAGCACAATCAGGATGATTCGCTGGCAATTGTACCTGTGAAGCCTCCTAGCTTGCACTCTGTTCTCCTGCATCTTTGGGCATTTTGGCACAGTGAAAATCAGACTCAGCCAAGCGACGGCGGCAAGATAGATGTGGAGGTTGAAGTCACTACTGCAAATTCTCCTCAACCTCTACTGGATGCAACCCTACAGCCTGGAGCACCATCTGTTCCCCAGGATACTAGGAGAACTCTGTCTCTGCCCAGGACAGTTTCAAAAAGAAGCAGCAGGAAGCCTTTGGTAACTCAAGGCTGTCGGAGGAGCAGTAGGCTCAATATTTCTGAAGGGTTCAAGCATTCTCAGCTGCCTGACAAGACCCCCAGGAAGAAAAGGAAGGTCCTGGACAGTGCTGCACTCCACCTTTTGGATAATCCCCCTAGGCCTTCTGATATTGTCCCTGCCCCGGTCCCAATTGAGACTCTGCAACAATGGGGGCTGTTTTGTAATGTGTCTCCTAGTGAGCTCACAGCTGATGAACTTATGACCAGGAAGACTAATGATGGACAGGATGCTGTGCCTTGATCTCCTGTTGTCCCAGTGCTATTTTGTTACTTTCAGGCTTGTTTGTTTAGCCTGCACTGTCTTCCTTCTCAGGGACATAAGTAGTCTTAGCTACTCTATCTTTATTCTGTGGTGCTTGTGGAACTTTCAGACTCTTTTGTTCTTGCCTGCTGGAACTTTTTCATCTTTCTGGTGTGCTTCTATTTCTCTGGTGTCCTGTAGGCTTTCTCTTATGGCTGTGTTTGGATTTGCTCTGGTAGCATTAATCCACTTTTCTATTTCCTCGGTGACAAATGAATATTAGAAATTGGAATATTTTGTGTTGGAATATTCGGGGTCTTAATGCCTCTGACAAGCATGATGCTGTTAGAAATAAAATTGACGAGAGTGGTGCCTCCATTATCTGTTTACAAGAAACAAAACTGCAAAATGTTGACATGCATATCATCAAGAAATTTGCCCCGAGACGCTATGATAAGTTTGATTTTATTCCCTCTCTGGGTGCTTCGGGTGGAATCCTTGTGTTATGGAATAGTGCCCAGTTTCTTGGGTTGACTCTGGATAAGCAGCCTTTTGGCATTACGATTTCCTTCACCTCTCAATTCAACTCAGCGATGTGGAAGCTTACCACGGTTTATGGCCCATACCATGACCCTGAGAGAGCTGCTTTTGTCAACTGGATGCGCTCTCATGTTATTGATGCTGCTGAGAACTGGTTATTTCTTGGCGACTTCAATTTTTACAGATCTCTGCATGATAGAAATAAGCCTGGAGGAAATCTTTCAGATACCTTAATTTTTAATGACCTTTTGGGCCACCTGGGCTTGCTGGAGCTGCCTTTAAAAGGAAGGGCCTATACCTGGTCTAATATGCAAAAGGACCCTCTTCTGGAACAATTGGATTGGTTCTTCACATCTGCGAATTGGACAGTTACATATCCGAATACAATTGTATTGCCCTTGGCCAAAATAACTTCAGATCACATTCCTTGTAAAATTTCTATTGGTACTGACATCCCCAAGGCAAACATCTTTCGTTTCGAGAACTTTTGGCCAGAGCATCCAGGGTTTTTAGAAACTGTGGTTTATGCTTGGAATGCTTCGGTGAGGAATTCTAATTCTTCAGCTAGTGTCTTGGCAGGAAAATTAAAGAATACAAGGTTTAATCTGAAGAACTTGAGTAAAAGTTTGTCCCAGTTATCCTCTTTGATCAAAAATTGTAACAAGGTTATTTTTTACCTAGACTCTCTTGAGGATTGCAGGCATCTTCTGCTCACCGAATGGAATTTGAGAGTGACTATTAAACGACAATTACAAACGCTTCTGAGATATAAAAATTTATATTGGAGGAAGAGATTCACTGTCAACAGAATTAGGTTTGGGGATGAGTGTACCAAGTTTTTTCATGCTATGGCTACTGTTTCTCATAGGAAAAACTCCATCACTTACCTAAGGGATGAAGCTGGAAATCAAGTACATGATCATGAAGGGAAAGCTGCTCTCCTTCTACAGGAATACAAGAATAGAATGGGAATTTCTTTACAGCCACGTATGCTCTTTGATTTATCTACCCTGGTGCCCATTACTCAGGATTTGGACAATCTGGTGGCTCCTGTCCTTCCACAGGAGATTGATAATATCATCAAAATGGTTCCCGTTGACAAAGCTCCAGGGCCAGATGGTTTCAATGGTTTGTTTCTAAAGAAGTGTTGGGGGATCATCAAAAAGGATTATTATACACTCTGTCAGGATTTCTTTGAAGGCAATATTAACCTAGAATGCTTGAATGAATCTTTCATCACACTTGTGCCAAAAAAGAACAACCCAGAAACTGTAAATGACTTTAGACCTATCTCCCTCCTGAACAGTAGTATCAAGTTGTTGACTAAGATTCTTGCAAGAGAGGCTTCAGGCTATAATCCTAAATTTGCTTCATGCTAATCAATATGGTTTCATAAAATCAAGATCCATTCAGGATTGCATTGCTTGGTGCTTTGAATATATTCACCAATGTCAACAAAGCAAGAGGGAAATTGTTATTCTAAAGCTGGATTTTGCAAAAGCTTTTGATACTGTGGAACACACTGCCATTCTTGGTATGATGGAGGCTTTAGGCTTTCCTGCAAAATGGTTGTCATGGATTTCAGCTATTCTTTCTTCTGGCACCTCTTCAATTCTGCTCAATGGTACTCCTGGAAGGAAGTTTAAATGCAAAAGGGGAGTTAGGCAGGGTGATCCTCTCTCCCCTCTGTTATTTGTTCTGGCTGCTGAGTTACTTCAGTATGTTATCAATGATGCACTTCGCAACAATCATTTGTCTTTGCCAATCCCTCATGCCAGCAATGATTTCCCAGTTGTGCAATATGCAGATGATACTATTTTGATCCTACCAGCTGATATATCACAACTACTTTATCTTAAGGGCCTCCTACAAACTTTTGCAGAGTCCACATGCCTGAGAGTCAATTATCACAAGTCCTCTATGGTTCCCCTAAATGTGCCTCAAACTAAGCTGTATGACCTAGCTACAGCTTTTGGTTGTCAAATTGCCAGCATGCCTTTTACTTACTTGGGCCTCCCAATGGGTACGACCAAACCTAGAATGGAGGATCTCACCCCACTTATGGACAGGGTTGAAAGGAGACTAAATGCTTGTTCAATTTTCCTTTCCTATTCTGGTAGGCTTGAGATGATCAACACAGTACTTACTTCAACGGTGACCTATGCCATGTGCTCCATCAAGCTGCCAGTGGGGGTGATTGATAACATAGATAGAATGAGGAAGCAGTGTTTGTGGAGAGGAAACCACCCTGACAAAAAGGGAGGAAACTTGGCTGCTTGGTCTATGGTGCAGAGGCCAAAATCCAAGGGAGGGCTAGGTATCCTTAATCTGAGATTACAAAATGAGGCTCTGCTTCTCAAGCAACTCAATAAGTTTTATAACCATTTGGATATCCCGTGGGTGAATCTTATCTGGGATAAATATTATCTTGGGAAGGTCCCTCATGCTTCCTCGGAGGTTGGTTCTTTTTGGTGGAAGGATGTCTTGCGCTTAAATATCCTCTTCAGGGGGATTGCCTATTGTGTTTTGGGAAATGGTTCCACAGTTACTTTTTGGGAGGATCTGTGGTGTGGTGAAATTTTGGCTCATAAGTTCCCCAGATTGTTCTCTTTTGCCAGGAATGCTGGAATCTCAGTCCAAGATTTTGCCCAAGCTGATGATCTGGATTCACTCTTTGCCTTGCCTCTATCGACTGAAGCTCATGAGGAATTGCTGCAACTTGATACGGTGCTACTTTCTGTGGATATCAATCCGGTTGAACATGACTCTTGGTCTTTTTGCTGGGGAAACAAGAATTATACATCTAGAAGGTATTATCGAATGGTGTTTGAGAATTTTCAGTCTTCTAGGATTTTCACGCTTATCTGGCAGTCCAAGTGTGTCAACAGAATCAAATTCTTCATATGGTTAGTCTTGGTTGATCGCTTGAATACAAGATCTATGCTGCTGCGGAGGAATTATAATGTGCAACCCAATGCTTCCTGCGTTTTATGCACTGCTAATGAGGAGGAAGACATCGATCACCTTTTCTTTTCTTGTGTGTTCGCTCTTGGCTGTTGGGCAAGGCTTGGCATTACCTGGAACATGAATCTACCTGTCGATGAAAGGGTTACTCAAGCTTTTCGGCTGTCCAACCTGGAGTTTTTCATGGAAGCCTTCATCATGGCAAGTTGGGAGATCTGGAATCTTAGAAATGCTATCATCTTTGATAATGGTTCAGCTTCTGTTAGCGCTTGGGTTAGGAAGTTTAAAGCTCAGGGCTATCTTCACATCGTGAGAGTGAAGAGTGATAGGCAGGCTGCTTTTATTTCGTTTTTGGAGAGTATCTCTTGATGTAATGTTAGCCTCTTCTCCCCCCTCCTTTTTCTTTCTTGCCCCTGCTTGTACATAAACTCCTTTCAGTTATTTTAATTTTTTCAAGCTGTGGGGAACTCCCCCACAGTATTTGCCTCAAAAAAAAAGGAGGAGGAGAGGGAGGAGGCCGAGGGTGAACAGGGAGGAGGGGTGTGCTCCGGCCTTGCTCAAGCACCTCGCTGCCTCGACACCTCACTCCATTCGATCGGTAATCAATGTCTCGACCTTTCTCGAATTTTGAGATTAAATTAGTATGATGAGTTGATGACCTACATTTTCGTAGTAGTGATGCATAAGTATGTTAGAATTAGATCAAATGAGTTAAATTTAGTGATGCATAAGTATGTTAGATTAAATTGGGGTACTTTGTTATGCTCAATGACAAAGTCAAAAAATGGCAAAATATCGGAGCCAAATCACTACTTCTCGTGTCCGGCCATCGAGCCGTGGGAAGAAATTGTTTTGTGGCCCGACCTTCGTGTCGTGGATTTTCTTGCAGGTTTTGGAAACCTCACCATATAGGGGAGGTGCTGCCGAAATTTTAAATTAACGCTAAGTCTTGATGGGTTTTTGCAGGAAAGCTCCCATTGCCGCAACCACCATCGAAGGAGTAGGAGGAGGCCACGTTGCTGTTGGCTAGGAGGCCTCTTCGGGCTCCGTCTTGCCGCCCGTCCCCGTCTCGTGTCGAGTTACTAAGTGAGCATGTGCCAATGCCCTTGTTTCCATATCATGTACCTAGATGGCTAGATCACGTAACCTAGTTAGGCGTCTCCCGTTCGAAAGAGATACAGTTAGAAATATGCATATGCTTGCATATAAATGACCGTATCTGTTTCGAATTGTCCACGTTTTTTGGACAGCCTGAGGATGTGTAGACGGGTTTAGTTTCCATGGTCTGCTCCGATCTGGGACAGAGTTTCGGCTTCACCTTCCTGTTGTTCTCCGGCTACACAATCTCCTTTACAGGACATGTATTTGGAGAACAGCGGGGAGGTGCTGCCGAAATTCTGTCTCGGCTAGCAGTAGAGCATGGGAACTAAACCCATGTACACATCCTCGGGTGGGTTTAGGACCTATCTTAACCTACAATAGCATGATAGATATCATGTAGAAGCATGCATGCCATGTTAACAAATCTTCTAAGAGTTTTGTTTCTTGCACCACCTTGTTATGTCTTTATATCACCGGTAAAAGAATGGATAACTGTGAGTGGATGTACATGGACTGGAGGAATAAGCGTGACTTCTCCAGTGAATTCGGGCGCAACGTCGATGATTTCTGTAAAAAGGCTTTTGACAAAGGACAATATAAAGCGCCGTGTCCATGTAGTAAGTGTGAAAATAAGTCAGACCAAACTCAGCTCACCATGGGTAAACACATTATCACATATGGGTTTGTGGCAAACTATACCCCGTGGATCTGCCATGGTGAAGCACATCGTGCGAGAGACGAGGTCTTGAGGCAACGCATCAAGGAATTTGATGATGAAGCCGGGTGCGGAGACATGTTAGAAGACTTTCATCAAGCAAACTTCAATGAAGGGCCTGACCATGTTATGAAGGAAGCTCCAGAGCCAACCGCGAAGGCTTATTACGATATGTTGTCTTCTACACAGAAACCACTTCACAAGCATACTACTGTCTCAACTGGATGCCATAGGACGCTTAATGTCCCTAAAGTGTAAATTGGGAATCAGTCGAGATGGCTTTAATGAAATGATGACAATTTTTGGCTCCATACTTCCGACAGATCACATTCTGCCACATAACATGTACGAGGCACAGAAAATCCTTCGTTAACTCAAGATGCCATACGAGATGATAGATGCTTGTACAAATGGTTGTGTCTTGTTTCAGAAAGAACATGCAGATGCAAAGTACTGCCCCAAATGTAAATCCTCTAGGTACCTGGAGGTAAACTCTGGTGATGGTCATAAGAAGCAATCGGACATCCCGGTGAAAATCTTACGGTACCTCCCATTCATACAGAGGATCCAACGACTGTACGCGACCGAGGAATCCACAAAACAGATGACATGGCACAAAGACGGCGTACGATATCGTCCCGATAACATGGTACATCCAGCCGATGCTAATGCTTGGAAATATTTTGACAACCAACATAGGGACAAAGACGATGAAGCTCGAAATGTACGTGTTGTGTTGGCTACAGATGGGTTCAATCCTTATGGACTGATGGCTGCACCATACACTTGTTGGCCCGTGTTTGTTATCCCCCTCAACCTCCCCCCTGGCATCATGTTTAAGCGACAGAACATATTTGTGTCATTGATAATTCTTGGATACCCCGGTGATAAAATGAGTGTGTACATGCAGCCTTTGATTGATGATTTGGAAATTGCTTGGAAGGAAGGGGTACGTACATATGATCGAGCTACAGACACAAACTTCACAATGCACGTGTGGTACATGTACTCCCAGCATGACCATCCGGCGTATGGGCTATTCAGCGGCTGGTGTGTCCACGAGAAGTACCCATGCCCAGTATGCAAGGCTGCTTTAAAGTTTATCTGGTTGGCGAAGGGTACCAAGTATTCTTGTTTCGACCTACACCGACAATTCCTCCCTATGGACCATCCATTCAGACGAGACACCAAGAACTTTACAAAAGGTGTCATGGTTGAAGACCCCCCACCGCTGATGTTGATAGGAGTAGATATTCTTGCTCAGTTAACAGTGCTCAATGAAAAAGCAACAGGTGGTTACGAGGGGTACGGTGAGGAGCATGCTTGGACTCAGATGTCAAGCTTGTGGAGACTACCCTACATGACTGACCTTCTTTGTCCACATTACATTGATATGATGCACACGGAAAAGAACGTCGCCGAGGCACTCTGGTGTACAACCATGGAGATTGCTGATAAGTCAAAAGATAACATTAAGGCTAGACTTGATCAAGCTCGTATATGCGATAGACCAAAGTACAACATGAAGCCTCCCAAGCCAGGCAAGAAATGGAAAAAGCCTTCAGCCCCATACCTCCTGACCAGGCCCCAAAGGAAGGAAGTACTAGAGTGGTTCCAAACTTTAATGTTCCCCGATGGGTATGCAGCGAATCTTAGGAGGGGGGTGAACTTAACTACTATGCGAATCAATGGGCTCAAGAGCCATGACTACCACATATGGATTGAGCCGCTTCTTCCGGTCATGGTTCGAGGCTATCTACCTGACCATGTGTGGCAAGTGCTAGCAGAGTTAAGCTATTTCTTTCGCATCCTTTGTGCTAAGGAGTTATCTCGGCCACTTGTTAAAAAATTGGAAGATGCGGCTCCGGTGTTGCTTTGTAAGTTGGAGAAGATCTATCCACCTAGTTTTTTCAATCCAATGTAGCACATGATTTTGCACCTCCCGTATGAGGCACGAATGGGGGGGGGCCTGTACATGCCCGTTGGTGCTATTCAATTGAAAGGGTACTAAAGGTCATTCGGACGTTATGTAGGAACAAAAACAAAATTGAAGCTTCCATTGCTGAGGCATATTGTACCGAGGAGGTGACAAACTTCACAACTAAATACTATGCTGACACCCTTCCAAGCGTGCATAATCCAACCCCTCGTTACAATGCCGACGAAAATGAATCGAAACTCAGCCTCTTCAGAGGGCAACTCGGAAGAGCAAGTGTTGTGACTCATAAGAACTTGCAACATGAAGAGTGGCGCACTATCACGATGTATGTGCTGAAAAACCTTGAGGAAGTGTTTCCATACATCGAGTAAGTTCTCAACATACTTGTTATCCATTATTGCTAGTGTATGGTGTATTTAATGAATAGTACCTAACAACCTCATTCGTACAGTGAATTTACCTATCAATTCTGGCGGAGAAGAAGGGAACCAACCCCGCAGGAAGTTGATAAACTTCTTGAGGACCACGATTTCATTTCTTGGTTCAAGTGGAAGGTACGGTCATTCAAGAGGACCTCATAATTTTGTTTTGAAATTACAAATTCCTCGTAGGTGCGAATGTAACAACGATATGTCTTGCTTCTACTTGCAGGGCCAAAATGATATGTCAATGGATCCTGAGTTGAGACAGGTTTCCGTTGGTTGTGAGGATAGGATCGAGTCATATGGCGCCTATGACGTGAATGGGTACCGCTTTCACACAAAAAGCCATGAGCAGAATCGGCCAAACCGCAGAACCACAAACACCGGAGTTTGTATGACAGGCAATGATGGAAAAGACTATTATGGAATAATTGAAGAAATATATCAACTGACGTTCCCTGGTTGTAAACATCTCAAACCTGTCGTATTCAAATGCCATTGGTTCGATCCAGAAGCAAAGCGAGAGACCCGAGATATTGGACTAGTCGAAATTCAACAGTCATCCGTCTATGCAGGAGACAATGTCTACATTGTGGCTCAACAACCCACACAAGTGTATTATCACTCATACCTGTGCAAAACCGACAAACGTCTTCAGGGTTGGGATGTTGTGTACAAGGTATCACCACACGGTAGACTACCTGTCCCAAACAATGAAGATTACAACATAAATCCAGATACATACGAGGGAGAGTTCTTCCAAGAAGATGGACTACCAGGGGATTTTGTGATAGACTTAACCGAAGCATTGGGAACAATGGAAGTAGAAGATGACGATGGAGATGAGGTTGACGATGAGAGGGACATAGAATTACTTGAGAAAGTTGCAGCCGGGCTTCATGTAGACGCTCCTCCATCGGAGGAATACCTGGACATGGACATGCGTGATAGTGATGATGAGACTTATGATCCTGATAATCTCCATGAAGATGTTTATTACTAATAAATGTATGCTCCACACTTATTGTACTAATATTTGCAATATCATGTTATTTTTAATTATGTCTTACTTCTCTTTTGAAATATCATGTTATTTTTAATTATGCCTTACTTCTCTTAGTTATGTGTTTCTCCTACTGACTGATTTATTATTTTACTTTCAGGTGATAGAACGAAGATGGTGGGCGGCTCCCTTCAGCGTACGTGCTCGTCTATGTTCAGAAGATCCGTAGACGTACCTCCGCCGTTGCCAGTGGGCACCAGAGGCAGGGGTCGAGGGAAGGGTGGCCCCAAGAGGGGTAAAGGTCCAGGAAAGCACGACAGCAAGAGGAGGAGCAGCACTAGGAGGAGGAGGAGGAGGAGGAGGAGGAGGAGGAAGAGCACCAGGAGGAGGAGCAGCTCCACGAGGAGTATGTGCCGCCGTCGCCTGAGGAGGGTAGTGGGGGCGAGGAGCGGGAGGAAGAGGATGATACGACAGGTGGTGACTCTAGTGGTACCATTTGGCAGCGAGGTCGCTCACGACTCCCGGATAGGCCGATACCTGTTTCGGGACGACCACTGATTAAACCCAGTGGCAAACGGTAAGTAATTTTCGAGGTTGTTAATATTTTGTCCTTTGATAACTTGAAATCACAATAGAGACTAATATTTCATCTTTTTCACTTTTTGTAGGAGTTGGGAGGTCGTCGAGGCGGTTGGTCACAACCGCCTGGTCAACGGCATCCTAGGCTTTTTGTGTAGGTTGCACTTCCCAGGCATAGTTCGGATGGGTCAGGGTGATGCTACCAGGTACGAGCCGGCCTGGACGTGGGCACACTACAAAAAAGCCACCGACACTATCGATAGGGATGACAGATGCTTCGACAGTAAGGCAGAGTGAGTGAAGGCCGAGCTGTGGGTAAGTCTTTCTCGCATACACCGCTCAATTCATCGTAATCATTGGACATTTTTGCAATATTGATTGTATATCATCTGGTGTATATGCTGGATTTCTATAGGTTGGTGGGTAGATTTGAGGAGCATGCAAATAAGGTGCAGGAGACGGTATGAAAGAAGCTTGTGCTGGACATGCATTACGAGGCGCAAATTCAGTGCGTCATAAACTACTCTGCTTCAATGCTTGCAAAGAAGATGTCAAAAGCAGAAGCAAGAACCTATAAGCTGACCCGGGAGCAATACGAGGAGGTACAATTGTATTTCACCTTTAGAACAATGCTTAATATGAGATTCTTACATGTGGTTCACTTGATTACTTGTAGATGCCTGCGTGGTGGTGCCGCAATGATTTGGACTGCTGGAAACTCATAGTGGACAAGTGGTTCACACCGGAGTGGATTGAGAAGCATGATGCTGGCCGACAGAAGCGTTTGTTGATGGGAGGCCCATCACACCACCAAGGAAACCTTTCCAACTCACAGTACAGGGCTAGATGGGTAAGAATATCCATTTCTTTGTTGTTAAGCTCAATTCTGCTTGACCTATAATGAACTTGTTGTTTTTCAGTCTCGGGCACATGGAGATAGTGAGTGCAGCAAGGTGATGGGATGGATCTTGTCCCACAAGGGCAAGGCCACCACGTTCGAGACCACCTACAACCCCGACGACCCGCCGGAGGCGTACAACAATCCCTCCATCCACTCCCGCATCAATGCATAAATGGAGACGGGACGACGGATCCATGGGCCAGAGTGGGATCCGAGTGGGATCCGATCCATGCACCGTTTGATGGAGAGGCGGTCATGAGGATGGGTCATGGAAAAAAGCATGGCCATTACTACATGGGTGACAGCATTTTGGACACAGCCACTACTCCCACTCTCGCGATGCTAAAAGCAAGGGACACGGGCAATGCCCCTCCGATACTCCCACGGCCGGCCGCGGCACTGGGTCCACGTGGAGCGACTTCAGGTTATTTCTGTTATACTCATCCTTAATGAATCTCTACATATGTTTCCTGTCAATTGTAACACTTGGATGACCAATTGCAGACGGCCTTAAACGCGGTTGAGCTACGTGTGGTCGACCAGCAGCAGCAGATGACCCAGCAGCAGCAGTGGATGACCCAGCAGCAGCTGATGATGACCCAGTAGCAACAACTTTTTGCCACACACCAGGTGCATATGCAGCAGTGGATGGCGTTGCAGCAGCAGATGATGGCCGAGCACATGCAAGCTTCCATGCTAGCTGTCGAGAACGGTCAACCAATGCCCCCCATGCCCCCGATGCCCGTGATGCCCCCGGTGCCCGTCCTTCCGACTCCGGCTGCAGCTCCTGAGACTCCTGTGGTGAGTTACTTGACATCTGTTCTTTCATTTCAATAATTACAGACTTAGAGAACGTAGAGACTTAGACTCACTTAGAAACCTACAGAAAGTAGAGACTTAGAACTTAGATTATAACATAGAAAACATGATTGTGGTCTCACATGCAATTTACTTTTTTTATTGAAAGAATCAATCGGCGGCTTCGAATAATGTACAACGGTCCCCGGGCATGTCACCGCCGATGCCCCCACAACAGCTCTTCCCTCCTCCTCAGTGAGTTGCGTTTATGTCATTTGAGTTCCTGGACTTTGTGGAGCTTTGTCGATGAACTTGAATAATGCTTGTTGTTGAACATGTGGACTTGTCGATGAACTTGTGGACTTTCCGATGAACTTGGATGTACTAGTGGACTTGTCGATGAGTAATGTGTGAATTTATATATATGTGATGTCTTATTGTGATATATATGATGTATGTGATGGTTATTGTGACATATATGATGCATGTGATGAATATTATGATATATATGATGCCTGTGATGAATATTATGATATATATGATGCCTGTGATGAATATTATGAAATATATGATATTCCTGTGATTTTTGGGTATTTTAAACGTGAAAAAACAAAAAAAATAAAATTCTATGGTCACTTTGCCGTGCGTCTTTCGGAAGACGCACGGCAAAGTGACCAAAACCAACAGCCAAAACAGTGCCTTTGCTGTGCGTTTATAGAGGCGCACGACAAAGGTGCCATTTATTGCCGTGCGTTTTCCAGGCAGGCGCACGGTAATGAGCCATGTTTGTCGTGCGTTTTCAGGGAGGCGCATGGCAAACAGCCCATGTTTGCCGTGCGTTTTTCAGGGAGGCGCACGGCAAACAGCTCATGTTTGCCGTGCGTTTTCTCCCGGCGCACGGCAAAGGGTGTCCCACGCCGTTTGGCGCCGGTGCCGTTAGTTGTTTTTTTTGCCGTGCGTCGTGGAAAAACGCACGGCAAAGATTGTCTACCGTGCGTTGTCAGCCATGGCGCACGGCAAAGGGGCTTTACCATGCAAAATGCTACCGTGCGCCCTTTGCCGTGCGCCCCGACGGAAAACGCACGGCAAAGACTTTGCCGTGCGTTTTTGGGCCTTTGCCGTGCGCTCGTGGCGTTTCCCGTTGTGATGTAACCTTTGTGGGAGTTGTTCCTTGCAAAGATTCTTCTCCTATGTTCTTGGTCCAGTAGTTTTTGTGAAGAAACCTCATGGCACTCGAATTCTTGATTCTAAAACTTGCCTATTAGGCCTGCTTAAATATGTTACCAGATGTGAGTTTTACTTGGCACAAGAAGGAAAAATGTCATTTTTAATATGATTTCAATGTTCTTGAAAATAGTTGCAGGTTATACAGATACTGATGATGATCTTTTATATGAGCAAGTAGCAAAGAAACAGAAGAGATCAAAGGTACGGAAGAGGTCTATGAAGGTTATGAGAGAGGTAAAAACATGTAAATTCAGTCTGAATATTCTGACTCAATGCCAGGTCATTTTCATTATTATACAATACTTATCTTCCATTTCTCGAGGACCAAAACGCAAAACAAAATCCCACAACTTTTTCGTCACAATTCCATGGTACCACACACAAATAAAAAGTTCTGTGAATGATTTCATCACTGAAACTTGTGCAGACGCATGCACTGGGAGTCTGGGATTCAAAGGACTAAACTGTTGTAGGAAATTTGGAAGCAGGTTTTATGTTTTTCATAATTTCCGGTTTGTTCACTCATTCTTTTTTCCTGTCTGGAACAGCTGGAGCAAGATGAAGACACGGATGGAAGACAAAGGATACTCGTGTGATTTAGCAACCACGAGATCTGCTTGGCGCTGATCGGTCGTCATAGTTTGGATCATTTGATATCTTAGCCTGACTCATGAAAATCAGCATGGCGCTTGGTGTGTCTGCTGTGGTGTTTGTCGGGGACAGCCATAAGGTCCCCTAAACAACCAGGGAAAACCTGCTTACCTTTGTAAAAAACGAAACGCAAACGAACCTAAAAACACGTGCAAGGTAAACCCACGGGCCCACGGCCCACCAGACAGTCGGCCTAGCCACCCTCGTGCGGAACTCCGCTCCGCTCGAGGGGCACGGTGCCGCACCGGTACAACTCCGCCTCGCTCGAGGGCCGGACGCCCCCTCGGGTGAGGTACCACCTCGCTCGGGGGCTGGGCACCCCCTCGGGTGAGGTCCCGTCTCGATCGAGAGCCGACCACCCCCTCGAGCGAGTTACTGTCTCGCTCGAGGGCGTCACGGGCCCACCGCCTCCATACCTGCCCCCGGTAGGGGCATTTAATGCACTGACATTCGCAGGCGCCCAAGTCAAAGACGAATCCATGCCACTACGCGCCTGGGAATCACGCCCCGGCACTGCTCCGCCAACTCCCCTGGCGAGGCCATCCCCACCACTGTGCAACGCTGTGCGCAGGGTCAGCAACAACCCCGTGGAACTGTGCCACCCACTCCCATACGGCTAACGCGCCGCACCCTCGAAGAAGGACGGCGGAGCCCTCGAAGGGAAGACGAGCGACTACTCCACGCCTGTACAGGACTGCGCCGTGACGTCAGGCCAGAGGGGGGCGGTCACCTCCGTCGCCATCGGCCCTGTGTGACCATCCCTGCCATCGCGACGCCATCCCGGGCACTGCACCAACATCCCCAACGATGTGGCAGTGTGTGGTGACAGGACGCCGCCACGCCGGCTAATGTGCCTCGTACGGCCTCACGTCAACGGCGCCCTCGAGTCCTCACGTGAACGACCACCGAACGGACGAACCCTACGCGGCCACCCTCGAAGCCGATCCTGGACGCGCACAGGACGCGCCATGACGCCCTGCCAGAAGCAAGATTCGCCAGGACGGCCATCCACTCCGCGACGCTATACACCATTCCTCTACACGTAGACGAAATAGTGCGGCACGCTTGTAAACTGCCGCCTCCTTGGCCTATAAGGGGGGGGGGGGGCAGTCCCCTAGCCGCGGGGGACAACAGACAACACTAACTTGCACGCTTTTCGCCTAGACCACGATATTGTCACTTGCCTCAATCAGTACCTCTGGGACCCGGAGGCCCGACCTCCTCTCCCGCTTCGCTTGTAGCCCCCCTCTACGAACACCACGGTGCACACAATATAGTGCCTCAAGCACACCCCTGCTGGACGTACGCCTCCCGGCCGGAACCAGGATAAAACCCAGTGTCACTAGTTGCTTAGCACCGGCCATCGAGAGATAGATCTTATTGCTTCTTACTAGTTAGTGTCGGGTCTACTTTCCGCACCACCGCGCGGGGGCTCTCCTGTTGCCACCGCCTCGCTCCCTGTCACCCTCGGCGCCCTCGAAGAACGTCTCCTCGTGGGGACGGACGTATCTAACTTAAGCGCCTTGGCAGGTGCGAGAGGGGGGGACGGTCGGTGCCACCCTGTGAACGCAAAACAAAAGGAACAGACCCCTCCCTCTCGAGAACGGGGTGTCGGGAGGAGCGGTTACCTACCTCAATGTGGAGAAATCCCGCTTCCTCTTCCTCGAAGGCTCGGCGGGTACCGTGGCCGTGGCCGGCGTCGCCACCGCCGCGCTCCCGGACGCCCCCTGCGGCGCACGCCGGCACCTCCACGCGCGCGTGCCGCCTCTTCCGTGGACGGCCGGTGGCGGGCGCTTCCGCGCCCGCCCCGTGCGTTTGCTCCTCTGCCGCCTCCGCGACTCTCCGTGAGGGGGGTGCAGGCTCCCACCTCTCAGGGGGGCCCGCCCCCGTCGCTTTCTTCCTCCTCTTCCTCTCCTGACGGCGAGTACTCCGAGGTCGCCGGGGCAGAAAGTCCCTGCTACTCGCGTAGCCGGAATTCCTCGTCCCTTTGTTCCCGGCGCTGCCGCCGCCGGATCCTTCGCTTCTTCTTGTGCGCCGCTCGCTCTTGCTCCCGCCGCTGCGCCGCGCGCGCGCTTGGGCTCGAGGCGTGGGCGGGTCGGACCGCATGATGTTCACGACCACCTTCTACTGGGAAAAATGAAATGTCAGAGTCGCGGCGGCACGTTGCAGAAGAATAAAGGAAAAGGGGAGAGCCCACTCACCGGCGGGGCATCAGCAAGCATAACGATCGTCCAGAGGTCGTCGTTGATGTGCCTGACGGCCTTGAGGTTGATGGCGCGCCTCGCCCTCGTGGCCGCGTACTCCAAGGGGAGGTGGTCGGGCACCAACTGCGAGCGCGCCAGCGACACGGGGTTGGCCACCTCGCTCATCTCATAGATGCGGAGCTCCTTCTCCATGAGAGGAATGATCTGCCTGTGGTGGAGGTTCACGAGGACTGAAGCCTCGCCTAGCCCGGCGTTTGCCAGGCTCTTCAGCGCGGGCAGGGCTGACTCCAGCCGATCTTGGCGCGAAGAGGGGGACAGGCCGTGCCACCAGGAGTCAATCTTCTCCTTCAGAACCTTGCCGGTGTAGGGGAGAGGCCGGGCTCGTCGTTGCGGAGGTAGAACCACCCCCGCTCCCACTCTGCGTTGTTGGAGGTCATCGTGCAGGGAATGTAAAATTCCCTGCGCGACTTCCGCAGCGAAATCGTCATCCCGCCGGCGCGCACCGCGCGGCGCACCCGCGGCTCAGGCGTGGAGAGCGTGTGCAGCTCCGCGCGGAAGAGGTGGACCCAGAGATCCCAGTTCGCTGGGATCCCCAGGAACCCCTCGCAGACGCTGACGAAGGTAGCCGCCTGCGAGATCGTGTTCGGGGCGAAGTTGAGCAGCTCCACCCCGTAGTGGTGGCACAGCCCGCGCATGAAGCGGCTCGCCGGCGCCGCGAAGCCGGGCTCGTGGTGGCGGATGAAGCTGACGACGTAGCCTTGCGGAGGGTTGGGCTCCTGATCCGTCGCTGGTAGGACTATCCATGCTGCGGACTGCCCGTCCACATTTGGTGCAAGTTGGCTACTGTTTACGAGCTCGCTCAAGGCAAACCTCGTCGTCGTCGAGCGGCTCCACGACAGCGGGTCCACCACGGTGATTGCCTGCAGGGGGAGCCATCGCGATTGGTGGAAGAGCGCAGAGGTGAAGCGAATGCTAGGAGAAACCGAAAGGGCGCGAGGTGCTCTGGAGTGGAAGCAAGGAGCAGGGGGCGATGGGCACTAAGTGTTGAGGTAAAGGACTCCCCTTCCTTCTCCTTGGATTTATAGATCCATGGGAGCCACGCTCCCCAAACCGCGCGCTTCGCGCGCATTAACTGCAGGTAACAGCACCCGTCACTGACGAGCGGGCCCCACCACGTCCGGAACGGCTAGGCGCACGCACGTGCGCAATCATTACAGCGCGACAACCAAAGAGCCGAGGCGGGCCGTCACGTCTGCCTGCCCACGTCGCCCACTACGCGCATGGCTACGATGCCTGAAATGGCGCGCCCGCAGCGCACGACTGCGGCCACGATTGCGGGCATTAAATGGCCCGGTCCCTTACCAAGTAAGCGTGACCCTTGTGCGGCCCGAGCCCAGGGCTCGAAAAATCCGACCCTCGACGGGTGCGATTACCGACCAGTGGTCTCGAAGCTCGCTCAGCAAGAGCAGGCACCACAGGTGCCCTCAATTCAAGAGGGTTACTGATCAGCAGCTGGTGGACCAACTCGACCGCAAGCACATGAGTCTTGCAGAGGGGGGAAGAACGTCCCATCAGCAAGCATCAGCATCTGTGGGATCCTAACAGATACACCCACAGATGCTCGGGGGCTACTGCCGGGAACAGCCATAAGGGTCCCCAAAACAACCAGGGAAAACCTACTTACCTTCGTAAGTAACTAAATTATTTATAATTTGAACTTTGCCTCTTATTCCTCTGTTCTTCTTAAGTTCATCCCCTTCCCAGCCTAAATTCTCAAATCCCACCCTTATTTCCCTACGAATCTTACTCAGGACATAACAATGCAATCTCTTCATAAATCTTACTCAGGACATAACTGTCTCTTGTAGCAAACATGACCCCATTTGCCATTTGTTCGAGTTGATTTTGATGATTCATGCTAACACAAGTAATGGGACTAACCACACTGTCTAGCATGTCTTTGTAGGCATTCCTAGGTCCCATGGATGTTACCACATGTTAACATACCATGCACAAGTCAACATACCATGCCCAAGCTAACATGTCATACCACAAGTTAACATACCATGGACATGTTAGGTTACTTACAGTAAATTTGAGGACTTAGTATATATTTGAAGGCTATAAGTAATGGAATGTTAAGCATGTTAAGTATGTTAAGTTGAAGCAAAGATCCAAGTTGAAGACACGAAGAAAAATAAGGAAAAAGACACCGTCGGATGAACCGACGGTACCCAAATAACAAGCGTCGGTGCAATCGTCGGACGAGTTGGTACACTGGTTGAAACCCTAGGCACCGTCGGATGAACCGACGGTCCAATTTCTAGATGCGTTGGACGAGTTGCAGAGGAAGAGCAGCGAAGACAGTAGCACCGGATGATCCGTCGGTCTGAGTGGGGACACCGTCGGTCTATCCCACTCGTAGTTTGAATTCATACAGAGACGCGCCAAGACAGAGCCTTCAGCACCGGATTCACCTTGGTCAAGGTGAAGCGTCGGTCTATCCGACGGTCACGTGAAAGCTAACAGAGGCGACTTGGACGCGGGGTCTTCAGCACCGGATGATCCACACCGTCGGTATATAGCGTTGGAGCAGTTGTGTCAGAGAATCTCAACAGCTATGTGACGTGGGAGGGGCACCGGATGAACCGACGCCCTGGAAAATCTAGCATCGGTTCATCCGATGCTACCTTTTTCAGTGGCCGTTAGCCAACAGCTAGTTTGATGCCTTGGGCTATTTATACCCCCTTCACTTACTCATTTGATGTTGCTAGATTGTGTGGAAGTGCGGAGGAGTTCAAGACACCTAGATGATCATATCCAATCCATCCAAGTGCTTAATTCCTCATCCTTAAACTTGCATATGCTTTGTGTATGTGCTTAGTGCTAGGCTTCGCTTAGAGCTGAGTGAGTGCCAGGTTGTGCGAACCTTGTGAGGTGATTCTTGAGTGAATCAAGTTGTACAAGGTTCGCTGGAAGCCTTGGGGCCTAAGTGGCTCACCGGCAATCGTCATCGACCCTCCGGCTTGGTGTGGAGCGGCGAGGACACTTTGTGCGGGGGATGTGGAGACCCCCTTCCTTGATGGAGAAGCTCCTCAGTGGAGGCGGCATCAAGGTGACCAAGGGAGCTTGACAAGTGTCTATGTGGCTAGCCTTTGTGGCGAGTCAAGTGGTGCTCTTGGGAGAGGCTTGGTGACCGAGAAGCAATACTCTTGTGTGAGTGCTTCAATAACGTGGACTAGGAGTGGCTTAGTGCCTACCGATACCACGGGATAAATCGCGTGTCAAGAGTTTGCTTCCTCTCACCCCCTTTACGTTTCCGCATTTACTATATTGCAATCTTTGTTTGCCTTTACTTTCCTAGAGTAGTATCATGCTAGGATTTGCTATAGGTTGCAAACCTTATTTTGGGATGGGAGTTTTACACTAGAACAACCCTAGTTGCACATCTAGATAGTTTGTTCTAGTTTACTTTTGTGCAAAATTAGTGAAGCCATAGGTTAAGGTTTTAAGTTGCCTAATTCACCCCTCCCCCTCTTAGGCTAACGAGCATTCGATTCCTTTCAAGTGGTATGAGAGCCGGGACTCACTTCCTTCACAAGAAAATGCCAATTCGATTGGTAAATTGTGAAAACCGGCTCATTGGAACGGTTAGGCTTCACCGCCTAGTGAGTTGCTCTATAGAGGTATGAAAGGGGTGAATACCTTAGGTTTGGCTCCACATTTCAATGGCACGTGCTATCCTCGGTGGAAGGTTCTCATGGAGGCCTATCTCCAAGCAAAGGACCTTGATGTTTGGAGAGTCACCGATGAGGGCATGAAAAATGGTACTAAGAAGGAAAAGCAATTTGATGTGATTGCCAAGAGTATCATTTTGTCCTCACTAGATGTAGGCGTTTTCAATAGAGTTTTTAATTGTGAAAATGCTCATGAGCTATGGAAAACCATGAAGGAGCAAAATGAGGGTTCAAAAGAAGTTGCTAATGAATGCTACGGTTGTCTCCTTGAGGAATTTAATAGCTTTAAGCAACTTGCAAATGAAAATGCTGAATCTATGTACTCACGCCTAAATGTGCTTGTCAATGAGATCAATGCTTTAGGTGTGAAGGTCATCACGGACTTGAACATCAATCGCAAGATCCTTCAAAGTCATCTATGAGAAGAAGCTCGAAGAATTGAAGCCATCTCATATCTTGAGCAAGATCATGGCACATGAGCTTCAAATCATGCGCAAGTCAAAGAAAGTGTGACGCCCCAGATTTTTAATTAACATCTTTAATGCTAATGACCATTTCAGCCGAGTCAAATCAGCCGACACTGGTCAAACCTAGGTCAACCTGGGTCATCACCTTGAAAACCTCGCCAATGAACCCTATTGAACCCCTTGACCAAGTCTACACGCACCCGTGGTCAACCCTTGGTCAAAGACACGGACAAACCTCGCTTAAGAACTGACGTCGGCGAATGTCGTCCAGAACTTTTGCCGCTTTCTCCAAATTTCACATAAAAACTTTGTGGGGGGGGGGGGGTATACCCGAAAATCCGGATAGGTTCCCCGAACACGAGCACGGAAAAGACAAAGTGCAGCGAACAGGTTCAAATGCAACAGTAAGGAAGAAGGAGGCTTAAGATCTCCCACTGATGGCTCAATTTCCCAAAATTCTGAATCCATTTACACGTGCCCTCGCGCCCCCTTTTAGAGGCAGACGAAGGGACTTTTACATTCCGAAAACACCCTCGAGCTCAAGGAATATTCCTAATGTGAACAAATACAAGAATGTCTTTTTCATCTCACACATTTACAAGCCTGCCACTAGTTCACACTCTAAACCCAGACTTTTTGGGACGACAACTTTGACTTTGCTCTCACTGGTTCATGAATTTCCCCATTCGCGACTTCCGCACTTGACTTCCGACAGATTCCCGAATTATCCATCCTCCGAAATTCGTGACTTCGCCGGTTCGAGATTCCAGGCTTTCGCATGTTCATGACTCCGAGACTTCGCAGATTCAAGATTCCCGAAGATCACATGTTCGCGACCCTGAGGCTTCGGAGGTTCGAGATTCCAGGCTTTCGCATGTTCATGACTCCGAGACTTCGCAGATTCAAGATTCCCGAAGATCGCATGTTCGCGACCCTGAGGCTTCGTAGGTTCGAGATTCCCCAAAATCGCATGTTCGCGACCCTGGGGCTTCGTAAGTCCAAGATCCCTGAAAATCGCATGTTCGCGATCCTGAAAAAACATATCTCAAGAACTTTGTTAAACTCGATGTTTCGAGGGTGACGGGTTTTCCTGAATTCCCCAACACTAGCTCCTCAGGGAAGCGGGTCGACTCCGACAATCTGATTCCACGAATGTTTCAGAAATTTAGCAAAAACCGTCACCCTCAGAACGTCGGAGGGGACACGCGTCACCCAGAAACCCTACAACGGTCTAATCGAGGCAGGTTTCGCGGAACTACCCCCATCGACCCTATAAATAGGAGGCTTCCGCTGCTAAACTTTTTCACCGCTCTCTTGCTCTTGTCGCGATTCGTAGCTCTTTCTCTTCGCGAATTCTCGTCTTGTGCTTTAGAGTTCGCGACCTTCCAGCTTTCTTTGGATTTTTCTAAGGTGTTGTCCCTTTCGCTCTTTGATTCTTAGTTGTTCTTTTTATTGCATTAGGTTCTCTATTTTGCAACCTTCATTCACGAAAGTTGTTCTTATTTCTTCGTACCTGTAACACTTTTGGTTAGGTGGCTCAAATCAAAAGCACCGCGAGACCCATGACGACTGAAGAGCATGTCGCAACTGGTCTCCCAGCCGAACCGATTGTTGAAGGTCCTGAGAATGCTCCACCTCCCGAAGATGGAGGTTCTCCCGCCGCTAGTGGCTCCAGGATTCACGAGGATGGTGAAGTCAGAATGGACGAGAGGATGTCGGAGATATAGACGCCGGCATCAGCGATCTGGTTAAGGCAAGGGCTAGAGGACCTCTGCCTCCCTCTCTCGTTTTCGGAGAATCTAAGGTCACGGACAACATGATTCGAGAATATGAAGCGGCCGGGTTCTTCCCCTCGGGCACTGAACGAGCCCCACTGGATGAACAAATCCCAGCTCCCGAACATGGGGAGGTGGTTATGTTTCGGGACTTCTTCATCTGCGGACTCAGGTTTCCTTGTGACCCGATTTTGTCCGCGATTTTGGATGCCTTTTCAGTGAAGATTCATCAGCTTTCGCCGACATCCTTTCTTGAGGTGTCAAAGTTTATTTGGATCATGAAGACTTTTGGCCGTAACCTTAGCATTGACGCCTTCGCAAGATTCTTCGAACTGGTCATCGTTCCCGATGTTATCAAGGTCTACGATGGGCAATTCTACGAAGCTCAGCATGCTTGCTGCACCTTCAACACTCGACGCCAAAACACCCGAAAAGGGATCACGCGAATTCAGATCGCTCCCTGTTGCAAGACCAACCTCACCGACGACTGGAATTTGTACTGGTTTTATGTGAAGGTCAACATGTCTGAAGTTCCTGGCTATGAAGGACCAGCTTACCCCTTGTCCTGCCCTATCGCGCCCCTGACTGCCGTGAATGCTGCCGAATTCAATCATCGGGCAATAGGGATCAGAAATTGCGAAAGTGCTTTTCATCTTGCGAGCACTATACTTGGGGGTCGCGACATTATCGAGGAGTTTGTTGCTGCACAAATCTGGCCGATTTCTTGTGGCTGGGCCCCCAACGAGATCGTGTATTTTAATGTGAACTGGGCGTCCCAAGAAGTACCTTTCCCGAAGTTTGGTGTTAAACTGAGGGAAGGCCAGAGTGATGATGCCTTCATGGTTGAGATTGAGAAAGAGTTACTCTAATGATTGGCGAGTACACTATGAACGAGTACAAGGCATACAAGGCGCTGGTGAAGCACAAGAGAAGAATAAATCATGTGTATACTGAGGTCTGCGGCGACAATTCTTTCATTTCTCGACGTCCTGGTCGCAAATTGAAGGTCCCTGCGGTTGCTGTCGCCAGTTGCTCAGCGGCTCCTATTAGTGCCCCGCGGAGAAGATCCTCGAAACGGGGTTCATCAGTTGTTGAAGAGAGCACTTCCTCTGTTGTCCAACAATCCAAGACAAAATCTCTAGAGTCGACGAAGCGCAGGCGCAGGACCTCCGAACAAATTTCTGACACCGAACTCCAAGCAGCCTCCGGCCTCGCTCAAATGAGTCGCATAAAATCTAAGAAGGCTGTTAAGAAGGTTGTCTCTTCGGGTGTCAAACGAGTTCCCTCAGTGTTTGACGACATCTTCGTGGAACCTGAGCCGAAAGGTCCCTTCTTTTGGCCCTTGCTGAGATTTGACTTTCATGAACATTGTCCTTCAGGGTCTGAGAGTGAGTTCATGGATATTGACTCCTTTTCAGATGCCGCACCTGAAGTTTGGAAGGAGGTTACTCCCGACGCCACCGCTGAACCCTCTGCTGCTGCCCCCGAAGCTGCTATTTTCCAGCCTGCTGATCCGGTGGGTGAGGCATCCGCCAAATTCGTCAAGGAACTTGAGCTTACAATTTGCAAAGATGAAGATCCTGCCACCAACGTTCCCTTGATTGAAGTTCGTGAATCTTTGCCCGGAGGTCAAGATCCTTCTCCCTCCGTTGCCGCGTTCAACAAAAGCTTCGGTACGTCACATCGCGGTGAACAGCTAAGCGTTGGCCGCGAAGTGACAAAAAATATAGATGGCACCCCCCGGATTTTAATGCTTTGGGAATCGCCTGCACTTATTGATGAAACAGGGGAGGAAGGTTCAGACGATTCGCTTGAAGGGATTGCCTGCATTTCCAGGAGGGTGGATGACTCTTCCCAGAAGAACGCTTCTGCCTCTGTGGGTAAATCTTTCTCGAGTTCGGGGAAGAGAGTCATCATGAAAAACTACAGCAGACAAGGTTCGTCCCTCTCTACGATAAGTCTTGATTTTCGCAGTTTTACATTTTTTTTGTTCGTGACTTTATCTATGATTTTTTTTCAGAATGTAAAGATCTTCTTCGCTCATATCCTTCATCTAAGCTTTAGAGAACTCATGACACTTATGCGGTTAAGTCTTCACTGATTGGGAGAATTGCCGCTGAGCGGCTTGTCGAGCAAGAGAAAGTCAATGCACAGCTCTCCCAAGAATCTAAAGAGATTAAGCTTAACTTTGCTATTGCTCAATCTGTGAATCTAGATCTCGAGAAAAAGGTGGCCAAACTTGCAGAATCTTTGAAGCGTTGCCAAGACGAGAGGAAGGCTACTGGGGAAGATGCTGAGAATTCTCGAAAAGAGCTCGAGAGACTTCGGAAAAACTCATGATGAAGATCTACGAATGATTGAAAATCTTCGCCAAGATCATGACAGGTCCCTGAAGACTATCGAAGATCTTCGTGCGAACAACTCTGATTTGGCTAAGTCTCTGAGCACGAAGGACCAGAGAGTTCATGATCTTGAAAGGGCTTTGGCCGAACAAAAGGAGGCTTCAGAAAAGAACGTTTCTGATCTCTTGAACAAGTTGAAGCTATTATTCGTAGAATAAGAGAAATCTCTAAATGAATTTTGCGTTCGCCCTGCACCTCTCCCTGCTGAACCTGGGGTTTCTGGACTCATGGAATGGATTGAGGCTGAGTTTAAGGCGCTCCCCGACGTTATCTCTGGTGCTAGCGATTTCGCAGCAGCTTTTTCGGTGGAAAGCATTCTGAAGCTTCTGCACGACTTCGACTGCGCAGATCTCGCGAAGTTTCGCAAAAAAATCTCGCAGTTTCCCGGCGCCATGAGTACCTTGATAATTCGGCCGAATGAAGATGTTTAAGTTATCAAGTCCAAATTCGCGAGGGAATTTTGGCTAGCCAGTGGGAAAGAAGCCGTCAAGACCATTGCACGTGCTAAACTCGCTCAGGTAAATTTTTGCACGATTTCGCCGCCGCTGTTAGTTCGTGACACTTTTGCTTCTTGACTTTCCTTACATTTGCTTCACTACCTCTCTTAGCTGATCGAGGAAGAAAGTCGCAAAAAGGGCGCTGCGTCTCCTGAATCCTCTACTGGTGATGAAGAATCTAGCAATTCGGGAGAGGAGGGCTCGAGCGACAACAGTTATAGTGGGAGTGGTGATGACCAAGCTCCTTGGCACGAAGAGAACTCTCCAAAGGTTGATATTGCAGACTAGATGTTTCTCCGAACTATTCGCACCCTCGAGGCTGCTTTTGTATATTTGTACATTCAATTAGATTGTCTGAACAGTTGTTTTGTAAACTTTAACCTGCGCAGGTCCTGCAAGCTGGGCCTGCGCAGGACGTGATTCCACTACGGATTCATCGTGATAAAATGTTTGTTAGTGGCGAAGCGTGGTGTTTGTTCCAAAGGGCTCATCCTAAACAAGACTTTTCCGATTTCTGGCTCGAAACTTCGCTTAAATTTTCTATGGGATGCTTCAACCTTGCTTCCTGTTTCTTAGTTAATAATAAGGAAGGTTCTACATCTACGAATTCGAGTTTCGCGAAGATTCCAAAGACGGATCCCCTTAGCCCAACTGCCGGCGAATTCAACTTTGCTTATGCTAGTGACATTGCGGAAGATGATAGCTGCGAACCCGGATATGTTGTCTGTTGACGGTGAAAATCCGTCAACCTAGCCATGAGTTTACCTTCGGTGTTGGCATGAATTTTGTATCTTATCCTTTGGTACTAACCCCCCTAGTATAACAAGTTCACTTGTGCATGTCGGTTTTGGAGTTAAGTGTTTACGCAGGGTTTTAACGTTAAAAGCAAGACTTCCGGGATAAGTTCATTAAGCACCACATGACAATACCTTGAAGCCCAGTACAAGTCAAGCCATGAAGTGAACATGACTCCAAGAGCCCGAGGACCAAGCCAGAGAACATGACAAACTCCGAGGACCTAGCCAGAAAAGTGCTGAATCTTGTAAGACAAGGAGCTTCGTCCAATTCGTAGAGAAACCGACGACAAGGGCCCACATGCAAAAGGGGAGAGGATCTAGAAGACGCGGGAAGCAACACCGGGCGAAGGAGGACACGAACTGGGCCGAAACGGGCCCAGGCCGGTCAGCCTAGGCCGGTCGGCCCAGCCTGTTTCGGGGCCTAGTCGGCCTCCCCTTTAACCTAGTTACATCTCTGGCTATTTATAGCCCCCTGATCGAGAGCCATGCATAATCCAATTCTTCATCCGCCGCCGAGGAGCCAAGAAGCTTGAGGGATACCATCTCGGAGATGAGGGTCGTGCTAGTTGTCTAGGGTCTCCCTAGCCGGTGTGGGAACCTTGCATGGAAGACCACGTCAGAGCTCCGGAGCGGGGATCACGATCGAGGTAGGGCCTCGGTGGTGATCTTGTTCATGTAATCATTCCTGGTGAAGTCTTTAAGTGAATCCGATTTCTAGCGATCAAGTGCCTTCTCGATGATTTTGTTTTCTTCTTGGTTTTGCTTCTTCTACGATCTATACTTAAGATAGATTACATAGTGTGCTCTTGTAGCCGCGGTGGCTAGAGGTGCATACCGGACCGGCCAAGTGATTTCAACTTGTTCTTATTGTACTCGCCCTAGACTACCCGCATGAGTAGGGATACGCTGTGACAGAACGGGGGTTCTGAAAGGCGGGCGTTTTCGGAGTCGGATGGAAGGCCACAATTTAAAGATGCTTTTAATGAGATTCGCTTTTCTATCTTCATCTATCTTGTTTGGAGCTACAACATAAGCATGATCTAGACTCTCTAGATCGTTATCTCTTGCTTTCTCTTGCTACCTCTTTAGTAGATTAGATTAGATGTGTTTTCTTTATGAGTTAGTAGATTAGATGCAACTTGTCTTCATAAGATAGTTTACCTTGCTTTACTAGATTGAATCCTTGCGTTGCGCATTGTTCCACGGATTCGATACCTTGGGTTCACCACTCGAGGGAAGAAGGGTCCCTTGACTACGACGGGAGACTTGTCCGCTTGCAAGTCTAAATGAACTTTGATACAACTATTAACCGTCAACAAGCCCCTTTTTCTGGCGCCGTTGCCGGGGAACAAGCAATCAAGATCTGATCTAGTATCGCTTATTTTTCAGTTTTTCATTTTTGATTTTCTTTTGCATATCTTAAGTTTGATCATCCTCAAAAGAAAAAAATAAATCTAATCTAGTTTTGATTAACCCTAATTTTTCTCTTTTCAGATTTTTGTTTTATTACTAACCCTGACCGGAGATGGTTGGCTACCTCTCCAAGAAACCCAAACTTTTTTTTTGTGGATGATCCAGGAAAACTTTACAGGCAAAGGTGACGTGCAACACAAGCTAAAGGGTTGGAAACCCTTTCAAAAGTCAAACTTGAAGGACCATCAAAATCTCTAAGGGAATCACCACCTCCAAGTCAAGACGCCGGAAGACCTTCAAATCAAGAGGAGGATGGAGAAGATGGAGATAGAGAATGTTGTTGCATCCGTCAAGACCAAAGGACAAAGCCAGCCTGTGAAGACAAAAAAAATGACTAAGCCGAAGTGGGTACCCAAGATTGCAACGCCCGCAAAGAGCGTTGATCCGGAGTAATCAAGTGAAGAAGTCTAGCCATGGACTATAAACGAAGCGCTAGGCGGGAGGCAACCCGTTTCATCGAGTCAAAAATAAGCAACAGGGAGGACAACCCGATTCCAGGTTTTTCAAGTCTTTTTAAATATAATTCAGTTTTGAATTTTACTATGCAAAACATTAGACTTAGAATGGTTGAACAATATTAGAGACATAATTCTTGGTTGAATATTTTTCTTGATCATAAACCCTTTACATGAACCATCCTATGTTGTTTGCTTCTTTTTCGAGAAACCAAAACCAAAAAAAATTCAGAACCTAACTCAACCTTTCATCCTCTTTATGATGTTGTGGTTGACTTGTTTTTCATGCTAAAAACACTGGAGTAGAGCCACGACTTGTATCTAGATGTTATTTAAATTTCAGCATGTGTTAGGACTCGCGTGAACCTAGAAACTTGATTTTTGGTTGGTTTAAAAATCCATATCCTTGGTTTCTCTAAAGATTAGAATTTTTCTAAGCCTCACTTAATTTATTTCATTCAAAATCTCTCTCATCTAATCAAAATTAGAACCTAAACCTATGCCCCCATGATCAAGCCGGGAAAAGTTCACTCTCAACCAATGAAGGCAAACTATACCGGTGAGACCGATATCAACGTAGTCGGAAAATATTTTCGACTTACATTTGTTTTAAATGGTTTAAAAACTTCTCTAAATTTATGCTTGAGCTCTTGCATGGCTCTGAAAAAATATTTTTTAATTTTCGAAATTAGAGGAGTGCTTAGCCTTAAACACACTTAAAGGGAGGCAATCTAGTTTGAATTAATCATGCATGCACCATTGGGTACTGTTTCATCAACTTTCACCAAGTCCACATGCAAAGGACAAGCATGGTGGGCAGCAAGCATCAACTTTGCAGGAATTTCATGGTGCCATGTGAAGCAAGTTTAGCAAGGGAGCATGGACATGACTCAAAGCATGAAGCATAAAGTGGAAGGACCAATAATGCAAGAAAAGGAGTGGACGAGAGCGTTTGGGCGGTGCAAGAAAGTTGTAGAGGCGAGATGATCGTGCTGGAAGAAAGCCGAGGCGGGGAGGAGCACCAGGCCACCCAGGCCGGTCGGCCCAGGCCCACCGGCCTCCCCTACTAAGGAGCCCCCCGGCTCCCGTTTTCTGCAGGCAAGCTTCCCTCTCCTTCCTCAGTTTGTGTGTTCAAGTTTGTGTGCCTAGAACCTCCGTAGACATAGCAAACCTTCCCAAGCTTGATAGCTTAAAAAAATCCACACCCTTAATCCACTCAAAGTCCAGACTCCAAAATAATATTTGTGTACCTTGTTACCGGGTGAAAACCCCGGATATATATTTGTGAGGGAGAGTGCTGCAATCATGGAAGAAAACTACAAGCCTTTTCACCGAAGAAGAAGGGATCATCGTCGTCTAAGCCATCAACCTCTTCGAGGAGGCACTCGGTTTCCGAGTTTCCTCGGAGTATGGAGGAGGACACAGCACCGCCAAGGAGGAACCACACTCTTCTCCTCGGTGGCATGAGGGCTACACGAAACTAGTTTATGAGGTTCACCAAACCTTAAGGACATATGGAGGAGCCGCCCGTCCAACCTCACCACTCGACACGATCATCCGCTCCACCTCCATACGCTCCGCGGTATTCCGAGGGGTATGTCATCATGACGGAGGAGGAGGAGGAGAAGCTCGCTCGCCTTAAGTAGAGGCTTGTAGCGAACGTCGACATCGACGACCAAGCTCTCCACATATTGGGTTTCATACGGGACACCGGTGCAATTCTCTAACGGAGTGTCGGCAAACACCCACAAGGAATTCGCCTAGGAAATTCTCATAACCATGGCGCATACCCTTGATGAAGGAGTGCTGAGTCTCTCATTCCGTTTGGAGGGAGCCCACAAGTGGAGAAGAAGGAAGACACCGTCGGAAGGGTAACCTTGATCAACGATGCTATTTCTAGCACCTTGATGGGGTAATCTCCTTTCATCCATGGGTTGCAATCGATCTTGAGATGTAATCGAACTTTGTTTGATTATCTATCTATCATCTTACACCGTGACCATCATAGGTCTAGTCATGAATACCTTCGCGTAGTGAGAGTACGAGAGGAGGGAAAGGGCGAAACCGTGGTCAGAACCCCCGATAGATTAGATTGGTTTTCATGTTCAAAACGATTGCATGTTCTAGTGTCGTAGACCCATGGGCGAGTGTCCCCTGTTTTCAAAAGGGAGCTCCGGAACAAGTGGATGTGTGTAACACCCTGAAATTTTCCAATTTCATGATGTTAATAGGGAAAATAATTAAACAATGAATTTCCCATAATTTTAAAATTTTGCCCAAGATTTATCTTCTTTACAGGAAATTTAGAATAAGAAAATCAATTGATTGTTTTTATAAATAAAATAAAATAAATGTGTGTAAGTGTTGCATTTATTTTGTTGGATTTGTTTTTGGTTGATGTGTGTTGAAAAAGAAAGAAAAGAAAAAACAAAGAAAACCCAAAGTCCCAAATCCACCCTCAAACTCCCCCTCCCTATCTCTCTTCACTACCTTTTCTTTAGCCCAGTCGCGGCCCAGTTTGACCCAATCAGTCCCGCCGGCCCAGCACAACCTCCCTCTCTCTCGTCGGTCCACCGACAACCGGGGGCCACTCGTCAGCTCCTTCTCCTACCTCCCACTGTTGCCTTCTCCACCATGGCCTGCCGCACCGCCGCTTCCCCGGCCTCCCCAACTCTCCCCCCCTCCACTGAGCACGTCATTCAATGCTAGTGGAGCACGCACCCTGCCACCGCCTCTTCTCCTTCCGAAACCGCCCCACCGAAGCTCCCTGAGCTTTAATGGCCGCCGGCCACTGAGCTCCCTCCACCGCCTTAGCTGCGCCCCCTCCTCTTCCCTCTCCACCCTATAAAAGCCACCCCGAGCCCCTGCTCCTCCCGCACCAATCTCCTCTGCTCCTCCCCGCTCGCGCGTAGCATTGTCGCCGTCAAAGTCTGGAGCAGCGTCATCTCGTCCTCCCCATTGCAGCTTCAAAATTCGACCATCTCCATCCATCTCCATCGCCGGTGAGTGCATCTCTGAGGTCCCCTCCACTCCCTCTTTCTATTTTGCTGCTCTCTGGGATCCTTAGGCTGCCGGACCACCACCATTTTGGATCGGCTAGGAGCTGCAGTCTGCCGGTCATGGTTGTACAGAAACAACCTGTGTTCTTTCCCGTGAAGATAAGGTGGCAGTTTTTCCATTAGGTCCCTAGGGAATCCCCAAACAAAACCTTAATAATCTATGTCTTGAACCTTTTGTGGAAAACCCCCTAGAAATATCCCACCTTTTGCACATAAATCCCACCTTGGTTCTTTTACCTGCTAGCCCCTATCCTTTAATCTTTTCGCGAGCACTGTTTTGCGTGTCTCGCAGATCTTCCAATCTAACCCCTGCGGGCTATAGTTAATAGTGTTTAAATCCTTGCAACCTTGTTTAGTGCGTAGTTTTCACGTTTTAGCTCCGTTTCAGGCGTTTCAAATTGCGTTAGGTTCGTAATAACTCAAAGAACGTAATAGAGACAATGTTGAACCTGTTCCTTGCTTTATAATTTATTTAAATATTAAATATGGTTAAATCCTTATATACATGCTTTTCTAATTAAAATTTGATTAGAGATCAACACGTGTTTTTATAGGAAATATAATTTTATTAATATTTATTTTAACAATCTTTCCAATTAAAATCTAATTAGTGATATATCTCGGTTTTCATAATCAAACTTAAATTAATTAATATATATTCAATTTGCTTTCTAAATAAAGTAATATAGGTTTATCCCGAGTTTTCATAATTAAATATTAAATTGATTAATATGAACATAAATATATTTCTAAATTATAATTTACTTAGTACAATTCGAAATGTAAAGATATTCGTTTAGATGCTTTACATACTTCTTTTAAATTAAAATGTTTAATTTGCATAAAATAATACTTGAATATTTATAAATAAAATTGGAATAAGTTATACACCGTTCCTTTTACATAAATATAACTTGCCTAATTATTAAATATGGTATTTCTCTGAAATAACCTATGCACATCTTTTGAATTAAAATTTACCAAGCACATAGCCTTGTGTGATATAATCCAAATCTTACGATAGTTCCGAGTCTTTTGCGTTCGCGGTCCTAGAACCAAACCTTGTCCTCTTTTAAAGCTTTTCATGCTTGGTGTATTGTTCTTAGTTGTTCTTGTTTGTCCGCTTCCGCATGTTTGTGCTCGATGTTTGCTTCGAGTAGAAGATCGAGCCGCCGATTGAAAGTCCCGAAGATCAAGAGAGCAAGAGCGAGAAGAGCAAGAGTAGCTTTTTGTTGAGAAAGGCAAGTGACCCTAACCATCCTTCTACCTATGCTTTAATACAAGAACACCGTAAATTAATCGGAACATGGAGAACCACCCGGGAAACCAAGTACAACCACAAGACATATGGCTCTGTCTTGGCCAATTAATTAGGGAAGTCTTGTGTGGCTATTAGCCTTAGTAGCTTGGGGTACGGAGGAATGCTTTTATGACTCTTCTACTCTGGACAGGTTTTGGAACGGAAGTGCTCTTCTAGGCTAACCTGGTCTGAGGGTAGAAGGAGGGAACGAAAGATAGCCTCTAGGACGTGCTATTATGGACTAATACACATGAGAGGACTCTTTGTAAAGGCCTCGTAGCGTCCCTATGCAACCACACCTCGGAAGTGTGGTATTGTGCCTACTTTTGCACAGCATGGTTGGGTTCAAAGTTCTTCGGAACTTTTACGCGACTTGTGGTGAAAGTGTACAACCTCTGCAGAGTGTTAAACTGTTATAACAGCCGTGCTCACGGTCAAGAGCGGCTGGACCCTCACATGATTAATGAACTTAAAGATGGATTTAAAATTGCTTTCTCGGTTATTTCGTGGCCTTGCTGAGTACCAACCATAAGTGTACTCATCCTTGCTTAAACGCTGCTCAGAAAAAGAAGAAGGTGCACGAAGTCCAGAAGATGGTGCTAGGCGTACGCAACCCCCAGTCGATTGCCTGTGAAGTTTGGAGCCTTTGCTTCCCCAGGATTCCGCTGTAAATCTCTTTCTTTACGTGATATTGTTTCTGTTATACACTATGATGTCACTATATGTATGAAACTTGATCCTGGCATACATATAGTTAAGCACTTGGTTTTCTTCGGAAAATCGGGTGTGACAATGTGCATGAGGCACATGGGAAAGTTTTTGGAGCATGATCGCGGGAGGAGACCATCAACAAAGAAATACTATCCGGAACCCCATCATCCAAGTGTGTCACTTTTGTGCAAGTGGATCTTTGGGAGAATAAGAGAGACAAAGATAACCAACACCGAGTTGAATTGGCTTTACTTGGCTTTGATTGCCAAGTGGCCAATAGACCCCAATCACCTATGATCAACCGGTGGTGTTGTTAAGCAACATCGAGTTCGGGAGATATTGGTTTGGGGTGTTACCTCTCCATGTTGGCTATCTCTTTAAGACCGGTATTACAAGGAACCCGAATCATCTCCTACCCGGGACTTCCCTAGGAATATATGAAGAAAGGAAAATATATAAGTGAAGATGAGAGAGGAGGCTTCAAAGTGGCCTAGGTGAACTTGCCCCTTTCGGAAGTAAGGTTAAGCCTTTTTCTTGAGGGGAAGAAGATTGGTTAGAGGAAGGACTTCTTGTGTCGGCCAAGAAAAAAAATAAAGGAGAAGGATTATAGGAGAAGGATCTTCTATGGCCCAAAAAGAAGGTGCACAACAAAATTATGTGCCACCATTTGAAGAAATTCCGGTGCCGCCAAATTACTACGGTGGTGTACCAATGCAAGCATGGGGGAGTGGTGCAGCCATACCGCCACCATTTTTGCGGTGCCCAACATAACCTTTGCAGAGCCATATGCACACCTTCCTCAACCACAACAAAATGTGGCCACCATTGGAGGATACGCTGCAAGGAACGTGCAAATTATTGCAGCCATCCTAACCAATGCAAACCAAATGGGTGAAGGAAATGCAAACGTCGCTTATATGCTTGGACACCTTCACCTAGCACCGTCGGACAATTCATAGGAGGAGTGGTGCATTCCTGTTACAAGTAAGGGTACAACAACCAAGACTATCAATATCAATCACCGGCGGAAGATTAGAGAGAGGAGGAGCTTTAGTTATCTTTCTTTTACCCCCTTTTCTTTAATTTTCAGCTTGGATGTGCCTATGTATGCGTAGTATTTTCAGCTTTACTTTAATTTTTAGTTTTTGCTTTAATTTTCAGCATGTGTGTTAGTGTTTATTTTCATCATGGATAATATCACCACCTAGTTTTTACCTTTGGTAAAGTTACAAAGTTTGTGCCATGATGATATATGATTACAATTGCCGCTTTGTTTATCTTTGTAATTGATTTATGCATGTTTAAGCTAGTGCTCTCTTAAAAATACAAATCTGAAATTATCTAAGTGCTAGCTTAATCTTTAGCGGAGGTTATGATAAAAATTAAGACCCATAGTGTTTTATGTGCTCTCAAGTTTTAGATGGATTAAAGATGATTTATTTTTGTTCTTAAATGTGATGCTAACCTTGTCATAAATACCTCTTGCTTGTTGCTCTACCTATCCAGAGCCTTATAAATATTTGAGTGCAAAAACTTACTATACAAGGTTTATTTTTGGGTGAGTTATTTCCGGCCTTGATTTCTCTAGCCCGAGACTAAGAAGCTGGTCATTCCGTTTTTGCGTATCTATCTTTTTGCTGGCCTTTTATCCATGCATTGTGTATCCCCACATCGGAGATCTCACAAACCTCGCCGGATATCCATCCTTAGAACCAAACATCATCTTTTGTGATTACCTCCTTGACCACAACCTATCGTTGAGTATGGATCAACAATTCAAGGAAGATAGCAAGACGATGCCGTTATTGAAGATTTCAAGTATCTCTCCAAGGAAAAATATTTCTGGTACCTACCTTATTTATCGCCTCTTTGCTCGAGGACGAGCAACATCTAAGCATGGGGGAGGAGGTAGGTATGATGCAATTTTTAGATTTCAAAGGGGAGTATTTAAAAAATTAATGAAAAATGATGAATGAAAGAAAATTCAAAGGCGATGTACAGACCTCCAAGGTGAAAGTCACGTTACCGAATATATGACAGAAAAAAAATGAATGAGAAAAAGAAAGAAAGAAAGAAAGAAAGAAAGGAAAAAAAGAAGGAGAAATATGAGAAAGAGAAAAAATATGAGTATGCGTAAAGTGAACTCCCCGGTTCTCTAAAGTGCATTAAGAAATTCAAGGCTTCAAGATTAAAAGATCCATTCTCATTTTCCAACCATGTGCAATCCGATAACGAGGACTACCTTTGTGCCTCGGGATCACCCCTTGTCATTTGCACATGTCCACTCATCTCAAGTGTGTGTATTTTTCTCTTTCCCCTCCTTGATATAACATCATTTTCTAATGACCTTTTTGACGAGTCTCAGTAAGACCATGAGAAGCTTGTCTTGTTTTGACAACATCTCATTTGTAAAATCTTGGTAGGACTAAACATTCCCAAAAAGCTCCATTGTTGACGGTTAATATTTGTATCAAAGTTCGTTTGTGACTTGCAAGCGGACAAGTCTCCCGTCGTAGTCAAGGGACCCTTCTTCCCTCAAGTGGTGAACCCAAGGTATCGAATCCGTGGAACAATGTGCAACGCAAGGATTCAATCTAGTAAAGCAAGGTAAGCTATCTTATGAAGGTAAGTTGCATCTAATCTACTAACTCATAAAGAAAACGAATCTAATCTAATCTACTAAAGAGGTAGCAAGAGAAAGCAAGAGATAACCAATCTAGAGAATCTAGATCATGCTTATATTGTAGCTCCAAACAAGATAGATGAAGATAGTAAAGCGAATCTCATTAAAAGCATCTTTAAATCGTGGCCTTCCCATCCGACTCCGAAAACGCCCCGCCTTTCGGAACCCCCGTTCTGTCACAACGTATTCCTATTCATGCGGGTAGTCTAGGGCGAGTTCGATAGAACAAGTTGAAATCACTTGGCCGGTCCGGTATGCACCTCTAGCCACCGCGGCTACAAGAGCACCCTATGTAATCTATCTTAAGTATAGATCGTAGAAGAAGCAAAACCAAGAAGAAAACAAAATCATCGAGAAGGCACTTGATCGCTAGAAATCGAATTCACTTACAAACTTCACCATGAATGATTACATGAACAAGATCACCACCGGGGCCCTCCCTCGATCTTGATCCTTGCTCTGGAGCTCCGACGTGGTCTTCCATGCAAGGTTCCCACGTCGGCTAGGGAAACCCTAGACAACTAGCACGACCCTCATCTCCGAGATGGTGTCCCTCAAGCTTCTCTGCTCCTCGGCGGCGGATTACGACTTCGGTTCTGCGTGGCTCTCGGTCAGGGGGGCTATTTATAGCCTGAGAAGCAATTAGGTCAACGGAGAGGCCGATTGGGCCCCGAATTGGGCTGGGCCTGCCTTGCTTCGTTTCGTTCGGCTACTCTCTTGCGGTGGTCATCATCAGACAAGATGTATTCCTCCAATTCACGAATAAGTTCCTCAACCGTCTTGGGTTTCTTTCTAGTGAGATGTGAAGCTGTTGGCCCTGGAGTGAGGCCCTTGATTAACGCGTTGATCGTTGTTCTTTCATCAGCTTCTGGAATTTGGGATCTCTGCTGCATGAACCTTCTCACGAAATTCCGCAGTGGCTCTCTGTCTTTCTACTTGCAGTTGTACAAATCTGATGCTTCAGCTGTTGTGTCATGGAACATCTGAAATGCTTGCATGAATTTTGTCTTGTGATCTGCCCACCGTAGATCGAATGCGGCGGCGGCAAGGAGTACCAATTCGATCGGTCCTTCGCAAGCAATGATGAAGGATTTGGCCAGTGCAACATCATCTCCTCCTGCTGAATTCACAGCTGATTCATACCTCATGAGGAATTGCCTGGAGTTTCCGAAGCCGTTATATTTCGGGAGAGAGACTGGCTTGAACTTCGGCGGCCAAGGTGTTGTTTGCAGCCCAATGGACAGTGGCGACTCAGAATCTACGAAGTGTGAGATTCCATTTCCCGCGAAGAAGTTTTCTTTCGGGGGTTCTCTTGCTGGCCCAGAGTTCTGATGTGGCGATTCCTGCCACAGGAAACTGTTTTCTTGTTCTTTCATCTCATCTATTTCTCTCTGTATTATTTCAATTTGTTCTTTTGCCTTGTTCAGTTGTTCTAATTTTTCAGAGATTTTCCTTTTTGCTTGCAACTGACTCGCGAATTTTTCCTTGTCTTTTTGCAGCTGCTGTATTTTTTGCTGAACTCTTTCTAGTTCCCTGTCTATGGTGTCATCATCATCATCGACGTTCTCAAATGCTTGCTGTTCAGCAGGTTGTTCTTGGATGTGAGCTGTCTTCTCAGCTCTTGCCTTCATCAGAGCTTCGAGCTTTGCTCTCCGCTCTTGATCTGTGGTGTTAGAAGGTTCAGGGACGAAGGGGATTTCATTCCCTTTAGGAGGATGGTGGTCATCTCGATTTGTCTCTGCTGAAACGTTCTTCTTGGATTTCTTCTGTGGTGGCATCATGAGCTTTTCTTCGGCTGAAACACGGTGGGCGCCAATGTTGGGGGGTATACCCGAAAATCCGGATAGGTTCCCCGAACACGAGCACGGAAAAGAAAAAGTGTAGCGAACAGGTTCAAATGCAACAGTAAGGAAGAAGGAGGCTTAAGATCTCCCACTGATGGCTCAATTTCCCAAAATTCTAAATCCATTTACACGTGCCCTCGCACCCCCTTTTATAGGGAGACGAAGGGACTTTTACATTCCGAAAACACCCTCGAGCTCAAGGAATATTCCTAATGTGAACACATACAAGAATGTCTTTTTCATCTCACACATTTACAAGCCTGCCACTAGTTCACACTCTAAACCCGAACTTTTTGGGACGACAACTTTGACTTTGCTTCTCACTGGTTCATGAATTTCCCCGTTCGCGACTTCCGCACTTGACTTCCGACAGATTCTCGAATTAGCCATCCTTCGAAATTCGTGACTTCGCCGGTTCGAGATTCCAGGCTTTCGCATGTTCATGACTCCGAGACTTCGCAGATTCAAGATTCCCGAAGATCGCATGTTCGTGACACTAAGGCTTCGCAGGTTCGAGATTCCAGGCTTTCGCATGTTCATGACTCCGAGACTTCGTAGATTCAAGATTCCCGAAGATCACATGTTTGTGACCCTGAGGCTTCGCAGGTTCGAGATTCCAGGCTTTCGCATGTTCATGACTCTGAGACTTCGCAAATTCAAGATTCCCGAAGATCGCATGTTCACGACCCTGAGGCTTCGCAGGTTCGAGATTCCCCAAAATCACATGTTCGCGACCCTGGGGCTTCGTAAGTCCAAGATCCCTGAAAATCGCATGTTCGCGATCCTGAAAAAACATATCTCAAGAACTTTGTTAAACTCGATGTTTCGAGGGTGACGGGTTTTCCTGAATTCCCCAACACACTTAAAAATCTACCAATATGAAAGTTGTCCGGTTTGTTGAGGGACACAACTTTCATGTAGATTGACATTTCAAATTTTGAGTGGAAATTGGTGAAAAACTTGGTCAACCGTCAATATCTCCTGTTCACAGAAACATGGCGACATTCAAAGTTTGGCAGCAGCTTGTGCAAAACCCGTGGAGAAAAACACTATACGGCCTTTGTGAAAGTTGTAGAGGGTAGTGAGATCTACAACCTTCCTGTTCACCACTTGGTGCACTTTTGTTCAAATATTGGGAGAAAAACGTGCTCGAAGTAGCCTAGGCTGAAACTGTAGCGCAAGAACCTGGCCGCGTCGCGACGTCGTCGCGCCAGCGCCACGCGCGCCGCGCCACCGCCGCCCGCCGCCCTCGGCTTCGGCCGCGCGCCGACCGAGGCCGCGCGCCTTCCCAAGGCCCCGTGTGCCCCCAAGGGCCCCTTGAAGTCCCCCCTGCCACGCGCCACGTGACCCCTCACCGGACGCGCATCACTCCTCGGACCGCCGGTCGGTCCGCGCCTCTCCTTGCCGTGCACTCCTACCGAGGCCGGCGCACACACCTAGAGACGTCGCCGTCGGTCCTTTGGTCGCAGGCAGGCACGCCTGTCGCCCATAAAGGGGCCGCTGTCCTTTGCATCCTGCGCCGAGCCGCGTCCCCGCTCTTGCGCTCCGCCGTGCCCGCCACTAGAGCCCACCACGGCGAGGTCCGGCGCCGACCCACCGCTTAGCCAGCTAAGGCGTTTCCCCCCTCTATCCCAACTGCTAAAGCTCGCCGACGTATCCACCTTCCCCACGGAGCCGCCCCTCGCCGGAATTGAGGCCTAACCACATCGGCCGGCGCCCAGGGACCCGATTGCGAGTCCCCAAATCCTTCCAAGGGTCCATCTGCGCAGCAAGGGTATATCTGTAACCGTTTGACAATTTCTAGAGGTCCGTGCCTAAAAGAAACTTCAATAGTGTTTGCAGATTTGCAGAATCTTGTAAAATCCGTAGAAAATCGTAGAAAAATCAGAAAAATGCAAACCAAATTTTGTTGGATTCCTTGTGAAAAAAGCCTACAACTTTTGTCATTCTTACCTGAGCTAGTTCCTGATAGTTTTTGCATGCAAAATGGGAATATGAAAAACCTAGATCCGCAATATCTTAAATTCCATAAATCTTCTGTGTCCAATTTTTGGATATGTTGTGTGTTATGACATGACTAGCTCCTGTACCAAACATTGCACAAAGTTATGTTGTAAATCTTTTTATAAAAATTAGTTTCCATTTCTACAGGATCTGCATAAATGATTTTTGTAGCAAAAATTAATTAGAGTTTTGCAACCAACTTTTGCATAATGTCTTTTTATTCCGAAACACACCTCTAGTGAATTAATCACAATTTTATAATTAAAAAAATATTTATTCTTGAATTATGCTTGTTTTGCTTGGTAATTGCATAAGTCAAGTTTCATAATAGTTCTAGGTGTATGTGCTGCATCCCTAGGTTAGCTTTGGACCATATAGCATGTGTGAGAAAGTTTGGATCATTTCGATGAATATTTATTTTTGTGTGCATTTACCTTGTTCTTCTAGCTAGCTTTTGTCATTTTCAAAAATAATTAATTTCTAGCTATCCAAAGCATGCATGTATGTACGGTGGCTTGTTATAAATGTTTAGTGTTTAATACACCCTTCCACTGCATTTTATTAATTAATTTTATGAATGAAGGCTATAGAAGCAATTTAAAGCTTAATAGTCATTTAAATGGGAAAAATCACCAACCCATATTTTACGACCTTGTGTGTGGTTGAAAATCATTTCAAAAAGCTAAATGTACCCACCCACTACTGTTTGTGAAGTTAAATCAAATTATTTACATATATATGTACGCAGTCACTATAAAAAAGAATATGTAATAAAGAACTGCATATTGTTCCTTTTGGAATAGTACGCTGAATGTATTTCTTATCTAGGTGAATGTGTCCAACCAATGCACCCCATGGTTGTCATCTATTGTTTGTATTTAATTAAATTAAAAAAAATTGTCGAATAAATCTTGCATTTGCATCTTCGTGTAGATCTTTCTAACGGTAGACGTACTCTCGTGCCGGAAGGAGGAGACGAAGGTGCCGACGAAGAGCTGCAATACGTGGATGTAGCTCAAGACCTGGACCCAAGTCCAGAAGGGCCCAAGGCCAACCTTGCCAGCAGAGGCAAGCCCCGGATCATTAACCCCATCTTTTAAAATTATACAAATATGTTTGCTACGATTGTGCATTTACGTTTCAAGAGTTGAATTGAAACCCTAGATGCATGATCCCTAGGTACCTCTGCTCTATCACTAGTATGCTAGGTCGATAGCTGCTTTGCTATAGGACCGGTATAAGTCAAGTGATGTCCGTCACTCGTGAGAATAGGTTCTCATGTTGGAATCGTAAGATCTTTATAAATGGATTGCTCATGTGGTAAGAGCATGGGATTTGGGCTCCGGTCCAGTGGCTTTCGTGGGCTAAGCTTTTGAACGTACTAAGCACTTGTCGGGAATGGGACCGGTAAGCCTAGTACCTTAATGAGACGACGCGGGAACTTTTCCCTACTGCTCTTGAGTATTCACCTAACCGGCTAGCTATCGGGAAGGGGGGTGCATGTGTGAGACTGGGTGCATCGCGGGGTATACCAGCTAACCTTGTACCCAGGACTGTAGGCTCTGCTACCAACCCGAGGACTTTTGGGAACTGCCTCGGAAGTTGTCCTTGCGGGGGCAACCTACCATGTGTTTAGGTTTACCTTGCAAGGTTTAAATCAATCGATTGTCGGCCTCTCACCGTTATCTGAGACTGCTTAATCAACTGGCCACGATATCCCGTAATAATGGAACTTGGTGAATATGGTTGTATGAATTAAATGCTTGTCCAATTCTTGATTGGATTAGATGGCACACTTAGAAATGGTAATCAACTAGAACTTGTGCTAAAATATTGAAAGTAAGGATATACTCTTAGTGGTTGTTCGGCAAAAGAAACTCCACCGGCCAAAAGCCTTTCATGTCTAGAGTTTGGTGATGTAGTTATCACCCGAAGGTTAAGTCTTGCTGAGTATTAGTATACTCAGCCTTGCTTTAAAACTGTTGTTGTAGGTATTGTTGACCGGAAGGATGACGACAAGTGATGACATCATGGATGGCCTCCTGTGATGTTTACCATTGCGCTAGCCTAATTTATTTCCGCTGTTTTCGAACTCTGAACCTTTACTCCCTGTCATGAACAATGGTTTGTAATAAATTGTTTTTAACTCATGTGGTACTCTGGACTCGCCTTCGCGTGAGTTTTAATGCATATGTCGATCCTCTGTACGAATTCCAAGTGATTTACCGAGTGTTAACCCGGCAACTAACGACTGGATGATACTTTACTATTGCTTAACAACCAAAGTGGATCGGTCTTAGGCGATAGTACGGTATTTTCCTGGGTGGGTTGTCACATAAGCACCCCAAGAAAAGCCCCAAGAACCATCTTCTCCAACTACAAACCATGCCCTCTCAAGCCAACAAGAGAAGGTGTTGAGTAGGATGGCTACTCATGGAAGCTCAAGCGAAGATGATGGTGATGATGGTGATGATGAAGATTCTTCAAGTGATGAAGAGGTTGAATCCATGGTGACCGAGTACATGAAGAAGATCTTCAAGTATGTGAAGAAAGTCAACATGTACGGCTACAACGTCCACTTGAGAGAAGGGTGTATCATCAACACATCAAGTTCACCAAGATCGAGCACAAGCCCAAGAAGAAAGTGGTCAAGGAGAGGAGACCGAGGCAAGAAGCAACTATCGCCGTCCGTGAGTGGACAAATGATGGAGAATCAAGTTCTTCTAGCTCAAGTGATGAATCAAGGAAGAACTTCACCACCCGCTTCATGCAAGGTCCTTCATCATCACTACACATGTGGCTTATGGCCAAAGGTATGGAAAGCAATGTAAGTGATGACGAATCTGACACCACCTCTCTTGATGATCTTGTTGAGCTAGTCCATGAGCAAAAAGGAATGCTTAAGAAACAAGCTAATGAAATTAAAGAACTCAATGCTCTCAATGATCTTAGTGCAACCCTTGCTAGAAATTATGAACAATTGTTGTGCAAATTCAAATTGCTTAGAAAGGAGTGTGATGAACTAAAATCTAAGCTTGAGAGCAAAGAGACTAAAACAAGTAATTCCTTTGAGCTTCATGAATCATCTATCCCTTGTGCAATTCCTATCTCCAAGGTAGATGCTTCAACTTCTTGCATTGATTGAATTGACGAATCATGCTCACCATCTTGCAATGAGAATGTTGTTGTAGAAACATTGAAGGGCCGATACGGCGAACCAAGGGGGGGGAGTGAATGGGAGCCGACAAAAATTCTTCTCGAAGGAGATGCAAACTCCAACACGATGAACACGGCTTCCAACACACGTCTCTGACTCACTACCCAAGTTGTCCAAGCCCAAGTAGCCACTGGAGTGCCACTGGACCTAAGAACCAACACACAACCTTCCGACCCGAGAACGCAGCGGAACACTGAAGGATCGGATGGTGACTAGAGACGGGGGGGAGTGAATAGGAGCCGGTAAAAATTCTTCTCAAAGAACCCGGCCTATACCCTAGACAAATCCCGGTCACACACGAGCGATGGATCGAATCACACACTAACCGCCAAGACAACAAGGTTATGGATCAACCTCAAGTCTTAGGAACGAATCCTTGAAGCACACGCGGAAGCACGAAAGAAAGGAGAGAGGAATCGAACCAAAGAGCAAAGCAGCCAGGCTCTGGCGGACCGTCCGGCCAGGAGGGGCGGACTGTCCGCACGGGCCACGCGGACTGTCCGGCCGCTCGCCGCGGACCGTCCGCACCCTTACCGCGGACAGTCCGGCCCTGAGCCGCGGACCGTCCGTTAAAGCAAACAACCTCCGGGAGCGACCCCGAATAACGGACCGTCCGCGGGGAGCACGCAGACTGTCCGCCAGGCACCCGCGGACTGTCCGCCCGGCACACGCGGACCGTCCGAAACCTCGCCCAACCAAAACTCGAAATCCCAACGGATCAAAAATGACGGTGAGCAAGAACACAAAGAACACGCGACGAATAGCCAAGCCGCGGACCGTCCGCCACACGCACGCGGACTGTCCGCGCCTTGCGGACAGAGCAGAAAACTGCTCGACCTCGAGGGTCAACACCTCCAATCCATCACCGGATCTCCCAAACGGTAGAAGCTGTTGAGACAAGGGTTTGGGGACATGATAAGCGTCAAACAAGGATACTATACCCCAAAAAGTTTGCCTCCTAACTCCCTAAATCACCGGGAATTGCGGATCCTCTGAACACCACCAAAAACTAGAGCTCCGACCGAAAATCCTTGAATCGAAGTGGTTTCTCGGCGTTTGCGGGCACAAGATCAATCCCAAAGATGCACAAGACATCCATCCATGTTTCCCTCAAAGAAATCCGGGGAGAAACCCACTCAAATCCGCGGAACCACACCAAGAACAAAGGCACCAAAAACAAGCACGAAAAAGACCACGAAATTCACAACTCCGAATCTTCTACACAAACCAGGAAAGATTCACAAGGTCTAGCATGCCGCCCTAGCATCCATCCCTCTCGACAAATCTCTCATGAAGCTCTCATGCTAGCCTAGAGAAAATGGAGAAGAAAATAGTCCAGTAAAAAGAGAAATGAAAGGGGGGAAATGAAACCCTAAGTCGCGGAGAGAGAGCGAGCCATCCACACACACTCATGGCTTATATATCGGGTCCCGCCGGTGCGGTAAATGACTTGACTACCCCTAACTCAACTACTGGCGATACAACCCACGCAGGGGCATTTTTGTAATGTTTGTGGGTCTTGCCATCGGACGGCCACGCCTTTGTCGCACCCCGCGTCCTCCCGACGCAAGCCATTCGATCCCGTCGCGTGTCCTCCGCTTCGAAGCTTCCCGACACGCCCGGATCCCGTCTCCGTCGCGTTGGGCCTTCGGACTTGGTTTTGAGGCCCAAACCAAGAAACCGTCCTCCGATGGTTTTGTGGGTGAACCACCAAACCCCGCGTGCTCGGCCCGGCCTCCCGCCAAGCCTCTTGACTCGACCGCCACCGTGCACCGGCTCGATCGTCCACGACTTCGTCTTGCTCGTCTTGCCACCATGTGGCCCGCACCTAGTCCCGCCGTCCACCGGGTCCATCGAAGCGAGCCTACTTGTCTCTCCATCTCCCAGAGGCCCCTCAAGGTTGAAGACCTTTCGCACCCGTTCTTCACCTGCGACAACACGAACTAGGCCGCAGCCTACACCTGCGCACTGAGCCAAGAGTCAGTCCAACACCCGTCGTCAATCACTCATCACTGAGGAGCGGTCATCCATCGACCACCGGGACGCTCCTGGTCCTCAATCTCCCCCTTGATGAGTGCATTGACAACACACAGTGCGAAATGAAATTCAGAGAAAGAAAGAAAGAAGAACGAAAAACAAAGAAGCTCAACTCATGACCAAAACTAAAGAAAGGCAGAGAAAGGTCACAAGCCAAGTAAAGCACAAACTCCACATTGAAAACAGCTAGAAAGCTCCCCTGAACAAATGCAAGCTCCCCCTGAACATGTGGATGCAAACTTCCAAATTTTAGATGCATTTTTCTGAATTTTTCATTAAGCTCACCTCTTCACCTCTTCTCCCCTTGTTGACAATGTATGAATCAAGGTGAAAATGCAGAAATGTAAGACAAAGCATATAAACATCTACATGAGCTTCTCAAATAGGCCAAATCTAGTGTCAAAGGCTAGAAGTGAGACAAGGAGCACATATATGGATCATAACGTAGTCAGAGCATTGGCACAAGTAATATATGGAAATATAGGCATGTGACAAAGCAAATTTTCAGATTTGAACAGTTTTATCAAAAGATGGCTCACTTCAAAAGTAAAGGCCTATCCATGTCATATTCTAGCCAAAACATGCATATCATCCAGAGATCATACAAGGATACCAAATTCTTAACAAAAGATCATTGCAAACACCCATAAAGCAAAGCTTGTCATGATAAAGCTCATGAGCCAAGTGTCCTCTTTGGGGAGACTTCTCCACTGGTGAACATCATGCAACATGTTTTGCACCCATGTGTGAAAGATAAGACATTTTAAGCATAGCATGATGGATGGAGCATTTCTCAAGCATACACACTTCTTTTCAAGATTAATTCATTTCATGGTACATGAAGTGCCTTTGCGGCAAAAAGAAGCTTATGCTCCTCCATGAATGCAACATAGGCTAAACATTCAGAATTATATCGGCCTTTGGCCCAAATGCAAGGAAGAGACATCCAAGCACAATCTAAGCATGAAAGGCACATTAAGACTAAATGTGACATGGATACACTACTACACATGAGTGGAGCACATTTCATCAAATTTAGTCAAGATTAGCATTTGATTCAAAAAGGGCTATCTCACACCACATATATCTCAAATATTCCAAGAGCATAGCCTCACATTGCCATTTCTCCACACATATGACCTATATCTCACAAGTAGCCAAAGAAACTGAAATAAGGCATATGAAAGAAGCTCATCATCCCAAAATGCAATATGATACAAATGCAACATGATATATAACAAGATGGCTATCCTACAATGGTTTATACATCAAGCAAAGCATGTATATACATCAAAGTAAACATGCTATGATACATATGGTACAAAAGAAAATCCCCCAAGAATCAACTAGAAAGGGCAACAAACCCCATGTTCCCCCCGCAAGCGCACAAAACTTGGTCGAGAGGCTTTGTAAAGATGGCTGCAAGCTGATCTTGGGTAGAGACATGACTCAACACAATGGTCCCTTTCTCCACATTGTCTCTCAAGAAATGATACCTCACTTCTATGTGTTTGGTTCTGGAATGAAGCACTGGGTTTTACGCTATGCTTATGGCACTGGTACTATCACAAAGAAGTGGGATCTGGGTGCACTCCTCAACAAAGTCTCTCAAGGTGTATGAGATCCACAACAGCTGGGAACAACAACTCGCGGCTGCAACATACTCTGCCTCGGTGGTAGACTGAGCTACACTAGACTGCTTGCGGGAAGACCACGAAACCAACGAGGACCCAAGAAACTTCCTCTCGACTCGGCAACCAGCAAAACCCGCATCAGAAAAACCATGAAGAGAAAGAGTCGAGGAGGAAGAATACCAAAGGCCAAGACCAGAGACAGACTGTAGGTACCTGAAGATCCTCTTGACGGCCTGTCGATGTGATGTCCTCGGCGAAGCCTGAAAACGAGCGCACAGACACACACTGAACTGTATGTTTGGCCTCGTCGCCGTCAGGTAGAGGAGGGAGCCGATCATGCTCCGGTGGTCCCGCTGGTCCACTGGGTCTCCGTCCTCGTCCGCGTCCAAAGTAGCCGTACTCCCCATGGGTGTCGACATAGGCTTCACATCTTGCACTCGGAACTTCCTCAGCATGTCTTTCGTGTACTTGGTCTGATGTACAAATGTTTCGTCCTTCACTTGCTTGATCTGCAACCTGAGAAAGTACTTCAACTCGCCCATCATGCTCATCTCGAATTCCCTGCTCATCTCATCTGCAAACTTGGCAACAAGGTTATGTGACGAGCCACCAAAGACAATATCATCTGTATATCTGCACAATCAACAAGTCATTCCCATGCTTGAGGAGAAACAAGGTCCTATCCACGGTACCCATAACAAACCCTCTGCTCAACAGAAAACCTCTCAATCTCCCATATCAAGCCCGGGGCGCCTGGTTCAACCCATACAGAGCCCTTTTCAACCTGTACACCCTGTGTGGATACTTTTCACTCTCCAACCCCGGTGGCTGCTTCACATTCACCTCCTCCTCTATGACCCCATTCAGAAAAGCACTCTTCACATCCATTTGAAACAACTTGAACGCTTTAGCCACGGCAAAGGCTAGAAGGATCTGAATTGCCTCAAGACGGGCCACAGGAGAAAAGGCCTCCTCATAGTCGATCCCCTCCTTCTGACTATATCCCTGAGGAACAAGTCTGGACTTGTTCCTCACAACCATCCCATTCTCACCCTCTTTGTTCTTCCAAACCCATTTGGTTCCTATAGGATGGCAATTTGGAGGTGGTTCAGCTAACTCCCACACTTGGTTCCTCTCAAAATTTTCCAACTCCTCATGCATAGAATTGACCCAGTTTGCATCAGATAAAGCGTGTCCAATGTCCTTGGGCTCAAAGGAGGAAACAAATGCAGCATGAGCGAAATGAGAGGAATTTCTAGACCTTGACCGCGTGGTACGTTCGCCGATGTCCCCAATGATCCTCGATAGGGGATGCACTTCTTGAATCCGCCGGGGAGCCTCACGCCTCGAGACTACCTCCCCCTCAACTTCAGCTTCTCTTGCCTGGTCCTCTTGTCGCACCGTCGTTGTCCATGAAGTAGACGGTCCACCCTCCGTAGTGGTCGTAGGGGAAGTAGTGGGTACACACTCGGCCTTCGGGTGCGCATGGTTCTCTCCATCATCATCTCCAGCTTCATCCTTCTCCTCTTCAAAGAGGTCCTCAGCCATTTCTTCATCACCTGCACATTCAAAGCCAAGAGAGGTACATGGCATTGTCTCGTCGAAGGTTACCTAGGAACTCTCCATGATTTTGTTAGTCTCAAGGTTAAGCACCCTATAGGCTCTAGAATAATTAGCATATCCAAAGAAAATCCCATCACTAGACCTAGCCTCAAACTTATCGAGTTTTCCCTTCTCAAGAATAAAGCACTTGCATCAAAAGACTCGGAAATGACTCACCTTGGGTGCCCGACCATGCATAAGCTTATAACAGGTCTTCCTCTTGAAAGCTCGCAATAAAGTCCTGTTAGAGACATGATAGGCCGTATTGACCGCCTCAGCCCAATACCTCCTAGGAGTCCTGTGCTCATCGAGCATCGTCCTAGCCATCTCACAAAGAGTCCGATTTTTCCTTTCCACAACTCCATTTTGAGGAGGCAAATAAAGGGTCGAATACTGATGTTCAACAACTAGATCACGACAGAAGGCATCAAAACGAGAGTTCTTGAACTCTGAGCCATTATCACTACGGGTTGCTCGAATGGCATTCCCATGCCTCTCGTTTTTCAACCTCACGATCAGATTTCGAACAAAACCAAATGTCTCACTCTTGTCTTCCAAGAAAAACACCCAGGCATAGCGAGAGTAATCGTCCACCACAACAAGGACATACCACTTCCCACCCACTGAGCGAACTCGAGCTGGCCCAACAAGGTCCATATGCAACAGCTCTGTTGGACGCTCGATCATGACATCGGTCAGGGGTGGATGGGGAGTGGCTACCATCTTGCCATGCCTACACGGAGCACAAACCAAATCCTTCTCAAACTTCAACCTCGGCAATCCTCGGACAAGGTCAAGACCACTCAAGTGGGAAACCAAATCAAAGCTCATGTGACCCAACCGCCTATGCCATTTCCACAAATCAGAAGTAGGACTGGCCATCAAACAGCGAGCAGGACCCAAAGAATGAGAGAAATCAGCCCTGAAAATCTGACCCTCGGGGATGATCATACAAACAAAATCACCTCGAGAATCCAGCAAACGAGACTCACCAGACTTGAAACACACCTCAAAGCCCTCATCAAGCAACTGAGAAACAGAAAGCAAATTGAAACCCAAAGACTTCACAAGAGCAACCCTCTTCAATGTTACCTTTTTTTGGGGGTTTCCTATTCAACGTAACCTTGTCATTCACATGCACTACACCCTCAGAAATCACCCTTTCTCGTCCGTTGTCCCCAAAAGTGATGTACATCTTTTCCTTCACTGGGGTGAGGCTGGAGAACCACTTCTTGTCTCCGGTCATGTGTCGTGAACATCCGGAGTTGATCAACCAAATGTTCTCCAAGCCTCCTGCCTGTAGTCAGAAACAAGAACGAGAATGAGCCAACGACTCGACACTGGGGTTAGCATAAAGAAAGTTGAAACAGTGTCGAGCCATCTGCTCAAAAGAGGGGTTAGCAAACATCATTCCCTTGCCACCAAACTTCCCATGTCCCATGGAAGGAGTACGAGCACCACGAGGGGGAAAACATGGTTCGTAGTTCCTCTGGAACCCAAAGATGCGATCATCTCCCCTAAAACCGTATTGAGGATGAGTAGGGGGACGTCCAACAAAACCACCACGAGCCCGACTAAACCTCTCACCAGCACGCACACCATCATCTCTCCTATCAAACCTCTCACCACCACCTCTCTGTGGGAACCTACCACCCTGAGCTCCAACTCTACCAACACTCCTCACACTTCCCACACCCCGTGGAAGTGGCACTCTAGGCTCAGGAATACCATGAGACTGGCGATACCTGTCCTGGTTTGCTTGCTCCCTAGCAAGCCTCTCATCCCTCTTCCTCTTGTAGCAAAACTCTGCTAGATGCCTCTCATTGCCACAATACTCACACCTGAAGGGGATGGGTTTTGGTTTTGGCTCTGGCTTCTCTCTAGGTTTCACACCCTTCTCACTCACAAACTTTACCGGTTTTTGGAAGTCATTTGTTTTAGGTGGGGGGTGGATCTTGGGTTGTGTCAAGCTTGTTTCAAAGGTGGTTGGGCTTTGGAGTGAAAGAGTTCTTGGGTGCTTTTGGAAGTGGAACTTGGATGTCTCCGATCTCCTCAAACTCAGTTAGACTCAACACACTTCTCATACACACTCTCCCCACTGTTTTCTCCCACTTTCTCACCCAACTTCTTAAAACCCAAACCACGACCATCTGCTCTCTTGAACTCCTCAATCATGATTTTCAATTGAGGTTCCTGCCCAGACAACCAACCCAACACCTTCCTCAAATAATCATTCTCCTCATAGATGACATCCAAACGGGAAGTAAGTTCAAGATTGCGCAAAGTAACTTCATCACAGCTAGTGCATGCATTGACAACAGGAGATTTCAAAAAAGCTTCCAAAGTGCTAATGGTAGAACGAGCATCAACAAGCTTAGCATGCATAGTACGACATGATTTACAAGCACCAAGCAAAGTCAGTCTAGCCTTAAGCTCATCATACTCAGTCCTAAGAGCATCTAGTTTAGCCAAAGTGGAAGCATTCTTCTCATTAAGCAATTTGATTTCATTCAACCATGCATTACATTCAGAACATTCAACATCATCAGAAATGGTAGGAGTGAGTTTCAAAGAGTCATTCTCAAGTTTCAATTCAAGCAATTTAAACTCTAACTCTCCTACTTTCTCACAAGCATTCTCAAGTTGAGCCCTAAGATCTCTCCTCATGTTCTTAGCATCTCTCAACACACTATCACGGTTGCCAATCAAGCCATTCAACCTAGTGATCTCAGCAAGCAAAGAGTCGGGGTCACGATTTACCTTATCTTCTGAGTCGGAGTCGGCTTCTTCTTTCTCGCTCTTCTTGCTGCTTGAGCTATGGGCCATGCCACAAAAGCCTCCAAGTGCAACACAGCTCAACCCACTGAGGTTCCGGCTTGCATTCTTCTTGCCCTTGCGCCTCCCGGCGTCTTCATCCTCACTGCTTGAGCTTGAATGCGCGTCGCTTGAGCTTGTGTCGACGTCGCTTGCACCGGCCACCATGGCTCTTGCCTTGTCCTTCTTGTGGCCGCCCTTGCTCGATCGCCGCTTGTCCTTGTCCTTGCTCTTGGACTTGCCGTAGTGCTTTCCCTTGGAGGAGTACTTGTCTTCACGCCTCGGGTGCACCATGTACTCGCTCATCTTGTACTTGTTCTCCTCTGCTTCCCGGCACTCAGCGATGAAGTGTCCACACTTACCACACTTGTAGCATGTCCCCGAGCTCCGCCTTGCATTCCTCCGGTTCTCATGTAGTCGATCAACCCTCCTTGAGAGCAAGGCAGTTCCTCCTCGCTCAGCACATCGAACTCATCATCTGGAATGGACATGAGAGAAGACAAGGAAAACTGTTGCCAGGAAGGGTTAGTGTTGGCTTTGCCCTTTGATCCGCCCACAAGAGCAAGACTATGATCAGTCGAGCCCTCATGCTTGGATTGCAACTTCCTGTCAACCTCAGCCAACTTGAGCTTAGAAAAGAGATCATCCAACTCAATAGTCAAGTATTGCCCGGACTCCTTGATGGCCTCAACCTTAGCACCCCAAACATTTGGGTCCAAGATATGCAAGAGCTTCAAAGCTTGATCATGCTCGGTGTAAGGAAAATCCGCAACATTAGCCTTCATGTTGTTCACGATGGCAGTGAACCTCTGAAACATCACATCAATGTCCTCACCAAGAAGTTTAGTAAAGTTCTCATATTGCATCCGGTAAGAAACAAAGAGGCAAGCCTTCACATGGTTATCACCACCGTGAGCAACCAACAACTTCTCCAAAATTTGCCAAGCAAGATTCAAATGGCGAACACGCTCAAACTCAGGATCACACAAGCTCCTGACCAAGTGATCAACGGCTTTTGCATTTGCCTCATACTTGGCCTTAGCACCGGCATCGGTCACCATAAGAGTATGGATGTTGGCCGGAATAGCATAGGTCTTGTCAAGCACAATGAAATCCAACAGTTTGCCACGAAGAAAGATCATCATACGAGCCGCCCACTTGTGGTAACCCTTCCCATCGAAGTGCGGCGGACCGCCCCGCTCAACGTACGCCATCTTAGGATTCAAGACTTGTCAAAGTCACCACGACTCCGTCACCAAGCTCTGATACCAATTGAAGGATCGGATGGCGACTAGAGAGGGGGGAGTGAATAGGAGCCGGTAAAAATTCTTCTCAAAGAACCAGGCCTATACCCTAGACAAATCCAGGTCACACACGAGCGATGGATCGAATCACACACCAACCGCCAAGACAACAAGGTTATGGATCAACCTCGAGTCTTAGGAACGATTCCTTGAAGCACACGCGGAAGCACGAAAGAAAGGAGGGAGGAATCGAACCAAAGAGCAAAGCAGCCAGGCTCTGGCGGACCGTCGGGCCAGAAGGGGCGGACTGTCCGCACAGGCCACGCGGACTGGCCGGCCTGCTGCCGCGGACTGTCCGCAACCTTACCGCGGTCCGTCCGGCCCTGAGCCGCAGACTGTCCATTAAAGCAAACAGAGCCTCCAGGAGTGACCCCGAATAACGGACCGTCCTCAAGGAGCACGCGGACTGTCCGCCAGGCACCCGCGGACTGTCCGAACGGCACACGCGGACCGTCCGAAATCTCGCCCAACCAAAACTCGAAATCACAACGGATCGAAAACGACGGCGAGCAAGAACACAAAGAACACGCGACGAACAGCCAAGCCGCGGACCGTCCGCCACACGCACACGGACTGTCCGTGCCTTGCGGACAGAGCAGAAAACTGCTCGACCTCAAGGGTCAACACCTCCAACCATCACCGGATCTCCCAAACGGTAGAAGCTGTTGAGACAAGGGTTTGGGGATATGATAAGCGTCAAACAAGGATGCTATACCCCAACAATTTTGCCTCCTAACTCCCTAAATCACCAGGAATCAAGGTGAAACGACCCGGATTTCCGCGAACGGAATCCCGAATCTTAGCACCTCGGTGGTAGTCCCAGGAGGGCTACCACGTGCAATCCCTGTCTCAGCGATTCCAAAATCCATACAGAAAGGTAAAAACAATAAAGTAGAGTACAACATTTATTTTATTACATTAATCAGAGTACATCTCTTCGGCACATGCCGGGTACAAGTCCATCAGGACTAAATCGAACAGAAATAAGATGTCTAGCAGCGGCTTCATGAAAGCGCGGGAACTCCATCTCCTCAGGCAGCTCAAGTGTAGGAAGAGCTCTAGTCCACCCAGCCATCGTTGTCGAAGTCGTAGTCCGGCTCTGCGTCAGAGTCACCAGGGTCTACCCGATAAGCGGGTAGGTCATGTCAGCTTCCCAACAAAGAGGCAAAAGTGGTGTATGTTCTACTATGCATGAGATATCCCTAATCTGGCTGTAGAAAGCTTAAGCAAAGCAGCATTGCAACGTACAAGGTAAGCAGAATATAGCGAGAAGGTCCACACCTCGGGGAAGCTTCTGCTTCCGAGGTCCACACCTCAGGGGTCCACACCACGCTCAAGGAATACCACACCAAAACACCGGATCTCAACCACGATCCAGATCCCAACTCTCATCTGCGATGTGGGGCCCACCGGCTCCTATCCCCACATCTCAACGGCCGAAGTCGGGCTCACACACTCGGGGGAGAGAAGAAGCACAAGAGAAGTGTAACTAGTCAGGTGAGAGATCGAAATACTGTCCATAACCAGTGGACACGGACTATAGCTATAGGTTTAGCACTCAGCAGAGGTTGTACAACTGTACCCGCCCGAATAGGTCCGGAACCGGCCGTCACCGGTGTCCGACCCTACCATACGGCTGAAGCTCAAGTAAGTGGATAGTACCCTTCGCATCTCCGAGCTCCGGCCCGGCCTCCGCGGCGAGCTCATACTACCCGCGAGAGGTCCCTCGAAGCTGTGGAACCCTTCCCTGGCCTCGCCAGGGCAAAGTCTACTAAGGAGGGAAAGACCACTCCCGACACGATCACACCGATCCTCCAACAGGAGGGGTGCTATGCACTACAAGTCTCACCCCGCACCCCCGCCCAAAACAAGGCGGGCGGTCTGTACGATAATAGTCATCCGAAACAAGGTCAACTGACGATCGGTCCTTAAGGGGCCGAGAGAGAGCACTCAACATCTCCATCCCACACGACACGACCCTCGGGTAAGAGGCCAGATCGCATCTTCCCTCGGCAGCCGTTCACAAGTAACCAGCGGCTCGCTCCCGCCAAAACACAGCAAGGGGAGATACACACCCGAACACACGCTAGAATCACACCGAGATACCCTCATCTCAGCCCAAACCCAGAGCACCATCCATAATCAAGCAACAAAAGTATGGATAGTTGAGGTAAGGGACTAGCTAGGGGTCTGTAGCTAGTCCCGCAGGTAGTAGAACAAGGAAACAGGGTATAACAAAACATCAAGGCATGGCTAATAAACGGGTTATGCAATTCAACATTTCCATGCAATAAAGTAAAGCACTAGCAGCTAAATATCAACATGGGATCTATATGGTTGGGAGTGACATGACACCTTCGTTGCCGTTGAAGCAGTCGCTGTCCGGAGCAGTGTTCTCGGGGTCCTCCACGTCCTCCTGGTCGAAGCTCAGGTCTGCCGCACGAGATTCGACGCGAAAATAAGATAACGGTGCACATCTAAGCATTAACTCCAAATAAAATCCAATTTAGAAGATCCAAATGAACCCAAACTACCTACAATCAGCAAGGTTTCGCAAATACGGATTTATAGAAATTAGTTTTGTATTTTTCTGAGCTTCCTAGAATTTATTATGAATTTTTAAAGGTTAAAAACATTTTCTGAAATTTTTAAACAGAAGAGAAAAGGGTTTTCAGAAAAAGAGCTGCTGGCGTCAGCATGACGTCAGCCTTCTGGGTTTAACGGGCTGAAAAAGGCCAGAAGAGGTGATGGGCCGTGGGTGGCCCAGCGGACGCATTTCTGCCCGCGGGTTGGTTTCGGCCCAAATGGCCTGCACAACTCAGCCCACAAGAGGAGGCGTTCGAAGTCCAGAAAACCCCCCTCCTGACTCTTATCCCACTCTGGGCCGGCGGCCTGCTAACGGATTGCTGGGCTTAGGGCCCAAATCTGGCCAGCGGCCCGCTTCTCTCTTAAACCGGCGCAGCTCACTCGCCCAACAGGTGTTCGACGAAACGACCTGGCGGCGCCGCGACCGCGCGGTGCGCCGCCGGCGCTCGGTTCCGGCGCCACCCTCCCCGGCTCAACAACCTCCGCCGAAACCCGCGCCACGGCTCGGCAAGATCGGGGTGTGCGGCCGTTCGGCGCTCGCTCCCGTGCTACCGCGCGCGGCGGGCGGCGCACCGGTCCGGTGGCCGGGCTCGACGCCGCCGCGCCGCCGCGTCACGGCGCGGCGGCCCCCCGTTTCCCCCACCCGCACAAAGCCACGGGTCGATGCCGGGAACACACACACGTCTCGCGCGTCCGGCCCGATCGCCGGTGCGGCGCCCGGTAACCGCGCGCGCCGCGCCCGACACGGCGACGCCCACGATCCTGCACAAGAAGTCCGGCTCGAAGGCCAGCAGATTCACGGGGTCCTCGTGTGGCGCCGGCGGGCCCGGGGGCATGAGAGGCCCGAGAGCACCGCACGCGCGCAACACGGCAGTTCTGTCGGGGACCGCCCTAGGGGTCCCCTTAAACAATGGGGGAACCCTCACTCAAATCCCCGCATCGAAATGAGCTGAGCCTAACCATGCAGGAAAACTAACCATGCAGGACTTGGCCTATGCGGCGGGGACTCGGAGGCCCACCAAGACGGCCCGTGCGGAAGACCCCTCGAGCAGGCTCCGCCTCGCCCGAGGGCACGCTCCTCCTCGAACGGGCTCCGCCCCGTTCGAGGGGCAACCCCCTCCTCGAACGAGCTCCGCTCCGTTCGAGGGGCGACCCCTTCCCTCGAGCGGTTCCGCCCGCTCGAGGGCGCGCCTCCCCCTCGAGCGAGTCCCGCCTCGCTCGAGGGTCCGCTCCGCCCTCGGCCGGGGCCCGCCACGCTCACGGGCGCCCGCACGCGTGCGCCGGCCCCGTACTTGGGCATTTAACGCCCTGACGCCGCAGGACGGCGCCATCATGCGCCCGGGTGCCGCCGCACCAACTCCCCAGGGAGGAGCCCATCCCCGTCACTGTGGGGTGGACTGTGCGGTACGGCCGGTGTCAGTCCCGTGACACCGCGCGCACGCTACTGTACGGCTAACGCGCCCGACCCTCGAAAGGGGGCCGGGCGCACCCTCGACTCCACTTTCCCGTGACCCTGCAGGTTAGGTGAGGGGCGCTAGGCCGGTGGGTGGCCATCCCGGCCACCGCGCGGCGCGGCCGCCGTACCCACGCGTGCGGGCACACGCCTGACTCCGCAGGCGCACGCCCGAGCACTGCAGCAACCACTCCGCCACCGCAGAGCTCATTGGGAAGGAACGCCGTTCTGCCCGCTCCTGTACCCCGTACCGATCATCATCAGCACCTCCCTCGAAGCCTATCAGAGAACGCCATCGCCATCTGCCGCCTCCTACCCTCGAACCGCCACTGTTCGGGTACGAGGTAGGCCATCATGGCCGGATCACAGCGAAGATCGACCGGACGGCCGCCCGCTCTACACCGTAGCACGACGTGCTCCCACACGTAGCTAGGTAGCGCGGCGTGCATGTAACTCGCCGCCCCCTTGGCCTATAAAAGGGGAGGCGAGCCCCCAGCCGCGGGGGGACGAACTCAGAGGAACACAACGCACCGAGCACTCACTCTCTTATTCTCCCACAACATCTCCAACCACTCACCCAGGGACTTGGAAACCACCATTCCTCTCCCGCCTTGCTTGTACTTGCCCCACTACAAGCACCCCCGGTGCTGAGCAATATAGTGCCACGAGCACGCCCCTGCTGGACGTACGGCCCCCTCGGCCGGAACCAGGATAAAAACTTGTGTCATTTGTTGCTTAGCATCGACCATTGAGGGATAGACCTAGGCGTTATCCTCTTGGTTAGTGTCGGGACCATATTCCGCACCGACAGTTGGCGCCCACCGTGGGGCAAACGAGCGCCTATGGTCATTTCGCTAACTCCCTCTATGGTGATACGTACGAGTACCGTAGCACCCGCTACAACATGGGTAGCTCGGACCCTCTTCCGGCCGGGTTCGAGATCCGCTTCGGGGACTTGAATTTCCAGGCCACGGGGAACGGCTATCTCATGCGCCTCACCAACCGTGAGGAGCTCCGCGCGCGCGCGAGGCCGAGTCCGCTCGGTCTCCGCCGCACGCACGACACGGCGCGGGCGCTGCGGGCACGGATGCGCGGGCCCATCGACGCCGCGACGCCGTCGTCGCTCCGGGCTACGCTCGCGTCGGGGCGCGGTCCGAGCGGCGGCGGGCGAGCGCGCCGCCGCCCAACGCGGTGCACCCACCATCACGACGCCGCCACCGCCCCGGCGGGACCGCGTGCGGTCTCCGGACCACGCATCCCCATCGGGCTGCGTGGCGCCACTACGGCCCACAACGCCAACGTCAACACGACAATGCGCAGGGTTCCGCCTGGTCGGCACGTCTTCGTCGCCAGGGATCCCGGCACTTCAGCAGCGGACGAGTCGTCCCTGGGCTCCGTCGACACGATGCCACCCGCCAACCGACACGGGTACGCGGAGTGGGATTTCTCCGGCGTACCGGACCCAGTCGCGTTCAGGCGCTTCCTCGACGCCACGGACTACTGGTTTGGCTGCTCCGACGACTCCAGCACCGGGAGCTACGACCCCACGCGGGAGTGCTGCGCCGTCATCACCAACGACCCGGCCAACGCCGCCGGTGCAGCGGGCGCCGGAGACGGGGAAGTCACGCCCGCCCCAGGGATCGCCACGCGCCTGGCCGCGGGGCCGAGCGCTCTCGCCGGGGTCGACGTCGACGCACGGCGGGCCCAAGCTCGCGAGCTCGAGGCCAAGCGGCGAGAGGGAGTACGGGACGGTGCGGCTACTCCGCGCCTCGATGGCAGGAGAGGCCTCCGCGCGCGGCGAACGCGTGCGGGAGCTGGGCCGACAGGTCCGTGACCGCCTCAACCCCGTCCCCAACGTCGACAACGCGGATACGCCACCAAGGGCGAGCCAAAAGCTCATCGCCGCCGCGACGTTGCTACGCGCCATGCCGGCACCCTCGACCCCCGAGGCTCGAGACATGCACCGCGAGGTGCAAACTCTCCTTGAGCAAGCGGCCGTCCAGCAGGTCGAGAGCTCAGCCTCACGCATCCGCCAGCAGGGGGACGCGCGAGGAGACGATCTCGCACCGGGAGGCGAACCCTCGGTGCACGTAGGTCAACCCTGCCGACCGGGGACGCACGCCGGCCAAGGAACGGCTCCTCGACACGCGCGGGCGTTGGATGGCGACGCCCGCAACGTCATCAACGCCAGGCGCACCAGCAAGGCGGACGCGCAAGCGGCTAGGGGCTACCACCCTCGAAGGGGTGGACGCTACGACAGCGGTGAGGATCGCTCCCCGACACCGGAGCCCCCGGCACCCGTGTGTTCGGCGGGAGATCCGCACGGCAGCGTTCCCCCAGCGCTTCCGTCAACCCTCGACGATCGTCAAATACAACGGGGAGACGGACCCTCGTGTCTGGCTCAACGATTATCGCCTGGCCTGTCAGCTGGGTGGGGCCACCAACGACGAAGTAATCATCCGCAACTTGCCCCCTCGCATCCGGGCGACGCGGCCGGACATGGCTCGAGCACTCTGCCCGCCGGCCCGCATCCATAGTTGGGACGATCCGGTCCACACCTTCGTGGGCAACTTCCGGGGCACGTACGTGCGCCACGGGGAACTCCCGGGATCTACGCTCCCCGCACGCGAAGCCGGCGAGTCGCTGCGGGACTTCATACGGCGCTTCTCCAAGCGCTGCACGGAGCTCCCCAGCGTGGCACAGTCCGAGATCGTGCACGCGTTCCTCGAGGGCACCACGTGCGGGACCTTGTGCGCGAGCCGGGAGCGCGGCCCGCCGACGGACTCGAACGAGCTGTTCGACATTGCCACCAGCTTCGCCTCCGGAGAGGAGGCCGTGGGGGCAATCTTCGACGGCAAGAAGGGCAAGCGCTCTGAGGACACGCCCGCGGAGGGCAGCGGGTCCAAGGAGCCGCGCCGCAACGACAAGCGGGGCAAGAAGGGGAAGAAGCCGCGCCGCGAGGCGCGCGAGCAGGGGCGCAACGGCGGCAACGCCGAGGCCCTCGCTGTTGACCCGGCCCGACGGGGCCCTCGGCCGGCTCCTCGAGGCCCGGGGGTGTTCGACGACATGATGAAGAAGCCATGCCCCTACCACAAGACCCCCGTAAACCACACTCTTGAGCGGTGCGACATGCTCAAGAAGTTCTATGGCCGTGCCGCCGCGAAGGAGGCGAGAGGCCAAGAAGGATGGGGGCGATGGCGACACGGGTGGTTTTCCCGCCGTCGAAAATGTGTTCCTCATCTTTGGGGGACCTACTTGTCGACATGTCGACCCGGCGGCGCAAGAAGGAGTGGCACGAAGTCCTCGCCGCAGAGGGGCACCTCCGGCCTTTCTCAAGCGGTCGAAGGATGCCATCACCTTTAGCCGGGATGATCACCCAAATCGCATCCCGAACCCGGCCGCACCCACCGGTGGTCGATCCCATCATTGGCAACGCCCCGGTTTCGAAGGTCCTTATGGACGGAGGCGGTAGCCTCAATATCCTCTTCGCGCATACATTGCGCCCCGATGGGGATTGGGGCTGGACCAGGTGCGGCCCGGCACGAAGCCGTTTCACGGCATCGCGCCCGGCAAGCGAGTTCAACCCCTCGGGCGGATCGATGCCCGTCCGGTTCGGGACCCCCAAGAATTTCCGCAAGGAAACCCTCACCTTCGAGGTGGTGGGATTCAAGGGGGGCTTACCACGCCATCCTTGGGCGACCATGCTATGCCAAGTTCATGGCGGTCCCCAACTACACGTACCCGAAGATGAAGATGCCGGGTCCAAACGGCGTCATCACCGTCGGGTCGTCAATCGAGCATGCATTCGGCTTGCGATGTCGAGTGCGTGGAACATGCGAGAGGCGCTAGCGCCGGATGAAGCGGCGGTAAACACACCGGAGAAGATGGTCAACGACGACCTCAGCTCCGCCGCCAAGCACGTCGGCACGTTCGAGGCCGCCGAGCAAACCAAAGGGGTCCCCCTCGACCCGACGCCCCCGAGGGCAAGGTGTTGAGGGTCGGCTCGACCCTCGATCCTAAATAGGAAGCGGTGCTCGTCGACTTCCTCCGCGCCAACGCCGACGTCTTCGCGTGGAGCCCCTCGGACATGCCGGCATCCCGAGGGAGGTCGCCGAGCACTCCCTTGATATCTCCGCCTAACGCTCGCGGCTGTTCGGCGGCGGGCCGCGCCGCTTCGACGAGGAACGGCGACGGGCGATCGGAGCGGAGCTGCGGAAGCTCCTCGAGGCCGGATTCATCAAGGAAGTGTTCCACCCTACATGGCTAGCTAATCCCGTGCTTGTAAAAAAGAAAAATGGGAAGTGGAGGATGTGTATTGACTACACCGGTCTCAATAAAGCATGTCCAAAAGTTCCTTTTCCTTTGCCACGCATAGATCGGATCGTTGATTCCACTCGCCGGGTGTGAACTACTCTGTTTCCTTGATGCCTATTCGGGATATCATCAAATAAAAATGAAGGAGTCCGACCAGCTCGCGACTTCGTTCATCACACCGTTCGGGACGTTCCGTTACGTCACGATGCCTTTTGGCCTCGAAACGCGGGCGCAACATATCGGCGCCGCATGCGGCACGTTTTTGGGGACCATATCGGGCGGACGGTCGAGGCTTACGTGGACGACATCGTCGTCAAGACCGAGAAGGCGGACGACCTGGTTGGCGATCTCGGCATCGCGTTCGGGCACTCGCCGGGCCAACGGGGTCAAGCTCAACCCCGAAAAATGTGTCTTCGGAGTGCCGCGGGGCATGCTCCTAGGATACATCGTCTCCCGGCGGGGAATCGAGGCCAACCCCCGAAAAGGTCGCGGCCCTCGAGCGAATGGGTCCAATTCGGGACCTCAAAGGGGTGCGAAGGTGTTGGGGTGCCTTGCCGCCCGAGCCGCTTCGTCTCGAGGCTCGGTGAGAAGGGTTTGCCCCTCTACCGGCTGCTCGAAGCACGAACGCTTCTCTTGGACCGCCGAGGCCCGGGAAGCGCTCGACAAGCTGAAGGCGTCTCTGACACACGCCCCAATCCTTACGCCGCCGCGAGACGGCGAACCCCTCCAACTCTACGTGGCCGCAACCACCCGGGTGGTCGGCGCCGTGATCGTTGTGGAGCGCACGGAGGAAGGGCATGCCCCGCCCGTGCGAGAGGCCGCTCTACTACATCGGCGAAGTCTGTCGGACACGAAGACGCGCTACCCCCGGGTCCGAGACGTTGTTGTATGCGGTAGTCCTCGCGCGGCACAAGCTCCGCCACTACTTCGAGGCCCACCCAGTTACGGTGGTCTCTTCCTTCCCGTTAGGAGAGATCATTCGCAACCCCGACGCGGCAGGCAGAATTGCCAAGTGGTCCGTGGAGTTGATGGGCGAGACGCTCGCCTACGCTCCGCGCAAGGCCATCAAATCGCAAATCCTAGCCGATTTCGTCGGCCGAGTGGACGGACACGCGAGCTGCCGCCCCCTCGGATTCAAGCGAGTCTTGGACTCGTTCTTCGACGGCTCGGTGATGAAGACGGGGAGCGGGCGCGGGCCCCGCTCTTCGTGTCACCCCTCGGGGAGCACATGCGCTACGCGGTGCGTCTCCACTTCCCCGCGTCTAACAATATGGCGGAATACGAGGCCCTTCTCTCGCGGCCTCAAAATCGCCATTGAGTTGGGCATCAAGCGCCTCGACGTGCGAGGGGATTCGCGGCTCGTGATCGATCAAGTCATGAAGAACGCGAGCTGCCACGACGACAAGATGGAGGCCTACTGCAAAGCCGTGCGGGCCCTCGAAGGCAAATTCTACGGCATCGAGCTTAATCATGTACCCCGCCGGTACAACGAGGAAGCGAGACGAGCCGGCAAAAATAGCGTCGGGCGCGATCACCGTTCCCCCGAACGTTTCGCGCGCGACATCGCGCGACCCTCGGTCACCTTCGAGCCTTACCCCTCGAGCGACGGCGGACCCTCGGGGGCTCCCTCGAACCCATCGGGTGCGGAACCCATGGAAGAGGATCCCTCGAACGAGGCGTACGTGCTCTCCCTTCTCGAGGGGTACGGCTCCCACGAGGCTGTCGCAATGGACATCGAGCCGGCTCCCGTCCAAGCGGATTGGCGTGAAAAGTACACCGCCTGGATTGCTCGAGGGGAACTCCCCACAGACCGGGCCACAGCCAGGCGCATCGCCAGGATGGCCAAGTCATTCACCCTCGTCGACGGCGAGCTGTACAAGCGCGCCGCGTCAGGCATCCTCCAGCGGTGTATACCCATTCCCGAGGGGCGCGAGCTCCTACGGGACATCCACGCGGGGATCTGCGGCCACCACGCCGCGCCACGCACCCTCGTTGGCAACGCGTTCCGCCGGGCTTCTATTGGCCTACCGCGGTCGCGGACGCCAACGAAATCGTGCGCACTTGCGAAGGGTGCCGGTTCTACGCCCCGCAAGACCAACTTGCCGGCTCATGCTCGCAAACGATCCCCATAACATGGCCGTTCGGCGTGTGGGGGTTGGACATCGTCGGGCCCCTGCGGAAGGCGCCGGGGGGCTTCACCCACCTCGCTCGTCGCGATCGACAAGTTCTCCAAGTGGGTGGAGGTGCGCCCCATTACGAATTTGAGGGCGAGCGGGCGGTCACGTTCTTCACGGACATCGTCTACCGCTTTGGAGTACCAAACTCCATTATCACGGACAACGGGTCCCGGTTCACGGGCGGAAGTTCTTGGAGTTCGCGACAAGTTCCACATCCGAGTGGATTGGGCGGTGTGGCGCACCCACGGACCAACGGCCAAGTGGAACGTGCCAACGGCATGATCCTACGGGGCCTCAAACCCGAGAATTTTCGACCAACTCAACAAATGCGGCCGAAAATGGCTCCAAGAACTGCCCGGCGGTCGTGTGGAGCCTAAGGACTACCCCCAGCGAGCCACGGGTTCACCCCCGTTTTTCCTAGTCCATGGCGCGGAGGCCGTCCTCCCCACGGATCCGGAATACGGGTCACCCAAGGTTCGAGGCTACAACGAGGATGCTAACCAGCGAGCCCGCGAGGACTCACTGGACCAGCTAGACGAAGTACGCCTCGTGGCGTTGATGCACTCCGCGAGGTATCAACGATCCCTACGACGTTACCAAGCACGCAAGATACGTCGGAGGGATTTCGGCGAGGGGGACTTGGTCCTAAGGCTACGCCAAGACAATCGAGGGCGCCACAAGCTATCGCCCCCATGGGAGGGACCCTACGTCGTGGTGAAGGTGCTCAAACCGGCACGTACAAGGCGGCCAACGAGGACGGCGAAGAACTCACCAACGCTTGGAACATCCAACAGCTACGTCGCTTCTACCCTTAGCTAGGATTTCCAAGTATTTTCTGTTGTAAAAACACACGGCCAACGCCCCAGTTGGTGCCACCTATGTAAATACTCCAAGTATAATAAAAGGGCAACTCGGCTTTCCCCTGAAACCCAAGTTACCCTCGGGGGCTACTGCGGGGGGGCACCCCCCCCCAAATGGTCCCACTTTTTTCGCGCAAAAAAACGTAACAACACGCGCTAAGTTTGTTTCCTACTTCAACCACGAGCCACGATTCGAACAGGGCGTAGGCGGCACAGCGGAAGGAGTGCGCGAGCCGAGGACGCCTACGCCGCGTGGCTATGGCCCGTCTCTCTCGCCTCCAACCCAGCGGGCCCCCTGCGAAAGGCGAACTCCCCTAACTAGAATCTACTCAGGAAGAAGAAGAAGCAAAAAGCGCAATAAGCAAACGATTTCATTTACAACAACTGACCATGTTCATGAGATGACTTGTTTATTTACAAGAGGCCACGAGGCCAGAATTCTGATACACATAAAACAAAAAACGGGCCTAGTGCCCAGGTGCTTTCAGGCGGAGGGAGCGGCAGCATCGGCGGCGTCCGGGAAGAGGAATTCTTCGAAGGCCTCGGCGAGCAACTCGGCGGCGTCAGCAACAAGCGCGTCCGCGCGCTCCATGGCCACCTCGTCCTCGACGCCCTCGGGCACGATGTAGCCCTCCGCCACCGCCTCGAGGTTGACCTCGTAGTGGGATCGCACCACTCCGAGGGCCTTCTGCACGCCTAGGTGCAACGCCCGGCGCATCCGCTCCGTGACATGGCCGCCGAGGGCGCGTAGGCGGCGGCGGCCGAGCCGCCGGCCCGGGCTTCGCCTTCCTCGACGACACGGCAGGTCTCGAGGGCCGCGTCACGCAGCTCCCGCGGCTCTCGCTCGGGAGGAGTTGTAGGAAGCTGCGAGGGCCTCGGCCCGCCCGGCGCCGTGCCCCGGGCGGTGCGCAAACCCGGAACCAACAAGACGACAAGAAATCGAAAGGGGGGAACTAACCCTCTAAAGCAAGAATTAACAAGCGGGGTCAAATAGCAACTTACCCTCGACTTGTCTCCTCCCCGCATCGAGGTCGCGGCGCGCGGACTCCGGCGCCGCCTCGAGGCGGCCGGATGGTCTCGCCTTGCTCGACGAGGGCCATCTCCGCGACCGGCACCGCCGATGCCGAGCGCCGGCGCCTCGTCCTCAACCTCGGAGAACGCGGCGTTCCGCTCCTCCCGGCGACCTCTCTCCGTGCCTCGCGCGCGGCGCGCTCCCGCTCCCGGCGCCGCTCGGGGGCGTTGCCAAGGGCGGCCTCGCTCTCCGCCGGAGCCGCTCCTCGGCCCCCCGGCGGGCGACGCGCTCCTCGCCGAAGCCGCTCCTCGGCGACGACGAGGGCCGCGGCCTTGGCGTCAAGGGCGGCCCTCGGTCGTCGGCCTCCTTGGCGCGCCGCTCCAACCCGCGCGCCCGCTCCTCGGCCCGCGGCTGCTGCGCCCGCGCACCCTCCGGCGACGTGCGGAGTTCCCGGGTCTCGGCGCGAGCGGTGGCCACCTCCGCCTCCCAGGTGGCGGCCAGCGTCCGCGTCTTGTCCAGGTCCTCACGCGCGTTCCACAGCGCCTCGTCGCGATCGACGAGGGCCGCGCGGATCCGCTCGAGGCTCGCGTGACGCGCCGTGCCCTGCCCTGAGCTCTCGGGGAGCACGTCGCACCACGCCATCGCCCGCACACCGGCCCGCTGTCCGGCGTCCTGAGAGCTTCCGCAAGCGCGTCGAAAGCGCTGCATCGCTCCCGGAGGCCGGCGGGCCTCGGCGTTCACCTCGGTCGAACGCGGCCGTACTTCTCATGGGCGCGGCGCTCGAGCTCCCGGCATCAACACATTGAACCTCGTAAGCGCCAAGTCTTGAATGCGGCACGCGAAAACGAAAAAAGGAAGGGAGAAGAGCAACCGTGGCTCACCTGGAAGACGATCCGGGCCGGGCCGCCGTGGACCCGCCGGCGCCTCGTTCAACGCGCGGTTGAGCGTGGCGCCGTGGCTCCGAAGCTCGCCCCGCAGCTCCCGCTCCCTGCGGGCGTCGGCAAACGCCGGGGGGATCCTCCACGGCCCCCCCCCCCCCCCCGGGCGGGGCGGCCGGCGTGGGAGGACGAGGCCCCCGCACCGTGCCCTTGACCCCCCACCGTCGGGTGACCCTCGCGCCGCCTCACGAGGGCCCCCTCCCCGGGGCTCGGGGGGAGGTCGTGGGCCGGCGGCCCACCGGTTCCACCCGGGCGGCGGGGAGTCATCCGAGAGCTCCACCACCTCCGCCCGGAGACCGCCGGGGCGGGCGGAGCCTCTCGCACCGCCTCCGCCGGCGCCCCCACCGCGCCTCCGCGGCCACGGGCGCCCGTCGTGGCGCCGTCGCCGCCACCTCCGTCCGTGCCGACGCATCCGCGGGCGCTCCCGCGAGTTGCGCCGCTCCACCTCCACCGTAGCCTCCGCCGCGGCTGCGCCTCCGTGGCGGCCGGCGCCGGCCGCCCCCCGGCGACCTCCGGGCCGCGCCGCGGCGGGCCGATCCGCCGGCCGGGGCCTCGAGGCCCCGGCCCGGGCCTTGCGAGCTCGTGCCCGCCGCCGCGCGCTGTCCCGGGCGCGACCCCCTCGACGAACGCCGCCGGGTGGGGATCGACGCGTCCGTCCTCAGCACCTTGGCCGGTGCAAGAGGAGGAACGGTTGGCACCGCCCTGCGCGAACACGAATGGAGGGTTAGAGCATCTAATAACCAGCAAACTAAAGCCAAGCAAAGGAAGAACAAGTTCCTTACCTCGCGGAGGAAAAGGCCCGCTTCCTTTTCCTCGAGGCCTCCGACGAGGCCGGCGCGGGGGCCGCGCCTGCCGCGGCACCTCCCCCGACGGCGCGCGCCGCACGCGCGGGCACGCCCGCCTCACGCGTGGGCGCGCCCGTGCCGCCACCACGCGCGGGGGCACGCTGGCCCCGCGCGCGGCGCGCGCCCGCCGACGCGCCCCTTGACGAGGACGCCGCGCGCGTGGACGCGCTCCCGCCGCGCGCGGCGCACGCTTGACGCGCGCGCGAGCACGTCCGCCGCGCGCGCCTCGTGGCGCGCGCGCGCACCTCCGCGGCGCGTGCCGCCCCCGACGATGATTGCTGGCGACGGGCGCCGGTGCGCCCACCCCGAGGGCAAAGGCGCCCCCGACGCCGGCGCGGGTTCGGCGGCGGGGGGGCGCGGGCGCCACCCGTCCGAGGGGCCCTCCCCCTCGGACTCTTCCTCCTCGTCTCGTTCCGAGGACGAGGGGCTCCTCGATGTCCGGGGAGGAGAGCCCCGGCTCCTCCCGCCGCCTCGTACTCCGCGGACCGTGCGTCGCGGCGCGCTTGGCGCCGCCTTGCGTGCTCCCTCTGCGCGCGCCGCTCGCTCCTCGCTGCTCCCCGCGCTCGCGCCGCCGGCCGAGCGCACGGGAGTCGGGGGGTGGGTGGAACGGACTTGGCGGCATTGAACTGCACCAGTTGCGCGCGAGAGCAACGATGGCACATCGGGGAAACGGAAGCAAGAACAAGGACTAAAACGAGAATCAAAAAACCACACTCACCAACGGGCCGACGGGGAGCATCTCGATGTCCCACGGGGTCCGACCCGCGAGTGGCGGCGTCCCGGGTGTCGACGGCGCTCCGCGCCGGGTGAGCGCGTACGGCCGCTCCAGCGGCGTCGGGAGCATCCGCGACCTCGCCACGTCGACGGGGTTGGCCGCCTCCGTCATCTCGAAGATGCGAGAGGGGCCTCTCCATCAACGGCACGACCCGCCGGTGGTGGAGGAAGGCGAGGACGCCCATCGCGTTGAGCCCCTCCTTCGCCAGCCGGCTGCAGGCGGCAAGGACGGACCCCCGGCGCGCCCGTGATTGGCCGTAGGCAACCCGTAGCCCCGGGAGTCCGGCCTCTTCTTGAACACCCGGCCGGTGTAGGGAGGGAGGCCGGGCTTGGCGTTGCGCGGATAAAACCATCCCCGCTCCCGGCCGGCGTTGTTCGTCGTCATGGTGCGGGGGATGTAGAAATCCTTGGGCCGCCCCGCGGAGCGAGCGACATCCCGCCGGCGCGCACCGCGCGGCGGGTCCCTCGGCTCCGACGTGGGCTGCATGATGAGCTCCCCGCGGAAGAGGTGTACCCGCAGCTCCCAATTGACCGGGATCCCCGGTACCCTTCGCGACGCCCACGAATGTGGCCGCTCGCGAGATCGCATTGGGGGCAAAATTGTGCAGCTCCACCACATAGTGGTAGCACAATGCCCGCATGAATGTGCTCGCCGGCGCGTTGAAGCCGCGCTCGTGATAGCGGAGGAAGCTCACCACGTAACCCTCCGGCGGATTGGGCTCAAGGTGCGACGACGGCGGCACGATCCACTCCCGCCGGCGCCCTTCTTCGTTGGCGACACGGTGGCGGCGGCGACCGGCTCGCCCGTGGCGAGCCGGGTCACGGTCGACCTCTCCCATGCGTACGGCTCCGGGACCCTAATCGGAAGGCGAGGCGGCGCCATGGGGGGGGGGGGGGGGACGAACGAGTGCAAAGGCGGAGGACAAGGAAGCGAGGAAAAAGCTCTAGCGAGCGAGCCCGCGCGACGGCAAGAGTGAGGCGAAGGCAAAGGGACGGAGGGCCGAAAACGGTGAGGAGCCAAGGTAAAAAACCGCCGTCCCTTCCTCACCGCGGTTTTATAGGCAACGGGCGAGTTCTCCGGAGCGGACGCCCCGCCGCCGTGCATTAACCGGGGAATCTTTCCGTCGCGTCGACGAGTGGGCCCCACCACGGCCCGCGGCGGCTCTAATACTGCGGGCGGGTCATCATTGCGGCAAGACCGGCGGCGACCGAGGCAAAACCGTCACGTCCGCCGGCCACGTCGCCCACTACGCGCGCGCGCGCGGCGCGGGGGCCTAAAAGGCGCGCCCGCGCTGCAAAACCGCGGCCACGACCGCAAGGCAATTAAACGCCCGGGCCCCTTGCCAAGCAAGGAGAGCCCTCGAGCGAGGCGAATCCTCGGCTCGAGACAAAGGCGACCCTCGAAGGGATGACAGCGTGAGAAGGTCGCCCGGGACCTGCTCGGCGTAGAGCAGACCACCACGGGCACCCATGCCACGTAGAACCCTCGAGCGGCATGACCCTCAACTCGAAACAAGGCGACCCTCGATGGGATATCAGCGTGAGAAGGTCGCCGGGACTCGCTCGATGTAGAGCGGACCACCGCGGGCACCCATGCCACGTAGGACCCTCGAGCGCATGACCCCCAACTCGAGACGATGTCAACCCCCAAAGAAGGCACGCGCGTAAGAGGATCGCCTAGGTCACGCTTGAAATAGAGCGACACCGAAAGCACTCATACCGCGCCATGCCACCAACCAGCACCTCGAGGGTCGGCACGCCCCGGACCCCTCGACGGCCGCAAACGCGAAAAGACGGGGGCCGTCCATGCACGGCCCCGCACGGCCTTGCGATCGGAGGTTCGAAGCCCGACCCTCGACGGGTTCGAACGGGCGCCCCAGATCACCAGAGTCAGGGACGACGAGGGCACGTGCATTCGAGCCGTTCCTCGAGCCCGTCGGCTCGAGGGTGCCCCACATGTCGTGTTCGAGAGCCAGCGAGGGCAGCTAGCAGGGGGATCCCACCGAGGGAGAGCTTCCGCGCCCTCGGTCCCTAGCGAACGGGACCGAGCCCCACCTAGCAAACCCACGCAAGCGCTTCCATGGACGTGTCTCCGGACCGCGCAGCCTACCCTTATCGAACGGGGCATGGACGTCCACTTGAACCACCCGCTAGCAGCTCGAAGAGGAATCCGCGATTCGCGACCCGCTCGATGGGAGTCGTGGAAACCTCACCCTCCGACCCGCGGAGGGACGGCGAGGGCGCGATAAAAAACAAGTCGTCAGGCTCGACCCGATCGCCTCGAACAGGCCAAGGCTCGGGGGCTTGACGCACGGCTACACCTCCTTGAAATTGCACCCGCCGAGAGCCGGTGACAGGGGAGCGTGCACCCCCGATGCCGGGCGAAACACCGCCGATGCCGGTTGGCATATGTGCCACGCCTTTCGACCGAATTGCTCGCGGTTAACCCCTGCGCAGAGAACCCACACTCCTACGGGGCTTCGGGGGGCTAGACCCGCGGGTCCGCCGACGCGGCCCCACGGAAAGCGTTCGCAAACAAGGAGGGAAGAACGTCCTATCGGTGGGTTCCCGGCATGCGGGAGCCTCAATGGCAAACCCGCGGATGCTCGGGGGCTGCGTCGGGGACCGCCCTAGGGGTCCCCTTAAACAATGGGGGAACCCTCACTCAAATCCCCGCATCGAAATGAGCCGAGCCTAACCATGCAGGGAAAACTAACCATGCGGGACTTGGCCTATGCGGCGGACTCCGAGGCCCACCAAGACGGCCCGTCCGGAAGACCCTCGAGCGAGGCTCCGCCTCGCCCGAGGGCACGCTCCCTCCTCGAACGGGCTCCGCCCGTTCGAGGGGCAACCCCCCTCCTCGAACGAGCTCCGCTCCGTTCGAGGGGCGACCCTTCCCTCGAGCGGTTCCGCCCCGCTCGAGGGCGCGCTCCCCCCTCGAGCGAGTCCCGCCTCGCTCGAGGGTCCGCTCCGCCCTCGGCCGGGGCCCGCCACGCTCACGGGCGCCCCGCACGCGTGCGCCGGCCCCATACTTGGGCATTTAACGCCCCGACGCCGCGAGACGGCGCCATCATGCGCCGGGGCTCACTCCCCGGTGCCGCCGCACCAACTCCCCGTGGGAGGAGCCCATCCCCGTCCCTGTGGGGTGGACCGTGCGGTACGGCCGGTGTCGGTCCCGTGACACCGCGCGCACGCTCCGTACGGCTAACGCGCCCGACCCTCGAAAGGGGGCCGGCGCACCCTCGACTCCACTTTCCCGTGACCCCGCAGGTTAGGTGAGGGGCGCTAGGCCGGTGGGTGGCCATCCCGGCCACCGCAGCGGCGCGGCCGCCGTACCCACGCGTGCGGGCACACGCCCGACTCCGCGAGGGCGCACGCCCGAGCACCGCGGCAACCACTCCGCCACCGCGAGCTCATTGGGAAGGAACGCCGTTCGCCCGCTCCCCGTACCCCGTACCGATCATCATCGGCACCTCCCCTCGAAGCCTATCGAGAGAACGCCATCGCCATCGCCGCCTCCTACCCCTCGAACCGCCCCTCGTTCGGGTACGAGGTAGGCCATCATGGCCGGATCACGTCGAAGATCGACCGGACGGCCGCCCGCTCTACACCGTAGCACGACGTGCTCCCACACGTAGCTAGGTAGCGCGGCGTGCATGTAACTCGCCGCCCCCTTGGCCTATAAAAGGGGAGGCGAGCCCCAGCCGCGGGGGGACGAACTCAGAGGAACACAACGCACCGAGCACTCACTCTCTTATTCTCCCACAACATCTCCAACCACTCACCCAGGGACATGGAAACCACCATTCCTCTCCCGCCTTGCTTGTACTTGCCCCACTACAAGCACCCCCGGTGCTGAGCAATATAGTGCCACGAGCACGCCCCTGCTGAACGTACGGCCCCCTCGGCCGGAACCAAGATAAAAACTTGTGTCATTTGTTGCTTAGCATCGACCATTGAGGGATAGACCTAGGCGTTATCTACTGGTTAGTGTCGGGACCATATTCCGCACCGACAAGTTCTACGGCATGATAGCCGGCACCCAGGCATGGCGGCTCGACGGCGCTCCCCAACGCCGTCGGCGCAAAACAGAGGGAAGATTCAAGGAGGAGGGAAGAAAGCAAGGTGGCTGCGGTGTTGCTCACTTCGGGGCGGCGGTGGAGTCGTGGCCGGCTCGGTGGAGAGGTGAGCGTCGAGGAAGTGGTGGTTCACGCCGGTGGTCGCCGCCTCGTCCCCAGCTTCTGGTCCCCGGCTGATGCGCGTCCTCGGCTCTACGGCGCGGCACGGCGTCCCTTGGCGGTGAAGGTGTCCTTGGCCCCGGTCCGGTCTTCGGCTCCTCCCTCGCCGGCGCAACGCAAAGAGCACGGCCGCCCTTGCTCCTTCCCCCCCAACGGCGCGGCGCGGCGGTGGCGCGCCCGCCCTCTCCCTCGGTGCTCTCGGCCTTACGGTGGATGAAGAAACCCCAAATGGGGCGGTTGGCTTTGCCTCCCGGCACCGGCTCTCCCTCCTTTTCAATTGGCGCCGCGGCGGCTCGAGGGGGAAACTCCCTAAGTGCCCTTGGCACCGCCGCCGAGCGGGGGCGGTGGCGCGCCAAGGCCACCGCCCGAGCGCCTTGGATGCCCGCGGGCGGGGCAAATCCTCCTTTCCCCTTTTCTACTCGGGCGCACCCGGTTGCGTGGGGGCGTGAACCAGCCCTCGGCGTGCGTGTCGGTCGGGGGTCCGGCCGCACCCCGTCCCGCGCCCGGCACTGGGCCGGCCCGCGGCGCGCCGGGGGGGGGGGGGGGGGGCTCGGTTGACCGGCGCAAGGGGTCAAGCAGAGAAGGGAAGAAAGGGATAAGAGAGGGAGGGCTGACGTATGGGGCCCACGCGGCAGTGAAAGAGAGGAGAGAGCAGCGCGGCGCTGGTTAATGGGCCGCAAGATGCCCTGGGTTGGGCCGGCTGCATCGCAAGGGAAGTTGGATACGGCCCAATGCACTTGGCTGCCCTTGCCTAATAAAACCAATTAGTTTGACTTAGGATTTGAAAAATAGTTTGAATTTGATCCCCTTTCAAATTCAAACTTCACTCAATTGAACTCCAAATAAACCAATGAAAAACCAACTCACAAATTATACCTTATTTTAAACATATGTTTTATAAATAGGTTAATTTAGTGGAGAATTTAGTGAGAGGCTAGCAATTTTTGGCTCAAAAATTGATAGCACTCAAGTGCAAGCAAAAAGTTTTTAAATTTTCGCAAAATTTACACACCTAATTTCCTGGGTTGTTACATTCTCCCCCACCACCGAGAATCTCGTCCTCGAGATTTAGTCCTCGACCTCCTCCGTGAACAAGTGAGGGTACTCTTTCGTGAGATCAGCTTCCTTCTCCCATGTTGCCTCTCGCTCTGTATGGTTGCTCCACAACACTCTACAAAAAGGAATGGTAGTTCTCCTTGTTTCCTTGACAGCTCTGTCCAAGATTTTATCAGGATATTCTGTATACTCAAGGTTGTCTTGCAAGTCGAGCAACTCCATGGGCACTTGCTTTGCCTCCACTGCCTTCTCGCTCTTCCTTAGCTGTGACACGTGAAACACTGGGTGAACTCCTGCCATAGTCTCAGGTAGTGCAAGCTGGTAGGCCAAACTTCCAATCCTACGGGTGATAGGGTACGGTCCCACGTACCTCGGTGCAAGCTTTCCCTTCACCAAGAACCTCTTAGTTCCTCGGAGCGGTGAGACTTTCAAGTACACTCTGTCGCCAACTGCAAAGGTCAACTCTCTCCTTCTCTTGTCGGCATAGCTCTTCTGACGACTCTGAGCGACTTTCAGGTTCTCACGAACTTTCTCAACTTTCTCCTCTGCTTCCTCAATGATTGCTGGTCCAAACAGAGCTCGCTCTCCAACCTCTGACCAAGCTAGCGGGGTCCTGCACTTTCGACCGTAGAGTGCCTCAAAGGGTGCCATCCGGAGACTTGCTTGAAAGCTGTTGTTGTAAGAGAACTCTGCAAACGGCAAACTGCTCTCCCAATCAGTACCATGGGTGAGTGCACAAGCTCGTAGCATGTCCTCCAGGACCTGGTTAACCCTCTCTGTCTGACCATCTGTTTGTGGGTGAAAAGCTGTGCTGTAGCTGAGAGTGGTGCCCATAAGCTTGTGGAAGCTCTGCCAAAACTTGGAGACAAACTGTGGCCCTCGATCAGATACAATACTTCTGGGTGCCCCGTGCAGTCTGAGTATGTGCTCTACGTACAGTTCTGCCAACTTCTCGGTTGCATATCGGGTCTTCACCGGCACAAAGTGAGCCACTTTGGTCAGCCTGTCCACTATGACCCAAACTGAGTCGTTTCCTTCTGGTGTTCTAGGGAGTCCCACCACAAAGTCCATGGAAATGTCCTCCCACTTCCACACTGGGATATCCAACGGCTTCAACAAGCCAGCAGGTTTCTGATGTTCAATCTTTACTCTGCTACAGGTGTCGCAGCAGGCCACGTAGTGTGCTATATCCTTCTTCATGTCCTTCCACCAGTACCTGATCTTCAGATCTCTGTACATCTTGGTGCTGCCCGGGTGAATCGAGTACCTCGAGTCGTGAGCTTCTCTCATGATGCGATCCGGAGTGCCTTGTCTTGTGGTACACGGATCCGTTCTTTCAACCATACGGTTGCCTGTTCATCTACCCGGTAGTCCTCTGCTTTGCCCCCGCTTCATTAGTTCTCGCACGGCTTTGATCTCCCCCCCCCCCCCCGACCGTACCGGATTCGTTCCTTCAGATCATAGGTCACTTGCATCACGTTGGCTTGTCCTTGGTCTACAATTTCGATTCTCAGCTTCTCTAGCTCTTCATGCAGGGCAGGTTGCTCTTCTTCTACCATGAGATTGTTGCAATATGTTTTCCGGCTCAGTGCGTCTGCCACGACGTTAGCTTTGCCTGGGTGGTAGTTGATCTCGACGTCGTAGTCCTTGATCAGCTCCAGCCATCGTCTCTGCCTCATGTTCAACTCTGTCTGGGTAAAGAAGTACTTCAGGCTCTTGTGGTCGGAAAACAGTTCACACTTGTTCCCTATCAGGTAGTGTCTCCAAATTTTGAGCGCATGTACAACAGCTGCCAGCTCCAAGTCGTGTGTCGGGTAGTTTTCCTCGTGTTTCTTCAGCTGCCGGGAAGCATAAGCCACAACTTTCCCTTCCTGCATCAGCACACAACCAAGTCCTTGCTTTGAAGCGTCATAGTAGACCACAAACTCTTTCTTGATATCTGGCAAGGTAAGCACTGGGGCTGTGGTGAGTCTCTTTTTCAGCTCTTGAAAGCTCTTCTCACACGCTTCTGTCCACTCGAACTTTGTGTTGTTCTTGAGGAACTCTGTCATTGGCTTTGCGATCTTGGAAAAGTTCTCAATGAACCTCCGGTAGTAACCTGCCAACCCAAGGAAGCTCCTGACATCTGTCACGTTTAATGGCTGCTCCCACTTGGTCACTGACTCAACCTTGGACGGATCCACGGCTATCCCCTCTGCTGACAACACGTGTCCCAAGAACGCGACCTTCTCCATCCGTAACTCGCACTTGCCGAACTTTGCATACAGTTTCTGCTGCCTCAGCCTCTCTAGCACGACTCTCGGTGCTCCTCGTGTTCCTCAGTGGTCTCGAGTAGATCAAGATATCATCGATAAACACCACCACAAACTCGTCCAACTCTTCCATGAAGACCTTGTTCATCAAGTTCATGAAGTAAGGCTGGGGCGTTGGTCGCCCCAAAGGAAACCACCACGAACTCGTACAAGCCGTAACGTGTGGTGAAGGCATCTTGGGTATGTCCTCGCTCTCGGATCTTCATCCGGTGGTAGCCGACCTCAAGTCGATCTTGGAGAAGAACCTTGCCTTTTTGAGCCTATCCGGCGGATCCTCGATTCGGGTAGTGGGTACTTGTTCTTGATTGTCATCGAGTTGAGCGTGCGGTAGTCAATGCACATCCTCTTTGTGCCGTCTTTCTTCTCCACGAAGAGCACTGGTGAACCCCACGGTGAGGCACTTAGCCGAACAAACCCTTGCTCGAGCAACTTCTTGAGCTGTTTCTTCAACTCGTCCAGCTCGTCGGACGACATCCTGTACGGACTCTTTGCAACGGGCCCCGCCCCTGGCATCAGCTCAATCACGAACTCCACGTCTCGGTCTGGGGGTAACTCCGTAAGCTCCTCTGGGAACACGTCCGGAAACTCACGGACCACTGGGATTTCTTCAATCTCTTTCCCACTCATGTTGCACATCATCGTAGCAACCTTCGGACTCTGTGGCTCGATCCGCACTGTAGTTCCGCTGGGGTGTTCTAGCTGTATCACTCTGGGGTTGCAAGAGACTATCCCGTTGTGTTTCGCCAACCAATCCATACCTAGGATCACGTCTATCCCGGTAGACTCCAAAGCGTCAAGTCCGCCGTGAACGGTAGCCCCTCAAACACCATCCTCACTCCCCCCCGCACTCTAACGTACTCCTCTTCTCTCCTAGCGGAGAGCTAGTCAAGATAGGCCTTGGTCGAGGCTTAGTTGGTAAAGACCTTTCTTTAGCAAACTTGGTAGAAATATACGAAAACCGAGCTCCGCTGATCGAACAAAACAGCTTGCCATAACCGAGTCAACAAAGAACTCACCAAGCGTGACGTCGGGTGCGGCCGCTGGCATCCTCGGCGGTGAGGTGGTTCGCACGGCCTCGTGTAGCCGGCGGGCCGAGCGGTCCCCTCCGCTGTGTACGGGGTGGCCGTCCCCCCGGTGCCGGTGGCTTGGGCCGGGGTCCGGAACCGAGAGCCGCGGTTCGACTCCCCGGTGGCGCCTGCCGTGGACACTCAAACGACTTGTGCCCAACCCGACGGCGGTTGAAGCAAGTCACCTTGGATCTGTCTGTGCCGACCGCGGTGGCGGCCTCGGTTTCCGGCCTGCTTCGACCTCCACTCCCACCCCCGGGTTGGCTCGCGCTGCGGGGCGAGACCGAGAGACGTGGTGCCTCTCGCTCGTGGTGGCCCCGAGTGTAATCTGTCCTCTGCCTCTGAGGTGGTCCTGAGCGTCCTGCCTGGTCTGAGCGCTTGGACTTGCTTCCACGAACCTCCATGTACTCAAGCCTTGACCTCTCCACGATCAGTGCCTTGTCGATAATGGAGCAAAGTGTCGGGCAGTCGTGCGCGGACAACTGGTGTGCCATCCCCTTGTGCGGCCCCTTTCGAACCACCGAACGCAGAGACCTTCTTCTTCTCTCGTGTCGGTGTCGTCGGCACGTACCTCATCGCCTCCCGGTAGCGGTTGGTGTACTCCCCGCACCGACATGTTTCCCATCTTGAGGTGCCCGAACTCGTCGGCCTTCCGGTCCATCACCGCATCCGGAATGTGGTGACTCCTCGAAGGCCTCCACGAACTCGTCCCACCCGATGTGCAACGGGTCCCGGTGCGAGTCACGAGTCGTCCCCACCACGCACTGGCTGTGCCGATCAGCTGGTGCGCTGCCACGGTCACACACTCCTCCTCGGTAAGCTCGGTCAGCTCCAGCTTCTTCTCGATCTCACGTAGCCAGTTGTCCGCATCCATCGGGTCCGCTGAGTGGTCGAAGGTAGGCGGCCGCAACTTGTTGAAGTTCTCAACCTTCTTCTGGAAACCCTCTGGCGCGTAGCGGTTCTGACCCCTAGGGTTGTTGTTGTTGTTGTTCTGAGCTAGCATCTGGGTGATCGTCTGCATCGTCGACCGTGTCCGCACCGCCATCACGTCGGCCAAGTTCGGGGGGAGGTGGCGGTGGGGGCACCTCGTGTCCCCGAGCCCGGCCCTCGCTCCTCCCTCGGGCGGGGTACTGCTCGTGCTCGGGCTCCTCGCTCCCGAGCTCCCTCGTCGTCGTGCGCGGCTCCTCGACCGCCAACTCGGCCTCCTCGGCCTACGCGGCCCGCCGGTCCTCCGCGAAGCCCGCCTCGTGGCGCGTGACCTCCACGGCGTCCACGGCCTCTCGCTCCCCGCCGGGTTAGGGGCATCCTCCCCTCCGTCATCCCCGCCGACCTCCTCGAAACGGGCCAAGAGTCGCCCGGACCTCCTTGCTCCAGACATCTGTTCCAGTTGCAAGAGTTAGTAGCGGTAGGGAGAATGTATCTATTAAGGTTATTAACTATAAAGGAGTGATCCTGCTAACAGTCAAAGAATTCACACAGTCAAAAAGAAGCATGAAATCCGAAGGAAACCATGAAGATCCATGACACTCAATCAATGCCACCATACAAAAGGGGGTGCACCTCGAGGTTTACTCCAACGACCTTCGAGGGTGCACGGCAACACATCACGCTAACGCATGGTACAACAAGGGGTAGCTGCTAAGATCATGACAACAAGAGCGACCGCATCACATCTAACCTATTACAACGACTCAGAATCTACAGCGAAGACTCTACTCCCATCACGGAGTACACAGAGGTGCCTCGGGGCTGGCGTCTGGTGGAACTGAGTAGAACGGCGGTGAGTGTGCCCCTGGGTATCCCGGCACCCTGATCGCCGGTCCTCCGTAGTAGTCACAGGTATCCTGAAGAGCACGGTCCATCTCTACTGTGTCCTGAGAACCACTCGGGTACGGGCGTACTCGTGGTAGGAGCGTCGGCGGAAGCTCGAAAGTCTTTGTCCTCAGTCGGGGTCTCTTCTTGGGTGGTAGCTGTGCGGAGAGCGCCTTCAGCTCTGTCAGCCTCTGCTGGTCAGACCGCTCCCAAGCCGAGCGGGTCCTGGCTGCTCGGTCCCTCTCCTCGTAGACCAGTCCTCCAAGGTAACACAAGTGGTGGTAGTTGTGTCGACTCGCCTCCTGTAGATCCCACACCTTGACTTGATAGTCGGCGGCCGGCAGCTCCGACCGACTCCAACCGATCTCTCGCCTCGCCCGGCCTCACCCTCGTCCTCACGCGAGGCCTCCACCGAAGCCCGGGTGCAGCTCCCCGCTCCGCCCTCAACCGCGCCTCCCGAGTAGCGATCCTCCGGCGTCCCTCTCGGTCTTGGCCGCAGCCGCCGCCAGTCCAAGCTGTACTAGCTCTCCGTTCCTCACGTGCGACGCCTCCAACTCGTCCAGTATATCCTCTCTCTCCACCTCCGAGTCCCGAACTCCGCCGCGAGGCAGCGTCACACCTCCACCGAAGGTACGCGACCTCACCGTCTGCCCAGTACAGCGCCTGGTCCTGAGCCAGGATGCACCGTCTGGCCGCGAGCATCACCTGGTCCTCCTCCACTGAAGTCACCTCCAGGTACCGTGCCCGGTCGCTCGAGTCCCAGCGACCCGGGTCGTAGATCTCTGTCGGAAGCACGCTGAACGGAGTGTCCTTCAGCCTCTCCCTGAGCTGGACACAAACCTTCTTGAGAGCCCTGCGTGCGCCAGTCTGGTGTGCCTCCGTGACCGAACTCTCGAAGCAGTGCACCTCTACCTCAAACTCCGGCACCCGGTGGGTCCGGCAAGCCCGTGACGGGCCGGTAAGTGGGGGTCTCCGCTCCAAGTGCACCATGGCCCTCCCCTTGTAGCTGACTCCGTCGGTCTCCACTCCAGCTGCCTCCAGGCACTCTCTCAGCAAGCGGCAGAAGCCTCCGTAGCTCTTGCCGTCCGACTCCAAAGGAACCCACGTCATCTCCGCCATCTGCACAACGTAGTTAGAGCGTAGTTAGTAAGGTAGTTAGTGAAAGTTAATCAAGGTAATGCATATATATAAGTATAGTTATATACATACGGAAGCCAAGGGGTTTATATAAAGTTTCAAGGTCCAGAAACGGCTTCCTATACTATCGACCATTCCTGGGGCTCGTCCTACAGTCAAGCATGGCTCTGGTACCAACTGAAACGACCCGGATTTCCGCGAACGGAATCCCGAATCTTAGCACCTCGGTGGTAGTCCCAGGAGGGCTACCACGTGCAATCCCTGTCTCAGCGATTCCAAAATCCATACAGAAAGGTAAAAACAATAAAGTAGAGTACAACATTTATTTTATTACATTAATCAGAGTACATCTCTTCGGCACATGCCGGGTACAAGTCCATCAGGACTAAATCGAACAGAAATAAGACGTCTAGCAGCGGCTTCAAGAAAGCGCGGGAACTCCATCTCCTCAGGCAGCTCAAGTGTAGGAAGAGCTCTAGTCCACCCAGCCGTCGTTGTCGAAGTCGTAGTCCGGCTCTGCGTCAGAGTCACCAGGGTCTACCCGATAAGCGGGTAGGTCATGTCAGCTTCCCAACAAAGAGGCAAAAGCGGTGTATGTTCTACTATGCATGAGATATCCCTAATGCGGGTCGTAGAAAGCTTAAGCAAAGCGACATTGCAACGTACAAGGTAAGCGAGAATATAGCGAGGAGGTCCACACCTCGGGAAGCTTCCGCTTCCGAGGTCCACACCTCAGGGGTCCACACCACGCTCAAGGAATACCACACCAAAACACCGGATCTCAACCACGATCCAGATCCCAACTCTCATCTGCGATGTGGGGCCCACCGGCTCCTATCCCCACATCTCAACGGCCGAAGCCGGGCTCACACACTCGGGGGAGAGAAGAAGCACAAGAGAAGTGTAACTAGTCAGGTGAGAGATCGAAAGACAATCCATAACCAGTGGACACGGACTATAGCTATAGGTTTAGCATTCTGCAGAGGTTGTACAACTGTACCCGCCCGAATAGGTCCGGAACCGGCCGTCATCGGTGTCCGACCCTACCATACGGCTGAAGCTCAAGTAAGTGGATAGTACCCTTCTGCATCTCCGAGCCTGGCCCAGCCTCCGCGGCAGAGCTCATACTACCCGCGAGAGGTCCCTCGAAGCTGTGGAACCCTTCCCCGGCCTCGCCGTGGGCAAAGTCTACTAAGGAGGGAAAGACCACTCCCGACACGATCACACCGATCCTCCAACGGGAGGGGTGCTATCCACTACAAGTCTCACCCCGCACCCCCCGCCCAAAACAAGGCGGGCGGTCTGTACGATAATAGTCATCCGAAACAAGGTCAACTGACGATCGGTCCTTAAGGGGCCGAGAGCGAGCACTCAACATCTCCATCCCACACGACACGACCCTCGGGTAAGAGGCCAGATCGCATCTTCCCTCGGCAGCCGTTCACAAGTAACCAGCGGCTCGCTCCCGCCAAAACACAGCAAGGAGATACACACCCAGAACACACGCTAGAATCACACCGAGATACCCTCATCTCAGCCCAAACCCAGAGCACCATCCATAATCAAGCAACAAAAGTATGGATAGTTGAGGTAAGGGACTAGCTAGGGGTCTGTAGCTAGTCCCGCAGGTAGTAGAACAAGGAAACAGGGTATAACAAAACATCAAGGCATGGCTAATAAACGGGTTATGCAATTCAACATTTCCATGCAATAAAGTAAAGCACTAGCAGCTAAATATCAACATGGGATCTATATGGTTGGGAGTGACATGACACCTTCGTTGCCGTTGAAGCAGTCGCTGTCCGGAGCAGTGTCCTCGGGGTCCTCCACGTCCTCCTGGTCGAAGCTCGGGTCTGCGGCACGAGATTCGACGCGAAAATAAGATAACGGTGCACATCTAAGCATTAACTCCAAATAAAATCCAATTTAGAAGATCCAAATGAACCCAAACTACCTACAATCAGCAAGGTTTCGCAAATACGGATTTATAGAAATTAGTTTTGTATTTTTCTGAGCTTCCTAGAATTTATTATGAATTTTTAAAGGTTAAAAACATTTTCTGGAATTTTTAAACAGAAGAGAAAAGGGTTTTCAGAAAAAGAGCTGCTGACGTCAGCATGACGTCAGCCTTCTGGGTTTAACAGGCTGCAACAGGCCAGAAGGGATGCTGGGCCGTGGGTGGCCCAGCGGACGCATTTCGCCGCGGGTTGGTTTCGGCCCTAACGGCCTGCGCAACTCAGCCCACAAGAGGAGGCGTTCGAAGTCCAGAAAACCCCCCTCCTGACTCTTATCCCACTCTGGGTCGGCGGCCTGCTAACGGATTGCTGGGCTTAGGGCCAAATCTGGCCAGCGGCCCGCTTCTCTCTTAAACCGGCGCAGCTCACTCGCCCAACAGGTGTTTGACGAAACGACCTGGCGGCGCCGCGACCGCGCGGTGCGCGCGCCGGCGCTCGGTTCCGGCGCCACCCTCCCCGGCTCAACAACCTCCCGGCCGAAACCCGCGCCACGGCTCGGCACCGGGGTGTGCCGGCCGTTCGGCGCTCGCTATCGTGCTACCGCGCGCGGCGGGCGGCGCACCGTCCCGGTGGCCGGGCTCGACGCCGCCGCCGCGCGCGCGCGTCACGGCGCGGCGCCCCCGTTTCCCCCACCTCGCACAAAGCCACGGGTCGATGCCCGGAACACACACACGTCCCGCGCGTCCGGCCCGATCGCCGGCGCGGCCGCCCCGGTAACCGGTGCACGCCGCGCCGCGACACGGCGACGCCCACGATCTGCGCACAAGAAGTCCGGCGCGAAGGCCAGCAGATTCACAGGGTCCTCGTGTGGCGCCGGCGGGCCCGGGGGCATGAGAGGTCCGAGAGCACCGCACGTGCGTAACACGACAGTTCTGCGGCACGATGGCCGGCACCCAGGCATGGCGGCTCGACGGCGCTCCCCAACGCCGTCGGCGCAAAACAGAGGGAAGATTCAAGGAGGAGGGAAGAAAGCAAGGTGGTTGCGGTGTTGCTCACTTCGGGGCGGCGGTGGAGTCGTGGCCGGCTCGGTGGAGAGGTGAGCGTCGAGGAAGTGGTGGTTCACGCCGGTGGTCGCCGCCTCGTCCCCAGCTTCTGGTCCCCGGCTGATGCGCGTCCTCGGCTCCTGGCGCGGCACGGCGTCCCTTGGCGGTGAAGGTGTCCTTGGCCCCGGTCCGGTCCTCGGCTCCTCCCTCGCCGGCGCAACGCGGCGACACGGCCGCCCTCGCTCCTTCCCCCAATGGCGCGGCGCGGCGGTGGCGCGCCCGCCCTCTCCCTCGGTGCTCTCGGCCTTACGGTGGATGAAGAAACCCCAAATGGGGCGGTTGGCTTTGCCTCCCGTCACCGGCTCTCCCTCCTTTTGAATTGGCGCCGCGGCGGCTCGAGGGGGAAAGTCCCTAAGTGCCCTTGGCACCGCCGCCGAGCGGGGCAGGTGGCGCGCCAAGGCCACCGCCCGGAGCGCCTTGGATGCCCACAGGCGGGGCAAATCCGCCTTTCCCCTTTTCTCCTCGGGCGTACCCGCTTGCGTGGGCGTGAACCGGCCCTCGGCGTGCGTGTCGGTCGGGGGTCCGGCCGCACCCCCGTCCCGCGCCCCGACCCGGGCCGGACCGGCGGCGCGCCCGGGGGGGGGGGGGGCTCGGTTGACCGGCGCAAGGGGTCAAGCGAGAGAAGGGAAGAAAGGGATAAGAGAGGGAGGGCCGACGTATGGGGCCCACGCGGCGGGAAAGAGAGGAGAGAGCGGCGCGGCGGGTTTAATGGGCCGCAAGATGCCCCGGGTTGGGCCGGCCGCATCGCAAGGGAAGTTGGATACGGCCCAATGCACTTGGTGCCCTTGCCTAATAAAACCAATTAGTTTGACTTAGGATTTGAAAAATAGTTTGAATTTGATCCCCTTTCAAATTCAAACTTCACTCAATTGAACTCCAAATAAACCAATGAAAAACCAACTCACAAATTATACCTTATTTTAAACATATGTTTTATAAATAGGTTAATTTAGTGGAGAATTTAGTGAGAGGCTAGCAATTTTTGGCTCAAAAATTGATAGCACTCAAGTGCAAGCAAAAAGTTTTTAAATTTTCGCAAAATTTACACACCTAATTTCCTGGGTTGTTACACAAGGATCCTCTAAACACCACAAAAAACTAGAGCTCCGACCGAAAATCCTTGAATCAAAGTGGTTTCCCGGCGTTTGAGGGCACAAGATCAATCCCAAAGATGCACAAGACATCCATCCTTGTTTCCCTCAAAGAAATCCGGGGAGAAACCCACTCAAATCTGCGGAACCACACCAAGAACAAAAGTACCAAAAACAAGCACGAAAAATACCACAAAATTCACAACGCCGAATCATCTATACAAACCAGGAAAGATTCACAAGGTCTAGCATGCCACCCTAGAATCCATCCCTCTCAACAAATCTCTCATGAAGCTCTCATGCTAGCCTATAGAAAATGGAGAAGAAAATAGTCCGAGAAAAAGAGAAATGAAAGGGGGGAAATGAAACCCTAAGTCGCGGAGAGAGAGCCATCCACACACACTCATGGCTTATATATCGGGTCCCGCCGGTGTGGTAAATGACTTGACTACCCCTAACTCAACTACTGGCGATACAACCCACGCAGGGGCATTTATGTAATGTTTGTGGGTCTTGCCATTGGACGGCCACGCCTTCGTCGCACCCCGCGTCCTCCCGACGCAAGCCATGCGATCCCGCCGCGTGTCCTCTGCTTCGAAGCTTCCCGACACGCCCGGATCCCATCACCATCGCGTTGGACCTTCGGACTTGGTTTTGAGGCCCAAATCAAGAAACTGTCCTCCGATGGTTTTGTGGGTGAACCACCAAACCCCGCGTGCTCGGCCCGGCCTCCCGCCAAGCCTCTTGACTCGACCGCCACCGTGCACTGGCTCGATCGTCCACGACTTCGTCTTGCTCGTCTCGCCACCATGTGGCCCGCACCTAGTCCCGCCGTCCACCGGGTCCCTCGAACCGAGCCTACTTGTCTCTCCATCTCCCGGAGGCCCCTCAAGGTTGAAGACCTTTCGCACCCGTTCTTCACCTGCGACAACACGAGCTAGGCCGCAGCCTACACCTGCGCACTGAGCCAAGAGTCAGTCCAACACATGTTGTCAATCACTCATCACTGTGGAGCGGTCATCCATCGACCACAGGGACGCTCCTGGTCCTCAAACACCAAACCTCGAGTCCACTGACCAACACCGGTCAGACCGGTGAGCACCACTGGTCAGACCGGTCCCTGCTGGTGAAACTTGGCGACTTCCACTAAGTGGCTCCACACCGGTCAGGCCGGTGCGACACACCGGTCAGACCGGTCACAGCTAGAAAGCCCCAAATCACCAAACAGGCCAACCGACCTCCAAACTGACCCAAACTCGAAACAGCCCCAACACGGACAACAAAGAAGCGACCCAGACGTTCACGCGAGAAAAAACCCACCAAGGGTTGCACCGGTCAGACCGGTCAAGAGCACCGATCAGACTGGTGTAGCCTGGGCAGCTCGGGATGAACAACACCCGCGGGTCAACTCCCCCAAATCCAAACCTCAATCTCCCGAATCGCTCCACGGACTTGAACTAGACTTTGGGGATAAAAGGAACACCTCATGAGGAGTCCATAGCCAAGATTAATCCCACCAAAACTTGTCCAAAAAGGAGGAATCAAAGAAATCCCGCTAAGAACACCTCTAACCCTAGAACTTGGAAAACCCCAAAATCGAGCCCCTTTACTCACGGATTTGGGAGGGGAATCACAGCCCAAAGAACCACGAAGGGTTCCCACAAATTTCCCCCATCAAATCCCCAAGAGCAAGGTCCCGAAAAAAACCCAAAGAAATCACCAAGAGAAGGCTCCGAAAATCACCACCAAGAACAACCGGGAACAACACATCCAAACCTTGAGGAACCACGCCAAATCATCTCTACATGCCACAAAGGTTCATACAAGGTTTAGCTTGCCACCCGATCATCCAACCCTCTCAACAAGATCTCACCATGAAGCTCTCAAGCTAGTCCTATGGAAATCCTAAGAAAATAGGAAGGGAAAATAGGAAAGCAAATGAACTAGGGTTCCAAGAGCTTGGCTGCCATCCTCTCACCTCATGGGTTATATGGAGGCAACCGAAAGTCTAAAATACCCTTTCCTAATAACTAGGGATACAAGCCCCTCAAGAGCGGTCTTGGAAGTCTTCAAGCTTTCTCCATCGGATGGATGCCCGGTGACCGCAACCTGCTTAGCCTCGACGCAAGCCTTGCGATCCCGACGCGTGTCCTTCGCTTCAAAGATTCCGGACTGCTTCGTCGCACACCGGTCAGACCGGTGCTCCTCACCGGTCAGACCGGTACCCACCAGTCAGACCGGTCACACCCACCGGTCAGACCGGTCTGGCACTGCTGCAGCATAGTCTTCGGTTCTTCGGTCTTGGCTTTGTGGATCAACCATGGAACCCAGTGGTTTTCTGGTGAACCACCGGAAACCCCGCGAACTCGGTGTAGCCTCCGCCAATCTCACTCATGACTCGGCTCCCACGTAGTCCCGACTCGACCTTGGTTTTGTGGCTCAACCAAGAAACCGTCCATGACTTCATCTTGCTATTCATGCCACCATGCGGCCCGCACTAGACCCCGCTGGCCACCGGGTCCCTCGAACGAAGCCTACTTGTCTTCTCCACACCTGGAGGCCTCACCGGCGACGACCTTTCGCGCTTGTTCTTCACCTGCACCAACACCAGTCAAGCCGCAACCTGCACCTGCAATACTTAGCCAAGAATCAGTCCACACAACATTGTCAATCACTCATCACACAAGGAAGCGACCATCCACCGGTCCTCGAACCACACATGGTCCTCAATCTCCCCCTTGATGAGTGCATTGACAACACCCACATGAAGTAACAAGAGTGTTGACGGATAAAAGACGTATCCCTCTACGATCCGCAAGCGTACGGACCCCACACCTTTTTCACCACGGGATTCCCAAGGTTCTTGTCAATCCGCGGAGCAAGGGGATTACTAGCGCTTAACCTAGTTCTAATCTAGTTGAATGGAAAACCTTTAAAGAGAGTATTAAACTAAAAGTAAAGACAATCTAACCTAAGTTAATCTAAGTTAAGTTGATCAAACAAATCTAGGGATAAACTAGATGGTAAAGGGGTGAACACAAGAGAGTGAGTAAGAAAGATAAGCGTTCCCTCCCTAGGATCTAGGATAACATGGTATGCATCTACTACACGAAAGCAAGAACCAATCTACCGGGGGTTGTGACCACGGTTTCGCCCTTTCCCTCCTCTCGTACTGTCACTACGCGAAGGTATTCGTGACTAGACCTATGATGGACACGGTATGTTGATGGAATCTATGGGAGTAGCGGATATCATACGCTCGAAAAACACGGTAGCTAACCTTAATCATCAAAGCATCATCAACATGAAAACAATAGATTGAAAGCACAAATCGACTAGCGATCACATAGCATGTATCCATCTAATCATAGGGATGAACGGAGACATTACCCCATCATCTTACACGGATTGAAGCACATAGGGGTGATGGAGACTCCAGAGAACGTCGTCGATGAAGATGGCGGTGATGGAGCTTGGGAACACCCCTAGGCCAATGGCGTGGAGTCCTCCTCTTCCTTCCTTCTCTCCGCCGGCGTTGATCCTTGCGACGAGCTCATCTAACTCTCTCCCTCACCTTGCGGCGGCGGTGTTCTGGTGATTGGCGTCGGTAGGATGATTTGTTCGATGTGTCGGTCGACGGCGGCGGAGGGAATAAATAGATGAACATCTAGGGCAAAGGGGGGACCGAACCGACCCCGGAGTGGGCTGGGCCGGTCGGACCAGACCGGCCGGCCCAGGCCCACTTTGGCCCGGTTCAGCCCCGGTTTTCTCCCCGGTTGCTTCTCGCGTGATCCCTTATTCGTGTGCACTTGCATGTCGGCCTTTGACGTCGTTTCCTTCACGGTTTAGGCTTGAATCCTTGCTATGCAAGCTTCGCTGTTTTCTGGTTGAGTCCCTGAAGACTTGCACGTTGACGCTTCGGTCCTCGGGTCATTTGGAGTCATGTTCATCGCGTGTCTTGACTCTTATCGGGCTTCATGATCTTCTTCCAAAGTGCTTGGTGAACTTATCCCGAAAGTCTCCTCTTTAGCGTAGATTTCCTGCGTAAACAACAAACTCCAAAATCGACATGCAAGTGTGAACTTGTTATATCATTAGTATGCCTAGTGGCGGGTTAGTTGCAAATCATAATCGAAACCAATGTATAACAAGTACTCTAGGTTGACGGAAATTCACCGTCAACATCTCCCCCATGCTTAAACCTTGCTCGTCCTCGAGTAAGTAATCCTTGCTTAAAAGGGAAATCAATGTTGCCTTCCAATGTTGTCCCTGCACTTAGTCATTAATGACGAGGCAAATTGCTCTCTCTTAAGAATTTATTTTTAAAGTTCAAGTTGTGACCGGCTTCTTTTTCTTTATGGAAGATAGACTAACAATAAAGAACAAGCCACATTTAACACGATGCTCTCAAACTTAAGTGAACTTCAAACCATTACCTTGTCACATGGAAGATTTTCAAAAAGATGCATATCCAACATAAGTGAAAATCTCTTGCAAGAGCTCATGGAACACTCATCTCATCAAGTCACTCAAGCCTATACTAGATTATTTTCAACCTACTCTACTCATATGTGATAGTGGAAGGCTTATGTGGAGCTTGGAAGGTTAAAAACAATCCTAGCAAAACATACATCCGAAATATTGTCAAATTAAGAGAGAGGTCTATTGGAATTACCGAGACTCGTCAAAAAGGCCATGGAAAATAAATGTTGGAAAAAGAGAGGGATGAAACACACACATTTAGATAAGTGGACATGTGCAAGTGGCAAATGGATGATCCCGAGGCACGAGTGAAGTCCTCGTTATCGGATTGCACATGGTTGGAAGATTTGAGTATGGATGTGTCATCAAGGCACTTGAGGACTTATGAAGCAAAAAGATCCGAGGAGCATCTTTATTTTTTTCTTTATTTTATTTCCTTCTCATTTTTCTCTCTTTCTTTTTTTCACTTTATTCTTCCTATTTTTCTTACTTTTCTTTTCTTCTTATCATATATTTTTTTTCTCATTTGTCTTTTTTTTCTTTTTTTTCTTTTGCTCCTCAAAACTTTTTGCAACATAATACTTACATAGCATTTGTGTCAGAGAATGACTCCTCCCCCATGCTTGAACGATGCTCGTCCTCGAGCATAAAAGAGAGGGGAAATGACTGCTAAAGTAAGTATAAATTCCATAATCTTGCGGAATATTTGAATCTCCATCGAGAATTTTACTCCATACTCAAATTGGGTTGTGGACAAGGAGGTGATCACAAAAAGATGTTTTTGGTTTAGGGTGGATGCCCAGCGAAGTTTGTGGAATTTTCGATGTGAAAACCCACAACGCATGGACAAAAAGGCTAGCATGAAAAAGTTACACAAAGGAATGACCAGCTTCTTAGTCTCTAACCATAGAAATCAATCCTAATCCAACTCATCAAAACATATGTTTGCAATCTACGGGTTTTGTTATCATAAAACATATATGTATATGGCTTTGGTAGGTAGAACTTTGCAAGAGCATCACAAATATGTATATAGCATAAAAGTTAAGTTTTCATAAAAACAACAAGTTATCCGGCTATCCATAAACTTAAATCAAAGAGCAAAGATATGTATGTGGGTCTAGAGCATAGTCATTTCACCTCCACAAATAAAAGAGCCGATATTTAAATTAATTTCAGATCATATTATAGAGAGCAATTAGCCAAGACATGTATAACTTCATGTAGGTAAAACAAAGCGGCAACTTTCATCATCTTTCCGTAAGCATAGGCAATATAGAACATCGAGGTGAACACATGGTCATGCTTATCTATTGAAAGTAAAAAGAAACCTAGGTTGTCCTCCTAGTAGCCATGTTATTATTTGAAGAGAAAAACAAAAGGTTGCACCTAGTTGATGTTGAAGGCATACTTACAAGCATTTGTGTTTGGAAAAGAGAAGGTCCATGGAGATGTTACCATCATTTGTAATTCTTCGTTGCCTTCTTCCGACATCTCCATGTATCGATGTGGCTTTTTCTTTTGTCTTGATTTATTAATGCTCCTAAACTTATGAATTTGACCTTGTATGCTTAATGGAGTCATTGGTCACCCTTCTCTTCAATGTTGTCATCACCATCTCCTCTTTCTTGTTCTCATCATCTCCTTGCTGTCTCTTTTTCATGGATTTCCCCCTCTGTCCAGAACAGAAAATATATCGAAATATAGCTCTATTGAAAAGTTTATGAAATTACCTTTCCAACGTGTGGTCATTCATCGAAAGCGGAGTTCAAACAAGGGAGCTATGTCCGTTTTACTTCAGCGCTGCGTGCTGTCCAAAACTGATTTCAGGACGTGTTGCACTCGGTGATTCGGGCATAACCGCTTGTAGGAACCTCCGATTGTCTTGATTCTTGATTTGTTGGAATCTTAACTTCATGGGGCTTCTAAATATCCAAAAATATCCAGTGTTTTCCCTTCGAGACCATGCAGAATTTTGATGAGATCGATAGCTTCTCGCGCATTGATCCGGTGATGTTAACGATCTTGATCATTCTATCTTCTAGAACGTCATGTTGCACTTCCGTGGTGAAGATTCAGGGTCTCCCCCATGCTTAGCATTTTGCTAGTCATGGAAGAAGAAGACAAAGCACTTCTTAGCCATCCTTCAATTTCCTTGTAGTGAGAGTCTTTATCTTGCCTGTAAGACGTTTTAAACGCACATTCTACCCCCAAGGTGACGGTTGGGAGTAGATAGAATTGCCAACAATCCAACAATGTCTCCTAAGATTCTTAACTTGTGGCATAATTAGTTTAATGAGGAATAAAAACCTAATGAGTGTACGTGGTGCAAGGTGTGTATGCACATGATAGGAAAGCATACAAACAAAGACAATGTTTTCACCTAGTTCTAAACACCATGTTTACAACTAGGTTGCCGAATTTTTCCATAGCCATAAAGGTTTATATATCTAGGGTTAAAACACCATGTCTATCCCTAAATCAATAAATCTTATAGCACAAGAAAAATTAAGTGTATTGCAGAGCTTATTGTTGGGGGGATACCCGAAAAATTCGGATAACTACCCGAACACAAGTAGAGTTCTCAACACGTTCAAGTATTAGATTAGGGCGCAAAGAGACGATGAAGCTCTCTGCAAGTAGCACAAGTCCCAAAAAAGTCTGAATCCGTTTACACGTGCCCTCGCGCCCCCTTTTATAGGGAGACGAAGGGACTTTTACATTCCGATAACACCCTCGGGCTTGGAGAATATTCCTGTTGACGGTGAAAATCCGTCAACCTAGCCATGAGTTTACCTTCGGTGTTGGCATGAGTTTTATACTTTATCCATTGGTACTAACCCCCGTGGTATAACAAGTTCACGTGTGCATGTCGTTTTTGGAGTTTAATGTTTATGCAGGGATTTAGTGTTGAATGCAAGACTTTCGGGATAAGTTCATCAAGCACCTCATGACAAGACCTTGAAGCCCTGAACAAGTCATGCAATGAAGCAAAACTAACTCCAAGAAGCCGGGGACTTGATCCGAGAAGACGACATACTCCAGGGACCTGACCAGAAAAGTCGAATCTTCCAAGACAAGGAGTTGAGTCCAATTCGGAGAGAAACCGACGACATGGACCCGTATGCGAAGGGGGAAGCATCCAGAAGCAAGGGAACCGACCTCGGCAAAGGAGCCCGCGGGCTGGGCCTAAATGGGCCCAGGCCGGCCGGCCCGGGTCCGGTCGGCCCAGGCCCATTTAGGGCCCAAATGCGTCGTCCTTTGCCCTAGCTGCTAATCGGGCTATTTATAGTCCCCTGACCGAGAGCCACGCAGAGAAGATTTCGTCTTCGGCCGCCGAGAAGCAGAGAAGAGAGGGACACCATCTAGGAGAGGAGAGGGTCGAGCTAGTTGACTAGGGTTTCCCTAGCCGACGTGGGAACCTTGCAAGGAAGACCACGTCGGAGTTCCCGGAGCTAGAAGCAAGATCAAGGAAGGATCCCGGTGGTGATCTTGTGTATGTATCATTGTTATAGTTGAATTATCAAGTTGAATCTTTTCTCACCGATCAAGTGTTTCCTCGAAGATTTCGTTTTTCGATCGGTTTTGCTTATTCCAATTCTATTCTCGAGATAGATTACATAGGGTGTTCTTGTAGCCGCGGTGGCTAGAGGTACACGCCGGATCTTCCGAAAGAATCTCGACTTGTCTTTTGACTCGCCCTAAGCTCCCCGCATGAATAGGGATACGTTGTGACAGAACGGGGGTCTCGAAAGGCGGATGTTTTCGGATTTGGACGGGAAACCACGATTTAAAGAGGCTTTTATTAAGATTCGATTTGCTACTTCTTCTTTTGCTTGGAACTACAACGAAAGGCTTACCCCGATCCCTCTAGATCGGTTTATCTACCTAATCTTACTTTGTTTTCTCCGGTTTTTAGTAGATTAGATTCGTTTTGTGTCTTTTACTTAGATGCATTAGGTCTTTTATCGATTATTGAAGATTACTTGGCTTTAATAGATTAATTCTTGCGTCACACATTTGTTCCACGGATTCGATACCTTGGGTTCACCACTCGAGGGAAGAAGGGTCCCTTGACTACGACGGGAGACTTGTACGCTTGCGAGTCACGAACGAACTTTGATACAATTATTAACCGTCAACAAGCCCCTTTTTCTGGCGCCGTTGCCGGGGAACAAGTGATCAAGATTTGATTTTTTATTGCTTTTTTTTGTAATTTTCAGTACTGATTTTATTTTATTTTTGCATCTACTAAGCTTCGATCATCCTCAAAATACATCTAATCTAGTTTGTCTAACTCTAGTCTTTATAGATTTGTTTTGTTTTCTAGTTTTTTTTGCATACTTTGTTTATTGCTAACCCTAACAGGAGATGGACGGCTGCCTCTCCAACAAACCCAATAATTTTGTGGATGATCCAGAAAAACTTTACGGTGCTAAGGAGACGCGAAGCACATCAAGCTAAAAAGCTGGATTTTGTAGATTCGGAGTCGGAAGCCGAAGGATCACAGGAATCTCCGGAGAATTCACCACCTCAAAGTCCGCGGGAGAACCGACGTCCACCGATGGGTGACCAACCACCGGAAGAACGCAAGATTGGGGAGCTATGCACCCCAGACATCATCGACCTACCAATCTTGAACCTCGACGAGATCGGAAGACCGTTCGAGATCAAGACCTCAACAATCCGCATGGTGCAACATTCACCCTTCACCGGCAAAGAGGATCCGAACCTTCACCTCCAAGCATTCATTCAACTATGTCGACTTTCAATATGGAGGGGGTGACTCAAGATCAAATGAGGGCAAGGCTTTTTCCGTTTTCACTACTCGGGAAGGCGTTGCAATGGTTCCACTCTCAACCGGCGGAGACGGTGCAAAATTGGAACACGTTGATGAAGGCTTTCATGAAGGAATACTACTCACCGGGTAAAACTCAAAGCTTGCGTAATAAGATTGCCACCTTTGTTCAATATCCTACGAAACTATCTCGGAGGCATTCGAGCGCTTCAACGAGTACACCCGGCGGTTCCACATCACAAGTTCCCGAAAGAAGACCTCGTGCAAAAGTTCTATCAAGGACTCACCATGGCGTCAAGGACGATCATCGATGCATCAGCGGGAGGATCTATCATCGAGCTTACACCGACGGAAGCTTTCACGCTATTCAAGAAGGTCGCGGATAATGACACGTGGGCGTCATCCGGCGCCTACACCCGGCTCAACCTATGGGGAACGTCAAAGGAGTCTTGCAAGTGGAGAAGGAAGACATACTTGAAGGCAAGATCGACTCGCTCATGAGGAGGTTGGAGAAGATGGAGATAGAAAAGAAAGAGGCTCAAGACTTGAAGGCCGCCGAAGCAAGGTCCACATGCGAAGAATGTGGAGAGTATGGCCATGTCCGCAAAGATTGTCCGGAGGAAGCCAAAGTGCTCGACTACATGAGGAAGGGAGAATTGCCGAACTTCCGCTACGGGCAAGGTAGGCCTCAATTTAATGCAAGCTCATCTATTCCTAACGCGGTTCCACTTCGGATACAATTGAAGGAGTTCATGGATGAGCAAGCTAAGATCAACAAGGACACCGTCACCAAGTTCAAGACCATAGACAAGGTGTTGGAGAACATCGATAGCAAAGTGACGGAGGTCGGAAGTTCCAATCATCAAGTGCTCAACATGATGAAGATGCTCGAGACGCAAGTTGGACAACTTGCGGGCGCCCTCACTAATGATGAAGGGAAGCTTCCGGGACAATCCAAATGTCCCGAATCGGCGAAGGCCATTCAAACACGTTCGGGGAAGGAGACCGAAGATCCGGAACGTACCGCGGGAGCAAGAAAGCCTAAACCGTCCACCGAGGTGGAAGGAGCTGCTAAAGAGAAGGTTACGGGGATCGTCACCGAGGAACCCGAATTCGAGATGCCGGAAGATGACACGAGGATACCGCAACTCAAGCCACGCTACTTCCGAGGTAAACTTGACAACCACTTTGAGAAGTTTGTGGAAGTTGTGCGTAGACTTAGCATCAACATGCCGTTACTAGATGCCCTACAAGTACCTACATATTCTCGTTACTTTAAAGACATACTTGCAAATAAATATGAGATAGCAACACTCGGGGTAGATCATGTCAAGATGTCCGAGGAGTGTAGTGCAGCTATTGCTTATGGGCCGGAGAAGCAAAAAGACCCCGGGTGCCCTACAATTCCATGTTCGGTTGGTTCTTTCAACTTCGAGAAGGCGTTATGCGACCTTGGAGCTAGTGTGAGTGTCATGCCGAGGGATGTGTTCGAGAAGTTACGCCTACCGATGGAGCCTACGGGAATATGTTTGGAGGCGGGTGACAACTCCATTCGCTATCCCTTGGGCATTGCCGAAGATGTACCCGTGAAGATTGGACACCACTTCATCCCCGTCGACTTCGTTGTGCTCGAGATGGGAGAGAGGGAGAAGCCGCCGCTCATCCTAGGGAGGCCGTTCCTCAAGACCGTGGGAGCAACTATTGATGTTGGCAAGGGGGAGATCATGTTCGATATCAACGGAGAAAGGAGTTCCTTCAAGTTCCGTCCAAGGATTGAGGCATGCAACATGATTGGAGTGAAGATAGAACCAAAACAAACGGAGGGGCTGAAAAAGAAGAAGGAGCCGAAAAAAGTGAACGTAACGAAAATTAAAGAAGGTGTTGCATCCGTCAAGACAAAGGAAGAGAAGCCGCCCGTGAAGACCAAAAAAAATGACTAAGCCGGCCAAGCCAAAAGACAAGCCCGCGCCCAAGATGGTGCGGAAGTGGGTACCCAAGATTGCAACGCCCGCAAAGAGCGTTGATCCGGAGTAATCAAGTGAAGAAGTCTAGCTATAGACTATAAACGAAGCGCTAGGCGGGAGGCAACCCGTTTCGTCAAGTCAAGTCAAGAATAAGCTACCGAGAGGACAACCCGATTCCAGGTTTTTCGAGTATTTTTAATAATTTAGTTTTTGAGTTTTACTACGTAAAGACATTAGACTTAGAAGTGGTTGAACAATATTAGAGACATAATTCTTGATTGAATGTTTGCTTTATCATAAACCCTTTGCATGAACCCTCCTATGTGCTTGTTTGATTCTTTTCTTTTCGAGAAACCCCTCAACCAAATAATTTCAGAACCTTAGCTCAACCTTTCACCCTCATTATGGTGCTGAGGTTGGCTTATTTTTCATGCTAAAACCACACGAGTAGAGCCACGATTTATATTCAAGTGTTATAAAAATTCAGCACGTGGTAGGACTCGCGTGAACCTAGAAATCAAAGCTTTTGGTTGGTCTTAAAAATCTTTATCCTTGGTTTCTCTAGGATTAGAATTTTTCTAAGCCCATTCTAATTTTGTTTTATTCAAAATCTTTCTTATTTAGCCAAAATTAGAACCTAAACCTATGCCCCCATGATCAAGCCGGAAAACGTTCGCTCTCAACCGATGAAAGCAGACTTTACCGGTAAGACCAAAATCGACGTAGTCGAAAAATATTTTCGACTTACATCTGTTTTTAATGGTTTAAAAACTTCTCTAAAATTATGCTCAAGCTCTTGCATGGCTCTGAAAAATATTTTAAAATTCGAATTAGAGGAGTGCTTAACCTTAAACACACCTAAATGGAGGCAATGAAGTTTGAATTAATCATGCATGCACCATTGGATTCCCTTTTATCAACTTTCACCAATTCCACATGCAAAGGACAAGCATGGTGGGCAGCAAGCATCAACTTTGCAGGATTTCAATGGTGGCATGTGAAGCAAGTGGAGCTAGGGAGCATGGACATGACCCAAAGCATGGAGCATCAAGTGGGAGGACCAATAATTCAAGAAAAGGAGTGGACGAGAGCGTTTGGGCGGTGCAACTCGTGGAGCACGCGGGCGGGGAAAGTTGCGAGAGGCGAAATGATCGTGCCGGGAGAAAGACGCGCCGAGGAGGAGCCGGAGCACCCGGGCCGGCCGGCCTAGGCCGGCCGGCCCGCCCTATAAATGGCGTCCCCCGGCGCCCGTCTTCTCGGCAAGCTTCCCTCTCCTTCCCTTGTTTGTGTGTTCAAGTTTGTGTGCTCGGAACCTCCGTAGACTTAGCCAACCACCCAAGCTTGAGAGCTCAAGAAAAAAATCCACCTCCCTAATCCACTCAAAGTCCACATCCGAAGCAAAGAGTTTAAGTGCCTAGTTTACCGGTTGCAACCCGGATTTTTAGTTGAAGAGAGAGTGCAGCAAGCATGTGGAAGAAGACCACAAGTCTCTTCTCTAAGAAGAAGAGTTCGTCGTCGTCCAAGCCGTCATCAACCACGTCTTCGAGGAGGCACTCGGTTTCCGAGTCTCCCCCGAGCATGGAGACGGACACGGCACCACCGAGGAGGAACGACGCTCTCCTCCTTGGTGGGATGAGGGCTGCGAGAAGCACTTCCATGAGGTTCACCGAACCTCGTGGGCACACGGAGGAGCAACCCGCGCCACCACGACGATCGACTCGCTCAACCGCACCACCTCCTTACACCCCGACACAATCTTCGTACGGCTTCATCATCATGTCGGCGGAGGAGGAGGATAGGCTCGCCAATCTTGAGAAGAGGCTTGTGCCAAACGTCGAGATCGACGACCAAGCACTCCACACCTTGGGTTTTCGCACCGACATAAACTACATGTTGGGGCACCTCGGGTGGATTCGGTTCTCCAACGGAATCTCGGTGGACACCCACTTGGGTTACACCTTGGAAATTTTAATGACTATGGCACCCATCGTTGATGATGATGGGGTGCAATGCTTGTCATTCCGTTTGGAGGGAATCCAACAAGTGGTTCCCTACGAGCACGTAAGGGAGCTGCTTGGATTCCACAAGGGCGCTCCGAGAAAGTCGACGTGCCTCCCGGCATGTTGGCGGAATTTTGGGGCATGATCTCCGGAGATGCCCATCAACAACGCAAAAGCATCCGCAACCCCATTATCCGGATATTTCACTCTTGGATGTGCAAGAGGGTATTGGGGAGGATGAGGGAAACAAAGGTGACCGACACGGAGTTAAATTGGCTATACTCGGCTTTGATTGCCGGTGCAGCCAATTGACCCCTCTTACCTCATGATCAACCGTTGGTGTTGTGAAGCAACATCGGGGGCTAGTGATATTGGTTCGGGGTGTTACCTCTCCATGTTGGCCTTTTCCTTGCGACCGGGGATCGCAAGAAACCCCGCTCACCTTTTGCGCGGTACCTCTCTCGGTTTTGAGTACTTGCGGCAAGGCAAGTACATTAGTGGAGATGAGAGAAGAGGTTACCGATTGGCCATTGTGAACCTCCCTCTTCCGGATGAGAGGCTTAGGCTTTTCACCGAAGGAAGGGAAGATTGGTTGGAAGAGGGAATACTTGTCCCCGCAAGGAAGAACAAAAGAGGAAGGATCGTAGAAGAGGGAACATCCTCCGCACAAGAGGGTGGAGCACAACCCAATGTGCAACCATCCGGCGGGGTTCCTCCTCCGCCAAGTTATTACGGAGGGTCTCAACAACAAGCATGGGGGGGTGGTGCACCGGTACCCCCACAAAATTATGTTGTGCCCAACGCTAACTTCGCGGAGTCCTACGCTCATCATCCCCAACCACAACAAAGCATGGCTATTATTGGAGGATATGCTGCAAGAAATGCTCAAAATATAGCAGCCATCCAATCCAACGCAGCTCAACTCGGTGAAGGCAACGCAAATATTGCCTTTGAACTTGGACGCCTTCACCTTGTGGAGCCAAATCAATTTGACGGAGGAAGTGTTCATTCATATTATGAGCAAGGGTATTATTATCAAGACTACCAACATCAACCACCGGCGGAGGACTAGAAGATTTAGGAACTTTAGTTTTCTTTTCTTTTCTATTTCTCTGTAATTTTCAGCTTTTTCTTATGTGTGTTTGCGTAGTATTTTTCTGTTTTTATTTAATTTTCAGCAAGTATGTTTCTTTATTTTCAGTGTGTATTTCAACTTGATATCACCATTAATAAAGTCACCACCTTGATTATATTATTGGAAAAGTTACAAAATTCGTGCTATGATGATATATGATTAAAATTGCAGCTTTGTTCATCTTTGTAGTTGATTTATGCATGTTTAAGCTAGTGCTCTCTTAAAAATACAGATCTGAATTTATTTAAATGCTAGCTTAATTTTCAGCGGAGGTTATGATTAAAATAAAGACCCATAGTGTTTTATGTGCTCTCAAGTTATGAATGGATTGAAGATGTCTTTTATGCTCAAAAATATTGCTAACCTTGTCACAAATATCACTTGTGTGTTGCTCAACCTATCCAAAGCCTTATATATATTTGAGTGCATAAACCTTAGTGTACAAGATTTATTTTTGAGTGAGTTATTGCAGGCCATGATTTCTCCGGCCCGAGACTAAGAAGCTGGTCATTCCGTTTTTGCGTATCTATCTTTTTTTGCTTGCCTTTTATCCGTGCATTGTGTATCCCCGCATCGGTGATCTCACAAACTTCGCCGGATATCCACCCTTAAACCAAATATCATCTTTTTTGTGACTACCTCCTTGACCACAACCTATCATTGAGGATGGATCATCAATTCAAGGAAGATCGCAAGACGGTGCCAACGTTGAAGATTTCAAGTATCTCTCCAAGGAAAAATATCCGGTACCTACCTTATTTTTCGCCTCTTTGCTCGAGGACGAGCAACGTCTAAGCATGGGGGAGGAGGTAGGTACGGTGCAGTTTTAGAGTTCAAAAGGGAGTATTTAAAAAAAAATATATATATAATGATGAAAGAAAAAAAAAACCAGTGATATGCATGACTTTCAAGGTATCAAAAAATCAAAACTTCATTGTGAAAGTCATGGACTGAATATATGACGAGGCAAGAAAAAAAAATGAATGAATGAAAGAAAGAAAAGAATGAGAAAGAAAAAAATATATATTTGTGCGTAAAGTGAACTCCCCGGTTCTCTAAGAGTGCATTCAAGGCTTCAAGATAAAAAGATCCATTCTCAATTTTCCAACCATGTGCAATCCGATAACGAGGACTTTCTTTGTGCCTCGGGATCACTCTTTGCCATTTGCACATGTCCACTCATCTAAAGTGTGTGTATTTTTCTCTTTCCCCGCCTTGATTTAACATTATTTTCCAATGACCTTTTTGACGAGTCTCGGTAAGACCATGAGAAGCTTGTCTTGTTTTGACAACACCTCATTTATAAATTCTTGTTAGGACTAAACTTTCCCAAAAGCTCCATATAAAGCCTACCACATATATATGAGAGGGAAAGGAGTAGAATATATAGGCTTGAGAGACAAGTGAGATGAGAGTTTATGAGCATTACATGAGATGATTTAAATTTGTGAATTTGGTTTAGTTTTTTTTCTCTATCTCGTTCTTTATTTCAAAAATTCTGAGATCTATTTAAAACTTTGTGAGCATGTTAATACTTGTGGGATAAGCTTAATAAGAATCCACCCTCCGTGGAGATGAAGGCTAGTACATTATGGAACTTTAATGAATTAATATTTTGAGAGCATTATGTTTTCTCATGTATGATCAAATGCAAAGTTTAAACATTGTTTAGCAATGATGATATTCATCGAAGGCTTACTCGAGGACGGGTTTAAGCATGGGGGAGATGTTGACGGTGAAAATCCGTCAACCTAGCCATGAGTTTACCTTCGGTGTTGGCATGAGTTTTATACTTTATCCATTGGTACTAACCCCCGTGGTATAACAAGTTCACGTGTGCATGTCGTTTTTGGAGTTTAATGTTTATGCAGGGATTTAGTGTTGAATGCAAGACTTTCGGGATAAGTTCATCAAGCACCTCATGACAAGACCTTGAAGCCCCGAACAAGTCATGCAATGAAGCAAAACTAACTCCAAGAAGCCGGGGACTTGATCCGAGAAGACGACATACTCCGGGGACCCGACCGGAAAAGTGCTCGAATCTTCCAAGACAAGGAGTTGAGTCCAATTCGGAGAGAAACCGACGACATGGACCCGTATGCGAAGGGGGAAGCATCCGGAAGCAAGGGAACCGACCTCGGGCAAAGGAGCCCGCGGGCCGGGCCTAAATGGGCCCGAGCCGGCCGGCCCCGATCCGGTCGGCCCGTGCCCATTTAGGGCCCAAATGCGTCGTCCTTTGCCCTAGCCGCTAATCGGGCTATTTATAGTCCCCCGACCGAGAGCCACGCGAGAAGATTTCGTCTTCGGCCGCCGAGAAGCAGAGAAGAGAGGGACACCATCTAGGAGAGGAGAGGGTCGAGCTAGTTGACTAGGGTTTCCCTAGCCGACGTGGGAACCTTGCAAGGAAGACCACGTCGGAGTTCCCGAGCTAGAAGCAAGATCAAGGAAGGATCCCGGTGGTGATCTTGTGTATGTATCATTGTTATAGTTGAATTATCAAGTTGAATCTTTTCTCGGCCGATCAAGTGTTTCCTCGAAGATTTCGTTTTTCGATCGGTTTTGCTTATTCCAATTCTATTCTCGAGATAGATTACATAGGGTGTTCTTGTAGCCGCGGTGGCTAGAGGTACACGCCGGATCTTCCGAAAGAATCTCGACTTGTCTTTTGACTCGCCCTAAGCTCCCCGCATGAATAGGGATACGTTGTGACGAACGGGGGTCTCGAAAGGCGGATGTTTTCGGATTTGGACGGGAAACCACGATTTAAAGAGGCTTTTATTAAGATTCGATTTGCTACTTCTTCTTTTGCTTGGAACTACAACGAAAGGCTTACCCCGATCCCTCTAGATCGGTTTATCTACCTAATCTTACTTTGTTTTCTCCGGTTTTTAGTAGATTAGATTCGTTTTGTGTCTTTTACTTAGATGCATTAGGTCTTTTATCGATTATTGAAGATTACTTGGCTTTAATAGATTAATTCTTGCGTCACACATTTGTTCCACGGATTCGATACCTTGGGTTCACCACTCGAGGGAAGAAGGGTCCCTTGACTACGACGGGAGACTTGTACGCTTGCGAGTCACGAACGAACTTTGATACAATTATTAACCGTCAACAATTCCTAATGTGAACACATACAAGAATGTCTTTTCTCCCCTTACACATTTACAAGTCTGCCACTAGTTCACACTCTAAACTCGGACTTTTTGGGACTACAACTTTGACTTTGCTTCTCCCGTGATTCGTGAATGTGTTCGCCCGAAGTTCCCGAACCAAGTCTTCTATAGATTCCCGAAGTAGCTCTTGCTTCCCTGCAGGTTTGTGCGTGTCCTTGCGCCTGAGTCCCGAACAGAGTCTTCATTAGATTCCCTAATCAGCAAATCTCCGAAGTTCGGACCATCAACAGTTGAGTTTCCGGGCTTCCGCGTGTTCATGACTCCGCCTCTTCACCGAATCAAGATCCCCGAACTCTGCACATTCGCGAATTCGAGACTCAGCAGGTCCCAGACATCCGAGAATCGCGAATTCCCTGCTCCTGAAAAACATACTTTGAGAACTTCATTAAACTCAACGTTTCGAGGGTGACGGGTTTTCCTGAATTCCCCAACACTAGCCCCTCGGGGAAGCGGGTTGACTCCGACGATCCGATTCCACGAACTTTTCGGAAATTTAGTAAAAAACGTCACCCTCGGAACGTCGGAGGGGACACGCGTCGCCCGGAGAGCCAAAGGCGGTTAAATCGAGGCGCACTTCGCGAAACTGCCCCTCCCCGGCCCTATAAATAGCGGGCCGGCGCTGTTAAAAAATTTTTTACTGCTCTCGCGTCTTTCACGACTTTCACATTTTCCTTCCTTCGCGGAACTAGCTTTCTCTGCTAGGAAATTTGCGAACTCCAGGCCTTGTTCGCGCTTTTCTAAGGTATTCATTTGTGTTTGCTTTGTTGTTTCGTTAATTCGTTAAACTTTGGTGTATTAATGTTACGATTTTCGTAGTTTATTTTCGACTATTAGACTAAACCGTCTGAATGCTCATATTTGTTAGGTGGCTCGCATTAGAAATACAGCTAGACCCATGACTACCGAAGAGCTGATCGCTGCCGGTCTCCCACTCGATCAGGCTGCCGAAAATGCAGATCGTGCTGCACCGGCCGAAGATGTTGGTTCACCCAGCGGTTCCCGAAGTCGCGAAGACGGAGAGGTCGGGTCCGATGGCGGCGAAGACGTCGGGGATGTGGATGCTGGGGTAGACGATCTCGTCATGCTGAGGACTTCTGGCCCACTGCCGCCCTCGCTTGCGTTCGGAGAGTCGAAGGTGACGAGCAACACTATTCGTGAGTACGAGAAGGCCGGATTCTTCTCTCCTGGGGCCGGGCGCGCCCCGCTCGATGAAATAATTCCCACTCCCAAGGCCGGAGAAATTGTGGTTTTTCGGGACTTCTTCATCTGTGGGCTGCGGTTCCCTTGTGACCCAGTCCTACCGGCAATTCTTGATGCATTCTCAGTGAAGATCCATCAGCTTACCCCAACGTCTTTCCTCGAAGTATCAAAGTTTATTTGGATTCTGAAGACCTTCGGGTGCAGTCCTACCATCGACGCCTTCACCAGGTTCTACGAACTGGTGATTATTCCAGAAGTTGTGAAAGGCGAAGACGGGCAGTTCTTTCACAGCCAGCACGCATGCTGTACCTTCAATACCCGACGCCAGAACACCCGACAAGGGATTACCCGAATCCAGATTTCTCCCTGCTGCAAGACCAACCTTTCCGAAGATTGGAAGTCTTACTGGTTTTACTTGAAAGTCGATGTGCCGAAGCTACCATGCCCGATCGCGCCCCTCACCGCAATGAATGTGGGGAAGTACAACCAGCGTGCCCTAGGAATTCGGAATTGCGAGAGTGCATTTCACTTGGCCAGCACGATACTTGGCGGCCGCGACATTATCGAAGAATTCGTCGCCGCGCGAATCTGGCCTATCTCAAACGGCTGGGCCCCTATCGAAATCATACACTACAACGTCAACTGGGCAGATCGGCAGGTTCCTTTCCCGAAGTTCGGGATTAAACTTCGCGAGGGCCAGAACGCCAAGGACTTCATGGACGAAGTGGAGAAAAGGGTCAACATCATGGTAGGCGAATATACCATGAATGAGTATAAAGCATACAAGGCCCTGGTGAAGCACAAGAAGAAGATCAACCGCGTCTCTTCGGAGATCTGCGGTGACAAATTTTTCAGCTCTCGAGGCCCTGGTCCTAAACTGAAACTTCCTGCCGTCGCCGTGGCCGCCCGCTCGCCCGCCCCCATCAACGCTCCCCGAATCAGATCGTCGAAGCGCGGCTCGTCGCCTGCCGCCGAGGGAACCTCTTCGGGAGTGAAGCCTTCAAAGACCAAATCTCTTGAGTCGTCGAAGCGGAAGCGAAAAACCTCCGAACCTCGATCCTCGGAAGCTGAACTCCAAGCTGCTTCAGGGCTTGCCCAGATGAGCCGCAAAAAATTAAAGAAAGCTGTGAGGAAAGTTTCCTCCATCGGAGTTCGTCGAGTCCCATCCGCCTTTGACGACGACACTCTCACGAAAACAGATAGCGTCGAAGGTGTTTTCCTCTGGCCACTATTTAATTTTCGAGACAATTGTCCTGCTGGTTCCGAAAATGAATTCGTGGACATTGACTCCTTTTCAGATGTTGCTCCTGAGGTCCGAAGGGAGCCGTCTCCTGCTGCTGCTGAGAAGCCCACTATTGCTGCCGAAGCTATTGTTCGCGCTGAATCCCCTGCTGCTGCCAGTACCCCTGTTGCTGAGGTCGCTGCTGCTGATCAAGTTTCCTACGAATTCGCCTGGGACCTTGAGCGGACCATTCAAAGGGATGGCCATTCTTCCGAAAATGTTCCATTGGTCGAAGTTCGGGAGGTCATCCCCGAAGACCAAGCGCCTTCTCCTTCCTTGGCTGCCTTTAACAAAAGCTTTGGTACGTCTCATCGCGGCAAACTGTTGCGTGTTGGTTTCGAGACAATTGGCGTCGGGGGCAAGACGTCCAAGTTTTTAACTCTATGGAAATCATCCACAATTGTTGATGAAACAGGAGAAGGTGCGTCGGAACAACCTGAAGAAGCCGCTCAAGGCTCTGAAAAAAGGCCTCTATCTATCTCCGAGACTACCCCTTCACCTCAGGGGAAGGCCTCTTCGGATTCGACTAAACAAGTCACTATGCGGCACTTCAGCAAGCAAGGTTCGTTGATTCTCACTGCCCCCTTGTGCAATTCGTTATTGTAGAATGTTCACCTGAGATTTATTCTTGAATTTTTCAGAATTCAAGAATCTGTTGCATTCCTATTCTCCTTCGAAACTTGCGCGCTTCCATGAAGACTATACTCTCAAGTACTCTATGCTTGGGAAGGTTGCCATAGAGCGACTTTCTAAGCAGGAGAAGATTAATGAAGAACTTTCTCTGAAGTCCAAGGAGCTGGAGCGCAACTTTGGTCTCGCGGAATCCATGAACCTAGAGCTGGAGAAAAAGGTATCTGAGCTGGCTGAGGCTTTGAAAAGGAGTCAGGACGAGAAGAAGGCCGCCGAAGCCGCGCTCGAGGATTCCAAGAAAGAACTGGAGAAAGTTCGGAAATCTCACGAAGATGACCTGAGTGTGATCGAGAAACTTCGGCAACAACAAGAGCGTGCTTCAAAGATTGCTGAAGATCTCCGCATCAACAATGCCAGTCTCGCTAAGTCATTAAGCTCAAAGGATCGGAAGATCGTGGATCTTGAGAAGGCGCTGGTAGAGCAAGGTGAATCTTCGAAGAAGAACAGTTCGGAAATTTTGGGGAAGCTGAAACTGCTTTATGCTGAGTACCAGAAGTCCCTGAACGAGTACGGTGTTCGTCCCGCCCCTCTCCCAGATGACATTGATATCCCCGATTTCATGGATTGGCTTGAGGAGGAATTCAAGGCTCTTCCCGAAGTGATCTCTGGTGCCGGCAACTTTGCTGTGTCTTTCTCTGTGGAGAGTATTCTGAAGGTCCTTCACGATTACGGCTGTGTGGACCTGGCGAAGTTTCGCGCGAATCTCTCTCAGTTCCCCGGCGTCACCAGCGATACGATACTTCAAGAGAACCCTGACATCGTGGCTATAAAGTTGAAATTCGCGAAGGAATTCTAGATGGTTGGCGGGGCGGATATGGCTAAGATTGTTGCGCGGGCAAAGCTTGACGAGGTAATTTCTTTTTGCTCGATTTCGTGACTTATGTTCGTCGCAGGTGTTCCAGTTTCTTAAGATTTCATTACTCTTCTCTTCCTTTCACAGCTGAGAGAAAAAGAGGAGCGAGAACGCGTCGCCGCATCTCCCGAAGGATCGACTTCCGGGGGGAGTTCGGGAGGTTCTGGCGAGGACGACTCAGGCAGCAGCAGCAGCAGCAGCAGCAGCAGCGATGATGGCAACGACCGTGTACAAGTCCCCGAACCAAAAGAAGACTCGCCGAAGGTGGATGTTGTGAATTAAACGATATGTTCGAACTTTTGTGTGGATTGGAGATCGGCTGTACATTCGTGTAGATTCATCAAACTTTTCTAAACAGGTGTTTTGTATATTTTAACCTGCGCAGGTCCTGCAAGCTGGGCCTGCGCATGACGTGCTACCACTGCGAATTCATCGGGATAGAATGTTCGTTAGTGGTGAAGCATGGCGTTTATTCAAACAAGCACATCCTGAGCAAGATTTTTCCGATTTTTGGCTTGAGGCCTCGCTCGAATTTTCTATAGGTTGCTTTGATCTCTCTTCGTGTTTTTTGCTTCGTAAAAAGAGCCATTCTGCATCCTCTACTTCGCGGTCCACGAGAATTCCGAAGACGGAGCCCCTTAGCCCCTTAGCCGATTCATCTGACTTCGCCTATGCTAGCGATATGGCTAACAACAACGTTTGTAAACCAGGACATGTTGTAGAGCTTTCTTTCTAAATTTTGTACTGATTCTTGTAATTTTCGAGGAACTATTCGGCAGTTTTTATGCGAATAAGGCAATGAATGTTTTTTCTTGAAAAAACGTCACCCTCCCCCACCTTGCCGTTTCGCATGAAAACTGGTTGGCGAGTTCACGAATCTCACTATTCACGACCTTCTTTAGCATATGTTTCGGAGAAGTCCTCGTCAGCTTTTGAAAATTTCGTCTGTCACTGTGCGAGTCGGCAAAATTTGTTTTTCGAATTTTGCGGACTTGCCCTGACTGGCAAACTTGCCCTGGTTGAAATTGCAACCTTCAGTTGCTTCAACCAAAATTTTTCTGCGAACGCCCGACAGAGCCCCTTGTCCTTTTCCTCTAATGGTGATACCTGAAAAAATTGCCAACATTCTGAACTGAATGATAATACTGAGGCGAACCCTTAGACATTCATTTTTCCGAAATCATCATGCGAACTCTTCTGGTGGGAATCCCTTCGTGGATGGGATTTTTCTAGGCCACAACTTGTTGTTGTCTCAGGCCTCTCGGTGGGAATCCCTCGATGGATGGGATTTTTCTAGGCCACAACTTGTTGTTGTCTCAGGCCTTTCAGTGGGAATCCCTCAATGGATGGGATTTCGTCTATCAGGAAGCCTTTCTCACAAACTTTTTCTTTTTTTCACGATGGAATTTCGGCTATCACGGAGCCCTTCACGCGAACTTTTCTTTTTCCATGATGGAACTCTGGCTATCAAGGAGCCTTTCACACGAACTTTTTCTTTTTTCACGATGGAATTCTGGCTATCAAGGAGCCTTTCACACGAACTTTTCTTTTTTCACGATGGAATTCTGGCTATCAAGGAGCCTTTCACACGAACTTTTCTTTTTTCACGATGGAATTCTGGCTATCAAGGAGCCTTTCACACGAACTTTTCTTTTTTCACGATGGAATTCTGGCTATCAAGGAGCCTTTCACACGAACTTTTCTTTTTTTCACCACGGAATTTCAAGACACAAAATACGAAACGTGCAATTTGGGGGAAAACTCTTTTCATATATATATCAGAAAGAGTATTTACATAGGATACGCCTCGTTAAAAACCTTGCCTCTTGATTTAGAGCCCCCTTTGCAAGGAAAAGAGTACGGTCCTTCTTATTCTAGAACTACGATTAAGACAAAAAACTTATTTTCTCCCGAAGTCACTTATAGACACGTGATTCGGGCTTCTATTTTCCTACCGTGTACACTTACGAAAATCGAGAAACTGCTACGTACTATAGTTATGTATAACTAGGGTTTTCATGGATAGTACCTCTTTAGGCTATCGGCGTTCCACGAATATGGCAACTGCTCGCCAGTCTGCTCCAACAGGCGAAAAGCCCTGGCATATCTGTTTCCCTAGCTATGTAAGGCCCTTCCCATGACTCATGAAGTTTTCCTGGGTTCTCCCAATTTTTCTTTCTTTTCAAGACAAGATCACCTGTTTTGATGTCCTTCCGGACCACCTTTTTGTCTCTCCATGCTCTTGTCTCTCTCTGGTATTTCTCAATGTTTTCTCGTCGCTTCGAGGATTGTCGGCTCTATCATGTCTTTCTCCACCTTCTTGTCAATTTCCTCTATCTCTTTTCCTTTCAAGACTCTCATGCTTTCATTCTTTATCTCCTCTCGGTGTCATAGCCTCGATCCCGAAGAGTAGGCGAAAAGGTGTGAAACCTGTTGCCCTTGAAACTGTGGTATTGTGAGACCAGATCACCTTTGGAAGTTCGTCCACCCACTTTCCCTTTTTCTGATCGAATAAGCATTTCTTGATTCCCGAAAAAATCAGGCCATTGGCTCTTTCAACTGCTCCATTGGATTGTGGATGATAAACTGACGAAAATTTCACTTGTGTGCCTAGGGTTCTGCAATACTCTTTGAAGGTGTAGCAGTCAAACTGTTTGCCGTTATCAACTGTCAGTTCTCTAGGAACTCCGAACCTGCAGACTATGTTCTGCCAAAAGAATTTCTGAACTGTTGCTGCTGTGATGTTCGCGAGTGGTTTTGCTTCTACCCACTTCATGAAATAGTCGACCGCTACAGCCGCAAATCGGCAATTACCCTGAGCCGTTGGCAACGGGCCTACTATGTCCATGCCCCATCTCTGCAGAGGCCAAGTTGGAGGAATTAAATGAACTGGCATTGAGGGCAGATTCTGCTGATTTCCCGTCTTTTGGCATGCTTCACATTGCCGAACTAACATCTTGGCGTCGATGTTAATGGTTGGCCAATAGAACCCTTGTTTTATCGCTTTGCCAGCTAAAGCCCTAGTTCCTATGTGCGCCCCACAAAATCCACTGTGAATTTCTTTCAGTAGTTCGCGACCTTTTTCGGAGGTAATGCAGCATAGCCAAGGTTCAGTGACTCCAGATTTGTACAATTCTCCATTTACCACTGCATAGCCCCGAGCCCTTTGCTTCAACCTTTTCTCCTCCAGTTCATCCTGTGGTTCGTAATGCCCTCTTAGGTAGGCCATTATTTCTCGCTCTCCGATCCGGAATTTCCACCATATTCACGATTTGAGTTCTTGAATCTTTGATGGAAGGTTCTCTCGATGATTTCAAAGAACACATCTGGTGGTAGCTCTTGATTTCTCGGGCCGCCGCCTTCGCCGCCTTGTCCGCCTCATTGTTGTCATCCCTTGGAATGTGCTTTGGATCGAATACCCCCGAAGTGTCTTTCCATTTCTCCGACTTTTTCAAGATATTTCATGAGAACTGGATTCCCCGGCCTCGCTTTCCTTCTCGATGTGTTCCTGGATTACTTTCGAATCCGTTCGATTATGAAGGTCTCGCTGCCCCAAAGCTTTCATTTTAATCAGCGCTAGCAGTAGAGCTTCGTACTCCGTTGTATTGTTCGTGGAGTATTCATTGTTCGCGAATACGAGCCGTGCTGCATATCTTATGACCACGCCCGTCGGTGATGTTACAACGTACCGAAATTCCAACCCCCTTGTAACACCATGCTCCATCACACTGCACTACCCAAGGTTCGGGCATATTTTCCTCCAGATTCTGAGTAGGTGAGGTCCAGTCCACGATAAAGTCTGCCAGGACTTGCGATTTTATTGCACTTCTTCTTTCGAAATCCACCACATATTCGGAGAGCTCAGCACCCCACTTGACAATTCGGGTAGATGCCTCCCTGTTCGCGAACAGGTCACTTAATGGTTGGTTGGTGACAACTCTTATTCTGTGGCCTTCGAAGTAATGTCTTAGCTTTCTTGCTGCCATGATGACCGCATACGCGATCTTCTCCAGTTCGGAATAGAAAACCTTGGAACCAGACAATGCTTCTGAGGCGAAATATACAGGAATTTGCCTCAACTTTCCTTCTTCTTCCTTTTCCCCGCACCAAAGACCGCGCTTCCGCCGAATTTGATGCAGACACATACAGCAGAAGCGGTGATTTTGGCTCGGGAGGACAGAGCTTGGTCATGCTGGATAAGTAGTCTTTCAGTTCGCGAAAAGCCTGCTTCTGAGGTTCGGACCACTGGAATTTCTTGGCACTTCTGAGAACTTGGAAGAATGGCAAACTTCTTTCTGCAGCTCTGGGGATGAATCTGTTAAGGGCAGCCACTCTCCCTGTCAACTTCTGAACATCTTTCACTGAGGCTGGCTCTTGCATTTCCATCAGAGCCTTTATCTTGTCAGGGTTTGCTTAAATGCCTTTCGTTGAAACTAGACATCCAAGAACTTTCCCCTTGTGAATTCCGAACACGCATTTTTCTGGGTTCAGCTTCAAGTTTGCTGTCCTCAAGTTCGCGAACGTTTCTGCCAAATCACTGATATGGTCTTTTCTCTGAATACTTTTGACGACTATGTCATCCACGTATGCCAAGATATTTCTCCGAATCTGCCGGTGCGGCACTATTGCTATCATTCTTGAAAACGTGCACCCCGCATTCTTCACCCCTCGGCATTCTTACGAAACAAAATGTTCCGAAAGGAGTGATGAAGCTTGTCTTCTCTTCGTCCTCTTTGCGAACTCGATTTGATGATACCCGCAGAACATGTCCGGAGCGAAAGCATCTCACCGTTGGCTCGCATCATCCACGATTTTGTCTACCCTTTCCAAGGGAAAATCGTCCTTCTTGCATGCCTTGTTCAAATCGGTGAAGTCGATACACATTCTCCATTTGCCATTTTTCTTCTTGACTGGCACAGTGTTGGCTAACCAGAGTGGGTACTTGACTTCTCTGATTACTTGGGCATCCTGTAATCTCTGAACTTCTCGCTTCCACCGCCTTGACCTTTTCATCGACATTTTCCTAAGTTTTTGCTTCTTGGGCGGTATCTTGTCATCCGTTTCGAGGACATGTTCGATTATGTCTCTGTCAACGCCTTGCAAATCTTTGGCCGACCATGCAAAAACATCCTTGTTTCTCGTTCGTAAATCGCATGAGTTCATCATCCTCTTCGCGCTGAGGTTCGCCCCTATTATGACTGCTCTGTCGGGCATGTCGTCCAGATACACTCTCTTTGTTTCATCTTCTGCGGCTATGTTACTTTTTCTCTTTGTCCCGCTTCGGCTCTTCATAGGTTCCCTTTCTTTCTTCAGCTGCTTTCAGCTGATACACGTTCGTTTGACCCGGCGTGTGGCCCTTTTCTATGTTTCTGGCCTCTTGTTGATTGCCGAATACTGTGATAACCCCTTTGGGCGCAGGCATCTTCATGCAAAGGAACTGTTGCCTTATGACAGCATCGAACTTGTTCATGAAACCCCTGCCGAAGATCGCAAGATACGGATGATATATGTCAACCACATCAAATGTGAGGTTTTCAGTTCTGGCATTCTCAAGGTCTCCGAAAGAAACTGGGAGTGATATTTTTGCAACCGGCTTGATGGGCCTCCCGCCGAACCCCTGCAATGGGTACTCTGGTGGATCCAACATGTGCTGACTCAAATTCATTTTCTCGAATGTTTTCAGGAATAAGATGTCCGCCGAACTCCCGTTGTCCACCAAGATTTTTCCTATGACCCATCCAGCAATGTTGACTTCAATCACCATGGCATCATTGTGGATCGCGGATTTCACCTGAAATCTTCTTCCGTAAAGGTGATTGGCACCTTCGCCCACTCCGGCGGGCGGCCGACCATCATTGATGATGGTATTCACGAATCTGAAGTAGTTGCTTCGCCGCTTCTTTGTTTCAAACTCCATGGCAGATCCGCCCGTGATTGGCATGATAGTCCCGAACGATGGCGGTGCTTTGGAGTTCGAGGTCCCGAACTTGACCGAGGCCTTGATGAGCTTTCTCGGTGGCGGTGGCAAGATTTCCCGAATGGGTTGCGCGCGCTCGGATTGACCGTATTGCTTGCGACCGAGGGAAGAATTGCCGTGAAGGCTGCCATGTTGATTGCGATTGTGGAAATTGCTGAACTAGTACAGAGCTTGGCTGCGAATTCGCGAACTGCGGCGGCCAGAAGTTCGGCCGAAACTGGGTTGGCATCGAGGATGCGATGCTCATCAGTGCCTTCTCTTGTTGGATTCGTGCCATGTTCTTTTTTGTCTCAGGGCACCCTTCGGTGCTGTGGCCTCTTCCATGATACTTGCAATAGAAGTGGGGATCTCTTGGGTTGTGGTTCGGAAGGTTTGGGGTTCCTCTTCCTCTTCCCCTTCCTCTGTGAGCGAATCCTCCCCTGGCACTTGGCCTGCTTTCTTGTTGTTGCTGAGGATTTCCGACATTGTTTACATTTCGTGGATGCTGTGGTGGTGCTCGCCAGGTCATATCTCTGCCACCCTGTCTTGCCTCGTTTCGTTCGGCTACTCTCTTGCGGTGGTCATCATCGGACGTAATGTAATCCTCCAATTCTCGAAATAGTTCTTCAACCGTCTCGTGCTTCTTCCTTGTGAGATGGGAGGTCGTTGGCCCCGGGTGAGGCCTTTGATCAATGCCTTGATTGTTGTTTTGTCATCGGCGTCGGGGATCCGAGACCTCTCGTTGCATGAATCTTCTCACGAAGTTTCGCGGTGGTTCCCCGTCCTTCCGCTTGCGCTATACGGATCCGAGGCTTCGGTACGTTGTGTCGTGGAACATCCGAAAAGCTTGCATGAACTTTGTCTTGAGATCTACCCAACTGTAGATCGAGTGTGGAGGCAGCAGTGAGTACCAATTCGCATCGGTCCTTCGCAGCTATGATGAAGGATTTGGCAAGTGCAACATCATCTCCTCCTGCCGAATTCACAGCTGACTCGTATCTCATGAGAAATTGCCTGGAGTTTCCGAAACCGTTGTACTTGGGAAGAGAAACAGGCTTGAACTTCGGTGGCCAAGGTGCTGTTTGCAGCCCTATCGACAGTGGTGATTCAGAATCCACGAAGTGCGAGATTCCGTTTCCCGCGAAAAAGTTTTCCTTCGGGGATTCTCTTGCCGGCGCGGGGTTCTGCTGCGGTGTTTCTTGCCACGGGAGCCGTTCTCTTGCTCTTTCATTTCGTCGATTTCTCTCTCGTATTGCTTGTATTTGTTCTTTTGCTTTGTTCGAAACTGTTCTAGCTTATCGAGATTTTCCTCTTCGCCTGCAACTGGGCCTTGAACTTTTCTTTGTCTTTCTGTAGCTGTTGTATCTTTTGGTTTACCATGGCTAGCTCTCTGTCTATGGAATCATCATCAGCATCAACATTCTCGTGCTCTTGCTGCTCAGCAGGTTGTTCTTGGATGTGAGTTTTTTCTGCTCTTGCCTTCATGAGGGCTTCGAGCTTCTCTCTTCGCTGTTGGTCTGTTACGTTCGAGGATTCAGGAACAAACGAATTTTCGTTCCCCTGGGTGAGATGGCGATCTTCCTGGTTGGCCCGCACCGGGAGCGCTCTTCTTTGACTTCTTCTGAGGTGGCATCGTGAGTTGTTTTTTCGGCTGGAACACGGTGGGCGCCAATGTTGGGGGGATACCCGAAAAATTCGGATAACTACCCGAACACAAGTAGAGTTCTCAACACGTTCAAGTATTAGATTAGGGCGCAAAGAGACGATGAAGCTCTCTGCAAGTAGCACAAGTCCCAAAAAAGTCTGAATCCGTTTACACGTGCCCTCGCGCCCCCTTTTATAGGGAGACGAAGGGACTTTTACATTCCGATAACACCCTCGGGCTTGGAGAATATTCCTAATGTGAACACATACAAGAATGACTTTTCTCCCCTTACACATTTACAAGTCTGCCACTAGTTCACACTCTAAACCCGGACTTTTTGGGACTACAACTTTGACTTTGCTTCTCCCGTGATTCGTGAATGTGTTCGCCCGAAGTTCCCGAACCAAGTCTTCTACAGATTCCCGAAGTAGCTCTTGCTTCCCTGCAGGTTCGTGCGTGTCCTTGCGCCTGAGTCCCGAACAGAGTCTTCATTTGATTCCCGAATCAGCAAATCTCCGAAGTTCGGACCATCAATAGTTGAGTTTCCGGGCTTCCGCGTGTTCATGACTCCGCCTCTTCACCGAATCAAGATCCCCGAACTCTGCACATTCGCGAATTCGAGACTCAGCAGGTCCCAGACTTCCGAGAATCGCGAATTCCCTGCTCCTGAAAAACATACTTTGAGAACTTCATTAAACTCAACGTTTCGAGGGTGACGGGTTTTCCTGAATTCCCCAACACTTATAAACTAACCAATGCAACATGAAAACATATGAAAAGCTAGCAAGGTTTATCGAACTTAATGATGATGGTCCGCAATCATGTTTAAACACCACGTTTACACAAGATCACAAAAGGAAAATACTCATAATGCCTTATGAAGTATTAACATGGAAAATGAAGCATACATCATTAAGTATATAAAACAACCAAGCCAACTATGTGCAAAACATGTATACACAAAGAAACATCACGAGGACAACAAAATGCAATGCATGCAAATAAATAAATATGAGCATGAACATGATGGTGGTTCTAAAAAGAAAACTAAACTTAGATTAATAACCACAAGTTGATCAACATAAGATGGTGTCATTCTTTATTCTCTCTAAGAAAGGAATAAAAACATAAAGAAACGGATTGCCTACCGAAAATCGCTTCATTTAAAGTCATAGAGCTCGACTTTCTCACATACCTTCTTTTCGTTGCATAGCCATGGCCCTTCATGCAAGAAGAAAAGGTACCAATGCAGCTTTAATTTACTTCCCATGTTGTGCTTGATCACTTATAGAAGACTTGCCCAAAGCATCCTTTTGTTTCATCGTTATCTCCTTCTTTATCATCCTTCGGTGCTGCCTTCACTACATGATTTTTTTTTAATTTCCAGAAAAGAAAGTATACTCAAGCTCTACTCCATTGCACAGTGCACAAAATTTCCTTTCCAACGAGTCTTTATATGCTCAAATCGGACTCCGGACAAGAGAGTTACGTCCGTTTTACTTCGGCGATGAAATCTGTCCTGAAATTTCAGAACGCGCAACGCTCAATGTTTTCTCCATAACTCATTGCACGGGTCTTCAAACTTGTTGGTTCTTGATGCGTTGGAATGGTAATTTGATGGATCTTCTGAATATCTCATTTTCTTCATTTGTACACCTCTGAACAAGCTCTCAAATTGATGAAGACAGCAGCATCCATCGCGGTATTCGGAGAGGTTGATGATTTATCTTGCAACTCTTTTAGGCATGACTTCTTTTTTTTCATTATTCAAGCCTTGTCTACATGGTTAGTGAAAATTGGGCCTTTCCCGACATATGATTCTTTAAGGTCATTAGCTTGACCAAGCGCAAAGCATGATCGAGATTTACAAAACTTATTGTAAACATACGCGTCCATAATTAACACCACATGTGAATTGTAGCAACAAGTCAAGGTGTAAATAAAATAAGCATATGTTTCATGCATAGCACTTAGCTCATCATTAGGCAAAGGTTCTTTAGGTGTGAGATTAATTGGATCAAACTTAAATGTTTCCTCTTTTTCATTCTCAAGAAAATCTAGTCTATCAACATGATCACTATTGGAACAAGGCATAGACATTAAACTATCATTCATACTATTGGTTGAACATGAGTATTTGAATTTATCAACATCAATACCAATAATATCTTGAGATTTCAGCGCGTACCTTGGCCTTAGAGATTTTTCAACAAGAGTGATATTTGGTTCATCAAGCGGTGTTGAAGGCGAATCGATCTCAACAAGTGTAGTTGCCTCTTCATCACCATCTTGCAATTTCTTCAACTCATCATGTGGAACATGTAATCCTTCAACTATGTACGCATTCATCTCTTCTTTGAAGTCTTCTTTATCAACTAGATCTTCATCTTCAAAGACTTGTATGTTGCTTTCTTTATCTTCCATGTACCACATGTCATCAAGATCGCTCATTGTTGATTCACTCTTTCCTTCATCCTTGAGTACTTCCATGTCTTGATTTGCTAGTGTGTAGGCTTCAATAGCACACCAGCTATCATCTAGCTTGAGTCCTATCTCCTCCCATTTATCCTTTGAGTCACTAGGCTCATCACGGTTGTACTCTTCTCTTCCTTCATCATAAATCTTTGAGTTGTCAAACCGGTCGATCCATCCTTCATCTTTTTCTTCTCTTTCATCTTCAAACATCTTTTGGATCGACTCTCCACTCATCTCTTGATCAAATATATCTTCAACTAGTTTGGCAATGTGTCGGCGTTCCTCCTTCCTTCGGTAGTTAATTAGTGGGGCGAAATCAACTTGAACCCAACCGGATTGCTTGAATTCCGCCAATGGTCTAGCATTCCACATACTTCGGCCTACATTCATGTTAGTTTCAACATTTTTAACATCCGAAATGACTTCTCTTACCTTGGGAAGTGTATCTTCACTTTCTTGTATGGTCGGTTCATCTTCCTTGACCTTCGGTTCATCTTTTTCAGAAATTTCAGCAAGCACCTTGGGCTTGATTTTGTCACTTTGCTCCTCTCGACAACATCTTTGCCAATCTCGTATTGTTCTTTGTCCATTGCTTATCCTTTGTAAGATTTGTGCGGCTTCTCTAATTGTTTTATCCATTATATCACCGCCTGCACACATGCTTACAAAACGAGACGAGTTAGGGGTTAGTGAAAAATAAAAGGTATGCAACATCAAGTCACCGGAAAATCCCAAGTTCGGGCCTCGCTCAAGTAGTTCATTAAAACGGTCCCATGCTTCATCAATTACTTCATCCTCTCATTGCTTGAAAGTGAGCACTTGCCTCCTTAAGTCTTGGACCTTGCTTATGGGAAAGAACTTCAAAAGAAATTTCTTCACTAGCTCATCCCAATTTCCTTTTGCTTCAACGGACGCAAGTGTGTACCATCTTCGCGCTTCATCTTCGAGAGAGAATGGAAAAAGATTCCACTTGAACCAAGCGACCGAAACTCCTTTTTGTTGCACCGTGTTGCATAACATCGTCAATTCCTTAATGTGTCTATATGGGTTGTCATCCTCCAATCCTCTAAATGGTTTTGTCGCCACTAACTTGATGATTCCAGGCTTCACTTTATAGTGGGTTGTAGCAAACGTCAAATCTGATTTTTGCATCTCAATGTCTTCCATTGACGGCATTGCTAGCTCCCTTAGCAACATCTCTTCGTCTTCCAATGGTGAGGTGAACAAATCCATCTAGGCACAAGAAAAGTAGAAAGAAAAACAAAAAAGATTTTTTTCTTTTTTTAGAAAATAAGGGTTAGGTGTTAGTAATCAACAAAATTAATACTAGATTAAACATAGCAAACTGGCTTGCTCCCCGGCAACGGCGCCAGAAAAAGGGGCTTGTTGACGGATAAAAGACGTATCCCTCTACGATCCGCAAGCGTACGGACCCCACACCTTTTTCACCACGGGATTCCCAAGGTTCTTGTCAATCCGCGGAGCAAGGGGATTACTAGTGCTTAACCAAGTACTAATCTAGTTGAATGGAAAACCTTTAAAGAGAGTATTAAACTAAAAGTAAAGACAATCTAACCTAAGTTAATCTAAGTTAAGTTGATCAAACAAATCTAGGGATAAACTAGATGGTAAAGGGGTGAACACAAGAGAGTGAGTAAGAAAGATAAGCGTTCCCTCCCTAGGATCTAGGATAACATGGTATGCATCTACTACACGAAAGCAGTAAACCAATCTACCGGGGGTTGTGACCACGGTTTCGCCCTTTCCCTCCTCTCGTACTGTCACTACGCGAAGGTATTCGTGACTAGACCTATGATGGACACGGTATGTTGATGGAATCTATGGGAGTAGCAGATATCATACGCCCGAAAAACACGGTAGATAACCTTAATCATCAAAGCATCATCAACATGAAAACAATAGATTGAAACCACAAATCGAGTAGCGATCACATAGCATGTATCCATCTAATCATAGGGATGAACAGAGACATTACCCCATCATCTTACACGGATTGAAGCACATAGGGGTGATGGAGACTCCGGAGAACGTCGTCGATGAAGATGGCGGTGATGGAGCTTGGGAACACCTCTAGGCCAATGGCGTGGAGTCCTCCTCTTGCTTCCTTCTCTCCGCCGGCGTTGATCCTTGCGACGAGCTCATCTAACTCTCTCCCTCATCTTGCGGCGGCGGTGTTCTGGTGATTGGCGTCGGTAGGATGATTTGTTCGATGTGTCGGTCGACGGCGGCGGAGGGAATAAATAGATGAACATCTAGGGCAAAGGGGGGACCGAACCGACCCCGGAGTGGGGCCGGGCCGGTCGGACCGGCCGGCCGGCCCGTGCCCACTTCGGCCCCGGTTCGGCCCCGGTTTTCTCCCCGGTTGCTTCTCGCGTGATCCCTTATTCGTGTGCACTTGCATGTGGGCCTTTGACGTCGTTTCCTTCACGGTTTAGGCTTGAATCCTTGCTATGCAAGCTTCGGCCGTTTTTACGGTTGAGTCCCTGAAGACTTGCACGTTGACGCTTCGGTCCTCGGGTCATTCGGAGTCATGTTCATCGCGTGTCTTGACTCTTATCGGGCTTCATGATCTTCTTCCAAAGTGCTTGGTGAACTTATCCCGAAAGTCTCCTCCTTAGCGTAGATTTCCTGCGTAAACAACAAACTCCAAAATCGACATGGAAGTGTGAACTTGTTATATCATTAGTATGCCTAGTGGCGGGTTAGTTGCAAATCATAATCGAAACCAATGTATAACAAGTACTCTAGGTTGACGGAAATTCACCGTCAACAAAGAGAGAAAAGAAAAAGAAAAGAAATGAACAAAAAGAAACTCCAACAAGCGATCGAAAGCCAAACAAAGGCAAGGAGCAAGATCAGTTGAAGAAGACAAGTCTCGGACCCTTTAGCAAGGGCAGCGGCTCGACACATCCGAGACAACCAAGCTCAAGCAAAGAGCGCAAACTACCAAAACAAAGCTCGAACAACCACAAAGAGCTCACCCTACACACATGCAAGCTCCCCCTGCACCAATGCAACTCCCCCTGGACGAATGCATGCAAACCTCTTGAAAACAGGGCAGCTGCAACAACTTCAGCTCACACCGGTCAGACCGGTCACCACCACCGGTCAGACCGGTGCCCAACATGTGCACAGGGCCAGTACTCTGACCGGTCAGACCGGTGACCTCGACAGGTCAGACCGGTGCACAACATAGCCTAGAAAAGGCTCGAAACCTCTTGAAAACCTTCTAAATGCATCCAGCAAGCCATTTCAAGCTCAAACTTCCCCCCTTGTTGTCAATACCTGAATCAAACAAAAAATGCAAAACTTTCAACCTGGAGATTCTCAAATAGACAAAATTCAACAAAGGATGCTACACATGTCCAAATCAGCAAGTTAGATACTCTATAGCTTTGTATCGACATCAACTACATGATTATCAAGTTTCACAACCATTGGACGAAGCTAAGATGGATTTAGGCAATTTGCGAAAAATTTGCCTCTCATGAGAAAAGTCCTAAACATGATCAAAACACATCAAAATGGCAAAGCCACACAAACTTCATGCTAGGACAAGCATTCTAATCATAAGACCATCACAAACACCCACAAGCACCTCGTGTTAGGTCAAAGCCACCGAGCCATGTGCCTACTTCTATGTATGAGACTTCTCATAGTTAGGCATCATGCAACGGTTTAGCACCCAAAGCAAATTAAATTTAGCACATATGACATGGGAGCACATTTCTAAGCATTTTACATTTCATTTTCAGATTCATAATTGGTACATGAAATGTCTTTGCGACAAAAAGGAACTTATGCCCCTCCACAAGATGAACCAAGAGGGCTAAACATTCATGATGGCAAATGAGCCTTTGGCCCCATATGGTCAATAAACTAGCTATCAAACCACAAATTAAGCATAGCAAAGACACTAAAACGTATCAAGATCATATAAAGACATTTACACATGAGAGAGCATATATGTGACATTTTTCAAAAACATAGCCATCAACCATCGATTATTCATCAAGATCATCAAGAGCTAAGCCAAACTAACTATAGCATACCAAACAAGCTCACAAAGACATAAATAGCATTCCATGGTGAACAATGTATATAGGAGAAGCTTTTCCTATCCAATGCATATGATACAAAATGCATGCAATCTAAGATACAAGGATGCCTATACATCATGTTACATATGCTACAAATGAGCTCCCACACAAAACTCACAAACCACCGGCTCCTCGAGGGGAGGAAAAAGGGCTCGACACCACCGGAAAAAGAGCAAAGGAGAACAAAACTCACAAGCTCCCCCTAAACTCATGCATTAAGGCCAAAGAGCATACAAAGCTCACCTTACACACATGAGATAGGGAAAAGAGCAAAATAAACCAAGTGGCTTGACCAAGGCCACATACTTGAAGGTCACAAATACACTCACCTTTATCATTTCTTCACAATTCACTCATCCTTGTCCACCATCCCCGAATGTGATGCACCTACATGTCACCACCGGGATATGAAGCCGAAGAACCACCCCCGATATCAACCAAATGTTCTCCGGGCCATCCACCTGCAACACAAAACCAAGAGCGAGAGCGAGCAAACGACTCAACACTGGGTTAGTTCCAAAAGTGTAAAACCAGTGCCTAGCCATTTGCTCGAAAGTGGGGTTAGCACAAACCAAACCATCTTTCGTACCAAAGCTACCTCCACGAACACCACCACGGTAACCACCATGAGGTAACCAAACCTCTCTACCTGGAGGAGGACCAAAACCATGAAAGAAAACTCGTGGACTGTCCCTCCTCTCCCTCTCAAAACTACGGATCCTCCCATCCCCGTAGTGAGCACGAGGAGGAGAATGCCTAGCAAACTGACCTCCTGCAAACTTTTCAGACCAACCACAAGAACCACGACCTCCTGAACCAAACTTACCATCTGTATGAGCACGAAACCCAAACTGCTGCCTGTCTAGGCCTGCACCGGTCAGACCGGTGCCTCTCACCGGTCTGACCGGTGTAGCCTGGGCAGCAACACCTCCAACAGCCTTCCGCTCTCCCCAAGCCCGAACTATCCTCACACTCGCCTTGGCCCTGGGCAACTGCATACGAGGCTCAAGTACACCATCGGAAGGGTGGTACTTTTCCTTGTTAGCCCACTCCTTCGCCATTCTCTCCTCACGTTTCCTCTTGAAGCAAAACGCTCTCTTGTGACCATCCTTTCCACAAAACTCACAATGGAAACTGATTGATCTGGGCTTAGGCTTGGGATGAGGCTCTTCACAAGGCTGCTCACTTGGTTTCTCACTAGGCTTTTCACTTGCCTTCTCACTCGGTTTTTCCCTTGGTTGGTTTGGCTTGGATGCAAACTAGTCTTTGGGTGTGGGTTGTGGTGGAACTGAAACATTCCCAAATTTCCCTTCTCTCTCACCACTGCCCTCACCAACCTTATCCAATCCCAAAGCCCAACCATCAAAGCGCTTACAGCTAGCAATCATCATACCAAGCTAAGGTTCTTGACTCGACAACCAACTCAGCGCTTCACGCAACTTATCATTCTCATCTTGCAAGCGACCAACACATTTTGCAAGATCCAAATTCTTTATAGCATGCAACTCACATGTAGAACAAGAAGTAGGAATAAGCACTTTCAAATCAGCCTCAAGCGAAACAATGCGTGAACAAAGCTCAACAATTTTCTCATGCAAACTAGGGCAAGAAGTGCAGGCGCCAAGCAAAGTGGGTCTAGATTGTAGCTCAGCCAACTCAACCCTAAGCACATCTAGTTCCTCACACGTGGAGGCATACTTCTCCCTAAGATTAGTCAAGTCAGACAAGAAAGCAGAGCAATCAGCACAATCATTCTCATCAGAAACAACAGGGCTAGCCTTAAGAGAATCAATTTCAAGCTTGCTATCAAGAACTTGTGTTTCTAGCTCAGCCACTCTAGTCCTAGCATCCTCGAGCAAAGATCTAAGCTCCTTCCTAAGCTTCTTAGCCTCTCTAAGCATGTGATCATGATTATCAAGCAAGTCAACCAATTCCTCATTCTCCTTGCGCAAAGAAGAGAGCTCATCACATACCTCATCCTCGGAATCCAAGTCCGAGGCGTCCTTCTGGCTTCTCTTGTTGCTCGAACTGCGAGCCACACCGCAGAAGTCATCCTTGAGGCTTAGGCCCGTCACACAAAGGACGTTGAGATACTTGCCGCTCATCCTCTTCGTCTTCATCACTTGAGCTTGAAGACGTGTCCTCAGAATCAGACTCAATGTCGCTCAATCTCTTCATCTTCCCTCGAGACTGAGCCTTCTTCCCATGTTCATGATCTTTCTTCTTGGACTTCTTCCACTTGTCCATGAACTTGTGCTTGTCGTGGTTGTTCACCTTCGGACACTCGGCGAAATAGTGTCTAGTCATGCCTCACTTGAAGCATGTTCTTGTGTTCCTCCTCCTATTCACTCGGTTCTCGTGCAGCCTCTCGAACCGCCTCGTCAGAAGCGCCAGCTCGTCCTCTCCAAGCACGTCGAACTTCTCATCTGGCATAGACATCAAAGAGGACAAAGAGAACATCCTGGTGGATGGGTTAGTGTTAGCCTTTTCTTTCGAACCACCAACGAGGGCAAGACTATGAGAGTCAGTCGGGCCCTCGATCTTGGCTGTCATGCCCCTATCCACCTCAGCCGACTTGAGCTTTGAGAAAAGCTCGTTCACCATCAGAGTGTCATACTTCCCTGACTCGACAATGGCCTCGAACTTTCCACCCCAAATCGTACGATCCAAAGAGTGTAAGAGCTTGACAGCTCTATCATGATCATCGTACGGGAGCACGTCCATATTGGCCCTCATGTTGTTCACAACCACCGTGAACCTCTGAAACAAGGCATCGATGGACTCACCAGGGAGATGAGTGAAGTTCTCGTACTCTCTCCGGTAGGTCACTGTTGACACCCAAAAATGGCAAGTCTGGGATAACCCGGTTAGAACGCCCTATACCCCGGTTAGACCACCCTAGCCAAAGTCCTTAAAAGGTAATTTGGACTTCTCCATTGGATAGGTCTCGTCGAGTAGATCAAGATCCATATATAGAACGTCCAATTCGGAGTCCGGATGAGAGAGATATGGCTTCCGGAAGGTCCCCACGTCACAGGGGCGGTTAGACCGCGTGGTCTAGGCGGTTTAACCGGGTATGGACATTGTAAACCGAGTTGGAGTTGTATTTTAGCATGAGATTTGTTAGGCTTTCAACTCCAGCAGGGGCAAGACCTCCCCACCCTATAAATATAAAGGGTCGTGGCCGATTGAGGGGCTATCACCCAATCGAACATATCAATTTTACCTTTTTATCTCTTTATTCTACTTTTCCAACCCCTTTGCTTCCTTCTTCATCTCTACGGTGATTTAGGGCGTTCTAAGTGGCCTGCCAACCTTAGAAACACCCTAGGCGCGTTGTCCCTGACGGGGTCCCTCCCGGGGCAGCGATCTTAGGTTTTTCGGCGACGTTCCTGTCCAAGGCGGTTAGACCGGCCCACCAGGGCGGTTAGACCGGCCAGTGCTGGCAACCTCGACGAGGAGATATTTGACCACCGCGTGATCCAGCGCACTCGTGTGTTTGACCGGAGAAAGCGTCAACACAATTTTGGCGACTCCGCTGGGGATAGATCTGGTTTTACAAACCGATCATAGTGAACATCGAAGATCTCAGCGAAGAGGACCAGAGAAATTACACCGAGCTTCAAGAGTACATCAAGAAGCAGTTCCTCTTTGGCGCCAGAAAAGATCGCTCAGGCAAGGTGACGATGACTCAAGATTTCGAGCTGCCGGCGAATAAGGTCAACAATGACAAGATTGAGGTAATCACCACTGTAAGCAAGACTGAAACTGATTTATCTACAAAGCTTACTGAAATATCTGATAAATTCGAGTGTGCTTTTAGTAATCAGCATAGTCAGGTTGCTAAGATGATTACTCGCTTAGAAAAAATTGAAGGTAAATGTAGTAGTTTTAATTTTCCTAATGATTCTATCCCTCAATTAGATTCACAAGGGGTATTGCAAACAAACTTGTTGGCAGCGTCAAGAACCTCAGTTGAGATACCTGTGTATGGCATGTCGACTGGTTTTTATCCGGGACAATCATCGTTGTCGGAGCCGACCCTGGTCAGACCGCCCCGCATGGCCGGTTTGACCGCCCCGTCTGGCCAGATGATGGGTGTTCCAGGAAACACACCTCTTGTAAACAGAGTTGATTTATCAGCTGCAAGGCAATCCCAACTAGCTGCTATAGATGAATTAAATAAATTTAAGGAACAAGTAGCTAGCATGGTTAAAAATAAATTCAGTATTGATATGGGTAATTCTTGGTTATACCAAAAACCTTATAAAGCCCAATTTGAACTTATGGCTTATCCCCCTGATTGGCGCGTGCCTGATTTTATTAAATTTAGTGGTGAGGACAATCGTACAACTTGGGAGCACATAAGCCAATATATTGCTCAACTAGGTGAAGCAAGTGCCCATGAATCCTTTAAAGTGCGATTGTTTTCCTTATCTTAAATGGGTACCGCCTTTGCTTGGTTTTCGTCTTTAGCCCCCAACTCTATTGATTCTTGGAATCAATTAGAGCAAAAATTTCATGATCACTTCTTTAGTGGGGATTATCAATTATAATTGATAGATTTAACATCGGTTAAGCAAGGTAAAGACAAGACAGTCTGTAATTACCTTAAGCGTTTTAAAGAGGTTAAAAACCGTTGTTTCAATTTGTCAATTTCCGATTCCGACCTAGCTAATCTTGCTGCTAAAGTTTTAAAATCTGCTCTTGGAGAAAGATTAGAAGGTGTAAACTTATATTCACTTGACTCTGTTCTTGTGAGAGGCATGGCACAAGAACTGAAATTAAATAAAGAAATAGAAAAAACTTGAGTCTCATCGGTCTGATGTTCATGTAATTGATTATGTTTCTAATAATTTGAACGATGAGACTGAAATTTGTAGTGCTGAATTTGTGTGGCCTTCTGAAGATGAATCTTTTTCTTGTACATCACTTAAGCAGGCTAGTAAAGGTCGGCAAGAAGAATTAAGATTTACTTTCGATGTTTCTAAGTGTGATCGCATCTTTGATGAATTGTTTAAACTGGGAAATATTAAGATATCTCATACCATATCTCCACTTGATGAGATAAAGAGACGTGCATATTGTAAATATCATCATTCTTATTCGCATGCTACTAATGATTGCAATGTGCTTCGTCGCAAGATTCAATCGGCCATAAATGAAGGTCGTTTGGTACTTCATGAAAAGCAAGTTGACAAGAATCCTTTTCCTATCAACACCATGGAATTGCAGCAGCCCAAGGTTCTGGTTTGGCCACATCAAGTCGAAGCAACCAAGGGCAAGAATGTGGTGGTCGGGGAAGCAAAGCCTGATTTGAGAGGAAAGGAGCTAACAAGAGAAGTTGCTTATGAGAAGACCCCTGGTGGTAGAGAATCACTCAAGATCACTGTTAAAGCTTCTGGACTTGGGGGGCAAGGGTCGTCCGCGCCTGTCAGTTGGCAACCACTTGAGCCTGAAAAGGCTGGGGCGGTTAAACCGGCTGGGTTAGGCGGTCAGACCGCCCCTGCCCAAGGTCGCCCAAGGATGCTTAAACCAAAGCGACCTGAGATTGGAAATTGGAAGCTCAACGTGGCAAAGAATCAAGGGATTGTTCCAAAGCCAAAGGTCACATTTGACATGCTATTCGACAAATACTCCAAACAAAAGGCCGTTACAAGTGATCGGCAGTTAAAAAAAGGATGAGGTCACCCACACATCAAGATAGGCCGTCATCGCCTCCCAGGGCAGCTACAATGTTCAAGGGTGAATCATCTCAGCAAGGAAGGCGCTTTGCTCCATTATGGGCTCCTTCAAGTTCAAGTTCGCCTCGTCTGATCTATGATGACAATGGAGTGATGTGGGTGCCATATCAAAAATCCTTTCATCCTGGACAGTGAGGATCAAGGAGGCCAGCTCTGGATCAGAATTCAAGACCTACACGAGATCGCTGGACGCCACGTCAGTCTGGACAGGGTCACCAGGACCACCCGGTTAGACCGCCCCCAATAGGCGGTCAAACCGCCCTGCGCAGAAAAGTTTAACTTTCTCTGAGGCAAGTATACAAGCCCAACATCAGAGAGGAGAAGGTTGAAGAGATGGATGTCGACCCAGAAAGGACTACTAGTCAAGATATCATCCAGATTGGGACGATGGACGTTCCCATTGAGAAAGATAGCAAGAGATCGGTTGTTTTAGACAATCAGGTTGGGACATCTGCTCCAAAGGGATCTATTGCTACTAGTGACCATGAGGCTAGTGGAAGTGGTTCCAACTCCAAGTACTTTCTACTGAGATGGTGTCCTCCTGGTTTGACTCACACTCAAAGGAGGAAGCTTCAACGCTTGAGGTTGCGAGAGAAGAAGGAAAAGGAGTTGGAAGAACAGAGGGACAAGATCTTCAACCACAAGGGAAGGAATGGAGAGCTAAAACAACACCTCAGGCAGAGGCAGTCAAACCGCTAGAGGAGGCGGTTAAACCGCCAGAGGCGGTTAAACCGGCTGACCAGGCGGTCAGACCGGGTTCACTAGAGATGTCGCCCAGTTTCACTTTTTCAGTCCTCATGGCTTGTGATGATAAGTTATTGTCGGTACCTGTTCCAAAAGACGACGAGCAACTTATTGATTACAGTTCTTCTCCAAAGCGCATGGATCTTGAAGACAATGGAGAAGGCATGGCCGATTTCAATGAAAATCGCCCTTAGGACAAAATGGCCGGTGGAAAGTGTTTCATCAACCTTAGAATTGTTTTTTAGTACGCAAGATTTACTAAAAAACAGGGGGGCATATGTTGACACCCAAAAAAGGCAAGTCTGGGCTAACCCGGTTAGACCGCCCTATACCCCGGTTAGACCGCCCTAGCCAAAGTCCTTAAAAGGTAATTTGGACTTCTCCATTGGATAGGTCTCGTTGAGTAGATCAAGATCCATATATAGAACGTCCAATTCGGAGTCCGGATGAGAGAGATGTGGCTTCCGGAAGGTCTCCACGTCACAGGGGCGGTTAGACCGCGTGGTCTAGGAAGTTTAACCGGGTATGGACATTGTAAACCGAGTTGGAGTTGTATTTTAGCACGAGATTTGTTAGGCTTTCAACTCCAGCAGGGGCAAGACCTCCCCACCCTATAAATATAAAGGGTCGTGGCCGATTGAGGGGCTATCACCCAATCGAACATATCAATTTTACCTTTTTATCTATTTATCCTACTTTTCCAACCCCTTTGCTTCCTTCTTCGTCTCTACAGCGATTTAGGGTGTTCTAAGTGGCATGCTAACCGTAGAATAACCCTAGGCGCGTTGTCCCTGACGGGGTCCCTCCCGGGGCAGCGATCTTAGGTTTTTCGGCGACGTTCCTGTCCAAGGCGGTTAGACCCACCCCCCAGGGCGGTTAGGCCGGCCCGTGCTGCGAACCTCGACAAGGAGATATTTGACTACCGCGCGATCCAGCGCACTCGTGTGTTGGACCGGAGAAAGCGTCAACAGTCGCATACATCCGAGCATGAACCTGGGCATTCCCAACATGAACCTCCTTCAACACCAACCAGATTCTACAAGCCAAGTGCTCGGTGTGCACCCGATCGAACTCAGGCTGACACAAAGCGCGAAACAAGTAGTCGACCGCCTTATTGTTGGAGACGAACATGTCCCTCGATCCTGCAGCAAGAAAGTTCATCAGCTGGACATAGCCTATGTCCATCGTGACATCCCAAAGGATCTGACCCTTTCCTCTGAGAAACACAGCCATCCTCTTACTCGACATCTGGTAGTTCTTGCCATCGAAGTGTGGAGGACCCGAACCCCATTCCTAGTACGCCATCCTTAGATCTTAGACTGGTTAGAGTCAATAAAGACTCGAACCGGCTCTGATACCACTTAAAGGACCGATACGGCGAACCAAAGAGGGGGGAGTGAATGGGAGCCGATAAAAATTCTTCTCGAAGGAGATGGTGAAGGATCGGATGGCGACTAGAGAGGGGGGAGGGAATAGGAGCCGGTAAAAATTCTTCTCAAAGAACCCAGCCTATACCCTAGACAAATCCAGGTCACACACGAGCGATGAATCGAATCACACACCAATCACCAAGACAACAAGGTTATGGATCAACCTCAGGTCTTAGTAACGATTCCTTGAAGCACACACGGAAGCACGAAAGAAAGGAGGGTGGAATCGAACCAAAGAGCAAAGCAGCCAGGCTCTGGCGGACCGTCTGGCCAGAAGGGGCAAACTGTCTGCACGGGCCACGCGGACTGTCCGCCGAGGTACGGCGGACTGTCCGCACGGGTACAGCGGACTGTCCGTGCCTTTGCTGTGGACCGTTGTCACACCTGGATTTAAGGGCAAATCTGAATGCATAGAACACATGTGCGCCAGGATCAAGTTTCACACATGCGTTGACTCAGTGTATACCAAAACACAGTGTAAAAGCTTAAAGAGAGTATTAAAACATTATTACATGACCGAATGTCTCACAAAATCGTAACATAAGCGAGTACTAGCAGCGGTAAAGGACGTCTCCACAGGCAGCTAACTAGTGGCACGCTCGCCTAGAAACCAACGAACTCTCCAGGAAAGTCTTCAAAGCGTCCGTCTGAGCAGCAACCGGGTTGTGTAGATGCATATAAAAGAACAACAAGCATGAGCACATGTCGTACTCAACAAGGGAAAAGTTCTATAACAACATGCAAAGGCTTTATGGTGGAAGCTTGTGGTTGCATAGCAGATCAGCATTTTAGTTCGTCAAATTTTATTAAGCAAGCTAAATTACTAGCAAATGTAAGTTTATACCAAACCAGAGATTAACATAAGCATCATCATCATGAACGAAAGTAAATGCAATAAGTTTAATCCCTCTTCCATAGTTTAATCATGTGAGGGTCCAGGTCGCCCGTGACCGTGGGCACGGCTAACTAGTTAGTTTTACACTCTACAGAGGTCGTACATCTTTACCCACAAGTCGCATAAAAACTCCGAAGAGCTTTAAACCCAACCACGCGATGCTGATCAGGCATCATACCACACTGCCGAGGTGTGATTGCATAGGGACGCTACGAGGCTGGTTACAAAGATCCCCAGATGCAGGCTGCTCGCTAGGTTACTTGACAGCATAATGCATAAACCTCTCTCAGCTGCGAAGCTACCATAGAGCAGATCAGTCTGAGGGCCGGGTTATACACCAACTACCGGCAACCCCCAACCCATGTCAGGTAAAGCATACCTAACACCTAGTTCACTAATTAATAAGCCAAGATAGAGCCATATGTCTTGTGGTAGTACTGTTTTCCTGGGTGGTTGCTCCATGTTCCGATTAACACAGGTGATATTGTTTAATGAAAGGTACATCATAAGTAAAGCAAGATTAACATTGTTGTTCATCAAACCACCATAAACCCAAGTTGAGCAACTAAGCACGGTCTACCCAACATAAACATAAACCCAGGTTGATCAAGGCACAAGATAAACAAAACTAGTCAAACCTTAATAGTAGGACCCATCAATTTAATGCAAAGCAATAATAATTAACGGTGTAATTAAAATGCATGTTGTAATAGGATCATCGGGAATGCAACAAGGACTTGCCTTCTACCAACGTGTGCTGCTGCTCAAGATCTTGGAAACCTTAAACTCTGGCGTTCTCCACGAACGAACCGTCTTCTACGCACCACATCATGCATATACAAGCATACAATGGAATAAATTAAGAAACAATCACCAAACAGTACTAACAAAACTAAACAGGGGCAAAAAGTTGTTCTTCTCGCCGAGACGATCGCGTGTACATAAAGAACGCTAAAAACGGAGTTAAAACGACGAAGTTATGGCTAAAACAATTTTTAGGACTAATCTGTAAATTAAAATTAAGTTCTCTAGCTAAACTGAAGAAACAGGACCTAATCGCAAAAGGTTTCCTACGGTGGAAGGACCGGGTTGCAATTTTAGAAAAAGTCAGGGCTTTATTTGCAAAAGCGCGCGGGTAAGCTGAAGGGGCGGATCTGATCCGTTGGATCGAGATCCGGTGGATGAGATCTAAAGCGGCGCGGGTTGACCGGTAAACTGGTTTGACCGAGGGGGTTCAATCTAATCTGGGCCGTTGATCAAGGATCCGGCGGCCACGGTCTCCTGCAGGTAGCCAGCGGCGAGGGAGCGGCCTGCGACAGGGCGAATGCGGCAGCGCGGGCGGCGGCTCGCCGGCACGACGGCGAAAACGAGCAAGGGTGCTCCAACGGCACCGGGACGACGGCAAGCGAACGCCGAGCACAACGGTGGCATCCAGGGGCGGCGACGTGGACCTCAAAGGGCGCACGGCGGAAAGGCGCGGCGGCGGCGGTCCGGCGAGGCCAACCCGACGACGTCGAGCACAAGCGCGCTGTTGATGGTGAAAATCCGTCAACCTAGCCATGAGTTTACCTTCGGTGTTGGCATGAGTTTTATACCTTATCCATTGGTACTAACCCCCGTGGTATAACAAGTTCACGTGTGCATGTCGGTTTTGGAGTTTAATGTTTATGCAGGGTTTTAGTGTTGAATGCAAGACTTTCGGGATAAGTTCATCAAGCACCTTATGACAAGACCTTGAAGCCCCGTACAAGTCATGCAACGAAGCAAACTTAACTCCAAAAAGCCAGGGACTTGATCCGAGAAGACGACAGACTCCGAGGACCTGACCGGAAAAGTGCTGAATCTTGCAAGACAAGGAGTTGAGTCCAATTCGGAGAGAAACTGACGACATGGACCTACATGCAGAAGGGGGAAACATCCAGGAAGCAAGGGAACCGACGTGGGCAAAGGAGCCCTCGGGCTGGGCCTGAATGGGCCCAGGCCGGCCGGCCCAGTCCGGTCGGCCTAGGCCCATCCAGGGCCCAATTGCCCCCTCCTTTGCCCTAGCCGCCAATCGGGCTATTTATAGCCCCCTGACCGAGAGCCTCGCAGAAAAGATTTCGTCATCGGCCGCCGAGGAGCAGAGAAGAGAGGGACACCATCTCGGAGAGGAGAGGGTCGAGCTAGTTGACTAGGGTTCCCCTAGCCGACGTGGGAACCTTGCACGGAAGACCACGTCGGAGTTCCCGGAGCTAGAAGCAAGATCAAGGAAGGATCCCGGTGGTGATCTTGTGTATGTATCATTGTTATAGTTGAATTATCAAGTTAAATCATTTCCTAGCGATCAAGTGTTTCCTCGAAGATTTCGTTTTTCGATCGGCTTTGCTTATTCCAATTCTATTCTCGAGATAGATTACATAGGGTGTTCTTGTAGCTGCGGAGGCTAGAGGTACACGCCGGATCTTCCGAAAGAATCTCGACTTGTCTTTTGACTCACCCTAAGCTACCCGCATGAATAGGGTTACGTTGTGACAGAACGGGGGTTCCGAAAGGCGGATGTTTTCGGATTTGGACGGGAAACCACGATTTAAAGAGGCTTCTATTAAGATTCGATTTGCTACTTCTTCTCTTGCTTGGAACTTCAACAAAAGGCTTACCCCGATCCCTCTAGATCGGTTTATCTACCCAATCTTACTTTGTTTTCTCCGGTCTTTAGTAGATTAGATTCGTTTTGTGTCTTTTACTTAGATGCATTAGGGTTTCTTTTATCGAAGATTGAAGTTACATGGCTTTAATAGATTAAGTTTTGCGTCACACATTTGTTCCACGGATTCGATACCTTGGGTTCACCACTCGAGGGAAGAAGGGTCCCTTGACTACGACGGGAGATTTGTACGCTTGCAAGTCGCAAACGAACTTTGATACAATTATTAACCGTCAACAATCCCCTTTTTCTGGCGCCGTTGCCGGGGAACAAGTGATCAAGATTAGATTTTTTATTGCCTTTTTGTAATTTTCAGTTTTCTCTTTGTTTTTATTTTTGCATTTACTAAATTTTGATCATCCTCAAAATACATCTAATCTAGTTTGTCTAACTCTAGTTTTTATAGATTTGTTTTTACTTTCTAGTTTTGCATACTTTGTTTATTGCTAACGCTGACAGGAGATGGACGGCTACCTCTCCAACAAACCCAATAATTTTGTGGATGATCCGGAAAAACTTTACACGCTAAGGAGACGCGAAGCACATCAAGCAAAAAAGCTGGATTTTGTAGATTCGGAGTCGGAAGACAAAGGATCGCAGGAATCTCCGAAGAATTCACCACCTCAAAGTCCTCGGGAGAATCGACTTCCACCAATGGGTGACCAACCACCGCAAGAACGCAAGATTGGGGAGCTATGCACCCCAGACATCATCGACCTACCAATCTTGAACCTTGAAGAGATCGGAAGACCGTTCGAGATCAAGACCTCAACAATCCGCATGGTGCAACATTCACCCTTCATCGGTAAAGAGGATCCGAACCTTCACCTCCAAGCATTCATTCAACTATGTCAGACTTTCAACATGGAAGGAGTGACTCAAGATCAAATGAGGGCAAGGCTTTTTCCGTTTTCACTACTCGGGAAGGCTTTGCAATGGTTCCACTCTCAACCGGCGGAGACGGTGCAAAATTGGAACACGTTAATGAAGGCTTTCATGAAGGAATACTACTCACCGGGTAAAACTCAAAGCTTGCGTAATAAGATTGCCACCTATGTTCAATATCCTACAGAAACTATCTCGGAGGCATTCGAGCGCTCCAACGAGTACACCCGGGCGGTTCCACATCACAAGTTCCCGAAGGAAGACGTCGTGCAAAAGTTCTATCAAGGACTCACCATGGCGTCAAGGACGATCATCGATGCATCGGCGGGAGGATCCATCATCGAACTTACACCGACGGAAGCTTTCACTCTATTCAAGAAGGTCGTGGATAATGACACGTGGGCGTCGTCTGGGCGCCTACATCCGGTTCAACCCACGGGGAACGTCAAAGGAGTCTTGCAAGTGTAGAAGGAGAACATACTTGAAGGCAAGATCGACTCGCTCATGAGGAGGTTGGAGAAGATGGAGATGGAAAAGAAAGCGGCTCAAGACTTGAAGGCCGCCGAAGCAAGGTCCACATGTGAAGAATGTGGAGAGTATGGCCATGTCCGCAAAGATTGTCCAGAGGAAGCCAAAGTGCTCAACTACATGAGGAAGGGAGAATTGCCGAACTTCCGCTACGGGCAAGGTAGGCCTCAATTTAATGCAAGCTCATCTATTCCTAACGTGGTTCCGCTTCGTATACAATTGAAGGAGTTCATGGATGAGCAAGCTAAGATCAACAAGGACACTGTCACCAAGTTCAAGACCATAGACAAGCTGTTGGAGAACATCGATAGCAAAGTGATGGAGGTCGGAAGTTTGAAGGACCGAAACGGCGAACCAGAGAGGGGGGGAGTGAATGGGAGCCGATAAAAATTCTATTCAAGAATTCGGCCTATGAACCCAAATTCACTCGTGCACCTCCGCAAGCTTCTCTTGCCAAGTTCACGTAGCCACTGGAGTGCTACTGAACCTAGGAACAAGACCCGAACAACTACCTCAACACACACGCAGCGGAAACTCACACGACAAGGCTGCTGGCAGCACAAACCGGTCAGGCCGGTTTCTGAAACCGGTCGGACCGCTCCTGTAGGACTTAGCCTCACGAGGGCAGGGAAAAACCGGTCAGACCGGTTAGGCAAACCGGTCAGACCGATTCTGTCCAGAAACTCCCCAATGACCCCAAACACTTCAAAAGCCTTTCAACATCTGAACAAACGAAGCCATGGAGCAGCAAAGACTTCCTCATTCAAAAATCCTTCTCGACAGCCCACTGGGCGAAACCGGTCAGACCGGTTTGGGAAACCGGTCAGGCCGGTTTTAGCCTGAACAGTCGTGAAGAACACAGCCCGCGGGTCAACTCCCCCAAAACCAAATCTCAATCTCCCGAATCGCTCCACGGACTTGAACAAGACTTTGGGGATATCAGGAACACCTCATGAGGAGTCCATGGTCAAGTTTAATCCCACCAAATCTCGTCCAAAAAGGAGGAATCGAAGAAATCCCGCCGAAAGCACTTCCAACCCAAGAACTCGAGAAACCCCAAATTTGAGCAACTTTTCTCACGGATTTGGGAGGGGGATCACAGCCCAAAGAACCACGAAGGGTTCCCACAAATTTCCCCCACCGAATCACAAAGAGAAAAGCCCCAAAAACACTCCAAAGAAATCACCGGAAGAGGGCTCCGAAAATCACCACCAAAAACAACCGGGGAAAACACATCCAAACCTTGAGGAATCACGCCGAATCATCTATACATGAAACAAGGATTCGTACAAGGTCTAGCAAGCCGCCCGATCATCCATCCCTCTCTACAAGATTTCTCCGTGAAGCTCTCTTGCTAGTCCTAAGGAAAACCTAGAGAAAATAGGTAGAAAATAGGAAAACTAATGAGCTAGGGTTCCAAGAGTTGGCTGCCAACCTCTCACCTCTTGGGTTATATAGGCGGCAACCGAATGTCTAAAATGCCCCTCTCTACTAACTAGGGATACAAGCCCCTCAAGGGCGGATTCGGAATTCTTGATGTATTCACCATCGGACGGATGCCCAGCGATCGCACCCTGCGTAGCCTCAACGCAAGCCTTGCGATCCCGACGCGTGTCCTCCGCCTCGAAGCTTCCGGCGCCCTGCGACCCCAAACCGGTCAGACCGGTTCTCCAAACCGGTCAGACCGGTTTTGGCCAGACAGCCACACCCGATCTTCGGCCTCGGCTTTGTGGCTCAGCCGAGTAACCCGGTGATTTTCTGGTGAACCACCGCAAACCCCGCGAACTTGATGTAGCCTCCGCCAATCACCACTCATGACTTGGCTCCCATGAAGTCCCGGCTCGACCTTGGTTTTGTGGCTCAACCAAGAAACCGTCCACGACTTCATCTTGTTGTTCATGCCACAATGCGGCCCGCACTTGACCCCGCTGGCCACCGGGTCCCTCGAACAAAGCCTACTTGTCTTCTCCACACCTGGAGGCCTCACCGGCGACGACCTTTCGCGCTTGTTCTTCACCTGCACCAACACGAGTCAAGCCGCAACCTGCACCTGCAATACTTAGCCAAGAATCAGTCCACACAACGTTGTCAATCACTCATCATACAAGGAAGCGACCATCCACCGGTCCTCGAACCACACATGGTCCTCAATCTCCCCCTTGATGAGTGCATTGACAACACACACATGAAAGTAACAAGTGAGAAAAGAAAAAGAAAAGAAACAAACAAAAAGAAACTCCAACAAGCGATCGAAAGCCAAACAAAGGCAAAGATCAAGATCACTTGAAGAAAGCAAATCTCGGATCCCTTAGGCAAGGGCAACGACTCGACACATCCGAGACAAAAACCATGCTCAAGCAAAGAGCACCAACCACCAAAGCACACAAGAGCTCCCCCTGCACAGAAGCAAGCTCCCCCTGAACAAGTGCCAACTCAGGGCACAAACCGGTCAGACCGGTTCCCATAACCGGTCAGGCCGGTTTCACCAAAACCGGTCAGACCGGTTTCCACAACCGGTCAGGCCGATTTCACACAGCAGACCATACCCCAAAAACCAAAAATGCAAAAGAAATGCACAAGCTCCCCCTTGACACTTGGGATAGGTTCCAGGGATACACAGCAACTTTTCTCCACCTTCCTTTCTCCCCCTTGTTGCCAATGCATGAATCAAGGCACAAATGCAAGCTACAGCTTCTCAAGTATACAAAATTCATCACAAGATGCTACACATGTCGAAATGAGCAAGTTAGGTACTCTACAGCTTCGTATCGATCTCAACTACATGATCACCAAGTTTCACAACCATTGGACGAAGCTAAAATGGATTTTGGCAATTTTGCGAAAAACTTGCCTCTCATGAGCAAAGCCCTAAACATGATCAAAGCATATCAAAATGGCAAAGCCACACAAACTTCATGCTAGGACAGCTATTCTAACCATAAGACCATCACAAACACCCACAAGCACCTCATGTCATGTCAAAGCCACCGAGCCATGTGCCTACTTCTATGTATGAGACTTCTCATTGGTAGGCATCATGCAACGGTTTAGCACCCAAAGCAAAATAAATTCAAGACATATGACATGGGAGCATATTTCCAAGCATTTTTCATTTCATTTTCAGATTTGTAAATGGTACATGAAATGTCTTTGCGACAAAAAGGAACTTATGCTCCTCCACAAGATAAGTCAAGAGGGCTAAACATTCATGATGGCAAATGAGCCTTTGGCCCCATATGATCAATAAGCTAGCTATCCAACCACAAATTAAGCATAGCAAAGCCACAAAAACATGTCAAGAGCATGTAAAGGCATTTACACATGAGAGAACATACATGTGACGTTTTTCAAAAGCATAGCTAGCAACCATGGATTATTCATCAAGATCATCAAGAGCTAAGCCAAACTAACCGTAGCATACCAAACAAGCTCACAAAGACATATATCTCATTTCATGGTGAACAATGTATATAAGAGAAGCTTTTCCTATCCAATGCATATGATACAAAATGCATGCAATCTAAGATACAAGGATGCCTATACATCATGTTACATATGCCATGCCGAATGCAAGAAATGCACAAAGGAAAGCTATACATATGCTACAAACCGGCTCCTCGAGGGGAGGCAAAACGGGCTCGACACCACCGGCAAAAGAAAGCTCCCACACACCCAACTCAGGAAATCAAACACACACCAAGTTCCCCCCGCAGACGAGTGAAAGTTGCTTGATCTAGGGGTTTGGTGAAAATATCGGCTAGTTGGTCATGTGTGGGTACATGGATCAAAGCTATCTTTCCTTTCTCAACGTTGTCTCTCAGGAAATGATACCTCACATCTATGTGTTTGGTTTTAGAATGGAGCACTGGGTTTTTTGCAACGCTTATGGCACTGGTGCTATCACATTGAAGTGGGACATGGGTATACTCCTCACCAAAGTCACTCATGGTGTAGGTGATCCAAAGGAGCTGAGAGCAACAACTAGCAGCGGCAACATACTCGGCTTCGGTCGTGGATTGAGCAACACTCGACTGCTTTCGAGAAGACCAAGACACCAAAGAAGAACCCAAAAACTGGCAAGTCCCAGAAGTGGACTTCCTATCCAACCGACACCCGGCAAAATCCGCGTCTGAAAAGCCATGAAGCGCCAAAGAAGAGGACGCGGAGTACCAAAGGCCGAAGTCGGGAGTGTGACGCAAGTACCTGAAAATTCGCTTCACCGCTTGCCGATGCGAAGTCCTCGGAGACGCTTGAAAACGAGCGCACGGACACACCGAGAATCGTATCTCCGGCCTCGTCGCCGTCAAGTAGAGGAGTGACCCGATCATGCTCCGGTACTCCTTCCGGTCCACGTGTTCACCTTCCTCGTCCGCATCAAGAGCCGTAGTCGTACTCATCGGCGTCGTCATAGCCTTGGAGTCCTCCATCTTGAACTTCCTCACAATGTCCTTGGTGTACTTAGCCTCGGTGCACAAATGTTCCTTCCTTTGATTGCTTGATTTGTAGCCCGAGGAAGAACCGCAACTCGCCCATCATGCTCATCTCAAACTCCCTGCTCATATCATCTGCAAACCTCGCAACAAGAGAGTTAGACGAGCCACCAAAGACAATATCATCCACGTACACCTGCACAATCAGGATATCTTTGCCCTGCCTCAGCAAAAACAAGGTCTGATCGACCTTCCCCATCTCAAAGCCTCTCGCAAACAAGAACCCCCTCAACCTGCCATACCAAGCTCTAGGCGCCTGCTTCAACCCATACAGCGCCTTCCTCAACTTGTACACCCGGTGGGGGTACTTCTCACTCTCAAACCCCGGAGGCTGCCTCACATACACTTCTTCCTCCAAGCACACCATTCGAAAAGCACTCTTCACATCCATTTGGTGCAACTTGAATCCTTTAGCCACGAGAAAAGGCTAGAAGGATCCTAATCGCCTCCAAACGGGCTACGGGAGCAAAGGTCTCCTCGTAGTCGATCCCCTCCTTCCGACCGAACCCCCCGGGCAACAAGTCTCGACTTGTTCCTCACAACCTCACCCTTCTCTCCCTCTTTGTTTTTCCACACCCACTTTGTACCAATCGGCTTACACCCCGGGGGAGGGTCAACCAACTCCCACACCCGATTCCTCTCAAAGTTCTCCGGCTCCTCATGCATCGAGTTAACCCAATTGTGATCGATAGTGCGTGTCCAATGTCTTTGGGCTCAAAAGAAGCAACAAACGCAGCATGAGCAAAATGGGAATTGTTTCGAACCCTCGACCGTGTAGTGCGTTCATTCATGTCGCCGATGATCCTCGAAGCTGGGTGATCCACTTGAACTCGCCGGGGAGGTTCTCGCCTCGAAGCTACCTCCCCCTCAACATCAGCTTCTCCTCGTTCTTGATTTGTCGTCGTAGGTGTAGCAGAGGGTCCATCCATCATCGTAGTCGAAGTAGTGGGTACATGTTCAGCCGGGGGCACCAACCCGCCATCTTCATCATCACCATGTTCATGCTCCTCCTCCTGAAAGATCTCCTCGCCAAGCTCATCATCACCTGCACACTCAAAGACAAGCTGACTACGTGGCTCTGTCTCGTCGAAGGTTACCTCGCAAGTCTCCACGATTTGGTTAGTTTCAAGATTGAGCACACGATATGCTCTAGAATGAGATGCATAACCAAAGAAAATGCCATCGACGACCTAGCCTCAAACTTATCCAACTTCCCGCCTTTCTTCGAATGAAACACTTGCAACCAAAGACATGGAAGTGACTCACCTTGGGTGTGCGACCATGCATCAATTCATAGCATGTCTTCTTCTTGTGCACTCGAGGTATATCCTGTTCGACACATAGCACGCGGTGTTCACCGCCTCAGCCCAATACCTCCTCGGAGTCCTATGCTCATCAAGCATCGTCCGAGCCATCTCGCACAAGGTCCTGTTCTTCCTTTCCACAACACCATTCTGGGGAGGCGTATACGGACTCGAAAACTGGTGCTCAAGACCCAAGTCATGGCAAAAGGTTTCAAAACGAGAGTTCCTGAATTCCGTGCCATTATCACTGCGGATAGCTCGTATGGCATCTCCGTGCCTCTCGTTCCTCAACCTCAAGACTAGATCTCGAACAAAACCAAACGTCTCCCCCTTCTCCTCGAGAAAGAACACCCACGCATACCGAGAATAGTCGTCCACCACAACAAGGACATACCACATCCCACCCGCAGACCGCACACGAGCTGGGCCAACAAGGTCCATATGGAGCAGCTCGCATGGGCGCTCAGTCATCACATCGGTGAGAGGCGAGTGAGAAGAGGCCACCATCTTGGCATGCCTACACAGAGCACAAACCAACTCTTTCTCAAGCTTCAACCGTGGCAATCCTCGGACCAAATTGAGTTTACTCAAGCGAGACAAAAGGTCAAAGCTCAAGTGACCCAACTTCCTATGCCATTTCCACAACTCACTCGAAGAACCAGCCAAGAAACAACGCTCAACACCCGAAGACTGAGAAAAATCAAGACGAAACACCCGACCCTCGGGAACGACCATACAAACAAGGTCCCCTCGAGAGTCCACAATCCGAGAACCACCGAGCCGAAACAACACCTCAAAGCCCTCATCCAACAACCGAGACACGTAAAGCAAATTGTACCCCAACGATTGAACAAGAGCAACACGCCTCGCAGTGATCTTGTCACTCACTTTTATCTCACCTTCGAAAGCACACGCCCACGCCCATTGTCCCCAAAGGTGATGTACCTCTTCGTCACCACCGGACGAGACTTGAGAACCACCCCCCGTCTCCGGTCATATGCCTCAAGCAACCGGAGTCAATCAACCAAATGTTCTTCAAGTCTCCCACCCGAAAATCAAAAATAGGCACGTGAGCGAACAAACGACTCAAAGACCGGGGTTAGTACCAAAGGAGGAAAACCGGTGCCGAGCCATTTGCTCGAAAGTGGGGTTAGCACCAACCAAAGCATCTCTCCTACCAAAACTACCTCCACGAACACCACCACGGTAACCACCCTGAGGGAACCACCCCTCTCGCCCGGAGGAGGACCAAAACCACGAAAGAGAACTCGTGGACCGTCCCTCCTTTCCTTCTCAAAGCTACGACTCCTCCCATCCCCGTAGTGAACTCGAGGGGGAGAACGCCTAGCAACCTGACCACCTGCAAACTCTCCAGCCCATCCACCGTAACCACGACCTCCGTAAACAACCCTCGCACCTGTACGAGCACGGAAACCAAGCTTGTCATTCCGCGGACCCCAAACCGGCTCGACCGGTTCTAAAACCGGTCCGACCGGTTTCACTCCTCCAAAGAAGACCCTCCCGCACTCTTTCGATCACCCCAAGCCGAACTATCCTCACACTCGCCTTGGCCCCGGGCATCCGCACACGAGGCTTAAGTACACCGCCGGAGGGGTGAAACTTGTCCCCGTTAGCCCACTCCTTCGCCATTTTCTCCTCTCGCTTCCTCTTGAAGCAAAACTCCTCCTTGTGGCCATCTCTTCCACAATAGCCACAATGGAACCTCACAAGCTTAGGCTTAGGCTTGGGATGTGGCTGCTCACTCGGTTTCTCTCCACTCAAATCCTCCACCAGTTTCTCACCACTAGCCTTCTCACTCTCCTTCCCAAAGAACACTTTCCTCGAAGTGCTCACAAACTTGATAGGCTTTTGTAGGTCATTTGTGGGTGTAGGAAACACGGGTGGAGCTGGGGTTGTGTCTAGTCGGTTTCTTAGATGGTTGGGTTTTGGTGGGAAATCATTTTTGTGGTGGGTTTTTGGTGGCTCCGGATATTCTCTCCACTTCCCTCACCAACCTTGTTTGCTCCAAGCCCCTCACCATCTTGCCTCTTAAAGGCCTCGATCATCATCCTCAACTGAGGCTCGTGACCGGACAACCAACCCATCAACTTCCTCAAATCATCATTCTCATCCTGCAAGCGATCAACATAATGTGCAAGCTCCATATTTTTCAATGCATGCATTTCACAGGTAGAGCAAGATGTAGGCATGGGTTCCTTCAATTTAGCCTCGAGCGAACTAGTGTAAGCATGCATCTCATCAATCTTAGCATGCAAAACAGGGCAAGAAGTGCAAGCACCTAGCAAAGCGAGTCTAGACTTAAGCTCGGCCACTTCAACCCTAAGCACATCTAGTTCCTCACACTTGGAGGCATGCTTCTCCTTGAACAAAGCAAGATCAGGCAAGGAAAATAGAGCAATCGGCACAATCATTCTCATCGAAACAACGGGGCTAGCCTTAAGTGAATCAATCTCAAGCTTGCTATCAAGCACCTCGTGTCTCTAGCTTAGCCACTCTAGTCCTAGCATCCTCGAGTGAAGCCCTAAGCTCTTTCCTCATTTTCTTGGCCTCTCTAAGCATGTCATCACGGTTATCAAGCAAAGAGCCAAGCCTCTCATTCTCCCGGCGCAAGAAGGCAAGCTCATCACGCACCTCGTCGTCGGACTCAGAGTCCGAGTCGCTTTGTGTGCTCTTCTTGCTGCCGGAGCTCAACGCCATGGTGCAGAAGCCGTCTCTCGCGAAGCAGCTCAGCCCACTCAGGTTCTTGGACGACCTCTTGTTCTTGCGGCGATCTCCCTCGTCGTCGCTGCTGCTCGAGCTCGAGGTGGAGTACGCGGAACTGGAGTCGACGTCGCTCGCTCCAACCATCGCTCGGGCCTTGCCTCGGCCCTCCTTCCTCCTCGATCGTCGCTCGTCCTTGTACTTGTTCTTGTGCTTGCTCTTGTGGTCGCGCCTCGAACGGTACTTGTCATCGTTCTTCCTCGGCTTGTGCTTGTAGCCGTCCTTGTTCTCGGCCTTCTCCGGGCGGTCGGCGACGAAGTGTCCCGCTTGCCGCACCGGAAGCAAGTCCTCGTGTTCCTCCTCATGTTCACACGGTTCTCGTGCAGCCTCTCGAACCGCCTCGTCAACAGCGCCAGCTCGTCCTCTCCAAGGTCATCAAACTCCTCATCTGGCATAGACATCAAAGAGGAAAACGAGAACATCCTGGTGGATGGGTTAGAGTTAGTCTTTCCTTTGGAACCACCAATGAGGGCAAGACTATGGGAATCAGTCGGTCCCTCGAGCTTGGCAGTCATGCCCCTATCCACCTCAGCCGACTTGAGCTTCGAGAACAGCTCGTTCACAGTCAGAGTATCATACCGCTCCGACTCGACTATGGCCTCAAACTTTCCGCCCCGTATCGTACGATCCAAAGAGTGTAAGAGCTTGACTGCTCTATCATGATCATCGTACGGGAGCACGTCCACATTGGCCCTCATGTTGTTCACCACCACCGTGAACCTCTGAAACAAGGCATCGATGGACTCACCGGGGAGATGAGTGAAGTTCTCGTACTCTCTCCGGTAGGTCGCATACAACCGTGCCTGAACCTGGGCGTTCCCAACATGAGCTTCCTTCAACACCGCCCAAATCCTACAAGCCAAGTGCTCGGTGTGCACCCGATCGAACTCAGGCTGACACAAAGCACGAAACAAGTAGTCGACCGCCTTATTGTTGGCGTCGAATCTGTCCCTCGACCCTGGAGCAAGGAAATCCATCGGCTGGACATAGCCTGTGTCCACCGTGACATCCCAAAGCAGCTGACCCTTTCCGCGGAGGAACGCACCCATCCGCTTGCTCCACATCTGGTAGTTCTTACCATCGAAGTGTGGAGGACCCGAACCCCGTTCTCCGGTACGCCATCCTTGGATCTTAGACGGTTAGAGTCAACAAAGACCCGAACCGGCTCGATACCACTTGAAGGACCGAAACGGCGAACCAGAGAGGGGGGGAGTGAATGGGAGCCGATAAAAATTCTATTCAAGAATTCGGCCTATGAACCCAAATTCACTCGTGCACCTCTCGCAAGCTTCTCTTGCCAAGTTCACGTAGCCACCGGAGTGCTACCGAACCTAGGAACAAGACCCGAACAACGACCTCAACACACACGCAACGGAAACTCACACGACAAGGCTGCGGCCGGCCTAAACCGGTCGGGCCGCCGGTTTCGAAACCGGTCGGACCGCTCCTGTAGGACTTAGCCTCACGAGGGCAGGGAAAAACCGGTCAGACCGGTTAGGCAAACCGGTCAGACCGATTCTGTCCAGAAACTCCCCAATGACCCCAAACACTTCAAAAGCCTTTCAACATCTGAACAAACGAAGCCATGGAGCAGCAAAGACTTCCTCGTTCAAAAATCCTTCTCGACGACCATCGGGCGAAACCGGTCGACCGGTTTGGGAAACCGGTCAGGCCGGTTTTAGCCTCGAACGGTCGTGAAGAACACGACCCGCGGGTCAACTCCCCCCAAAACCAAATCTCAATCTCCCGAATCGCTCCACGGACTTGAACAAGACTTTGGGGATATCAGGAACACCTCATGAGGAGTCCATGGTCAAGTTTAATCCCACCAAATCTCGTCCAAAAAGGAGGAATCGAAGAAATCCCGCCGAAAGCACTTCCAACCCAAGAACTCGAGAAACCCCAAATTCGAGCAACTTTTCTCACGGATTTGGGAGGGGGATCACAGCCCAAAGAACCACGAAGGGTTCCCACAAATTCCCCCCACCGAATCACAAAGAGAAAAGCCCCAAAAACACTCCAAAGAAATCACCGGAAGAGGGCTCCGAAAATCACCACCAAAAACAACCGGGGAAAACACATCCAAACCTTGAGGAATCACGCCGAATCATCTATACATGAAACAAGGATTCGTACAAGGTCTAGCAAGCCGCCCGATCATCCATCCCTCTCTACAAGATTTCTCCGTGAAGCTCTCTTGCTAGTCCTAAGGAAAACCTAGAGAAAATAGGTAGAAAATAGGAAAACTAATGAGCTAGGGTTCCAAGAGTTGGCTGCCAACCTCTCACCTCTTGGGTTATATAGGCGGCAACCGAATGTCTAAAATGCCCCTCTCTACTAACTAGGGATACAAGCCCCTCAAGGGCGGATTCGGAATTCTTGATGTATTCACCATCGGACGGATGCCCAGCGATCGCACCCTGCGTAGCCTCAACGCAAGCCTTCCGATCCCGACGCGTGTCCTCCGCCTCGAAGCATCCGGCGCCCTGCGACCCCAAACCGGTCAGACCGGTTCTCCAAACCGGTCAGACCGGTTTTGGCCGAGACGACCACACCCGATCTTCGGCCTCGGCTTTGTGGCTCGCCCGAGTAACCGGTGATTTTCTCGGTGAACCACCGCAAACCCCGCGAACTTGATGTAGCCTCCGCCAATCACCACTCATGACTTGGCTCCCATGAAGTCCCGGCTCGACCTTGGTTTTGTGGCTCAACCAAGAAACCGTCCACGACTTCATCTTGCTGTTCATGCCACAATGCGGCCCGCACTTGACCCCGCTGGCCACCGGGTCCCTCGAACAAAGCCTACTTGTCTTCTCCACACCTGGAGGCCTCACCGGCGACGACCTTTCGCGCTTGTTCTTCACCTGCACCAACACGAGTCAAGCCGCAACCTGCACCTGCAATACTTAGCCAAGAATCAGTCCACACAACGTTGTCAATCACTCATCATACAAGGAAGCGACCATCCACCGGTCCTCGAACCACACATGGTCCTCAAAGTTCCAATCATCAAGTGCTCAACATGATGAAGATGCTCGAGACGCAAGTTGGACAACTTGCAGGGCGCCTCACTAATGATGAAGGGAAGCTTCCGGGACAACCCAAATGTCCCGAATCGGCGAAGGCCTTTCAAACATGTTCGGGGAAGGAGACCGAAGATCCGGAACGTTCCGAGGGAGCAAGGAAGCTTAAACCATCCACCGAGGTGGAAGGAGTTTCTAAAGAGAAGGTTACGGGGATCGTCACCGAGGAACCCGAATTCGAGATGCCGGAGGAAGACACGAGGATACCGCAACTCAAGCCACGCTACTTCCGAGGTAAACTTGACAACCACTTTGAGAAGTTTGTGGAAGTTGTGCGTAGACTTAGCATCAACATGCCATTACTAGATGCCCTACAAGTACCTACATATTCTCATTACTTTAAAGACATACTTGCAAATAAATATGAGATAGCAACACTCGGGGTAGATCATGTCAAGATGTCCGAGGAGTGTAGTGCCGCTATTGCTAATGGGCTATAGAAGCAAAAAGACCCCGGTGCCCCACAATTCCATGTTCGGTTGGTTCTTTCAACTTCGAGAAGGCGTTATGCGACCTTGGAGCTAGTGTGAGTGTCATGCCGAGGGATGTGTTCGAGAAGCTACGCCTACCAATGGAGCCTACGGGAATATGTTTGGAGTTGGGTGACAACTCCATTCGCTATCCCTTGGGCATTGCTGAAGATGTACCCGTGAAAATTGGACACCACTTCATCCCCGTCGACTTCGTTGTGCTCGAGATGGGAGAGAGGGAGAAGCCTCCGCTCATCCTAGGGAGGCCGTTCCTCAAGACCGTGGGAGCTACTATTGATGTTGGCAAGGGGGAGATCATGTTCGATATCAACGGAGAAAGGAGTTCCTTCAAGTTTCGTCCAAGAATTGAGGCATGCAACATGATTGGAGTGAAGGGAGAACCAAAACAAATGGAGGGGCTGAAAAAGAAGAAGGAGCCGACAAAAATGAACGTAAAGAAAATCAAAGAAGGTGTTGCATCCGTCAAGACAAAGGAAGAGAAGCCGCCTGTGAAGACCAAAAAAATGACTAAGCCGACTAAGCCGGAAGACAAGCCCGTGCCCAAGATGGTGCGGAAGTGGGTACCCAAGATTGCAACACCCGCAAAGAGCGTTGATCCGGAGTAATCAAGCGAAGAAGTCCAGCTATAGACTATAAACGAAGCGCTAGGCGGGAGGCAACCCGTTTCGTCGAGTCAAGAATAAGCTACCGGGAGGACAACCCGATTCCAGGTTTTTCGAGTATTTTTAATAATTTAGTTTTTGAGTTTTATTACGCAAAGACATTAGACTTAGAAGTGGTTGAACAATATTAGAGACATAATTCTTTATTGAATGTTTGCTTTATCATAAACCCTTTGCATGAACCCTCCTATGTGCTTGTTTGTTCTTTTCGTTTTGAGAAACCTCAACCAAATAATTTCAGAACCTAAATCAACCTTTCACCCTCATTATGGTGCTGAGGTTGACCTACTTTTCATGCTAAAACCACATAGTAGAGCCACGATTTATATTTAAGTGTCAATAAAATTCAGCACGTGGTAGAACTCGCGTGAACCTAGAAATCAAAACTTTTGGTTGGTTTTAAAAATCTATATCCTTGGTTTCTCTAGGATTAGAATTTTTCTAAGCCTATTCTAATTTTGTTTTATTCAAAATCTTTCTTATTTAGCTAAAATTAGAACCTAAACCTATGCCCCCATGATCAAGCCGGGAAAAAGTCTGCTCTCAACCGATGAAGGCAAACTATACCGGTGAGACCGAAATCGACGTAGTCGAAAAACATATTCGACTTACATTTGTTTTTAATGGTTTAAAAACTTCTCTAAAATTGTGTTTGAGCTCTTGCATGGCTCTGAAAAATATTTTAAATTTCGAATTAGAGGAGTGCTTAACCTTAAACACACCTAAATGGAGGCAATCTAGTTTGAATTAATCATGCATGCACCATTGGATTCCCTTTTATCAACTTTCACCAATTCCACATGCAAAGGACAAGCATGGTGGGCAGCAAGCATCAACTTTGCAGGAATTTCATGGTGGCATGTGAAGCAAGTGGAGCTAGGGAGCATGGACATGACCCAAAGCATGGAGCATCAAGTGGGAGGACCAATAATGCAAGAAAAGGAGTGGACGAGAGCGTTTGGGCGGTGCAACTCATGGAGCACGCGGGCAGGAAAGTTGTAGAGGAGAAATGATCGTGCTGGAAGAAAGACGAGGCGGGGAGGAGCCAGGAGGATCCCAGGCCGGCCGGCCCAGGCCGGCCGGCCTCACCTACTTAAGGAGCCCCCGGCTCCCGTTTTCTGCAGGCAAGCTTCCCTCTCCTTCCTTTGTTTGTGTGTTCAAGTTTGTGTGCTCAAAACCTCCGTAGACATAGCCAACCTTCCCAAGCTTGATAGCTCAAGAAAAAATCCACATCCTTAATCCACTCAAAGTCCACATCCGAAGCAAAGAGTTTAAGTGCCTAGTTACCGGTTGCAACCCGGAGTTTTAGTTGAAGAAAAGAGTTCAGCAACCATGTGGAAGAAAACCACAAGTCTCTTCTCCAAGAAGAAGAGTTCGTCGTCATCCAAGCCGTCATCAACCACGTCTTCGAGGAGGCACTCGGTTTCTGAGTCTCCCCGGAGCATGGAGACGGATACGGCACCACTAAGGAGGAACGATGCTCTCCTCCTTGGTGGTATGAGGGCTGCAAGAAGCACGTCCATGAGGTTTACCGAACCTCGTGGGCGCATGGAGGAGCAGCCCGCACCACCACGACAATCGACCCGTTCAACCGCGCCACCTCCTTACACCCCGACATACTCTTCGTACGGCTTCATCATCTTGTCATCGGAGGAGGAGGAGAGGCTCTCTAATCTTGAGAAGAGGCTTGTGCCCAACGTCGAGTTCAACGACCAAGCACTCTACACCTTGGGTTTTGGCACCGACATATACTATATGTTGGGGCACCTTGGATGGGTGCAGTTCTCCAACGGAGTATCGGTGGACACCCACTTGGGGTTCGCCTTGGAAATTTTGATGACTATTGCACCCATCCTTGATGATGATGGGGTGCAAAGCTTGTCATTCCGTTTGGAGGGAGTCCAACAAGTGGTTCCCTACGAGCACGTTAGGGAGCTACTTGGATTGCACAAGGGAGCTCCGGAGAAAGTTGACGTGCCACCCGGCATGTTAGCGGGATTTTGGAACATGATCTCCGGAGAAGCCCATCAACAACGCAATTGCATCCTCAACCCCATTATCCGGATATTTCACTCTTGGATGTGCAAGAGGGTATTGGGGAGGATGAAGGAGACAAAGGTGACCGACACGGAGTTGAATTGGCTATACTCGGCTTTAATTGCCAGGCAGCCAATAGACCCTTCTTACCTTATGATCAACCGTTGGTGTTGTGAAGCAACATCGGGGGCGGGTAATATTGGTTCGGGATGCTACCTCTCCATGTTGGCCTTCTCCTTGCGGCCGGGATCGCAACAAACCCCGACAACCTTTTGCGTGGTACCTCTCTCGGCATTGAGTATTTGCGGCAAGGCAAATACATTAGTGGAGATGAGAGAGGAGGTTATTGGTTGGCCATAGTGAACCTACCCCTTCCCAATGAGAGGCTTAGGCTTTTCAACGAAGGAAGAGAAGATTGGTTGGAAGAGGGACTACTTGTCCCTGCAAGGAAAAACAAAAGAGGAAGAATCGTAGAGGAGGGAACATCCTCCGCACAAGCGAGTGGAGCACAACCCAATGTGCAACCATTCGGCGGGATCCCTCCTCCGCCAAGTTATTACGGAGGGCCACAAGAGCAAGCATGGGGGGGGGGTGGTGCACAGGTACCCCCACCAAATTATGTTGTGCCCAACGCTAACTTCGCGGAGCCCTACGCACATCATCCCCAATCACAACAAAGCATGGCCATTATTGGAGGGTATGCTGCAAGAAACGCCCAAAACATCGCAGCCATCCAAGCTAACGCAGCTCAACTTGGTGAAGGAAATGCAAATATTGCCTTTGAGCTTGGACGCCTTCACCTTGTGGAGCCAAATCAATTCGTCGGAGGGAATGTCCAATCATATTATGAGCAAGGGTATTACTATCAAGATCATCAACATCAACCACCGGCGGAGGACTAGAAGATTTAGGAACTTTAGTTTTCTTTTCTTTTATTTTTCTCTGTAATTTTCAGCTTTTGCTTATGTGTGTTTGCGTAGTATTTTCTGTTTTTATTTAAATTTCAGCAAGCATGTTTGTTTAATTTCAGTTTGTATTTCAACTTGATGTCATCATTAATAAAGACACCACCTTGATTATATCATTGGAAAAGTTACAAAATTCGTGCCATGATGATATATGATTATAATTGCTGCTTTGTTTATCTTTGTAATTGATCTATGCATGTTTAAGCTAGTGCTCTCTTAAAAATACAAATCTGAATTTATTTAAATGCTAGCTTAATTTTCAGCAGAGGTTATGATTAAAATAAAGACCCATAGTGTTTTATGTGCTCTCAAGTTATGAATAGATTAAAGATGTCTTTTATGCTCAAAAATATTGCTAACCTTGTCACAAATATCACTTGTGTGTTGCTCAACCTATCCAAAGCCTTATATATATTTGAGTGCATAAACCTTAGTGTACAAGATTTATTTTTGAGTGAGTTATTGCAGGCCATGATTTCTCCGGCCCGAGACTAAGAAGTGGTCATTCCATTTTTGCGTATCTATCTTTTTGCTAGCCTTTTATCCGTGCATTGTGTATCCCCGCATCGGAGATCTCACAAACCTCGTCAGATATCCACCCTTAAACCAAATATCATCTTTTGTGATTACCTCCTTGACCACAACCTATTGTTGAGAATGGATCATCAATTCAAGGAAGATCGCAAGACTGTGCCAACATTGAAGATTTCAAGTATCTCTCCAAGGAAAAATACCCCGGTACCTACCTTATTTTTCGCCTCTTTGCTCGAGGACGAGCAACTTCTAAGCATGGGGGAGGAGGCAGGTACGGTGCAGTTTTAGAGTTAAAAGGGGAATATTTTAAAAAAATGATGATGAAAGAAAAAAAATCCGGCGACGATCATGACTTTCAAGGTGAAGAAAGAAAAATATATATATATATATATATAATGAATGAAAGGAAGAAAGAAAGAAAGAAAGAAAAGAATGAGAAAGAGAAAAAAAATATATGCGTAAAGTAAACTCCCCGGTTCTCTAAGAGTGCATTCAAGGCTTCAAGTTAAATAGATCCATTCTCATTTTCCAACCATGTGCAATCCGATAACGAGGACTTTCTTTGTGCCTCGGGATCATTCTTTGCCATTTGCACATGTCCACTCATCTAAAAGTGTGTGTATTTTTCTCTTTCCCCTCCTTGATTTAACATTATTTTCCAATGACCTTTTTGACGAGTCTCGGTAAGACCATGAGAAGCTTGTCTTGTTTTGACAACACCTCATTTATAAAATCTTGTTAGGACTAAACTTTCCCAAAGCTCCATATAAAGCCTACCACATATATATGAGAGGGAAAGGAGTAGAATATATAGGCTTGAGAGACAAGTGAGATGAGAGTTCATGAGCAATATACAAGATGATTTAAATTCGTGAACTTGGTTTAGCTTTTCTTTATCTCGTTCTTTATTTCAAAAAAATTCTGAGATCTATTTAAACTTTGTGAGCATGTTAATACTCGTGGGATAAGCTTAATAAGAATCTACCCTACGTAGAGATGAAGGCTAGTACATTATGGAACTTTAATGAATTAAAATTTTGAGAGCATTATGTTTTCTCATGTGTGATCAAGTGCAAAGTTTAAACATTGTTTGGCAATGATGATATCCATCGAAGGCTTACTCGAGGACGAGCAAGGTTTAAGCATGGGGGAGATGTTGACGATGAAAATCCGTCAACCTAGCCATGAGTTTACCTTCGGTGTTGGCATGAGTTTTATACCTTATCCATTGGTACTAACCCCCGTGGTATAACAAGTTCATGTGTGCATGTCGGTTTTGGAGTTTAATGTTTATGCAGGGTTTTAGTGTTGAATGCAAGACTTTCGGGATAAGTTCATCAAGCACCTCATGACAAGGCCTTGAAGCCCCGTACAAGTCATGCAACGAAGCAAACTTAACTCCAAAAAGCCAGGGACTTGATCCGAGAAGACGACAGACTGCGAGGACCTGACCAGAAAAGTGTTGAATCTTGCAAGACAAGGAGTGGAGTCCAATTCGGAGAGAAACTGAGGACATGGACCTACATGCAGAAGGGGGAAACATCCAGGAAGCAAGGGAACCGACGTGGGGCAAAGGAGCCCTCGGGGCCGGGCTCGAATGGGCCCGGCCGGCCGGCCCGGTCCCGGTCGGCCCGGGCCCATCCAGGGCCCAATTGCCCCCTCCTTTGCCCTAGCCGCCAATCGGGCTATTTATAGTCCCCTGACCGAGAGCCTCGCAGAAAAGATTTCGTCATCGGCCGCCGAGGAGCAGAGAAGAGAGGGACACCATCTCGGAGAGGAGAGGGTCGAGCTAGTTGACTAGGGTTCCCCTAGCCGACGTGGGAACCTTGCACGGAAGACCACGTCGGAGTTCCCGGAGCTAGAAGCAAGATCAAGGAAGGATCCCGGTGGTGATCTTGTGTATGTATCATTGTTATAGTTGAATTATAAAGTTGAATCTTTTCTAACGATCACGTGTTTCCTCGAAGATTTCGTTTTTCGATCGGCTTTGCTTATTCCAATTTTATTCTCGAGATAGATTACATAGGGTGTTCTTGTAGCCGCGGTGGCTAGAGGTACACGCCGGATCTTCCGAAAGAATCTCGACTTGTCTTTTGACTCGCCCTAAGCTACCCGCATGAATAGGGATACGTTGTGACAGAACGGGGGTTCCGAAAGGCGGATGTTTTCGGATTTGGACGGGAAACCACGATTTAAAGAGGCTTCTATTAAGATTCGATTTGCTACTTCTTCTCTTGCTTGGAACTTCAACAAAAGGCTTACCCCAATCCCTCTAGATCGGTTTATCTACCCAATCTTACTTTGTTTTCTCCGGTCTTTAGTAGATTAGATTCGTTTTGTGTATTTTACTTAGATGCATTAGGGTTTCTTTTATCGAAGATTGAAGTTACTTGGCTTTAATAGATTAAGTTTTGCGTCACACATTTGTTCCACGGATTCGATACCTTGGGTTCACCACTCGAGGGAAGAAGGGTCCCTTGACTACGACGGGAGACTTGTACGCTTGCATGTCGCAAACGAACTTTGATACAATTATTAACTGTCAACACGCGCAAACAAGCAGCAGGGTCTCACTCCTCACCTCCTTGCGATTCGCCCGAAGCTACCCACGACGACCGGAAGACAGCGGCGGCAAGGGACGGCGGCGGCGGCGCGCTAGGGTTCGTGAAGGCGGCGACTTAGGGTTTCACGAATAGGGGAAAGGTGTGGCGGCGGTGACCTTTAAATAGGCCAAAGGAGCCACGCATCGGCGTGCGGGCCAAGCCCGGCGCGGGCACGGGGCCGCAACGCGGCCGGGAAGGCGCGGCCGGCTCGGCACGGACCCGAGTCCGGTGCGGCGCGGCGCACCGGTAGGGATGACGGGCGGGGCCCGCGTGCCAGCGACAGAGAGCGGTGGGAGGCGGAGTGGGTTAGCTGTGGGCCGCTGCTGGGCCAAAATCGTTAACGGGCTGCGCACGCAGGAGAAAAAGGAAGGTGGGCTGCGCGTCGGCCTGGGCTGCGGAGCTGGGCTGGAAGCGGCCTGCGGGAAGGGGTTTGGTCTCTCTTCTTCTTCATTTTTTTCAAAATCCCATTCCCTTTCTAAACAAGCAAACCAATTTGAATTCAAACCAGGATTTGAATCCAAACACCCAAAAACAATGCACCGGCCTGAATGCAACGCACACAACTATTTATTTAATTTAGAAAAATCAAACAAAGGATTTTTCCTATACTATATTCCCTGTAAAGAAGATAAAAGCTGGCAAAATTTTAAAATTAAGAGAAAATTATTGTTTAATTTTTCTTCCTATGCACATCCTGAAATTTGGGAATTTCAGGGTGTGACAACCGTCCGAAACCTCGTCCAACCAAAACTCAAAACAAAAACGGATCGAAAGCGAAGCCGAGCAAGAACACGAAGAACACACGACAAACACTGCACTCACAGACCGTCCGCCACAACCTCGCGGACTGTCCGCGCCTCACGGACAGAGGCAAACACTGCTCGACCCCGAAGGTCAACTCCCCCAACTCATCACCGGATCTCCCAAACGGTAGGAGCTGTTGAGACAAGAGTTTGGGGACATGATAAGCGTCAAACAAGGATGCTATACCCCAAAAATTTTGCCTCATAACTCCCTAAATCACCAGGACTCGCGGATCCTTTGAGCACCACCAAAAACTTGAGCTCCGACCGGAAATACTTGAATCGTAGTGGTTTCCCGGCGTTTGAGGGCACAAGATCAATCACAAAGATGCACAAGACATCCATCCATGTTTCCCTCAAAGAAATCCGGGGAGAAACCCACTCAAATCCACGGAACCACACCAAGAACAAAGGCACCAAAAACAAGCACGTAAAAGACCACGAAATTCACAACGCCGAATCTTCTATACAAACCAGGAAAGATTCACAAGGTCTAGCTTGCCGCCCTAGCATCCATCCCTCTCAACAAATCTTTCATGAAGCTCTCAAGCTAGCCTAGACAAGAAATGGAGAAGAAAATGTCTCAGGAAAAAGAGAAATGGAAGGGGGGAAATGAAACCCTAAGTCACCGAGAGAGAGAGCCATCCACACACACTCATGGCTTAAATATTGGGTCCCGCCAGTGTGGGAAATGACTCCACTACCCCTAACTCAACTACTGGCGATACAACCCACGTAGGGGCATTTATGTAATGTTTGTGGGTCTTGCCATCGGACGGCCACGCCTTTGCCGCACCCCGCGTCCTCCCGACGCAAGCCATGCGATCCCGCCGCGTGTCCTCCGCTTCGAAGCTTCCCGACACGCCCGGATCCTGTATCCGTCGTGTTGGGCCTTCGGACTTGGTTTTGAGGCCCAAACCAAGAAACCGTCCACCGATGGTGTTGTGGGCAAACCACCAAACCCCATGTGCTCGGCCCGGCCTCCCGCCAAGCTTCTTGACTCGACCGCCACCGTGCACTGGCTCGATCGTCCACGACTTCGTCTTGCTCGTCTCGCCACCATGTGGCCCGCACCTAGTCCAGCCGTCCACCGGGTCCCTCGAACCGAGCCTACCTGTCTCTCCATCTCCCGGAGGCCCCTCAAGGCTGAAGACCTTTCGCGCCCGTTCTTCACCTGCAACAACACGAACTAGGCCGCAGCCTACACCTGTGCACTGAGCCAAGAGTCAGTCCAACACCCGTTGTCAATCACTCATCACTGAGGAGCGGTCATCCATCGACCACCGGGATGCTCCTGGTCCTCAATCTCCCCCTTGATGAGTGCATTGACAACACACAACGCGAAATGAAATTCAGAGAAAGAAAGTAAGAAGAAAGAAAAACAAAGAAGCTCAACTCATGACCAAAACCAAAGAAAGGCAAAGAAAGGTCACAAGCCAAGCAAAGCACAAACTCCACACTGAAAACAGCAAGAAAGCTCCCCCTGAACAAATTTAAGCTCCCCCTGAATATGTGGATGCAAACTTCCAAATTTTAGATGCAGTTTTCTGAATTTTTCATTAAGCTCACCTCTTGTTGACAATGTATGAATCAAGGTGAAAATGCATGAATGTAAGACAAAGCATATAAACATGTACATGAGCTTCTCAAGTAGGCCGAATCTAGTGTCAAAGGCTAGAAGTGAGACAAAATTCATACATATGGATCATAGCATAGTCAAAGCATTGCCACAAGTAATATATGAAATTATAGGCATGTGATAAAGCAAATTTTCAGATTTGAGCAGTTTTATCAAAAGATGGCTCACTTCAAGTGTAAAAGCCTATCCATGTCATATTCTAGCCAAAAACACGCATATCATCCAGAGATCATACAAGGATATCAAATTCTTAACAAAAGATCATTGCAAACACCCATAAAGCAAAGCATGTCATGTTAAAGCTCATGAGCCATGTGTCCACTTCGGGGAGACTTCTCCACTGGTGAACATCATGCAACATGTTTTGCACCCATGTGTGAAAGATAAGACATTTTAAGCATAAACATGATGGATGGAGCATTCTTCAAGCATACACACTTCTTTTCAAGATTAATTAATTTCATGGTACATGAAGTGCCTTTGCGGCAAAAAGAAGCTTATGCTCCTCCATGAATGCAACATAGGCTAAACATTCACAATGATATTGGCCTTCGGCCCAGATGCAAGAAAGAGACATCCAAGCACAATCTAAGCATGAAAGGCACACTTGGACCAAAACGTGACATGGATACACTCCTACACATGAGTGGAGCACATTTCATCAAATTTAGTCAAGATTAGCATTTGATTCAAAAAGGGCTATCTCACAACACATATATCTCAAATATTCCAAGAGCATAGCCTCACATAGCCATTTCTCCACACACATGACCAATATCTCACAAGTAGCCAAAGAAACTCAGATAAGGCATATGGAAGAAGCTCATCATCCTAAAATGCAATATGATACAAATGCAACATGATATATAACAAGATGGCTATCCTACCATGGCTTATACATCAAGAAAAGCATGTATATACATTAAAGGAAACATGGTATGATACATATGATACAAAAGTAAATCCCCCAAGAAACAACTAGAAAGGGCAACAAACCCCAAGTTCCCCCCGCAAGCGCACAAATGTAGCTTGGTCAAGAGGCTTTGTAAAGATGTCTGCAAGCTGATCTTGGGTAGGGACATGACTCAACACAATGGTCCCTTTCTCCACATTGTCTTTCAAGAAATGATACCTCACCTCTATGTGTTTGGTTCTGGAATGAAGCACTGGGTTTTTCGCTACGCTTATGGCACTGGTGCTATCACAAAGAAGTGGGATCTGGGTGCACTCCTCACCAAAGTCTCTCAAAGTGTATGAGATCCACAACAGTTGGGAACAACAACTCGCGGCTGCCACATACTCCGCCTCGGTGGTGGACTGAGCTACACTAGACTGCTTGCGGGAAGACCATGAAACCAACGAGGACCCAAGAAACTGGCAAGAACCAGAAGTAGACTTCCTCTCGACTCGGCAACCAGCAAAATCCGCATCAGAAAAACCATGAAGAGAAAGAGTCGAGGAGGAAGAATACCAAAGGCCAAGACCAGGGGCAGACTGTAGGTACCTGAAGATCCTCTTGACGGCCTGTCGATGTGATGTCCTCGGCGAGGCCTGAAAACGAGCGCACAGACACACACTGAACTGTATGTCTGGCCTCGTCGCCGTCAGGTAGAGGAGGGAGCCGATCATGCTCCGGTACTCTCGCTGGTCCACTGGTTCTCCGTCCTCGTCCGCGTCCAAAGTAGCCGTACTCCCCATGGGTGTCGACATAGGCTTCACATCTTGCATCTGGAACTTCCTCAACATGTCTTTCGTGTACTTGGTTTGATGTACAAATGTTCCGTCCTTCACTTGCTTGATCTGCAACCCGAGAAAGTACTGCAACTCGCCCATCATGCTCATCTTGAATTCCCTGCTCATCTCATCTGCAAACTTGGAAAAAAGGTTATGTGACGAGCCACCAAAGACAATATCATCCACGTATATCTGCACAATCAACAAGCCATTCTCATGCTTGAGGAGAAACAAGGTCCTATCCACGGTACCCATCACGAACCCTTTGCTCAACAGAAAACCTCTCAATCTCCCATACCAAGCCCAGGGCGCCTGTTTCAACCCATACAGAGCCCTTTTCAACCTGTACACCCTGTGTGGATACTTCTCACTCTCGAACCCCGGTGGCTACTTCACATACACCTCCTCCCTTATGACCCCATTCGGAAAAGCACTCTTCACATCCATTTGAAACAACTTGAACCCTTTAGCCACGGCAAAGGCTAGAAGGATCCGAATTGCCTCAAGACGGGCCACAGGAGCAAAGGTCTCCTCATAGTCGATCCCCTCCTTCTGACTATATCCCTGAGCAACAAGTCTGGACTTGTTCCTCACAACCATCCCATTCTCACCCTCTTTGTTCTTCCAAAACCCACTTGGTTCCTATAGGATGGCAATTTGGAGGTGGTTCAACTAACTCCCACACCTGGTTCCTCTCAAAATTTTCTGACTCTTCATGCATAGAATTGACCCAGTTTGCATCAGATAAAGCGTGTACAATGTCCTTGGGCTCAAAGGTGGCAACAAATGCAGCATGAGCGAAATGAGAGGAATTCCTGGACCTTGACCGCGTGGTACGTTTGTCGATGTCCCCAATGATCTTCGATAGGGGATGCACTTCTTGAATCCGCCGGGGAGCCTCACGCCTCAAGACTACCTCCCCTCAACTTCAGCTTCTCTTTCCTGGTCCTCTTGTCGCACCGTCGTTGTCCATGAAGTAGACGGTCCACCCTCCGTAGTGGTCGTAGGGGAAGTAGTAGGTACACACTCAGCTTCAGGCGCATGGTTCTCTCCATCATCATCTCTAGCTTCATCCTTCTCCTCTTCAAAGAGGTCCTCACCTATCTCCTCATCCACATTCAAAGCCAAGAGAGGTACATGGCATTGTCTCGTCGAAGGTTACCTCGCAAGTCTCCATGATTTTGTTAGTCTCAAGGTTAAGCATTCTATAGGCTCTAGAATGGTTAGCATATCCAAAGAAAATCCCATCACTAGACCTAGCCTCAAACTTGTCGAGTTTTCCCTTCTTAAGAATAAAGCACTTGCAGCCAAAGACTCGAAAATGACTCACCTTGTGTGCCCGACCATGCATAAGCTCATAATAGGTCTTCCTCTTGAAGGCTCGCAATAAAATCCTTTTGGAGACATGACAGGCCGTATTGACCGCCTCAGCCAAATACCTCCTAGGAGTCCTGTGCTCATCGAGCATCGTCCTAGCCATCTCACAAAGAGTCTGATTTTTCCTTTCCACGACTCCATTTTGAGGGGGCACATAAGGGGTCGAATACTGATGTTCAAGACCTAGATCACGACAGAAGGCATCAAAACGAGAGTTCTTGAACTCTGAGCCATTATTACTGTGGATAGCTCGAATGGCATTCCCATGCCTCTCGTTCTTCAACCTCACGATCAGATCTCGAACAAAACCAAATGCCTCACTTTTGTCCTCCAAGAAAAACACCCAGGCATAGCGAGAGTAATCGTCCACCACAACAAGGACATACCACTTCCCACCCACCGAGCGAACTCGAGCTGGCCCAACAAGGTCCATATGCAACAGCTCTGTCGGACGCTCGGTCATAACATTGGTTAGGGGTGGATGGGGAGTGGCTACCATCTTGCCATGCCTACACGGAGCACAGACCAAATCCTTCTCAAACTTCAATTTTGGCAATCCTCGGACAAGGTCAAGACCACTCAAGTGGGAAACCAAATCAAAGCTCAAGTGACCCAACAGCCTATGCCATTTCCACAAATCACAAGAAGGACCAGCCATCAAACAACGAGCAAGACCCAAAGAACGAGAGAAATCAGCCCTAAAAATCTGACCCTCGGGGATGATCATACAAACAAGATCACCTCGAGAATCCAGCAAACGAGACTCACCAGACTCGAAACGCACCTCAAAGCCCTCATCAAGCAACTGAGAAACCGAAAGAAAATTGAAACCCAAAGACTTCACAAGAGCAACCATCTTCAACGTTACCTTGTCACTCACATGCACTACACCCTCACAAATCACCCTTCCTCGTCTGTTGTCCCCAAAAGTAAAGTACATCTTTTCCTTCGCTAGGGTGAGGCTGGAGAACCACTTCTTGTCTCCGGTCATGTGTCGGGAACATCCAGAGTCGATCAACCAAATGTTCTCCAAGCCTCCTGCCTGTAGTCAGAAACACGAACGAGAATGAGCTAAAGACTCGACACTGGGGTTAGCACAAAGAAAGTTGAACCAGTGTCGAGCCATCTACTCAAAAGAGGGGTTAGCAAACATCATTCCCTTGCCACCAAATTTCCCATGTCCCATGAAAGAAGTACGAGCACCACGAGGGGGAAAACATGGTCCGTTGTTCCTCTGGAAAACATGTCATTTTGCTGGACGTCCCCCTACTCTCCCTACTGTTTTCTCCCACTTTCTCACCCAACTTCTCAAAACCCAAACCACGACCATCCGCTCTCTTGAACTCCTCAATCATGATTTTCAATTGAGGTTCCTACCCAGACAACCAACCCAACACCTTCCTCAAATAATCATTCTCCTCATAGATGACATCCAAACGGGAAGTAAGTTCAAGATTGCGCAAAGTAACTTAATCACAGCTAGTGCATGCATTGACAATAGGAGATTTCAAGGAAGCTTCCAAAGTGCTAATGGTAGAACGAGCATCAACAAGCTTAGCATTCTTCTCATTAAGCAATTTGATCTCATTCAAACATGCATCACATTTAGGACATTCAACATCATCAGAAATGGTGCTTGTAAATCATTCTCAAGTTGAGCCCTAAGATCTCTCCTCATCTTTTTGGCATCTCTCAGCACACTATCACGGTTGTCAATCAAGCCATTCAACCTGGTGATCTCAGCAAGCAAAGAGTCGGGGTCACGGTTTACCTCATCCTCTAAGTCGGAGTCGGTGTATTCTTTCTTGCTCTTCTTGCTGCTTGAGCTATGGGCCATGCCACAAAAGCCCCCAAGTGCAACACAGCTCAACGCACTGAGGTTCCGGCTTGCATTCTTCTTGCTGAAGGACCGATTAGGCGACCAGAGAGCGGGGGAGTGAATGGGACTGATAAAAATTCTTCTTGAAGGAGATTGAAACTCCGACAAGATGAACTCGCTCGGTCAGACCCCCAAAATCATACGCTCCGCACTTCTACCTTCTGTTTGCCAAAACCACGTAGCCACTGGAGTGCTACTGGTCCTAGGAACAAACACTACCAGCAACCTCAACTCCTATGCACCCACGACAGCGGAAACAACTCGGGAGCCAACTGTCCAGAGGAGGGCAGTTAGACCGGGTATGGGGCGCGGTTAGACCGCCTCCACCAGGCAACCAAGAAATCCTCCGAAAGACCTTTTCCGAGCACCAAAACGCACCACGGTTTCACCAACAAAGATCTCTGATCAAGGCCATGCTAGCTACCAGGAAATCTTGGCGAAAACCAAAACTTCACCCAGGGGCCTAGGGGCGGTTAGACCGGCTACCAGGGGCGGTCTAACCTCCTGTACCCAGCAACAAACTCAAGACAAGAACTCCTAGCAAACCACACTAAAACGAGCCAAGATTTCACCAGAACGCTCCTCTGATCAAGGCGAACAAACTCACAGAGAAAGATCGAGCAAAATCAAACTTTCTTCGAAAAGGCCTAGGGCGGTTAGACTTGGTGCCAGGGGCGGTTAGACCTCCCTCCCCTAAGCACAAAGATCCGAGTGAAAACCCAAGCAAACGGACTCGAAACGCTCCAAGATTTCAACCATACAATCCCCTGGTCAAGGCCAACATGCTACCAGAAGATCTCGGCCAAAGTCAAAACTTTCTCCGGACGAGCCCGGGGCGGTTAGACCGCCCCTCCTACGCGGTTAGACCGCCCTCCCCAGACAGAATGGGAAAGAGGGGAACTGCGGGTCAACCCTCATCTTTGCAGCACCCGATCTCCCGGTTCACCCAACGGATTGCAACGAAACATTGGGGATGCCTGGGTCACCTCATGGACGACCTCTCCCTCAAAGGAATTGCACCGAAACGCTCTCAATCATGGAGAATCGCAAATCTCGTGACGAAACCTCAAGAACTCGAGTTCCAACGAAAACCACCAAATCGGGGAGCTTTCCACGGGTTTGGAGGGGTAAGGTCACCAAGAAAAGAGGCACAAGGTCCTCATGTGTGACTCCCACACCAAATCCCTCAAAGAAACGCCTCAAAAACTCCGCCACGAAAATCCCAAGAAAAGGCTCCGAAAATCACCAAAAAGGAAAAACAGGAAAGACAACAAAAGCCTCGAAAAACCACGCCGAATCATCTATACATGGCACATAGGTTCATACAAGGTCTAGCTTGCCGCCCGATCATCCAACCCTCTCAACAAGATCTAACCATGAAGCTCTCAAGCTAGTACTCTAAAATCCTAAAGAAAATAGGAAGGAAAATAGCAAAGAAAATGAACTAGGGTTCCAAGAGTTGGCTGCCATCCATCCACTCAATGAGTATACGGAGGCACCCAAAAGATTAAACTACCCTCACCTAATAACTAGGGATACAAGCCCCTCAAGGGCGGATTTCGAAGTCTTTGGAATTTCTTCATCGGACGGATGCCCGACGACCGCAACCTGCTTTGCCTTGACGCAAGCCTTGCGATCCCGACGCGTGTCCTCCGCTTCGAAGCATCTCGGCGCCGGCGGCCAGGGCGGTCAGCCGCCACCCCTGGGCGGTTAGACTGGCCCGGGAGATCTGACCGGCCCCAGGCGGTCCGACCGCCCCTCTTGGGCGGTTGAACCGGCCTGGGTGGCCGCACCTCCTCGTCGAGTCTTCGGCCTCGATTTTGTGGCTCAACCGAGTAACCCAGTGGTTTTCTGGTGAACCACTTCAAACCCCGCGAACTCGGTGTAGCCTCCGCCAACCTCCACTCATGACTTGGCTCCCACGTAGTCCCGGCTCGACCATGGTTTTAAGGCTCTACCAAGAAACCGTCCACGACTTCATCTTGCTGTTCATGCCACCATGCGGCCCGCACTCGACCCCGCTGGCCACCGGGTCCCTCGAACGAAGCCTACTTGTCTTCTCCACACCTGGAGGCCTCACCAGCGACGACCTTTCGCTCTTGTTCTTCATCTGCACCAACACCAGTCAAGCCGCAACCTGCACCTACAATACTTAGCCAAGAATCAGTCCACACAACGTTATCAATCACTCATCACACAAGGAAGCGACCATCCACCGGTCCTCGAACCACACATGGTCCTCACTTGCCCTTGCGCCTCCCAGCGTCTTCAACCTCACTGCTTGAGCTTGAATGCGCGTCACTTGAGCTTGTGTCGACGTCGCTTGCACCATCCACCATAGCTCTTGCCTTGTCCTTCTTGTGGCCACCCTTGCTCGATCGCCGCTTGTCCTTGTCCTTGCTCTTGGACTTGCTGTAGTTCTTGCCCTTGGAGGAGTACTTGTCTTCACGCGTCGGGTGCGCCTTGTACTCGCTCGTCTTGTACTTGTTCTCCTCCGCTTCCGGGCACTCGGTGATGAAGTGTCCACGCTTGCCACACTTGTAGCATGTCCCCGAGATCCGCCTTGCATTCCTCCGGTTCTCATGTAGTCGATCAAATCTCCTTGAGAGCAAGGCCAATTCCTCCTCGCTCAGCACATCGAACTCATCATCTGGAATAGACATAAGAGAAGACAAGGAAAACTGTCGACAGGAAGGGTTAGTGTTGGCTTTGCCCTTTGATCCTCCCACAAGAGCAAGACTATGGTCAGTCGAGCCCTCATGCTTGGATTGCAACTTCCTATCAACCTCAGCCGACTTGAGCTTAGAAAAAAGATCATCCAACTCAATAGTCAAGTATTGCCCAGACTCCTTGATGGCCTCAATCTTAGCACCCCAAACATTTTGGTCCAAGATATGCAAGAGCTTCAAAGCTTGATCATTCTCGGTGTAAGGGAAATCCTCAACATTGGCCTTCATTTTGTTCACGATGGCGGTGAACCTCTGAAACATCGCATCAATGTCCTCACTGGGAAGTTGAGTAAAGTTCTCATATTGCATCCGGTAAGAAACAAAGAGGCGAGCCTTCACATGGTTATCACCACCGTGAGCAACCAACAACTTCTCCAAAATTTGCCAAGCAAGATTCAAATGGCGAACACGCTCAAACTTAGGATCACACAAGATTCGGACCAAGTGATCAACGGCTTTTGCATTTGCCTCATACTTGGCCTTAGCACCGGCATCGGTCACCATAAGAGTGTGGATATCCGCCGGAATAGCATAGGTCTTATCAAGCACAATGAAATCCAATAACTTGTGACGACGAAAGATCATCATACGAGCCGCCCACTTGTGGTAACCCTTCCCATCGAAGTGCGGCGGACCGCCCCGCTCAACGTACGCCATCTTAGGATTCAAGACATGTCAAAGTCACCACGAATCCGGCACCAAGCTCTGATACCAATTGAAGGATCGGATGACGACTAGAGAGGGGGGGAGTGAATAGGAGCCGGTAAAAGTTCTTCTCAAAGAACCCGACCTATACCCTAGACAAATCCAGGTCACACACGAGCGATGAATCGAATCACACACCAATCGCCAAGACAACAAGGTTATGGATCAACCTCAAGTCTTCGGAATGATTCCTTGAAGCACACGCGGAAGCACGAAAGAAAGGAGGGAGGAATCAAACCAAAGAGCAAAGCAGCCAGGCTCTGGCGGACCGTCCGGCCAGGAGGAGCGAACTGTCCGCACGGGCCACGCAGACTGTCCGCCGAGGTACCGCAGACTGTCCACACAGGTACGGCGGACTGTCCGGCCTGGGCCGCGGACTGTCCGAAAAAGCCAACAGAACCTCCAGTAGCGAACCCCGAAAAACGGACCGTCCGCGGGGAGCACGCGGACCGTCCGCCAGGCACCCGCGGACTGTCGGTGCCTCTGCTGTGGACCGTCCGAACCCTCGTCCAACCAAAACTCAAAACCAAATTGTATCGAAAGCGAAGCCGAGCAAGAACATGAAGAACGCACGACAAACACTGCACTCGCGGACCGTCCGCCACAACCTCGAGGATTGTCAGCGCCTCACGGACAGAGGCAAACACTGCTCGACCCCGAAGGTCAACTCCCCCAACTCATCACGGGATCTCCCAAACGGTAGGAGCTGTTGAAACAAGAGTTTGGGGACATGATAAGCGTCAAACAAGGATGCTATACCCCAAAACTTTTGCCTCCTAACTCCCTAAATCACCGGGAATCGCGGATCCTTTGAGCACCACCAAAAACTAGAGCTCCGACGAAAAATCCTTGAATCGAATTGGTTTTCCGGCGTTTGAGGGCATAAGATCAATCACAAAGATGCACAAGACATCCATCCATGTTTCCCTCAAAGAAATCCGGGGAGAAACCCACTCAAATCCGCGGAACCACACCAAGAACAAAGGCACCAAAAACAAGCACGAAAAAGACCACAAAATTCACAACGCCGAATCTTCTATACAAACAAGGAAAGATTCACACGATCTAGCTTGCCGCCCTAGCATCCATCCCTCTCAACAAATCTCTCATGAAGCTCTCATGCTAGCCTAGAGAAAATGGAGAAGAAAATGTCTCGGAAAAAAGAGAAATGGAAGGGGGGAAATGAAACCTTAAGTCACCGAGAGAGAGAGAGACATCCACACACACTCATGGCTTAAATATCGGGTTCCGCCGATGTGGGAAATGACTCGCCTACCCCTAACTCAACTACTGGCGATACAACCCATGCAGGGGCATTTATGTAATGTTTGTGCGTCTTGCCATCGGACGGCCACACCTTCGCCGCACCCCGCGTCCTCACGACGCAGGCCATGCGATCCCGCCGCGTGTCGTCCGCCTCGAAGCTTCCCGACACGCCCGGATCCCGTTTCCGTCGTGTTGGGCCTTCAGACTTGGTTTTCAGGCCCAAACCAAGAAACCGTCCTCCGATGGTTTTGTGGGAAAACCACCACTCTGCGTGCTCGGCCCGGCCTCCCGCTAAGCCTCTTGACTCGACCACCACCGTGCACCGGCTCGATTGTCCACAACTTCGTCTTGCTTGTCTCGCCACCATGTGGCCCGCACCTAGTCCGGCCGTCCACCGGGTCCCTCGAACCGAGCCTACTTGTCTCTCCATCTCTCGGAGGCTCCTCAAGGCTGAAGACCTTTCGCGCCCGTTCTTCACCTGCAACAACACGAACTAGACCGCAGCCTACACCTGCGCACTGAGCCAAGAGTCAGTCCAACACCCATTGTCAGTCACTCATCACTAAGGAGCGGTCATCCATCCACCACCGAGAAGCTCCTGGTCCTCAAGGAAACTCCAACAAGATGAACACTGCTTCCAACACACGTCTTCGACTCACTACCCAAGTTGGCCAAGCCCACGTAGCCACTGGAGTGCCACTGGACCTAGGAACCAACACACAACCTTCCGACCCGAGAACGCAGCGGAACACCAAACCTCGAGTCCACTGACCAACACCGGTCAGACCGGTGAGCACCACCAGTTAGACCGGTCCCTGTTGGAGAAAAATGGAGACTTCCACAAATTGGCTCCACACCGGTCAGGCCGGTGCGACACACCGATCAGACCGGTCACAGCCAGAAAGCCCCAAATCACCAATCAGGCCAACCGACCTCCAAACTGACCCAAACTCGAAACAGCCCCAACACAGGACAACAGCAAACTCACCCAGACGTTCACCCAAGCAAAAACTCACCAAGGGTTGCAACGGTCAGACCGATCAAGAGCACTGGTCAGACCGGTGTAGCCTGGGCAGCTCAGGATGAACAGCACCCGCGGATCAACTCCCCCAAATCCAAACCTCGATCTCCCGAATCGCTCCACGGACTTGAACAAGAACTTGGGGATAATAGTAACACCTCATGAGGAGTCCATAGCCAAGATTAATCCCACCAAAACTTGTCCGAAAAGGAGGAATCGAAGAAATCCCGATAAGAACACCTCTAACCCTAGAACTCGGAAAAACCCAAAATCGAGCCCCTTTACTCATGGATTTGTGAGGGGAATCACAGCCCAAAGAACCACGAAGGGTTCCCACAAATTTCCCCCATCAAATCCCCAAGAGCAAGGTCTCGAAAACAACCCAAAGAAATCACCAAGAGAGGGCTCGGAAAATCACCACCAAGAACAACCGGGAACAACACATCCAAAACTTGAGGAACCACGCCGAATCATCTATACATGCCGCAAAGGTTCATACAAGGTCTAGCTTGTCGCCCGATCATCCAACCCTCTCAACCAGATCTCACCATGAAGCTCTCAAGCTAGTCTTATGGAAATCCTAAGAAAATAGGAAGGGGAAATAGAGAAGCAAATGAACTAGGGTTCCAAGAGCTTGGCTGCCATCCTCTCACCTCATGGGTTATATGGAGGCAACCGAAAGTCTAAAATACCCTTTCCTAATAACTAGGGATACAAGCCCCTCAAGGGCGGTTTTGGAAGTCTTCAAGCTTTCTCCATCGGACGGATACCCAGCGACCGCAACCTTCTTAGCCTTGACGCAAGCCTTGCAATCTCGACGCATGTCCTCTGCTTCGAAGATTCCGGATTGCGTCGTCGCACACCGGTCAGACCAGTCAGACCGGTCTGGCACTGCTGCAGCACCGTCTTCGGTTCTTCGGTCTTGGCTTTGTGGATCAACCAAGGAACCCATTGGTTTTCTGGTGAACCACCGGAAACCCCGCGAACTCGGTGTAGCCTCCGCCAATCTCACTCATGACTCGGCTCCCACGTAGTCTCGGCTCGACCTTGGTTTTGTGGCTCAACTAAGAAACCGTCCGTGACTTCATCTTGCTGTTCATGCCACCATGCGGCCAGCACTTGACCCCGCTGGCCACCGGGTCCCTCGAACGAAGCCTACTTGTCTTCTTCACACTTGGAGGTCTCGCCGGCGACGACCTTTCGCGCTTGTTCTTCACCTGCACCAACACCAGTCATGCCGCAACCTGCACCTGCAATACTTAGCAAAGAATCAGTCCACACAACATTGTCAATCACTCATCACACAAGGAAGCGACCATCCACCGGTCCTCGAACCACACATGGTCCTCTGGTGTGGAGCATTGTTTCTTGGCTGGTTCTTCGAGTGAGTTGTGGAAGTGGCATTGTTTCAGGCGAGACAAAAGGTCTTTGACGTTTTGTCTCGCCTGAGTAAACTCAATTTGGTCCGAGGATTGCCACAGTTGAGGCTTGAGAAAGAGTTGGTTTGTGCGTCGTGTAGGCATGCCAAGATGGTAGCCTCTTCTCACCCGCCTCTCACCGATGTGATGACTGAGCGTCCATGTGAGCTGCTCCATATGGATCTTGTTGGCCCCAGCTCGTGTGCAATCTGCGGGTGGGAAGTGGTATGTCCTTGTTGTGGTGGATGACTATTCTCGGTATGTGTGGGTGTTCTTTCTCAAGGATAAGGGGTAGACGTTTGGTTTTGTTCGAGATCTAGTCTTGAGGTTGAGGAACGGGAGGCACGGAGATGCCATACGAGCAATCCGCAGTGACAATGGCTCAGAATTCAGAAACTCTCATTTTGAAACCTTTTGCCATGACTTGGGTCCTGAACACCAGTTTTCAAGTCCTTATACGCCTCCACAGAATGGTGTTGTGGAAAGGAAGAACAAGACCTTGTGTGAGATGGCTCGGACGATGCTTGATGAGCATAGGGCTCCGAGAAGGTTCTGGGCTGAGGCGGTGAATACTGCTTGCTATGTGTCGAACAGGATCTACCTCAGAGTGCATAAGAAGAAAACCTACTACGAGCTAATGCACGGTCGCACACCCAAGGTGAGTCACTTCCATGTCTTTGGTTGCAAGTGCTTTATTCTGAAGAAAGGGAAGAAGTTGGATAAGTTTGAGGCTAGGTCTGTCGATGGTATTTTCTTTGGTTATGCATCTCGTTCTAGAGCATATCATGTGCTCAATCTTGAAACTAACCAAATCGTGGAGACTTGCGAGGTAACCTTCGACGAGACACAGCCACGTAGTTAGCATGTCTCTGAGTGTGCAGGTGATGATGAACTTGGCGAGGACATCTTTCAGGAGGAGGAGGAGCATGAACATGTAGACGATGAAGATGGCGGTGTGGTGCCCCCGGTTGAACTTGTACCCACTACTTCGACTACGGTGGTGGACGGACCCTCTCCTACACTTACGACGACAAATCAAGATTGAGGAGAAGCTACAGTTGAGGGGGAGGTAGCATCAAGGTGAGAACCTCCCCGGCGAGTACAAGTGGATCACCTAGCTTCAAGGACCATCGGCGACTTGAATGAACGCACTACATGGTCGAGGGTTCGAAACAATTCTCATTTCGCTGATGCTGTATTTGTTGCTACTTTTGAGCCCAAAGACATTGGACACTAACTATCTGATCACAATTGGGTTAATTCACTGCATGAGGAGTTGGAGAACTTTGAAAGGAATCATGTTTGGGAGTTGGTTGACCCTCCCCCAGGGTGTAATCCGATTGGTACAAAGTGGGTGTGGAAGAACAAAGAGGGAGAGAAAGGTGAAGTGGTGAGAAACAAGTCAAGGCTTGTTGCTCAGGGGTTCAGTCAGAAGTAGGGGATCGACTACGAGGAGACTTTAGCTCTCGTAGCCCGTTTGGAGGCAATTAGGATCCTTCTAGCCTTTTCAATGGCTAAAGGGTTCAAGTTGCACCAAATGGATGTGAAGAGTGCTTTGCTGAATGGTGTGTTGGAGGAAGAAGTGTATGTGAGGCAACCTCTGAGGTTTGAGAGTGAGATGTACCCCCACCGGGTGTACAAGTTGAGGAAGGCGCTGTATGGGTTGAAGCAGACGCCTAGAGCTTGGTATGGCAGGTTGAGGGGGTTCTTGTTTGAGAGAGGTTTTGAGATGGGAAAGGTCGATCAGACCTTGTTTCTACTGAGGCAGGGCAGAGATATCCTGATTGTGCAGGAGTGGATGATATTGTCTTTGGAGTCTCATCTAACTCTCTTGTTGCAAGGTTTGCAGAGGATATGAGCAAAGAATTTGAGATGAGCATGATGTGCGAGTTGCAGTTCTTCCTCGGGCAACACATCAAGCAATCAAAGGAAGGAACATTTGTGCACCAAGCTAAGTACACCAAGGACATTGTGCGGAAGTTCAAGATGGAGGATTCCAAGGCTATGACGACGCCGATGAGTACGACTACAGCTCTTTATGCGGACAAGGAAGGTGAACACGTGGACCAGAAGGAGTACCGAAGCATGATCGGGTCACTCCTCTACTTGACGGCGACGAGGCCGGACATCCAGTTCTTTGCATGTCAGTGCGCTCGTTTTCAAGCATCTCCGAGGATTTCGCATCGGCAAGCGGTGAATCAAATTTTCAAGTACTTGCGTCACACTCCCGACTTCGGCCTTTGGTACTCCGCGTCCTCTTCTTTGGCGCTTCATGGTTTTTCGAATGCGGATTTTGCCGGGTGTCGGTTGGATAGGAAGTCCACTTCTGGGACTTGCCAGTTTTTGGGTTCTTCTTTGGTTTCTTGGTCTTCTCGCAAACAGTCGAGTGTTGCTCAATCCACTACCGAGGCAGAGTACGTTGCCGCTGCTAGTTGTTGCTCTCAGCTCCTTTGTATTACATACACCATGAGTGACTTTGGTGAGGAGTATACCCATGTCTCACTTCAATGTGATAGCTCCAGTGCCATAAGCGTTGCAAAGAACCCAGTGCTCCATTCCAAAACCAAGCACATAGAAGTGAGGTATCATTTTCTGAGAGACAATGTTGAGAAAGGAAAGATAGCTTTGATCCATGTACCCACACATGACCAACTAGCCGATATTTTCACCAAACCCCTAGATCAAGCAACTTTCACTCGTTTGCGGGGGGGAGCTTGGTGTGTGTTTGATTTCTTGAGTTGGGTGTGTGGGAGCTCCTTTGTAGCATATGTATAGTTTCATTTGTGCATTTCTTGCATTTGGCATGGCATATGTAACATGATGTATAGGCATCCTTGTATCTTAGATTGCATGCAATTTGTATCATATGCATTGGCTAGGAAAAGCTTCTCTCATATACATTGTTCACCATGGAACGAGATAGATGTCTTTGTGAGTTTGTTTGGTATGCTATGGTTAGTTTGGCTTAGCTCTTGATGATCTTGATGAATAATCCATGGTTGATGGCTATGTTTATTGAAAAAATGTTACACATATGCTCTCATGTGTAAATGCCTTAATATGATCTTGACATGTTTTAGTGGCTTGGTTATGCTTAATTTGTCGTTGGATAGCTAGTTTATTGATCATATGGGGCCAAAGGCTCATTTGCCATCATGAATGTTTAGCCCTCTTGATTTATCTTATGGAGGGGCATAAGTTCCTTTTTGTCCCAAAGACATTTCATGTACCAATTATAAATCTGAAAATGAAATGTAAAATGCTTGGAAAATGTGCTCCCATGTCATATGTGCTGAATTTAATTTGCTTTGGGTGCTAAACCGTTGCATGATGCCTACCAATGAGAAGTCTCATACATAGAAGTAGGCACATGGCTCGGTGGCTTTGACATGACATGAGGTGCTTGTGGGTGTTTGTGATGGTCTTATGACTAGAATGGCTGTCCTAGCATGAAGTTTGTGTGGCTTTGCCATTTTGATATGTTTTGATCATATTTAGGACTTTGCTCATGAGAGGCAAATTTTTCGCAAAATTGCCCAAATCCATCTTAGCTTCGTCCAATGGTTGTGAAACTTGGTGATCTTGTAGTTGATGTCAATACGAAGCTATAGCATATCTAACTTGCTCGTTTGGACATGTGTAGCATCCTATGTTGAATTTTGTCTATTTGAGAAGCTCTAGGTTGAAAGTTTTGCATTTTTGGCTTGATTCATGCATTGCCAACAAGGGGGAGAAGTTTGAGCTTGAAATGGCTTGCTAGATGCATTTAGAAGGTTTTCAGGTGGTTTCGAGCCATTTCTGGGCTCTGGTGTGCACCGGTCTGACCGGTCGAGGTCACCGGTCTGACCAGTCAGAGTGCTGGTCCTGTGCACATGTTGAGCACCGGTCTGACCGGTGGTGGTGACCGGTCTGACCGGCGAGAGCTGACTTGTTGCAGCTGCCCTATTTTCAAGTGGTGTTTTGCGTGCATTCGTCCTGGGGGAGTTGCATTGGTTCGGGGGAGCTTGCATGTGTGCAGAGGGAGCTCTTTGTGGTTTTTCGAGCTTTGCTTTGGTGGTTTGTGCTCTTTGCTTGTGCATGGTCTTGTCTCGGATGTGTCGAGCCGTTGCCCTTGCCTAAGGGGTCCGAGACTTGTCTTCTTCAAGTGATCTTGCTCTTTGCCTTTGTTTGGCTTTCGATCGCTTGTTGGAGTTTCTTTTTGTTTGTTTCTTTCTCATTTTCTTTTCTCTCTTGTTACTTTATGTGGGTGTTGTCAATGCGCTCCTCAAGGGGGAGATTGAGGACCATGTGTGGTTCGAGGACCGGTGGATGGTCGCTTCCGTGTGTGATGAGTGATTGACAACATTGTGTGAACTGATTCTTGGCTAAGTATTGCAGGTGCAGGTTGCGGCTTGACTGGTGTTGGTGCAGGTGAAGAACAAGCGTGAAAGGTCGTCGCCGTTGAGGCCTCCAGGTGTGGAGAAGACAAGTAGGCTTCGTTCGAGGGACCCGGTGGCCAACGGGGTCAAGTGCGGGCCGCATGGTGGCATGAACAGCAAGATGAAGTCATGGACGGTTTCTTGGTTGAGCCTCAAAACCAAGTTCGAGCCGGGACTACGTGGGATCCGAGTCATGAGTGGTGATTGGCGGAGGCTACACCGAGTTCGCGGGGTTTCTGGTGGTTCACCAAAAAACCACTGGGTTCCTTGGTTAATCCACAAAGCCAAGACCGAAGAACCGAAGACGGTGTTGTAGCAGCACCAGACTGGTCTAACCGGTGGGTCTGACCGGTGTGCGACGACGCAGTCCGGAATCTTCGAAGTGGAGGACACGCGTCGGGATCGCAAGGCTTGCGTCGAGGCTAAGCAGGTTGTGGTCGCCGGGCAACCGTCCGATGGAGAAAACTTGAAGACTTCCAAAACCGCCCTTTAGGGGCTTGTATCCCTAGTTGTTAGGAAAGGGTATTTTAGACTTTCGGTTGCCTCTATATAACCCATGAGGTGAGAGGATGGCAGCCAATCTCTTAGAACCCTAGTTCATTTGCTTTCATATTTTCCCTTCCTATTTTCTTAGGATTTCCATAGGACTAGCTTGAGAGCTTCATGGTGAGATCTTGTGAGAGGGTTGGATGATCGGGCAGCAAGCTAGACCTTGTATGAACCTTTGTGGCATGTATAGATGATTCCGCGTGGTTCCTCAAGGCCATGTTGTGTTGTTCCCGGTTGTTCTTGGTGGTGATTTTCGGAGCCCTCTCTTGGTGGTTTTCTTGGGGTGTTTTCGGGACCTTGCTCTTGGGGATTTGATGGGGAAAATTTGTGGGAACCCTTCGTGGTTCTTTGGGCTATGATTGCCCTCCCAAATCCGTGAGTTAAGGGGCTCGATTTTGGGGTTTTCGGTGTTCTAGGATTAGAGGAGGTCTTGGCGGGATTTCTTCGATTCCTCTTGTTTGGACAAATTTTGGTAGGATTAAACTTGGCTGTGGACTCCTCATGAGGTGCTCCTATTGTCCCCAAAGTCTTGTTCAATCCTGTGGAGCGATTCGGGAGATCAAGGCTTCGATTTGGAGGTGTTAACCAGCGGGTGCTGTTCATCCCGAGAAGCCCAGGTCACACCGGTCAGACCGGTGCCTCTCACCGGTCTGACCGGTGCAACCCCTGTTGGGTTTTTGCTGGGGTGAACATCTGGGTGTGTTCGCTGTTGTCCTGTGTTGCAACTGTTTCGAGTTTGGGTCGGTTTGTAGCTCGGTTGGCCTATTTGGTGTTTTGGGGCTTTCTGGCTGAGATCGGTCTGACCGGTGTGTTGCATCGGTATGACCGGTGTGGAGCCTTTCTGTGGAAGTCGCCAAGTTTCACCAGCAGGGACCGGTCTGACCGGTGGTGCTCACCGGTCTGGTCGGTGTTGGTCAGTGGACTCGAGGTTTGGTGTTCCGCTACGTTCTCAGGTCAGAAGGTTGTGTGTTGGTTCCTAGGTCTAGTGGCACTCCAGTGGCTACGTGGGCTTGGCCAATTTGGGTAGTGAGTCGGAGACGTGTGTTGGAAGCCGTGTTCACCTTGTTGGAGTTTCCATCTCCTTCGAGAAGAATTTTTATCGGCTCCCTTTCAATCCCCCCTCTCTGGTTCGCCGTATCAGTCCTTCACAAATGCCCTCAATTTGTCAAGAAGATGGACAAGAGCGCAAAGAAGAAGTTGAACCCTACCATCAAGAGATCCCTCATCTACACCAAGCCCAACCGCAAGAATAAGACCAAGAGCAACACCTACGTCATCAAGAAGAAGGCTAATGGCAAGGTGGTTGCACACAAGGTTGGGAAAATGAAGGAGCAACGGGGTTGGAACCAACCCATTTGGGCGCCCAAGGAAGTCATCACCAATATGAAGGGGCCTCAAATGGTTTGGGTTCGAAAGGCCACTTGAAGGCCATGAGCATGGGGACTTGGGAGGCTTGGCACAAAGAAGATGAGAAGATTCAAGCCTAAAAGCCAAGCTTGCAAGTTGGACATATGTTACCCCAGTACCCCGGTTGAGGTAATGGAAAATACTACCTATCTCTTGTATCATTGTAGCTCCATTGCCTTATTTAGGTTGCATTTGTTGCAATATTTACATATGGTAGGTTGCTTGTGTCATGTGCTAACCCATGAGCAACCTACATGGTTTGATTAGTGTGTAGGAAAGCTACACTTGTTCTTTCATGGTGCATGTTTTCATATATATCTTTTTGCATCATGAGCAAGCTATAGGGTTAGCTTCCCTTTTGTTGTCATAAACAATGTGCATACATTTGGTTGGTGATTCAAACACTAAATGCACACATTTAGGGGGAGCTCATCCTATGGTTTGGTTATGGGACTAATATTGTTTCAAGCTTATCTTATGTAGTCCCTAGTCGACGTGTTCCGGTGCGGTAATTCATTCTAAGAGAATGCTATTTCAATCTCAATGTGATCTAACATCTCTAAAAGAGTAAAGAGGATAATCCTCCAGAGGTATGCAATGATCAAAAGGCTACAAGTGATATCTACAAGTGGTAATGTAACAAGAACCCATTTGTCTTATCTCTTGTTCTTTAAGCTATCTCCTTGCATGATATGCTTTGAGCTTCCTTGTCTTACAAGTTTGTAGTTGTGCACTTGTCTTCACACTATCTTTTTGTGCACACACTTAGGGGGAGCTTAGTTTGTATCATGTCAGTCTCATGAGCTTGTGATCCACCTTAGTCATTCTTACAAGTGGTATCTTCATTGATATCATACATAAGGATCATGGTTCATGTGACTTTCTCTCTTGTATTTAACATTTCTCTTTGAGCTATGTTTGCTAGGACTTGCTAGCTTCCTTAGAGCCCTTTTGTTTTGGACTTTTTGGAGATTTTATTCCAAAGGGGGAGAATGTGAGACCAAAGCAAACTAGTGGTTCCAAGGATATGAGACCAAAGGGGGAGAATGTGAACACAGGAAGAGAAGATCAAAAGGGGGAAGTTTGATCTAGGGGGAGTTTGGATGATGGTAAGCATCCAAGCAAGTGTGAGTGGCTCTAATTTTGTCAATTTTTGCAAATTTATGCTTGCTTTGCTTGTGTTGTCATAAATCACAAAAAGGGGGAGATTGTAGCGAACATGGCCCCATTTGCCATTTGTTCGAGTTGATTTTGGTGATTCATGCTAACACAAGTAATGTGATTAACCACATTGTCTAGCATGTCTTTGTAGGCATTCCTAGGTCCCATGGATGTTACCACATGTTAACATACCATGCACAAGTCCACATACCATGCCCAAGCTAACATGTCATACCACAAGTTAACATACCATGGACATGTTAGGTTACTTACAGTAAATTTGAGGACTAAGTATATATTTGGAGGCTAAGTAAAGGCATGTTAAGTATGTTAAGTATGTTAAGTTGAAGCAAAGACCCAAGTTGAAGACGCAAAGAAAAGAACGGAAAATGACACTGTCAGATGAACCGACGGTACCCAAATAGCAACCGTCGGTGCAATCATCGGACGAGTTGGTACACTGGCTGAAACCCTAGGCACCGTCGGATGAACCGACAGTCCAATCTCTAGATACGTCGGACGAGTTGCAGAGGAAGAGCAGCGAAGACAGTAGCACCGGATGATCCGTCGGTCTGAGTGGGGACACCGTCAGTCTATCCGACACTCAGTTTGAATTCATACAGAGACGCACCAAGACAAAGCCTTCAGCACCGGATTCACCTTGGTCAAGGTGAAGCGTCGGTCTATCCGACGGTCGCGTGAAAGCTAACAGAGGCGACTTGGACGCATGGTCTTCAGCACCGGATGATCCGACGCACCGTTGGTACATAGCGTCGGAGCAGTTGTGTCAGAGAATCTCAATGGCTATGTGACGTGGGAGGGGCACCGGATGAACCGACGCCCTGAAAAATCTAGCATCGGTTCGCCCGACGCTGCCTTTTCCAGTGGTCGTTAGCCAACAGCTAGTTTGATGCCTTGGGCTATTTATACCCCCTCCACTTACTCATTTGATGTTGCTGGATTGTGTGGAAGTGCAGAGGAGTTCAAGACACCTAGATGATCATATCCAATCCATCCAAGTGCTTAATTGCTCATCCTTAGACTTCCATATGCTTTGTGTATGTGCCTAGTGATAGGCTTAGCTTAGAGCTGAGTGAGTGCAAGGTTGTGCCAACCTTGTGAGGTGATTCTTGAGTGAATCAAGTTGTACAAGGTTCGCCGGAAGCCTTGGGGCCTAAGTGGCTCACCGGCAATCGTCATCGACCCTCCGGCTTGGTGTGGAGCGGCGAGGACACTTTGTGCGGGGGATGTGGAGACCCCCTTCCTTGATGGAGAAGCTCCTTAGTGGAGGTGGCATCGAGGTGACCAAGGGAACTTGACAAGTGTCTAAGTGGCTAGCCATTGTGGCGAGTCAAGTGGTGCTCTTGGGAGAGACTTGGTGACCGGGAAGCGACACTCTTGTGTGAGTGCTTCAACAACATGGACTAGGGGTGGCTTAGTGCCTACCGATACCACGGTATAAATCGCGTGTCAAGAGTTTGCTTCCTCTCACCCCCTTTATGTTTCCGCATTTACTCTATTGCAATCTTTGTTTGCCTTTACTTTCCTAGAGTAGTATCATGCTAGGATTGACTATAGGTTGCAAACCTTGTTTTGGGATGAGAGTTTTACACTAGAACAACCCTAGTTGCACATCTAGATAGTATGTTCTAGTTTACTTTTGTGTAAAATTAGTGAAGCCATAGGTTAAGGTCTTAAGTTGCCTAATTCACCGTCTCCCCCTCTTAGGCTAATGAGCATCCGATTCCTTTCATCTCTTCATCATGTTTCTTGTGTTCCTCATGCCAACACAATAGTTCAAACTATTGACATGATCGATTTTGTTTATGTATTACACACACTATGTTGGAAATATGCCCTAGAGCCAACTGGATTTGATCCACTAGTGGGCTCAGATGGATTTGATCCATTATGGTGTAAAAGTCCTAATGGGCCACAAATGTTGTAAAGCCCATTAGCGTTGGAAGGGGTACACCATCTATTAGTCCCGTATTGCTAATGGATGATGGTGTGGGGGGTTTTCCTCCCAATAAATATGGACCACACCCCTCGTGAAAAGGCACAGTTTTTGAAGTAGCAGCCGCTCCGCCAACGCTCTCTCCTCGTCGCACTCGTGGACCTAGCAGTCCGACGTGCGTCGCTTCCTTCTCCGTACGTGTCGATACCTTGGAGGTGCTGCATCTGGAGCACTTGGATCGGACGAGCCGCACGTGCAAGTCAAGAAGGACGTGAGCAACTGCACTGCCTGCTACCCTCGACGCGTTCGTCTACATCGAGACGGTTCCGCTGCATCTGCGCGTCTAGTAGTAATCCCGTGATCTCTGACAGCAGCAATTCCTGTTTTGCGGGGAAAAATTTGTTTTGCGCTAGCGTAGCCACCCTGTATCCCTTCAGTGGTACCAGAGCCGTAGCTGCTAAGTTTTAGATTCGGGACGTGTGCATATGGAGATATGCGTATGTAGATCAATGTTTTGATCGGCTTCGTGTTCTTACGTGATGGTCGTGTAACGAATTACTCCTTGTTGACGGTGAAAATCCGTCAACCTAGCCATGAGTTTACCTTCGGTGTTGGCATGAGTTTTATACCTTATCCATTGGTACTAACCCCCGTGGTATAACAAGTTCACGTGTGCATGTCGGTTTTGGAGTTTAATGTTTATGCAGGGTTTTAGTGTTGAATGCAAGACTTTCGGGATAAGTTCATCAAGCACTTCATGACAAGACCTTGAAGCCCCGTACAAGTCATGCAATGAAGCAAACTTAACTCCAAGAAGCCAGGGACTCGATCCGAGAAGACAACAGACTCCAGGGACCTGACCAGAAAAGTGCTGAATCTTGCAAAACAAGGAGTTGAGTCCAATTCGGAGAGAAACCGACGACATGGACCTACATGCGAAGGGGGAAACATCCGGGAAGCAAGGGAACCGACGTGGAGCGAAGGAGCCCTCGGGGCCGGGCCTAAATGGGCCCGGGCCGGCCGGCCGGCCCAGTCCGGTCGGCCCAGGCCCATTTAGGGCCCAAACGCCTCCTCCTTTGCCCTAGCCGCCAATCGGGCTATTTATAGTCCCCTGACCGAGAGCCTCGAGGAGAAGATTTCGTCATCGGCCGCCGAGGGGCAAAGAAGAGAGGGACACCATGTCGGAGAGGAGAGGGTCGAGCTAGTTGACTAGGGTTTCCCTAGCCGACGTGGGAACCTTGCATGGAAGACCACGTCGGAGTTCCCGGAGCTAGAAGCAAGATCAAGGAAGGATCCCGGTGGTGATCTTGTGTATGTATCATTGTTATAGTTGAATTATCAAGTTGAATCTTTTCCTAGCGATCAAGTGTTTCCTCGAAGATATCGTTTTTCGATCGGCTTTGCTTATTCCAATTCTATTCTCGAGATAGATTACTTAGGGTGTTCTTGTAGCCGAGGTGGCTAGAGGTACACGCCGGATCTTCCGAAAGAATCTCGACTTGTCTTTTGACTCGCCCTAAGCTCCCCGCATGAATAGGGATACGTTGTGACAGAACGGGGGTCTCGAAAGGCGGATGCTTTCGGATTTGGACGGGAAACCACGATTTAAAGAGGCTTCTATTAAGATTCGATTTGCTACTTCTTCTCTTGCTTGGAACTTCAACAAAAGGGTTACCCCGATCCCTTTAGATCGGTTTATCTACCCAATCTTACTTTGTTTTCTCCGGTCTTTAGTAGATTAGATTTATCTTTGTTTTGTGTTCTTATCTAGATGCATTAGGGTTTCTCTTTTACCAAAGATTGAAGTTACTTGGCTTTATTAGATCAACTCTTGCGTCACACATTTGTTCCACGGATTCGATACCTTGGGTTCACCACTCGAGGGAAGAAGGGTCCCTTGACTACGACGGGAGACTTGTACGCTTGCGAGTCACAAATGAACTTTGATACAATTATTAACCGTCAACAAGCCCCTTTTTCTGGCGCCGTTGATTTTTTATTGCCTTTTTGTAATTTTCAGTTTTCTTTTTATTTTTCTTTTTGCATCTACTAAACTTTGATCATCCTCAAAATACATCTAATCTAGTTTGTCTAACCCTAGTTTTCATAGATTTATTTTTCCTTTCTAGTTTTTTGCATACTTTGTTTATTGCTAACCCTAACCGGAGATGGTTGGCTACCTCTCCAAGAAACCCAAGCTTTTTTGTGGATGATCCAGGAAAACTTTACAGGCAAAGGTGACATGCAACACAAGCTAAAGGGGTGGAAACCCTAGATTCAAAAGTTGAAGTCGAAGGACCGTCGAAATCTCCAAGGGAATCACCACCTCCGAGTCAAGACGCCGGAAGGCCGTTCAAGATCAAGAGGAGGATGGAGAAGATGGAGATGGAGAAAGAAGCTCAACACCTAAAGGCTGCCAAGGCAAGATCCACATGTGAAGTGTTCATCGTGATGAAGATGCTAGACGCAAGTGGGACAACTTGCCGGGCGTCCGATGGGTAACAAAGAAGAATTTCGGAGACAACTCCAAGGTCCCAAGACGGCGATGGCTACTCAAGCTCATTCCGGAGTGAAGAATCACACTAGAGACCATGAAGGATCACAACCGAAGGACCGGGGTTCGACATGCCGAGCCACTACATGAAGGAAGTTGTTGCATCCGTCAAGACCAAAAGACAAAGCCAGCCTGTGAAGACCAAAAAAATTGACTAAGCCGAAGAAGAAGCCCGTGCCCAAGATGGTGCGGAAGTGGGTACCCAAGATTGCAACGCCCGCAAAGAGCGTTGATCCGAGCTAATCAAGTGAAGAAGTCTAGCCATGGACTATAAACAAAGCGCTAGGCGGGAGGCAACCCGTTTCATCGAGTCAAGAATAAGCTACCGGGAGGACAACCCGATTCCACGTTTTTCGAGTATTTTTAATAATTTAGTTTTTGAGTTTTATTACGCAAAGACATTAGACTTAGAAGTGGTTGAACAATATTAGAGACATAATTCTTGATTGAATGTTTGCTTTATCATAAACCCTTTGCATGAACCCTCCTATGTGCTTGTTTGTTCTTTTCTTTTCGAGAAACCTCAACCAAATATTTTCAGAACCTAGCTCAACCTTTCACCCTCATTATGGTGCTGAGGTTGACTTATTTTTCATGCTAAAACCACACGAGTAGAGCCACGATTTATATTTAAGTGTTAATAAAACTCAGCACGTGGTAGGACTCGCGTGAACCTAGAAATCAAAACTTTTGATTGGTTTTAAAAATCTATATCCTTGGTTTCTCTAGGATTAGAATTTTTCTAAGCCTATTCTAATTTTGTTTTATTCAAAATCTTTCTTATTTAGCCAAAATTAGAACCTAAACCTATGCCCCCATGATAAAGCCGGGAAAAAAGTCTGCTCTCAACCGCTGAAGGCAAACTATACCGGTGAGACCGAAATCGACGTAATCGAAAAATATTTTCGACTTACATTTGTTTTTAATGGTTTAAAAACTTCTCTAAAATTATGTTTGAGATCTTGCATGGCTCTGAAAAATATTTTAAATTTCGAATTAGAGGAGTGCTTAACCTTAATCACACCTAAATGGAGGCAATCTAGTTTGAACTAATCATACATGCACCATTGGATTCCCTTTCATCAACTTTCACCAACTCCACATGCAAAGGACAAGCATGGTGGGCAGCAAGCATCAACTTTGTAGGAATTTTATGGTGGCATGTGAAGCAAGTGGAGCTAGGTAGTATGGACATGACCCAAAGCATGAAGCATCAAGTGAAAGGACCAATAATGCAAGAAAAGGAGTAGACGTGAGCGTTTGGGCGGTGCAACTCGTGGGGCACGCGGGCAGGAAAGTTGCAGAGGCGAAATGATCGTGCTGGAAGAAAGACGAGGCGGGGAGGAGCACCGAGGTCGGCCTCACCTACATAAGGAGCCCCCCGGTTCCCGTTTTCTGCAGGCAAGCTTCCCTCTCCTTCCCTTGTTTGTGTGTTCAAGTTTGTGTGCTCAAAACCTCCGTAAACATAGCCAACCTTCCCAAGCTTGATAGCTCAAGAAAAAATCCACATCCTTAATCCACTCAAAGTCCACATCCGAAGCAAAGAGTTTAAGTGCCTAGTTACCGGTTGCAACCCGGAATTTTAGTTGAAGAAAAGAGTGCAGCAACCATGTGGAAGAAGACCACAAGTCTCTTCTCCAAGAAGAAGAGTTCGTCGTCGTCCAAGCCGTCATCAACCACGTCTTCGAGGAGGCACTCGGTTTCCGAGTCTCCCCGAGCATGGAGACGGATACGGCACCACCGAGGAGGAACGATGCTCTCCTCCTTGGTGGTATGAGGGCTGCAAGAAGCACTTCCATGAGGTTTACCGAACCTCGTGGGCACACGGAGGAGCAGCCCGCGCCACCACGACGATCGACCCGCTCAACCGCGCCACCTCCTTACACCCCGACATACTCTTCGTACGGCTTCATCATCTTGTCGGCGGAGGAGGAGGAGAGGCTCTCTAATCTTGAGAAGAGGCTTGTGCCCAACGTCGAGTTTGACGACCAAGCACTCTACACCTTGGGTTTTGGCACTGACATATACTATATGTTGGGGCACCTTGGATGGGTGCATTTCTCCAACGGAGTATCGGTGGGCACCCATTTGGGGTTCGCCTTGGAAATTTTGATGACTATTGCACCCATCATTGATGATGATGGGGTGCAAAGCTTGTCATTCCGTTTGGAGGGAGTCCAACAAGTGGTTCCCTACGAGCACGTTAGGGAGCTACTTGGATTCCACAAGGGAGCTCCGGAGAAAGTTGACGTGCCACCCGGCATGTTGGCGGGATTTTGGAATATGATCTCCGGAGAAGCCCATCAACAACGCAATTGTATCCACAACCCCATTATCCGGATATTTCACTCTTGGATGTGCAAGAGGGTATTGGGGAGGATGAAGGAGACAAAGGTGACCGACACAGAGTTGAATTGGCTATACTCGGCTTTAATTGCCAGGCAGCCAATAGACCCCTCTTACCTCATGATCAACCGTTGGTGTTGTGAAGCAACATCGGGGGCGGGTAATATTGGTTCGGGGTGTTACCTCTCAATGTTGGCCTTTTCCTTGCGGCCGGGGATCGCAAGAAACCCCGACCACCTTTTGTGTGGTACCTCTGTCGGCATTGAGTATTTGCGGCAAGGCAAATACATTAGTGGAGATGAGAGAGGAGGTTATCGGTTAGCCATAGTGAACTTACCCCTTCCGAACGAGAGGCTTAGGCTTTTCACCGAAGGGAGGGAAGATTGGTTGGAAGAGGGACTACTTGTCCCTGCAAGGAAGAACAAAAGAGGAAGAATCGTAGAGGAGGGAACATCCTCCGCACAAGCGAGTGGAGCACAACCCAATGTGCAACCATTCGGCGGGATCCCTCCTCCGCCAAGTTATTACGGAGGGCCACAAGAGCAAGCATGGGGGGGTGGTGCACCGGTACCCCCACAAAATTATGTTGTGCCCAACGCTAACTTCACGGAGTCCTACGCTCATCATCCCCAACCACAACAAAGCATGGCCATAATTGGAGGGTATGCTGCAAGAAATGCTCAAAACATCGCAGCCATCCAATCTAACGCAGCTCTACTTGGTGAAGGAAATGCAAATATTGCCTTTGAGCTTGGACGCCTTCACCTTGTGGAGCCAAATCAATTCGTCGGAGGAAGTGTCCAATCATATTATGAGCAAGGGTATTATTATCAAGATCATCAACATCAACCACCGGCGGAGGACTAGAAGATTTAGGAACTTTAGTTTTCTTTTCTTTTCTTTTTCTCTGTAATTTTCAGCTTTTGCTTATGTGTGTTTGCGTATTATTTTCTGTTTTTTATTTAAATTTCAGCAAGCATTTTTGTTTATTTTCAGTATGTATTTCAACTTGATGTCATCGTTAATAAAGACACCACCTTGATTATATCATTGGAAAAGTTACAAAATTTGTGCCATGATGATATATGATTATAATTGCAGCTTTGTTCATCTTTGTAATTGATTTATGCATGTTTAAGCTAGTGCTCTCTTAAAAATACAAATCTGAATTTATTTAAATGCTAGCTTAATTTTCAGCGGAGGTTATGATTAAAATAAGGACCCATAGTGTTTTATGTGCTCTCAAGTTATGAATAGATTAAAGATGTCTTTTATGCTCAAAAAAGTATCGCTAACCTTGTCACAAATATCACTTGTGTGTTGCTCAACCTATCCAAAGCCTTATATATATTTGAGTGCGTAAACCTTAGTGTACAAGATTTATTTTTGAGTGAGTTATTGCAGGCCATGATTTCTCTGGCCCGAGACTAAGAAGCTGGTCATTCCGTTTTTGCGTATCTATCTTTTTGCTAGCCTCTTATCCGTGCATTGTGTATCCCCGCATCGGAGATCTCACAAACTTTGCCGGATATCCACCCTTAAACCAAATATCATCTTTTGTGATTACCTCCTTGACCACAACCTATTGTTGAGAATGGATCATCAATTCAAGGAAGATCGCAAGACGGTGCCAACATTGAAGATTTCAAGTATCTCTTCAAGGAAGAATATTTCCGGTACCTACCTTATTTTTCGCCTCTTTGCTCGAGGACGAGCAACGTCTAAGCATGGGGGAGGAGGTAGGTACGGTGCAGTTTTAGAGTTCAAAAAGGGAGTATTTTTTTTTAAAAAAAATATATATATATAATGAAATAATGATGAAAGAAAAAAATTCGGCGATATGCGTGACTTTCAAGGTGCAGAAAGAAAAAAATATATATATAATGAAAGAAAGAAAGAAAGAAAGAAAGAAAGAAAAGAATGAGAAATATGAGAAAGAAAAAAATATGTGCGTAAAGTGAACTCCCCGGTTCTCTAAAAGTGCATTCAAGGCTTCAAGTTAAAAAGATCCATTCTCATTTTCCAACCATGTGCAATCCGATAACGAGGACTTCCTTTGTGCCTCGGGATCACTCTTTGCCATTTGCACATGTCCACTCATCTAAAAGTGTGTGTATTTTTCTCTTTCCCCTCCTTGATTTAACATTATTTTCCAATGACCTTTTTGACGAGTCTCGGTAAGACCATGAGAAGCTTGTCTTGTTTTGACAACACCTCATTTATAAAATCTTGTTAGGACTAAACTTTTCCAAAGCTCCATATAAAGCCTACCACACATATATATGAGAGGGAAAGGAGTAGAATATATAGGCTTGAGAGACAAGTGAGATGAGAGTTCACGAGCAATATACAAGATGATTTAAATTTGTGAACTTGGTTTAGCTTTTCTTTATCTCGTTCTTTATTTCAAAAATTCTGAGATCTATTTAAAACTTTGTGAGCATGTTAATACTTGTGGGATAAGCTTAATAAGAATCTACCCTCCGTAGAGATGAAGGCTAGTACATTATGGAACTTTAATGAATTAAAAATTTTAAGAGCATTATGTTTTCTCATGTGTGATCAAATGCAAAGTTTAAACATTGTTTGGCAATGATGATATCCATCGAAGGCTTACTCGAGGACGAGCAAGGATTAAGCATGGGGGAGATGTTGACGGTGAAAATCCGTCAACCTAGCCATGAGTTTACCTTCGGTGTTGGCATGAGTTTTATACCTTATCCATTGGTACTAACCCCCGTGGTATAACAAGTTCACGTGTGCATGTCGGTTTTGGAGTTTAGTGTTTATGCAGGATTTTAGCATTGAATGCAAGACATTCGGGATGAGTTCATCAAGCACCTCATGACAAGACCTTGAAGCCCCGTACAATTCATGCAATGAAGCAAACTTAACTCCAAGAAGCTAGGGACTTGATCCGAGAAGACGACAAACTCCGAGGACCTGACCAGAAAAGTGCTGAATCTTGCAAAACAAGGAGTTATGCCCAATTCGGAGAGAAACCGACGACATGGACCTACATGCAGAAGGGGGAAACATCCTGGAAGCAAGGGAACCGACGTGGAGCGAAGGAGCCCTCGGGCTGGGCCTAAATGGGCCCAGGCCGGCCGGCCCAGTCCGGTCGGCCCAGGCCCATTTAGGGCCCAAACGCCTCCTCCTTTGCCCTAGCCGCCAATCGGGCTATTTATAGTCCCCTGACCGAGAGCCTCGGGGAGAAGATTTCGTCATCGGCCGCCGAGGGGCAGAGAAGAGAGGGACACCATGTCGGAGAGGAGAGGGTCGAGCTAGTTGACTAGGGTTTCCCTAGCCGACGTGGGAACCTTGCATGGAAGACCACGTCGGAGTTCCCGGAGCTAGAAGCAAGATCAAGGAAGGATCCCGGTGGTGATCTTGTGTATGTATCATTGTTATAGTTGAATTATCAAGTTGAATCTTTTCCTAGCGATCAAGTGTTTCCTCGAAGATTTCGTTTTTCAATCGGCTTTGCTTATTCCAATTCTATTCTCGACATAGATTACATAGGGTGTTCTTGTAGCCGCGGTGGCTAGAGGTACACGCCGGATCTTCCGAAAGAATCTCGACTTGTCTTTTGACTCGCCCTAAGCTCCCCGCATGAATAGGGATACGTTGTGACAGAACGGGGGTCTCGAAAGGCGGATGCTTTCGGATTTGGACGGGAAACCACGATTTAAAGAGGCTTCTATTAAGATTCGATTTGCTACTTCTTCTCTTGCTTGGAACTTCAACAAAAGGGTTACCCCGATCCCTCTAGATCGGTTTATCTACCCAATCTTACTTTGTTTTCTCCGGTCTTTAGTAGATTAGATTTATCTTTGTTTTGTGTTCTTATCTAGATGCATTAGGGTTTCTCTTTTACCAAAGATTGAAGTTACTTGGCTTTATTAGATCAACTCTTGCGTCACACATTTGTTCCACGGATTCGATACCTTGGGTTCACCACTCGAGGGAAGAAGGGTCCCTTGACTACGACGTGAGATTTGTATGCTTGCGAGTCACAAACGAACTTTGATACAATTATTAACCGTCAACACTCCTACCGGTCAGAATTCCGCCATCGGAGTTAAGTGATACACGTAAACCCAATCACAACGAGAAGGAGATCAATTGGATTGGTCGAATCGAAGCTAGGTCAAGTGCCAGGCGCATGGGATGCGTGGTGGCGGCAGATTGGATCTGCTACCAGCCCGGGAAAACCAGAAAACATGTTGTTCGGTAAAACAGTCATAACTTTTCGTGGTTAACTCAGATGAAGATGTTTTCTATACGAAAATTCATCTACAGAAAATTTTACACATGTGATAAACCATCTTTGCTGGTCTCGGCGACATTAGTTTTGCCAAATTCGTCTTGCAAGATGGGTTTTCGGGTGTTTTAAGTTTGGACGTCGGAATTGCGATAATCTGTTTTGCAGGTTTTGTGATCGGTATGGCCTATATGTGTATGTGATGCATGTGTGTAATTTTTTCGTGACCTGCGTGTCACGCGTACGGCAATACGGCTGGAGCCACATGTATTGTCGAAATTAATGTAATGGTCTGTGTACCAATTTGTGATGATCTAATACGCGATTGTGTAACTTTCATTACTAGCACGCGTTAGATAGTTCTTGGAGGACTCATCACATGGAGGATGGCACACACAGATCATGGAGATGGATATCAACATGATGTACAGGTCAATGGAGATGGAGATCACCATGTGACAAAAGGCCATACCGTGTTACAACTGTGTGAATGTCGTTCTTACCGTTCTACTTTTACATACGACAATGTTATTTTCTTGCGTGTGATGTTACGAGTAGAACGATCCCTTTGGAATATTAAGTTAACATGCCCTCCCAACACTTGACACCGTCCCACATCTCGTACAATTAGTGGTGGGTCTATGAAATTAGGGTGCCACTAGTTTTCCTTGACTAGACGGGTTTGTATCGGATACTTACACACATAAGTGTTGGTTTGCTTATCAAAGTCATCTTAACAGTTAAGGGCTTTGGGGCATAAAGGTTGGGAGCCTAGACATAGAGATGTCACCCAACAACAGGAGTCATATGTGATATGATTAGCAAGGAGTTGCTTATCGATCTACCTTTTTTACTAGCGGTGACGCAAAAGCTCACTAGTAGACTTGTTAGTTGTGGATTCTGAATCACTAAGTATCAATGTGGGGATATTGATATTAGTGGGAGTAAATTTTTATATTTTACTCTGTCATGGATATATTGTCTTAGTGTTTTGCATTTATTATTCTGTTGTAGATTAATGGCACCTAGCAACACCACATCGTTTACCTTGCATTCGGTCCTTGAGAAGGACAAGTTGACTGGAACAAACTTTACGAATTCGATTCGTAATATGAGAATTGTTCTTAGAGCTGAGAAAAGGGAAGGAGTTCTAGACACCCCCTTACCAATAGATGATAACATTAAAAAAAGCATGGGCAGTAGTCATGTGATGGCGATCCAAAACAAGCCAATCTTTAAAAGGAAGGGCAATTCTTGGAAGAAGAAAGGTAAGGCCAAGGATAAGATCCCAATGCCAAACCAGGTGCCCAAGGCTAGTCCAGCTGCCGAGGCTGAATGTTTTCATTGTAATGAAATCGGTCACTGGAAAAGAAATTGTAAGTTGTACTTAGCTTTTATGAAAAGTAAGTGAAGTAAGGGTACTTCCACTTTAGGTACACTTAATGTTTATGTTACAGATACTTTTCTCTCTAATTCTTATGCTAATTCTTGGGTTTTTGATACCGGATCGGTTGCTCATATTTGCAACTCGATGCAAGGAATGATAAGAAGTAGAAGCGTGGAACGAGGAGAAGTTGATTTCCGCGTGGGCAATAATGCAAGAGTTGCTGCGTTGACCGTCGGGACGATGCAACTCCACCTCTCGTCAGGATTTGTTATGGAGTTGAATAATTGTTATTTTGTTCCTAGTTTGAGTCGAATCATTTTATCCCCTTCATGTTTGATGAAGGATGGTTATTCATTTGCGAGTGAAAACAATGGTTGTGTGATCTCTAAGGATAATATGTTTATGGCTTGTGCATCCATTGTGAATGGCTTATTTGTTTTAAATCTTGATGATTCACCTATCTGTAACATAAGTGCTAAAGGGTCTCGACCTAATGATTTGAGTCCTACCTATATATGGCATTGTCGTTTGGGTCACATCAGTGAAAAGCGCATGATGAAGCTCCATAATGATGGATTTTTAACTTCGTTTGATTTTGAATCATACGAGACATGTGAAGCTTGTTTGCTAGGCAAGATGACCAAGATGCCTTTCTCAGGTTTTCCTGAGAGGGCCTCAGACTTACTGGAACTCATACATACAGATGTGTGCAGACCAATGAGTACGACAGCTAGAGGTGGATACCAATACTTCATAACATTCACTGGTGATTTAAGTAGATATGGTTATGTCTATTTAATGAAGCACAAGTCTAAAACTTTTGAAAAGTTCAAAGAATTTCAGAGTGAATTAGAAAATCAACGTGGCAAGAAAATCAAGACCTTGAGATCTAATCGTGGAGGTGAGTATTTGAGCCATGAGTTTAGCAGTCATCTAAAGAGTTGCGGAATTGTTCCACAACTTACGCCATTGGAACACCTCAAAGAAACAGTGTATCTGAGCGACGTAATTGAACCTTGTTGGACATGGTCCGATCAATGATGAGCCAGTCGGACCTACCATTATCATTTTGGGCTTATGCTCTAGAAACCACAGCTTTCACTTTAAATAGGGTACCTTCTAAGTCCGTAGTTAAGACACCATATGAGATGTGGACTGGTAAGACTCCCAGTTTGTCTTTTTTGAAAATTTGGGGTTGTGAGGTTTATGTGAAGAAACTTCAATCAGATAAATTAACACCTAAATCGGACAAGTGCATATTCATGGGATATCCAAAGGAAACCTTGGGATATTATTTTTACAACCAGTCAGAAGGCAAAGTGTTTGTCGCTCGGAACGGCGTTTTCTTAGAGAAAGAGTTTCTTAAAAGAGAAAAATGTAGACAGAAGGTGTATCTTGAAGAAGTTCAGGATGAGCCGCTTGGGCAAGATTTCACAATTAATGCTAATGTAGCTGAACGAGTTGAGATGCCCGTGGCAAGAGAAGCACCACTACAACCACGAAGGTCTGAAAGGGCACGTCGCGCAACTGATAATCTCAATCTCATGATCGCGGGAGAGCGCGACATACAGTTGTTATACAATGATGAACCTATGACATATGCGGAAGTAATGATGGACCCAGATTTCAAGAAATGGCAAAGTGCCATGAGATCCGAAATAGATTCCATGGATGACAATCAAGTTTGGAACTTGGTTGACCCGCCAGATGGTGTTAAACCCATAGAGTGCAAATGGATCTATAAGAAGAGGAGGGACATGGATGGAAATGTTCACATCCATAAAGCTCGACTTGTTGCAAAAGGTTTTCGACAAGTTCAAGGAGTTGACTACGATGAGACATTCTCAGCCGTAGCGATGCTTAAATCCATTCGGATCATTCTAGCTATAGCTGCATATTTCGATTATGAGATATGGCAAATGGATGTCAAAACAACTTTCCTAAATGGAAATCTGACTGAGGATGTGTAACATCCCCGGATTTTCGATGAGGAAAACCCGAGTCCCTGTACCTTTGCGATAGCCCCGGGATCAGTAGCTATCGCGTACGGATCTTATCACAAAAGGTAAATCACAACCGTACATCGCATCTTACAAATATTAGTACATCATTTATTACATGTCCATAAAGGAGCACAACATTACAAGCCTCAAGGCTGAATCAGAGAAAAATTCTACGCAGCGGTAGCTAGCATCTCAGAAGGGTCTCCATCTTCTATTTTTCACGCCCACAGGCATCCTTAAGCGAAGCGACGCATCCCTCAGTCGTACCGTCCGTCATGCGTTGTTGTCGAAGTCGGACTCGTATCCTGCACACCCAAAGTCTATCCCCAAGGAGTGGGATAGGTTCACGTCACCGACTGTATGCAGCTTTAAGTGGCCTATCTTCTAAAGGGTAAGAAAAGAGACAAGGTAGAAACTTAGGTTTCCTATGCAGCAACGGCAAGCATAAACAGAAATCATCTCCATATAGGTCCCAAACCAATCTCTCAAACACAGCTCGGAACCACCTGGTACCCCAGGGCCCCGTCTCCGCGACCTATCTCCATCTAGGGTCGATGCGAGAACTTCCTCTCCTCACACCTCAATGACTGCTATCGGATCAACGAGGTAGAGGGAGCCACTCTCCTCTAGCCGTCTGCAACCACGGCTCACCACACTCTCAACTACAGGGGTAGGTAGAAATCCCAAAACATGAGGAACGAACATGTCTTCAAGGTTTGTCCATGACCGAGGACGCGACTATACGTATAGATCAAACAACTCTACAGAGCGTGTACACCTGTACCCAACTCGTGATGGCACCCGGCGGTGATCAGCCAACCGAGCCCACCCTACCATGCGAACTCTCGGTAGTTACGGTCTCATCCTGCATCTGGCCCTCAAAGCGATCCCCCTCGCAAAGGGAATTGCATCGGAAGTGTGAAATGCCCCCGTGTGGCCACACGGGAGTCGCTCTGAGAGGGTGGTCTCACTCCCACCTCTCCCCCACCAATACCCTCTATCATGCTGGCAGGTATGGTTCCGCACTTGTCGAGTTCAACTCGGCCCTAACCCCACGCTCGGCGAGGTGGTGTGTACGAAAGTCCTATCGACAAATTGAACCACTCGGTTTCATACCGGGGCAAGCTCATGTCCTCCATCCGCAAGTAAAACCCCAACACCTAGGCTTTGAAAGCCGTCAAAGTAGGGATACACTGAGGAGTGCACCCCTATCCCCGATCCCAGATCGGTTGTTTCGAGCTCAGCCCCACCAAAGTAACCAAAATGCCTTCTCCTGCCGGTTTTACCCCACTCACGCCAGGAACCACTATTCCCATCCCAAACACATGCTGTCGGGGACAGCCCTAGGGGTCCCCTTAAACAACGGGGAAATCCTCACTTAAAACCCGCAACAAAGCCAAAACACAATTTGCCTAACCATGCAGGGAACGGCCCACGCCGCAGGGACCCCGACGGCCCATCAAGGCGGCCCTCTTAGAGATCCCCTCGGACAGGCTCCGCCTCGCTCGAGGGCTCGCGCCCCCTCGGGCGAGCTCCGCCCCGTTCGAGGGGTAGCACTTCCCTCGGGCGAGCTCCGCCTCGCTCGAGGGCTCGCTCCCCCCTCGAGCGAGGCTGCGCCTCGCTCGAGGGGTATGTCCCGCCCTCGGCCGGGGTCCGCCACGCTCGAGGGCGCCCCTCACGCGTGCGCCGGCCCCCGTACATGGGCATTTAACGCCCTGACACCAGCGGGACGGCGTCATCATGCGCCGGGGCTCGCGCCCCGGTGCCGCCACACCAACTCCCCAGGGAGGAGCCCATCCCCATCACTGTGGGGAGGGACGTGCGCGCGCGGCCGGGTGTCGGTCCCGTGACGCCGTGCGCCCGCTCCAATACGGCTAACGCGCCGAGCCCTCGAAGGGGGGCCGGTTGCACCCTCGATTCACTTTCTTGTGACCCTACGGGGGTTAGGTGGAGGCGCTAGGCCGGTGGAACACCATCCCTGCCACTGTAACAGCGTGGCCGCCGTTCCCGCGCGTGCGCGGGCGCACGCCGCGCTGTAGCAACAACTCCAGCACTGTGAAGCGCGTCGGGAAGGGACGTCGTTTTACCTACTCCTGTACTCCGTACGGGCCAACGTCAGCACCTCCCTCGAGCCTATCAGAGGACATCGCCACCATCCGCCGCCCTTCTACCCTCGAACCGCCACTGTTAGGGTACGAGGTAGGCCATGATGGCCAGATCGCCGCAAGGATCGTCCGGACGGCCGCCCACTCTACGGCATAGCACGTCGCACTTCCCCACGTAGCTAGATAGCGCGGCACACATGTAGTCCGCCTCCCCCTTGATCTATAAAAGGGGGGCGAACCCCCCAGCCGCGGGGAGAGGACACGAGACAGTCAGATAGCACACAACACACCACGTACTCATTCTCCAATTCTCCCACAATATCTTCAACCAGGGACTTGGAAGCCATGCTTCCTCTCCCACCTTGCTTGTAGCAGCCCCACTACGAGCACCCCGTCTTCGAGCAATACGGCCCCGAGCACGCCTCTGCTGGACGTACGGCCCCCTCGGCCGGAACCAGGATAAATCCCGTGTCTCTAATTGCTTAGCATCGACCATCGAGGGATAGACCTCGGCGCTTTCTACTAGTTAGTGTCAGGACCACATTCCGCACCAACAGTTGGCGCCCACCGTGGGGCAATCGAGCGCCTAAGGTCATTCCGTCAACTCCCTCCATGGTGATCCGCACTGAGTACCGTGGTACACGCTACTGCATGGGTAGCTCGAACCCCCTCCCAGTCGGGTTCGAAATTCGCTTCGGGGACCTGAACTTTCAGGCCAAGAGGAACGGCTATCTCATGCGCCTCACCAACCGTGAGGAGCTCCGCGCGCGGCGCCAGGCCAGGTCCGATCCGGCCCCCACCGCACGCACCACCACGGCGCGGGGCGCCCGCGGGCACGGATGTCGCGGGCCCGTCGACGCCACGACACCGTCGTCGCTGCGGGCGGCGTTCGCGCCGGGCGCGGTCCGAGCGGCGGCGGCCGAGCGCGCCGCCACTCAACGCGGCGCGCCCGCCATCACGACCACCACCACCCCGGCGGGACAGCGCACGGTCTCCGGACCGCGCATCCCCATCGGGCTGCGTGGCGCTACGTCGGCCTACAACGCTAACGTCAACACCACGATGCGCAGGGTTCCACCTGGCCGCCACGTCTTCGTCGCCAGGGACCCCGGCGCCTCAGCAGGGGACGAATCGTCCCTGGGCTCCGTCAACGCGTTGCCACCCGCCAACCGCCACGGGTACGCGGAGTGGGACTTCTCCGGCGTGCCAGACCCAGTTGTGTTCCGGTGTTTTCTCGACGCTACGGACTACTGGTTCGGCTGCTCCGACGACTCCAGCACCGGGAGTTACGATCCCGCGCGGGAGTGCTACGCCGTCATCACCAACGACCCGGCCAATGCCGCCGGTGCGGTGGGCGCCGGAGACGGGGAAGTCACGCCGCCCCGGGGATCGCCACGCGCCCGGCCGCGGGGCCAAGCGCTCTCCGCCGGGGCCGACGCCGACGCGCGGTGGCCCAAGCCCGCGAGCTCGAGGCCAATGCGGCGGAAGAATAACGAACGGTGCGGCGCTCCCCCGCGCCTCAATGGCGAGGGGGAGGCCTCCGCGCGCGGCGAACGCGCACGGGGAGCCGGGTCGACGGTCCGCGACCGCATCAACACCGTCCCCAACATCGACAACGCGGACGCGCCCCCGGGGCGAGCCAAAAGCTCATCGCCGCCGCGACGCCGCCGCGGGCCATGCCGGCACCCTCGACCCCCGAGGCTCGAGACCTGCACCGCGAGGTGCAAACTCTCATCGAGCAAGCGGCCGTCCAGCAGGCCGAGAGCTCGGGCTCACGCATCCGCCAACAGGGGGATGCGCGGGACGACGAACCTGCACCGGGAGGCGAACCCTCGGTGCACGCGGGGGGACCGGCGGGCCGACCCGCCGACCAAGGACGCACGCCGGCCAAGGAGCGGCTCCTTGAGGCACGCAGGGCGCTTGATGGTGACGCCCGCAACGTCATCAACGCCAGGCGCACCAGCAGGGCGGACGCGCGAGCAGCAAGGGGCTACCATCCTCGACGGGGTGGATGCTACAACAGCGGCGAGGACCGCTCCCCGACGCAGGAGCCCCCAGGCACCCGTGTGTTCAGCCGGGAGATCCGTGCGGCGGCATTCCCCCAGCGCTTCCGCCAACCCTCGACCATCGTCAAGTACAATGGGGAGACGGACCCCCGCGTGTGGCTCAACGACTACCGCTTGGCTTGTCAGCTGGGCGGGGCCACTAGCGACGAGGTCATCATCCGCAACTGGCCCCTGCATCTTGGAGACGCGGCCCGGACATGGCTCGAGCACTTGCCCGCTAGCCAAATCCACAACTGGGACGATATGGTCCGCACGTTTGTGGGCAACTTCCAGGGCACGTACGTGCACCCCGGAAATTTGTGGGACCTGCGCTCCTGCACTTAGAAGCCCGGCGAGTCGCTGCGGGACTTCATACGGCGCTTCTCTAAGCGCTGCACTGAGCTCCCCAGCGTGGCGCAATCCGAGATCGTGCACGCCTTCCTCGAGGGCACCACGTGCCGGGACCTCGTACGGGAGCTGGGACGCAGCCCACCCGCGGACTCCAATGAGGCCGTTCCAACATCGCCACCGCCTTCGCCTCCGGAGAAGAGGCCGTGGGGGCGATCTTCGACGGCAAGAAGGGCAAGCGCTCGGAGGACGCGCGCCGCGGAGGGCAGGCAAGTCCAAGGAGCCACACCGCAACGACAAGCGGGGCAAGAAGGGGAAGAAGCCGCGCCGCGAGGCGCGCGAGCGAGGGCGCGACGGCGGCAACGCCGAGGCCCTTCTTTGTTGACCCGGCTCGACGGGACCCTCAACCGGCCCCTCGAGGCCCGGGGTGTTCGAAGACATGCTGAAAAAGCCATGTCCTTACCACAAGACCCCAGTGAACCACACCCTTGAGCAGTGCGATATGCTCAAGAAGTTCTATGGCCGTGCCGCCGCGGAGGAGGCAGAGGCCAAGAAAGACGGAGGCGATGGCGACGCAGGCGGCTTCCCCGCCGTCGAAAATGTGTTCCTCATTTTTGGGGGGCCAACCGTCGACATGTCGACCCGCCAGCGCAAGAAGGAGCGGCACGAGGTCCTCGCCGCGGAAAGGGCGCCTCCGTCCTTCCTCAATTGGTCGGAGGACGCCATCACCTTCTGCCGGGAGGACCACCCGAACCGCGTCCCCAACCCGGGCCAGTACCCGCTGGTGGTCGACCCCATCATCGGGAACGCACGGTTCTTGAAGGTCCTCATGGACGGAGGCAGCAGCCTCAACATCCTCTACGCGCATACGTTGCGCCTGATGGGGATCGGGTTGGACCAGCTGCGGCCCAGCACGAAGCCATTCCATGGCATTGCGCCGGGCAAGCAGGTCCAGCCCCTCGGGCAGATCGACCTGCCAGTTTGGTTTGGCACCCCAAAGAACTTCCGCAAGGAGATCCTCACCTTCGAGGTGGTGGGGTTCAAGGCGGCTTACCACGCTATACTTGGGTGAACCTGTTACGCCAAATTCATGGCGGTCCCCAATTATACCTACTTGAAGATGAAGATGCCGGGGCCAAACGGCGTCATCACCGTCGGCTCGTCCATCGAGCACGCATTCGACTGCGACGTCGAGTGCGTAGAACACGCAGAGGCACTGGCGCTGGATGAAGCGCTGGTGAACACGCTTGAGAAGATGGTCAACGAAGACCTCGACCCCACCGCCAAGCACGCCGGCACCTTCGAGGCCGCGGAGCAGACCAAGGGGGTCCCCCTCGACCCTTCAGCCCCCGAGGGCAAGGCGTTGAGGGTCAGCTCCACCCTCGACCCCAAATAGGAAGTGGTGCTCGCCGACTTCCTCCGCGCCAACGCCGACATCTTCGCGTGGAGCCCCTCGGACATGCCGGGCATCCCGAGGGAAGTCGCCGAGCACTCCCTTGACATCTGCCAAACGCCCGCGCCGTGCAGCAACGGCTCCGCCGCTTCGACGAGGAGCGGCGACGGGCAATCGGAGCGGAGCTGCGGAAGCTTCTCGAGGCCGGATTTATCAAGGAGGTGTTCCACCCAACGTGGCTAGCAAACCCCGTGCTTGTAAAGAAAAAGAATGGGAAGTGGCGGATGTGTATAGACTACACTAGTCTTAATAAAGCATGTCCTAAAGTTCCTTTTCCTTTGCCATGCATTGATCAAATCGTCGATTCAACGGCTGGGTGTGAATTACTTTGCTTCCTTGATGCTTACTCCAGGTACCACCAAATAAAGATGAAGGAGTCCGACCAGCTCGCGACTTCGTTCATCACACCGTTCGGGACGTTCTGCTACGTCACGATGCCGTTTGGCCTCAGAAACTCGGGTGCAACATACCAGCGTTGCATGCAGCACGTTTTTGGGGATCACATCGGGCGAACGGTCGAAGCGTACGTGGACGACATCTTCATAAAAACCAGGAAGGCGGACGACCTGGTTGGCGACCTTGGCGTCGCGTTCCACTGCCTACGGGCCAATGGGGTCAAATTAAACCCCGAAAAGTGCGTCTTTGGAGTGCCGCGAGGCATGCTCCTGGGATACATTGTCTCCCAGCAGGGAATCGAGGCCAACCCTGAAAAGGTTGCGGCCCTCGAACGAATGGGTCCGATCCGGGACCTCGGAGGGGTGCAGAAGGTGTTGGGGTGCCTCGCCGCCTTGAGCCGCTTCATCTCGCGGCTCGGCGAGAAGGGCCTGCCCCTCTATCGCCTCCTCAAGAAGCACGAGCGCTTCTCCTGGACCGCCGAGGCCCAGGATGCGCTCGACAAGCTGAAGGCGTCTCTAACACACGCCCCGATCCTCACGCCGCTGCAAGACGGTGAACCCCTGCAGCTCTACGTAGCCGCAACCACCCAGGTGGTCAGCGCCGTGATCATCGTGGAGCGCATGGAGGAAGGGCATGCTTTGCCTGTACAGCGGCCAATCTACTACATCAGCGAGGTCCTGTCAGACACGAAGGCGCGCTACCCCCAGGTCCAGAAGTTGTTGTACGCGGTAGTCCTTGCGCGGCGCAAGCTCCGCCACTACTTCGAGGCCCATCCCGTCACGGTGGTTTCCTCCTTCCCACTAGGGGAGATCATCCGCAACCCCGACGCCGCGGGCAGGATAGCCAAGTGGTCCGTAGAGCTGATGGGCGAGACGCTCGCCTACGCCCCGCACAAGGCTGTCAAATCCCAAATCTTGGCGGATTTCGTCGCCGAATGGATGGACACGCAGCTACCGCCGCCGCAAATCCAAGCGGAATGTTGGACTCTGTTCTTCGACGGCTCGGTGATGAAAACAGGGGCGGGCGCGGGCCTGCTTTTCGTGTCACCCCTCGGGGAACACATGCGGTACGCGGTGCGCCTCCACTTCCCCGCGTCTAACAATATGGCCGAATACGAGGCCCTCCTCTGCGGCCTCAAAATCGCCATTGAGCTAGGCGTCAAGCGCCTCAACGTGCGGGGGGACTCGCAGCTCGTGATCGATCAAGTCACGAAGAACGCGAGCTGCCACGACGACAAGATGGAGGCCTACTGCAAAGCCGTGCGAGCCCTCGAAGATAAGTTCTACGACATCGAGCTCAACCACGTGCCCCGCCGGTACAACGAGGAGGAGGACGAGCTCGCCAAGATCGCGTCCGGACGGATCACCATCCCCCCGAATGTTTTCGCGCGCGACATCGCTCAACCCTCGGTCGTCTTCGAGCCCTACCCCTCGAGCAACAACGAACCCTCGGGGGCTCCCTCGAATCCAGCGGGTGCGGAACCCATGGACGAGGACCCCTCGAACGAGGCGTACGTGCTCTCCCTCCTCGAGGGATACGGCTCCCACGAGGCCGACGTGATGGACATCGAGCCGGCTCCTGTCCAAGAGGACTGGCGCGAAAAATAAATCGCCTGGATCGCTCGAGGGAACTCCCCGAGGACCGGGCCGCGGCCAGGCGCATCACCAGGATGGCCAAATCTTTAGCCCTCGTCGACGGCGAGCTGTACAAGCGCGCCGCCTCCGGCATCCTACAGCGGTGCGTGCCCATCCCCGAGGGGCGCGAGCTCCTACGGGACATCCACGCGGGGATCTGTGGCCACCACGCCGCGCCCCGCACCCTCGTCGGCAACGCGTTCCGCCAGGGCTTTTACTGGCCTACCGCGGTCGCGGACGCCAGCGAGATCGTACGCACCTGCGAAGGGTGCCAGTTCTACGCCCGCAAGTCCAACTTGCCCGCTCATTCCCTGCAGACCATCCCCGTAACATGGCCATTTGCTGTGAGGAGGCTGGACATCGTCGGGCCCCTGTGGAAGGCACCCGGGGGCTTCACCCACTTGTTGGTCGCGATTGACAAGTTCTCCAAGTGGGTAGAGGTGCACCCCATCACGAATCTCAGGGAAGAGAAGGCGGTAACATTCTTCACCGATATCGTCTACCGCTTTGGAGTGCCAAACTCCATCATCACCGACAATGGGTCTCAGTTCACGGGCAGGAAGTTCTTGGAGTTCTGCGACAAATTCCACATCCGTGTGGATTGGGCAGCTGTGGCGCACCCAAAGACCAAGGGCCAAGTAGAGCGTGCCAATGGCATGATCTTGCAAGGACTAAAGCCCAGAATTTTCGACCGGGTGAACAAATCCGGGCGAAAATAGCTCCAAGAGTTACCAGCGGTTGTGTGGAGCCTAAGGACCACCCCGAGCAGAGCCACCGGGTTCACCCCGTTTTTCCTAGTCCATGGCGCGGAGGCTGTCCTCCCCACGGACTTAGAATACGGTTCGCCCAGGGTTCGAGGCTATGACGAAGATGCCAGCCAGCGAGCCTACGAGGACTCGCCCGGATCGGTACCGGACGAGGCACGCCTCGTGGCCCTGATGCATTCCGCGAGGTACCAACAGTCCCTCAGGCGCTACCAAGCACGCAAGATACGCCGGCGGGATTTCAGCGAAGGGGATCTGGTCCTAAGGCTACGTCAAGACAACCAAGGGCGCCACAAGCTATCGCCCCCATGGGAGGGACCCTACGTCGTGGTGAAGGTACTCAAGCCGGCACGTACAAGGCCGGCCAACGAGGATGGTGAAGAGCTCACCAACGCTTGGAACATCCAACGGCTACGTCGTTTCTACCCTAGCTAGGATTCCCAAGCATTTTTTCTGTTGTAAAAATCACATGGCCAACGCCCCAGTTGGTTGCAACTATGTAAAAACTTTAAGTCTAATAAAAAGGGCAACTCGGCTTTCCCCTGAAACCCAAGTTACCCTCGGGGGCTACTGTGGGGGGGCACCCCCCCCAAATGGTCCCATTTTTTCACGCAAAAACGAAACAACTCACACGCGCTAAGTTTGTTTTCTACTTCGACTACGAGCAACGATTCGAACAGGGCGCAGGCAGCCTAGCGGAAGGAGCGTGCGAGCCAGAGATAGCCTACGCCGCGTGGATATGGCCCTTCTCTCTCGCCTCCAACCCAGCAGGTCCCCCGCGAAAATCGAACTCCCCTAACTAGAATCTACTCAGGAAGAAGGAGAAACAAAAAGCGTGATAAACAAATGACTTCATTACAGCTAATGTTTTGTTCATTTACAAAAAGGCCACGAGGCCAAAGTATTGATACACATCAAAATGGGCCAAGTGCCCAACTGCTTTCAGGCGGGAGGAGCGGCAGCGTCAGCGGCGTCCGGGAAGAGGAACTCCTCGAAGGCTTCGGCGAGCGACCCGGCGGTGTCGGCGGTGAGCGCATCCACACGCTCCATCGCCACCTCGTCCTCGACACCCTCGGGGACGACGTAACCCTCCGCCAGCGCCTCGAAATTGACCTCGTAGTGGGATCGCACCACCCCGAGAGCCTTCTGAACGCCCAGATGCAGCGCCCGGCGCATCCGCTCGGTGACGTGACCGCCAAGGGCGCGCAGGCGGCTGGCCAACGAGCTGCCGGCCTGTGCTTCGCCCTCCTCCACGGCGCGGCAGGTCTCGAGGGCCGCACCACGCAGCTCCCGCAACTCCTGCTCGGAGGAGTTGTAGGAAGCCTGCAGCGCCTCGGCCCGCTCAGCTGCGTGCCCCAGGGCGGTGCGCAAGCCTGGAATCGCCAAGACAAGAAAGAAATCAGAAAGGGGAACGCGAGCCCTCTAACAGTGGCTCACCCTCGACTTGTTTCCTCTCCATCTCGAGAGCGCGGTGCTCGTCCTCGACCGCCAGCTCGAGGCGCTTGACGGCCTCGCTCTGCTCCTGGAGGGCCATCTCCTGGTTTGCGCTTGCAATGCTGAGCACAATGAGCTCACCCTCGGCCTTGGAGAGCTTGTTGTCCCGCTCCGCCAATGACTTCTGCGCCGCCTCGCGAGCGACGCGCTCCTGCTCCAACGCCGTCCGGGCGTCGAGGAGGGCGGCTCGTTCTCCGCCGGAGCCGCCCCTCGGCCCCTTGGCGGGCGGTGCGCTCTGCGCAGAGCTGCTCTTCGCCGGTGACGAGAGCCGCGGCCTTGGCGTCGAGGGCGGCCTTCAAGTCGTCGGCCTCCTTGGCCCGCTGCTCTAGCCCGCGTGCCCGCTCCTCAGCCTGGCGCTGCTGCGCCTGCGCCCCCTCGAGCGACGAGCGAAGATCCCGGTTCTCGCCGTGGACGTTGGCCACCTCCGCCTCCCAATTGGTTGCCAACATCCGCATCTTCTCCAAGTCCGAGCGCGCCTGCCACAGAGCCTCATCACGATCGATGAGGGCTGTGCGGACCCGCTCGAGGCTCGAGCGGCGCGCTGGGTCCTGCCTCGAGCTCTCGGGGAGCTCGTCGCGCCACGCCATGGCCCGGTATGCCGCCCGGTGTCCCGGCGTCCTGAGGGCGTCAGCAAGCGCGTCGAAAGCGCTGCACCGCTCCCAGAGCTGGTGGACCTCGGCGTTCACCCGGTCGAAGGCGTCGTACTTGTCGTGGGCGCGGCGCTCGAGCTCCTGACACCCACAAATTAAAACCCGTAAGCACTACGACATGGAGGCAGCACACAAAAACAAAAGATGGAAGAAAGGGAGCAACCGCACCCTACCTGGAAGACGCGCCATGCAGGGCCGCCATGGACCCGCAACGCCTCGTTCAGCGCGCGGTTGAGCGTGGCACCGTGGCTCCGAAGCTCGCCCCAGAGCTCCTGCTCCCCCTGGGCGTCAGCAAACGCCGGGGGATCGTCAATGGCTCCCTCCACCTGGGCGGGGTGGCCGGCGCGGGAGGATGAGGCCTCGGCACCGTGTCCTAGATCCCCCGCCACCATGTGCCCCTCGTGCCGCCTCACGAGGGCCCCCTCCTGGGGCTCGGGGGAGTGTGTGGGGAAGCTGGCCCACTGATCCCACCCGGGCGGCGGGGAGTCGTCATCCGGGACCTCCACCACCTCCGCCCGGAACAGCCGGCGGACACCGGCCCTTGCGCCGCCTCCACCGGCGCCTCCACCCGCGCCTCCGTGGGCGAGGGCGCCGACGCGGCGCCACGGCCACCACCTCCGGCGCGCCTGCGACCACGGGCGCCGCCGCAGGTTGCACCCGCTCCGCCTCCCTCCGCCAGTCGGTGCCACGGGCCGCACCTCCACAAGCAACAACCTCCGCGGGCTGCGCCTCCGCCACGGCCGCTACCGCGGCTGCGCCCCCACAATGGCCGCGCCGGTCGCTCCTCGGTGACCGCCGGCCGCGCGCGCGCGGCGGGGCTGATCCGCCGGCCGAGGCCTCGAAGCCTCGGCCGGGCTTTGCGAACTCTCGCCCGCCGCCGCCGTGCTTTCCCCCACCCGTGACGCTCTCGCTGAGCGCCGCCGGGTGGGAATGGACGCGTCCGTCCTCAGCACCTTGGCCGGTGCGAGGGGAGGCATGGTTGGCACCACCCTATGCAGGCACAAACGAAAAGTTAGAATGCTAGGTCATCACAAGACCAAGCCAAGCGAAAAAGGTGAGCTCCTTACCTCGAAGAGGAGAAGGCACGCTTCCTTTTCCTCGAGGCCTCAGCGGATGAGGCCGGCGCGGCTCGGCACACCCCGCCGCCGCGCCTCCCCGACGGCGCCGCCGCGCGCGTAGGCGCGCCCGCCCGCGCACGGGCACGCCCGACGCCGCGCCTCCCGATGGCGCCGCCGCGCGCGCGGTACGCTCGCCCCGCGTGCGGGTGCGCTCCCGCCGTCGCGCCTCCCCCGACGACACCGCCACGCGCGCGGGTGCGCTCGCCCGCGCGCGCGCGCGCTCGCCGCGCGCGCCCCCGAGGTGCGCGCCGGCGCCCGGCGCGCGCGCCGCCCCGATGTCGATTGCCCGGCGACGGGTGCCGTTGCGCCCGCCCCGGGCGATGCGCCCCTTGCCGCCGGAGCCGGCTCCCGGCGGCGGGGCGAGGGCTCCCACCTATCGAGGGGCGTCCCCCCTCAACCTCTTCCTCTTCGTCATCCCCCCGAGGACGAGTACTCCCTCGGTCCCCGGGAGGAGAGCCCCGGCTCTTCGCGCCGCCGGCACTCCGCGTCCCGCCGCTCACGGCGCTCGTTGCGCCGCCTCGCGTGCTCCCTCTTGCGCGCGCGCCCCCCCCCCGCTCCCGCTGCTGCGCCGCCCGACCAAGCGCGCGGGAGTCGGGGGTGGGCGGAACGGACTTGGAGGCGGTAAAGCTCACCAGCTGCATACAGGAACACCAAGGACGCGTCAGGAGGCAGAAGCAACACCAAGAACTAAAATAGAATCAAGGATCACACTCACCAGTGGGCCGGTGGGGAGCATCTCGAGGTCCCACGGGGACCAGTCCGGACGCATCGGCATCCGGGTGTCGACGGCGTTCCGCGCCCGGGTGAGCGCATACGCCCGCCCGAGGGGGGTCGGTAGCATCCGCGACCTCGCTAGATCGACGGGGTTGGCCGCCTCCGTCATCTCAAAGATGCAGAGCGGCCTCTCCATCAGAGGCACGATCCGCCGGTGATGGAGGAAGGCGAGGACGCCCAATGCGGTCAGCCCCTGCGCCGCCAGGCTCTTCAGGGCGGCCAGGACTGAGTCCTCGCCGCCTCCGATCTTTGGGCCGTGGACACCACGTAGCCCCAAGAGCTGGGCTTCTCCTTGAACACCCGACCGGTGTACGGGGGGAGGCCGGGCTCGGCGTTGCGCAAGTAGAACCATCCCCGCTCCCAGCCGGCGTTGTTCGTCGTCATGGTGCAGGGGATGTAGACGTCCTTGAACTGCGCCCGCAGGGCGAGCGACATCCCGCCCGCGCGCACTGCGTGGCGGGTCCTCGGCTCCGTCGTGGGCTGCGTGAAGAGCCTCGCGCGGAAGAGGTGCACCCAGAGTTCCCAGTTGACTGGGATTCCCAGGTACCCCTCGCAGACGCCCACGAACGTGGCCGCCTGCGAGATCGCATTGGGCGCGAAGTTGTGCAACTCCACGCCATAGTAATGGCACAACGCCCGCATGAAGCAGCTCGCCGGCGCGTTGAAGCCCCGCTCGTGGAAGCGCACGAAGCTCACTACATAACCCTTTGGCGGGTTGGGCGCGCGGTCCCCTGCCGGCGGCACTATCCACTCCGCCGGGCGTCCATCCTCATTCGCTGACAGCTGGCCGGCGACGACCAGCTCTCCAAGGGCCAGCGGGGTCACCGTCGACCGCTCCCAGGCATATGGGTCAAGGATCGTGAGGGGTGGAAGTGGCGCCATGGAAGAAGGCAAAGGAATGCGAGAGCGGAGGACGAGAAACGGAAGATGAGCTCTAATGGCGACACCGCACGGTGGCAAAGGCGAGGCGAAGACGAAGGCGCAGGGGGCTGAAATGGTGAGGCGCTAAGGTAAAAAACCGCCGTCTCCCCCTCCCCTCAGATTTATAAGCCGCGGGCGAGCTCTCCGGAGCGGATGTCCCGCGCGCATTAACTGCAGGGAATCTTCTCTTCACGCCGACGAACGGGCCCCACCACGACCGCAGCGGCCACATCACCGCGGACGGGCCATCATCGCGGCGAAGACTAGCAGGGACCGAGGCAAGCGGTCACATCCGCCGCCACGCCGCCCACTACGCGCGCGCGCGGCCGCAACGCCTAAAAGGCGCGCCCGCGTTGCAAAACCGCGGCCTCGGGCCGCGAGGCATTTAATGACCCGGTCCCTTGCCAAGCAAGGAGAACCCTCGAGCGGGGCGAACCCCTGGCTCAAGACGAAGTCAGCCCTCGTAGGGACATCGGCGTGAGAAGGTCGCCGGGGCCACCGCGGAAGTAAAGCGGGCGCGCGCGGCACCCATGCCACGCAAAACCCTCGAGCGGCACGAGCCCCTGGCTCGAGACGATTTCAGCCCTCGAAGGGACATCGGCGCGAGAAGGCCGCCCGGGGCCTGCTTGAAGTAAATCAGGCACCGCGGGCGCCCATGCCGCGCAAAACCCTCGAGCGGCATGAGCCCCTGGCTCGAGACGATGTCGACTCTCTAGAAAAAGGGCACATGCGTGAGAAGGCCGCCCGGGGCCCGCTTGCAGTAAAGCCGGCACCACCAGCGCCCATGCCGCGTTGTGCTACCAACCAGCGCCTCGAGGGCTGGCTCGCCCAGACCCCTCGACGGCCGCAAACGCAAAAGACGAGGCCGCCCAGGCGCCGTCCCGCACGGCCCTACTGATCAGAGGTTCGAAGCCTGACCCTCGACGGGTTCGAACAGGCGCCCCAGATCGTAGCGTCAGGGACGATGAGGGCACGCGCATTCGAGCCGTTCCTCGAGCCCGTCGGCTCGAGGGTGCCCCACATGTCGTGTTCGAGAGCCAGCGAGGGCAGCTAGTCGATGGATCCCACTGAGGGAGAGCTTCCGCGCCCTCGGTCCCTATCGAACGGACCGAGCCCCACCCTAGCAAACCCACGCAAGCGCTTCCATGGACGTGTCTCTGGACCACGCAGCCTACCCTTATCGAACGGGGCATGGGCGTCCACTTGAACCACCCACTAGCAGCTCAAAGAGGAATCCGCAATTCGCGACCCGCTCGATGGGGGTTGCGGAAACCTCACCCTCCGTCCCGCGGAGGGACGGCGAGGGCGCGTTAAGAAACAAGTCGTAAAGCTCGACCCGTGTCGGTGCGGAATATGGTCCCGACACTAACCAGTAGATAACGCCGAGGTCTATCCCTCAATGGTCGATGCTAAGCAACAAATGACACAAGGTTTTATCCTGGTTCCGACCGAGGGGGCCGTACGTCCAGCAGGGGTGTGCTCGCGGCACTATATTACTCAGCACCGGGGGTGCCTGTAGTGGGCTGCTACAAGCGAGGCGGGAGAGGAAGCGTGGCTTCCAAGTCCCTAGTGGAGTGGCTGAAGATGGTGTGGGAGAATAAGAGAGTGAGTGCACGGCGTGGGATGAGTCCGTCTGCGTCTGTTGGAGTCCGTCGTGTCCCTCTCTGTCCCCTGCGGCTGGGGGGTTCGTCCCCCTTTTATAGTTCAAGGGGGAGGCGAATTACATGCATGCCGCGCTATTCAGCTACGTGAAGAAACATGACGTGCTATGCTGTAGAGTGGGCGGCCGCCCGGGCGATCCTTGCAGCGATCCGGTCATCATGGCCTGACTTGTACCCGAACAGTGGCGGTTCGAGGGTAGGAGAGTGGCGGATGGCGGTGAAGTCCTCTGATAGGCTCGAGGGAGGTGCTGACGCGGGCCCGTACGGCGCACAGGAGTTGGCAGAACGGCGTTCCTTCCCAACGCGCCTCACGAGGCTGGAGTCGTTGCTACAGGGCCCGGCGTGCGCCCGCACGCGCGGGTACGGCGGCCACGCCGTTACGCGTGGCGGGGATGGCAGTCCACCGGCCTAGCGTCTCCACCTAACCCCGTAGAGTCACAAGAAAGTACATCGAGGGTGAGCCGGCCCCCTTTCGAGGGCTCGGCGCGTTAGCCGTGCGGGGCGTGCGCGCCGTGTCACGGGGCCCGACACCGGCCGCCGCGCACGCACCCTCCCACGCGTGGCGGGGGATGGGCTCCTCCCCGGGGAGTTGGTGCGGCGGTGCACGGGTGCGAGCCCCGGCGCATGATGGCGCCGTCTCGTGGCGTCGGGCGTTAAATGCCCGTGTACGGGGCCGACGCACGCATGAGGGGTACCCCTCGAGCGTGGCGGACCCCGACCGAGGGCGGGCGTACCCTCGAGCGAGGCGGAACTCTCGCTCGCGGGAAGTGCTGCCCCTAGAGCGGGGCGACGCCCGCCCGAAGGGGAGCGCGCGGCCTCGAACGAGGCGGGCACGTTCGAGGGGATCCTTATGTGGGCCGCCTCGATGGGCCGTCGGAGTCCCTGTGGGCCATGTCCTGCATGGTTAGGCACCTGCATGGTTAGGCTTAATGTTTTTGGGTTTCGTTAAGGGTTTTAAGCGGGTTTTCCCCCATTGTTTAAGGGGACCCCTAGGGCTGTCCCCGACAGTAGCCCCCGAGCATCTGTGGGTTTGCCGTTGAGGCTCCCGCAGATGCTGGAACCTACTGATAGGACGTTCTTCCCTCCTTGTTCTGCGAACGCTTTCCGTGGGGCCGCGTCAGCGGACCCGCGGGTCCCCAGCCCCGAAGCCTCCGGGGAGTGTGGATACTCTGCCGTGGGGTTAACCGCGAGAATTTTGGTCAGAGAGACGTGGCACATATGCCAACCGGCATCGGCGGTATTTCAGCCGGCTTCGGGGGTGCACGCACCGCTGACACTGTCTCCGACGGATGCACTTTCAAGGAGGTGTAGCCGTGCACCAAGCCCCCGAGCCTTGGCCCGTTCGAGGCGATCGGGTAGAGCCTGGCGACTTGTTTTTTAATGTGCCCTCGCCGTCCCTCCGCGGGACGGAAGGTGAGGTTTCCGCAACCCCCATCGAGCGGGTCGCGGATTGCGGATTCCTCGTCGAGCTGCTAGCGGGTGGTTCAAGTGGACGTCCATGCCCCGTTCGATAAGGGTAGGGCTGCGCGGTCGGAGACACGTCCATGGAAGCGCTTGCGTGGGTTTGCTAGGGTGGGGCTCGGTCCCGTTCGCTAGGGACCGAGGGCGCGGAAGCTCTCCCTCGGTGGGATCCCCCCGCTTGCTGCCCTCGGCCGGCTCTCGAACACGACATGTGGGGCACCCTCGAGCCGACGGGCTCGAGGAACGGCTCGAACGCGCGTGCCCTCGTCGTCCCTAACTCTCGCGATCCGTGGCGCTGTTCGAACCCGTCGAGGGTCAGGCTTCGAACCTCTGATCAGTAGGGCCGTGCGGGGTGGCGCCTGGGCGGCCCCGTCTTTTCACGTTTGCGGCCGTCGAGGGGTTTGGGCGAGCCAGCCCTCGAGGTGCTGGTTGGTAGTACAGTGCGGCATGGGTGCTTGCGGCTCCTGCTTTATTTCAGGCAGGCCCCGGGCGACCCCCTCACGCACGTGTCCTTTTTAGAGGGTCGATGTTGTTTCGAGCCGGGGGCTCGTGCCGCTCGAGGGTTTTGCATGGCATGGGTACCCGCGGCGTCTACTTTACATCAAGCAGGGTCCGGGTACCTTCTCACGTTGATATCCCATCGAGGGTTGCCCTTGTCTCGAGCCAGGGGCTCGTCCCGCTCGAGGGTTTTGCGTGGCATGGGTACCCGCGGCGTCTACTTTACATCAAGCAGGGCCCGAGTACCTTCTCACGTCGATATCCCATTAAGGGTTGCCCTTGTCTCGAGCCAGGGGTTCGCCCCGCTCGAGGGTTCTCCTTGCTTGGCAAGGGACCCGATCATTTAATGTCTCGCAGTCGAGGCCGCGGTTTTTTGCAGCGTGGGCACGTCTTTTTAGGCGTTGCGGCCGCGCGCGCGCGTGTAGTGGGCGGCGTGGCAGGTGGACGTGACGGCTTCGCCTCGGCCCCTCGCGGTCTCCGCCGTGATGATGGCCCGCCCGCGGTGATGTGGCCGCCGCGGTCGTGGTGGGGCCCGTCCGTCGGCGTGAAGGGAAGATTCCCTGCAGTTAATGCGAGCGGGGCGCCCGCTCCGGAGAGCTCGCCCCGTCGGCTTATAAATATGAGGGAGTGGGGAAGCGGCGGTTTTTTACCTTAGCGCCTCACCATTTTCGGTCCCCCGTCCTTTCGTCTTCGCCTTGCTCTTGCTACCGCGCGGTATCGCCGTTAGAGCCTTTCTTCCGTTCCTCGTTCTCCGTCCTCGCGTTCCTCCGTCCTTCCTCATGGCGCCGCCACAGCTTCCCCTCACGATCTTGGAGCCGTACGCCTGGGAGAGGTCGACGGTGACGCCGCTGGCCCTTGGCGAACTGGTCGTCGCCGGCCAGCTGTCAGCCAACGAAGATGGGCGTCCGGCGGAGTGGATCGTGCCGCCGGCCGGCGGACCGTGAGCCCAACCCGCCGGAGGGTTATGTGGTCAGCTTCATCCGCTACCACGAGCGGGGCTTCAACGCGCCGGCGAGCACCTTCATGCGGGCGATGTGCCACTACTACGGGGTAGAGCTGCACAACTTCGCCCCCAACGCGATCTCGCAGGCGGCCACATTTGAGGGCGTCTGTGAAGGGTACCTGGGGATCCCAGTCAATTGGGAGCTCTGGGTACACCTTTTTCGTGCGGAGCTCATCACGCAGCCCACGACGGAGCCGAGGACCCGCCGCGCGATGCGCGCCGGCGGGATGTCGCTTGCCCTGCGGGGGCAATTCAAGGACGTCTACATCCCCCCGCACCATGACGACGAACAACGCCGGCCGGGAGCGGGGATGGTTTTATCCGCGCAACGCCGAGCCCGGCCTTCCCCCCTACACCGGCGGGTGTTCAAGGAGAGGCCTCCGCTCCCGGGGCTACGGGGTGTCCACGCCCCGAGCATCGGCGCGCGCAGGAGTCGGTGCGGCCGCCGCTGCGGCGCTCGTCTTCGATGGGGCTGAGGGCGGTGGGCGTCCTCGCCTTCCTCCATCATAGGCGGGTCGTTCTTTTGATGGAGAGGCCGCTCTGCATCTTCGAGATGACAGAGGCGGCCAACCCCATCGACCTGGCGAGGTCGCGGATGCTCCCGACGCCCCTCGAGCGTCCGTATGCGCTCACCCGGGCGCGGAGCGCCCGTCGACACCGGACGCCGCCGATGCACGCGGGTCGGACCCCCGTGGGACCTCGAGATGCTCCCCCTCGGCCCGCTGGTGAGTTTGGCTTTTGATTTCGTTTTAGTTCTTTGTGTCGTCTTTGCCTCCTGACGCGCCCTTGTTGCTCCTGTGTGTAGCTTGTGACCTTCACCATCGCCAAGTCCGTTCCGCCCACCCCCGACTCCCGCGCCGGGCGGGCGGCGCGGCCGGCCGGCGGCGAGAGGAGGGCGGCGCGCAAGAAGGAGCGCGCGAGGCGACGTCAAGCGCGTCGCGACCGGCGGGCCGCGGAGTGCCGCGGCGTGAAGAGGCCGGGGCTCTCCTCCCCGGGGACCGAATGGTGCTCGTCCTCGGAGGAGGACGAAGAGGAAGAGGCCGAGGGGGAGGGCCCCCTCGGACGGTGGCGGCTCGCGCCCCCGTCGGCCGGAGCCGGCGCCCGGCGGCGAGGGTGGCATCGCCCCGGGGCGGGTGCAACGGCGCCCGCCGCGGGCCATCGACATCGAGGGCGCGGCGCGCGCGCGGAGGCGCCGGCGCGCTCGTCGGGGGCGCGCACGGCGAGCGCGCGCGACGCGCGCGCATCGAGCGTGCCGGCGCGCGGGGGAAGCGCGCGTCCGCGCGCGCGGTCACGTCGTCGGGGGCGCGGCGGCGGGGCGCGCCCGCACGCGAGGGCGAGCGTGCCCACGCGCGCGGCGGCGCCGTCGGGAGGCGCTACGTCGGGCGTGACCGCGCGCGGGGCGGGCGCGCCCGCGCGCGCGGCGGCGCCGGTCGCGGAGGCGCGGCGGCGGGCGCGCGCCGCGCGCGCGGCGGCGCCGTCGGGGAGGGCGCGCGGCGGCGCGCCGGCCGCGCCGGCCTCATCCGCTGAGGCTTCAAGGAAGAGGAAGCGCGCCTTTTCCTCCTCGAGGTAAAGGGCTCGACGCTTTGCTCAATTTGACTTGTTGATGATCAGGTGTCCTAACCCTCCGTTTGTGCCTATGCAGGGTGGTGCCAACCGTGCTCCCTCTCGCGCCTGCCAAGGTGCTGAGGACGGACGCGTCCATCCCCACCAGGCGGCGCTCGTCGAGGGCGCCGCGGGCGGGGACGAGCACGTCGGCGGCGGGTGAAGGCTCGCGGGATGCTTCTAGGGCCCCGAGACCTCGGCCGGCGGATCGGCCCGCCGCGGCGCGGTCGGCGGTCGGCCGAGGAGCGGCCGGCGCGGCCGTCGTGGGGGCGCAAGCCGCGGCGGCGGGCCGTGGTGGAGGCGCGGCCCGCGGGGGGCCGTCGGCCGTGGAGGAGGCGGAGCGGGAGCAACCCGCGGTGCCGGTGGGCTGCAGGGCGCGGCCGGGGGTGGTGGGTTTGTGGCGCCATTCCGGGCGCCCGCGGCCGCGGAGACGCGGCGGAGGTGGTGGAGGTCTCGGACGACTCCCCGCCGCCCGGATGGGGACCGGTGGGCCGGTACGGCCCACGAATTCCCCCGAGCCCCAGGAGGGGGCCCTCGTGAGACGGCGCGAGGGTCACCATGTGGTGGGGGGTCGAGGACATGGCGCCGAGGCCTCGTCCTCCCGCGTCGGCCGCCCTGCCCAGATGGAGGGGGCCGTCGATGATCCCTCTGCGTTTGCCGACGCCAGGGGGGAGCAAGAGCTCTGGAGCGAGCTCCGGAGCCATGGCGCTACGCTCAACCGCGCGCTAACCGAAGCGCTGCAGGTCCATGGCGGCCCGGCGTGGCTCGTCTTCCAGGTTAGCCGTGGTTACTCGTTTTCTCCTTTCCTTCGTTTGCGCATGCTGCATTCGTATCACGGCACTTATGGGTTTTGATTCTGCGGTTGCCAGGAGCTCGAGCGTCGCGCCCATGACAAGTATGATGCGTTCGACCGGGTGAACGCCGAGGTCCGCCAGCTCCGGGAGCGGTGCAGCACTTTCGACGCGCTCGCCGACGCTCTCCGGTCCCCGGATAGCTGGCTAGCGTACCGGGCCTTGGCCTGGCCCGACGAGCTGCCTGAGGGCTCGAGGCGGGACACGGCGCGCCGCTCGAGCCTCGAGCGGGTGCGCGCGGCCCTCATCGATCCCGATGAGGCGCCGTGGCACGCGCGCGAGGACCTGGAGAAGACGCGGACGGCGGCCGCGAATTGGGAGGCGGAGGTGGCGGCCGTCCGCGTCGAAGCCCGGGAGCTTCGCTCATCGCTTGAGGGGGCGTAGGCGCGGCGCCGCCGGGCCGAGGAGCGGGCGCGCGAGCCGGAGCGGCGGGCCAAGGAGGGCGACAACTCGAAGGCCGCCCTCGACGCCAAGGCCGCGGCCCTCGTCGTCGCGAGGGGCGGCTCTCGCAAGAGAGCACCGCCCGCCAAGGGGCCGAGGGAGCGGCTCCGGCGGGGGCGGGCCGCCCTCACCGACGCCGTGCCGCGGCGGGAGCGGAGCGCGCCGCCCACGAGGTGACGCGGAAGACCTTGGCGGCTCGGGACGCCAAGCTCTCCGAGGCCGAGGGCGAGGTGATTATGCTCAGCATCACCAATGCCAGCCAGGAGACGTCCCTCCGTGAGCAGGGCGAGACCGTCGAGCGCCTTGAGCTGACGGTCGAGGCCTTGCGCCGCGACCTCGAGATGGAGAAGAAGCAAGTCGAAAGTGAGCCACAATCTGGCTCTCGTCTCGTTGGGTTTTCGATTGGGAACTTCGCATTCCCTTTTTCTGATTTATTTCTTGCCTTGGTGTTCCCAGGCTTGCGCACTGCTCTGGGGCACGCGGCAGAGCGGGCAGAGGCGCTGCAGGCCTCCTACAACTCCTCCGAGTAGGAGCTGCGGGAGCTGCGCGATGCAGCCCTCGAGACCTGCCGCACCGTCGAGGAGGGCGAGGCACGGCCGGCGGCTCGGCGGCCGGCCGCCCGCGCGCCCTTGGTGGCCACGTCACCGAGCGGATGCGCCGGGCGGCGCGCAGTGGGCGTCCGAAGGCCCTCGGAGTGGTGCGATCCCACTACGAGGTAGACTTCGAGGCGGCGGAAGGCTACGTCGTACCCGAGGGCGTCGAGGACGAGGTAGCCATGGAGCGCGCGGATGCGCTCGGCCGCCGACGCCGCCGGGTCGCTCGCCGAGGCCTTCGAAGAATTCCTCTTCTCGGACGTCGCCGATCTTGCTGCTCCTCCCGCCCGAAAGCGCTTGGGCGCTAGGCCCATTTTTTGTTTATGTGTATCGAATTCGGCCTCGTGGCCTTTTGTAAACAAACAAGTTGTTTCATGAACATAAGCGATTCTTGTAAATGAAGTTGTTTGTTTATCACGCTTTTTGTTTCTCCTTCTTCCCCGAGTAGATTCTAGTTAGGGGAATTCGATTTTCGCAGGGGGCCCGCTGGGTTGGAGGAGAGAGAGAAGGGCCGTAGCCACGCGGCGTAGGCTATCTCTGGCTCGCACGCTCCTTCCGCCGTGTGCCCGCGCCCTGTTCGAATCGTGGCTCGAGGTTGAAGTAGGAAACAAACTTAGCGCTCGTGGGTTGTTGCGTTTCTTGCGCGAAAAAATGGGACCATTTTGGGGGGGAATGCCCCCCGCAGTAGCCCCCGAGGGTAACTTGGGTTTCAGGGGAAAGCCGAGTTGCCCTTTTTATTGAGCTTAAAGCCTTTACATAGTTGCAACCAACTGGGGCATTGGCCGTGCGGTTTTTTACAACAAAAATACTTGGAAATCCTAGCTAAGGGTAGAAGCGACGTAGCTGCTGGATGTTCCAAGCGTTGGTGAGCTCTTCACCGTCCTCGTTGGCTAACTTGTATGTGCCAGGCTTGAGTACCTTCACCACGACGTAGGGTCCCTCCCATGGGGGCGATAGCTTGTGGCGCTCGCGGTTGTCTTGGCGTAGCCTTAGGACCAGGTCCCCTTCGCTGAAATCCCGCCGGCGTATCTTGCGTGCTTGATAGCGCCTTAGGGACTGCTGGTACCTTGCGGAGTGCATCAAGGCTACGAGGCGCGCTTCGTCCAGCTGATCCAACGAGTCCTCGTGGGCTCGTTGGTTAGCATCCTCGTTATAGCCTCGAACCTTGGGCGACCCGTATTCTAGGTCCGTGGGGAGAACGGCCTCCGCGCCGTGGACTAGAAAAAACGGGGTGAACCCAGTGGCTCTGCTTGGGGTGGTCCTTAGGCTCCACACAATCGCGGGTAGTTCTTGGAGCCATTTCCTCCCAGATTTGTTCAACTGGTCGAAAATTCTGGGCTTGAGGCCTTGTAAGATCATGCCATTGGCACGTTCTACTTGGCCGTTGGTCTGTGGGTGCGCCACAGCTGCCCAATCCACACGGATGTGGAACTTGTCGCAGAACTCCAAGAACTTCTTGCCCGTGAATTGGGATCCATTGTCGGTGATGATGGAGTTTGGCACTCCAAAGCGGTAGACGATGTCGGTGAAGAATGTCACCGCCTGCTCTGCCCTTAGATTCGTGATGGGGCGCACCTCCACCCACTTGGAGAATTTGTCGATCGCGACCAACAAGTGGGTGAAGCCCCCGGGCGCCTTCCGCAGGGGCCCGACGATGTCCAGCCCCCACACGGCGAACGGCCATGTTACGGGGATGGTCTGTAGGGCATGGGCGGGCAGGTTGGTCTTGCGGGCGTAGAACTGGCACCCCTCGCAGGTGCGCACGATCTCGCTGGCGTCTGCGACCGCAGTGGGCCAGTAGAAGCCCTGGCGGAACGCGTTGCCGACGAGGGTGCGGGGCGCGGCGTGGTGGCCACAGATCCCCGCGTGGATGTCCCGCAGGAGCTCGCACCCCTCGGGGATGGGCACGCACCGTTGTAGGATGCGGAGGCGCGCGCTTGTACAGCTCGCCGTCGACGAGGGTGAATGATTTGGCCATCCTGGCGATGCGCTCGGCCGCGGCCCGGTCCGCGGGGAGTTCCCCTCGAGCGATCCAGGCAATATATTTCTCCCGCCAGTCCGCCTGGACGGGGGCCGGCTCGATGTCCATCGCGTCGGCCTCGTGGGAGCCGTACCCCTCGAGAAGGGAGAGCACGTACGCCTCGTTCGAGGGGTCCTCGTCCATGGGCTCCGCACCCGCTGGATTCGAGGGAGCCCCCGAGGGTTCGTTGTGGTTCGAGGGGTAGGGCTCGAAGGCGACCGAGGGTTGAGCGATATCACGCGCGAAAACGTTCGGGGGGACGGTGATCCGCCCGGACGCGATCTTGGCGAGCTCGTCCGCCTCTTCGTTGTACCTGCGGGGCACATGATTGAGCTCGATGCCGTGGAACTTGTCTTCGAGGGCTCGCACGGCTTTGCAGTAGGCCTCCATCTTGTCGTCGTGGCAGCTCGCGTTCTTCATGACTTGATCGATGACGAGCGCGAGTCGCCCCTTACGTCGAGGCGCTTGACGCCCAACTCGATGGCGATTTTGAGGCCGCAGAGGAGGGCCTCGTATTCGGCCATCTTGTTAGACGCAGGGATGTGGAGGCGCACCGCGTACCGCATGTGTTCCCCGAGGGGTGACACGAAGAGCAGGCCCGCGCCCGCCCCCGTTTTCATCACCGAGCCGTCGAAGAACAGAGTCCAGCACTCCGCTTGGATTTGTGGCGGCGGTAGCTGCGTGTCCGTCCATTCGGCGACGAAATCCGCCAAGATTTGGGACTTGATGGCCTTGCGCGGGGCGTAGGCGAGCGTCTCGCCCATCAGCTCCACGGACCACTTGGCGATCCTACCCGCGGCGTCGGGGTTGCGGATGATTTCTCCTAGCGGGAAGGAGGAAACCACCGTGACGGGGTGGGCCTCGAAGTAGTGGCAAAGTTTGCGCCGCGCAAGAACCACTGCGTAGAGCAGCTTCTGGACCTGTGGGTAGCGCGTCTTCGTGTCCGAGAGGACCTCGCTGATGTAGTAGACGGGCCGCTGCACCGGCAAGGCATGTCCTTCCTCCATGCGCTCCACAACGATCACGGCGCTCACCACCTGGGTGGTCGCGGCCACGTAGAGCTGCAGGGGCTCGCCGTCCCGCGGCGGCGTGAGGATCGGGGCGTGCGTCAGTGACACCTTTAGCTTGTCGAGCGCGTCCTGGGCCTCGGTGGTCCAGGAGAAGCGCTCGTGCTTCTTGAGCAGGCAGTAGAGGGGCAGGCCCTTCTCACCGAGCCGTGAGATGAAGCGGCTCAAGGCGGCAAGGCACCCCAACACTTTCTGCACCCCCTTGAGGTCCCGGATCGGACCCATCCGTTCGAGGGCTGCGACCTTTTCAGGGTTGGCCTCGATTCCCCGTTGGGAGACAATGTATCCCAGGAGCATGCCTCGCGGCACTCCAAAGACACATTTTTCGGGGTTTAACTTGACCCCATTGGCCCGTAGGCAGTTGAACGTGACGCCAAGGTCGCCAACCAGGTCGTCTGCCTTCCTGGTCTTCACGACGATGTCGTCCACGTACGCTTCGACCGTCCGCCCGATGTGATCCCCAAAAACGTGCTGCATGCAACGTTGGTATGTTGCACCCGCGTTTCGAGGCCAAATGGCATCGTGACGCGACCGAACGTCCCGAACGGTGTGATGAACGAGGTCGCGAGCTGGTCGGACTCTTTCATCTTAATGCGGTGGTATCCGGAATAAACATCAAGGAAACGGAGAGCGAGTTCGCACCCGAGTGTTGAGTCAACAATTTGATCAATGCGTGGCAAAGGAAAAGGAACTTTAGGACATGCTTTATTGAGACTAGTGTAGTCTATACACATCCGCCACTTCCCATTCTTTTTCTTTACAAGCACGGGGTTTGCTAGCCACCTCGGGTGGAACACCTCCTTGATGAATCCGGCCTCGAGAAGCTTCCGCAGCTCCGCTCCGATTGCCCGTCGCCGCTCCTCGTCGAAGCGGCGAAGCTGTTGCTGTATGGCGCGGGCATTTGGCAGGATGTCAAGGGAGTGCTCGGCGACTTCACTCGGGATGCCTGGCATGTCCGAGGGGCTCCACGCAAAGATGTCAGCGTTGGCGCGGAGGAAGTCGACGAGCACTGCTTCCTATTTGGGGTCGAGGGTGGAGCTAACCCTCAACGCCTTGCCCTCGGGGGCTGAAGGGTCGAGGGGGACCCCCTTGGTGCCTTCCGCCGGCCTCGAAGGTGCTGCGTGCTTGGCGGCGGAGTTGAGGTCTTCGTTGACCATCTTCTCCAGCGTGTTCACCAGCGCTTCATCCAGCGCTAGTGCCTCTGCGTGCTCCACGCATTCGACATCGCAGTCGAACGCGTGCTCGATCGACGAGCCGACGGTGATGACGCCGTTCGGGCCGGGCATCTTCATCTTTAGATAGGTATAATTGGGGACCGCCATGAATTTGGCATAGCAGGGTCGCCCAAGTATAGCATGGTAGGCCCCTTTGAACCCCACCACCTCGAAGGTGAGGGTCTCCTTGCGGAAATTCTTAGGGGCGCCAAACCAGACCGGCAAGTCGATCTGCCCGAGGGGTTGGACCCCTTGCCGGGCGCGATGCGGGTGGAACGGCTTCGTCGTGGGCCGCGAGCTGGTCCAATCCAATCCCCATCAGGCGCAGCGTATGCGCGTAGAGGATGTTGAGGCTGCTGCCTCCGTCCATGAGGACTTTCGAGAACCGGGCGTTCCCGATGATGGGGTCAACCACCAGGGGGTACTGGCCCGGGTTGGGGACGCGGTTCGGGTGGTCCTCCCGGCTGAACGTGATGGCGTCCTCCGACCAGTTAAGGAGGGACGGAGGCGCCCTCTCAGCGGCGAGGACTTCGTGCCGCTCCTTCTTGCGTTGGCGTGTCGACATGTCGACAGTTGGCCCCCCGAAGATGAGGAACACATTTTCAACGGCGGGGAAGCCGCCGGCGTCGCCATCGCCCTCGTCTTTCTTGGCCTCTGCCTCCTTCACGGCTGCACGGCCGTAGAATTTCTTGAGCATGTCGCACTGCTCAAGGGTGTGGTGCACTGGGGTCTTATGGTAGGGACATGGTTTTTTTAGCATGTCATCGAACACCCCCTGACCTCGGGGGGCCGGTCGAGGGCCCTGTCGAGCGGGTCGACAGCGAGGGCCTCGGCGTTGCCGCCGTCGCGCCCCTGCTCGCGCGCCTCGCGCGCGGCTTTTTCCCCTTCTTGGCCCGTTTGTTTTTTGCGGTGCGGCTCCTTGGACTTGCTGCCCTCCGCGGGCGCGTCCCCGGGGCGCTTGCCCTTCTTGCCGTCAAAGATCGCCCCCACGGCCTCCTCCCCGGAGGCGAAGGCGGTGGCGATGTCGAGACGGCTCATTGGGTCCGCGGGCGGGGGCTGCGTCCCAGCTCCCGCACGAGGTCTCGGCACGTGGTGCCCTCGAGGAAGGCATGCACGATTTCGGACTGCGCCACGGCCCGGGAGCTCTCCGTGCAGCGCTTGGAGAAGCGCCGTATGAAGTCCCACAGCGACTCGCCAGGCTTCTGCGTGCAGGAGCGCAGGTCCCATGAGTTCCCAGGGCGCACGTATGTGCCCTGGAAGTTGCCCACGAACGTGTGGACTAGGTCGTCCCAGTTATGAATTTGGCTGGCGGGCAAGTGCTCGAGCCATGTCCGGGCTGCATCGCCAAGATGTAGGGGCAGGTTGCGGATGATGACCTCGTTGCTGGTGGCTCCGCCCAGCTGGCAAGCCAAGCGGTAGTCATTGAGCCACACGCGGGGGTCCGTCTCCCCATTGTACTTGACAATCGTCGAAGGTTGGCGGAAGCGTTGGGGGAACGCTGCCGCGCGAATCTCCCGGCTGAACACGCGGGTGCCCGGGGGCTCCGGCGTCGGGGAGCAGTCCTCGCCGCTGTCGTAGCGCCCACCCCTTCGAGGGTGGTAGCCCCTTGCCGCTCGTGCGTCCGCCTTGCTGGTGCGCCTGGCGTTGATGACGTTGCGAGCGTCGCCATCCAGCGCCCTGCGCGCGTCAAGGAGTCGTTCCTTGGCCGGCGTGCGCCCTTGCTCGGTGGGTTGCCCCCCCCGCTTGTCCCCCCGCGTGCACGAGGGTTCGCCTCCTGGTGCAGCTTCGTCGCCTCGAGCATCCCCCCCGCCGGCGGATGCGTGAGGCCGAGCTCTCGGCCTGCTGGACGGCCGCTTGCTCGATGAGAGTTTGCACCTCGCGGTGCATGTCTCGAGCCTCGGGGGTCGAGGGTGCTGGCACGGCCCGCGGCGGCGTCGCGGCGGCGGCGAGCTTCGGCTCGCCCGCGGGGGGGGTACGTCCGCGTTTTCGACGTTGGGGACGGAGTTGATGCGGTCGCGGACTGTCGGCCCGGCTCCCGCGCACGTTCGCCGCGCGCGAGGGCTTCCCCCCGCCATTGAGGCGCGGAGCGGCCCGCACCGTTCGGTATTCCTCCGCCGGCTTGGCCTCAAGCTCGCGGGCTTGGGCAAGGCGTGCGTCGACGTCGGCCCCGAGCCCGGAGCGCTTGGCCTGCGGCCGGGCGCGCGGCGATCCACAGGGCGGGCGTGACCTCCCCGTCTCGGCGCCCGCCGCACCGGCGGCGTTGGCCGGGTCGTTGGTGATGACGGCGCGGCCTCCCGCGCGGGGTCGTAGCTCCCCGTCTTTGGAGTCGTCGGAGCCAGCCGAACCAGTGGTCCGCAGCGTCGAGGAAACGCCGGAACGCGACTGGGTCCGGCACGCCGGAGAAGTCCCACTCCGCGTAACCGTGGCGGTTGGCGGGTGGCATCGTGTCGACGGAGCCCAGGGATGACTCATCTGCTGCTGAGGCGCCGGGGTCCCTGGCGACGAAGACGTGGCGGCCGGGCGGAACCCTGCGCATCGTCGTGTTCACGTTGGCGTTGTGGGCCGTCGTGGCGCCACGCAGCCCAATGGGGATGCGCGGTCGGAGGCGCGCGCGGGCCCGCCGGGGCGGTGGCGGTCGTGGTGGCGGGCGTACCGCGGGGCGGCGCGCGCGCTCGGCTGCCGCCGCTCGGATCGCGCCGACGCGGCGCGCCGCCCGAGCGACGGTGGCGTCGTGGCGCCGACGGGCCCGCGGCATCCGTGCTGCGGGCGCTGCGCCGTGGTGGTGCGTGCGGCGGGGGCCAAAGCCGACTCTGGCCTGACGCTGCGCGCGGAGCTCCTCACGGTTCGTGAGGCGCATGAGATAGCCGTTCCCCGTGGCCTGAAAGTTCAGGTCCCCGAAGCGGATTTCGAACCCGGCCGGGAGGGGGTCCGAGCTACCCATGCAGTAGCGTGTAGCACGGTACTCGGTGCGAATCACCATGGAGGGAGTTGGTGGAATGACCTTAGGCGCTCGTTTTGCCCCACGGTGGGCGCCAACTGTCGGTGCGGAATATGGTCCCGACACTAACCAGTAGATAACGCCGAGGTCTATCCCTCAATGGTCGATGCTAAGCAACAAATGACACAAGGTTTTATCCTGGTTCCGACCGAGGGGGCCGTACGTCCAGCAGGGGTGTGCTCGCGGCACTATATTGCTCAGCACCGGGGGTGCCTGTAGTGGGGCTGCTATAAGTGAGGCGGGAGAGGAAGCGTGGCTTCCAAGTCCCTAGTGGAGTGGCTGAAGATGGTGTGGGAGAATAAGAGAGTGAGTGCACGGCGTGGGATGAGTCCGTCTGCGTCTGTTGGAGTCCGTCGTGTCCCTCTCTGTCCCCTGCGGCTGGGGGGTTCGTCCCCCTTTTATAGTTCAAGGGGGAGGCGAATTACATGCATGCCGTGCTATTCAGCTACGTGAAGAAACATGACGTGCTATGCTGTAGAGTGGGCGGCCGCCCGGGCGATCCTTGCAGCGATCCGGTCATCATGGCCTGACTTGTACCCGAACAGTGGCGGTTCGAGGGTAGGAGAGCGGCGGATGGCGGTGAAGTCCTCTGATAGGCTCGAGGGAGGTGCTGACGCGGGCCCGTACGGCGCACAGGAGTTGGCAGAACGGCGTTCCTTCTCAACGCGTCTCACGGGGCTGGAGTCGTTGCTACAGGGCCCGGCGTGCGCCCGCACGCGCGGGTACGGCGGCCACGCCGTTACAGTGGCGGGGATGGCAGTCCACCGGCCTAGCGTCTCCACCTAACCCCGTAGAGTCACAAGAAAGTACATCGAGGGTGAGCCGGCCCCCTTTCGAGGGGCTCGACGCGTTAGCCGTGCGGGGCGTGCGCGCGGTGTCACGGGACCGACACCGGCCGCCGCGCACGTACCCTCCCACGGGGGCGGGGATGGGCTCCTCCCCGGGGAGTTGGTGCGGCGGTGCGGGGTGCGAGCCCCGGCGCATGATGGCGCCGTCCCGCGGCGTCGGGGCGTTAAATGCCCGTGTACGGGGCCGGCGCACGCGTGAGGGTACCCTCGAGCGTGGCGGACCCCGGCCGAGGGCGGGGCGTACCCTCAAGCGAGGCGGAACCTGCTCGAGGGAAGTGCTGCCCCTCGAGCGGGGCGACGCCCGCCCGAAGGGAGCGCGCAGCCTCGAAGGAGGCGGAGCCTGTTCGAGGGGATCCTTATGTGGGCCGCCTCGATGGGCCGTCGGAGTCCCTGTGGGCCATGTCCTGCATGGTTAGGCACCTGCATGGTTAGGCTTAATGTTTTTGGGTTTCGTTACGGGTTTTAAGTGGGTTTTCCCCCATTGTTTAAGGGGACCCCTAGGGCTGTCCCCGACAACCCGATCGCCTCGAACGGGCCCAGGCTCGGGGGCTTAACGCACGGCTACACCTCCTTGGCCTGCACCCGCCGGAGGCATCGCCAGCAGCGCGTGCGCCACCGAAGCCGGCTGGGACACCGCCGATGCCGGTTGAAACATGTGCCACACCCTCTGACCAGTTCTCGCGGTTAACCCCTGCAGGAGCACCCACACTCCTGCAGGGCTTCGGGGGCTAGACCCGCGGGTCCGCTAGCGCGGCCCCACGGAATGCATTCGCAAAGCAAGGAGGGAAGAACGTCCTATCTGTAGGTTCCAGCATCTGCGGGAGCCTCAATGGCAAACCCGCAGATGCTTGGGGGCTACTGTCGGGGACAGCCCTAGGGGTCCCCTTAAACAATGGGGAAATCCTCACTTAAAACCCGCAACAAAGCCAAAACACAATTTGCCTAACCATGGAGGGAAAGGCCCACGCCGCAGGGACCCCGACGGCCCATCAAGGCGGCCCTCTTAGAGATCCCCTCGGACAGGCTCCGCCTCGCTTGAGGGCTCGCGCCCCCTCGGGCGAGCTCCGCCCCGTTCGAGGGGTAGCACTTCCCTCGGGCGAGCTCCGCCTCGCTCGAGGGCTCGCTCCCCCTCGAGCAGGCTCCGCCTCGCTCGAGGGTACGTCCCGCCCTCGGTCGGGGTCCGCCACGCTCGAGGGCGCCGCTCACGCGTGCGCCGGCCCCCGTACACGGGCATTTAACGCCCTGACACCAGCGGGACGCCATCATCATGCGCCCGGGGCTCGCGCCCCGGTGCCGCCGCACCAACTCCCCAGGGAGGAGCCCATCCCCATCACTGTGGGGAGGGACTGTGCGGCGCGGCCGGTGTCAGTCCCGTGACGCCGTGCGCCTGCTCCAGTACGGCTAACGCGCCGAGCCCTCGAAGGGGGGCCGGTTGCACCCTCGATTCACTTTCTTGTGACCCTACAGGGTTAGGTGGAGGCGCTAGGCCAGTGGAACACCATCCCTGCCACTATAACAGCGTGGCCATCGTCCCCGCGCGTGCAGGCGCACGCCAGGCGCTGTAGCAACAACTCCAGCACTGTGAAGCGCGTCGGGAAGGGACGTCGTTTTACCTACTCCTGTACTCCGTACGGGCCAACGTCAGCACCTCCCTCGAGCCTATCAGAGGACATCGCCACCATCCGCCGCCCTTCTACCCTCGAACCGCCACTGTTCGGGTACGAGGTAGACCATGATGGCCAGATCGCCGCAAGAATCGTCTGGACGGCCGCCCACTCTACAGCATAGCACGTCGCACTTCCCCATGTAGCTAGATAGCATGGCGCGCATGTAATCCGCCTCCCCCTTGATCTATAAAAGGGGGGCGAACCCCCCAGCCGCGGGGAGAGGACACGAGACAGTCAGATAGCACACAACACACCACGTACTCATTCTCCAATTCTCCCACAATATATTCAACCAGGGACTTGGAAGCCACGCTTCCTCTCCCGCCTTGCTTCTAGCAGCCCCACTACAGGCACCCCCGGTGCTGAGCAATACAGTGCCCTGAGCACGCCTCTGCTGGACGTACGGCCCCCTCGGCCGGAACCAGGATAAATCCCGTGTCTCTAATTGCTTAGCATCGACCATCGAGGGATAGACCTCGGCGCTTTCTACTGGTTAGTGTCGGGACCACATTCCGCATCGACACATGCATCGCGAAGCTCAGCGCATATACACGCTTATATACAGATATAGTAGTGGGGCAATCAGGGACAAGATAATAAAGGAAGGCAGTGCAAGGTTCATCATCATGCATTTAAAGTAAAGCGCTAGCATACTACATAGCAATGCCTAATAGATATTCAGAATCAGTCGGGCGTGAACACCTGCGTGCGAGTAGTCGTCGGCGGCGTAGTCGTCGGTGTAGTCGATCTCTGAGCTCAGCTCCCCTGCTCCAGCTACTCCTATTAACGCGTAATCAAAATAAAGGAGGGTCCTATTGCAATTAACACCAAATGAACAACAATTAAGAGCCAAAAGAGAGCAAACACTAGCCTATCACGGAGTTTATAACTTTAGAAGAGCTTTGGAAAAGGTTTCACAATTTTCGGAGTCGAAATGAATTTTCTAGGATTTTCCAAAAGCAAAATACATTTTCTGAAAACTAAAATACGCATACACAGAAACGTTAAATGTAAGCTAACTACAGGTTGGCTCTAAAGGACTCTAAGCTATCTATAGGCTGGCTGCAAGCAAGCTCTTCGAGCTGACATGGCTGCCACATAGGTAGCTATAAGCTGACCCATGCATAAGTGGCTGCCCACATGGCTGACTGGGTGGTGACCACAAATGATTCCGGCTGGATCTGAAGCGGTCCAGCGAGGTGCAGGCAAACGTGTGGCTTGCGAGTGGTTGGACAGCCACACATGATATAAAGGATCTGCCGCGGCTCGATGATGTGCGGGTAAAGGTGTGGCTGAAGTGTGGTTGGCTCGGTGCACGGGATCCCACGGGATCCGCTACGGGTGGGACGGCGTGTAGGTAGGCGCGTGGAGTTAATCCCCACTGGTTTTGGGGTTGCGCCCAAGGTGGCCAATGGAAAGCTCCAAAGGAACGGTGGCCGGAAAGGGGCTCGTTGGCGGTGAGGTTGGTCGGTGACTCGACCTCACGCGACTCGACGCGGATCTGGTACACCTAGGCATCCATCTAGGCAATGAAAAGGGTCGCCTTGGTCGGAAACTCAGCACGACGGTGACGGAGAGCTGCTTTGCGCGTGGAGCAAAGTAGAAGGTTTCGGCGACAAGGCTAGGATGGCCGGCGCCGGTGAGGTTGTATGCGCTCGTGTGCGTGAGAGCGAATGCGTACACGGGTTGGTCCGGCGCTCACGCGCCTCGGCGGAAAGGATGCTCTTGACAACAGGGTTCCGGCCGCGATAGGCTGAGCGGCGGTCAGGTTCGGCTCACACGCGAGAACGTGTTCATCGGACTCGAGCAAGGAGAACAAAGGCGACAGATTGGTCGAGCGCATGCACGAGCGTGCGGCCGTGAGATGAAGCTCCCAGACAAGCACGGCAGCGCGATGGTAAACGGCTCGGTGCAGCTCGAGCTCCGCAGTGTCGCGACTGGGGTGTCCGCGACGGCGAGGCAGCTCGCTTGAGAGGGCGTGCGTGCGAGTGAACATGCGCGTGCACCATTTGGATAGGGAGAGCAGGGCTCGACTCCCTTGAGTGCGGGTGTTCGTGAGCCCAACGCCGGCGGAGAAAGAGAGCAGCCCGGCGCGGACAAAGTCGGGCGGCGAGGTTCGATAAGGGAGGCGCAAACGCCACAACACGTGCTAGGTCGCGTCTTGGCTTCGCTTGTATGCGGAGAAGAAGCGTGCGCGGTGGTGAGCATGGGCCGGCCAAAGGCAGCGTCCATGTCCTCACTTGAGCGCGTAGGCATGTCAGTGGCTTGGCCACGGCGGCGAGCTCCGTGGTGGCACACCGGGGTGTTCGCCTGCGTGCGTGCGTGTGGACGATCACGTGCACTGACTTGGCCTGACGCTCGTGGGCCCAGGCGTCGGAAGGACGTCCTCGACGGTGTGGTGAAACAGGGCGACGAGGTGGTCGCGATCTGGGTGCTTTGGTTTCGCTCGAGTGTGCAAGGCGACGGTTGGGTTGGTGCGGGTGAGTGCCGGTGGCTCGGCCACGACGGCGAGAGCAAGAAGGACGGCGTCACAGTCACGACAAGGGCAAAGCCTCGGGCGACGAAGATGGCTCGGCGGCGCGGTTCCTCGCGCAGCGTCGACGTCCCTCACGCGGGCATGTGTGTGCGCGCAGTTGGACAAAGTAAGACACGGAGCGTGAAAAGAGATGCTAGGGCACTGATAGGGTAGAGAAAAGAGCGGTCTTGGCCGGTGTCGACCCTCGGTGACGAGGTCGCGCGGCGGTGAGGACCATGTGTGGTTCAAGGACCGATGGATGGTTTCTTCCATGTGTGATGAGTGATTGACAACGTTGTGTGGACTGATTCTTGGCTAAGTATTGCAGGTGCAGGTTGCGGCTTGACTCGTGTTGGTGCAGGTGAAGAACAAGAGCGAAAGGTCGTTGCCGGTGAGGCCTCCAAGTGTGGAGAAGACAAGTAGGCTTCGTTCGAGGGACCCGGTGGCCAGCGGGGGTCAAGTGCGGGCCGCATGGTGGCATGAACGACAAGATGAAGTCGTGGACGGTTTCTTGGTAGAGCCTCAAAACCAAGGTCGAGCCGGGACTACGTGGGAGCCGAGTCATGAGTGGAGATTGGCGGAGGCTACACCGAGTTCGCGGGGTTTGCGGTGGTTCACCGAGAAAACCTGCGGGTTACTCGGTTGAGCCACAAAACCGAGGCCGAAGACTCGACGAGGAGGTGCGGCCGCCCGGGCCGGTTCAACCGCCCGGGAGGGGCGGTCAGACCGCCTGGGGCCGGTCAGATTCCCCAGGCCGGTCTAACCGCCCGGGGGGGGGCGGTCGACCGCCGTGGCCGCCGGCGCCGAGAAGCTTCGAAGCGGAGGACACGCGTCGGGATCGCAAGGCTTGCGTCGAGGCTAAGCAGGTTGCGGTCGCCGGGCATCCATCCAATGGTGAAGACATGAAGACTTCCAAATTCGCCCTCGAGGGGCATATATCCCTAGTTATTAGTGAAGGGTAGTTTAGTCTTTTGGGTGCCTCCATATATACTCATTAGATGGGTGGATGGTAGCCAACTCTTGGAACCCTAGCTCATTTGTTTTTCCATTTTTGTTCTCCATTTTCCCTAGTTTTTAGAGGACTAGCTTGAGAGCTTCATGTGAGATCTAGAGAGAGGGATGGATGTTTGGGTGGCAAGCTAGACCTTGTACGAACCTTTCATGGCATGTATAGAAGGTTTGGCGTTGTTCATCATGGTGGTTTTCCCGTCTCTTTTGTGTTGATTTTCGGAGCTCTTTTGGCGGTGTTTTGAGGACGATTTCTTGGGGCTTTTGGTGGGTGTCACGTATGAGGTTCTTGTGCCTCTTTGGCTGGTGACTTTGCCCCCAAATCCCTTTTGAATCGGACTCGATTTGGTGGTTTCTCGAGTTGGGCGAGTTCTTGACCTAGAGAAGCGATTTCTTCGATTCCTCTTGATTGTGAGCATTTCGGGTCGATTCCTTTGAGGTAGAGGTTGCCCGGGAGGTAACCCGGCTATTCCCGAAGTTTGGCTGCAATCCGTGGAGTGATTCGGGAGATCGGGCGCGAGGAAGTTGAGGTTTGACCCGCGGGTTCGTTTTACGGAAGGGGCGGTCTAACCGCCTACGGGGGGCGGTCTAACCGCCCGGGTGTTTCCGGGTCAAAGTTTTTGTTTCGCCGGATTTTCCTCTGTGAGTTTGTTCGCCTTGATCGGAGGAGTGTCCGGGTGAAATTTGGGGTTGTTCTCGTGCGGTTGCTAGGTGTTCTTGGTCGGGGGTTCGTTCTTTGGGTACGGAGGTTAGACCGCCCCGGTAGCCGGTCTAACCGCCCCTAGGCCCTTGGGTGAAGTTTTGGTTTTCGCCAAGATTTTACGGTAGCTAGCATGGCCTTGACCGAGAGATCTCTGTTGGTGAAACCGTAGTGAGTTTTGGTGCTCGGAAGAGGCGTTTCGAAGGATTTCTTGGTTGCCGGGTGGAGGCGGTCTAACCGCCCCTATACCGGTCTAACCGCCCCCTCCGGTTAGCCGGCTTTCGAGTTGTTTCCGCCGTTGTTGGTGTTGCGTGTGTGTTGTGGTTCTTTGGTAGAGTTTGTTCCTAGGACCAGTAGCACTCCAGTGGCTACGTGGTTTTGGCAAACGGAAGGTTGAAGTGTGGAGCATGTGATTTCGGGGGTTCGACCGAGCTAGTTCATCTTGTCGGAGTTTCAATCTCACTCGAGAAGAATTTTTATCGTCTCCCATTCACTCCCCCCTCTCTTGTTGCCTATTCGGTCCTTCAAGTGGTATCAGAGCCGGTTCGGGTCTTTATTGACTCTAACCAGTCTAAGATCCAAGGATGGCGTACCAGGAACGGGGTTCGGGTCCTCCACACTTCGATGGCAAGAACTACCAGATGTGGAGCAAGCGGATGGGTGCGTTCCTCCGCGGAAAGGGTCAGCTTCTTTGGGATGTCACGGTGGACAGAGGCTATGTTCAGCCGATGGATTTCCTTGCTCCGGGGTCGAGGGACGGATTCGACGCCAACAATAAGGCGGTCGACTACTTGTTTCGTGCTTTGTGTCGGCCGAGTTCGATCGGGTGCACACCGAGCACTTGGCTTGTAGGATTTGGGCGGTGTTGAAGGAGGCTCATGTTGGGAACGCCAGGTTCAGGCACGGATGTATGCGACCTACCGGAGAGAGTACGAGAATTTCACTCATCTCCCCGGTGAGTCCATCGATGCCTTGTTTCAGAGGTTCACGGTGGTTGTGAACAACATGAGAGCCAATGTGGACGTGCTCCCTTATGATGATCATGATAGAGAGGTCAAGCTCTTACACTCTTTGGATCATACGATTTGGGGCGGGAAGTTCGAGGCCATTGTCGAGTCGGAGAAGTATGACACTCTGACGGTGAACGAGCTGTTCTCGAAGCTCAAGTCGGCTGAGGTGGATAGGGGCATGACTGCAAGCTCGAGGGACCGACTGATTCCCATAGTCTTGCCCTCGTTGGTGGTTCCAAAGGAAAGGCTAACTCTAACCCATCCACCAGGATGTTCTCCTTTTCCTCTTTGATGTCTATGCTAGATGAGGAGTTTGATGACCTTGGAGAGGACGAGCCGGCGGCGTTGACGAGGCGGTTCGAGAGGCCGCACGAGAACCGCGTGAACATGAGGAGGAACACGAGGACGTGCTTCCGGTGCGGCAAGCGGGACACTTCGTCGCCGGCCCCCGGAGAAGGCCGAGAACAAGGACAGCTACAAGCACAAGCCGAGGAAGGACGACAAGTACCGTTCGAGGCGCGACTACAAGAGCAAGCACAAGAACAAGAACAAGGACGAGCGACGATCGAGGAAGAAGGAGAGCCGAGGCAAGGCCCGAGCGATGGTCGGAGCGAGCGACGTCGACTCCAGTTCCGCGTACTCCACCTCGAGCTCGAGCAGCAGTGAAGACGAAGGCGATCGTCGCAAGAACAAGAAGTCGTCCAAGAACACGAGCGGGGCCGAGCCGCCGCGAGAGATGGCTTCGCACCATGGCGCGAGCTCCGGCGGCAAGAAGAGCACACGGAGCGACTCGGACTGCGAGTCCGACGACGAGGTGCGTGATGAACTTCCCTTCTTGCGCCAGGAGAATGAGAGTCTTGGCTCTTTGCTTGATAACCGTGATGACATGCTTAGAGAGGCCAAGAAAATGAGGAAAGAGCTTAGGGCTTCACTCGAGGATGCTAGGACTAGAGTAGCTGAGCTAGAGACACAGGTGCTTGATAGCAAGCTTGAGATTGATTCACTTAAGGCTAGCCCTGTTGTTTCGGATGAGAATGATTGTGCTGATTGCTCCATATTCCTTGCTGATCTTGCATTGTTTAAGGAGAAACATGCATCCAAGTGTGAGGAACTAGATGTGCTTAGGGTTGAAGTGGCTGAGCTTAAGTGTAGACCTGCTTTGCTAGGTGCTTGCACTTCTTGCCCTGTTTTGCATCCTAAGATTGATGAGATGCATGCTTACACTAGTTCGCTTGAGGCTAAATTGAAGGAACCCATACCTACATCATGCTCTACCTGTGAAATGCATGCATTGAAAAATTTGGAACTTGCACATTATGTTGATCGTTTGCAGGATGAGAATGATGACTTGAGGAAGTTGATGGGGTGATTGTCCGGTCATGAGCCTCAGTTGAGGATGATGATCGAGGCCTTTAAGAGGCAAGATGGTGAGGGACTTGGGGCAAACAAGGTTGGTGAGGGAAGTGGAGAGAATATCCCGGAGCCACCAAAAACCCACCACAAAAATGATTTCCCTCCAAAACCCAACCATCTTAGGAACCGACTAGACACAACCCCAGCTCCACCTATATTTCCTACACCCACAAATGATCTCCGTAGGCCTATCAAGTTTGTGAGCACTTCCGGGAAAGTGTTCTATAGGAAAGTGAGTGAGAAGGCAAGTGAGGAGAAATCAGTGGAGGAGTTGAGTGGAGAGAAACCAAGCGAGCAGCCCCAATCCAAGCCAAAACCTAAGCTTGTGAGGTTCCGTTGTGGCCATTGTGGGAAAGAGGGTCACAAGGATGAGTTTTGCTTCAAGAGGAAGCGGGAAGAGAGGATGGCAAAGGAGTGGGCGAACAAGGATAGGTACAACCCTTCCCATGGTGTACCTAAGCCTCGTATGCCACTGCCCAGGGGTAAGGCCTGTGGTGAGAAGTGTTCGGCATGGGAAGATGCGAGTTCCGCGGCGAGAGGAGCGGTTCTGGAGGGGGCGGTCGGGGCCGGCACGGCTAGGCGGTCGGGCCGGCCCGGCCCGAGAGGGGGCGGTTAGACCGGCCCCGGCTGGGCGGTTTAACCGCCCCCCCCCCCCCCCCGGGCGGCGGAGTGGTTTTCAAGGTGGTGAGTCGAGAGGTTTCGGGTGCGGAGGTGGAGTTGCCGGTGGTTGGTCCGGAGTAATAGCGGGTGGTCGTTTGCTAGGCATTCTCCCCCTCGAGTTCACTACGGGGATGGCAGGAGTCGTAGTTTCAGAAGGAGAGGAGGGACGTTCCACGGGTTGTCTTCCGTGGGTTTGGTCCTCCTCCAGGCAGTGAGGGGTGGTTCCCTTGGAGTGGTTACCGAGGTGGTGTTCGTGGTGGTAGTTATGGCAGGAAAGATGGCTTGATGTGTGCTAACCCCACTTTCGAGCAAATGGCTCGGCACTGGTTTTCCTCCTTTGGTACTAACCCCGATCTTTGAGTCGTTTGTTCGCTCACGTGCTTGTTTTCGAATTTCGGGTGGGAGACTTGAAGAACATTTGGTTGATTGACTCCGGTTGCTCGAGGCATATGACCGGGAGACAGGGGGTGGTTCTCAAGTCTCGTCCCGGTGGTGACGAAGAGGTACATCACCTTTGGGGACAATGGGCGTGGGCGTGTGCTTTGAGAAGGTGAGATAAAAGTGAGTGACAAGATCACTCTGAGGCGTGTTGCTCTTGTTCAATCGCTGGGGTACAATTTGCTTTCTGTGTCCCAGTTATTGGATGAGGGCTTTGAGGTGTTGTTTCGGCCAGGTGGTTCTCAGATTGTGGACTCTCGAGGGGACCTTGTCTGTATGGTCGTTCCCGAGGGTCAGGTGTTTCGTGCTGATTTTTCTCGGTCTTCGGGTGTGGAGCGTTGTTTCTTGGGCGGTTCTTCGAGTGAGTTGTGGAAGTGGCATAGGAAGTTGGGTCACTTGAGCTTTGACCTTTTGTCACGCTTGAGTAAACTCAATTTGGTCCGAGGATTGCCACGGTTGAGGCTTGAGAAAGAGTTGGTTTGCGCTCCGTGTAGGCATGCCAAGATGGTGGCCTCTTCTCACCCGCCTCTCACCGATGTGATGACTGAGCGTCCATGCGAGCTGCTCCATATGGACCTTGTTGGCCCAGCTCGTGTGCGATCTGCGGGTGGGAAGTGGTATGTCCTTGTTGTGGTGGACGACTATTCTCGGTATGCGTGGGTTTTCTTTCTTGAGGAGAAGGGGGAGACGTTTGGTTTTGTTCGAGATCTAGTCTTGAGGTTGAGGAACGAGAGGCACGGAGATGCCATACGAGCTATCCGCAGTGATAATGGCTCGGAATTCAGGAACTCTCATTTTGAAACCTTTTGCCATGACTTGGGTCTTGAGCACCAGTTTTCGAGTCCGTATACGTCTCCCTAGAATGGCGTTGTGGAAAGGAAGAACAGGACCTTGTGCGAGATGGCTCGGACGATGCTTGATGAGCATAGGACTCCGAGGAGGTATTGGGCTGAGGCGGTGAATACCGCGTGCTATGTGTCAAATAGGATATACCTCAGAGTGCACAAGAAGAAGACATGCTATGAGTTGATGCATGGTCGCACACCCAAGGTGAGTCACTTCCATGTCTTTGGTTGCAAGTGTTTCATTCTAAAGAAGGGCAGGAAGTCGGATAAGTTTGAGGCTAGGTCTGTCGATGGCATTTTCTTTGGTTATGCATCTCATTCTAGAGCATATCGTGTGCTCAATATTGAAACTAACCAAATCGTGGAGACTTGCGAGGTAACCTTGGACGAGACAGAGCCACGTAGTCAGCTTGTCTTTGAGTGTGCAGGTGATGATGAGCTTGGCGAGGAGATCTTTCGGGGAGGAGGAGCATGAACATGGTGATGATGAAGATGGCGGTGCGGTGCCCCCGACTGAACATGTACCCACTACTTCGACTACGATGATGGATGGACCCTCTGCTACACCTACGACGACAAATCAAGAACGAGGAGAAGCTGATGTTGAGGGGGAGGTAGCTTCGAGGCGAGAACCTCCCCGACGAGTTCAAGTGGATCACCCAGCTTTGAGGATCATCGGCGACATGAATGAACGCACTACGCGGTCGAGGGTTCGAAACAATTCCCATTTCGCTCATGCTGCGTTTGTTGCTTCTTTTGAGCCCAAAGACATTGGACACGCACTATCTGATCACAATTGGGTTAATTTGATGCATGAGGAGTTGGAGAACTTTGAGAGGAATCAGGTGTGGGAGTTGGTTGACCCTCCCCCGGGGTGTAAGCCGATTGGTACCAAGTGGGTGTGGAAAAACAAAGAGGGAGAGAAGGGTGAGGTTGTGAGGAACAAGTCGAGACTTGTTGCTCAAGGGTTCAGTCAGAAGGAGGGGATTGACTACGAGGAGACCTTTGCTCCCGTAGCCCGTTTGGAGGCGATTAGGATCCTTCTAGCCTTTTTCGTGGCTAAAGGGTTCAAGTTGCACCAAATGGATGTGAAGAGTGCTTTTACGAATGGAGTGTTGGAGGAAGAAGTGTATGTGAGGCGACCTCGGGGTTTGAGAGTGAGAAGTACCCCCACCGGGTGTACAAGTTGAGGAAGGCGTTGTATGGGCTGAAGCAGGCGCCTAGAGCTTGGTATGGTAGGTTGAGGGGGGTCTTGTTCGAAAGAGGTTTTGAGATGGGGAAGGTCGATCAGACCTTGTTTTTGCTGAGGCAGGGCAGAAATATCCTGATTGTGCAGGTGTACGTGGATGATATTGTCTTTGGTGGCTCGTCTAACTCTCTTGTTGCAAGGTTTGCAGATGATATGGGCAGGGAGTTTGAGATGAGCATGATGGGTGAGTTGCAGTTCTTCCTCGGGCTACAAATCAAGCAATCAAAGGAAGGAACATTTGTGCACCAGGCTAAGTACACCAAGGATATTGTGAGGAAGTTCAAGATGGAGGACTCCAAAGCTATGACGACGCCGATGAGTACGACTACGGCTCTTGATGCGGACGAGGAAGGTGAACACGTGGACCGAAGGAGTACCGGAGCATGATCGGGTCACTCCTCTACTTGACGGCGACGAGGCGGACATACGATTCTCGGTGTGTCCGTGCGCTCGTTTTCAAGCGTCTCCGAGGACTTCGCATCGGCAAGCGGTGAAGCGAATTTTCGGTACTTGCGTCACACTCCCGACTTCGGCCTTTGGTACTCCGCGTCCTCTTCTTTGGCGCTTCATGGTTTTTCGGACGCAAATTTTGCGGGTGTCGGTTGGATAGGAAGTCCACCTGCGGGACTTGCCGATTTTTGGGTTCTTCGTTGGTGTCTTGGTCTTCCCGCAAGCAGTCGAGTGTTGCTCAATCCACGACCGAGGCCGAGTATGTTGCCGCTGCTAGTTGTTGCTCTCAGCTCCTTTGGATCACCTATACCATGAGTGACTTTGGTGAGGAGTATACCCATGTCCCACTTCAATGTGATAGCACCAGTGCCATAAGCGTTGCAAAGAACCCTGTGCTCCATTCCAAAACCAAACACATAGAAGTGAGGTATCATTTCCTGAGAGACAACGTAGAGAAAGGGAGGATAGCTTTGATCCATGTACCCACACATGACCAACTAGCCGATATTTTCACCAAACCCCTTGATCAAGCAACTTTCACTCATTTGCGGGGGGGACTTGGTGTGTGCTTGATTTCTTGAGTTGGGTGTGTGGGAGCTCTCTTTTGCCGGTGGTGTCGAGCCCGTTTTGCCTCCCCTCGAGGAGCCGGCGGTTTGTAGCATATGTATAGCTTTCTTTTGTGCATTTCTTGCATTTGGCATGGCATATGTAACATGATGTATAGGCATCCTTGTATCTTAGATTGCATGCATTTTGTATCATATGCATTGGATAGGAAAAGCTTCTCCTATATACATTGTTAACCATGGGTTGCTATATATGTTCCTGTGAGCTCGTTTGGTATGCTACGGGTAGTTTGGCTTAGCTCTTGATGATCTTGTTGAATGATCCATGGTTAATGGCTAATTGTTTTGAAAAATGTCACATATATGCTCTCTCATGTGTAAATGCCTATATATGATCTTGACATGTTTTAGTGGCTTGGCTATGCTTAATTTGTGGTTGGATAGCTAGTTTATTGATCATATGGGGCCAAAGGCTCATTTGCCATCATGAATGTTTAGCCCTCTTGCTTCATCTTGTGGAGGGGCATAAGTTCCTTTTTGTCGCAAAGACATTTCATGTACCAATTATGAATCTGAAAATGAAATGAAAAATGCTTGGAAAATATGCTTCTATGTCATATGTGCTGATTTTAATTTGCTTTGGGTGCTAAACCGTTGCATGATGCCTACCAATGAGAAGTCTCATACATAGAAGTAGGCACATGGCTCGGTGGCTTTGACACGACATGAGGTGCTTTTGGGTGTTTATGATGGTCTTATGATTAGAATGGCTGTCCTAGCATGAAGTTTGAGTGGCTTTGCCATTTTGATATGTTTTGCTCATGTTTAGGTTTTTGCTTATGAGAGAGTAACTTTTTGCAAAATTACTCAAATCCTTTTTAGCCTTGTCCAATGGTTTTGAAACTTGGTGATCACGTAGTTAAGGTCATTACGAACCTGTCGAGTATCTAACTTGCTCATTTGGACTTGTGTAGCTCCTTGTGATGAATTTTGTATATTCGAGAAGCTATTTGTTGTAAAGTTTCGCATTTTGCCTTGATTCATGCATTGTCAACAAGCGGGAGAAGTTTGTGCATGTTTTGGGCACCTGGGAGTGTTTGGAAGGTGTTCCAATTGTTTCGGGCAATTTTTGAGTAGTTTGGTGCAGGGCCGGTCTCTTGGGGCGGTCTAACCGCCCCCCAGGCGGTCAGATCAGGCACAGGCGGTCTAACCGCCCTGTACAGGCGGTCTAACCGCCCTGGGCAGTGTGAGCAGGTTTTTGCTCTTTGTTGCATTCCCGCGTTGCATTGCTGCATTTGTTCAGGGGGAGTGTGCTTTGGCTCAGGGGGAGCTTGCATTTGTGCAGGTGGAGTTTTTTTTTGTGGTGTTCGAGCTCTGTTTCGGTGGTTTGTGCTCTTTGCTTGAGCCGTGTTTTGTCTCGGATGTGTCGAGCCGTTGCCCTTGCCTAAGGGGTCCGAGACTTGTCTTCTCCAAGTGATCTTGCTCTTTGCCTTTGTTTGGCTTCCGATCGCTTGTTGAGGTTTCTTTTTATTTGTTTCTTTTCTTTTTCTTTTCTCTTGTGTTACTTCATGTGAGTGTGTTGTCAATGCACTCATCAAGGGGGAGATTGAGGACCATGTGTGGTTCGAGGACTGATGGATGGTTGCTTCCTTGTGTGATGAGTGATTGACAATGTTGTGTGGACTGATTCTTGGCTAAGTATTGCAGGTGCAGGTTGCGGCTTGACTCGTGTTGGTGCAGGTGAAGAACAAGCGCGAAAGGTCGTTGCCGGTGAGGCCTCCGGGTGTGGAGAAGACAAGTAGGCTTCGTTCGAGGGACCGGTGGCCGGCGGGGGTCAAGTGCGGGCCGCATGGTGGCATGAACAGCAAGATGAAGTCGTGGACGGTTTCTTGGTAGAGCCTCAAAACCAAGGTCGAGCCGGGACTATGTGGGAGCCGAGTCATGAGTGGATATTGGCGGAGGCTACACCGAGTTCGCGGGGTTTGCAGTGGTTCACCAGAAAACTACTGGGTTACTCGGTTGAGCCACAAAACCGAGGCCGAAGACTCGACGAGGAGGTGCGGCCACCCAGGCCGGTTAAACCGCCCAGGAGGGGCGGTCAGACCGCCTGGGGCCGGTCAGATTCCCCAGGCCGGTCTAACCGCCTAGAGGGGCGGTCTGACCGCCCTGGCCGCCGGAGCTGAGAAGCTTCGAAGCGGAGGACACGCGTCGGGATCGCAAGGCTTGCGTCGAGGCTAAGCAGGTTGCGGTCGCCGGGCATCCGTCCGATGGTGAAGACATGAAGACTTCCAAATTCGCCCTCGAGGGGCATGTATCCCTAGTTATTAGTGAAGGGTAGTTTAGTCTTTTGGGTGCCTCCATATATACTCATTAGATGGATGGATGGCAGCCAACTCTTGGAACCCTAGCTCATTTGTTTTTCCATTTTCGTTCTCCATTTTCCCTAGTTTTTAGAGGACTAGCTTGAGAGCTTCATGTGAGATCTAGAGAGAGGGATGGATGTTTGGGTGGCAAGCTAGACCTTGTACGAACCTTTCATGGCATGTATAGAAGGTTTGGCGTTGTTCATCATGGTGGTTTTCCCATCTCTTTTGTGTTGATTTTCGGAGCTCTTTTGGCGGTGTTTTGAGGACGATTTCTTGGGGCTTTTGGTGGGTGTCACGTATGAGGTTCTTGTGCCTCTTTGGTCGGTGACTTTGCCCCCAAATCCCTTTTGAATCGGACTCGATTTGGTGGTTTCTCGAGTTGGGCGAGTTCTTGACCTAGAGAAGCGATTTCTTCGATTCCTCTTGATTGTGAGCGTTTCGGGTCGATTCCTTTGAGGTAGAGGTTGCCCGGGGAGGTAACCCGGCTATTCGCGAAGTTTGGCTGCAATCCGTGGAGTGATTCGGGAGATCGGGCGCGAGGAAGTTGAGGTTTGACCCGCGGGTTCGTTTTACGGAAGGGGCGGTCTAACCGCCTACGAGGGGCGGTCTAACCGCCCGGGTGTTCCCGGGTCAAAGTTTTTGTTTCGCCGGATTTTCCTCTGTGAGTTTGTTTGCCTTGATCAAAGGAGTGTACGGGTGAAATTTGGGGTTATTCTCGTGCGGTTGCTAGGTGTTCTTGGTCGGGGTTCGTTCTTTGGGTACGGGAGGTTAGACCGCCCCGGTAGCCGGTCTAACCGCCCCTAGGCCCTTGGGTGAAGTTTTGGTTTTCGCCAAGATTTTTTGGTAGCTAGCATGGCCTTGACCGAGAGATCTCTGTTGGTGAAACCGTGGTGAGTTTTGGTGCTCGGAAGAGGCGTTTCGGAGGATTTCTTGGTTGCCGGGTGGAGGCGGTCTAACCGCCCCCTATACCGGTCTAACCGCCCCCTCGGTTAGCGGCTTTCGAGTTGTTTCCGGCTGTCGGTCTTTGCGTGTGTGTTGTGGTTCTTTGGTAGAGTTTGTTCCTAGGACCAGTAGCACTCCAGTGGCTACGTGGTTTTGGCAAACGGAAGGTTGAAGTGCGGAGCGTGTGATTTCGGGGATTCGACCGAGCTAGTTCATCTTGTCGTAGTTTCAATCTCCCTCGAGAAGACTTTTTATCGGCTCCCATTCACTCCCCCCTCTCTGGTCGCCTATTCGGTCCTTCAGGTGGTCAGGAAACATAGATCTCTAACGGCGCGGCTGGGTGGTCATCGCCAGCGAGTTTGCACGCGAGCGCGTACGCATGAACGTTTGCGAGCTCAAGGTGGAACCGGCCTTCGCGCATCCAGGCGGAAAGAACTTCCCCGGCGGCGGACAAAGCGCCGTTCGAGGTGGCAGAACGAGAGGTGCGCGTGCCACCATCGAACAGAGGATCAACGGCTCGCCCGACAAGCACTAGGGCGTGGTACGGGCGACATGCGCGTCGTGATGTCGTGAGACAGGGTGTAGCGCGGCGAAGTGGGGCGACACGATGACAAGGACTAGGGTGTATACGCTGGCGTGCTCGGTCCCTCGTTCAGCTAGGAAGGCATAGTCTCACCCTGGCAGGCGTGCACACATGGGTTGGACAGGGAGAGCAGAGGGGTTCGACCCCTCGGGTGTATGCGTTCGCATTTGTTTAGACGTCGGCGGCGTGGCCACGGCGGCGACACGAAACCGACGGCGCGTGCACGGCGACGACACAGAGACAAGAGCACGACGAACAGATTTAGGCGAGGCGGTGTTCAAGGTCGAGGTGGCCAAAAGGGTTCGAACTTGGGGTCGATGGATCGACGGACACACGTGCGCCGGCGCGTTGGGGTTCGCGGCGACGGCACGACGGAATGTCGAGCATGGTCACACACAGGTGAAGCAGGGGCTCGGCCCCTCGGTTGCCTGCGTTCGTGTGCGTGCCGAACACCGACGGCGCGGCCGTGGCGGGGACACGAAACTGATGGTGCGCACTAGGCAAGGGAACAAAGAAAGGGGGACGGCGAGGAACGGCTCGGCGGCATTGGTTAGGCACATACACCGGTGAACGACCACTCGTGCACGTGAGTGCACGTGCACAGGTTCGACCAGGAAGAACAGGTCCTCGGCCCGGTGGTGGTGTGTGCGGGCAAAACGTCGGTGGCACAGCCGTGGCGATGGCACAACGCCGACAACATGCGCACGACAAGGGTTTGTGCTCACACGACTCCTGGCCAAAGAAAGGCAAGGCCTTAGCTCGACGGTGGCGTGCTCAGCTTGTGGGTGCCGGCGGCAAACCGGAGCTCGGTGACACACGTCGAACAAAGGAACGACACAACTGCATGGCAATGGAGCGCGCGCGGCGATGACGGCAGCGGCACCTGCAAGCGACCAGCTCGGCTCGATGGCCGGCTCTCAAGCGACGGCAGGTCTGTGCGGCGGCGTGAGCATGCAGCAGGCAACATACAAACAGCGAGCTCACGAGGCTCGGTCCAGCCTCGACTCGAAGGCTGGATCCACAACAAGGTCGAGGGGGTTGAGGCTCACCTTGCGCTCCTAGACACGGCGGCGAAGAAGGTGCGGTGGAGCAGAGGAAGAAGACTGAGGGGGCTCGGCTTGATGCAGGGGAAGCAGAGCAGCACGACGCCGTCTCCAGCATGTCTGGCTCCTATTCCGCGGTGGCGACTTGACCACGGACGGCTCCAGCTTGGCGTTGGTGTCCCTGGCTCGGGCTGCTCCGGCTTCGCAGCGGCCACGCACGGGCGGACGACGACGAGGACGTGCGGCTTCGGCCTCCTCCACGAGTGGCCTCCGGATCCTTCTCCCTATCACCTTCTTCTTCCCCTTCATGAACGGCGAAACGGTGGCTCCTGCACGGCGTCGCAGCCCACGCACCACAGCGGCCCCCGGCTTCATCCCTGCCTCCTACACCTCCTTTCTTCCTCCAACTCCTCCCTCCTTATTCAACCTGGTGGTGGCTACAACGGATTTGGGGAAAGAAACCCCAAAGGGGGGGCACACAGGGAGTAGATTGGGGATTTTTATAGGGCGGCTACTAGGGTTCGAGGGTGCAAGCGGGCGGTGCAGATGCGGCACAGGGGGCGACGCGGCAGCATCCGGCGCGCCAGCACGACAGGGGGCGGCGCCCATGGCTGGCGTCAGTACGGCGGTCCTCCCGCCCCCACGACACCGTCACGAGGCACGCTGAGAGAGGAGAAAAGGTGGGAGAAAGAAGGGGCTGACCGGCGGGATCCACATGGCAGCGACCAAGAGGAGATGTTGGTGGTAGATGGGCCGGCTGGCTGTGTTGGGCCGAAAGGCCAGACGGCTTAGCTGTTCGTGCAGGGCTGGGGTGAAAGATGGAGGGGGTCTGGCAGATCTCTACTGATGTGGTTAAGGCCCAAAGTGGCAGGGAAGGTTTTCCTATTTTCTTATCACCTTAGCTCCTATTTAAACTATGATTCGAATTTGAATTAGAATTCAAATTTGAATCCCACACAATTAAGATGCAAAATAAATCCCATAAAACTCCAAGGTTCTCAGACTAGCAAATTATATTTCCTGAATTTTATTGTTTTGCTCAAAATAAATCTAAGATTTTCAGGGGAGGTTCATAGAAGACATCCTTATATTTTAATTATGCACTTAATTGCAAATCGAAATTTTGAAACCCACATTTTCGCATTGCTAACATTCCAGAGAAAATTCCAGAATTTTACAGAACTCCCCCCTCACATGAATGTCGTCCTCGAGATTAAGAGCTGACTCCTGGTTTTTGAAGAGATGAGAAAATAGAAGGAACGAGTTGTTCCAGCATCGAAAAGAGTTAGAGCTGATGCAACCCAACTTAAAACCCTCCGATCGCGGTGGCAGAAATGTTGGTAGGTTTTTCTTCCTTCAGGTGGGTAAGCTTCCCACGGCTCGCAGATTGCTGAGTAGACTCAGGATATCCTCCTCTTGGAGTCCGTGCTTTTGCGGGCATAGTTGCGGTCTTCTTGTCGGGGGCACTGGAAGGACTTGTGCCCAAGCTTGTCACAAGCGAACCAAGTCGGGGTGAACCCTCCGGTGCTGGGTCTTGGAGTGCTCGGTTGCGGAAGGTTGTATCCTCCGTTATGTTGCTAGTAGTTGAAGCTCCCTCCTCCTGAGTAGTAGTTGTTGCCTCCTCCGAAGTTGCTTCTATGCTGGTTAATCCCAGAGCGGAAATTCCCTCTCGTCATGTTGTTTGGCCCATCCCTCGGCCTCTGGGATGATCGGTCAAAGTGGTCCAGATCTCCTATCCTCTTCATGTCCTTCATGTGGTCTTCACGACCCCTTCTCTCGTCCTTGAACGTGATGGCGTGGATCACGAGGTGGTTTAGAGAGTTGTGCTCACTTGCCTTCAGTCCTTGGCGAAGGCCGTGGTGAAGGCCCCGCAGGAACCAGAACTGTTTCTTCTGGTCGGGGTTGGTGTCCTCGGGAGCGTAGCGCATCATTTTCATGAAGTGGCGATCGTTCTCCTCCACTCTCATCGTACCCTGTGTCATGGTGCAGAACTCTTGAGTCTTTTGGACCATCAGCTCACTGGGCACGTACTGCTTGCGGAACGCCTCACAGAACCCCAGACAATTGATGAAAGTTGGGTTCAGGTGGCTGCCGGCGTAGTTGTCCCACCAAGACTTGGCAGAACCCTCTAGCTGGTGCGCGGTGATGGCGACACACTCCTCGTTGGTGTAGACGGTGAGGTCGAGCTTGGTCTCGATCACCCTCAACCAGTCGTCGGCATCGAGCGACACATCCGAGTAGCTATAGGTGGAAGCCTTCATGCGGATGAACCCCTCGATTTCTTCGTGAGGTCCTCCCCCGGCGGGGCATTGCAGTTCCCACCATTGCCTCGGTGCTCCATGGCTTCCGCCATCCTCTGCATCAGCTGGGTCTGCAGGGCCCTCGGGTGGCGGTGGCGGCAGCACACCCACGACCCTGTGGAACTTCCTCTTCCTTGGCAGCTTCTTCAAAGCGTGCCGGCAGGCGACCCGACCTTCGGATCGATATCCTTTTGGAAAACATGACCAGGGGAGCAAAACTCTAGACAACGTCACTCACCAACCAATGAGTCAGACGCAAGCATGAAAATATCAATAATTATATATCCTATCACTCAAAGAGAAGACGCATTAAAACACAATTAACTCCACTAAGAGACAAACACTCAGCAAACATGATAGATACACATATAAGCTTCGTCGAGGCTGACTCAGGCCTCAGAGGTCGCGAGCACGTCAACGATCTAGTTTATCATTAAAAGATCTCCGAGGGGTTGTGTCTAGTATGGTGTTTCAACACTGCTCCACTTCATCGTGTTCAGGACAAGTTCTCGACCAAAGGCCGTGTCCTCGTGAGAATAGTTGAAGCTCGTAGGTAAGAAAGAAGGTTTTCATAGGGGGAAAGCTTTTATAAGATAATTCAAGGGGTTTATATAAAGGAAGGAAACATATAGAATCCTTATTTACTATCGGCCATTTCTAGGGATACGCGCTACGGTCAAGTACGGCTCTGATACCACCTGTAACACCCCCGGATTTTCGATGAGGAAAACCCGAGTCCCTGTACCTTTGCGATAGTCCTGGGATCAGTGGCTATCGCGTACAGATCTCATCACAGAAGGTAAATCACAATCATACATGTCATCACACAAATATTAGTACATCATTTATTACATGTCCATACAGGAGCACAACATTACAAGCCTCAAGGTTGAATCAGAGCAAAATTGTACGCAGCGGTAGCTAGCATCTCAAAAGGGTCTCCATCTTCTGTTCTTCACGCCCACAGGCCTCCTTGAGCGAAGCGACGCATCCCTCAGTCGTACCATCCGTCATGCGTTGTTGTCGAAGTCGGACTCGTATCCTGCACATCCAATGTCTATCCCCAAGGAGTGGGATAGGTTCATGTCACCGACTGTATGCAGCTTTAAGTGTCCTATCTTCTAAAGGGGAAGAAAAGAGACAAGGTAGAAGCTCAGGTTTCCTATGCAGCAACAGCAAGCATAAACAGAAATCATCTCCATATAGGTCCCAAACCAATCTCTCAAACACAGCTCGGAACCACCTGGTACCCCAGGGCACCGTCTCCACAACCTATCTCAATCTAGGTTCGATGCAAGAACTTCCTCTCCTCGCACCTCAATGTCTGCTATCGGATCAACGAGGTAGAGGGAGCCACTCTCCTCTAGCCGACTGCAACCATGTCTCACCACACTCTCAACTACAGGGGGAGGTAGAAATCCCAAAACATGAGGAACGAACATGTCTTCAAGGTTTGTCCATGACCGAGGACGCGGCTATACGTATAGATCAAACAACTCTGCAGAGCGTGTACACCTGTACCCAACTCGGGATGGCACCCGGCGGTGATCAGCCAACCGAGCCCACCCTACCGTGCGAACTCTCGGTAGTTACGGTCCCATCCTGCATCCGGCCCTCAAAGCGATCCCCCTCGCAAAGGGAATTGCACCGGAACTGTGAAATGCCCCCGTGTGGCCACACGGGAGTCGCTCTGAGAGGGTGGTCTCACTCCCACCTCTCCCCCACTGATACCCTCTATCCTACTGGCAGGTATGGTTCTGCACTTGCCGAGCTCAACTCGGCCCTAACCCCACGCTCAGCGAGGTGTTGTGTACGAAAGTCTTATCGACGAGTTGATCCACTCGGTTTCAGACCGGGGCAAGCTCATGTCCTCCATCCGCAAGTAAAACCCCAACACCTAGGCTCTGAAAACCGTTAAAGTAGGGATACACTGAGGAGTGCACCCCTATCCCCGATTCCAGATCGGTTGTTTCGAGCTCACCCCGCCAAAGTACCCAAAACGCCTTCTCCTGCTGGTTTTACCCCACTCACGCCAAGAACCACTATTCCCATCGCAAACACATGCATCGCGAAGCTCAGCGCATATACATGCTTATATACATATATAGTAGTGGGGCAATCAAGGACAAGATAATAAAAGAAGGCAGTGCAAAATTCATCATCATGCATTTAAAGTAAGGCGCTAGCATACTACATAGCAATGCCTAATAGGTATTCAGAATCAGTCGGGCGTGAACACCTGCGTGCGAGTAGTCATCGGTGTAGTCGATCTCCGAGCTCAGCTCCCCGGCTCTAGCTACTCTTTTTGACGCGTAATCAAAATAAAGGCGGGTCCTATTGCAATTAACTCCAAATGAACAACAATTAAGAGCCAAAAGAGAGTGAACACTAGCCTATCACGGAGTTTATAACTTTAGAAGAGCTTTGGAAAAGGTTTCACAATTTTTGGAGTCGAAATGAATTTTTCTAGGATTTTCTAAAGGCAAAATACATTAACTATAAGCTAACTACAGGTTGGCTCTAAAGGGCTCTAAGCTATCTATAAGCTGGCTGCAAGCTAGCTCTTCGAACTCACATGGCTGCCACATAGGTAGCTATAAGCTGACCCATGCATAAGTGGCTGCCCACATGGCTGACTGGGTGGTGACCACAAATGATTCCGGCCGGATCTGAAGTGGTCCAGTGAGGTGCAAGCAAATGCGTGGCTTGCGAGTGGTTGGACAGCCACACATGATCCAAAGGATCTGCCGCGGCTCGATGAGGTGCGGGTAAAGGTGTGGCTGAGGTGTGGTTGGCTCGGTGCACGGGATCCCACGGGATCCGCTACGGGTGGGACGGCGTGTAGGCAGGCACGTGGAGTTAATCCCTACTGGTTATGGGGTTGCGCCCAAGGTGGCCGATGGAAAGCTCCAAAGGAACGGTGGCGGGAAAGGGGCTCATCGGCGGCGAGGTTGGTCGGTGACTCGACCTCACACGACTCAACGCGGCTCTGGTACACCTAGGGATCCATCTAGGCAAAGAAAAGGGTTGCCTTGGTCGGAAACTCGGCACGACGGCGACGGAGAGCAGCTTGGCGCGCGGAGCAAAGCAGAAGGTTTCGGCGACAAGGCTAGGATGGCCGGCGCCGGTGAGGTTGTATGCGCTCGCGTGCCTGAGAGCAAACGCGTACACGGGTTGGTCCGGCGCTCACGCGCCTCGACGGAAAGGATGCTCTTGACAACTGGGTTCCGGCCGCGATAGGCTGAGCGGCGGTCAGGTTCGGCTCACATGCGCGAACGTGTTCACCGGGCTCGAGCAAGGAGAGCAAAGGTGACAGCTTGGTCGAGCGCATGCACGAGCATGCGGCTGTGAGATGAAGCTCCCAGATGAGCACGGCGGCGCGATGGTAAACGACTTGGTGCAGCTCGAGCTCCGCGGTGTCGCGACTGGGGTGTCCATGGTGGCGTGGCGGCTCGCTTGAAAGGGCGTGCGTGCGTGTGAACATGCACGTGCACCATTTGGACAGGGAGAGCAGGGCTCGACTCCCTCGGGTGCGGGTGTGCGTGAGCCCAACGCCGGCGGCGAAAGAGAGTAGCCCGGTGCGGACAAGGTCGGGCAGTGAGGTTTGATAAGGGAGGCGCGAAAGCCACAACACGTGCTAGGTCGCGTCTTGGCTTCGCTTGTATGCAGAGAAGAAGCGTGCGCGGTGGTGAGCATTGGTCGGCCAAAGGCAGCGTCCATGTCCTCATTTGAGCGCATAGGCATGTCGGTGGCTTGGCCACGGCGGCGAGCTCCGCGGTGGCACACCGAGGTGTTCTCCTGCGTGCGTGCGTGTGGACGATCACATGCACTGACTTGGACTGACGCTCGTGGGCCCAGGCGGTCGGAAGGACGTCCTCGACGGTGAGGTGAAACAGAGAGACGAGGTGGTCGCGATCTGGGTGCTTTGGTTTCGCTCGAGTGTCCAAGGCGACGGTTGGGTTGGCGTGGGTGAGTGCCGGTGGCTCGACCACGATGGTGAGAGCAAGAAGGATGGCGATGCAGTCGCGACAAGGGCAAAGCCTCGGGCGACGAAGACGGCTCGGCGGCGCGGTTCCTCGCGCAGCGTCGGCGTCCCTCACACGGGCATGTGTGTGCGCGCGGTTGGACAAAGTAAGACACGAAGCATGAAAACAGATGCTAGGGCACTGATGGGGTAGAGAAAAGAGCGGTCTTGGCCGGCGTCGACCCACGGTGATGAGGTCGCGCGGCGGTCAGGAAACATAGATCTCGAACGGCGCGACTGGGTGGTCATCGCCAGCGAGTTTGCACGCGAGCGCGTACGCATGAACGTTCGCGAGCTCAAGGTGGAACCGGCCTTCGCGCAACCAGGTGGAAAGAACTTCCCCGGCGGCGGACAAAGCGCCGGTCAAGGCATCGGAACGAGAGGTGCGCGTGCCAGCATGCGAACAGAGCATCAACGGCTCGCCCGACAAGCACTAGGGCGTGGTACGGGCGACATGCGCGTCGCGCAGTCGTGAGACTGGGTGTAGCGCGGTGAAGTGGGGCGACACGACAGCAAGGACTAGGGTGTCTACGCTGGCGTGTTCGCTCTCTCGCGCGCGTGCATGTGGGTGTGTGCACTCGTTCGGCTAGGAAGGCAGAGTCTCACCCTGGCGGGCGTGCGCACATGGGTTGGACAAGGAGAGCAGAGGGGTTCGACCCCTCGGGTGTATGCGTTCGCATTTGTGCAGACGTCGGCGGCGTGGCCACGGCGGCGACACGAAACCGACGGCGCGTGCATGGCGACGACACAGAGACAAGAGCACGACGAACAGATTTAGGAGAGGCGGTGTTCAGGGTCGAGGTGGCCAAAAGGGTTCGAACTTGGGGTCGATGGCTCGACGGACACACGTGCGCCGGCGCATTGGGGTTCGCGGTGACGGCACGACGGAATGTCGAGCACGGTCACAGACAGGTGAAGCAGGGGCTCGGCCCCTCGGTTGCCTGCGTTCGTGTGCGTGCCGAACACCGACGGCGCGGCCATGGCGGGGACACGAAACTGATGGTGTGCACTAGGCAAGGGAACAAAGAAAGGGGGACGACGAGGAACGGCCCGGCGGTGTTGGTTAGGCACATACACCAGCGAACGACCTCGCGTGCGCGTGAGTGCGCGTGCACAGGTTCGACTAGGAAGAACAGGGCCTTGGCCCGGTGGTGGTGTATGCGGGCAAAACGTCAGTGGCACAGCCGTGGCGATGGAACAACGCCGACAACATGCGCACGACAAGGGTTTGTGCTCACATGACTCCTGGCCAAAGAAAGGCAAGGCCTTGGCTCGACGGTGGCGTGCTCAGCCTGTGGGAGCCGGCGGCAAACCGGAGCTCGGCGACACACGTCGAACAAACGAACGACACAACTGCATGGCAATGGAGCGCGCGCGGCGATGACGGCAGCGGAACCTGCAAGCGACCGGCTCGGCTCGATGGCCGGCTCTCAAGCGACGGCGGGTCTGCGCGGCGGCGCGAGCAGGTAGCAGGCAACATACAAACAGCGAGCTCATGAGGCTCGGTCCAGCCTCGGCTCGAAGGCCAGGTCCACAACAAGGTTGAGGGGGTTGAGGATCACCTTGCGCTCCTGGACATGGCGGCGAAGAAGGTGCGATGGAGCAGAGGAAGAAGACTGGGGGGGCTCGGCTTGATGCAGGGGAAGCAGAGCAGCACGATGCCGTCTCCAGTAGGTCCGGCTCCTATTCCGCGGTGGCGACTTGACCACGGACAGCTCCGGCTTGGGCGTTGGCGTCCCTGGCTCGGGCTGCTCCGGCTTCGCAGCGGCCACGCACGGGCGGACGACGACGAGGACGTGCGGCTTCAGCCTCCTCCATGAGCGGCCTCTGGATCCTTCTCCCTATCCCCTTCTTCCCCTTCACGAACGGCGAAATGGTGGCTCCAGCATGGCGTCGCAGCCCACGCACCACAGCGGCCCCCGGCTTCAACCCCGCCTCCCGCGCCTCCTTTCTTCCTCCAACTCCCTCCTTCTTCAACCTGGTGGTGTCTACAGCGGATTTGGGTAAAGAAACCCCAAAGGGGGGGGCGGCGGCGCACAGGGAGTAGATTGGGGATTTTTATAGGGCGGATACTAGGGTTCGAGGGTGCAAGCGGGAAGTGCAGATGCGGCACAGGGGGTGACGCGGCAGCATCCGGCGCGCCAGCGCGACAGGGGGTGGCGCCCATGGCTGGCGTCGGCACGGTGGTCCTCCCGCCCCCACGACGCCGTCACGAGGCACACTGAGAGAGGAGAAAAGGTGGGAGAAAGAAGGGGCTGACCGGCGGGCTCCACATGGCAGCGATCAAGAGGAGATGTTGGTGTTTGACGGGCCGGCTGGCTGTGTTGGGCCGAAAGGCCAGGCGGCCTGGCTGTTCGTGCAGGGCTGGGGTGAAAGAAGGAGGGGGTCTGGCAGACCTCTACTGATGTGGTTAAGGCCCAAAGTGGCAGGGGAGGTTTTCCTATTTTCTTATCACCTTAGCTCCTATTTAAACTATGATTCGAATTTGAATTAGAATTCAAATTTGAATCCCACACAATTAAGATGCAAAATAAATCCCATAAAACTCCAAGGTTCTCACACTAGCAAATTATATTTCCTGAATTTTATTGTTTTGCTCAAAATAAATCTAAGATTTTCAGGGGAGGTTCATAGAAGACATCCTTATATTTTAATTATGCACTCAATTTCAAATCGAAATTTTGAAACCCACATTTTCGCATTGCTAACATTCCGGAGAAAATTCCAGAATGTTACAGGATGTTTATATGACACAACCCGAGAGATTTGTTGATCCAACCAATGCTGGAAAGGTGTGCAAACTTCAAAAGTCCATTTATGGATTGAAGCAAGCATCTCGGAGTTGGAATCTTCGCTTTGATGAAGTGGTCAAAGGGTTTGACGTCATTCAGAGTGAAGAAGAGCCTTGTGTTTACAAGAAGGCAAGTGAGAGCTCTGTAGTATTTCTAATCTTATTGTGGATGACATATTACTGATTGGAATTGACATTCCTATGCTTGAGGCCGCTAAGACCTCACTGAAAAATAGTTTTTCAATGAAGGACTTAGGTGAGGAGGCATACATTTTGGGCATCAAAATCTATAGAGAGAGATCAAAAAGGCTTATAGAATTAAGCCAAGACACTTACATTGATAAAGTGTTGAAAAGGTTCAACATGGAAGAGGCGAAGAAAGGGTTCTTGCCTATGTCACATGGCATACATCTTAGCAAGACTCAGTGTCCTTCGACAACTGATGAGCGGGAACGCATGAGTAGAATACCGTATGCTTCGGCCATCGGATCTATTATCTATGCAATGATATGTACACGTCCAGATATTTCGTATGCACAAAGTGTTACAAGCAGATACCAATCTGATCCAGGTGAGGGTCACTGGACATCGGTTAAAAATCTTTTTAAGTACTTAAGAAGGACTAAAGGCATGTTCCTTGTCTATGGTGGTGAGGAGGAGCTCGTTGTAATGGGTTACACCGATGCTAGTGTCCAAACTGACCAAGACGATACAAAGTCGCAATCCGGATACATATTTACGATAAACGGTGGAGCTGTGAGCTGGAAGAGTTCCAAGCAGGAGACAGTGGATGATTCTACAACACAAGCCAAGTACATCGCGGCTTCGGAAGCTGCAAAGGAGGGTGTTTGGATAATGAAGTTCCTTTTTGAACTTGGTGTGTTTCCGAGTGTCTCTAGCCCATTGGATCTTTATTGTGACAACAATGGGGCTATTGCGCAAGCAAAGGAGCCAAGGAACCACCAAAAGAATAAACATGTACTGCAGAAATTTCATCTGATACGAGAGATCGTTAGACGAGGTGATATCAAGATATGCAAAGTACACACGGATTTGAATGTTGCAGATCCTTTGACAAAACCCCTTCCACATCCTAAGCATGAGGCGCACATGAGAGCTATGGATATTAGATATATTTTAGATTAGCTCAAGTGCAAGTGGAAGAATGTTAGAAATATGTCTTATAAGGAATCATAGAGATGATTATATTTCATTATATCCATGTCACTTGGTTCTTTTATTGAATATGCATGAAAGGCGACTTGTATTTGATTGGCAATTATGTGAATTGTTTGTGAAACTTTTTTACTTGTATGGTTATTCAAAAATTGTCCCTAGTATGAGTTAATGACTAGCACATGAATTAGTTGATGACTATGTTTCACAAGTCATGAGCATGGAAATGTATAACTAATAATGTGGGCACATGTATGACAAGGGGCTGGACTGACCCAATTTGAGACTTTGTTCTCTATTTACACAACGTATATTCTATGTCCTTAGACTTGAGATTGTCGCATGTACTTAAGATGTGAATTGACCTACTTAGGGGCCATCAACCGCTACTCCGTAACTGGGTAGTCATAAAGATGGCTTTCGGGTTTGTCAGGAAGCATGATGTGAGGCATGGTCAATCAAGATAGAATTTGCCCCTCTACTTGAGAGAGATATCTCTTGGCCCCTCGAGTAATCGGATCAAGAAATGCATGGCCGTGATGGGTTAAGGGTTAACCCCCTTTTGATGATCCGAATTATAGTGTTGAGAAAGAGAGTTCAGCTTGGAGCTAGACCAAATATCGTGAGGCAAAGGGAATAGCATGTATGAAATGTTGTGATGGTTTGTCTGATAAGATCTTTACGTATGCATAGGAGTTGACACGTCTTGCTAGAGGCCGCTATCAACTATTGGTCGAGTAATGTACTCGGGTCAAGTCTATGTGTACGTGAACCTATAGGGTCACACACTTAAGGGGTTGGAAGCCGAATGAGGATGAATATACTTGCATAGTTGACTCTAGTGCAAGTGGGAGACTGTTGGAAATATGCTCTAGAGCCAACTGGATTTGATCCACTAGTGGGCTAAGATGGATTTGATCCATTATGGTGTAAAAGTCCTAATGGGCCACAAATGTTGTAAAGCCCATTAGCGTTGGAAGGGGTACACCATCTATTAGTCCCGTATTGCTAATGGACGATGGTGTGTGTGGGGGGTGTCCTCCCAATAAATATGGACCACACCCCTCCTGAAAAGGCACGGTTTTCAAGTAGCAGCCGCTCCGCCAACGCTCGCTCCTCGTCGCACTCGCGGACCTAGCAGTCCGGCGTGCGTCGCTTCCTTCTCCGTACGTGTGGATACCTTGGAGGTGCTGCATCTGGAGCACTTGGATCGGACGAGCCGCACGTGCAAGTCAAGAAAGACGTGAGCAACTGCAGTGCCTGCTACCTTCGACGCGTTCGTATACATCGAGACGGTTCCGCTGCATCTGCGCGCCTAGTGGTAATCCCGTGATCTCTGACAGCAGCAGTTCCTGTTTTGCAGGGAAAATTTTGTTTTGCGCTAGCGTAGCCACCCCGTATCCCTTCACACTACACACGCACACCTCTCAAATCCTTATTGCAAATTTGCAATAGGCGCTAAGTGTTAGGTATTGACGGCCACATTCTTTTCCCCATCTACATATATGTTAAAATTTATTTATTTTACTTGATTAATTGTTCTTAAAACCTACATGCTTTTTTTTCTTTTTTAACCTGTGGTAACTGGTAACCTGTTGTACAGCAAAGAAGCATCTATCGATCACTACAATAGGATCTTTTGGAGGCATAACAACATCACCATTATATCAACTTATCATGATAACAAGCAACTGATTAAAATTTGGAAATCATTCTAAATTTTTGACGGCATGCATGCCACTGTATTTTCGTTCCTGATTGGAACTGAGTGGGTTCTTGGCCACATTCAATTTCCTGCCTGTCACATGTTAAAAATCGCTCGTATTGGGTGCCTGACCAGATTCAGTTTGCTGTATGCGTTGCCGATCATCATGGCGTAGAGCCGTAGATGATGCTTCCACAATTTACCGCCCTCTATATGGAAATGTATGCTCACTAATTTGGGCAAATCCTAGCAATCTTACTCTTTTGCTAAGGGAAAGAAAACTAGCAAGAGCACTTATGACCATCACCACTTGATGGTATTGTACCGACAAACAACAACCAATGGCCTCTCAATTAATTTGAAGCCTTGGATAGGTGTTGGAAATGGTCAGATACATGTGACGGTCGCCTGAATGAGGGGATATATATACCATGCATGTAAGCTGTGGTTGCTAGAGCATGACAAGCTACTGATTCATCATCATAGGCGGTGGTGTGAGGGGAAAAATGATTTTTTTTTTGTTTCTATAGGCCTGGGAGGAATCAGGAATCTGTGCATCACCATTCACCACTTGTCCACTCCTTTGCTTCAGGCCACGGGTCTGCGCAACGCCTCTTTGCGTGCACGGACAGCCCTCCAATAGTGCATCTCAACTAGGTAGGTTGTTGGAGGGCTTTACCGGTGTGCTATTATAAAAGTTGTTGACGACCTGTGTGTCATTGCAAAATTCACTAATAGGGAATGGACCTTTTGTCCCAGCAATAAAACACATTAGTACCGGTTTCTATCAGAACCGGGACTAATGTGTACATTAGTACCGGCTCGTAAGGGGTCCCCTAGCCGCCCGATGGTGTGCTACATTAGTACCGGCTCTTGGACAGGAGTCAGTACTCTTGTGCGGCAGCCACATTAGTGCCGGCTCCTATCCAGGCCCGGTACTAATGTAGCGACATTAGTACCGGCTCTAGCTAGGAACCGGTACTAATGTTCCCCGCATAAAAAGTCAGCTCCTTCCTGCCCCAGCCACTCTCCCGTCCACTCTCCAACTCGAGTTCTCACTCATCCATAGCGTCCTAGGGGAGTTTTTGCTCGATTTGGGACGATTTCTTGACGATTTGACTCATTGAAGTGGTATAGAGGTTAGTTACTTCATCTTTCTTTGATTCATGCTTATTTTGTTGAGTTTTATCGGTTGAAATTGGAGTATTTTGGCACTTTATAATGAGCTAGGAATGATGCTTTTTCTATTTATATGCATTATTGTATACGTTCTATATAGTTGATTGCAATGGATGTGTAGTGTTAGTTGGATGAGATATTGTATGTGACAATTTATTTTTTATAATAATATTTATTTATTTGAGAATATGTCATAATTAAATATACAAATAGTTTTAAAATTACTAGAAAGTATAGAAAAGCTAGAATTAATTTAGAATTACTAGACATAGTTATAGAATTGATTTTTTTGAAATAATTTTTTATTTGAGCATATGACATAATTAAATATATAAATAATTTTAAAATTACTCAAAATGCTAGAAAGGCTAGGAATGATAGAATTTGTTTCAAATTAGTAGAAATAGTTTTAGAATTATTAGAAATGCTAGAATTTCATAGATGGGTCAAATAATTTATTGTCATTAGTATAGATGTCTATTGCTGTCGGAGGGAATGGGGATGATGGTAGTGGTGATCATCGTTCTTCACACAACGAGGAGAAAACCAAAGTAGAACCTCCTGATAAACCGAAGAAAATGAGCACATTGGCTAGAGGAATGCTTCGTTATTTGCAAGAAAAACATATAGATGTTGTTGCAGCGGGGCATATGAACCTCCTTTTGGTGGTATTTATGCTCCACCTGCAGACCCTAATTTTGGAGCTCCACCGATTAGTACTAAACCACAGGGCGATTCCAAGAAAGCTAAACCTTCATCGTCACATCTGTTTCTCGTACTATATCATGTATTAGTAGTGTTTCATATGTCGTACTTTAAATTTATGTAAGACATTAACTTAAGTTTGTCGTATTGTATCTTGTGGATTGGGTATGAACACATTAAATTCATGTGTAAGAACTCTATTTAAGTTTGTCATATTGTACAACGTGGATTGTAAATGAAGACTTTAAATTTGTGTATGACTTTTGTTTCGAAATACTTCAAGATTGTTTGGTGGTGCTTTATAGATGAATCGACAATGGATATACCCCGACAACAGAATTTCTAGTGAATACATTAGTGGGTTGCATGGATTTCTAGATGTTGCGGAAGCAAACAAGCCCTGTGTGGTTTTATTATTTGTCCATGCAAAATGTGTAAAAGTAAAAATCAGAAGGATTTCTCATCGATAAAGAGTCTTCACGATCACCTATACAAATGGGGGTTCAAGCCAAATTATTTTGTTTGGACAAAGCATGGGGAAAAGAGGGTTATAATGGAAGACGATGAAGAGGAAGATGATCATATTCCAGATTGGACTCAAGAAGGTGCCTTTGCAGATGATCCAATGGGAGAGGATCACATGCAAGAGACTCAAGAAGCTCCAACAATTGCAGAAGAACCTCTCGACGATCTAGGTCGGGTGTTGCACGATGCAAAGGGAGATTGCGAAAAGGTGGAGTCAGAGAAGTTTGAACGTATGTTGGAAGGTTACAAGAAATCATTGTTCCCAGGTTGCAAAGAGGGGCAGAAGAAGTTGGGTACCACTTTGGAAATGCTACAATGGAAGGCTAAACATGGACTTTCAGACAAGGGATTTGATGAGTTGATGATGATCGTCAAGGACATGCTTCCTGAGGGGAACGAATTGCCGGAGTCCACATACGAAGCTAAAAAGGTTGTTTGTCCTATAGGTTTGGAGGTAGAAAAGATACTTGCAGATCCTAATGACTGTATCCTGTACCAAGGTGATGAATATGAGAATTTGGAGGCTTGTCCTGTGTGCGAAGCGTAGTGTTATAAGATCCCACGCAATGAGGATAATGAAGGTGAGGGTGGGCAGAACAAGAAGAAAATTCTTGTGAATGTAATGTGGTATTTTCTAGTGATACCACGACTAAGGCGTTTATTCAGGTGCAAGACCAACACAAAGTTGATGTGTTGGCACAAAAAAGAATGCAAACAATATGACCATATCAGGCACCCCACTGATGGGTCCTAGTGGAGACTAATTGACAGATCTAAAGAATGTAAGGAATTTGTAAGGGATTCAAGGAATATTTGGTTTGGTTTAAGTACAAATGGATTCAATCCATTCGGTGAGTTCAGTAGCGGTCATGGCACTTGGCCTGTCACCTTATGTATTTTCAACCTTCCTCCCTGGTTGTGCTTGAAGCGGTTGTTCATTATGATGCCAATAATCGTCCAAGACCCAAAGCAGCCAGGCAATGACATCGATGTGTATCTAAGACCATTGATTGAGGATCTTAAAACATTATGGAAGAAAGAAGGTGTACCCGTGTCGGATGAAGACAAACATGAGACCTTCAATCTATGAGCATTGTTGTTCGTCACCATCAATGATTGGCCGACACATGGTAATCTATCAGGACAGTCAAACAAGGGATACAGAGCATGCACACATTGTCTAGAAGATACTTGCTGTGTGTATCTAAAACACAAGTATCTGTCCCATCATCGCTTTCTTCCGCCTAAACACCCGTTAATTGAAAACGGAAAGCACTTTGAAGGTGTCGGAGAAAAACGTAAGAAGCCCATTCACTGTGGTGGTAAACTCATATTTGCCATGGTGAAAGATTTGAAGGTAGTGTTTGGCAAGGGTTCTGGTAGTGTACAAGTTCCAAAGGATGCCGCTGGACATGCACCTATGTGGAAGAAGAAGTGTTGGGAAATTCTTGAGGTTCGCAATGCAATTGATGTGACGCATGTGACGAAGAATTTCTGCGTGAACTTACTTGGCCACCTAGGTGTATATGGAAAGACAAAAGATACAATTTAACCACATAGGGATCTGAAAGGTATGAACCAACGAAAAGGCATACATCCTGAAAAGAGATAAAAAGGTAATTACTTGGCTCCTGCCAGTTACACCCTAAGAAAGGAAGAGAAGCAGCGAATGTTGGATTGCTTGAATAGTATGAAGGTCCCAACGGGCTACTCCTCAAACATACAACGAATAATAAATATGAAAGAGAAGAAATTCGTAAATCTGAAGGCTCATGACTGCCACATGTTGATGACACAACTGCTACATGTTGCACTAAGGGGTATTCTGCCAGAGAATGTGAGATTAGCAACCACTAAGTTGTGTGCATTCCTTAGCCAGCTTTATCATAAGGCAATCTGTCTAGAAAGTCGAGTGAAGATGCAGAATGATGTCGTGCAATGTCTCGTCAGTTTTGAGATGATCTTTCCACCTTCATTCTTTAATATCATGACCCACCTTTTGGTCCATCTGGTTGAAGAGGTTATTATCCTCGGGCCTGCATATCTACACAACATGTTCCCTTTTGAGACGTTGATATCTTATTTTAAGAAGTATGTTCGCAATTGTGCCCATCCCGAAGGAAGCATTGCAAAGGGATATGCTACAGAGGAGGTTATAGAGTTTTGTGTCGACATTATGGATGACATGTGTCCGATTGGACTCCCTGTATCACGCCATGAGGGGAGGCTCAGAGGAAAGGGCACAATAGGGAAACAATCTTGAATGGACATGGATGCAATGTTATATGATCAAGCACATTAGACTGTCCTGCATCAATCATCACATGTGAATCCATACTTGGAAGAGCACAAGTCCATTCTTCGTGCTGCAAATGAAGGGAAGACTTCAGAGACATGGGTACCCACGGGTCCCCACTGGCCAGGGTCCCAGAGGTCCCTGACAAGTGGACACGACCTTTTAGAAGCCCCACCGACCTGCAAAGTGGGCCCAATGACCTTATCCATAGCACCGACGACCCTGGGCGACCTTATCAAGATCCCGAAAAATTTGCAACACTTGGTGTGCAAGTCAAGACATAGGACACGACGTGCCGCCGCTTGTAGCTCTGAGTATCTCAGGATACTCCTTGTAATCTAAGAGATAGCTTCCCGCAAATTGTAACTGACCTGGACATGGGTCCACCGACCTTGATTGGAAGCCCTAGTCCGTCCTCCCCATATAAGGTGGCCAAGGACTCCATTTAAGGGGACATATTCATCTTCATCCTGCCACATAATCCATGACAACTGGACGTAGGTTTTTACTCTCCGGAGGCCTGTACCAGTCTAAACCTCCTTGTCTCCCCGTGTTAATCTCCATACTCGCCTAGTTCCGAGTTCACTAGGTGGACTACCACCTACGGTCTTAGGTCCCAATCCTCCATTAACCTACAAACCTCTAGGGTAACCCCCTAGCGAATCTGTCCAGGTCTCACCCTTGATAGTTGGCGCGCTAGGTAGGGGCGATCGGGAACTCGCTGTGCAGGATAGTGGCCCGATCTAGTGTCGTCCTCCGGGCGAGCATGGCAGCCATCCTCGCCAACCCCGTGGAGATCTGCTTTGGATCTTTCACGACAACCTCTCCTGCTCTGGCAGGCACGGCCTCTCCCGTGACCCCAGAGTAGCTCATGTCAGCGCCCGTCACCACCCCCATTTCCGATCTAGTATTGGAGACCCACCCGCCCAAACCCTACGGCCTTGTTCAGGGTATGGAGAACGCCATCAACACGATGAAGGAAACCTTGGAGATCTGCGAGCGAGCTCAGCGCTCAGTGCAAATAGTGCTGTGTCACGACACATTCCCCTTCAACCTGAAGTCTGCACCTGGCCTCCGACTCAGTCAGCTCTCCACGCCCTCGTAGATCCAATCTGACCGGAGGTCATCTGGCGACCTAGCTAAGGCCTACACCTTGCGCCCGACGTGACCCTCTTGATGTGTCCTACACCTATCACAAGCGCGCGAAGCACACCCTCTGTGGGTGCTGCCTGCAGAAGAGAATCGGCCAAGAGCTCCCCCGCTGTGCCAAACGACCTACCCAGTCTCTGGACTGTGGTGAGTTCCAGAAGGTTCGTGTTCAAGTCAGCCCTAATGACCATCATCTTTCGCCAAGTGCTCGTGATCTCTAAGAATGAGCCACCCTGTGTGGGTGCAACCAACCCTGAAGAAGCGACCCACATCCAAGGCAATGCCCTGCGTGCCTAGTGATGTGCGGATGAACAGCGTCGTGCGGCCCTCCCTTGCGCTAGCGACCTACGCATGGAGTTCGAGGATACTGGGATCCCGACATTTAACAGCCCCCAAGCCAACCTGGGTGCGGCCATCTCCCGACTCCAGCAAGCTCCACTGACGTCTGAAGCTGAGCAGGCCATCGCGTACCTCCAGGTCGCCAACACCTTGGTGGAGGAAAAGAGCGCGGCCTCTAAGGCTGCCACATCTTCATCAACATGGCACTCACGCAGTTGATCCCATCGACCTCAGCGCTCCCACCTCTCCCCTGTTCGGGAGGAGGTCGCCCAACACAACCCTGACCAACCTGCCTAGTAGCCCAACACTGCAAATGGCGGCGACCTTCACGTTAACCTCGGTGCCAATAGCGCGCTCGCGATGTGCGCGGCTATGTCAACCAGCGTCACTACGAGCGTGACGAGTGTGAACTTCACCACCGCATGGAGTATGATCACGAGTATGACCAACCTGGTGCCGTCCACAGCATCATGGAGCGCGAGCTGCGCGACCACCACGACATCAAGAACAAGCGACGTGCTCTCTACAACGCCAAGCACGGCGACCCAGGGGTTGCCCAGGGCAATCAGGATCAACAGCCGCGCTCCCAAGTCGTCGTCCTGGAGCGCATCGTCCACTCTGCGCCAAGAGAAGCTGCTCCAGCCAAAACAATTGGTGACGACCTAGCCATCACCGCCTTCCCAGTGCCGGCCCCCCGTCTCAGGACGTTGGACTACCCCGAGAACTTCAATCCCAACATCAAGGAGTATGATGGGCACTCGGACCCCAACATCTAGCTGTCGACCTACTACGTCGCCATCAAGGCGGACAGTGGTAGCTTCGACCACATGGCGGCCTACTTCCCACTAGTCATGGGCAATGCCCCCTCGCTATGGCTCAACAACCTCGAGCCTGGCAACATCAAGACCTGGGCCGACATGTCCCAGGCCTTCACCTCCAACTTCTAGGCGACCTGCGATCGACCTGGAAATGCCTTCAACCTCGGGAGGATCAACATGAAGCCCAAGGAGCAGCTTCGTGACTACAACAACTAGTTCTTCGAGATCCGCAACGAGTGAGTTAGTGTCAGGGATGACCAGGTCGTCGAAAGCTACAAGAAGGGCATCAAAGATTGCAAGCTCTTTAAGAAGATCCATTAATTCAGCGCACCACCATCAAAGAGGTGATGAACATCGTCAACAAGCTGATGGACAAAGAAGAGGCAGTGCAGAACCAGTTCGATGTCGATGCCCTTAGCACATCCAGCGCCGCAGCGGACCCCGTGCCCAAGCTCCGCAACCGATCTTCCGAGGTCCTAGCTGCTGAAGGGCGGCGAGCGTCGACCTTCAACCAGGAGGACTTCGACGCAGTGCTCGACATCCTCTGCGGGTTCCGTGAGGGAGCCACCCACACTCTCCGTGAGTACTCCCAGTTCAAGAGGGCCTTCAGCACCCCTGTGGACCCCCAAGTGACCTAGGAACGACGGCGGTCACCGCGACAACCGCCGCGACAACAAGTTTAGCACACAGTCTCTCTTAGTTTTTATCTGCCTCTATGGTCGAACAAGCCCGATTATTCAATCTGTTGGTGGAGTATGTGACACCCGCTCCTTTCCTTCAAATTATGTGTAAGGAGACTCGTCCGCGTGAGGGCAAACGAAGATGTGACACTAGCAAGGCCACTCAGCTCCCTGTTAGTGAAACGCGCTCGCAAGCGGCGAAGTTAAGAAAGAAAAAGAAGAAGAAGTGCCGCCTCATCAAGAAAAGCCAGCGACAAATCTCCAAGCCCGGAGACCTTCCACCCCGTTTGTGCTAAAGTAGTAGACAACCCGGGTATTACATAAATAATTGCCCAAATCTCCAGCATCAGGATCAGAACCTCGGAGCAGCTAAGTGTGCTCACGGCAAGAACCCAACTTTTCAAGGAAAGCCAGACCGGCTTAACTCTATGGGTAACATCTCTATCCAAGAACCACTTCCCTACTTCCTCCTATAATTTCATATCTCGGGACGAGATTCTTCTTAAGGGGGTAGGCTATGAAGCCCCAGGTTTTTAATTGACGTCATTAACGCTAATGACCGAATCAGCCGAGTCAAACCGGCCGACACTGGTCCAACCTAGGTCAACCTGGGTCATCACCCCGAAAAACTCGCCAACGAACCCTATTGAACCCCTTGACCAAATCTACACACACCCGTGGTCAACGCTTAGTCAAAGACACGGTCGAACCCCGCTTAAACACTGACGTCGGCGAGTGTCGTCCAGAACTTTTGCCGTGTTCTCCAAATTTCACCTAAACACTTCAAAATCTACATTTATGAATGTTGTCCAGTTTGTTGAGGGACACAACTTTAATGTAGATTGGCATTTCAAATTTGAGTCGAAATTGGTGAAAAACTTGGTCAATCGTCAACATCTCCTGTTTACCAGAACGTGGCGACATTCAAAGTTTGGCAGCAGTTTGTGCACAATCCGTGGAGAAAAACACCATACGGCCTTTGTGAAAGTGGTAGAGGGTGGTGAGATCTACAACTTTGCTATACATCACTTAGTGCACTTCTATTGCACAAATTTGAGTTAATCGCAGTCAAACAGGCTACTGCGAAATGGTTCAGCACGCGTTGACGTCGGCTGCGCTCTCACGCTCCAGAGCACGACCCCACGCGCCGCGCCACGCGGTGCGCCGTCGTACGCACGCACCGGGCGGTGCCCGCAACCGGTAGTCCGTGCGCCGTCCCGAGGCTCGCGCCATCCCAAGCCACACCCACCCCCGATGCGCCTCGAAGCCCCCACTCCGTACCGCGGTCGGTTGCGCCCGTGAAACCACCGGTCCGTCCCATGCCGCCCGGTGCGCGACGCCTGCATAAATGGGGGCCGGTCTTCTTGTTTGCGCGTGTGTGCCTCCTCCTCTCCTCACCTTGTCGCGCCCCTTGCCGCCCCCGACGAGCGCCCGCCCGCCGCGGCAAAGGCCGCCGGTGCGCCGCTCGGCGGCCACCTCCCAAGGCCAACCAACCCCCGAAATCGAGCCCTTGGCTGTTGGAGACCCTTTCCCCGCCCTCTCCCGGCCGAGGACGCAGGCGAGCTCGCCGGATTCCGGCGAGCCGCGCCGGCCACCGTCCCTAGGGGCCACATTCCAAGGTGGGAACTCTTTCTAAGGGCTGAACCTCAAAGTAAGGGCTTAGTTGTGAACCCGCAGAAAGTCCAGGGCCCTTAGTGAAAGGTTATAACTAGAATAGTACTTGTGATTTGCAAAAACTTGTAAAATGCGCAGAAAATCGTAGAAAAATCAGAAAAATGCAAACTTAATTTTGTTGGATTCACTGTGAAAAATCCTACAACTTTTTTTATTCTTACCTAAGCTAGTTCCTGATAGTTTTTTCATGAAAAATAGGAATGTGAAAAAACTAGATCTGCAATATCGCAAAATCTACAAATCCTCTATGTCCAATTTTTGGATATGTTGTGTGATAGGTAATGAGTAGCTCCTGTACCGAAAATTGGACAAAGTTACGTTGTAAATATTTTTATAAAAATTGTTTTCTATTTCTGCAGAATCTGCATAAATGATTTTTGTAGCTAAAAATAATTAGATTCTTGCAACCAACTTCTGCATATAATCTTTTTATTCTAAAACACACCTCTGGTGAAATAATCACAATTTTAGAATTACCAGAAATAATTATTCTTGAATTATGCTTGATTTTCTTTGAAAATACATAACTCAAGTTTCATAATAGTTCTAGGTGTATATGCTGCATCCCTAGGCTAGTTCTGGACCATATAACATGTGTGGGAAAGTTAGGATCATTTTGATGAATATTTATTTTTGTGTGCATTTACCTTGTCCTTCTAGCTAGCTTTTGTTATTTTCAAAAATAATTAATTTCTAGATATCCAAAGCATGCATGTTTGTCCAGTGGCTTGTAATAGGTGTTTAGTGTTTAACAGACCCTTCCACTGAAGTTTATAAATTAAATTCATGAGTAAAAGCTTTGGAAGCAATTAAAGGCTTAATAGTCATTTAAATGGGAAAATTCACCAACCCATCTTTAATAACCTTGTGAGTGGTTGTAAATTGTTTTAAAAGGCTAAATATACCCACCCACTACTGTTTGTGAAGTTAAATTAAATTACTTACATATATAGGTACACAGTCACTATCAAAAGATCATTTAATAAAGAATTGCATATTGTTCCTTTTTGGAAGAGTATGCTGAATGTATTCTTATCTAGGTGAATGTGTCCAACTAATGCACCCCATGGTTTTCATTTATTGTTTGTGGTTAATTAGATTAAAAATCGTTGAATAAATCTTGCATTTGCATCTTCGTGTAGATCTTTACGCCGGTAGACGTACGCTCGTGCCGGAAGGAGGAGACGAAGGTGATGACGGAGAGCTGCAGTACGTGGACGTAGCTCAAGTCCAGAAGGGCCCAAGGCCAACCTTGCCAGCAAAGGCAAGGCTCGGATCATTAACCCCTTCTTTTAAAATTATGCAATTATGTTTGCTGCGATTGTGCATTTACGTTTCAGGAGTTGAATTGAAACCATAAATGCATGATCCCTAGGTACCTATGCTCTATCACTAGTATGCTAGGTTGATAGCTGCTTTGCTATAGGACCGGTACAAGTCGAGTGATGTTCGTCACTCGGGAGAATCGGTTCTTATGTTGGAATCATAAGATCTTTATTAATGGATTGCTCATATGGTAAGAGCATGTGATTTGGGCTCCGGTCCAGTGGCTTTCGTGGGCTAAGCTTTTGAACGTACGAACCACTTGTCGGGAATGGGACCGGTAAGCCTAGTACCTTAATGAGTCGGCGCGGGAACTTTTCCCTACTACTCTTGAGTATTCACCTAACCGGCTAGCTACCGGAAAGGGGGGGTGCATGTGTGACACTGGGTACCTTGCGGGGGTATGCCAGCTAACCTTGTACCCAGGACTGTAGGCTCTATTCCAAACCCGAGGACTTTTGGGAACTGCCTGGGAAGTTGTCCTTGCGGGGGCAGCCTACTATGTATTTAGGTTTACCTTGCAAGGTATAAATCAATCGATTGTCAGCCTCTCATCATTATCCGAGACTGCTTAATCAACTGGCCATGATATCCCGTAATGATGGAACTCGAGGAATATGGTTGTATGAATTAATTGCTTGTCCAATTCTTGATTGAATTAGATGGCACACTTCAAAATGGTAATGAACAAGAACTTGTGCTAAAATATGGAAAGTAAGGATCTACTCTTAGTAGCTGTTCAGCAAAAGAAACTCCTCCAGCCAAAAGCCTTTCATGTCTAGAGTTTGGTGATGTAGTTATCACCCGACGGTTAAGTCTTGCTGAGTATTAGTATACTCAGCCTTGCTTTAAAACTGTTGTTGCAGGTGTTGTTGACCGGAAGGGTGACGACAAGTGATGACATGACGGATGGCCTCCTGTGATGTTTACCGTTGCGCTAGTTTAATTTATTTCCGTTGTTTCAAACTCTGAACCTTTACTCCATGTCATGAGCAATGGTTTGTAATAAATTGTTTTTAACTCGTGTTGTACTCTGGACTCGCCTTTGCGTGAGTTTTAATGCATATGTCGATCCTCTGTACGATTTCCAAGTGATTTACCGGGCGTTAACCCGGCAACTAACGACAGGATGATACCTTACTATTGCTTAACGACCTAAGTGGATCAGTCTTAGGCGATAGAGCGGTATTTTCCTAGGCGGATTGTCACAGCTGGTATCAGAGCGATTGCATGCACCAGAGCATAATTAACAACCTTAATCACATGATTTTTGAATAAAAATTGCCAAGATTGTTTGGATTTGCAAAACACGTTGGTCCGTTAAGGATAAACTAAACCGAGAGGCCCTAGAGGGAATTCTTGGGTTCTTTCAGGTGGCTTATTAACCTATGGTTTATTTTGCTAACTTCCAGCACATTTACTTTATGTCAGACTTACTTTTTTGCACAACCAAACTAGATGAGCCACGTGTTTTTATACGTGTGCTGTTCCGCATCACGCGAATTGCGAGGGTTGATGGAGTGATCCATTCCACTGATCCCATCTTCGCGTCTGGTTGTAAGTTGTGTGTCGCCACGTGTTTTATACGTGAGCATTCCGCATGTCGAAAATGCGAGGCAAGGATACACTCCATTCCAACGGAGGATGTCCGAGGTTGGACGCTGTCCATGCAGCGGCTTAATGCATGGATGCCGTTTCTATAGTGAATGGTAATGTCTGTGGACGCTTTCATGAGTGCTGGCATGAAAGGTTCGTTGTGTTCTGTGATCTTTTGCAGGTACCCTAACCTCGTGTCGTAAGTCGCTAAGTGAGCATCGACTAGATCTCGACTAGTTATTATAGGGAGATACATATATGAGCCATGCCGCCGACACTAACTTCGAGTTTTGGCTTGAAGGCCTTGTGAGGACGAATAGGACGTCTTGCATCATGCTAAAAGTCATGGAAGAACCTAAACTCAACCCATATCGGGTTATATGCTCCCTAAGGTAAAATAGTGATAGTGTGTTTGCCCTGCCTAGCCTCCCTAGTGTAGACATGTCGTTGTGCAAAAATTTATTAGAGTTGTTGCCTAGATTATTGTCCCCGTCCAAGAATCTTTTGTCTAAGGTGATCTCTACCTAGGTTGCTTCAATCTAATTTAGTTTCTGCTCGCCGAAGTTCACGACCATCACTTAGGTCTACCGCAAGTTATGATCGGTTAGTCAACCTTTGTCTTGCTATCCTCATAGAACCTTTTGAAATCTTGCTTGGTTAAGCATCTTCCTAATCTTCTGGCTCAACCTTGCGTACCCAACTTGAGTCTCATAACCTTGCTAAGTTGCTACGCAGATTTGAGAAGAATTCTGGACTCTGGTTTGAGTTAGGAAGTTCGGTTTCCGTTTACCAGAACATTGTATCATTAGGTATGCCTGCTCGTTCGAGTTCAGCATACGATGATATTTTAAGTATACAGGGTTACCCCATACCTCAACCGCCTACCCTTATTCACGGATCGAGTTATCCTTGTATACTCGTACCCGACTGATTCTCACTTTTGTTGTTATGTCTAGATGGACAACGCTGGCTCTACGTCGGCTGATGTGGAATCGTGGACTCTCGTGAACTACCTCGAGGAGGGTGGATTTCCTGCACTTTTGTGGGACATCCTGAAGGACTTTGGGTACACCACTTACCCAGAGTACTCGACACGTGAGATCATGACCACAGGCCAACTCCTTCGTTGTGAAGTAAAGGTGAAGATTTCAGTGTGCCCGACCAATCCTGCTTGGGAAGAGTGGGAGTGTAGGGCACAAGGGCGAAATTTGACTGACACGATGTAGTAGGCTGCTCTTGAAGCACTCACAATTTTCTGTGGGAAGCACCCTGATGAGGTAGCCGGCTCTGCAGCCAAAGTAATTCCTGTACCTGAGCGACACACTGTACCTGGTGGCGAACATGAAGCTATTCTTCCAGCCCAGAGCAACTCTCACTATAATCCTGACCTGGTCACCTCAGTCCGCTTTTCGGAAGCCATGTACGACACCTACCGATGGATGGTGGGAGAAAGTGTATTCTATAGACACCAAATCTATAGATACAGAGTTAAAGAAATGGAGGGTACAACTCAAGCGTTGAAGGAAGCCTGAGCCATGATAGCTACTCTCAAGAAGGAAAGGCGCAAGGACAAGGCAAAGATACAAGAGTTGAGTGAGATCATACATGAGCAGAATTTCTTATTGCAGCATAATGACCAGTATATGCTTGAACTAGAAAATCAACTGGAAGCTATAGCAGTTCCACCTCTGGGACCTGTTATTCCTGGACCAGTAGGAGAAGAAGATGCTGAGGACATCCAAGGAGAATCCGGAATTGAGTCTGGACCTGAGTCACCATAGTCCCTCAGCGTGGAAGACCCAACCCTAGGAAGTTGGTATGTGGGAAATAAAATTCTGAGTTTTAAGAGTGTAGTGTTTGTAAGGAACCCTAGTGTACAGTAACCGCGTTTGGTTAACTATTGCGGTTGGTTGAACTAGGAACCTCGTTGTGCAACTAGTCTGCGTTGTAATTCCAAACGTTGTTTGGTAATTCTGAAAACCCTCATCGATGTAATGCCTGGATTAAACATCTCCTTCATGCAGTGGTCTTCATAAGTCATTGTGTATGCTAGTTGTGGTCAAATCAAAGTTCTGTGGTAAATTTCAAACTCGTCCAAAAATTTCGTGCCAATCAAAGATCCAATCGAATCCTCAGTCCTGAACTGATTCTTTCTGGTCTTGCTCACAACCTTGTGAATTAAAATAAATGTTGCTTTCGAGCATGCACCGCATAGCATATGCATTTGGGAAGCTTGGGTATGCTAACGTGCATTCGCATGAAAACTCCGTACTCATACTCTACCTCTCTTGATTGGTGATGTTGTTACCCCATAGCCAAAGGTGCCGTGACGGAACCTAGGGCGTCATGTGTGCTGCAGCCATGTGATTGCCACTAGGGGCGCGCTAGGTATCTTGGTTGTGAGAAAGCGACTCGCCACTCAGATCCTTCTCGGCCTATGATTGCCCTCGCGATCACTAACTCATCATCTGGGTAACCGAGTCATTCGAACATGCATCATGAGCACCATACCGCACGAGCATGTGCATCGCATCAACTTCGAAAATTATTGCACCTTAAAATAATAAGATGTGAACAACTCAGATTCACAAAGTAAGTAAAGGTGTGAGCAAGATTGTTCTAAAGTTCCCACACGAAAATTTTCTTTCATACCAGAAATTACGGAGCTCTTTTACTAGCCTTCCTTTCCATTGCAAAGGTCTTTTGATAATCCCCGTCGACTTGATTCCTTGCCACCAATCTAGATGACCTTTTAGCAATCAACTCTTTTCCGATCAGATAAGCAGAAGAAGTAGAAGTTTCGTGAGCAGTCAAGGTTCTCAAAAAATCAATGTGGAGAAGTCATCCATCGTGTTTTCGTCTCGATCCGTACTCATAACCTTCAAATTATCGGAATCGAGCAAGGAAGTAAACCCAGGATCGATCGAAGCTTTTGCTAAGCTTCTCTTATTGCAATCGCAAACGTAGAGTGTTGTACACTGAGCTTTCTCGTTCTTCTCCCCATCACGGTCAATTCTTTAGACCATTGAACCTCATCATCATCAGTGTCACGACCGTATGACGACGACATGACGCCACCCCGCCATCTTTTTCTGCAACCGTGCTCACGACGCTGAGACCTCACGGGTTGACCTTTGTTGAGCTCCGTGTTGTCTACACCAAATACCCGGATGGTTAAAGCCCGTTGCAGCCCCGCAGTGGCCATAAAAGGGGAAGCCCTGTACCAGGACCCCGGCACAAGCCTCATGTCCGTCCGAGCTCGGCATCCTCACCACTCTTGTTCTTTCCCCGTTAGATTTTGGCCACCCTGCCACTAGAGCATCTCTCCCATCTGTCCGTTCCTCGCCAAGCAAATAGTTCCTCTGTCTTCGTCCACTACGTCGAGAAGAAGCTCGGAAGTGGACCGGAAGAAGGACTCAAGCCAAGCCGACACCCATGACTCAGTCTTTGGAAGAACTCGAGTCGCTTCGTTGGACGTTGATAGGGATTGTTGACGGATAAAAGACGTATCCCTCTACGATCCGCAAGCGTACGGACCCCACACCTTTTTCACCACGGGATTCCCAAGGTTCTTGTCAATCCGCGGAGCAAGGGGATTACTAGCGCTTAACCAAGTACTAATCTAGTTGAATGGAAAACCTTTGAAAGAGAGTATTAATCTAAAAGTAAAGACAATCTAACCTAAGTTAATCTAAGTTAAGTTGATCAAACAAATATAGGGTTAAACTATATGGTAAAGGGTGAACACAAGAGAGTGAGCAAGAAAGATAAGCGTTCCCTCCCTAGGATCTAGGATAACATGGTATGCATCTACTACACGAAAGCGGTAAACCAATCTACCGGGGGTTGTGACCACGGTTTCGCCCTTTCCCTCCTCTCGTACTGTCACTACGCGAAGGTATTCGTGACTAGACCTATGATGGACACGGTATGTTGATGGAATCTATGGGAGTAGCGGATATCATACGCCCAAAAAATATGGTAGCTAACCTTAATCATCAAAGCATCATCAACATGAAAACAATAGATTGAAACCACAAATCGAGTAGCGATCACATAGCATGTATCCATCTAATCCTAGGGATGAACGGAGACATTACCCCATCATCTTACACGGATTGAAGCACATAGGGGTGATGGAGACTCCGGAGAACGTCGTCGATGAAGATGGCGGCGATGGAGCTTGGGAACACCCCTAGGCCAGCGGCTTGGAGACCTCCTCTTGCTTCCTTCTCTCCGCCGGCGTTGATCCTTGCGACGAGCTCATCTAACTCTCTCCCTCATCTTGCGGCGGCGGTTTTCTGGTGATTGGCGTCGGTAGGATGATTTGTTCGATGGGTCGGTCGACGGCGGCGGAGGCAATAAATAGACAAACACCTAGGGCAAAGGAGGGACCGAACCGACCCCGGAGTGGGCCGGGCCGGTCGGGACCGGGCGGCCGGCCCGAGCCCACTTCGGCCCGGTTCGGCCCCCGGTTTTCTCCCCGGTTGCTTCTCGCGTGATCCCTTATTCGTGTGCACTTGCATGTGGGCCTTTGACGTCGTTTCCTTCACGGTTTAGGCTTGAATCCTTGCTATGCAAGCTTCGCTGTTTTCTGGTTGAGTCCCTGAAGACTTGCACGTTGACGCTTCGGTCCTCGGGTCATTTGGAGTCATGTTCATCGCGTGTCTTGACTCTTGTCGGGCTTTATGATCTTCTTCCAAAGTGCTTGGTGAACTTATCCCGAAAGTCTCCTCATTAGCGTAGATTTCCTGCGTAAACAACAAACTCCAAAATCGACATGCAAGTGTGAACTTGTTATATCATTAGTATGCCTAGTGGCGGGTTAGTTGCAAATCATAATCGAAACCAATGTATAACAAGTACTCTAGGTGGACGGAAATTCACCGTCAACATCTCCCCCATGCTTAAACCTTGCTCGTCCTCGAGTAAGTAATCCTTGCTTAAAAGGGAAATCGGTGTTGCCTTCCAATGTTGTCCCCGCACTTAGTCATTCATGACGAGGCAAATTGCTCTCTCTTAAGAATTTATTTTTAAAGTTCAAGTTGTGACCGGCTTCTTTTTCATTATGGAAGATAGACTAACAATAAAGAACAAGCCACATTTAACACGATGCTCTCGAACTTAAGTGAACTTCAAACCATTACCTTGTCACATGGAAGATTTTCAAAAAGATGCATATCCAACATAAGTGAAAATCTCTTGCAAAAGCTCATGGAACACTCATCTCATCAAGTCACTCAAGCCTATACTAGATTATTTTCAACCTACTCTACTCATATGTGATAGTGGAAGGCTTATGTGGAGCTTGGAAGGTTAAAAACAATCCTAGCAAAACATACATTCGAAATATTGTCAAATTAAGAGAGAGATCTATTGGAATTACCGAGACTCGTCAAAAAGGCCATGGAAAATAATTGTTGGAAAGAGAGAGCGACGAAACACACACATTTAGATAAGTGGACATGTGCAAGTGGCAAATGGATGATCCCGAGGCACGAGTGAAGTCCTCGTTATCGGATTGCACATGGTTGGAAGATTTGAGTATGGATTTGTCATTAAGGCACTTGAGAACTTATGAAGCAAAAAGAACTGAGGAGCATCTTTATTTTTTTTTTCTTTATTTTATTTCCTTCTCATTTTTCTCTCTTTCTTTTTTTTACACTTTATTCTTCCTATTTTTCTTACTTTTCTTTTCTTCTTATCATATATTTTTCATTATTCTTTTTTATTCTTTTTTATTCTTTTTTTGCTCCTCAAAACTTTTTGCAACATAATACTTACATAGCATTTGTGTCACAGAATGACTCCTCCCCCATGCTTGAACGATGCTCGTCCTCGAGCATAAAAGAGAGGGGAAATGACTGCTAAAGTAAGTATAAATTCCATAATCTTGCGGAATATTTGAATCTCCATCGAGAATTTTACTCCATACTCAAATTGGGTTGTGGACAAGGAGGTGATCACAAAAAGATGTTTTTGGTTTAGGGTGGATGCCCAGGCGAAGTTTGTGAAATTTTCGATGTGAAAACCCACAATGCATGGACAAAAAGGCTAGCATGAAAACGTTACACAAAGGAATGACCAGCTTCTTAGTCTCGAACCATAGAAATCAATCCTAATCCAACTCATCAAAACATATGTTTGCAATCTACGGGTTTTGTTATCATAAAACATATATGTATATGGCTTTGGTAGGTAGAACTTTGCAAGAGCATCACAAATATGTAGATAGCATAAAAGTTAAGTTTTCATAAAAAACAACAAGTTATCCGGCTATCCATAAACTTAAATCAAAGAGCAAAGATATGTATGTGGGTCTAGAGCATAGTCATTTCACCTCCACAAATAAAAGAGCCGGTATTTAAATTAATTTCAGATCATATTATATAGAGCAATTAGCCAAGACATGTATAACTTCATGTAGGTAAAACAAAGCGGCAACTTTCATCATCTTTCCGTAAGCATAGGCAATATAGAACATCGAGGTGAACACATGGTCATGCTTATCTATTGAAAGTAAAAAGAAACCTAGGTTGTCCTCCTAGTAGCCATGTTATTGTTTGAAGAGAAAAACAAAAGGTTGCACCTAGTTGAGGTTGAAGGCATACTTACAAGCATTTGTGTTTGGAAAAGAGAAGGTCCATGGAGATGTTACCATCCTTTGTAATTTTTCGTTGCGTTCTTCCGACATCTCCATGTATCGACGTGGCTTTTGCTTTTGTCTTGATTTATTAATGCTCCTAAACTTCTGAATTTGATCTTGTATGCTTAATGGAGTCATTGGTCACCCTTCTCTTCAATGTTGTCATCACCATCTCCTCTTCCTTGTTATCATCATCTCCTTGCTGTCTCTTTTTCATGGATTTCCCCCTCTGTCCAGAATAGAAAATATATCGAAATATAGCTCTATTGAAAAGTTTACGAAATTACCTTTCCAACGTGTGGTCATTCATCGAAAACGGAGTTCAAACAAGGGAGCTATGTCCGTTTTACTTCAGCGCTGCGTGCTGTCCAAAACTGATTTCAGGACGTGTTGCACTCGGTGATTCGGGCATAACCGCTTGTAGGAACCTCCGATTGTCTTGATTCTTGATTTGTTGGAATCGTAACTTCATGGGGCTTCTAAATATCCAAAAATACCTAGTGTTTTCCCTTTGAGACCATGCAGAATTTTGATGAGATTGGTGACTTCTTGCGCATTGATCCGGAGATGTTAACGATCTTTATCATTCTATCTTCTAGAGTGTCATGTTGCACTTCCGTGTTGAAGATTCAGGGTCTCCCCCATGCTTAGCATTTTGCTAGCCATGGAAGAATAAGACAAAGCACTTCTTAGCCATCCTTCAATTTCCTTGTAGTGAGAGTCTTTATCTTGCCTGTAAGACATTTTAAACGCACATTCTACCCCCAAGGTGACGGTTGGGAGTAGATAGAATTGCCAATAATCCAACAATGTCTCCTAAGATTCTTAACTTGCGGCATAATTAGTTTAATGAGGAATAAAAACCTAATGAGTGTACGTGGTGCAAGGTGTGTATGCACATGATAGGAAAGCATATAAACAAAGACAATGTTTTCACCTAGTTCTAAACACCATGTTTACAACTAGGTTGCCGAATTTCTCCATAGCCATAAAGGTTTATTTATCAAGGGTTAAAACACCATGTCTATCCCTAAATCAATAACCCTTATAGCACAATAAAAATTAAGCGCATTGCAGAGCTTATAAACTAACCAATGCAATATGAAAACATATGAAAAGCTAGCAAGGTTTATCGAACTTAACGATGATGGTCCGCAATCTTGTTTAAACACCACGTTTACACAAGATCACAAAAGGAAAATACCCATAGGGCCATATGAAGCATTAACATGGAAACTGAAGCATACATCATTAAGTATATAAAACAACCAAGCCAACTATGTGCAAAACATGTATACACAAAGGAACATCACGAGGATAACAAAATGCAATGCATGCAAATAAATAAGATCATGAACATGATGGTGGTTCTAAAAAAAGGAAAACTGAACTTAGATTAATAACCACAAGTTGATCATCATAAGATAGTGCCATTCTTTTATTTTCTCTAAGAAAGTAGTAAAAATATAAAGAAACGGGTTGCCTCCCGAAAAGCGCTTCATTTAAAGTCATAGAGCTCGACTTTCTCACATACCTTCTTTTCGTTGCATAGCCATGGCCCTTCATGCAAGAAGAAAAGGTACCAATGCAGCTTTAATTTACTTCCCATGTTGTGCTTGATCACTTATAGAAGACTTGCCCAAAGCATCCTTTTGTTTCATCGTTATCTCCTTCTTTATCATCCTTCGGTGCTGCCTTCACTCTATTATTTTTTTAATGTCCAGAACAGAAAGTATACTCAAGCTCTACTCCATTGCACAGTGCACAAAATTTCCTTTCCAACGAGTCTTCATTTGCTCAAATCGGACTCCGGACAAGAGAGTTACGTCGGTTTTACTTCGGCGATGAAATCTGTCCTGAAATTTCAGAACGCGCAACGCTCAATGTTTTCTCCATAACTCCTTGCACGGGTCTTCAAACTTGTTGGTTCTTGATGCGTTGGAATGGTAACTTGATGGAGCTTCTGGATATCTCATTTTCTTCATTTGTACACCTCTGAACAAGCTCTCAAATTGATGAAGACAGCAGCATCCATCGCGGGATTCGGAGAGGTTGATGATTTATCTTGCAACTCTTTCAGGCATGACTCCTTTTTTTTTTCATTATTCAAGCCTTGTCTACATGGTTAGTGAAAATCGGGCCTTTCCCGACATATGATTCTTTAAGGTCACTAGCTTGACCAAGCGCAAAGCATGATCGAGATTTACAAAACTTATTGTAAACATACGCGTCCATAATTAACACCACATGTGAATTGTAGCAACAAGTCAAGGTGTAAATAAAAGAAGCATATGTTTCATGCATAGCGCTTAGCTTATCATTAGGCAAAGGTTGTTTAGGTGTGAGATTAATTGGATCAAAAATAAATGTTTCCTCTTTTTCATTCTCAAGAAAATCTAGCCTATCAACATGATCACTATTGGAACAAGGCATAGACATTAAACTATCATTCATACTATTGGTTAAGCATGAGTACTTGAATTTATCATCATTAATACCAATAATATCTTGAGATTTCAGCGCGTACCTTGGCCTTAGAGATTTTTCAACAAGAGTGATATTTGGTTCATCAAGCGGTGTTGAAGGCGAATCGATCTCAACAAGTGTAGTTGCCTCTTCATCACCATCTTGCAATTTCTTCAACTCATCATGTGGAACATGTAATCCTTCAACTATGTATGCATTCATATCTTCTTTGAAGTCTTCTTTATCAACCAGATCTTCATCTTCAAAGACTTGTATGATGCTTTCTTTATCTTCCATGTACCACATGTCGTCAAGATCGCTCATTGTTGATTCACTCTTTCCTTCATCCTTGAGTACTTCCATGTCTTGATTTGCTAGTGTGTAGGCTTCAATAGCACACAAGCTATCATCTAGCTTGAGTCCTATCTCCTCCCATTTATCCTTTGAGTCACTAGGCTCATCACGGTTGTACTCTTCTCTTCCTTCATCATAAATCTTTGATTTGTCAAACCGGTCGATCCATCCTTCATCTCCTTCTTTTCTTTCTTCTTCAAACATCTTTTGGATCGACTCTCCACTCATCTCTTGATCAAATATATCTTCAACTAGTTTGGCAACGTGTTGGCGTTCCTCCTTCCTTCGGTAGCTAATTAGTGGGGCGAAATCAACTTGAACCCAACCGGATTGCTTGAACTCCGCCAATGGTCTAGCATTCCACATACTTCGGCCTACATTCATGTTAATTTCAACATTTTTAACATCCGAAATGACTTCTCTTACCTTGGGAAGTGGATCTTCACTTTCTTGTATGGTCGGTTCATCTTCCTTGACCTTCGGTTCATCTTTTTCAGAAATTTCAGCAAGCACCTTGGGCTTGCTTTTGTCATTTTGCTCCTCTTGACAACATCTTTGCCAATCTCGTATTGTTCTTTGTCCATTGCTTATCCTTTGTAAGATTTGTGCGGCTTCACTAATTGTTTTATCCATTATATTACCGCCCGCACACATGCTTACAAAACGAGACGAGTTAGGGGTTAGTGAAAAATAAAAGGTATGCAACATCAAGTCACCGGAAAATCCCAAGTTCGGGCCTTGCTCAAGTAGTTCATTAAATCGGTCCCATGCTTCATCAATTCCTTCATCCTCTCCTTGCTTGAAATTGAGCACTTGCCTCCTTAAGTCTTGGACCTTGCTTATGGGAAAGAACTTCAAAAGAAACTTCTTCACTAGCTCATCCCAATTTCCTTTTGCTTCAACGAACGCAAGTGTGTACCATCTTCGCGCTTCATCTTCGAGAGAGAATGGAAAAAGATTCCACTTGAACCAAGCGGCCGGAACTCCTTTTTGTTGGACCGTGTTGCATAACATCGTGAATTCCTTAATGTGTCTATATGGGTTGTCATCCTCCAATCCTCTAAATGGTTTTGTCGCCACTAAATTGATGATTCCGGGCTTCAATTCATAGTGGGTTGTAGCAAGCGCCAAATCTGATTTTTGCATCTCAATGTCTTCCATTGACGGCATTGCTAGCTCCCTTAGCGACATCTCTTCGTCTTCCAATGGTGAGGTGAACAAATCCATCTAGGCACAAGAAGAGTAGAAAGAAAAACAAAAAAGATTTTTTTTTCTTTTTTTTTTAGAAAATAAGGGTTAGGTGTTAGTAATCAACAAAATTAATACTAGATTAAACGTAGCAAATCGGCTTGCTCCCCGGCAACGGCGCCGGAAAAAAGGGGCTTGTTGACGGATAAAAGACATATCCCTCTACGATCCGCAAGCGTACGGACCCCACACCTTTTTCACCACGGGATTCCCAAGGTTCTTGTCAATCCGCGGAGCAAGGGGATTACTAGCGCTTAACCAAGTACTAATCTAGTTGAATGGAAAACCTTTGAAAGAGAGTATTAATCTAAAAGTAAAGACAATCTAACCTAAGTTAATCTAAGTTAAGTTGATCAAACAAATATAGGGTTAAACTATATGGTAAAGGGTGAACACAAGAGAGTGAGCAAGAAAGATAAGCGTTCCCTCCCTAGGATCTAGGATAACATGGTATGCATCTACTACACGAAAGCGGTAAACCAATCTACCGGGGGTTGTGACCACGGTTTCGCCCTTTCCCTCCTCTCGTACTGTCACTACGCGAAGGTATTCGTGACTAGACCTATGATGGACACGGTATGTTGATGGAATCTATGGGAGTAGCGGATATCATACGCCCGAAAAATATGGTAGCTAACCTTAATCATCAAAGCATCATCAACATGAAAACAATAGATTGAAACCACAAATCGAGTAGCGATCACATAGCATGTATCCATCTAATCCTAGGGATGAACGGAGACATTACCCCATCATCTTACACGGATTGAAGCACATAGGGGTGATGGAGACTCCGGAGAACGTCGTCGATGAAGATGGCGGCGATGGAGCTTGGGAACACCCCTAGGCCGGCGGCTTGGAGACCTCCTCTTGCTTCCTTCTCTCCGCCGGCGTTGATCCTTGCGACGAGCTCATCTAACTCTCTCCCTCATCTTGCGGCGGCGGTTTTCGGTGATTGGCGTCGGTAGGATGATTTGTTCGATGGGTCGGTCGACGGCGGCGGAGGCAATAAATAGACAAACACCTAGGGCAAAGGAGGGACCGAACCGACCCCGGAGTGGGCCGGGCCGGTCGGACCGGCCGGCCGGCCCAGCCCACTTCGGCCCGGTTCGGCCCCGGTTTTCTCCCCGGTTGCTTCTCGCGTGATCCCTTATTCGTGTGCACTTGCATGTGGGCCTTTGACGTCGTTTCCTTCACGGTTTAGGCTTGAATCCTTGCTATGCAAGCTTCGCTGTTTTCTCGGTTGAGTCCCTGAAGACTTGCACGTTGACGCTTCGGTCCTCGGGTCATTTGGAGTCATGTTCATCGCGTGTCTTGACTCTTGTCGGGCTTTATGATCTTCTTCCAAAGTGCTTGGTGAACTTATCCCGAAAGTCTCCTCATTAGCGTAGATTTCCTGCGTAAACAACAAACTCCAAAATCGACATGCAAGTGTGAACTTGTTATATCATTAGTATGCCTAGTGGCGGGTTAGTTGCAAATCATAATCGAAACCAATGTATAACAAGTACTCTAGGTGGACGGAAATTCACCGTCAACAGGGATGTACCTCGGTATTGTAGGCAGAATCTGCCTACTATTAGTTGTTCATGTGCACCTTCATCGGCCGCTTCCTCATTAACAGCGATGAGGTAGTAGGGAACGTACCTTACACCCTTGTTCCATCTGAATTCCCGATATTGGGACGTGTAAACAAAGCTTTACCGATTTGATATTTGTGACTATTTTGATGTCCGGTTCGCATTACTTACCGTGAACGAGTTTCGTAGAGCATGTTCGAATTATGAGTTTCTGGGTGAGATTCAGAACATGTATTAATTAGGGACTTAATTTTCAGATGTTCAAACCGGCACGGATTAACCCCAATGGTTTTGGTACGTCGGGTAGCGGTGATCTAACGCTACCACCGCCCACGACGCTGACCGAAGCTTTCGTGGCAGCGCATACCGACGTGTTGTGCCAGATCCTGCAGGCACAACAGTGGATGGCCCAACAACTACAGCAAATGCCGCCGATGCAATAGAAGCTCCGACCTTCCAAGCCCTGTTCACCCGAAGTACCTACCCAGAGTGACATAAACGCCATTGTCGGCACAACTCAGCTATTGGAGGGGCAGAATTCCATGCTGAACCAGATGGTGTACGATGTCATCCAAGGACGTTATGGGAAACCATCTCAAACTAGTTTGGCAGACAGTCTCTCTCAGTCCTTATCTGCCTCTATGGTCGAACAAGCCCGGTTGTTCAATCTGTTGGTGGAGTATGTTAATCAAGACCAACCCCAGGCCTCCAACTCCATATTACCCCTTTCTCCACTACCAATGGACCTTAGAAAATAAGAGAGGGCAAGTGGGGGCAACAAGTGAGTATTATCTGTGATAGATGTAAGTGAGTGGGAAATTACCTGTAAGGAGACTCGTCCGGGTGAGGGCACATGAAGATGTGACACTAGCAAGGCCACTCAGCTCCCTGTTAGTGAAACGTGCTCGCAAGCGGCGAAGTTAAGAAAGAAAAAGAAGAAGAAGCTCCGCCTCATCAAGAAAGGCCAACAACAAATCTCCAAGCCCGGAGACCTTCCACCCCATTTGTGCTATAATTGTAGACAACCCGGGTATTACATACATAATTACCCAAATCTCCAGCATCAGGATCAGAACCTCGAAGAAGCTAAGTGTGCTCACGGCAAGAACCCGTCTTTTCAAGGAAAGCCAGACCTGCTTAACTCTATGGGTAACATCTCTATCAAAGAACCACTTCCCTACTTCCTCCTATAATTTCGAATCTTGGGACGACATTCTTCTTAAGGGGGGTAGGCTGTGACGCCCCAGGTTTTTAATTAACGTCATTAACGCTAACGAACGAATAAACCGAGTCAAACCGGACGACACTAGTCAAACCTAGGTCAACCTGGGTCATCATCCCGAAAACCTCGCCAACGAACTCTATTGAACCCCTTAACCAAGTCTACACACACCCGTGGTCAACGCTTGGTCAAAGACATGGTCGAACCCTGCTTAAACACTGACGTCGGCGAGTGTCGTCCGGAACTTTTGCCGCGTTCTCCAAATTTCATCTAAACAATTTCATGTAGATTGGCATTTCAAATTTTGAGTCGGAATTGGTGAAAAACTTGGTCAATCGTCAACATCTCCTGTTTACCAGAACGTGGCGACATTCAAAGTTTGGCAGCAGTTTGTGCACAATCCGTGGAGAAAAACACCATACGACTTTTGTGAATGTTGTAGAGGGTGGTGAGATCTACAACTTTGCTATACGTGGTCAAAATTCGAGTTAATCGCGGTCAAACAGGCTACTGCGAAATGGTTCAGCATGCATTGACGTCGGTCGTGCTCTCGCGCTCCAGAGCGCAACCCCGAGCGCCGCTCCGCGCGGTGCGCCGCGCGTACGCGCGCGCCAAGGCGAGCCTCGCGACCGGCGGTCCATGCGCCGTCCCGAGGCTCGCGCCTTCCCAAGCCACACCCGCCCCGATGCGCCTCGAAGCCCCCACTCCGTACCGCGGTCGGTCGCGCCCGTGAAACCACCCGGTCCGTCCCATGCCGCCCGTGCGCGACGCCCGCATAAATGGGGGTCGGTCTTCTCATTTGCGCGTGTGTGCCTCCTCCTCTCCTCACCTTGTCGCGCCCCTTGCCGCCCCCGACGACCGCCCGCCGCGCCGCGCAGCACGGCCCGCGGCGGCCGCCTCCCAAGGCCAACCAACCCCCAAAATTGAGCCCTCGGCTGTTGGAGACCCTTTCCCCGCCCTCTCCCGGCCAAGGACGCAAGCGAGCTCACCGGATTCCGGCGAGCCGCGCCGGCCACCGCCCCTAGGGGCCACATTGCGAGGTGGGAACTCTTTCTAAGGGCTGAACCGCAAAGTAAGGGCTTAGTTGTGAACCCGCAGAAAGTCCAGGGGCCTTAGTGAAAGGTTATAACTAGAATAGTACTTGTGATTTGCAGAAACTTGTAAAATGCGTAGAAAATCGTAGAAAAATCAGAAAAATGCAAGCTCGTTTTTGTTGGATTCATTGTGAAGAATCCTAAAACTTTTGTTATTCTTATCTAAGCTGGTTCCTGATAGTTTTTGCATGAAAAATAGGAATGTGAAAAACCTAGATCTGCAATAACTCAAAATCTACAAATCCTCTGTGTCCAATTTTTGGATATGTTGTGTAATAGATAATTACTAGCTCCTGTACCGAAAATTGGACAAAGTTAGGTTGTAAATCTTTTTATAAAAATTGTTTTCCATTTCTGCAGAATCTGCATAAATGATTTTTGTAGCTAAAAATAATTAGATTTTTGCAACCAACTTCTGCATATTATCTTTTTATTCTCAAAACACACCTCTGGTGAAATAATCACAATTTTAGAATTACCAGAAATAATTATTCTTGAATTATGCTTGATTTTCTTTGAAAATACATAACTCGAGTTTCGTAATAGTTCTAGGTGTATATGCTACCTCCCTAGGCTAGTTCTGGACCATATAACATGTGTGGGAAAGATAGGATCATTTTGATGAATATTTATTTTTGTGTGCATTTACCTTGTCCTTCTAGCTAACTTTTGCTATTTTCAAAAATAATTAATTTCTAGCTATCCAAAGCATGCATGTTTGTCCAGTGGCTTGTTATAGGTGTTTAGTGTTTAACACACCCTTCCACTGAAGTTTATTAATTGAATTCATGAATAAAAGCTTTGGAAGCAATTAAAGGCTTAATTGTCATTTAAATGGGAAAAATCACCATCCCATCTTTAATAACCTTGTGAGTGGTTGTAAATCGTTTTAAAATGCTAAATATACCCACCCACTACTGTTTGTGAAGTTAAATTAAATTACTTACATGTATAGGTACACAATCACTATCAAAAGATTATTTAATAAAGAACTGCATATTATTCCTTTTTGGAAGAGTATGCTGAATGTATTCTTATCTAGTTGAATGTGTCCAACTAATGCACCCCATTGTTGTCATTTATTGTTTGTGGTTAATTAGATTAAAAATCGTCGAATAAATCTTTCATTTGCATCTTCATGTAGATGTTTCCGCAGGTAGACGTACGCTCATACCGGAAGGAGGAGACGAATGTGACGACGGAGAGCTGCAGTACGTGGACGTAGCTCAAGACCTGGACCCAAGTCAAGAAGGGCCCAAGGCCAACCTTGCCAGCAAAGGCAAGCCCCGGATCATTAACCCCGTCTTTTAAAATTATGCAATTATGTTTGCTACGATTGTGCATTTACGTTGCAGGAGTTCAATTGAAACCCTAGATGCATGATCCCTGGGTACCTATTGTGACGCCCTAGGTTTTCGGCCGGGTTAATGAACCCTAGTCCCCCAGTCAACAGTGTTGACTTTGGTCAAACAAGGGTTCACCTAGGTCATCACCCTGAAAACATCGCCGACAAACCCTAATGTCCCCTTTTGGTCAACCAAAGTTCACCTTTGTCAAAACCCCACTGAAAAACCCTTGACTCTTTGTTGACCCATCCATGTGAGCCGGAACTTTTGCCGCGTTCTACAAATTTTCCCTAAACACTTCAAATTCTCTCAATACTAAAGTTGTGTGTTTTGTCGAGGGACACATTTTTAATGTTGAGTGGCATTGCTGGTTTGGAGTGGAAATGGGTGAAAATTTTAAGTCAACGGTGGTAAGTACTATTCACAGATCCGAGACATTCTGCATTTTGGCATCCAATTTGTGCAAAAAACTATGGAGAAAAAGGCTAGACACCCTTTGTGAAAGTGGTATAGGGTCAGTTGATCTACAACTTTGCTGTTAACCGCTTGGTCCACTTATGTTGAAAAATTTTGAGAAATCAGTGGTCAAACAGTGCTAGTCTGATTGATTTTCGGTCCTTGGCGTCCAGAACGCGCTGCCGCGCCGGCGTCGCGCACCGCCGTGTCGCGACCACGCCGGGCCCGCACGCCGAGGCAAGCTTCGGACCCTTGGTCCATGCGCCGCCACCGCCCTTGCCGAACCGCCATCCATGTCCTATCCACGCGTGCCACGCATCCATGCACGCCGCGCCGACCACCCAACCGCGACGTCATCGTACGCGCGCCGCGCCGCCCCTGCACGGCTATTGGCCGTCGTGCCTCACCACCGCCTCACCGTGCCCATGCCGTGGACGGCTGTGACCCCCTTCTCAAGGCACGCGAGCCTACAAAAGGGTTAGACTCGGCCCCGCGCGCGCGTTGCCCCGGGCGTCGAGCCGCCATTGCCGCCGCCAGTGACGCCGACGCCGAGCTCCTTCCTCCAGCCGCTGTACCGCCAATGCGTGTTGCTTCGGCCTGCCTTAGGACTCCCAGTAGCTACCCTGCTCGCTTATTGCTCAGACCGAGCCGCCAGCTCGCCGGAATTCGAGCTCCCGCGGCCGCCGCTGGGCAAGCCTTGCCGAGCCCGTGCCCCCGCTTGCTCTCCAAGCCAATGGGCCATCGTAGCATCTCCTCTAAGTCACACTGAAGCTCGGTGCGTCGCGTATCGCTCAGCTGGACTTTTCCCCTTGCCGGACTTCGCGCCACGGCGGCCGTGCTGCCCCGGTGCCGCCGCCGCCGCTCGCCGGCGACCGCTCTGGGCGAGCTACCGCCGGCAAACAATCAGTGGTGAGCCCAATCGCCTTCCCCGCCGCTCGCTTGCCTACCCGTGCACGCCCTCGCCACCGGCGAGCTCGTCGTCGCCGTCGGTTCCAGGGGGGAAGCGAGGACCTGATTGTAAAAGTTTTAAAACTTTCAAGGGCCTAAGTGCGTAAAGATTCTATCCCTTTTCATGTGTTTGGCTGTGACTTGTAAAATCGATTAAAAATTGTAGAAAAATCCAAAAATAGCAAACCCAAGTTTGTTGTGCTCTGTGTACCTAAAACTACAACTTTCTCCAAAGGTGTATATGCTTTTGAGTTTTAATTTTTGCTTGAAAAATAGGAATGTGAAATACCTAGATCTGTGATTCTGTAAAATCTACTACTGATCTGGAGCTGAACTTTGGATATGTTGTGGGAACTAGTATGTCTAGGATCGGTGCCAAAAATTACACAAAGTTACTGAAGAAATCCTTTTATAAAAATCATTTTGTGAACTTGATAAATCTGCCTAGATGATTTTTGTAGCTCCAAATATAATTATTTTTGAGCCCAACTTCTGGCTACTGTCTTTTGTTACAAAAATACATCCTTGGTGAATTTACCATGATTTTATCTCTGTTACAAATATTATTTTCTCAATTATGCTTGTTTTTAATCATAAATATGTGTAGCTTGTTTCACAAGGGCTATGTGTGTGTTTGTTAGTTCTTTAGGCTTGTTTTGGATCAGAGTATGTGTAAGAGAGAGATGGGAATCATTTCTGTCCTATAGAAATTAATGTGCATTATTCCCTTATATGCTAGCTAGTGTTGCCTTTAAATTGTGTAATAAATTTCAGTGGTGCAAAGGCTAATCTTTTACTGTCCAAGGAAGTGCTCCTGATCGGTAGGACCAGTATATGCTGTTGGATAGGTTTCATATGTCTTAAATTGGTTTAAGAGAGTTCAAACTAGTTTAATTCAGAAAAAGGAAAATAGGAAAAATGCCCCCTTTTGTGCATAAGGGAAATAAATGAGTTAGAAAAGTAAAATGGTAGTGCAAAAATAAATTCCTTGCTGTTTGTATATAAATAAGATATTCCTTAATAGATGTGCACACAATCACATTAAGGAAAAGGCTAAAAAGGCTTTTAATTATCTTTAAAGGGGAGAAATATTTAAATGCATTTCTTAAGGGGAATACGACCAACACTATCCAACTTGTAGCTTTGCTACTGTTTTGTTGATGTGAATTAAATTAATTTGTTTATATATATGTACATAGTCACCGTAAAAGTCTAGATAATAAGCAACACATATTGTTCCTTTATAGGAAGAGTATGCTGGATGTATTATTATCTAGGTGAATGTGTTCAAGCATGCACCTCTTGGTTGTCATAAGTTGTTTGCAATTAATTAAATGCAAATGGTCACTTAAGTCTTGCATTGCATCCTCCGTGTAGAAGTGTCCGATGGTAATTACACGCTCGTGTCAGAAGACGTGAACGAGGGAGCCGGAGGAGGCGTGCACTACGTCGCCATAGAGCAAGACCCGGACCAAAGTCCGGGAGTTTGTCTAACTGCTTGTGCTAGCGAAGGCAAGCCCCGGCTCTATCATTAACCCATGTTTTATTTAACTTTATGCAAATATCTATGTTATTCTATGTGCATTTACGTCCAGGAATTGGATGAAACCCTAATTGCATGATCCCTAGGTGCCTATGTTCTTCTACTAGCCTGTTAGGTCGCTAGATGCTATGCTCTAAGGACCTGGTAAAAGTCGAGTGATGTTCGTCACTCGCGAGAATAGGTTTTCCCTTTGTGGAACCCTCATGTAAATTAATGAATTGCTCCTGTGGTAAGAGCATGGGATTTGGGCTCCGGTCCAGTGGCTTCGTGGGCTAAGCTTTTGAATGTACTAAGCACTTGTCGGGAATGGGACCGGTAAGCCTAGTACCTTAATGAGACGGTACGGGATTGAACTACTACTAATCTCGATTCGTCTCCTGCCCGGCTTGCAACCGGAAGGATGGTACATGTGTGAGGCATTCCAGATAGCCCTGTACCCGGGACTGTAGGCTATCATCCCAACCCGAGGATTTTTGGGAACCGTTTGGTCGGTGTCAGCTCTGTGGAGCACCGCTCCGTGTGTTTAGGTTACCTTGCAAGGGTGTATGAACCAATCGATTGTCGGCCTCTCACCGTTATCCGAGATTGCTTAATCAGCTGGCCATGATATCCCGTAATAATGGAACTATGTGAAACCTTCTGCGTGAATTAAATGTGTTGTACAATTCTTGTTTGTACTAGTTGCTCATTGAGTAATGATAATCTCAATAGAAATCGAGCTAAAACGTTGAAAGTAAGGATCCATGATCTTAGTCGTTTTTGGCAAAACAAACCCACCAGCCAAAAGCCGGCATGTCTAGAGATAGCTATTTGTTCGGGTAAGTCTTGCTGAGTATTAGCATACTCAGACTTGCTATAATTGTTGTTTTCAGGTGAAGTTATTTGGCCTGGTAAGATTCCATCCGGCTGGGAGCTGGAATGGGTGGATGAGGACGTTGAGTAATGGCGTCACAGATGGCCTCCGGTGATGTCGTAACGTATCGTTATTAGAACTTCCGCTGTTTTAGTAAAACTCCGAATGATTTTTTACCATATTAGAATTAATGGTTTGTAATAAATGGACCCTACGGGGAGATTGGTATTTATGTGTAAGGCGCTCTAGACTTCACTTCGTGGGAGTTTTAATGCATTCGTTCTTTCCTCTGTGTGGTTCCAAGTGATTTACCGGGTGTAAACTCGGCAACACTCAACGGGATGCTTCCTTACTGTCGCTTAATGACCAAATGGAGTGGTTAGGCGATAGTACGGAATTATGTCTGGTGGGGTTGTCACAGCTGGTATCAGAGCGATTGAATGCACCGGAGTGATTAGCTTAATACTAATCACATGTTTTACAATAAAACTTGCCAAGATTGATTGGATTTCGAAAATCCGTTGGATCGTTAAGGAATGATCTAGATCGAGAGGCCCTAGAGGGAATTTTGGGTTCTTTAAGGTGGCATAAGAATCTATGGTTTATTTTGCTAACTTCCAACACTTTACTTTATGCCAGACTTACTTTATTGCACAACCAAACTAGATGAGCCACGTGTTTCATACGTGCGCTGTTCCGCATCACGGGAATTGCGAGGGTTGATGGAGTGATCCCTTCCATGGATCCCATCTTCGCGTCTAGATATGAGTTGTGGTGTCGCCACGTGTCTCATACGTCTGCATTCCGCATGTCGATCATGCGAGGCAAGGATACACTCCATTCAAACGGAGGGTTTCCGAGGTTGGACGCTGTCCATGCAGCGGCTTTACGCATGGATACTGTTTCTATAAGTGAACGGTAATGTATGTGGACGCTTTCGTGATGTGCTGGCACGAAAGGTTCGTTTTCTGCAGGTACACTAACCACGCTCGTAAGTCGTCAAGTGCGAATCGAATAGCTCCGATTAGTTATTATAAGGAGAGCCGACTATAAGCTTGCCATCGGCACTAACTACGTCTTTTGGATCTAGTTGTAAAGTCGTACAAGGCGTGTGCATGCATAATTAAAATCTCAACAAACCAAAAATTGGTTCCTAATTGCTCGAATAATTTTGCTAGGGTGAATTGCTTGATCTTAGATAAGGTTTTCCTCTCTTTTGAATTTAGGAAAATTGTGGCAGATTCTGTCTCTGTCATCTCTCAATTTTTGCAGCCAAATCTGTAAGGAACCTACTAGACATCCTTTAGGAAAGTTGTTTCATGTGAAGTTGACCATCCACTGTGAATTTTCCAGGATTTTAAGAATTTTCTGCAGAAAGCTATGCCCAGTTTAGTTCGTCCCTGTTCTCCTGTGTTCAGAACAGATTCCTTCCGCGGATGAAAATTTTCGATCATGTTCCAATCCAATCTAGCCCTACCATTGAATACCAAAGGAGTGCATAATTAAGTCACCAAGTCACTACCAAGAATTGGTAATTTTTAGGGTTATAGGTTCTGAGTCATGAATTTTTGAGTCACAGCCCCCGAATTTTACGCCATCATTTTATGTGTACTCATTTCAAGTTTTGGCATATCTTGCACCTTGGGCTAATGGCTGCCCCGAGTATCACCAAAATTGGTAATCCAATTACCCTTTTTCTAATTGAAATCTGGTGAAAGTTGGAAACCTTTAGTAGTGGTCTGTATAGGCAACATTCCCTTGTAATCACGAGAACTTAACTCTGTACGCGTGTTCACCTCTGGTTCTGACATGTGTCACTTATTCCAGATGTCTGCTTCCGGATCTGTGAACGTTGACGTGCAGGCTTGGACTCACTTGAACTGCCTCGAGGAGGGCGGTCTTCCTGCACTTTTGTGGGACACTCTAAAGGATTTTGGGTACACAGTGTATCCTGAGTACTCGGCACGTGAGCTCATGACCACAGGCCAACTGCTTCGTTGGGAAGTGAATGTAAAGATCCCCGTGTGTCCGACACATCCTACTTGGGAAGAGTGGGAGGTGAAGGCACAAGGATGGAAATTGGCTGGCACCATGCAAAAGGCTGCGTTGGAAGCACTCACAACTTTTTGTGAGAAGCATGCCGATTTGGTAACTAGTACTACAGCCAAGGTGATTCCCTTACCTAAGCAGCATTCCGGGCAGGATACCAAACGCGAAGCTTCTCTTTCCACTCAGGGTAATCCTCACTATAGTCCTGAACTTGACACAGCAGTCTGTTTCTCCAAAGCTATGTTGGACCTCTATCAATCAATGGTTGGAGAAAGTATGTTTTATAGGCACCAAATTTATAGACAGCAAGTCAACGGTGCGGGAGCTATCGCCCAAGAGTTGAAGGAAGCTCAAGCAATGATAGAAAATCTTAAGAAGAAAAGAAGAAAGGACAAAAGAACAATACAAGAATTGAGCGAAGTCATTCATGAACAGAACTTCTTGTTGCAGCATAATGATCAATATATGCTTGACTTAGAGAATCAACTAGAAGCTGTAGCAGCTCCACCTCCTAATCCCGAAGAGGAAGAAGATCCCGAAGAGATCCAAGGAGAATCTGGAGTGGAGTCTGGACCCGCTTCACCTTAAGTGAACTTAGGCTAGAAGTGTATCTAGTTGATGTTAGTTACGCTTTCAATAAAGTAATGTGTTGTAAGAATGGATCTTGAAATGACGTTGGCTATGATCGACTTGGACCATGTGATGGATATCAACTTATGTTAAATGTTGGGAAATCTTGCTTGCTGACTGTTATCATGTTTGCATGTGCGTACCAGAATTATGGTGATTTACGTACACCTAGGCCTTAGTTGACAACAACTAGGAGAAATCTCGGTTATGGAATTTATCGAGCATGATAATGTTGGAAATTGACTTAAAATCGCATACCAACCTTGGAGCACATGAAATCATGCATTCACTGAACAAAAATGAGAATTTTCAGTGTACAAGCAAGGATTATGAACTTTATGCTTATGACCGTCGTGCGGCCCGATTCTGAAAAGTTGCCTCGAATGAGTTTTCGTCGTACATATTCTAGTTGTTACATTGTATGAGGAAGCTTACGGATATGTGTTTAATGAGAGCTCAAAAATTTTCAGATGGTCAGACCGACAAGTAACACCCCCAACAGTTTTGACGCGTCGGGTAATGGTGATCTACCACCGCCGCCACCCATGACGCCGGTGGAGACTTACATGGCCGCTCAGACTGAAGTGTTGTGCCAGATTTTGCAAACGCAACAGCAAATCGCGCAACAGATGCACCAGAGACCACTAGTGAGAGCTAATCCAGATGGACCGCAGATGGTTACCACATATTCCCAGTTTATCGGGATGAAGCCTCCAACTTTCACCAAAGTCGAAGAACCCCTTGATGCAGATGCATGGGTTAGGGCCATTGAGGCCAAATTCTCTGCATTTGTCCTACCGTGTTCTTAGGAGCACAAGGCTAGGTTTGCAGCCTTGCAGCTTCGTGGAGAAGCCTTAATGTGGTGGGAGCACTTTAAGATCATGCTACCTGCTGGACATGAAGTTACTTGGACGGAATTCAAGAGAGCTTTCAAGGACCACCACATCCCAAAAGGACTCATGGTCAGAAAAATGAAAGAGTTGCTTGCTCTTAAGCAAGGTGATGACACAGTGTATCAGTATGCACAGAAGTTTAACAGCCTTTGTCAATATGGAGAGCATCACGTGGACATCGATGCCAAAAAGAAGGAACGTTTCCGTGATGATCTTAGGAGTGAGTTGTATGAAAGATTAAACCTATTGGAGCCAGACAGTTATCATGAGTTGGTGAACAAAGCTATCTCGCAAGAGGATGCCATGATGAAGGTACAGAAGGAGAAGAAGAGGCATAATGAATTTGCTTCGGGAATTGGATCAGGCAAGAAATTTCGTTTCGTCAAGAAGAATGTGCATGGTTCGTCCCAATCATCCGCATCAGGCCATTAGAGAATGACCCCATCTCAGCATAAGCCTTCGGAAAATTTCCAGTACCGTCAGGCTCATCCACAAGTCTTCAAGCCAAAGGAATTTCAACCCCGTGTTTGCTACAATTGTAGACAACCCGGGCATTATGCCAACGAGTGCCCAAACCCTTAGAGGATCAAGACCGAGCAACAAACTCCGAACCCCGGAGTAGCTAAGGGCAATCGTGACAAACAGCCCATGATCCAAGTAAAGCAAGGTCAGCTTAACTTCACGGGTAACCTTTCTATCCGAGAGCATGCCTTCATATCGTTTACCTTAATGATGGTACTTACTCTTTCCCATCTTCTAGTTGCTTTAAGAGCTAAACCCAGAAATCTTGGTGAACAAATGTAACGACACATTGGTTTACTAGCCTTCCCTTTAATCATAGAAATCCTTTAAGTAATCAGCTCTTTGTCAACTTAGTCTTTCCACCGAAATCCCCAAGTTTCACACCAATCCACCGGATAAGTTGAAGGAGTGGGATCAGAGATTTCTTGAGAAATCACGGTCAGATCTTTGGACTGTTGGACCCCATTCGTTTCAGTGCCGCCATGGTACGACGCCGTAGCGTCGCCCTGCCATCTCTTTTCCCGCGACCATGATCACGTCGTCGAGACCTCACGGGCCGACCATTATCGAGCCCCGTGTGGCAACCGCTGGATCGCTCCGCGAGCCCCTACCTCAGTCGGTTGGGATGATCGTTGCGTTCCGTGGGGCTATATAAAGGAGAAACCCTTCCGCGGTGTGGCCATTGCCATGTCTCGCCTGCCTTCGAGTTCGATAATGTCGCCACTCTTATTTTTCCTCTCTAGCTTGTTTTGGCCAACCTGCTACCAGTCCATTTCTGCTGCTAGTCCATTTCTACTGCTGCTTCGCCCACTCGCCGAGCAGCTGGTTAGCCGTCTTCGTCAACCACCTCCAGAAGAAGCTCGAAGAAGACCGGAGGAAGAACCCGACTTCATCGTCGACCATGTCCCAGATCATAGAGATGTTTGAGTCCCTTCACTGGACGCTTGTAGCAATGTACCTCTGCTTAGTCGGCAGAGTTTGTCTTCTTTTAGTTTTCCATGTACATATTCATCGTCCTCTTCCTCATGAACTGCAATGAAGCAATGAGGAGAGTCCCATGTATCTTTTTCCCTATATGAATTCTTTCTACCTAGAAATGTAAGCGAGTACATATTTCCATCTTGTAACCCTTATCTTGTTAGAAGGTGTTGCTCTACTCTTATTGTCGAATCTCGGGACGAGATTCCGTTTAAGGGGGGTAGGCTGTGACGCCCCAGGTTTTCGGTCGGGTTAATTAACCCTAGTCCCCCAGTCAACAGTGTTGACTTTGGTCAAACAAGGGTTCACCTGGGTCATCACCTCGAAAACATCGCCGACAAACCCTAATGACCCCTTTTGGTCAACCAAAGTTCACCTTGGTCAAAACCCCACTCAAAAACCCGTGACTCCTTGTTGACCCATCCATGTCAGCCGGAACTTTTGCCTCGTTCTCCAAATTTTCCCTAAACACTTCAAATTCTCTCAATACTAAAGTTGTGTGTTTTGTCGAGGGACACATTTTTAATGTTGAGTGGCATTGCTGGTTTGGAGTGGAAATGGGTGAAAAATTTAAGTCAACGCTGGTAAGTACTATTCACAAAGCCGAGACATTCTGCATTTTGGCATCCAATTTGTGCAAAAACTATGGAGAAAAAGGCTAGACGCCCTTCGTGAAAGTGGTAGAGGGTCAGTTGATCTAGAACTTTGCTGTTGATCGCTTGGTCCACTTATGTTGAAAAATTTTGAGAAATCAGTGGTCAAACAGTGCTAGTCTGATTGATTTTCGGTCCTTGGCGTCCAGAACGCGCTGTCGCGCCGGCGTCAAGCACCGCTGTGTCGCGACCACGCCGGGCCCGCACGCCGAGGCAGGCTTCGGAACCTTGGTCCATGCGCCGTCGCCGCCCTTGCCGAACCGCCATCCGGGTCCTATCCACGCGTGCCACGCATCCACGCACGCCGCGCCGACCGCCTAACCGCGACGTCGTCGTACGTGCGCCGCGCCGCCCCCCGCGCGGCTATTGGCCGTCGTGCCTCGCCACCGCCTCACCGTGCCCATGTCGTGGACGGCTATGACCCCCTACTCAAGGCACGCGAGCTTACAAAGGGGTTAGACTCGCCCCCGCGCGCGTTGCCCCGGGCGTCGAGCCGCCATTGCCGCCGCTAGTGACGCCGACGCCGAGCTGCTTCCTCCGGCCGCTGTACCGCCAATGCTTGTTGCTTCGGCCTGCCTTAGGACTCCTAGTAGCTACCCTGCTCGCTTATTGCTCAGACCGAGCCGCCAGCTCGCCGGAATTCGAGCTCCCTCAGCCACCGCCGGGCAAGCCTTGCCGAGCCCGTGCGCCCGCCTGCTCTCCAAGCCAATGGGCCCTCGTAGCATCTCCTCTTGGTCACACTGAAGCACGGTGCATCACATATCGCTCAGCCGGACCTTTCCCCTTGCCGGACTTCGCACCGCCGCGGCCGTGCCGCCCGTGCCGCCGCCGCCGCTCGCCGGTGACCGCTCCGGCCGAGCTACCGCCGACAAACACTCAGTGGTGAGCCCAATCGCCTTCCCCGCCGCTCGCTTGCCTACCCGTGCATGCCCTCGCCGCTGGCGAGCTCGTCGTCACCGGTTCCAAGGGGGGGAAGCGAGGACCTGATTGTAAAAGTTTTAAAACTTTCAAGGGCCTAAGTGCGTAAAGATTCTATCCCTTTTCATGTGTTTGGCTGTGACTTGTAAAATCGATTAAAAATGTAGAAAAATCCAAAAATAGCAAACCCAATTTTGTTGTGCTCTGTGTACCTAAAACTACAACTTTCTCCAAAGGTGTATATACTTTTGAGTTTTAATTTTTGCTTGAAAAATAGGAATGTGAATTACCTAGATCTGTGATTCAGTAAAATCTACTATTGATCTGGAGCTGAACTTTGGATATGTTGTGGGAACTAGTATGTCTAGGATCTGTGCCAAAAATTGCACAAAGTTACTGAAGAAATCTATTTATAAAAATCATTTTGTGAAATTGATAAATCTGTCTAGATGATTTTTGTAGCTACAAATATAATTATTTTTGAGCCCAACTTCTAGCTACTGTCTTTTGTTACCAAAATGCATCCTTGGTGAATTTATCATGATGTTATCTCTGTTACAAATATTATTTTCTCAATTATGCTTGTTTTTAATCATAAATATGTGTAGCATGTTTCACAAGGGCTATGTGTGTGTTTGTTAGTTCTTTAGGCTTGTTTTGGATCAGAGTATGTGTAGGAGAGAGATGGGAATCATTTCTGTCCTATAGAAATTAATGTGCATTATTCCCTTATATGCTAGCTAGTGTTGCCTTTAAATTGTGTAATAAATTTCAGTGGTGCAAATGCTAATCTTTTACTGTCCAAGGAAGTGCTCCTGATCGGTAGGACCAGTAGATGCTGTTGGACAGGTTTCATATGTCTTAAATTGGTTTAAGAGAGTTCAAACTAGTTAAATTCAGAAAAAGGAAAATGGGAAAATGCCCCCTTGTGTGCATAAGGGAAATAAATGAGTTGGAAAAGTAAAATGGTAGTGCAAAAATAAATTCCTTGCTGTTTGTATCTAAATAAGATATTCCTTAATAGATGTGCACACAATCACATTAATATAAGGAAAAGGCTAAAAAGGCTTTTAATTATCTTTAAAGGGGGGAAATATTTAAATGCATTTCTTAAGGGGAATACGACCAACCCTATCCAATTTGTAGCTTTGCTACTGTTTTGTTGATGTGAATTAAATTAATTTGTTTATATATATGTACACAGTCACCGTAAAAGTCTAGATAATAAGCAGCACATATTGTTCCTTTATAGGAAGAGTATGCTGAATGTATTATTATCTAGGTGACTGTGTTCAAGCATGCACCTCTTGGTTGTCATAAGTTGTTTGCAATTAATTAAATGCAAATGGTCACTTAAGTCTTGCATTGCATCCTCCGTGTAGAAGTGCCCGACGGTAATTACATGCTCGTGTCAGAAGACGTGAACGACGGACCCGGAGGAGGCGTGCACTACGTCGCCATAGAGCAAGACCCGGACCAAAGTCCGGGAGATTGTCTAACTTCTTGTGCTAGCGAAGGCAAGCCCCGGTTCTATCATTAACCCATGTTTTATTTAACTTTATGCAACTATCTATGTTATTCTATGTGCATTTACGTTCAGGAATTGGATGAAACCCTAATTGCATGATCCCTATGTGCCTATGTTCTTCTACTAGCCTGTTAGGTCGCTAGATGCTATGCTCTAAGGACCCGGTAAAAGTCGAGTGATGTTCGTCACTCGCGAGAATAGGTTTTTCCTTTGTGGAACCCTCATATAAATTAATGAATTGCTCCTGTGGTAAGAGCATGGGATTTGGGCTCCGGTCCAGTGGCTTCATGGGCTAAGCTTTTGAATGTACTAAGCACTTGTCGGGAATGGGACCGGTAAGCCTAGTACCTTAATGACACGGTACGGGATTTTACTACTACTAATCTCGATTCGTCTCCTGCCCGGCTTAGCAACCGGAAGGAGGGTACATGTGTGAGGCCGGATGCACTGTGTGGGGCATTCCAGATAGCCCTGTACCCGGGACTGTAGGCTATCATCCCAACCCGAGGATTTTTGGGAACCGTTTGGTCGGTGGAAGCTCTGTAGGGCACCGCTCCGTGTGTTTAGGTTACCTTGCAAGGGTGTATGAACCAATCGATTGTTGGCCTCTCACCGTTATCCGAGACTGCTTAATCAGCTGGCCATGATATCCCGTAATAATGGAACTATGTGAAACCTTCTGCGTGAATTAAATGTGTTGTACAATTCTTGTTTGTACTAGTTGCTCATTTAGTAATGATAATCTCACTAGAAGTCGAGCTAAAACGTTGAAAGTAAGGATCCATGATCTTAGTCGTTTTTGGCAAAACAAACCCACCAGCCAAAAGCCGGCATGTCTAGAGATAGCTTTTGGTCGGGTAAGTCTTGCTGAGTATTAGTATACTCAGACTTGCTATAGTTGTTGTTTTCAGGTGAAGTTATTTGGCCTGGTAAGATTCCATCTGGCTGGGAGCTGGAATGGATGGATGAGGACGTTGAGTAATGGCGTCACAGATGGCCTCCGGTGATGTCGTAACATATCGTTATTAGAACTTCCGCTGTTTTAGTAAAACTCTGAATGATTTTTTACCATATTAGAATTAATGGTTTGTAATAAATGGACCCTACAGGGAGATTGTTATTTATGTGTAAGGCACTCTGGACTTCACTTCGTGGGAGTTTTAATGCATTCGTTCGATCCTCTCTGTGGTTCCAAGTGATTTACCGGGTGTAAACCCGGCATCACTCAACGAGATGCTTCCTTATTGTCGCTTAATGACCAAATGGAGTGGTTAGGCGATAGTACGGAATTATCTCGGGTGGGGTTGTCACACCTATGCTCTATCACTAGTATGCTAGGTCGACAGCTGCTTTGCTATAGGACCTGTACAAGTCGAGTGATGTTCGTCACTCGCGAGAATAGGTTCTTATGTTGGAATCATAAAATCTTTATAAATGGATTGCTCATGTGGTAAGAGCATGGGATTTTGGCTCCGGTCCAGTGGCTTTCGTGGGCTAAGCTTTTGAATGTACTAAGCACTTGTCGGGAATGGGACCGGTAAGCCTAGTACCTTAATGAGGCGGCGCGAGAACTTTTCCCTACTACTCTTGAGTATTCACCTAACCGGCTAGCTACCGGGAAGGGGGGTGCATGTGTAAAACTGGGTACCTTGTAGGGGTATGCCAGCTAACCTTGTACCCAGGACTGTAGGCTCTGTTCCCAACCCGAAGACTTTTGGGAACTGCCTGGGAAGTTGTCCTTGCGGGGGCAGCCTACTGTGTGTTTAGGTTTACCTTGCAAGGTTTAAATCAATGGATTGTCGGCCTCTCACCGTTATCCGAGACTGCTTAATAAACTGGCCATGATATCCCGTAATGATGGAACTCGAGGAATATGGTTGTATGAATTAATTGCTTGTCCAATTCTTGATTGAATTAGATGGCACACTTTGAAATGGTAATCAACTAGAACTTGTGCTAAAATATTGAAAGTAAGGATCTACTCTTAGTAGCTGTTCAGCAAAAGAAACCCCTCTGGCCAAAAGCCTTTCATGTCTAGAGTTTGGTGATGTAGTTATCACCCGACGGTTAAGTCTTGCTGAGTATTAGTATACTCAGCCCTGCTTTAACTGTTGTTGCAGGTGTTGTTGACCGGAAGGGTGACGACAAGTGATGACATCACGGATGGCCTCCTGTGATGTTTACCGTTGCGCTAGTTTAATTTATTTCCACTGTTTCAAACTCTAAACCTTTACTCCATGTCATGAGCAATGGTTTGTAATAGATTATTTTTAACTTGTGTTGTACTCTGGACTCGCCTCCGCGTGAGTTTTAATGCATATGTCGATCCTCTGTACGATTTCCAAGTGATTTACCGGGCGTTAACCCGGCAACTAACGACAGGATGATACCTTACTATTGCTTAACGACCTAAGTGGATCGGTCTTAGGCGATAGAACGGTATTTTCCTGGGCGGGTTGTCACACCAACCTGCCGCCTCCACCTTCAACAGGCAACCCCAACAAGCCTTTCCAGGCCACGACTCGCGTGATCAACATAACCGTTGGGGGCCTCAGGTCTAATGTCAGCAAGAGGCGCTACCGCAAGGACAAGCATGAGGTCCACCTCGTCCACACTCAGTCAATTGTGCCTCTGTGTTGGTCTGAGCAGGTGATCACGTTCTCCAGAGCTGTTCATTGGGTCCATATCCCAGATCCTGGGTCCTACCCGCTCGTCGTTGAGCCCACGCTGGATGGGACCTTGCTCTCCCAGACCCTGATCGATGGGGGAAGCTGGCTCAACATCATCTTCGTTGAGACCCCTAAAAAGATGAACTTCAACTTCGACAAGCTCATAGAATGCAGCGAGCCCTTTTACATCATCATCCCTGGGAAGGCGACCTACCCCCTGGGTTGGGTCTCCCTCCATGTTACCTTCGGTACGGAGGCTAACTTCCGCATGGAGTACATCAACTTTGAGGTCACCAATTTCAAGTCTCCTACCACGCGATCCTAGGTCGGGTCTCCCTACCTGTTACCTTCGGTACGGAGGCCAACTTCCGCACGGAGTACCTCAACTTTGAGGTCACCAACTTCAAGTCTCCTACCATGTGATCCTAGGTCGCCCGATGCTGGCCAGGTTCATGGCCATCCCGCACTACACCTACTTAGTGTTGAAGATGCCTGCTCCAAACGGGGTTCTCTCCGTCCTAGGGGACATCATCATCTCCTTCAAGTGCAGCTCGGAGGTCCTTGACCTTGCCGTGACCTCCGCTTGCGTTGACACCTCCGTAGTCTTTGTCGCTGAAGCCAAGAAGATCGATCCGAGCGACCTAGCTGTCCCGGAGCAGAAGCACACCGACACCGCCCTGGATGCCGTGCCCTCCACGAAGAGCCCTCCACGAAGGAGGTCTGCCTCGACCTTGCTGGCGCAGAGAAGATAGTGGTGATCAGCGACGGCCTCATCAAGAAATAGGAACTCATGCTCACCAGTTTCCTCTGGGATAACGCGGATATATTCACACGGAGTCCATCAGATATGCCGGGTGTCCCTAGGGAGTTGGCTGAGTGAGGACTAGGAGCGTCCTAGTGGTCGATGGATGACCGCTCGTCAGTGATGAGTGATTGACAACGGGTGTTGAACTGACTCTTGGCTTAGTGCGCAGGTGTAGGCTGCGGCCTAGTTCGTGTTGTTGCAGGTGAAGAACGGGCGCGAAAGGTCTTCAGCCTTGAGTGGCCTCCGGGAGATGGAGAGACAAGTAGGCTCAGTTCGAGGGACCCGGTGGACAGCGGGACTAGGTGCGGGCCACATGGTGGCGTGACAAGCAAGACAAAGTCATGGACAATCGAGCCGGTGCACGGTGGCGGTCGAGTCAAGTGGTTTGGCGGGAGGCCGGACCGAGCACGCGAGGTTTGGTGGTTTGCCCACAAAACCATCGAAGGACGGTTTCTTAGTTTGGGCCTCAAAACCATGTCCGAGGGCCCAACACGACGGAGACGGGATCCAGGCGTGTCGGGAAGCTTCGAGGCGGAGGACACGCGGCGAGATCGCATGGCTTGCGTTGGGAGGACGTGGGGTGCGGCAAAGGCGTGGCCGTCCGATGGCAAGACCCACAAACATTAACTAAATGCCCCTACGTGGGTTGTATCGCCAGTAGTTAAGTTAGGGGTAGTCGAGTCATTTACCACTCCGGCGGGACCTGATATATAAGCCATGAGTGTGTGTGGATGGCTCTCTCTCTCCGCGACTTAGGGTTTCATTTCTCCCCTTCCATTTCTCTTTTTCGTAGCTATTTTCTTCTCCATTTTCTCTAGGCTAGCATGAGAGCTTAATGAGAGATTTGTTGAGAGGGATGGATGCTAGGGCAGCATGCTAGACCTTGTGAATCTTTCCTGGTTTGTATAGAAGATTCGGCATTGTGTTTCCCGTGGTCTTTTTCGTGCTTGTTTTTGGTGCTTTCGTTCTCGATGTGATTCCGCGGATTTGAGTGGGTTTCTCCCCGGATTTCTTTGAGGGAAACATGGATGGATGTCTCGTGCATCTTTGTGATTGATCTTGTGCCCTCAAACGCCGGGAAACCACTTCGATTCAAGGATTTTTGTTCGGTGCTCTAGCTTTTGGTGGTGCTCAAAGGATTCGCGATTCTCGGTGATTTAGGGAGTTAGGAGGCAAGATTTTTGGGCTATAGCATCCTTGTGTGATGCTTTTCAAGTCCCCAAACCCTTGTCTCTACAGCTTCTACCGTTTGGGAAATCCGATGATGATTCGGGGAAGTTGACTTTCGGGGTCGTGCATTTTCTGCTCTGTCCGGACCTCGCAGACGGTCCGTGAGGACCAGGCGGACAGTCCGCGCCGCTCCAGTTCATCACGGTGTTCTTCGTGTTCTTGCTTCATTTTGTTTCGATCCGGTTTTGCTTTAGGTTTTCATTGCAGCCGGTTTGCGGACGGTCCGAGCTCCAGTAGCGGACGGTCCGCCTGGCCTTTGCGGACGGTCCGTTTTTCTTGTGTTGGTTCTGGTGGTTCTGTTTGCTTTAACAGACGGTCCGCGGTGCAGGGGCGGACATTCCACGGTGTGTGTGCGGACAGTCCGCGACAGCAGGCCGGACGGTCCGCGAGGCTCGTGCAGACGGTCCGCCCCTCCTGGCCGGACGGTCTGCCAGAGCCTGAGTGCTTTGCTTCTTGGTTCGATTCCTCCCTTCCTTTCTCGTGCTTCCGCGTGTGCTTCAAGGAATCGTTCCTAAGACTAGAGGTTGATCCATAACCTCGTTGTCTTGGCGATTGGCGTGTGATTCGATCCATCACTTGTGTGTGACCGGGATTTGACTAGGGTATAGGCCAGGTTCTTTGGGAAGAATTTTTACCGGCTCCTATTCACTCCCCCCCTCTCTAGTCGCCATCTGATCCTTCAATTGGTATCAGAGCTTGGTGCCGGATTCTTTGCGACTTTGACAAGTCTTGAATCCTAAGATGGCGTACGTTGAGCGGGGCGGTCCGCCGCACTTCGATGGAAAGGGTTACCACAAGTGGGCGGCTCGTATGATGATCTTTCTTCGTGGCAAGTTGTTGGATTTCATTGTGCTTGACAAGACCTATGCTATTCCGGTCAACATCCATACTCTTATGGTGACCGATGCCGGTGCTAAGGCCAAGTATGAGGCTAATGCAAAAGCCGTTGATCACTTGGTCCGAAGCTTGTGTGATCCAGAGTTTGAGCGTGTTCGCCATTTGAATCTTGCTTGGCAAATTTGGGAGAAGTTGTTGGTTGCTCACGGTGGTGATAACCATGTGAAGGCTCGCCTATTTGTCTCCTACCGGATGCAATATGAGAACTTCACTCAACTTCCCGGTGAGGATATTGATGTGATGTTTCAGAGGTTCACCGCCATCGTGAACAACATGAAAGCTAATGTTGAGGATTTTCCTTACACCGAGCATGATCAGGCTTTGAAGCTCTTGGATGTTTTGGACCCAAATGTTTGGGGTTCTAAGGTTGAGGACATCAAGGAGTCTGGGCAATATTTGACTATTGAGTTGGATGACCTCTTTTCTAAGCTCAAGTCGGCTGAGGTTGACAGGAAGTTGCAATCTAAGCATGAGGGCTCGACTGATCATAGTCTTGCTCTTGTGGGCGGATCAAAGGGCAAAGCCAATACTAACCCTTCCTGTCGATAGTTCTCCTTGTCTTCTCTTATGTCTATTCCAGATGAGGAGTTTGATGTGCTGGGCGAGGAGGAGCTGGCCTTGCTCTCAAGAAGGTTTGATCGACTACACGAGAGTCGGAGGAATGCAAGGCGGAGCTCAGGGACGTGCTACAAGTGTGGCAAGCGTGGCCACTTCATCGCCGAGTGCCCGGAAGCGAAGGAGAACAAGTACAAGATGAGCGAGTACAAGGCGCACCCAAGGCGTGAAGACAAATACTCCTCCAAGGGCAAGCACTTCAGCAAGTCCAAGAGCAAGGACAAGGACAAGCGGCGACCGAGCAAGGGCGGCTACAAGAAGGACAAGGCAAGAGCCATGGTGGACGGTGCGAGCGACGTCGACTCAAGCTCAAGCGACGCGCAGTCGAGTTCAAGCAGTGAAGATGAAGACGCCGGGAGGCGCAAGGGAAAGAAGAGTGCAAGCCAGAACCTCAGTGGGTTGAGCTGTGTGGCGCTTGAAGGCTTTTGTGGGATGGCCCATAGCTCAAGCAGCAAGAAGAGAGAGAAGGAAGACAGCGACTCCGACTCGGAGGATGAGGTAAATCGTGACCCCGACTCTTTGCTTGCTGAGATCACTAGGTTGAATGGCTTCATTGACAACCGTGATAGTGTGTTGAGAGATGCTAAGAAGATGAGGAAAGATCTTAGGGCTCAACTTGAGAATGCTAGTGAGAAAGTAGGAGAGTTAGAGTCCAAATTGCTTGAATTGAAACTTGAGAATGACTCTTTGAAACTTGCTCCTACTACTCCTGATGATGTTGAGTGTCTTGAGTGTGATGCATGGTTGAATGAGATCAAGTTGCTTAATGAGAATAATGCTTCCACTTTGGCTAAACTTGATGCTCTTAGGACTGAGTATGATGAGCTTAAGGCTAGACCCACTTTGCTTGGTGCTTGTAAATCATGTCCTATGTTGCATGCTAAGCTTGTTGATGCTCGTTCTACCATTAGTTCTTTGGAAGCAACTTTGAAATCTCCTGTTGCAAATGCATGCTCTAGCTGTGATGAAGTTACATTGCGCAATCTTGAACTTACTTCCCGTTTGGATGTCATCTATGAGGAGAATGACTATTTGAGGAAGGTGTTGGGTTGGTTGTCTGGGCAGGAACCTCAATTGAAAATCATGATTGAGGAGTTCAAGAGAGTTGATGGTCGTGGTTTGGGTTTTGAGAAGTTGGGTGAGAAAGTGGGAGAGAACAGTGGGGAGAGTGTGTATGAGAAGTGTGTTGAGTCTAACCCCGAGTTTGAGGTGATCGGAGACATCCAAGTCCCACTTCCAAAAGCACCCAAGAACTGTTTCGCACCAAAGCCCAACCACCTTTGCAACAAGCTTGACACAACCCAAGATCCACCCAGATTCCCACCTAAGACAAATGACTTCAAGAAACCGGTGAAGTTTGTGAGTGAGAAGGGTGTGAAGCCTAGTGAGAAGCCAGAGCCAAAACCAAAACCCATCCCCTTCAGATGTGAGTATTGTGGCAAGGAGAGAAACCTAGCTGAGTTTTGCTATAAGAGGAAGAGGGATGACGGGCTTGCTAGGGAGCAAGCAAACCAGGACAGGTATCGCCAGTCTCATCGTATTCCTGAGCCTAGAGTGCCACTTCCACGGGGTGTGGGAAGTGTGGAGAGTGTTGGTAGAGTTGGAGCTCAGGGTGGTAGGTTTGTTAGGAGAGATGATGGTGTGTGTGCTGGTGAGAGGTTTGGTCGGGCTCGTGGTGGTTTTGCTGGACGTCCCCCTACTCGTCCTCAATACGGGTTTAGGGGAGATGATCGCAGCTTTGGGTTCCAAAGGAACTACGTACCACGTTTTCCCCCTCGTGGTGCTCGTACTTCTTCCATGGGACATGGGAAGTTTGGTGGCAAGGGAATGATGTTTGCTAACCCCTCTTTTGAGCAGATGGCTCGACACTGGTTTAACTTTCTTTGTGCTAACCCCAGTGTCGAGTCGCTAGCTCATTCTCGTTCTTGTTTCTGAGTACAGGCAAGAGGCTTGAAGAACATTTGGTTGATCGACTCCGGATGTTCCCGACACATGACCGGAGATAAGAAGTGGTTCTCCAGCCTCACCCCAGTGAAGGAAAAGATGTACATCACATTTGGGGACAATGGACGAGGAAGGGTGATTTCTGAGGGTGTTGTGCATGTGAGCGACAAGGTAACGTTGAAGAGAGTTGCTCTTGTGAAGTCTTTGGGTTTCAATTTGCTTTCGGTTTCTCAGTTGCTTGATGAGGGTTTTGAGGTGCGCTTCAAGTCTGGCGAGTCTCGTTTGCTGGATTCTCGAGGTGATCTTGTCTGTATGATCATCCCCGAGGGTCAGATTTTCAGGGCTGATTTCTCTCGTTCTTTGGGTCCTACTCACTGTTTGGTGGCCGGTCCTTCTGATTTGTGGAAATGGCATAGGCGGTTGGGACACTTGAGCTTTGATTTCGTTTCCCACTTGAGTGGTCTTGATCTTGTCCGAGGATTACCGAGGTTGAAGCTTGAGAAGGATTTGGTTTGTGCTCCGTGTAGGCATGGCAAGATGGTAGCCACTTCCCATCCACCCCTGACCGATGTCATGACCGAGCGTCCGACAGAACTATTGCACATGGACCTTGTTGGGCCAGCTCGAGTTCGCTCGGTGGGTGGGAAGTGGTATGTCCTTGTTGTGGTTGTGACAGAACCGCTCAAATTACTTCTGCATTATCGCCTAAACCCCTCCTCTGGGTCAATAAGCAATAATACATAAGTAACCCGTCGTCTCTACCGGGTCGTACCCGGTAAATCACTTACATCACAGGATCGACATTTGTACAACAAACTCACACGAAGGCGAGTCTAGAGGTAAACAAGTCACAAGTTATTACATAACATCCTTCACAGGTTCATTATTACAAACCAAGTCTTTTGCGTAACAGTAAACAGTTCAGAGTTCGAAACACATCGGAAATAAACACTACACGACATAAGTAACATCACACGAGGCCATCTGTGATGCCACTAAGCATTGTCATCCTCCCACTCGTATTCCCAACCGGGTGGGAGAGAACCAGGCCACGGAGAGCCATCATCACACAGATCATCACCTGAAAATCAGCAACAAAAGCAAGGCTGAGTATACTAATACTCAGCAAGACTTAACCATCGGGTGATTAGGAAAAATCACCAACTCTCTAGACATGCAAAGCTTTATGGCTGGTGGTTTGTTTTGCTGAAAAGTAACATAGAATAGGTCCTTACTTTCAAGTTTTAGCTCACATTCTACTCTTTTAACCATTACTAAGTTAGCCAACTAATTCAAGCAAAAGTTGTACAGTACAAAGTTAACAAGTATACAAGTTCCTTCTCAATTCCATCATTAAGGGACATAGAGTGAATGGTTAAGCAGTCTCAGATAACGGTGAGAGGCCGACGATCGATCGGTTAGTAACCTTGCCAGGTGGACCTAAACATACGGGAGAATGCATACCCCAAGAATGCCAAACAAAACCAAAGGGGTAGGGTATACACCAACAAGGCGGTTCCCAACCGTCCTCAGTTCGGGATCAAGTCCACAGTCCCTGGTACGAAGTTATCCAGCCACGGTATCTGACCGTCCGGATCCACCTACGCACCACTGCCTAGTATCTGGGGATCTCTCCCGGGTGTAGTGGTAGAGAGTTCCCTTGCTTGTATCGGGGAAAGTACTAGGCTTACCGGTCCCATTCCCGACAAATGCTTAGTACGTTCAAAAGCTTAACCACAAACATCCACTGACCGGAGTCAGTCCCATGCTCTTACCACATGAGCAGATAAGTTCAACAATCTTATGATTCCAACATAAGAGACCAATAGCTCGCGAGTGACGGTCATCACTCGACTTCTACCGTGGTCCTAAGCATGGCAACTAGCGACCTAACAGGCTAGTATTTAAAAATAGGAACCTAGGATCATGCATCTAAGGTTTCAAGTCAACTCCTGAACGTAAATGCACAGACATTGCATAAAAAGGAAAAGCTGCAGGAGTTTAACAAAAATAGGTTATGCTCTGGGGCTTGCCTTTGCTGGCAAAGTCAGAAGCGGGATCCTCCGAACTTTGGTTCGGGTCTTGCTGCACTTCCACCACGTTCACTTCTCCCTCAACTGGTTCTCCTTCAGACTCAGGCACTAGCTCGTAGTTCCCGTCAGGAAGCTCTATACGACATGCAGATGCATTAGGATTCAAGTATACAATTTTAAGTAGGTAAATTCAGTTCTGAATTTAGAGATAAACACAGGGGTATTGCTGGTCATATTCACCTTAACAAGTTTTCAATTAACTGTTTTTCACTAGAACAATGGATGGGTGTGAAAGTTCATTCTTGTTTGATGGTGATTGTGTGCACATCTAAGCCCGTTAGCTAAGTGAACTTCATTAAAGTGTTTTGGGGCTGTTCAGATATGTTTTCACAAGTTTCAAGCTTGGAATTTAAATTGCACATGGAGACAAGTTTGATTTTCCTTTATTTGGCCCATGTTAAGCTTGTTGACTTAGGAAATTAATTTTGGCAAAAACCTTTATCCAAACTGATCATAAATTTTCACCAGCATGCACATAACAGCAAGACATATATTTCTGACCAAAATTAGGCAAAACAACATTACAAAGCAATTATGACAAAAATAACAAACTTAAGCTAGTAGAAGCATGAATAAATCATAAAGCACAAGATACTCAGAATCTGGAGCTATAACTTGGCACACAGCATGATAGGGGCATATTTAGCTCACACACCAAAAATCACATCCATAGCTGCAGTAGAAATATGGATTTGAATTTAACTCAAAATAGCAACCATAAATTAGCAGGGCATTTTACACAAGCCTAAAATTCATCTCTGATTTATGAAACACACTACTAAGCATTGCAAAGCTACAGGAGAAAGTTGGAAGGCATTTGACTAACAGGTAAATCTAAACAATTCATAAATGGAGAACAGGCTGAAATCAATATAAATTCATAACTGAAGTTTCACACATGATTTCAGTGCCAGCTTTCTACACAAGGTCAGGAATGCTATTATTGACAACATATCCAAAATTCACATGCAGATCATTTATACATTTCAAGTTATTTCAAATTTACTCAAACTGATCAATTCAAGATCATTTAAAAACTACTTTGAAATTTAAAAACTTTCTTTCTAGAAAAGTTAGGTTTCTTCACAAGCATTCCAGAACAGTTGAGTTTGCATTTTTACGATTTTCCTGTGATTTTATATCGATTTTACAAGGTTCAGCTTGTTAACCCTAAATCTATAGATGTCTTTTGCAGACAGGCCCTCCGATCGAAAACTAAGATTACAATCGGGTCCTCGGCAGCGGAGCAAGGCTGGCCGGCGGCGAGGGGCGGCCGGACTCCGGCGAGCAAGCGGCTAGGGTGGGGTTTGGACTCACCCTCAGTCGATTGGCGGGGTTGGTTTGGCGGAAGACGGCTCCGGCGATGGTCGGCGGCGAGGGGGACGGCGGACGGCCGGCCGCGACCGCAATGCCGGCGAGCCGGCGGGTCGGCGGACAATGTGCGTGCACGGGAGTGTTCCGGGGGTGTGTGTGTAGGCTAGGGGTGGAGCCCGCGCTCGAACGAGGCGGTGGATGGCGGGGCGCACCGGCGAGCTCGGCGCGGCGGCGGCGGCGGACGCGGGGGAGCGGCGCGGTGCGGCGCCCGAGCAATGCGAGCACGGGGGGAGATGCGTGGGGCGTCGTGGGCATCTAAGGACTTGCATGCGGGTCGGTCGGCGCGGGCGGGCCGGGCCTAGGCGCGCGGGGCACGGCGCGTGGCCGTGGCGACGCGCGTGCGCACGGCGCGGCCCGGCCGGCGGCGCGCGCGCGCGCGCGGCGTGCGGGCGTGCGGGGAGGCGGGCGGGGCCGTGGGCCCGGCCGTCGAAGACCGCGCGTGGTCCTCGCCGTGACGGCGTACGAACGGCGGCAGGCGTGGGCCCGGCGCGATGCGCCGCGCGCGGCGCCGACAAGCGACGTCGCGCGCGGGGCTCGCCCTGGCGTTCCTGCTCACCATCGTTTCAATGTACCCCACTTTGACTAATTCGAACTCAAAAATTTTGAACTAAAGTTCAAAACCGCCAAACACGAAAGTTGTAGAACAGTTAACCCTCTCCAACTTTCCTTGAGACCGGTCGGTCTATTTCTCAACGGATTGGGAGATAATCCCCTCCAAAGTTACAGATTCGTATGCAATGGTCAAACTGTGCAGCAGGGCTTTGACTGAGTTTTTGAGCATTTAAACCTCAGAATTTGAAATGCCAACAATTGAATGAAATGTGTTCCCGGAAAAACTAAGAAACTTTGCTGTTGGTCGATTTCGAAGTTCTATAGGAAAATTTTGAGAACGCGCAAGAAAACTAATCCAGCCTTAAGAAGCACTTGGGCTTTGACCACAGATTAGGGTGTTGACCAAGGTTCTTTGTGCAAAAGTGTGACTCCCTATGTTAAACATGATTAGAGGCTACTCAATCTTGATTATTAAGGCCAGGTGATGTCATAAGCAAGAATTAAACATCAGGGATGTTACAGCCTACCCCCCTTAACAAGGATCTCGTCCCGAGATCGAAATTTAAAGCAAAGTTTAGGGGGCAAGGTCACTTACGGTTCTGGACTTGTAGAAATCCTGGATAATGAGTGTTAAGATAGTGTTCAGTTTCCCATGTGGCTTCCTCTTCCGTATGATGGCTCCACAAGACTTTGTACATGGTCACGGACTTCCTCCTCGTCTTCCTCTTCTTTGTGTCAAGAATCCGCATCGGATGTTCCACTAGTGAAAGGTCTGGCTGTATCCATGCGTTGGCTTCATTGATAACTCTTAGTTCGGGTTCATGGGCGCACTTTCTCAATTGAGACACGTGGAACACGTTGTGTATAGCAGCAAACTGCTCGGGTAGGCGAATGTGATAAGCAACGGGTCCACAAACCTCAGTAATTTCATAAGGGCCAATGTATCTTGGGGCTAACTTCCCCTTGACTCCAAATCTTTGTACTCCTTTTGTTGGTGAAACTCTCAAATACACTTTTTCGCCAACTTGGTATTCCCTTACAGTTTTTCCATTGTCATGGTAACTCTTTTGCCTCGTTTGTGCGGATTTCAAGTTTTCTTTTATTACTTCGACTCTGTCCTCGGCTTCTTTAACTAAATTGGGTCCAAAGAACTTTCGCTGTCCTACTTGCGACCAGTTTAAAGGGGTGCGACATCTTCGCCCATAAAGAGCCTCAAAAGGTGCCATCTTCAAGCTAGCCTGATAGCTGTTGTTGTAAGAAAATTCTACCAGTGCCAAGCATTTGTCCCAGCTCTTGTCGAAGTGAATGATACATGCTCGAAGCATGTCTTCTACAATTTGGTTGACCCTCTCCGTCTGTCCATCCGTCAGAGGATGATAGGCGGAGCTACGGATTAGCTTGGTTCCTAAGCTTTCATGTAATTGTTCCCAAAAACGAGATATAAACTGAGGACCTCGATCAGAAATGATGGTTTTAGGAATTCCGTGTAGTCGCACTACGCGGTCAAGATATATCTCTGCATAGTCTTTGGCTGAGTAGGTGTTGTTAACTGCGATGAAGTGTGCAGTTTTGGTTAACCTATCCACCACGACCCAGATAGAATCGTGATTTCTGGATGTGAGCGGCAATCCCACAGTAAAATCCATGCTGATGTCATCCCACTTCCAAGATGGTATGGGCAAAGGTTGGAGAGTACCCGCTGTTTTTAAATGGCTTGCCTTGATTCTAGAACATGTGTCACACTCAGAAACATACTTTGCTATGTCGACCTTCATGTTGGACCACCAGAAATTCCCTTTCAAATCTTGGTACATTTTACTACTCCCTGGGTGGATTGAGAATTTGGAGAGATGAGCCTCATCCAAAATTTCCTTCCGGAGGGTAGGGTCTTCCGGAACAACTAGACGCTACCCGAACCAGACTGTACCATTGGCGTCTTGTCGAAAACACGTGTATTTCGGATCATTTTGAGACAACCTTTGTTTGATGGTTTTGATTCCCTCGTCACTGGTTTGAGACATTACTAACTTATCCCACAAGACAGATTCTACCAAGATGGTGTTCAACATGCCCTGAGGAACAATTTCCAGGTGTAATTTGCTTAGCTCGCTGCACAAGGTATCCCTATAAGATTCGGTGGACAAGCAGTAGCAGTGACTCTTACGACTGAGAGCATCCGCGACTACATTTGCCTTGCCGGGGTGGTAGTGCACTTCAAGATCGTAATCCTTAATAAGTTCCAACCACCTTCTTTGTCGCATATTTAAATCAGCTTGGGTAAAGATGTGCTTGAGACTTTTGTGATCGGTGTAGATATTGCAATGGGTTCCCATTAAATAATGCCTCCAGATTTTCAAGGCATGAACAACCGCTGCCAACTCGAGATCGTGAGTTGGGTAATTCTTCTCATGAGGGCGGAGTGCTCGAGAAGCATAGGCAATCACTCGGTTTTCTTGCATAAGGACACAACCCAAACCTGTGCCAGAGGCATCACAGTAAACTTCATACGGCTTGGAGTTGTCAGGTTGAGCTAACACTGGGGCAGAAGTTAAGTACTATTTCAGAGTATGGAAAGCATTCTCACATTTCTCTTCCCACACGAATTTGACTCCTTTCTTCAATAATTCAGTCATAGGTTTGGCAATTCTAGAAAAATCCGGGACAAAACGACGGTAATACCCAGCCAACCCAAGAAAACTTCTAATTTGATGGACGGACTTTAGCGGTCTCCACTCCATCACTTCTTGCACTTTACTTGGATCTATGGATATACCTTCATTAGATATGGTGTGCCCTAAGAACTTGACACTATCCAACCAGAATTCGCATTTGGAGAATTTGGCATAAAGTTTATGATCCCTCAAACGTTGAAGAACAATGCGAAGATGTTCCGCATGCTCCTCTTCGTTCCTGGAATAGACCAAGATGTCATCGATGAAAACCACCACGAATTTATCCAGTTCGGTCATGAATACTGAGTTCATGAGGTACATGAAGTAGGCAGGTGCATTAGTGAGACCGAAGGACATGACCAGATATTCATATAGTCCATAACATGTGGAGAAGGCAGTCTTAGGAATATCACAAGGCCGAATTTTTATCTGATGATAACCCGACCTAAGATCGATTTTGGAGAAGACCTTGGCTCCAGCCAGTTGATCAAACAGCACGTCAATGCGGGGAAGGGGGTACTTATTTTTGATGGTGACCGCATTGAGAGGGCGGTAGTCTACGCACAGTCTCAAGCTACCATCCTTGTTCTTGACAAAGAGAGCAGGACATCCCCAAGGAGAAGAACTCGGGCGGATAAAACCCTTGTCCAATAACTCCTGAAGTTGGGTCTTCAGCTCTGCCAGCTCCTTGGGAGGCATACGGTAAGCTCTTTTCGAAATAGGTGTCGTACCAGGTTGTAGCTCAATCACGAACTCAATGTCCCGATCCGGTGGCATGCCCGGCAGATCATCAGGAAAGACATCCGGGTAGTCACATACCACTGGGATTTCCTCTAAGCTTGTGGCTATCGAGGCATAGGCACTGAGGTCAGCGGATCCCCTCAAAGGTAAGTAGAGAGTTGAGACTCCTACAGCAGGTGAAGTGATTTCTATCCTTCGTTCAGCAATATCCAAGAGTACTTTATGATGCAACATCCAATCCATTCCGAAAATGACATCTATTCCATCTAACCCCAAGGTTAAGAGATTGGTCTGGAAGATCTTGCTACCTAGCTTCAACGGGACACTCTTGACTAGTGTGTTGGAGGACACTTTCCCTCCCGGGGTTGCGATCTTAAATTCATTCTTAACTCGAAGCACATTTAGACCCAAGTTGACTTGTGTACTTTGGTTCATAAAGCTATGTGTAGCGCCGGAATCAAACAAAATCTTAACAGGTTTGCCATGGATAGAGAAGATATCCGTCATAACTGCTGCTCCCTCAGGAATTCCCACCATGGTGGTGAAGTTAAGACGACCCTGCTTGACTTGCACGGTCTGCTTCTTCCCTTTGTCCTTGTTGTTCTGAGGCTGTCCCTGTCCTTGATTCTGCTGCCTGGGTTGAGGACAGGCATTCATGAAATGCCCGGGCTTCCCACAATTGTAGCAACGTCCTTCATTGGCGGTGCATTGGGCCTAGCATTCTGCTGCTGAAAATTGGGGGAACGAAAATTCCCTTGCTGCTGATTTTGGGGAGGTTTTGCCACCCATCGCCCAGAACGTTGGTTCCGCTGGAAGTTTTGCTGTGGCTTCCGAACTATGAGGAACTTGCGCTTAGGCGCATTGTTAGAGTTGAACGCAGCCTTCCTTTTCTTTGCATTCTGCACCTTCTTCATTGCATCTTCCTGGGATATGGCCAGGTCCACTATCTCATGATAGCTGTTGGTTTTGATGGGGTTCAGCTTTTGATAGAGCTCAGGATCTAGACCTCTGCGAAAGCGATCCATCTTCTTGGCATCTGTATCAACATAGTAGTCACCATACTGACACAGGTTGTTGAACTTCTGGGTGTACTGGTATACAGAGTCGGAACCCTGCCTCAGGTTCAAGAGCTCATTTAGCTTCCTCTCCACCATCCCCTTAGGAATGTGGTGATTCTTGAATACAGTTTTGAATTCAGCCCACATGATCTCATGGCCATTAGGCTGCATCATTTTGAAATGATCCCACCATAGCAGTGCCGGACCACGGAGATACATTGCTGCAAACTTAACCTTTCTCTCCTCGGAGCATGGCGAGGTGAGAACATCCAACTTGGCTTCAATAGCACGCAGCCAAGCATCAGCCTCCAATGGTTCCTCCGCTTTGTGGAAAAGCGGCGGCTTCAGCGCAGAGAACTGAGCATAGGTTGCCACTCGAGGATCTTCTTCTAACTGGTCATTGCGCCGCTGATTCATCTGCTGTTAATTTTGCAGTATCTGGCGCATCGTATCAGCTTGAGCAAGGAGGAATGTCTCCATAGGCGTCATGTTCGGTGGGGGAGGTGGTGGTGGCAGATTGCTACCACTAGCCTCACCAAACCCATGGGGATTTCCGCCTGTTGCTCCCACCATCTGAAAAAATTGGTAATGGAGGTTAGCCACACATCCATAATCTTGCCAATATGAGCATAAACAAGAAGAACATGTGTAAAGCGTTTCCTCCATGCACAAATTTGAGAAACAAGACAGCCAAGTACTCTGCCGTATAAAATTCATATCTTGCTGCTCGGTTATCGAACGATGCTAAAGTTTGGTCAGTAGCGGCAAAATTTCATTCACTACAACTTTGGTATTCAACCGAACTCTGAATTTCGACGTTAACGTGCCTGAAAAATTAAAATCCCACTGGTCTGCCCAGTCTGAATTTCAGACTGCAGTCAGTTACAGAAAAATTCATAATTCCAAATCCGTAGAAGCAACGAAGCTGAAATTTTACGAGCATGCACACAAAGTAATTTCCCACAACTTTGTTATTCATTTCACAGCCCAGATCATGCCATAAAGAGGTTCAAACAGCCATTACATACTGCTGCATTCAGACCGCAGCATTTACTAGCAGACTTAATTACAACACATTAGCCTAACTTTCAACAAGTCTTCACCCTAGGTTACATAGTGGTCAATGGTAGCATCAGGCTACCCAAAAGAATACTCATCCTACGTCAGCCTATCCCATTCACGGACCAAAATCAGGCCACCCGTATGAGTACGGACACTAGTCTATCAACATCTAGTAAGTATCATCACCGCCCGAGGCGGCACTAGCTGCAGGCGAACCCTCGACCATTGGGTCCAGCGGTGGAGCCTCGGTGTCGTCCACCATGGACTGAGCGTCGTCCTGGTCACCCTCCATAGCTCCCGGGGCTGGCGGGGGAGCCGGCTGCTGCAACACCTGGATCAACTCGTTGGCCGCCTCCAGGTCCTGGTCCATGGCCTCAAGCTGCCCATCCATATCTATCAGTGCCTGGAGGTGCACAAACCTCTCGTCCTTCAGCTGCTCCATCTGCTCTCTCTGCTGCTCCTTCTCCTCTCTCTGCTGCTCCCGCAGCTCCTGCAGTCCCACGATGGCGTGGAGACAGTCAGTGAGGATGTTGACCCACTGAGCGTCACGTGCCTCCCAGTTGGCCTCACGGGCCTCCAGCTGCCCAACCCTCAGTCGAGCCTCGGCGAGGTCCCTCTCAAGGCCCATGTAGCCAAAAGAGAGAGAGCGCAGGTGGTGGGTGCGCACTCCCAGCTCTCCGGTGGAGTCGAGAGTGGTAGCAGTCACCGCGGTGGAAGCAGCGCTGCGAAGAGCTTGAAGACGGTACAGCGCACCCTCGCGCCGAACCATCTCCTGCAGTACGTCGAGTGGGCGCATGCCAGCCAGAAGGTCGGCAATGTGCCCCATACGGTGCCTCCACGCGGCGTCCTCGGGGTCTACTGCCGGTAGCAGTCCCACCAGTGAGGTGGACACCTCGTCAGGGTGCTGGGCGCAGAAGGAGTTAAGCACTCCCAAAGCAGCCACCTCCAGCGTCTCCAGCAACTGCACGCTCACCACGTCCGTGCTCAGGTCGGCCCACTCCAGGTGGTTAGGGTGGAGCGGCACAGACACCCGAACACGGCAGCGGGGCACTCCCAGCTGCAAGGTCTCCATCGCCTTGTACGTCGGAGGCGTCGGGTACCCAAACGAGCGGATGGCGTCCCACAAGATGCGAGCAAAACCCTCAAGGTGCAGCCCGTCAGTACAGACTGAACCGTCCGGACGAACCTCCCTGAAAAGCGGTCCAGCCATCTGCATCACAAAACTCCCACTGGTTAGCGTGAGTTGAGAAATGACAGATTCTGTACAGTGCACAAAAATGCATGTAACTCAAAAACTATTGAGCCAAAAATTCCCAAATTTCACCAGATTCTTGCTGAGATACTAAGACACAAGTTTGGTATTCAAAAGTCGAGCCAAAAACGAAAGGAAAATGGCCAAAAAGCTACAAGTCCAGGTTGCTGTCACCCAGAAATTCCAGCCAACAGCACTGCACTAAACAGAGCATAACTTCAATTCCCTTTACCCAAACTTCTTGAATTTTTCACAGCAGATCCATAACAAGATTTAGAGCAACTTTTGTGTCTAGCACTTTTTGCTGGAAACTAGATTTTGGGGGCCTAAAATTTTCAGAACCGAACTGCTGCTAAAAGACAGCTTAGAACAACCTTAGGAAGAAAACCTAACTTGAGTTTGGTTAAACCTAGTTTTATGAAACTTTTACAGTATACTCTTTGGAAGATTTAGAACGTTTTTCTTAGACGATTTCTGAAGAAAACTTGTTATATTGATCGGGAAAATACTTCCAGATCAGCAGCTTATTCACAAGTTATCTAGTTGAATCTTACATGCCGTTTGACAGATTGTTGGTCAAGTCTTGACTTCAAGTTTTAATTGTAGGGTTGCTGTTCACTAGTGATTTTTTTAACATGATGTAAGCACACCTATACGTCCTCACAGATAATTTCTTGTCAACACGAAGTTAGTGCCGGTGGCAGGGCAATTAATCTCTCCCTATAATAGCTAGTCGAGAGCTAAACCAAGGAGTTACCGGGTCTAACGATTCGCGGTTAGCGTACCTGCAGAAAATCACAGAACACCCCGAACCTTTCATGCCATGACTCATGAAAGCGTCGCCATACATTACCGTTCACTATAGAAACGGCATCCATGCATAAAGCTGCTGCATGGACAGCATCCTAATTAAGACTCTGATGCGACGTGAGTGCCCCTTGGAATAGGCCTCACTCATCCCTCACGGACTTCCCGTGGTACCATCACGTATAACACACGTGACGAGACTCAGACGCGACGTGACACCCATTGGAATAGGTCCCACTAGTCCCTCACAGGACTTCCCTGTGGTACCACCACGTATAAGACACGTGATGAACTAGTATGGTTGTGCAAGAAAGTAAATCTTGACTGAAAGTAATGTGCTGGAAGTTAGTCTAGATAAACCATAACTCACTAGCCACCAGAAAAACCCAAAAACCACTAGGGCCTCTCAGACTAAACCATCCTTAGCGTCCCTAACGTACTTTGGAAACCACACCTTACTCTTGCAAGTTTTATTCTAAAACATGTTGTTAAGGGTGTATTAAGACCTCTGGTGTACAAATCAAGCTCTGATGCCAGCTGTGATAGAACCGCTCAAATTACTTTCGCATTATCGCCTAAACCCCTCCTCTGGGTCAATAAGCAATAATACAAGAGTAACCCGTCGTCTCTGCCGGGTCGTACCCGGTAAATCACTTACATCACAGGATCGACATTTGTACAACAAACTCACACGAAGGCGAGTCCAGAGGTAAACAAGTCACAAGTTATTACATAACATCCTTCACAGGTTCATTATTACAAACCAAGTCTTTTGCATAACAGTAAACAGTTCAGAGTTCGAAACACAGCGGAAATAAACACTACACGACATAAGTAACATCACACGAGGCCATCTGTGATGCCACTAAGCACTGTCATCCTCCCACTCGTATTCCCAACCGGGTGGGAGAGAACCAGGCCACGGAGAGCCATCATCACATAGATCATCACCTGAAAAATCACCAACTCTCTAGACATGCAAAGCTTTATGGCTAGTGGTTTGTTTTGCTAAAAAGTAACATAGAATAGGTCCTTACTTTCGAGTTTTAGCTCACATTCTACTCTTTTAACCATTACTAAGTTAGCCAACTAATTCAAGCAAAAGTTGTACAGTACAAAGTTAACAAGTATACAAGTTCCTTCTCAATTCCATCATTAAGGGACATAGAGTGAATGGTTAAGCAGTCTCAGATAACGGTGAGAGGCCGACGATCGATCGGTTAGTAACCTTGCAAAGTGGACCTAAACATACGGGAGAATGCATACCCCAAGAATGCCAAACAAAACCAAAGGGGTGGGGTATACACCAACCAGGCGGTTCCCAACCGTCCTCAGTTCGGGATCAAGTCCACAGTCCCTGGTACGAAGTTATCCAGCCACAGTATCTGACCGTCCGGATCCACCTACGCACCACTGCCTAGTATCTGGGGATCTCTCCCGGGTGTAGTGATAGAGAGTTCCCTTGCTGTATCAGGAAAGTACTAGGCTTACCGGTCCCATTCCCGACAAATGCTTAGTACGTTCAAAAGCTTAACCACAAACATCCACTGACCGGAGTCAGTCCCATGCTCTTACCACATGAGCAGATAAGTTCAACAATCTTATGATTCCAACATAAGAGACCTATAGCTCGCGAGTGACGGTCATCACTCGACTTCTACCGTGGTCCTAAGCATGGCAACTAGCGACCTAACAGGCTAGTATTTAAAAATAGGAACCTAGGATCATGCATCTAAGGTTTCAAGTCAACTCCTGAACGTAAATGCACAGACATTGCATAAAAAGGAAAAGCTGCAGGAGTTTAACAAAAATAGGTTATGCTCCGGGGCTTGCCTTTGCTGGCAAAGTCAGAAGCGGGATCCTCCGAACTTTGGTTCGGGTCTTGCTGCACTTCCACCACGTTCACTTCTCCCTCAGCTGGTTCTCCTTCAGACTCAGGCACTAGCTCGTAGTTCCCGTCAGGAAGCTCTATACGACATGCAGATGCATTAGGATTCAAGTATACAATTTTAAGTAGGTAAATTCAGTTCTGAATTTAGAGATAAACACAGGGGTATTGCTGGTCATATTCACCTTAATAAGTTTTCAATTAACTGTTTTTTACTAGAACAATGGATGGGTGTGAAAGTTCATTCTTGTTTGATGGTGATTGTGTGCACATCTAAGCCCGTTAGCTAAGTGAACTTCATTAAATTGTTTTGGGGCTGTTCAGATATGTTTTCACAAGTTTCAAGCTTGGAATTTAAATTGCACATGGAGACAAGTTTGATTTCCCTTTATTTGGCCCATGTTAAGCTTGTTGACTTAGGAAATTAATTTTGGCAAAAACCTTTATCCAAACTGATCATAAATTTTCACCAGCATGCACATAACAGCAAGACATATATTTCTGACCAAAATTAGGCAAAACAACATTACAAAGCAATTATGACAAAAATAACAAACTTAAGCTAGTAGAAGCATAAATAAATCATAAAGCACAAGATACTCAGAATCTGGAGCTATAACTTGGCACACAGCATGATAGGGGCATATTTAGCTCACACACCAAAAATCACATCCATAGCTGCAGTAGAAATATGGATTTGAATTTAACTCAAAATAGCAACCATAAATTAGCAAGGCATTTTACACAAGCCTAAAATTTATCCCTGATTTATGAAACACAATACTAAGCATTGCAAAGCTATAGGACAAAGTTGGAAGGCATTTGACTAACAGGTAAATCTAAACAATTCATAAATGGAGAACAGGCTGAAATCAATATAAATTCATAACTGAAGTTTCACACATGATTTTAGTGCCAACTTTCTACCCAAGGTCAGGAATGCTATTATTGACAACATATCCAAAATTCCCATGCAGATCATTTATACATTTCAAGTTATTTCAAATTGACTCAAACTGATCAATTCAATATCATTTAAAAACTACTCTGAAATTTAAAAACTTCCTTTCTAGAAAAGTTAGGTTTCTTCACAAGGATTCCAGAACAGTTGAGTTTGCATTTTTACGATTTTCCTGTGATTGTATATCAATTTTACAAGGTTCAGCTTGTTAACCCTAAATCTATAGATGTCTTTTGCGGACAGGCCCTCTGATCGAAAACTAAGATTACAATCGGGTCCTCGGCAGCAGAGCAAGGCTGGCCGGCGGCGAGGGGCGGCCGGACTCCGGCGAGCAAGCGGCTAGGGTGGGGTTTGGACTCACCCTCTGTCGATTGGCGGGGTTGGTTTGGCGGAAGACGGCTCCGGCGATGGTCGGCGGCGAGGGGGACGGCGGACGGCCGCTGTGACCACAATGCCGGTGAGCTGGCGGGTCGGCGGACCAATGTGCGTGCACGAGAGTGTTCCAGGGGTGTGTGTGTAGGCTAGGGTGGAGCTTGCGCTCGAGCAGAGGCGGTGGATGGCGGGGCGCTCCGGCGAGCTTGGCGCGGCGGCGGCGGCGGACGCGGGCGAGCGGCGTGGTGCGGCGCCGAGCAATGCGAGCACGGGGGAGATGCGTGGGGCGTCGGGGGCGTCCTAAGGACTTGCATGCGGCCGGCCGGCGCGGCCGGCGGGGCCCGGGCGCGCGGGGGCACGCGCGCATGGTCGTGGCGACGGCGTGCGCACGGCGCGGCCCGGCCGGCCGGCAACGCGCGCGCGCGCGGGCGTGCGGGGAGGCGGGAGCCGGGCCATGGGCCCGGCCGTCGAAGACCGGCGCGTGGTCCTCGCCGTGACGGCGTACGGACGACGGCGGGCGTGGGCCCGGCGCGATGCGCCGGCCGGCGCCGACGGGCGACGTCGCGCGCGGGGCGCGCCCTGGCGTTCCTGCTCACCATCGTTTCATTGTACCCCACTTTCACCGATTCGAACTCAAAAATTTTGAACTAAAGTTCATTACTGCCAAACACGAAAGTTGTAGAACAGTTAACCCTCTCCAAATTTCGTTGAGACCTGTCGGTCTATTTCTCAACGGATTGGGAGATAATCCCCTCCAAAGTTACAAATTCGTATGCAATGGTCAAACTGTGCAGCAGGGCTTTGACTGAGTTTTTGAGCATTTAAACCTCAGAATTTGAAATGCCAACAATGGAATGAAATGTGTTCCTGGAAAAACTAAGAAACTTTGCTGTTGGTCGATTTCAAAGTTCTATAGGAAAATTCAGAGAATGCGCAAGAAAACTAATCCAGCCTTAAGAAGCACTTGGCTTTGACCATAGATTAGGGTGTTGACCAAGGTTCTTTGTGCAAAAGTGTGACTCCCTATGTTAAACATGATTAGATGCTACTCGATCTTGATTATTAAGGCCAGGAGATGTCATAAGCAAAATTTAAACATCAGGGATGTTACAGTGGTGGACGATTACTCTCGCTATGCCTGGGTGTTTTTCTTGGAAGATAAGAGTGAGACATTTGGTTTTGTTCGAGATCTGATCGTGAGGTTGAGAAACGAGAGGCATTGGAATGCCATCCGAGCTATCCGCAGTGATAATGGCTCAGAGTTTAAGAACTCTCATTTTGATGCCTTCTGTCGTGATCTAGGTCTTGAACATCAGTATTCGACCCCTTATGTGCCCCCTCAAAATGGAGTCGTGGAAAGGAAAATTCGGACTCTTTGTGAGATGGCTAGGACGATGCTCGATGAGCACAGGACTCCTAGGAGGTATTGGGCTAAGGCGGTCAATACGGCTTGTCATGTCTCTAACAGGATTTTATTGTGAGCTTTCAAGAAGAAGACTTGTTATGAGCTGATGCATGGTCGGGCACCCAAGGTGAGTCATTTCCGAGTCTTTGGCTGCAAGTGCTTTATTCTGAGTCTAGTGATGGTATTTTCTTTGGATATGCTAACCACTCTAGAGCCTATAGGGTGCTTAACCTTGAGACTAACAAAATCATGGAGACTTGCGAGGTAACCTTCGACGAGACAATGCCATGTACCTCTCTTGGTTTTGAATGTGCAGGTGATGAGGAGATGGCCGAGGACCTCTTTGAAGAAGAGAAGGATGAAGCTAGAGATGATGATGGGGAGAACCATGCGCCTGAAGCTGAGTGTGTACCCACTACTTCCCCTACGACCACTACGGAGCGTGGACCGTCTACTTCATGGACAACGACGGTGCGACAAGAGGACCACGTGAGAGAAGCTGAAGTTGAGGGGGAGGTAGTCTCGAGGCGTGAGGCTCCCCGGCGGATTCAAGAAGTGCATCCCCTGTCGAAGATCATTGGGGACATCGACGAACGTACAACACGGTCAAGGTCCATGAATTCCTCTCATTTCGCTCATGCTGCATTTGTGGGTCAATTCTATGCATGAGGCCCAAGGACATTGGAAACGCTTTATATGATGCAAACTGGGTCAATTCTATGCATAAGGAGTTGGAAAACTTTGAGAGGAACCAGGTATGGGAGTTAGTTGAACCACCTCCAAATTGCCATCCTATAGGAACCAAGTGGGTTTGGAAGAACAAAGAGGGTGAGAATGGGATGGTTGTGAGGAACAAGTCCAGACTTGTTGCTCAGGGGTTTAGTCAGAAGGAGGGGATCGACTATGAGGAGACCTTTGCTCCTGTGGCTCGTCTTGAGGCAATTCGGATCCTTCTAGCCTTTGTCGTGGATAAAGGGTTCAAGTTGTTTCAGATGGATGTGAAGAGTGCCTTTCTGAATGGGGTCATAAAGGACGAGGTGTATGTGAAGCAGCTACCTGGGTTTGAGAGTGAGTTGTACCCACACAGGGTGTACAGGTTGAAAAGGGCTATGTATGGGTTGAAACAGGCGCCCCGTGCTTGGTATGGGAGATTGAGAGGTTTTCTGTTGAGCAGAGGGTTTGTGATGGGTACCGTGGATAGGACCCTGTTTCTCCTCAAGCATGGAAATGACTTGTTGATTGTGCAGATATACGTGGATGATATTGTCTTTGGTGGCTCGTCACATAACCTTGTTGCCAAGTTTGCAGATGAGATGAGCAGGGAGTTCGAGATGAGCATGATGGGCGAGTTGCAGTACTTTCTCGGGCTACAGATCAAGCAAGTGAAGGATGGAACATTCGCGCACCAGACCAAGTACACGAAAGACATGCTGAGGAAGTTCCAGATGCAAGATGTGAAGCCGATGTCGACTCCCATGGGGAGTACGGCCACTTTGGATGCGGACGAGGACGGAGAACCAGTGGACCAGCAGGAGTACAGGAGCATGATCGGCTCCCTCCTCTACCTGACGGCGACAAGGCCAGACGTACAGTTCAGTGTGTGTCTGTGCGCTCGTTTTCAGGCTTCGCCGAGGACATCACATCGACAGGCCGTCAAGAGGATTTTCAGGTACCTACAGTCTGCCCTTGGCATTTGGTATTCTTCCTCCTCGACTCTCTCTCTTCACGGTTTTTCCGATGCGGATTTTGCTGGTTGTCGAGTTGAGAGGAAGTCTACTTCTGGTACTTGCCAGTTTCGTGGGTCTTCGTTGGTTTCATGGTCTTCCCACAAGAAGTCTAGTGTAGCTCAGTCTACCACCGAGGCGGAGTATGTTGCAGCCGCGAGTTGTTGTTCCCAGCTGTTGTGGATTTCATACACTTTGAGAGACTTTGGTGAGGAGTGCACCCAGATCCCACTTCTTTGTGATAGCACCAGTGCCATAAGCGTAGCCAAAAACCCAGTGTTTCAATCCAAAACCAAACACATAGAAGTGAGGTGTCATTTCTTGAGGGACAATGTGGAAAAAGGAACCATTGTGTTGAGTCATGTCCCTACCCAAGATCAGCTTGCAGACATTTTCACAAAGCCTCTCGACCAAGCTACATTTGTGCGCTTGTGGGGGGAACTTGGGGTTTGTTGCCCTTTCTAGTTGATTCTTGGGGGTTTTTCTTGTACCATATGTATCATATCATGTTTTACTTTGATGTATATACATGTTTTGCTTGATGTACAAACCATGGTAGGATAGCCATCTTGTCATATATCATGTTGCATTTGTATCATATTGCATTTTAGGATGATGAGCTTCTTTCATATGCCTTATGTGAGTCTCTTTGGCTATTTGTGATACATTGGTCATATGTGTGGAGAAATGGTGACGTGAGGCTATGCTCTTGGAATATTTGAGATATATGTGTGGTGAGATAGCCCTTTTTGAAATAAATGCTAATCTTGACTAATTTTGGTGAAATGTGCTCCACTCATGTGTAGTAGTGTATCCATGTCACAGTTTGGTCTAAATGTGCTTTTCATGCTTAGATTGTGCTTGGATATCTTTTTCTTGCATTTGGGCCAAAGGCTGAATATCATTGTGAATGTTTAGCCTATGTTTCATTCATGGGGGAGCATAAGCTTCTTTTTGCCGCAAAGGCACTTCATGTACCATGAAATGAATTAATCTTGAAAAGAAGTGTGTATGCTTGAAAAATGCTCCATCCATCATGTCTATGCTTAAAATATCTTATCTTTCACATATCGGTGCAAAACATGTTGCATGATGTTCACCAGTGGAGAAGTCTCCCCGAAGTGGACACATGGCTCATGAGCTTTGACATGACATGCTTTGCCTTATGGGTGTTTGCCATGATCTTTTGCCGAGAATTTGATATCCTTGTATGATCTCTGAGTGGTATGCATGTTTGTGGCTCGAGTGTGACATGGATAGGCTTTTACTTGTGAAGCGAGCCTTCTTTTGGTAAAACTGCTTAAATCTGAAAATTTTGCTTTGTCACATGCTTGTATTTTCATATATTACTTGTGGCAATGCTTTGACTATGCTATGATTCATCTGTGTGATCTTTGTCTCATTTCTAGCCTTTGACACTAGATTTGGCCTATTTGAGAAGCTCATGTAGATATTTATATGCTTTGTGTTGCATTTCTGCATTTTCACCTTAATTCATACATTGTCAACAAGGGGGAGAAGAGGTGAGCTTAATGAAAATTCAGAAGAGGTGAGCTAAAATATGGAAGTTTGCATTCACATGTTCAGGGGGAGCTTTCTTGTTGTTTTCTGTGTGGAGTTTGTGCTTTGCTTGGCTTGTGACCTTTCTTTGCCTTTCTTTGGTTTTGGTCATGAGTTGAGCTTCTTTGTTTTTCTTTCTTCTTTCCTTCTTTCTTTCTCTGAATTTCATTTCGCGTTGCATGTTGTCAATGCACTCATCAAGGGGGAGATTGAGGACCAGGAGCGTCCCAGTGGTCGATGGATGACCGCTCGTCAGTGATGAGTGATTGACAACGGGTGTTGGACTGACTCTTGGCTTAGTGCGCAGGTGTAGGCTGCGGCCTAGTTCGTGTTGTTGCAGGTGAAAAACGGGCGCGAAAGGTCTCCAGCCTTGAGTGGCATCCGGGAGATGGAGAGACAAGTAGGCTCGGTTCGAGGGACCCGGTGGAAAGCGGGACTAGGTGCGGGCCACATGGTGGCGTGAAAAGCAAGACAAAGTCATGGACAACCGAGCCGGTGCACGGTGGCGGTCGAGTCAAGTGGTTTGGCGGGAGGCCGGACCGAGCACGCGGGGTTTGGTGGTTTGCCCACAAAACCATCGGAGGACGGTTTCTTGGTTTGGGTCTCAAAACCAAGTCCAAGGGCCCAACACGACGGAGACGGGATCCAGGCGTGTCGGGAAGCTTCGAGGCGGAGGACACGCGGCGGGATCGCATGGCTTGCGTCGGGAGGACGCGGGGTGCGGCAAAGGCGTGGCCGTCCGATGGCAAGACCCACAAACATTACCTAAATGCCCCTACGTGGGTTGTATCACCAGTAGTTAAGTTAGGGGTAGTCGAGTCATTTACCAATCCGGCGGGACCTGATATATAAGCCATGAGTGTGTGTGGATGGCTCTCTCTCTCCGCGACTTAGGGTTTCATTTCCCCCCTTCCATTTCTCTTTTTCGTAGCTATTTTCTTCTCCATTTTCTCTAGGCTAGCATGAAAGCTTCATGAGAGATTTGTTGAGAGGGATGGATGCTAGGGCGGCATGCTAGACCTTGTGAATCTTTCTTGGTTTTTATAAAAGATTCGGCGTTGTGTTTCCTGTGGTCTTTTTTGTGCTTGTTTTTGGTGCTTTTGTTCTCGGTGTAATTCTGCGGATTTGAATGGGTTTCTCCCCGGATTTCTTTGAGGGAAACATGGATGGATGTCTCGTGCATCTTTGTGATTGATCTTGTGCCCTCAAATGCCGGGAAACCACTTCGATTCAAGGATTTTCGTTCGGTGCTCTAGCTTTTGGTGGTGCTCAAAGGATTCGCGATTCCCGGTGATTTAGGGATTTAGGAGGCAAGATTTTTGGGCTATAGCATCCTTGTGTGACGCTTTTCAAGTCCCCAAACCCTTGTCTCTACAGCTTCTACCGTTTCGGAAATCCGATGATGATTTGGGGAAGTTGACTTTCGGGGTCGTGCGTTTTCTGCTCTGTCCGGACCTCGCGGACGGTCCGCGAGGACCAGGCGGACAGTCCGCGCCGCTCCAGTTCGTCGTGGTGTTCTTCGTGTTCTTGCTTCGTTTTATTTCGATCTGGTTTTGCTTTAGGTTTTCGTTGCAGCCGGTTTGTGGACGGTCTGAGCTTCAGTAGCGGACGGTCCGGGACCCGCGCGGACGGTCCGGGACCCGCGCGGACGGTCCGCCTGGCCTTTGCGGACGGTCCGTTTTTCTCGTGTTGGTTCCGGTGGTTCCGTTCGCGTTACCCGACGGTCCGCGGTGCGGGGGCGGACGGTCCGCGGTGTGTGTGCGGACGGTCCGCGCGGCCGGCGAGGACGGACGGTCCGCGAGGCTCGTGCGGACGGTCCGCCCTCCCCGGCCGGGACGGTCCGCCAGAGCCTGAGTGCTTTGCTTCTTGGTTCAATTCCTCCCTTCCTTTCTCGTGCTTCCGCGTGTGCTTCAAGGAATCGTTCCTAAGACTAGAGGTTGATCCATAACCTCGTTGTCTTGTCGATTGGCGTGTGATTCGATCCATCGCTTGTGTGTGACCGGGATTTAACTAGGGTATAGACCGGGTTCTTTGGGAAGAATTTTTACCGTCTCCTATTCACTCCCCCCCCTCTAGTCGCCATCTGATCCTTCACTGAGCACTCCTTGGATGTAAGCAACACGGCCAAGCCTGTCAAGCAGAATCTTCGCCGCTTTGCGACGGGTCACAAGGACGTCGAAGGATCACAAGGAAGTCATTAGGGTAGAATTAATAAAGCTCCTAGCTGCCGGATTCATCTGAGAATGTAAAAATCTGGTTTGCCTCACTAACTCGATGCTTGTACCAAAAAACGGTCAATGGAAAATGTGTATCAACTACAGTGACCTCAAAAGGCACTGCACTAAAGACCCCTTCCCTCTTACGCGCATCGACCTGGTCGTGGACTCCACGGCCGGAAGCGTCCTCCTATGCTTTCTCGACTGCTACTCAGGGTATCACCAGATAGCCCTATTTGTTCAGTAATTTCAATGTGTTCATATGATTTATAATAAATTTAACAGCGATTTGAAATATTTGGAAATTTAAAAAGAACAAAAAGAAAAGCACATTAGTACCGGGCCTAGATAGGACCTGGTACTAATGTTCATTTCGTTTTGGGGCCTAAGTGTACGCACATTAGTACCGGGCCTTCTCTGGCATCGGTACTAATGCGACATTAGTACCGGGTGGTATTGAACCTTGGTACTAATGTGGGGGGCTGGTATATAAGCCTCTCTTCTTCTTCCCCTCTTCCCTTAACCGCCGTGCGCGCAGCCGTCCCTCCCCCTACTGCGCTGCCGTCGCTGCCCCGCGCCCGATCGCCGTCCCTGACATGTCCGTCCTCTCGCGCCGTGTCGTCCCCGCGCACCGGCCGCCGCGCCTCGCGATCCTCCTAGCCGCCGCGACGTCCCCGTGCCACGCTTCGTCGTCCCTACCTAGCTCCGACCGGCCGTCGCCCTCCTCCCGCCGCGCCTAGACGCTCTCCCCCCGCCCGCCGTCCACCATCGTCGGCCCGCGCCGTCCCCTATATCCGGCGCGCCGCCCCGGCCCTCGCCCTCTCGTCGGCCGTCGCGCCGTCCCGCCTCCAACGTGCCGCCGCTGTCCCTGCTGCGCCCTCGCCATGCCGTCGCTGATCCCTCTGACGCCCTCGCCCTCGCCACTGCACGCCACTGGTGAGCACATTTTGGGTGCTGACGTCAGCCCGCATCGGTTGACGTGAGCACCTTTTTTTAATTTAATTAATTTTTTGTTTTAGTTAGTTATTTTAAATTTAATTAGTTATTTAAATTTAATTAGTGATTTAGTTTTAATTAGTGATTTTATATTTCATTAGTGATTTTAGATTTCATTAGTGATTTTAGATTTAATTAGTTATTTTAGATTTAATTAGTTATTTTAGATTTAATTAGTGACTTTAGATTTCATTAGTTATTTTAGTTGTAATTAGTGATTTCAGATTTTATTAGTGATTTTAGATTTAACTAGTGACTCTATATTTCATTAGTCATTGAGAAAGAAATATGTATTTAGAGATGAAATATTTATCGCTCGACACTTAGCTTGTATTGCTCGATACGCTCTATTCTCGCCCGACTCGCTCAGAAACCCCGTTCGACACGGTCGATTCCCGGCTGACAGCTAGTCTCACTCGACACGCTCTATTCTCGCCTGACTCGCTCGATACGATCAAATCTCGCTCGACCCGCTCAGAAATTCATTTATGTACTCAAATATTCATTTATATACACAGAAATTCATTTATGTACCTAGAAATTCTTTTATGTACACATAAATTCTTTTATATACTCAGAAATTCATTTATGTGCATAGAAATTCATTTATGTATACAGAAATTCATTTATATACACAGAAATTCATTTATGTACTCAAAAATTTATTAACACACACAGAAATTCATTTATGTACTAAAAAATTCTTTTATGTTCTCAGATTTTCTTTTATGTTCTCAGAAATTCATTTATGTACACAAAACTTCTTTTATATACACAACAATTCTTTTATGTACTCAGAAAATCTTTTATGTACTCAGAAATTCATTTATATACTCAGAAATTCTTTTATATACACAGAAATTCATTTGTGTACTCAAAAATTCTTTTTTCGTTCTCATAAATTATTTTAACTCAGAAATTCATTTATGTACACAAAAATTCATTTATAGACACAAAAATTCATTTATGTACTCAGAAATTCTTTTTATATACACAGAAATTCATTTGTGATGGTTAGATCAGAGAGGGAACAAGAAGATGAGGAAATGATCTTAAATATAATTGGTCAATCTGAGCTCGAGCAGCCTCAAAACGAAGTACTCAACAGGGAGGCTGACAACTTCCTCAACATGGAAGGTGATGGGAAAGAACATGTAGAAGAGCAACCAATTGCCCAGGAAAGCAACGATGTGTAACAACAAGAGGTATAAATGTATAATGATGGCCCTCAAGATTTGCATCCTGAATTTTCTTCAAGAGTTTTCATATATTAATAGTACGTTTTCCATTCTCCAGGTTCCTTCATGTTCGAGCTCCAAGAAGCATGGGAAACGCGGGCTGAAGGAACCCCTAGAGGGTCGCTTCATCATAATATAAGTCGATGATGTTGGGAAACCTGTGGCTCCGGAACATATCGTGACCAAATTAGTGAACCACATTGGAGTTCGTGTCAGCGATCACATCCCAATAAGGATTATGTATTGGAAAGCTTCTGATGCTCCTCCAGCTCCGTTACTTGAAGTATTGGAAGGTGATGATGAGAATGCTCAACTGGAACTAGTCGTGCGGGAAGATGTGGTCGCAGACACGAATAAGGACATGATTTGGAAACAAGTGTTAGCTCACTTTGAATTCCCGGACTTGTATGAAGACCGGCTGGCAACCGTGCGTTATTGGGCGATGCAAAAGAGTGCAATTGCCTTCCCGTCTTACAAGAAGCGTCTGACCAAAGACTACATTAAGAAGGGGATTACACCTGATTTCAAACAGAAGGGATTGGGGAAGTTACGAGATACTGGGATGCATTTGTGTGGCACAAGAAATCGGCAGACACCATCAAGATGATTAAAACCAACACCGTCAATGCACTTAAGAAGAAATAATTTCATATGCTCGGGCCCGGAGGTTACAAGAAGGCCATTCCCAAATGGGATAGGGAGGAGCAAGAACTAGTAGCTAGAGGAATCATACCCGCAACTCTAGATTGGGCCGAGCGGGCAAAGCATTATTATTTTGCACTGTCTCTCTTATTTGATGAGGCGACCAGAGAGGGGTGAGTGAACTGAATGGGAGCCGATAAAACTTTTCCTCAAAGACCTCGGCCTATGTCCCAATTGCAACTCCAAAAACACACACCAACACCAATCACCAAGACAACGTAGTAATGGATTAACTACAAGTCCTAGAAATGATTCTTGGTTCAACTAGCGGAAGCACGAATCAAAGAACCGAAGGAAGACCATTTCAGCAAAAATCAGCTTTAGAAAATACTTTTGTATGGCGGACTATCCGCGAAGCCTAGGCGGACTGTCCGTAGTACAAAAGTGCTCTCTAACTCGCAAAACAGGTCTATGTATCAACAATCCGCAGAACAGTCCGCCAATGGTCCGAGGACTGTCCGCAGGTCGCGGACTGTCCGTGTATGAACAGAAACGAAAATCTCGAACTCGCGAGAACACCTCCCCAAAGTCGTCACCAGATCTCCCAAATGGCTTGATCTCTTGAGACAAGATTTGGGGGAGATGATATGCGTCACTAGGTGATGCTATGCCCCAAAACTCTTGGCCTCTAACTCCTTAGAATGACGGGAATTGCGAATCACACGAACTTAAACATGGACAAAGAACTCCACCCAAAGATCATCGAACCGAGGTGGTTTCCCGACGTTTGAGGGGTCAAGATCATCCACAAAGAGGCACAAGGCACTCACACATGATCCCCTCAAACAAATCTGAAGAAAAACCCTCTCAAATCCGCGGAATCAACCGGAGAACGAAAACACCAAAGAGGCACCAAAAAGACCCACGGAAATCACAACTTCGAATCTTCTATACAACCAAGAAAGATTCATACAAGGTCTAGCTTGCCTCCTCAACATCCATCCCTCTCTCAAGGTCACACCATGAAGCTCTCAAGCTAGTCCTATGGAAATTCTAGGGAAAATAGGAAAACCAAATGATCTAGGGTTTTGAGAGATCGCTGCCATCCTCTCTCCTCTATGTATATATGGAGACAGCCGAAAGACTAAAATACCCCTAAAGCCTAAACTAGGATACACGCCCACCAAGGGCACTTTGGGAATATGTCTTTGTAGTACCATCGGACGGATGCCCGACGACCGCCCTTCGTGTAGCCTCGGCGCGAGCCTTGCGATCCCGACGTGTGTCCTCCGCTTCGAAGCTTCTCGACGTGCCCGGATCCCGTCTCCGCCCGCCGAGCCTCTGGTCTTGGTTTTGTGGCTAAACCAAGTAACCCGGCCGGTTTTGTGGTGAACCGCTGCAAACCCCACGTGCAAACTTCGGTTGTGAGCCGCTACTCTACACCGGCTCCGATCGACGACTTCGTCTTGCTTTTCTTGCCACCATGCGGCCCGCACTTGACCCCGCTGGCCACCGGGTCCCTCGAGTCAGACCTACTTGTCTCTCCACTCCTCGGCGGCCCCGCAAGGCATAGACCTTTCGCGCCCACTCTTCACCTGCACCAATGCAAATCAAGCCGCAACTTGCACCTGCAATACTTAGCCAAGGGTCAGTCCACACCACGTTGTCAATCACTCATCACAGCCAGGAGCGACCATCCACCGGTCCTCAATCTCCTCCTTGATGAGTGCATTGATAACTTACACATGTAACCAATTCAAAGAAAAGAGAAAAAGAAAAGAAACGAAATAAAAACTCAAACAAGTGATCAAAAGCCAAACAAAAGCCAAGACAAGATCACTTGAGAGAGAAAAATCTTGGTCCCCTAAGGCAAGGCAACGGCTCGACACAACCGAGATAAAATGCTCCAAGAATGTTGATTCCTTAAGGTGAGGCAAAAGGACTCGACACCATCGACAAAAGAGCACAACTAAAATTCAGACGAAAAAGAGAGCTCCCAAATGTATGAATGCAAGCTCCCCCTGAACAATGAAAAAGAGCTCCCAAATGCATGAATGCAAGCTCCCCCTGAACAATGCATTTCTCCCAATTTTTTCTTGATGCAAAGCTCCCCCCTGGGATCATGAATTGGGTACTTTCCTCCCCCTTGTTGGTAATGCATGAATCACTTCTACAAATGTAAGCATGTGCTTCTCAAATATACAAAGAGCACTACAACATGCTAAAATTGAGACAAGGACAAGCAAGATGGCCACAATTTGAGCACAAGCATCGCCAACAAGATAGAAAGGGACATACAAGCAAGTGACATAGCCATGATTAAAATGAAGAATTTTCACAAAATTTTCCCTCTCATGAGAATAGGACCTAAACATGATCAAACTGAGCACAAACAACATATAACTCACAAACTTCATGCAAGGCCACACATTCTCATCACAAGGTCATCACAAACACCTACAAGCTATCTCATGTCATGTCAAAGCCACCGAGCCATGTGTCCACTTCTATTTATGACACTTCTCATTAGTGAACATCATGCAACGGTTTAGCATCCAAGATAAGAAATTTAAAGCATTTATGACATGGAAGCACATTTTTCAATTATAGGCATCTCACATACCATTTTCGTGATTTACAAGTTAAGCATGGTACATGAAGTGCCTTTGCAGCAAAAAGAAGCTTAGGCTTCTCCATAAGGTAGCATGAAGGCTAAACATTCATGATGATAATTGGATCTTCGATCCCAAATGATAGGAACATGGTTCCAAGCACAAACTAAGCAAGATATATCCATAAGCACCCAAATTGTACATGAGAGGCATTCTACTCACGAGAGAAGATTATATAGCATATTTATAAAAAGAAGCCATCCACAAGCATATATATCCCAAAGCTACCAAGAGCATAACTATACATCTCATGAGCATCACAAGCAATGTCCTAACCACATATCTAGCATATCATGGTGAGCAAAGCATATGAGAGAAGCACATCTCTATGGCATATGATACAAATGCAGTCTATGATACAAAGACGCAAACATGATATGATACATAAATGACAAGTGCAAAATGCAAATGTACATCAACCCTCCGAACCAAAGCTCAAAAAGGGAAAACAACTCCAAGCTCTCCTCGCAAATGAGCAAATGTAGCTTCGTCCAAAGGCTTTGTTAGGATATTAGCAAACTGCTTTTCTGTAGGTACATGGATGAGGTCTATGTTTCCCTTCTCGACATTGTCTCTCAAGAAGTGGTACCTCATTTCTATGTGTTTGGTTCTGGAGTGAAGCACGAGATTTTGGCAACACTAATGGCACTCATGCTATCACACATGAGAGCTACATGGGAACACTCCTCACCAAAGTCACTCAGCATGTATGTGATCCAAAGCAGCTGTGAGCAACAACTAGCGGCAGCAACATATTCGGCTTCTGTGGTAGACTAAGCTACAAACTGTTTGCGAGAAGACCAAGAAACAAGTGAGGAACCCAAAAACTGGCAAGTACCCCGAAGTCGATTTCCGATCGACTCGACACCCCGCAAAGTCGGCATCCGAAAAACCAAGAAGCATAAGGGAAGAGGACACCGAGTACCAAAGACCAAGCTCAGGAGTGTATCAAAGATACCTCAAGATCTGCTTGACAGCCTGCCGATGTGAAGTCCTCAGCGATGCTTGAAAACGAGCGCACAGACACACAAAAAGCTGGATGTCCAGCCTCGTCGCCGTCAAGTACAAGAGGGAGCCAATCATGCTCCAGTACTCCTTCTGGTCCACGGGCTCTCCGTCCTCGTCCACGTCAAGTGTTGTAGTCGTACTTATCGGTGTCAACAGGGGCTTCGAGTCGTCCATCTTGAACTTCTTAAGGATGTCCTTCATGTATTTGGCTTGATGCATAAAGGTTACCTCCTTTGCCTGCTTGATCTGAAGCCCGGGAAAGAACTACAATTCTCCCAACATAGACATCTCGAATTCTTTGCTCATATCCTCTGCAAACCTCGCAACCAAAGAGTGAGACGAGCCTCCAAAGACAATGTCATCCACGTACACCTGAACAATTAGGATATCATCACCCTGCCTGAGGAGAAAAAAGAGTCTTATCAACCTTGGCCATCTCAAACCCCTTGCTGAACAAGAACCCCCTCAAGCGGCCATACCAAGCACAGGGAGCTTGTTTTAGCCCATACAACGCCTTTCTCAGCCTATACACCTTGTAGGGAAACTCGACACTTTCAAAGCCCGGTGGTTGATTCATGAGTGTGTCTTCGACACCCTCTTGTTTTCCTCATCGTACCGACCTGTTGGGAACCTGTTTCTCATCACGTCGTTACTCGGCCTACTTTCTCTTCCTTTTCTTCTTTTTCTGAATCACCATACAGGCCATCCTGCCCGCCACGATGCTCGGGTACTACTCTATGAGTACATCCTTGACGCCCTCTGAATTGTTTCATCATCATTTCGATCTATTGGAAGTCTGCTTCCTATAGGTCGTCACTCGACATCGCTTCGACCGGCAAGACTACAAACAGGTCGGCTGCTAAGCGGACTTGTTCTTTTTTCTTTTGACCGACATGCATGCTATTCGACCTGTCGATAGCTTTACAACTTCGTCATGACCTTTCCAAGGCCGCTGCGCCTACACCTCGCTCGGGGGCTTATGAGACATGGGTCCCCCTAGGTCCCCACTGACTAGGCTCACGGCTATCCCCGACAAGTGGGTCCGGCCTATCAGAAAACCCGCCGACCTGACAGTGGGCCCAACCGACCTAGTTGGCAGCCCACACGACCTCCAGAAGATCTTCCAGAAGATTCCCCAGACGACCTAATTCAACACGACCTCGAGGCTTGGCGTACAAGACAAGAACTCGGTGGATTTCAACCAAAGCAGATCGATAGGATATGGCAAGAGATGTAACGTAGACTTAGGTCTCTTGGTCGTAATCGACCAAGAGTCTGGGAACCGACCTCATCCGCTGGCCAATATAAGGCGGATGAGGCGACCCCTTGTACAATACGCAATCCTTAAGCAATCTACACCAACAACTGGACGTAGGGTTTTACTCCCTGGAGGCCCGAACCAGTATAAACTCGCCGTGTTCTCTGTGTTCCGTGTGCTCGTGCGCAACCTTTGAGTTCTTAGCCTTAGATTCCACCCCGCCGAACAACTAAACCACAGGGATTGACACCCCCGTGGGCTGTCTAGATCTCACCATCTGATAGTAAGCCTATAGATATATTGTGGTAGATAATCCGCAAGAGCACGGATACCGGTGAGCATTTAACCTGAGGTGATGGGTTTTAAAATATCCTATCCACAGGGAAGATGGATGGATGTAACGATAGACATAGGGATGGCAATAGACTACTTTATGGACTTTGATGGAATGGCACATACTTTAACAGGGGTAAGCCAAATCATAAAGTAATGATAAATCAGACAGGCAGAGGCACATGTGGAGCATAGAACATACTATTCTTAGTCTAGATTAGAATTGGATTTTCTTAAGAGGCACAATTCTATATAGCATATAAAGACTGAGTTATTCATCTATTCTAATGTAGCATGTCATCACATATAGCATAATCATGGATAAATGTGAACACCCCGAAGATTATCCAAGAAGATCAAGGACGAAACTTGATCCTCCGAAGAATCATTGTTCGACTAGTCTTATACTCGGGGGATGGACTGCTAGAATTCATTTTTATGCTCGCATTGATTCTTGGGAGGATCAAGTTTCTTCGTTCGTCTTCTTGGGTAATCTTTGGGGTGTTCATATTTATCCATGACTATGCTATATGTGATGATATGCTACATTAGAATAGATGAATAACTTAGTCTTTGTATGCTATATAGAATTGTGCCTCTTAAGTAAATCCAATTCTAATCTAGACTAGGAATAGTACGTTGTATGCTCCACATGTGCCTCTGCCTATCTGATTTATCATTACTTTATCATTTGGCTTACCCCTGTTAAAGTATGTTCCATTTCATCAGAGTCCATAAAGTAGTCTATTACCATCCCTATGATGTTGTTTACATCCATCCATCTTCCCTGTGGATACGATATTTTAAAATCCATCACCCCGGGTGAAATGCTCACTGGTATCTGTGCGCTTGCGGATTATCTACCATAATATTTGTGTAGGCTCATCTTATACCAACCAACATTTTTTATGCCATTGCTTAGAATGGATTATAGATCTATTCTTTGGAAGTTGCGTTAAGAAATGTCAACAAGCATTTCTGGTGCCGTTGCCGGGGAAGATTGGATGGCTACCTTTTGAAAATTGATGGCTAGATACTTAATGAGACTTTGTAATTTGGCACCTCTGCTTAAACAAAATTACCTTTGTTTGTTTTTGTCTACCTTATTTGAAAATTCGATTTCAGCTCCCCTTGCATCCCAGTAAATGAGACACCCACCAGAGGGAATGCTGAGCCACCTAGATCCATCATCAGCCAAGCCCGAGATTTCATATCCATTATTTTTGAGCTTTGGCTGAAGATGTCATTCCTGAATGGCAGGGGTCTAAGGGAAAGATTTCGTGGCGCAAGATCTACCCTTGGGTTCCCCTCTCATGCATCTTCTTAGACCTTCTCCCCGGGACTTCGTCTCGTGGGAGGACGGAGCTAGTAGTTCAAAAAGAACGACCATTCCCAGCCAGGATGACTTGTTCAATCCCCACTCCTATCTCCTTAGGAGGGTATGAGAGGCTTATCGTGTTTCTATGTCGAGGTTTGAGCTGAAGTGCTTTGCACTAAAGTTTCGTATAAACCAAGACATCGGCCTCTGCTTTATAATCCATTGGATTCATCCATCTAACCGAAGAAGCACAATCATCTACTGATCGAATGGAGTGAATTCACTTTTGATCTCAAGCACGTCGATCGATGTCGATCAGTCAGGAGAAGCTTGCACTTTGTATCTTATGCCTGACTTGATCGATGCCCAATGGGAGGTGCACTTTCTAGCTTATCCATAACCCCCCATTGGAAGCTTAGGCCAGACTTCAGAATGTTTCCATCGCCCCGATGAGAACATCGACCCCTTTGCCTAAGGTAAGAGTGAATTAAATCTCGTTCTTCGTCCGAACTCTGGTACCTGATCGTACACCAGCCTCCGGAAGTCCATGCTTTATCCTCTTTGAAGGTGAGTGTCTTTCTGAGCTTTTGTTCACTCGGAGATCAGTATCTGTTGACGGATAAAAGACGTATCCCTCTACGATCCGCAAGCGTACGGACCCCACACCTTTTTCACCACGGGATTCCCAAGGTTGTTGTCAATCCGCGGAGCAAGGGGATTAATAGCGCTTAACCAAGTACTAATCTAGTTGAATGGAAAACCTTTGAAAGAGAGTACTAATCTAAAGGTAAAACAATCTAACCTAAGTTAATCTATGTTAAGTTGATCAAACAAATGTAGGGTTAAACTATATGGTAAAGGGTGAACACAAGAGAGTGAGTAAGAAAGATAAGCGTTCCCTCCCTAGGATCTAGGATAACATGGTATGCATCTACTACACGAAAGCGGTAAACCAATCTACCAGGGGTTGTGACCACGGTTTCGCCCTTTCCCTCCTCTCGTACTGTCACTACGCGAAGGTATTCGTGACTAGACCTATGATGGACACGGTATGTTGATGGAATCTATGGGAGTAGCGGATATCATACGCCCGAAAAACACGGTGGCCTACCTTAATCATCAAAGCATCATCAACATGAAAACAATAGATTGAAACCACGAATCAAGTAGCGATCACATAGCATGTATCCATCTAATCCTAGGGATGAACGGAGACATTACCCCATCATCTTACACGGATTGAAGCAAATAGGGGTGATGGAGACTCCGGAGAACGTCGTCGATGAAGATGGCGGCGATGGAGCTTGGGAACACCCCTAGGCCAACGGCTTGGAGTCCTCCTCTTGCTTCCTTCTCTCCGCCGGCGTTGATCCTTGCGACGAGCTCATCTAACTCTCTCCTTCATCTTGCGGCGGCGGTTTTCTGGTGATTGGCGTCGGTAGGATGATTTGTTCGATGTGTCGGTCGACGGCGGCGGAGGGAATAAATAGACGAACACCTAGGGCAAAAGGGGGGACCGAACCGACCCCGGAGTGGGCCGGGCCGGTCGGACCGGGCCGGCCGGCCCAGGCCCACTTCGGCCCGGTTCGGCCCCGGTTTTCTCCCCGGTTGCTTCTCGCGTGATCCCTTATTCGTGTGCACTTGCATGTGGGCCTTTGACGTCGTTTCCTTCACGGTTTAGGCTTGAATCCTTGCTATGCAAGCTTCGCTGTTTTCTCGGTTGAGTCCCCGAAGACTTGCACGTTGACGCTTCGGTCCTCGGGTCATTTGGAGTCATGTTCATCGCGTGTCTTGACTCTTGTCGGGCTTCATGATCTTCTTCCAAAGTGCTTGGTGAACTTATCCCGAAAGTCTCCTCATTAGCGTAGATTTCCCGCGTAAACAACAAACTCCAAAATCGACATGCAAGTGTGAACTTGTTATATCATTAGTATGCCTAGTGGCGGGTTAGTTGCAAATCATAATTGAAACCAATGTATAACAAGTACTCTAGGTTGACGGAAATTCACCGTCAACATCTCCCCCATGCTTAAACCTTGCTCGTCCTCGAGTAAGTAATCCTTGCTTAAAAGGGAAATCGGTGTTGCCTTCCAATGTTGTCCCCGCACTTAGTCATTCATGACGAGGCAAATTGCTCTCTCTTAAGAATTTATTTTTAAAGTTCAAGTTGTGACCGGCTTCTTTTTCATTATGGAAGATAGACTAACAATAAAGAACAAGCCACATTTAACACGATGCTCTCGAACTTAAGTGAACTTCAAACCATTACCTTGTCACATGGAAGATTTTCAAAAAGATGCATATCCAACATAAGTGAAAATCTCTTGCAAGAGCCCATGGAACACTCATCTCATCAAGTCACTCAAGCCTATACTAGATTATTTTCAACCTACTCTACTCATATGTGATAGTGGAAGGCTTATGTGGAGCTTGGAAGGTTAAAAACAATCCTAGCAAAACATATATCCGAAATATTGTCAAATTAAGAGAGAGGTCTATTGGAATTACCGAGACTCGTCAAAAAGGCCATGGAAAATAAATGTTGGAAAGAGAGAGGGACGAAACACACACATTTAGATAAGTGGACACGTGCAAGTGGCAAATGGATGATCCCGAGGCACGAGTGAAGTCCTCGTTATCGGATTGCACATGGTTGGAAGGTTTGAGTATGGATTTGTCATCAAGGCACTTGAGAACTTATGAAGCAAAAAGATCCGAGGAGCATCTTTATTATTTTTCTTTATTCTATTTCCTTCTCATTTTTCTCTCTTTCTTTTTTTTTTCACTTTATTCCTCCTATTTTTCTTACTTTTCTTTTATTCTTATCATATTTTTTTCATTTTTCATTTTTATTCTTTTTTTCTTTTTGCTCCTCAAAACTTTTTGCAACATAATACTTACATAGCATTTGTGTCAGAGAATGACTCCTCCCCCATGCTTGAACGATGCTCGTCCTCGAGCATAAAAGAGAGGGGAAATGACTGCTAAAGTAAGTATAAATTCCATAATCTTGCGGAATATTTGAATCTCCATCGAGAATTTTACTCCATACTCAAATTGGGTTGTGGACAAGGAGGTGATCACAAAAAGATGTTTTTGGTTTAGGGTGGATGCCCGGCGAAGTTTGTGGAATTTTCGATGTGAAAACCCACAATGCATGGACAAAAAGGCTAGCATGAAAAAGTTACACAAAGGAATGACCAACTTCTTAGTCTCGAACCATAGAAATCAATCCTAATCCAACTCATCAAAACATATGTTTGCAATCTACGTGTTTTGTTATCATAAAACATATATGTATATGGCTTTGGTAGGTAGAACTTTGCAAGAGCATCACAAATATGTAGATAGCATAAAAGTTAAGTTTTCATAAAAACAACAAGTTATCCGGCTATCCATAAACTTAAATCAAAGAGCAAAGATATGTATGTGGGTCTAGAGCATAGTCATTTCACCTCCACAAATAAAAGAGCCGGTATTTAAATTAATTTCAGATCATATTATAGGGAGCAATTAGCCAAGACATGTATAACTTCATGTAGGTAAAACAAAGCGGCAACTTTCATCATCTTTCCGTAAGCATAGGCAATTAGAACATCGAGGTGAACACATGGTCATGCTTATCTATTGAAAGTAAAAAGAAACCTAGGTTGTCCTCCTAGTAGCCATGTTATTGTTTGAAGAGAAAAACAAAAGGTTGCACCTAGTTGATGTTGAAGGCATACTTACAAGCATTTGTGTTTGGAAAAGAGAAGGTCCATGGAGATGTTACCATCCTTTGTAATTCTTCGTTGCCTTCTTCCGACATCTCCATGTATCGATGTGGCTTTTGCTTTTGTCTTGATTTATTAATGCTCCTAAACTTCTGAATTTGATCTTGTATGCTTAATGGAGTCATTGGTCACCCTTCTCTTCAATGTTGTCATCACCATCTCCTCTTTCTTGTTCTCATCATCTCCTTGCTGTCTCTTCTTCATGGATTTCCCCCTCTGTCCAGAACAGAAAATATATCGAAATATGGCTCTATTGAAAAGTTTATGAAATTACCTTTCCAACGTGTGGTCATTCATCAAAAACGGAGTTCAAACAAGGGAGCTATGTCCGTTTTACTTCAGCACTGCGTGCTGTCCAAAACTGATTTCAGGACGTGTTGCACTCGGTGATTCGGGCATAACCGCTTGTAGGAACCTCCGATTGTCTTGATTCTTGATTTGTTGGAATCGTAACTTCATGGGGCTTCTAAATATCCAAAAATACCCAGTGTTTTCCCTTAGAGACCATGCAGAATTTTGATGAGATCGATAGCTTTTCGCGCATTGATCCGGTGATGTTAACTTCCGTGTTGAAGATTCAGGGTCTCCCCCATGCTTAGCATTTTGCTAGTCATGGAAAAAGAAGACAAAGCACTTCTTAGCCATCCTTCAATTTCCTTGTAGTGAGAGTCTTTATCTTGCCTGTAAGACGTTTTAAACGCACATTCTACCCCCAAGGTGACGGTTGGGAGTAGATAGAATTGCCAACAATCCAACAATGTCTCCTAAGATTCTTAACTTGTGGCATAATTAGTTTAATAAGGAATAAAAACCTAATGAGTGTACGTGGTGCAAGGTGTGTATGCACATGATAGGAAAGCATATAAACAAAGACAAAGTTTTCACCTAGTTCTAAACACCATGTTTACAACTAGGTTGCCGAATTTCTCCATAGCCATAAAGGTTTATTTATCAAGGGTTAAAACACCATGTCTATCCCTAAATCAATAACCCTTATAGCACAATAAAAATTAAGCGCATTGCAGAGCTTATAAACTAACCAATGCAACATGAAAACATATGAAAAGCTAGCTAGGTTTATCGAACTTAACGATGATGGTCCGCAATCATGTTTAAACACCATGTTTACACAAGATCACAAAAGGAAAATACCCATATGGCCATATGAAGCATTAACATGGAAACTGAAGCATACATCATTAAGTATATAAAACAACCAAGCCAACTATGTGCAAAACATGTATACACAAAGAAACATCACGAGGATAACAAAATGCAATGCATGCAAATAAATAAGATCATGAACATGATGGTGGTTCTAAAAAAAGGAAAACTGAACTTAGATTAATAACCACAAGTTGATCATCATAAGATAGTGCCATTCTTTTATTTTCTCTAAGAAAGTAGTAAAAATATAAAGAAACGGGTTGCCTCCCGAAAAGCGCTTCATTTAAAGTCATAGAGCTCGACTTTCTCACATACCTTCTTTTCGTTGCATAGCCATGGCCCTTCATGCAAGAAGAAAAGGTACCAATGCAGCTTTAATTTACTTCCCATGTTGTGCTTGATCACTTATAGAAGACTTGCCCAAAGCATCCTTTTGTTTCATCGTTATCTCCTTCTTTATCATCCTTCGGTGCTGCCTTTACTCTATTATTATTTTTTTTTAATGTCCAGAACAGAAAGTATACTCAAGCTCTACTCCATTGCACAGTGCACAAAATTTCCTTTCCAACGAGTCTTCATTTGCTCAAATCGGACTCCGGACAAGAGAGTTACGTCGGTTTTACTTCGGCGATGAAATCTGTCCTGAAATTTCAGAACGCGCAACGCTCAATGTTTTCTCCATAACTCCTTGCACGGGTCTTCAAACTTGTTGGTTCTTGATGCGTTGGAATGGTAACTTGATGGAGCTTCTGGATATCTCATTTTCTTCATTTGTACACCTCTGAACAAGCTCTCAAATTGATGAAGACAGCAGCATCCATCGCGGGATTCGGAGAGGTTGATGATTTATCTTGCAACTCTTTCGGGCATGACTTCTTTTTTTTTCATTATTCAAGCCTTGTCTACATGGTTAGTGAAAATCGGGCCTTTCCCGACATATGATTCTTTAAGGTCACTAGCTTGACCAAGCGCAAAGCATGATCGAGATTTACAAAACTTATTGTAAACATACGCGTCCATAATTAACACCACATGTGAATTGTAGCAACAAGTCAAGGTGTAAATAAAAGAAGCATATGTTTCATGCATAGCACTTAGCTCATCGTTAGGCAAAGGTTGTTTAGGTGTGAGATTAATTGGATCAAAAATGAATGTTTCCTCTTTTTCATTCTCAAGAAAATCTAGCCTATCAACATGATCACTATTGGAACAAGGCATAGACATTAAACTATCATTCATACTTTTGTCGTTTTGCTCCTCTTGACAACATCTTTGCCAATCTCGTATTGTTCTTTGTCCATTGCTTATCCTTTGTAAGATTTGTGCGGCTTCACTAATTGTTTTATCCAATATATCACCGCCTGCACACATGCTTACAAAACGAGACGAGTTAGGGGTTAGTGAAAAATAAAAGGTATGCAACATCAAGTCACCGGAAAATCCCAAGTTCGGGCCTCGCTCAAGTAGTTCATTAAAACGGTCCCATGCTTCATCGATTCCTTCATCCTCTCCTTGCTTGAAATTGAGCACTTGCCTCCTTAAGTCTTGGACCTTGCTTATGGGAAAGAACTTCAAAAGAAACTTCTTCACTAGCTCATCCCAATTTCCTTTTGCTTCAACGGACGCAAGTGTGTACCATCTTCGCGCTTCATCTTCGAGAGAGAATGGAAAAAGATTCCACTTGAACCAAGCGGCCGAAACTCCTTTTTGTTGGACCGTGTTGCATAACATCGTGAATTCCTTAATGTGTCTATATGGGTTGTCATCCTCCAATCCTCTAAATGGTTTTGTCGCCACTAACTTGATGATTCCAGGCTTCAATTCATAGTGGTTTGTAGCAAGCGCCAAATCTGATTTTTGCATCTCAATGTCTTCCATTGACGGCATTGCTAGCTCCCTTAGCGACATCTCTTCGTCTTCCAATGGTGAGGTGAACAAATCCATCTAGGCACAAGAAAAGTAGAAAGAAAAACAAAAAAGATTTTTTTTCTTTTTTTAGAAAATAAGGGTTAGGTGTTAGTAATCAACAAAATTAATACTAGATTAAACGTAGCAAAGCGGCTTGCTCCCCGGCAACGGCGCCGGAAAAAAGGGGCTTGTTGACGGATAAAAGACGTATCCCTCTACGATCCGCAAGCGTACGGACCCCACACCTTTTTCACCACGGGATTCCCAAGGTTCTTGTCAATCCGCGGAGCAAGGGGATTACTAGCGCTTAACCAAGTACTAATCTAGTTGAATGGAAAACCTTTGAAAGAGAGTACTAATCTAAAGGTAAAACAATCTAACCTAAGTTAATCTATGTTAAGTTGATCAAACAAATGTAGGGTTAAACTATATGGTAAAGGGTGAACACAAGAGAGTGAGTAAGAAAGATAAGCGTTCCCTCCCTAGGATCTAGGATAACATGGTATGCATCTACTACACGAAAGCGGTAAACCAATCTACCAGGGGTTGTGACCACGGTTTCGCCCTTTCCCTCCTCTCGTACTGCGTCACTACGCGAAGGTATTCGTGACTAGACCTATGATGGACACGGTATGTTGATGGAATCTATGGGAGTAGCGGATATCATACGCCCGAAAAACACGGTGGCCTACCTTAATCATCAAAGCATCATCAACATGAAAACAATAGATTGAAACCACGAATCAAGTAGCGATCACATAGCATGTATCCATCTAATCCTAGGGATGAACGGAGACATTACCCCATCATCTTACACGGATTGAAGCACATAGGGGTGATGGAGACTCCGGAGAACGTCGTCGATGAAGATGGCGGCGATGGAGCTTGGGAACACCCCTAGGCCAACGGCTTGGAGTCCTCCTCTTGCTTCCTTCTCTCCGCCGGCGTTGATCCTTGCGACGAGCTCATCTAACTCTCTCCTTCATCTTGCGGCGGCGGTTTTCTCGGTGATTGGCGTCGGTAGGATGATTTGTTCGATGTGTCGGTCGACGGCGGCGGAGGGAATAAATAGACGAACACCTAGGGCAAAAGGGGGGACCGAACCGACCCCGGAGTGGGCCGGGCCGGTCGGACCGGGCCGGCCGGCCCAGCCCACTTCGGCCCGGTTCGGCCCCGGTTTTCTCCCCGGTTGCTTCTCGCGTGATCCCTTATTCGTGTGCACTTGCATGTGGGCCTTTGACGTCGTTTCCTTCACGGTTTAGGCTTGAATCCTTGCTATGCAAGCTTCGCCGTTTTCTCCGGTTGAGTCCCCGAAGACTTGCACGTTGACGCTTCGGTCCTCGGGTCATTTGGAGTCATGTTCATCGCGTGTCTTGACTCTTGTCGGGCTTCATGATCTTCTTCCAAAGTGCTTGGTGAACTTATCCCGAAAGTCTCCTCATTAGCGTAGATTTCCTGCGTAAACAACAAACTCCAAAATCGACATGCAAGTGTGAACTTGTTATATCATTAGTATGCCTAGTGGCGGGTTAGTTGCAAATCATAATTGAAACCAATGTATAACAAGTACTCTAGGTTGACGGAAATTCACCGTCAACAGTATCTTTTGGTGAAGCACTAACCTCAGTGCTTGATCTTTTCGTCACCGAGTTTCGCGACCCTAGTGCTATAGTCCTTGAGTCCTGTGACCACCTCAGGTAATGCCTCGGCATCTTTGGGGTCATCATGCTTGCCTTCAACCTTGACATACCTGTTTGGGCTCGAGTTCGTATATGCACTACCCTTGCAGATCAAAGCTTATCATCATATCAACATTGTCTGCAAGGAGATGGTCATAAGTTGAAATAGGAGATCACAAGACACCCGCATCCTGAGTGCTCTTGGGAATCATCTCGATTCCCCAAGAAGAATTATCCTTAGGGTATCTTGTGGACTGTGGTCAAGCAGGAGAAAGAAATTGCCAAGATAAAGAGGAGTAGGCAAAGGACCACAGGAAGGCAGCACCATTGTGGCGACAAGAATGCTTCATGATTACCGTCAAAGGTGCCTACACTTTTTACGAACTGAGTATGTTGCCAAGGTGAGCTCCCCCAAAATTCTCTATGGTTATATCATGGTTTGGCCAAGGTTGTTATATAGTGGAGGATGAATTTTCAACCTCAACCTTATCCTAGCCTTAAGCCTAAGACAACCTTTCCATTTCGGGCAATCCACCTGGACCGTCGATCTTGAGACTTGTTGGAGCCCACACGAGAAAGGGGAGGGCCAGAGGGGCCCACCTGGGGCCGGCCAAACCCTGGTTCGGCCGAAACCCTGGTGTCGCCTGGCCCCTTCTTCTTTCGCGTGTGTCTCATTCTCCTCCAGAAACCTTCTCTTTGTCGCCCGACGAGTTTTCGTGTTGTGAGATCCACCTCCTCCACCACATCCTCCAGCTCATCATTGTGTCCATGGCTGGCTATGGTTTCGCTCGGCTCCGTAGGGCGGCTTCACCCCTCACTTTAGGGGGAGGGAGTCCCTCTCATCTCGTCGACCTCGGCGACCTAGATGAAGTGATGGGATCGCCGGAGGCCATGACTCCCGAGAGAGGCAGGAGTGTAGAGAGCACTCGTAGGGAGCGCACCAACTCCTCGGTGCAGTTGTCCCAGTGAGGCTCCTCCTCCCCGCCTTCTTTTCCGGTCAGGATAGCCACCATGGGGAATAATACCGCTGCTAAGCGCGTCTTGTTTGACGATTCCTCTGGGCCACCTCTAAAGCCAGGAGAGCTCTACATTGGGTCAGACTTCAACATTCACGGAGAAGCTTTCTGCCACACTTATGAGCAAGATATGTGGGATGAGTTCCCACTTCCACAAACCCGGTGCAAGATCTTCGGAGTGAAGACAGCCACTAGAGGCTATGGCACACCCTACCAGAAGCGGCCTCAGTGGGAGGAAGTCATCACCAAGATCCTTCCAGACATTTGAGTGAATGGCGCCAAGAAGACCTCTGCCCTAGCAAAGCCAGCAAACAAACTAGCTGGTCTGTTCTTAGAGCATGAGAAGCTAGTTGAAGGGATAACTAAGTAGAGGGATGAGTACCGTGAGCTCAGGCTTGAGTATCACCAGTTGGAGGCGGACATGACGCAAAAGCTGCAAGGTTGGCAGTTGCTGAGGGAAAGGAGCAGATCCTTTCCGAGTAGGGGGGATTAGCCCGAACTTTAGTTCATTAGGCGCTAGTCTAGGTCTAGCATTGATTTCCCTTTGTTTCTTTTGCATGTGTGTAAGCGGCTGATCATTTTGTTTGAAAACATTTAAATTTGAATAAAGTGGCTCACCGGTCATGTAACCCGGTTTAGCCACCCATTGTTTCATTACTGTAACACCCGAAAATTCCATCACAATAAAATAATGCTAGCAACATGGTATAGATTTTATTTTGTGAGGATTTAATAAATTTGACTAAATAAATTTTCCTTTAATTAATTTAAACCACATTTAAATTTAGAAACAATAAGTGGTTGTGCATCATTTTGGTTTGCATTGTTCTTGTTTGATGTTGTGAGTTTCGAAAATCATCAAAAGTTCCAAAACCACCCCTTCTCTCCCTCTCTTTCTCTTTTCTTTTGGCCTAACCCGGCTCTACCCTCTCTCACGGCCCAAATCCCACCTCCCCTCTCTTTTTCTTTTTTCTAAGCCCATCTCCCGCGCAGCCCACCTATCTTCTCTCTCCTTTCTTTTTCTTTTTCTCCCACGACCCAACCATCTCTTTTGGCCCACTTCTCTCTAACACCAGCCCAGCCATCTCTCCTAGCCCAACGAATCCCGCCGGCCCAACTCTCTTCCTCCCTCTCTCAGGCGCTGGCCGACAGGTGGGGCCCGCCTGTCAAGCGCATCCCCTACCTCCAGCCGGCTGACGCCTTCCCCCATGGCTGCCGCTCACCTCCTCTCCCCGGCGACCCTCTCGCTCCCACCCCTCCCGATCCTCCACTAGACGGCGTAAAAGCACCAGCACACCGACGTCCTGCCACCTTCCCCTTTTGAAACCGCCGCTCCACCGGCCACCACCATTAATGGCGCCCGCCGCTGGAGCTCTTTCCCCAACCGCCTTAGTCGCACCCTTCGCCTGCCCCCTCCACCCTATAAAAGGTGAGCAAGACCCCCAGCTCCTCCCCCACCTCTCCCTGGAGCTCCTCCTCGCCCCGCAGCGCCGCCGCCCCGAGGAGACCAAGCCGGAGCTCTGCCGCCGCCCCGATCTCCTCCTCCGGCGTGGCTTCCTCCTGTTGAAGCCCCCTGGTGAGGTCCTCGTGTCCTCCTCTTTATTTTGGTGTTCTTCCGGTGCGAAATGGTGGCCGAGAGGCCATCTTTGGCTCTCCTCGGGTGAGCCGCCGCCGTTCTGCCGTTGCGCGCCATCCGCCCACCGCCGCCTGCCCGCCTGCCGCCGCCCGTAGCCGTCCACACGTTGATCAGTAGCCAGGATCTGTCCGCCCCAGAGTCAAACCAAGGCCGTAACTATCAACCAAGCCAACTGTGGTCATTTTGCAAAAAGAGCCCTGCAGTTTTAATATCACATAGATAGCCTTCCACCTATAGAAAACCCTTTCAAGGAAGTCCTATTTTCTTCAGATGGGCCCTTGACCTTCATAGTTTTTGCACCAGCCATCCCTGTTCATATATTTTATGCTATATACCTCAGGCTTATATGCATAATTGTGTTTAGGTCCATGGTTTCTTGCAGTTAAGCCCCTGAAAGCCAAGTTCTCTTACAATCTAGCCCCTGAACCTTGTTTTATCCATATCTTTTCCGTCTTAGCTCCGTCTTATGCGATCATGGTGTCCACGCAATCGTCTCAACAAGCACGATAGTTTTAGAAGCTTGTTTTAGTCTTTTAGTAATTTTTTATGTATTGTTTTATTTATTGCATGTTTTCTTGCATGATCGTAGACACACGCCGTTCGAGGAAGATCAAGTGCAAAGGTTTGAAGGAAAGGAGAGTAACTTATCACTGGAGAAAGGCAAGTGAACCTAACCATCATTCTACCTTTGCTTTAATGAAGAATACTATAAATTAACAGGAACATGGAGAACCACCCAGGAAGACAGTGCAACCACAGTCCACATGGCTCTGGCTTAGCCGATTAATTAGGTGTCGGATTGTACTAACGACCTTATCCGAAGGAACACAGGGGCTCTGGGTTGCAGGGGTATAGCCCGTTTCTTTTGGGGTAGCAGCTTTGCTTAGGTGCTGACCACTAGGGAGGGTTATGGTTCGCCCTGAGTTGTAACTATCGTGGGTTGTTGGTTCTTTTGCATATCTTTGTAAAGGCTTCGTAGAGTCCCTATGCACTCACACCTCAGAAGTGTGTTATTGTGCCTGATCAACACACGTGTGGTTGGGTTCAAAGTTCTTCGGAAATTTTACGCGAACTGTGGTGAAAGTGTGAAACGTCTGCAGAGTGTAAAACTGATCGATCAGTCGTGCTCATGGTCAAGAGCGGCCTGGACCCTCACATGATTAATGAACTTAAAGATGGACTTAATATTGCTTTCTGATTATTTCTGTGGCCTTGCTGAGTACCAACCATAAGTGTACTCATCCTTGCTTACGCTGTTCAAAGGAGAACCCAGAGTGGAGTACTTCATCAACTACGAGGAGACCTGAGGCATGCGATCAACCAGTCAGATGCCTGTGGAAGATGAAGATGGAGTCGCGTCTTCATAGTTATCGTTGTTTGTGTAAAGACCTTTGAGTCTGCCCTCGTGAGTGTAATAAAGTTAATCAACCTTTTCTGTATAATTTGAGCAATGTTTTGTGATATTACACTCATTTGTCTATCATATGTGTGAAATTCTGATCCTGGCACACGTATGAGATGCATTTTGTTTTTCTTCTGAAAAACGGTTATGACAATTACTTTGGTCTCTTTGATTTAGAGGACATCTAGGTTCAGGACAGTGTGGAGCAAGAGCCTCGAATCTCCCAATGCAGGCATGACGTTTTCCATACATACCCATCGTGAGAACTCCGCACTAGCCAGTCGATCACATACAGAGAACCTGAATAGGACCGACACAAGTTCACTCTTGTGGAGAGCCTCTCACGGTCCATCTCCCATGCATAGCACCAGTTTGCATCTCGACAATTCACTCTCTTTCATTCTAGAGTTTTATAAGCTACATCTGTCTACCTCTAAAATTAAAACTCGAATGATGATGCTAAAAGATCACCCAGCTCGCTTGTACCTAGTTGACTTACATATGTTTTATTCTTTGTCCAGATGCTTGTGAACCATAACCTTCTTAAGGACAAGCATGTTCACCTAAGTAATTGACAAGTATGATATGGTTGGATGATATGATCTATTGCTCTGATGACTAACTCTCTTGGGGAATTTATTTTTGAAAACTCAAAACCTCTTGGAAAGGCTCCTCTTCGATATGCCTCTTTCCCATTAGAGCCATATGATCTTTGTTGGTAAAAAAACTTCGATTCATACGCTGCTTGTTATCACTTTGAGCCTTGTCAAATTATGCGACCCATGTGAGAATTCTTCTCATTACTTTCTGGATCAAGATTTATGTGCACCCCACCTATTTCCCCTTGCTATGCTTCTACGCTGCAAGTTAGCATTGTATCATTCATACCACAAAATTAAAAGCTCCAAATGTGGTATGACCACTCTCTCTAAAAGTATACTTCAAGGAAGAGATATGGAGTATGAAAAAAAGAAAGAAATATATATACACATGCCCAAAGCATGTTTTGAAAAAAAGAAAAAAAAGAAAGGATAGCCCATATCCAAAATAAAGAAGGAAAAAAAGAGAGGGATGGTCATGCAGAAAGGAGTTCCATCATTTTGATGGTAATAACTAGTGTCCATTCCGGGGCTAGTGTCCACCTTACCATCAACCCACAGTTCCCACCATATATATGTATGGTAATAACTAGCACCCATTCCAGTCCTAGTATGCACCTTACCATACACACCTTAGCCATACTAGTGCACATCTCGATCTAATGGTATGATTTGATTTTCTCTACGGATTCAGTCTTTGACTTTGCAAAATATGTGATGCAAGTATGCTTTCTCTTTATCATACCCTGAGCTCCACATATAGCCATCATTAGAAGTAGGATGAAGAAAGGAAAATCCTTTGGTGAGTACATATACACATTGAGCGATCTGAGAGAATCAAATGTGGAAGCTATCAAGAGTTTTGTTTATGAAAATCTTGCAAAACCCTAAGGTGTTTATCATCACGTGCATAAGTGACTTGATTCACAACTATTCTACTTTTCAATCAACCAAGGGAACATGATGGCCACTACACAGAGGTTCAAAGGAGCAAGGTATGACTTGGAATATCTCTTATGTCTGTCTTACTCTTTGTTATTCATGTCCCACTTGGCTTTGTTTCCCCTTCAGTGGATGAGCAAAGGTTAAGTGTGGGGGTGTTATTGATGGCTGATATTTTCCATTTTATGGCCGTCAACTCCTGCAAATTAGAGCATGAATTGCACATTCACACTAGAATAGGAGCTGAAACTCATACTTTCCACCAGTGTCGATGTCTATTCGAAGCAGGTATTTAACATAAGAAATGGGAGGAATCCATGCACTTTCACTCCCCTCCAATCCAAGGCACTCAAATACTGGCCAATCAGGAGCTACCACATGGATTCTCCTGGATCCACGATGTCTCCAATCCGTGTGAGGGACTCTCGACGAATCATACGCTGCCACGTCAGCATCACATGGAACCATGGGCCCACTTTGTCAAGTAAACTGCCAGGAAACTGAAGGGAAATGGGGTGGCTACGCTAGCACAAAACAAAATTTTCCCCGCAAAACAGGAACTGCTGCTGTCAGAGATCACGGGATTACCACTAGACGCGCAGATGCAGCGGAAACTTCTCGATGTGGACGAACGCGTCGAGGGTAGCAGGCAGTGCAGTTGCTCACGTCCTTCTTGACTTGCACGTGCGGCTCGTCCGATCCAAGTGCTCCAGATGCAGCACCTCCAAGGTATCCACACGTACGGAGAAGGAAGCGATGCACGCCGGACTGCTAGGTCCGCGAGTGCGACGAGGAGAGAGCGTTGGCAGCGCGGCTGCTACTTGAGAAAGTTGTGTCTTTTCAGGAGGGGTGTGGTCCATATTTTTTGGGAGGAAAACCCCCCACACAATCGTCCATTAGCAATATGGGACTAATAGATGGTGTACCCCTTCCAACGCTAATGGGCTTTACAACATTTGTGGCCCATTAGGACTTTTACACCATAATGGATCAAATCCATCTGAGTCCACTAGTGGATCAAATCCAGTTGGCTCTAGGGCATATTTCCAACAGTCCCCCACTTGCACTAGAGTCAACTATGCAAGTATATTCATCCTCATTCGGCTTCCAACCCCTTAAGTGTGTGACCCTATAGGTTCACGTACACATAGACTTGACCCGAGTACATTACTCGATCAATAGTTGATAGCGGCCTCTAGCAAGACGTGTCAACTCCTATGCATACGTAAAGATCTTATCAGACAAACCATCACA